>CM073495.1:3517500-4875625 GCA_037074585.1 Biancaea sappan
AATTAGACAGTGTATATTGTTTGGAAAAAAAAAGAACGATGTATAGATCTATAAAAAAATCTTTTTAACCATCAGACTCGACTACCGAAATAGGGAACGCAAGCTATACTGCGACGCTGTTGTGGTATTCCTCGTAAATAGAATCTTTATATCTAAGCCTGATCTAAGAAAAGAAAGGTTCCCGTATGGCTATCTCCTTCTCAGATGAGAGTGACAACTAAGGCCCTTAAGGAATTTCTTCCAACACGGGACGCGCTCCACCTTACGTTTTTGTCAAAGCTGCTTTACACTGGATAGGAAAAGCCCTTTCCTAGGAAATCCTTGTCCTGGCTTTGGGAGCTAAGTCGAAGACGAGCTGACGAGCATAATTAGGGTTGGAGTCTCGTGGAGTACCTATCGGGACATTGGTTAACTTTCACCGAAGGCAATGAGTCAATCCGATCGATCTAGCCATGACCCTCAATGCAGGGAAAAAGTCCCGCCCTATAGAGCGAGGGCTACCGTTGAAGAGTCAAACTCAGCTTCTCTGTTAAGAGCAAGAACCTTTCTTGGTATGAAAGAATGCGAGTTGAAGGCGAAGTTGTCGCCCTTGATTGAGTATAGGGCTGTTGTACGATACCTATACAGTTTGTTACACCGAGCCCAATGCATTTGAATAAAGTTAGCCTTTCAAAGAAAGTCAGTGTTGGTTGGCCATCTCGGTGATAGCATGGTATCGTAAAGAAAGCACGCCAACTAGTTGACAGGTTCAATCAAGATCTGTCTCCCCTTTCTTCTCTTCATTGCAAAAATTTTACTGCGGTTCCCTATTCTTTTAGTCTTGGTCGAGCCATTCCGGCTACAGGACCGAAAATAGCCAGATTGGGATAAGTAGCACACACCTTTTAAGCAAAAGGAAGAGAATGAAAGGAAAGGTTGTTTTTGTAGGATCAGAAGAAAAGTGTCTTGACTTTAGTCTTTAGTGGATCCAGTTCAAGAAGACAGTTGAAATAGCAGTTCTCGATTCAGCTTCATGAGACGCTGCCTGAGCTTTCTTTTGAAAAAGATGTTTTGGTATCGGAAACAGCAGGACGCCATTTTAGCCCTAATAGCATCACATCACCTACGTAATAAGAGGTCCTTAACGGCGTTTAGCAAATTCAAAAGAAAGTCCACTTGTTTGCCTATTTTAGTCTAAATCCACGAGAAGGAAGGCCTATTTGACTAATAAAGAGAATCGAATTCTCCCACTCCAGCTTGGTTGTTTTTACCACGGGACGGACTTAGTAAGAGAATATATAGAATTGAACTCCTAGAGACTGGAGAATAGCTTTCTTTCTTGTTCTTCAACCTGCGGAAAAAAGCCGATAGTAGTACAGTAAGTGACGCTTTCCTCTCCTCTTCAGCGGCACGCATAATTGGCTTTCGTAAAGGCAGATGGAAGAAAACCCGAACGAAAGGAAAGAGAAAAGGCCAACTGTTACCAAGTTAGAAAGAGGAAGCAGAATGTGCAGTAGCACCTCCCAGCATTGAAGATGGCAGGTATCTCCGGGCTAAGTGAAAGTCAAGCCCATCGAAGACTGTAAGCTTTCTGTCATCATGTATGACAACCGGTTAAAGGGACCACTTAAAGCAGTACTAAGACAGTTTTCTTATCTCTGTAAAATGTTCCAGAGCCACCGCTCTCTAATAACGAGGTTTTAAAGCAAGCTGGAATAACTTACTTATATATCACATTAGAGAACAAACCTTTCTCCTTCCGAATGGGATAAGAGAATTCCTAATATATATTTACTATTCCCTTAATTGAAGAAATAATTAGAAAATAAAACAGCAAGTACAAAAATGAGTAATAACCCCCAGTAGAGACTGGTACGATTCAATTCAACATTTTGTTCGTTTGGGTTTGATTGTGTCGTAGCTCTATAATTCGGATTAGGTTTATCGTTGGATGAACTGCATTGCTGATATTGACCCCAAAAAAGAAACGGTGGGTACCGCTAGTCCGTGAACAGCCAACCATCGTACTGTAAAAATTGGATAGGTTCTATCTATGGTCATTAGGGCCTCCTAAAAAGATCTACTAAATTCATCGAGTTGTTCCAAAGGATCAAAACGGCCAGTTATTAATGGAATTCCTTGTCGGCTCTCTGTAAAATACTCGTTTGGGCGAGGGCTTCCAAATACATCGTAAGCTAAACCCGTGCTGACAAATAACCAACCCGCAATGAATAGGGAGGGTATAGTAATGCTATGAATAACCCAGTATCGAATACTGGTAATAATATCAGCAAAAGAACGTTCTCCTGTGCTTCCAGACATGTCAAGCTCCACATATTCTTGTACAGTCAAAGGGGGATCGATTCCATAAAAGATGAGATCAGTAAGTAGAAATTTACTGAAATGCAATCTTTGTTAGATCGTCAATATTGTACCAAGGGTGTCTTTAGAGTATACCGAATCAGTATAGCTATCCTTCTTCTGACACAGCAACGCAATTTCGTAATCAGTAGCGAGATCAAGTACTAGATAATTTATTTCTTCTTTTCTTGTTGCTTGTCGCGATGTACTCAATAGAAAATTCCTCCATTTCTTATAGTATAAGATGAGGGTTTTCTACATTCTTAGCTTCGGACTAGAAACTGAGGATCAAATAAAATATGAATCCGACGAATTGGTTTCTAATAATTCAAAGTAAAGTAAAGGGCATTATAGGGTTACTCTTCTTTTGTTCTAAAATATAAAAATGGATTAGCCAAATTAATAAATAAAAAAAAAGGATCAAAATAGATATTTTTCCGATTTGATTCTATATTAATTCAAAGAAAAAGAAAGTTTTTCTTTTTTGAATTGAATGAAGTTACACAACAAAGTTCTTATTCTATTTTAATATATTCTTATTCTATTTTAATATAATAAAAAGATTTTTATTATATTAGTTTACTCAACTCAAGAGTTGCTCAATGAATCTGTTGATTTGGAATCACAGGATGAGTAGATGTCACAGATGATGAATGAATTTTTTACCTATGTCACTCTATTTTTATTCGTCTATAATGATTGATTGATGAATCAAAAACTTTCAATTGTATTTTTCAAGTGTTTGCTTATCTTCCTATCTTTCTTTCAAAAATGGAAACTTAGGGAAGTGCTTTTTAAACATATGTATAAAAGGAGCATATTTCATTTAGCCTCTTCATGCCCACTATAACTAGTTATTTCGGTTTTCTACTAGCAGCTTTAACTATAACCTCATCTCTATTTATCGGTCTGAGCAAGATACGACTTATTTGATTTGAAATTATGAAATTAATTGAATGAACAATTCATAAAAATAAATCTTTCTGGGATATTCAATATATTTTATAGTTCCTTACCGTGTCAATTTCCAATTCTTGGTCATTGAGATTCATGGGCAATACAGATTAATATTTAAGGATATATATTACCTCCCCCTTTCTCCTTTCAAACAAATTAAAATGATTGAAGTTTTTCTATTTGGAATCGTGTTAGGTCTAATTCCTATTACTTTGGCTGGATTATTCGTAACTGCATATTTACAATACCGACGTGGTGATCAGTTGGACTTTTGATTAACTAACAATGAAAGACAAAACAATGAAAAGTATATCAATTTATGACGGCCAGGGATCATTGTCAGGAGGGCCTCACTGAACAAGGAAAAAAATCAATAGTCTATGATGTGGGACATTTAGAGAGGAAAAGAAAATGAAAGAAAGTAGCGGAGGAGGAATCTAATTAACTATATGTGGACCTCCATGTCTGAAGAAAGATTAAATGGAGGAAGACACCCATTTGAACGTTATGTGAAAAGTCATTGCCCCCTCAGATGTATTATTGATGAAGCAAACCTTTCATTATTAATGATTGATTTATATATTTTTCAAAAAGAAGAATTAAAAAATTGATAATTTACTCTTATATTTGCTTGAATACCTACTAAACGCTTGGTGATATTAATGGAAAGAGACCATTAATGAATCGCATTTTTAGTTATTCTAAAATATTTATAGATGGCCATATATAGATCATTGTCAGGAGGGCCTCACTGAACAAGAAGATAAGTCTATGAAGTGGAAGACTTTATTTAAAGAAGAAACCAAAATGAAAGGAACTAGTGGCTGAGGAATCTTAGTATGAATCTCTTGTAACAAAGAATGCAAGACCCCATTTGAACATTATGTGGGAAGTCATCTATATGTAGGGTTCATGTAAGAGGAAGATCAGTCCATAAAGTACCAAGACTGACGGTTTTAATAGAAAAGTCAAGGTAAAAATGATATTTTAGTTCTTTATATTTATTTTAAATTTTATTTTGGTCTTCTATATTTTAGATGTTTCACGTTAGTCCTCTATGTTACAAATTCACACTATTTTAGTCTTTTTCTGTCAAATCCATTAGGCATTTTAGAAAATTTAATAGACTTGACAGTAACTAAGTAGATAATCCATATCAGTATTAAGACAAAGAAGTTTCAAATATATTAAAATACCTAATGAATTTGATAGAAAAGGACTGAAACAGTGTTAGTTTGTAACATAAAAGACTGATATGAAAAATTATAGAAGTCCAAAATAAAACATAAAATAGATATAAAGGACAAAGTATCTTTTTTACCAAAAATCAATTGTATGAACTTTTTTGTGGAAGTCATGCCAACCTTGATGAGCAAATTGACAGCGATGTTTTAGGGAAAAGATTAAGGTTATTAAATTATTATTAACTCAAGTATTGATGATAGTATTTGAAATAAGTGTCTTGGGCTTCGAATGAAAATCTGATCATTTCTTTAAAATTTAGAATGACATTCAGTACTGATCATTTAAATGTCTAACCATTTGTTCGATGAATGTTTGTCATTCGATCATATCTTGCAATTCAGTATGAAGGTTGTTAATCATCCCTAGTATTGTAATTCTTTCCGAGGCCGAGACTTGAGTGTGCATGTTTTTAAGTTTTGGGTTAATATATATAGGTCATCATTAATGATTAATATAACTATCTCTTTGGAAGATAATAAAAAAAATGATAATTTCCTCTTATATTTGCTAAGTACCTATTCCAAATTCGGTGATATTAAAAATTACTAGAAAGAGACCATTAATAAACCACATTTTTAGTTACCCTAAAATATTTATAGACTAAACCAAACATAAATAGTTTTGTTAAAATTCCGGGATAATTTGGGGTATGAAATATATGTCTGTGATAATATTTCTTACTAGTAAGTGCTAGAAACTCTATGATTAAATAATTTAATAAGAATAAACGAAATAAGTTACCAGAAGAGAAAAATATTCAGAAAGAAGAAGAAAATTGTGACAACATGACTGTTCTGGGTCAGACAGAAGTCTTCCCATGGTAATTAAATGAATTATATTGATTTATATCTTATTTTCATGTCTGATCTGACACCACCGAAAATGTACACTTGAGGACTAAAGCTAGCCATAAGCACGCCGGTTTGTTGCTTACGTATTTTGAAAGCAAAATAGATAGTGGATTGGGCTTTTGAGTTTATTGAATTTTTTTCTTTAATTCCTTAAATTCTTAGTTGATTTTGATTTCGTGTTTTATCTTTTTCCAAAATTTAGTTATACTACTAAGAATTTTACTTGAATTTCCATTTCTCCATCAACAAGACAATAATGTCACCCTCTCACCACGCTAAGCACTTTTCTTTTGATTCTTTTTTTTCCTTACGACTTTATTTATTTTTATTTTTTGGTAATAACGAAAAACTTGGATTAAAGAAGAACAGAGTTTACAGAGTTCATCTCAGTAAAATGGATAAGTAGATACAAAATAAGATCCATTGGATAAAGGATCATCCTTTTATAGATGGTGACTCTCTTTTGAGATAGACTGAGTCTTATGCTCTCTGTCTATATATATAGAAATAGAAACAGATAGACTAGAAACAACATCTCTTATGTCAATGACACCAAAGAAAGGGATATTAAATGAATGGAATTAGTATGTGGATGGAATATAATGAAATAGAGTCACTTTGAGGTTCCCTACGAAATGAGGCATGGAACGGAGCCACTACGAAGAAGTTCCGCAATCACTAGAATTCATATATACTTATACTAAGGATATCTAAGTGAGATATATATAAAATAATGAGTATATAATAATTAAGTAGAAAAATTCAAAAAAATTGATTAATCAAATTTAAAAAAATATATATTTTATTAGAATTAAATATATACCAAAAGCAGAAGAAGAATTAGTAGCAGGTTATCAAACTGAATATTCGGGTATAAAATTTGGTTTATTTTACGTTGCTTCCTATTTAAACTTATTAGTTTCCTCATTATCTATCCGAGAGTTATCATTATTTATCAAATATGTTCCTATCTAACGGAACGCTATTGGATCAAATGACAAAGACATTCTTGAGAAAAAGATGGCTTTTCCCGGATGAAATGAAAATTGGATTCATGTAACAAAAGAAAAGTTTCCCATTCCTTAGCCGGAAAGATATGCAATATCTTTATGCATGAAGATAATTAATTCGGTCATTGTGGTCGGACTCTATTATGGATTTCTGACCACATTCTCCATAGGGCCCTCTTATCTCTTCCTTCTCCGAGCTCAGGTTATGGAAGAAGGAACCGAGAAGAAAGTATTAACAACAACGGTCAAGCATTCCAAAACATCCCACCAAAGTGAAAAAAGAGAAAATAAAGTATTTAAATTTCTATTTTAACAAGTCCCAATTTAGTTAGTTTTGTAAATAGAGACTAGTGATTATAGTATAAAATAAAAGATTTGCTTATTTTGGAAGTCCCAAATCACCTAGCTTTTAAATATGAGATTAGTAGTTGTTCTTTTAAAAAAGAGAAGCTTGTGCATATGTCTATGGGTCTGGATTTTGGAATATAACATGAGCACTATCATTAGTTTTCTATTGAATTAGTTTGGTCTAATTATAATTTTTATTTGTGTTTTAGGAAATTTAAATTATGAAATTTTTTTTTCTAAATTTGAAAACATATACTACTAGTTTTGTTTATATTAGTTTTTAATAACAAAAAATTGAATTTAGTAACAGTTTTTTCACTATAGTAGCAAATATTAATGTCACAAAAATTGAAATTTGCTAGCAAGTTTTTTACTCTTAAGGCAGAATTTGTGCTAATGTTAGTAAAAAGCAACTATATGCTAGAAATTGAATATCTGTTTCAAAAAAGATATCCTGATAGGGATATAGCAGCAACTCAACTTAATGTGGCAATTAATAGAACTTTCTAGTAGCAGTTTTTATTGTTTGTAGTAGCAGTTTTAGTTGTTGTTATATCCTACTTTTCCATTAGTGTTAGCAGTGCCCCCTTAAGTTTGATTTTTCTCGAGATACAATAGGTATGATATTTTTATTGTTATTAAGTTAGTTACTTAAAAATATATAGATATGTAATTTAGTCTTATAAAACAACTAGTTTATATTGAGATTGTTAAACTTATATTTTTGAATTAAACAGTAGAACTTACATCAATTTTATATGGGATCAGTTTCTCTAACCCTAATATATATCCATCTTAGACTTCATGGATTATTGTTAGAAGTGTCTCACACTCTCACTAACCAAGAGGAAAGATAAGAGACCATGAAGTGGGACACACTATTTAAAGAGGAAAAGATAATGAAAGAAATTAGTGGATGCGGAAAATAAATATATAGGGACCTCCTTGTTTGAAAATTAGGTTTAGAAATTACATATGAAGCTGTCTGTTTGAAGTTTCAAGGTTTGGTTTCTTCCGTGGATAAGTCATTCCCCATTTGCACGTTTAACGTAGCAAACTTCAGCTACGTCACATTCTCAAGGAAACAAGAAAGAAATTTCCAATTATTGGGACTTTGGAAAATGCAAATTGGTTTTATAAAACTATTCACATATTGAGGGCTGTTAATCATCCCTAGTATTGTAATTTTTCCAGATGTTTTGGGTTAATTAATATATACTTCATTATTAATGGTTAATGTAACTAGTTTTTGAAAATAAGAATACAAAAATACTAATTTACTCTAATATTTTCTTAATGAAGTGCCTATTAGCACTTGGTGATTATTATTTATTGTTGTATCAGGGGATTTCGCTGAACAAGTTCATTCATATGAAGAATCTAGAAAGTTTGCGACTTAAATTCTTAACGTCTTCTTTCTAGATTTATATTTTGGGAGCTGTTGGTGATATTATACTCATGAATATGAGATTTTTTTTATGGTTATTGTAGTTAAGTCGTTTTGTATTTAAAACTTGAAACTGAGACTGATTTTATGTCAATTTAAACAGGATAAAATGAAGGATTAAATTCAACACACCAAATTTATGTCAATTTAAAACTTGAGAGTGAGACGGATTTTATGGGTTCTTGTAATTAAGTCGTTTTGTATTCTTAGTTTTGCTTCAAATTTCATTTTCATATTTCAACTTAATTATGTTTTAATTTTCATCTTTTAAGCTTGCAATAGGTTTCACTTTGGTCTCTTAATTTATTTATTTTTCAATTAAATCCCATAACATTAACTTAAATTTTAATTTGGCCCTTGTAACTTTTTAATTTGGCCGAAATTGTAAATTGTGGAATATTTAAAACAAAAGACCCAACTTGTGTATTTTTTTAGTATTCCATTGTTGACCAACGAAGCTGATGGAAGACCACTATTAACTCTTACATGAAAAGTCATCCCCCTCTCACGCGGTTGATGATAATGAAAGCAAACTTTAGGCTAAGCACATTTATCAAGGAACATGTAATTTTCCAATACATATGGGACTGTGTTGAAAGTGCTAGTTAGTCGAAGTTCTTATGCTGTTATACGAAAACCACATGGGAAAGTTGCGCCGGTCTTGATAAGCAAATTTGCAGAATCGTTATGCAAACTAATAATTTTAAGAGAAAAGGACTAGAACAGATAAAATACTTAAAACACAAAGGACAAATATAAAATTTCTGAAAGATCGAGGACCAAAATGAAACTTAAAATAAATATAGAGTATTAAATACCATTTTTGTAATTTTATTTCTATTATAGCTTTACTGTTATTCTTTTTGCTATTAATTAATAATAATTTGACATTAAAAAGAACATTTTTTTTCAAGGATTTATTAGATCTTATAATATTAATAATTTTTTAAAAAATTGTCTAAAACACAAATTACTTTATTTCCTTTACAATTAAAACTCAGTTGAAAAATAAATTTAAAATAAATAAAAAATTCAGAATAACCTATAATCAGCTAACATAATGTAGTTTTTGAAAGTTTGAATCATGCCCCCAAAGAAATTTATGTGTTTGACAAGAATAATACAAAAATGTAATTTATGAATTTGTGTGTAAATTTATGTTTTGATGACTTGTGGTTTAGAAAGCTAATGTTTGATAATGATCAAACAATGACCTTCACTGCAAGAATGAAATGAAATTTCTATTCAAAATTTTTGACTGAATGCAATTAAATAATTTTTCTATCTAACTTTCATGTCAGTGTGGGAGAAAGCATAATATGCATCCCACCTCTTTTCTGTTCAAATAGCGACTAATAGTCAGTCGCTAATATTTTACCTGACACTTACAAGACTTAGGCCGTGTTAATTATCTCAATATCTACAATAGTAAATTCAGCTTTTGCTTAATTCTATCTAATAATTTGGTCATCTATTAGAATGCTTTGATGTTCTTGCGGTGAAAAGGGGAAGTGAGAAAGAGACTAAGGAGTGGATATACTTATTAATCTCACATAGTCAATTTATGATTGAAGCGTTAATGGGCCTAAAAATTACATAAGGAATTATAGATGATTAGGTTTAACCTTCAATGTAATTTGGACAAATTCCTTTAGGGACTCAAGAAGAGAGAGAGAGAGAGAGAGAGAGAGAGAGAGAGAGAGAGAGAGAGAGAGAGAGAGAGAGAAGCATTAATAGGCCTAAAAATTACATAAGGAATTATAGATGATTAGGTTTAACCTTAAAGGTAATTTGGAAAATTTCCTTTAGGGACTCAAGACCCATAGGCTAACATATATCACCAGACAGACAGGCAGAGAGAGAGAGAGAGAGAAAAATAATTCTATGAAAAAATTAATAGGAGTAGCAATTATAAGTCCTTTATATTGGTATTTTCATCCATCAACCTCTATTTTTCTGCACTTTTGTTGTCAACTTTGCATTTTAATTGGTAATCCTCTGTTTTTAGCTTGCTCAACTATTGTTAAGTCTGAGATAAATTTTCTAATTGAGTTTTGGTAACAAATACAGTGTGTATGACATTTGAATCTCATCTGTATTACTTGTTGTGACACTAATCCTCAGTATGACATTTGTCCTAATTCCCATTCATTAACCCTAGCCTATCTTTTCCCCTAGTCTCTCTTTTCTACATAAGGGTCTCACTTCTATGTCAATCCAAACCATTGATTTATGGTCTAAGAGTGGTTGTTTTCTCCTTTCACTCTTACATTAAACTACTCCTCCCACTAGCTAGATATGTTCCCAACGATATTATTTTACCGTACTTGTGCAATTTGTGAAATGAGAGGAAACCCAGGCTTTAACTTGTGTGATTTCACTCCATCACATAAGTTGTTCTTCGAATTCACTACCTTTTAACCTCTTCTTATTTTCATTTTATCCCATAGTAGCACTCACACCTCAACTTAATTTGTTTTGCATGTCCTATAGTTAATTAGTTTTTCTCTTGTTATTGTTAAATAAACTTAAATTGCCGATATTGAAATTCTTAAACTTTTTCCCTCCTATAAATTTTCTAACTCAAATTTCCTAAATTTTTCCCTCCAATTAATTTAAATATCTGAAAGGAATGAAAAAAATTACCTAAATTATTATAAATTATTTACTTTTTTTTCATTAACTTTTCCCTAAATAATAATGCATAACAACCTCAACAAGAAAAATGACATATAGACATAATCATTTATACTGATAGGAAGAATACTGTAGGTACAACTTATAACTATGTGAAAAATAAATAATAGTAGGTATAAATGATCAATAGCTACATTTTTTGTGTCACTAATGCGTATAACAACTATTTAAAAAAATGTTTTCCTCATAAGTACAAAATTTACTCATTTCTTTTATTTTGGTCCCTCACAAGGACCTAAGCACACAATTCCATTCTCTCAACAAGCATCACACATCAACAAATCACAAATACACATGGGCACCACATTATTCTTTCATCACATAAATCATTTATTCGTAAATTTCGTACAATCCCCACATATACATATGCAAATATAGAAATGAACACTAACATAAACATTCTCATGAACTTTGCGGGTATTACATTTGCTATAGTGAAAGAAATAAAAATTGAAAGACAGAGAAATAAAAAGGGGGGGGGGGAATTGCAAGCTCTTTCTACTATAAAATATTTTGGGTGAAATCAATGATTCGTCCACCTTAAAATTCTGTAATTTTTCCCTCCACGATTTTCATAAACAAAATCAAGCTGAGGGAAAATCTTGTAAAGCATGTAGTCTACATGTTTGAAGTATTGCATCCTCCATTGCTTCAAGAAAATGAGGGGCAAAATAATCATTCCAAGGCCAAACATAAATCCCAGTTCAGCACTCAAGAAATTCCAATCAATGGAACTCCTAGAATTTGATTTAGGCATTTCAGATGCTGGAGGTGACAAACCTAGAACTCCATCAAAACTGCAATTTTGGGTCAATGGAGGACCACATAACCCTTCGTTGCCTTCAAAGGAATTTGCTTCAAATGACTGAATTTGAGTACCTATTGGGATTTGCCCAATCAGATGATTGTAAGAAAGATTAAAAAATGAAAGGAAAGTCAAACTTGCAAGCTCAACTGGAATGTTTCCACTAAGAGAGTTCATTGACAGGTCTAAGGACTCAAGATATTTTAGATTGCTTAATGAAGAAGGGATATGACCTGAGAAAGCATTTTGTGACAAGTTAAGAGCATGAAGAGCTTTGAAACTCATAAGCTCTTCTGGTATTGGCCCTTCAAAATGGTTGGATGAGAAATCCAAAGAAGTGAAGGCAATAAGAATCTTAATTAGCTTCAATTGCCTTCCTTTGTTAACTATTGTAACTGAATCCTGGAAACTCTGGCCACTAAAGTCTTGGGCTTCGACGTCAACGATTAAGTGGTCAACCACAGATGGTGGCATTGTTGCCAATTGTTTGGCTATTTTGAATTCCATACCTTTGTTGACAATGGATAGTGCACCATTGAAGTCTTTAGGGGTTCTATCAAAGATATCAAAAAACAAATGGCCAAATTCTGACCCACCTTCATCTTCATCAAGCATCAATGCTTTCAAACTTTGTAAGAGTGCTATTGATAATGTACCATTGAAATCATTGGAGGCTAGATCAATAATTTGAAGTGTCTCCCAATTTCCACTGCTCTCTGGACATTCAAGAGGGCCATGCAATTTATTTGACCTTAAAACCATGACTTTCAAGGTGGTTATGTTCTTTAAGAAGCAAGGAAACCTATCAATTAATTGATTGTTTCCAAGATTTAAGACTTGAAGATTTTGGCAATTGGTCAGAGATTTCGGGATGATACCACTTAACAAGTTTTCATTGAGATCTAGAAATCTTATAGCACAAGAAGTTGAAAATGCATCAAAAATTTGACCTTTGAGCTTGTTGCCACCAAGATTTAACATCCTGAGAGTGCTACTCCTCATTAAACACTTGGGAATAGTGCCATTGAAGCTATTGTCAGAAAGATCAAGCACTCGTAGAGTTGAAATGTTGCAAAAGGATTCATGGATTTTTCCGTGAAAACTATTATTTGAAAGAGAAAGGAAATATGCGAAAGGGAGGTAGTTGCCAATGTTGGGTGGAGAAATAGAGCTAAATCTATTGCTTGAGTAATCCAAATAGATTACATTTTTTGGCAAAACTGGAATGGGACCGTGGATTTGGTTGAAATGAAGATCAACCTCAAGCAAATCGGAACTAATATTCTGAAGTGGTCCTTCCAAATGTGTTATGAAATTGTTGGAAAGATTTAGGTAAACCATAAAATCGAACCTCCAAATCCAGTTAGGCAATGTTCCATGAATCTGGTTGCTGGATAGGTCTAGCCAGAGTAAATTGGATTGATTTCTCAAAAAGCTTGGGTAGTCTTTTACCTTGCAAGATGCCAACATAATATTTTTGAGATTTGGAAATGATGGCAAATCATGATTATTATTCAGAGTTACATCAACGGACAAGTTGTTGTGATTAAGATCCAGTGTAACCAAACTTTCCATCTTTCTCATCATGTCCAAAGATATGGTGCCATTGAACTTGTTTGAGGCAAGTTGGAGCAAAGTGAGTCTTCTAAGGTCAAAGAAAGACATAGGAATAAGTCCTTGTAAATTATTCTCACTAATATCAAGGATCTCTAATATTGAAGAAGAAGCACTTGGGAGTTCATCCAATATACCCTCAAATCCATTGTGAGAAAGCACAAGTTCTCTCAACGATGGAAGTGTAAAAAGAGAGGAAGGAATTCTCCCAATGAAGGAATTACCACCTAAATCAACGGTGATGAGATTTTCAAGGCCTTGAAAATGAGAAGATGGAATTTCACCCTTCAAGTCATTTTGATAGAGGGATAGATATGTGAGGGTCTTGGACATGTTAAAAGATGGAAGAGGACCAGTGAGGTTATTGAATGACAAATCCAGATGAACAAGTTGGGTCAGTTTTGACATCTGACTAGGAAGTGTTCCATTGAATTTGCAGTTTGATAGGTCTAATGAAGACAACTTCCCCAATTTGTGAATTGAATTTGGTATTTTTCCTGAGAAATTTGTGTGGCTGAGTTTCAAGGTCTGGAGAGATGTATGAAGTTGGAAGGTTGGTAAAGATCCTTGAAGATCTTGATTATTTGACATATCAAGGACTTGCAAGTTTGGTATTTGGATGATATTTTTGGGAAAAACTCCGCTTAAACTGCAATTTGTCATTTGAAGGGTCGTTAAATTGGTCAAACTCTCAAAGGACTTTGGCACTGAGCTTGCCATATTGTTGTGGTTCAATATAAGAATTAAGAGGGATTGAAGCTTTGCAAATGAAGAATCAATAGGTCCAGAGAGATTACAAAATGACATGCTCAAAACTTGAAGATTTTGTAGTGAAGATAGAGCAAGACCCCACTCCTTCCCCAATGCCAATATCCTTACACCATCAAGATAGAGTTCTTTAATCTCTGTAAGGTTCTGCAAAAGTATTGTTATATTTGGATTCTCAAGTTTGAGACTATGAACTGAGAAAAATGAGGTAGACAAATCAAGAGAAACCAGCTTTGTTAGGTAGGATATCTCAACTGGAATCTGACCCAAAAAGCCAGCATTTGAAAAGTTCAAATACCTCAAATTTCTCAGGTTGTGCAA
Source organism: Biancaea sappan (assembly GCA_037074585.1). Lineage (NCBI taxonomy): Eukaryota > Viridiplantae > Streptophyta > Magnoliopsida > Fabales > Fabaceae > Biancaea > Biancaea sappan. The sequence continues at coordinate 3,531,904 of CM073495.1, forward strand.
TTCTGAAGGCACATTAGAATGGAAGTCATTGTAAGCCAAGTTCAACTTTTGCAGATATTGTAGGTTGAAAAGGCTGCTTGAATTGTCAAGTCCTCCAGAAATAGATTCTTCACTCAAGTCAAGAGCTATAACACGTCCTTGGTTGCATGTTATTCCATTCCATTTGCAACAATCATCACTTTGGTTCCAATGAACCAACTTTTTGGATATTGCAGGGTTGAATATGAGGTTGTTCTTCAGCTGAAGCAATGCAGATTCTTGATGGTGAAGACAGTGGCCAGTCACAACAAAGATATTGATGGTCAAGTTTATGAAGTAGAAGGGTATAAAGAAAAGCCATAAGATTTTGATAAATCTCATTGCAGACGAACACGAGAAACAATCTTATAATTAATTGTTGAAGGATTGAAGGTGAAGAGAGTTTTTGCATTAAAATATCATCATAAAATAATCCTTTTATAGATTGTGATCATTAGACCTAAGTCTCTTCTTCTCTCTTTGAAAGTTAAGCATATATCCAATACGTCCCCACCAACCTTATATGTTCTCATCTCACTATATGCTTAATGGAGTCAGCAATTTTACATTATTTCTTCTTTCCACACATATATATGCCATGATTGTGACGACCACTTAAAAATTCAAATTATTGAAACTACATCTCTTTTCCGCTGTCAATTTTTTGCTCTTTGTAAAAGAATATTTTATGTTTATGACTAGGGAGTGCACGGTTAAGGTTACCTTTTTTTTTTTTAATGGCAATGAACTTTCATATTAATCATTCATCCCTATGAGCAAGAAATTGTCCTTTTTTTCTTTAAGTGCAAAATAGAGAAAAAAAAACAAAAAACAAAAAACCAGTGGACGAAGACGATAGTCTACGAAGTGAGGCGCAAGCTTTGAATGGAAAAACTGTTATGTTTGAATGGAAAAACTGTTATGTGAACCTTATGTTATAGTCATGCCGGTCTTGACGAGCAAATTTGCAGCAAGAGGGTATACCTATACAACATATTTATTTTGACTTAACAACAGTGAACGAAGACGATAGTCTACGAAGTGAGGCGCAAGCTTTGAATGGAAAAACTGTTATGTGAACCTTATGTTATAGTCATGCCGGTCTTGATGAGCAAATTTGCAGCAAGAGGGTATACCTATACAACATATTTATTTTGACTTAACAATAAAAAAGTACTTTTTTCTGATAGATTTACCAAATACAAATATAAAATAATATTAATAAAAGTGATCTTCTAATTTTTTTAAGAAAGCAAATTACTTCATATTCTTCAATTAATTTTCTATTTAAAACAAGTTAAAATAAACAAAATCACAATAATCTAGAATCAGCTATTGATGTCCAAGTCTCCTAGCTAGTCAAAGTTAACAGTATGAAGCCATTTAATTTGGACTTACCTTTATTTCTACATTCCTATAAATGTCTCATGAACCAGACAATGTCACTCCTTAAAACACTTCAACACGTCACTTTCACTGTTTCAAATTCCAACTTAGGTCTTAGAATGTTGCTTTTTGTTTTCTTTTTTTTTTTAAATTGAAGTTTCAATCAACTCGAGATGCAGGATGATGTTAGGCTGTGAGACTCTCCTAAGGTCCTAATAGGCTAACTTTTTGAGATGGTTCTCCTTATGACTTAAGTCACTTTAATCAAACAAATTAAAACAACTTATTACATATGGGACTCTGTTAAACGATGACAAATGTATTACAGTGTTCTTCAAAATTTCAAATCATGATGGAATGTCTAAAACGGTAGACCCAAATTGTATATTATTTCTAGTATTTCATTGTTGACCAATGAAGCTACTACACTACTGTTAATAAATCGAAGGAAGACCACTATTATTACTCTTATGTGAAAGTCATCCCCATCTCACACGGTTGATGATAATGAAGCAAACTTTAAGCCAAGCACAATTCAAGGAACATGGAATTTTCCAATACATATGGGACTCCATTGAAAGTGCTAGTTGGACTTCTGTTAAAACTATTTTGCATCTTTTACATATTAAAGGTCATAAATTGCCCCTAGCAATGTAGGTTTGGTATGGGTTAACGTTCAAATTACTGGTTTCAGTTGTCAACTTTATGAACCGGGTAACAGATTAGTTTATATTATTATAACTAGGAAGTGCACGCTTTAAGGTTACCTATTTTTATGGAAATCTATTACGTACTTCCTATAGTCAACAAATTGTCTTTTTATATATTTTTTTTTCCTTCAAAAGAAAAATAGAAAGAGAACACAAACAAAAAAACCAGTGTAAGAAAACTGAAAATAAATAAATAAAATATGCAAGCTTGCGTGGGTGCTCCTCCACGGCTCCACCAAGCAATGATGCCAGAAACAATAACGTCATAAAACTTATGTTAATTCGTTTTAAAAAGATGCAAATATTTGGGAAGTTTCTATAAATTAAAAGATTAAACTGAAGAAAAATAAAAATAAGGATTAAGTAAAAATCTAAGACAAAATGAAGAGATTAAATTAAAATAAAATTAAGTAACAAGGCCAAAAAAGAAAAAGGACCTGAGACAAAATTAACAAATCAAAATAATATTTTAGCCTAAACTTTTTTATACTGCATTTTTTATTGTGTTAGCTAACCAGTGCTGATGATTATTTCCTCCCCTATCCCTTCACTTAGATTCAGGTAGTGGGCCGACTAACAAAGTGTTCATCAACCCATCAATAGGAGCCCAGGGTCCTTAAGATTGACTCAAGAGAGATTGCTTCTCTTTTTGTGATCCTTAACTTTTTTTAACTTCAATTTAGTCTTCTACTTCCTTTTTTGTTTTCTTTTTTATATTTTTTGCTTTTTAATTATCATCTGCACTACATTTTTGCCTCAATCAGTATACTCTCTTTCAATTTTCCACCTTCTAGTTGAAGGATTTGATGTTCCCTTAAATATGTGCGTGTGAGTGTATAAGAAAACATCAATATATGATTAACTAACTAGGAAGAAGTGGTAGCTCATGCATGCTTTAAGATTACTTATTTTAATGGGGAAAAAACTACCTACCATTTCTTCTCATTTTAATTAACAAACTTATCTTCTTTAAAACTATCGCACGTTGATCATTGGCAAGTCTTACTTTGAGGAAAGTCAAGAGTTTATGAATTAACAAGGCACAACATGTAAAGAGGGAATATATAAATATAGAAGTATTCAGTGTATGCAAAACACACAATTCCTCTCGTTTCAGTTTATGAACAGACTACTTATTTTGAAGCTGAAGGGACAAAAAAAGAAAAACCACATTGATCCAAAACAAGACACTAGAAAAGATGTTGTACACATAAGAACTACTCTCACCCGTTCTTGTGTTATTTTTACATTTTCAATGAAGCAGCATATAGCATGATTAGCAAGGGTGACAATCTGTTATTTGATTATCAATTTCTTTTATTTTTTTAATTTTGAGTGTGGACCTTAGGCTAAATAATAGAGAGTGGATGACGACAGAGGCATCTGAATATTGTAAACATTTTATGAGACAAAATAAAAGAAATAGCAAAATGAAAGGAATTAGTTGTTGAGGAATCTTAATATGAATCTCTTGTAACAAAGAATGCAAGACCCCATTTGAACATTATGTGGGAAGTCATCAATATGTAGGGTTCATGTAAGAGGGAGATCAGCCCATAAAGTACTGAGACACACGGTTTGAATAGAAGTTTTGTGGTAAAGGACGACACTAAAAATTTAATAAACTATAAATATCCAATCACAAATTTTAAACTATAAAGGCCAAATTAAAATTTGAGCAAAACTATAAGGACCAATAAAATTATTTATAAAATTATGGTAGTTTTTGCATCAAACTAGACTTAATTTTTAAATCAAACAATAGTTGGCAGGATGAATCCGGATTTTCTGCGATTTCGACAAAAATTGTAGAGTCTTTCGTTTTGGATTAGACCGTCATGGTTAGAAAAAGATGCATTTTACTTCCTTTTTTTTATTTTCTTCCTTTGATTATGGCTGACCAATCCAAAATAGACAACTCAGATCTGGACACTGGATTCTACAATTCTGACTGGAGCTGCAAAGAACTTGGATTGAGGGAGGATGGGTTTTGTTTAAACGGTCATAGGTCAATCGTCCCCTGGCACCCAACGTGGGAAAACAAAAAGAAAGAAGTGCAGCTATTTAAAGAAAAAAACAATTTATAGGTAATTATAATTTTAGATTTTTTTAGTTAATTTGAACTATTGTAATATTTTGTTTAAAGATAATTTTTTATAAAAAATTAAAATAAATAGTGCAAATAATGTAATAATTAAAATAAATATTTTAGATCTCAAAGTAATATCAATTTATTATGTTATCTCAAAATAGTGTTTTATTTACCATTTTTTTGTCAATAATTACATTTCATTATTTAATCCCAAAATAATACATAAACATATCATCTAACGTCCCACAATGGATTAGCAATATTGTATTATGAGTGTACGAAAGAAACTTGAAAAAAAAAATCGTATCACGAGTTGTGAGTTGAATAATATTGAAATTTTAATAAATTAATAAAGAAAAAAGAAAAAAATATAAAAGCTATCAGCTATAAGCTACAAACTGTTCAAACAATGTTCCATTAAAAAATTATAGGATACTTTAGTTAAATAAACTATAAGCTAACTTATTTAGGTTTTAGACTAGTGTTGTTTTGCTTTTTTTTTTCTTTCATCAATTGTTGACTAACGAAGCTGTACGTTGATAAATTGAATGAAGACCACGATTAAAAATAAATGTGAAATGTCATGCCCCTCTCTCACACAGTTAATGATTAATGAAGCAAACTTTATGCTATGGCACAATTCAAGGAACAAGAAAAATTCTAATAAATGGGACTCTGTTGAAAATGCTAGTTGAAAAATACGGAAGGTTGAAAAATATCATTAATAAAAATGCTAAAACAACAATGGGTTAAATTATTCTTTCAATGCCTATAGTTTTACTCATTTTTTTTAATTAAGTCACTATAATGCACAAACTTGCAATTTGATCCTTGTTGTTCTAATTTATTTTAATTTCGTGCTTATCCTTAAATTTTCATCAACTACGGTTTTATTAGTGTGACAAGCTATATACCATCTTAAAACTCATCTTATATTTGATTTAATATTATTCATCCAAGTAATTCAATATAAATTGCATTACATGCCCTATACATGAATTGATTTTTATTTATTTATCTATTTTTACTTCATTTAATTGGAATAAGTTCTGTACATTCTAAGTGTTTAAATTTACATAATAGTTGCTTCAATAAAATTTGATAAAATACCAACAAAAATTTTGTGAGAAGAACTGACCTAAAAATTTATAAAACTATAAAGATCTAATTATAAACTTTTAAACGATAAAAACCAAATTAGAATTTGACTGAACTATAAAGACAACTATGGTAGTTTTTTTTTGCATCAAACTAGATTTGACTTTTCAATCGAACAATAGTTAGTCACTCCTTTCGTTTGATACAAAACCTGGGCATATCTCTTACTAAAACCAGTAACTTTGCCAAACTTCACAGAATACTATGAACTCATGCTAGCTTCACCTTGGATGTGCACTTCTGCATCTATGGCACCTCAACTCCATGGACAGCAGCTTGTCATCATCTTTCAGGTTGCCTTCCCATTGTTAGAGACGTCATCGATTACATCTACCGAGTCAGGAAAGAAAGCTGCGGTGAACGCGTTCCAGTGCGTCTTTTGCTTCAGATGTTTCCATTCAAAGTCCTGGCTAATAATATGTAAATGCAGTTGTCGCATTGATGGAGTCTGCAAAAGAAGGTACGTTCAGCGTATATCTATGATGGATCAACAATCCTGAGTTTTCACAAGCGACTTAAAGGTTCAAATTACATGCACCTAAACCCATGAACAAGTTGCATCGATGTCAATTGGTGGCAGATGTTATTTTATATATATATATATATATATATATTACATGCACCTTTACAATGGAGCATTAATATATATATATATATATATTATATTGACAGAAGATGAAATTTTATCAGAAAGAGAAGAGGATACATCTAGTTGGAGGATAAGATAACTTCAAACTAGATAATTCGAGAAAAGGTCATTATAGAACAAAATAACAATAGCTCTATCAAGCTTATTTGTGTAATAGACCTTATCCAATCACTTTGGCTGTCAGATATAGTGATTCCCTTAAAGATATTATGTGCAGAGCACTAAAGAGAAGCCATATACACGACACAATCCATAATATATTCAGAGGCAACATTAATATATGATTAAATAAATAATCGTATTTCTTTCTTAACACAGAATGTATTCGTTTTGACCATTTTCCCTGGTGAATTTTGTTGGAAATAATTGATTGAAAGTGGTGGGACCTACAAGAAGAAAATTTGCAAATGTGAATAGAGCTCTTGGAAGTCCCACATTGGCTGGGTTTAATATGTGAAGCTTGGTTCCTTGCTATATATAGGACTAAGTGTTAAGGTTATATGTGTACCAATACAAGACACATTAGCTTGTATTTAATTCTTTCTTTCTTTATACTCTTGTTCTAGAGTGATGAGAGATGTAAATTAAATACATGCTTGAGAGTGTGTGGGTGTATTTGGGTATCAGTTGGTATCTGGTATTGGGTACCGAGTATTTAAGAGAAGTTTCTGTGTGTTGTAAAAATTTACACATAGTGTTTTCTCTGGTTGTCGTTGACAACGCTCGTGGTTTTTCTCCGATTTTGGAGTTTTCACGTTATTTTCTTGTGTTGTGATTGTGAGTATGTTTCCTGTTATTTCTCTGGTTTATTTGTGCCAAGGTATTTTTCAAGGGGGAAAGGTGTTTTTTCCCAATAAATGGTATCAGAGCCTATGGTTCGGTGGGATGTTAAATTCTTAGTATGCTCTTGTAGTTACAGCTTTGTCTGATCTTCCACAATCAAAAAAGAATTGTTCCCGGTTGCTTGAAGATTGTTCTTGGTTGCTGGGTTACTGGAACGAAGTGTGGTATTGTGAAAGTGCATGTCTAGGAAAGTTTTGGCTAAGGAAAGACTAGGTATTTAAGGGTGTCCATTGTGACCAATCTTTCTTTCCTGAAAACTTACCTAGTGTACTATTTACAGTTGTGTTCACTATTCCAGTATACAGTTGCAATGTCAAATTTTTTCAGTGCGATGAGATTTGATATAGACAAATTTGATGGGAGGATCAATTTTGGCTTGTGGCAAGTACAAGTCAAGGACGTGCTGATACAATCTGGGTTATACAAGGCGTTGAAGGGGAAGGTTTCCAGTAAGGATTCTGAAATGAGTGGATCTAGTATGAGCGATGAAGATTGGGAGGAACTAGATTTGAGAGCGACAAGTGCAATTCGTCTGTGCCTGGCCAAGAATGTTCTTGCAAATGTGCAAGGAATATCAACAGCCAAAGAACTCTGGGAGAAGCTCGAAGGGTTGTATCAGGCGAAGGGTATCTCAAGAGCAATTTCATACGCTTCGTATGGAAGAAGGTACAAAAATATTAGATCATCTCAGTGCTCTCAATGGTATCGTATCTGAACTGGAGGCTGTCGGAGTCAAAGTTGATGATGAAGATAAAGCGTTAAGGCTTATATGGTCTCTTTTGTCTTCCTATGAGAACATGAAACACATTTTGATGTATGGGAAGGAGACTCTAAACTTCGAAGAAGTTGCCAGTAAAATTATTTTTGATGAGAGAAGGTTAAAATGTGAGGGTCGCTCTATACCTTCGTTAGACTCAATTGCGGTAGCTAGAAGTGGGAGTAAGGGGAAGAAGAATATGGGTAAGAATGTGACTTGCTGGAAATCTGGAAAGTCTGGACATGTAAGGAGAAATTGTCCAGGTGGAGCAGGTTCGGAAAAAGGCTCCGAGGAAGATGCAAACTCTGTCTCTCTCATTGCGGGGGAGGAATTTCTCTGAAAAGTGAGAAGTTTGAATCCTCATGGCATGTCCGCATTGCCATGAAAGAGGATGAGTTGCTACTAGCGGGTCCATAATTGCACATGGGCATTGGTTGGCATTGATGCAAGATGTGTAGTGGGATGATGTCGATGGCTGAAGAACTTCCAATGAGAGCCAACACTAGAAGTTACACCATAAATTTTTCAGTAGGAATTTTTTGACATGTGCCGAGGTGAAATTCCTAGAATTGGTTAATTCTAAGTGGATATACTCTTTTATGGTGGAGTATGATAGTTCTTGGAACTATGATTGTCGGTGTAGATAATGAATCAGCAGATGTGGTTACTTTCAATCAAGGTGGATATTTGTTGGAAATAATTGATTGAAAGTGATGGGACCTACAAGAAGAAAATTTGCAAATGTGAATAGAGCTCTTGGAAGTCCCACATCGGCTGGGTTTAATGTGTGAAGCTTGCTATATATAGGACTAAGTGTTAAGGTTATATGTGTACCAATACAAGACACATTAGCTTGTATTTAATTCTTTCTTTCTTTATACTCTTGTTCTAGAGTGATGAGAGATGTAAGTTAAATACATACTTGAGAGTGTGTGGGTGTATTTGGGTATCAGTTGGTATCTGGTATTGGGTACCAGGTATTTAAGAGAAGTTTCTGTGTGTTGTAAAAATTTACACAGTGTTTTCTCTGGTTGTCGTTGACAACGCTCGTGGTTTTTCTCTGATTTTGGAGTTTCCACGTTATTTTCTTGTGTGGTGATTGTGAGTATTGTTTCCTGTTATTTCTCTGGTTTATTTGTGCCAAGGTATTTTTCAAGGGGGAAAGGTGTTTTTTCCCAATAAATTTATCTATTTAGTAGTATAGACCCAATCACTGTATATATGTTGAACTATGAAGAGAAAGCAATTTTTCTCTTACTTTTTAAGTTAAGTGCAATTTATACCCTAAAAGACTTGCACTAAGCTAGGAAGGCATGTATGGTTTTGCATTGGAATTGAAAGCATGCCTTACACGTATCCTCTACTTCCACCCTTAAAAAAACATCAACTAAATTTTTAATATAACACACTAAAAATATGTTTAATACGAGTCAAAGCCAGTGGTATGGAGGATTTTTATTTTCTTTTCTATACCTGCAGCAATGAAAATTCCAGCAATAACTCCTCCACCTCCAGATTTCAATTGCCTGCAATAAAAAATCACAGGTTTAGTGAACTGTGAATATATTTGTTCAGTTTATTAAAATATTTTAAAAGCAAAACTGGAGCGTGGGAAAGTCTTCATTAATGAAATCAGAATCAATCAGGAAGCATTTTAAGAATGAATGACCAAAACCAAGGCAAACTAGCAGCTGAAGTTGCAGGACATAAAACTGAACACAAATTGACATGCATATGTTACTTATTGAGGATTATCTTCTCAAACATTTGTGATTTTTCTACTTTAGCTACATGGATTAAGTCTTCATTGCAAGTAAATTAGCTCTATGCATTGAAATCATAGAAAATTACCAGTTGGAAGAATTACTATTACTCTACAACGCAAACCTTCAATGGAATAAAGGTGAGTAATGTCACCAACATGGATAAAAAACCATATGGAGTAATTTTTTTTTTTGCAGTTTTAGCTTTAACTAAAGACAGAATCCTTGACGCATGAGTCAAGTCAACTAAAACAAGTTTGGCATTACCAAGCTTGTTAGAGAACTCTGCAACTTTCTCCATAATAATATCAGCTGCCTTCTCATGGTTGAATTGGAAATCAGATGTTGAAACAGATGGAAATGCCAAAGTAGGAGCATTATACATTAAAATTTGATTGACATCAAAACCGGAGGAGCCAACTGCTACATTTTGTACATTCTTAGAATCTGAAATGGACAAAAAAATTTCTATATCTTTTCCACATGGAACCATCATCTCAACAGTTTGGGAAGAAGAAGACTTTCTAATGCTATCCTCACAGACTTGGCATCTTTTGGGACCTCTTCCTTTTTTAGATACTTCATTATACTTACCTGCACTTTGGCATTTGGACTCTTCTGACCGAAGCATCCATTTGGAAGGTTATCCAATGGCCCAAGTGCACTGTATGTATTAATAGCTGCTTTGACATCACTCTCATTTTGACAAGGTGTTATCTGGTTAAAACCTTCACTTAACTTGCGCAGATCCTTGTTTTGAAGCATTCTATTCACTACTGCAGCAGTTTTTCCACCCTGGAAATTCCCTTCATGCCCAGTCCGATCGAAAGATCGAGAAATACAAAGCCTTGCAGGAAGATCATGCACAATGTCATTCAAAAACATTTTGGATGTGCCTCTTTGTAGAAGGAAAAAGGGAGGGGATAGAGGCACTACTCCTTAACCATGAGTCAAGATTTATCCAATGATAGAAGATTAATCTTTCAACATTTTTTTTCTCAAGGTTATGTGAATGACAAATTTTAATATAATTTAACCATAAATAGTTAATACAGCAAGAAGCAAAAGAAGTTCTAAGGAGTACATTTTTACAACTGATGCGAAAAGCTAACTAGCATGAAAAACTCTGATCACCAAGCAACTTCACATGGAACTTCGAGAGGAATTATTATTACCATTTAACCATTCTAGCAAAAAGAATTAAAAGTAACTATGAAACTTTATTGCTTAAACTAGAGATTACATCTTTACATACTTGTATCCTAGAAAAACCTCCCCCCTGCCACCCACACACACAAAAGCAAACAAGGTATATAATAAGTGACAGGGTTCCTTTAAATTTGACACTTTTTTATCCTAGATGAAGCTTAACAAACATAAAAGGCATAAACAAAATCAAGCTTTTTCTGCAATAAATATTTTGGGTGAAATCAGTGATTCTTCCACCTTCAAATTCTATAATTTTTCCTTCCACAATTTTCATAAACAAAATCAAGCTAAGGGAAAATCTTGTAAAGCATGTAGTTTACAAATTTGAAGTATTGCATCCTCCATTGCTTCAAAAAAATAAGGGGAAAAATAATTATTCTAAGGCCAAAAGTAAATCCCAGTTCAACACTCAAGAAATTCTAATCAACAGAACTCCCAGAATTTGATTTTAGCATTCCAGATGTTGGAGGTGACAAACCTTGAACTCAATCAATACTACAATTCTGGGTCAATGGAGGTCCACATAACCCTTTATTGCCTTCAAAGCAATTTGTTTCAAATGACTGAATTTGAGAGCCAATTGGGATTTGCCCCATCAGATGATTGTAAGAAAGATTCAAAAATGCAAGGAAACTTAAACTTTCAAGCTCTACTGGAATGCTTCTACTCAAAGACTTCATTGACAGGTCTAAGGACTCAAGATGTTTTAGATTGCTTAATGAAGAAAGAATATGACCTGAGAAAGAATTTTGTGACAAGTTAAGAGCATGAAGAGCTTTGAAAGTCATATGCTCTTCTGGTATCAGTCCTTCAAAATGGTTGGAAGAAAAATCTAGAGAAGTGAAGGCTTTGAGAATCTTCACCAACTTCATTGTTCTTCCTTTGTTGACGATTGTGACTGAATCTTGGAATCTTTCGCCGAAATCCTTGGCATCAAAATTGTAGACTATATGATCAACAACAAAACCTGGCTCTATTGCTACAATTCTAGCTAATTTCAGTGCAAGATCTTTGTTCAAAAGATACGAAATTACATCCTTGGACACCATAGAATTAAAACTGTCATAACTGTTAATAAACAAATGGCCAAAATCTGACTTGGCTCTTTTCGTCAGCCATCAGTGCTTTCCAACTTTGTAAGAGTGTTGTCGATAGTTTGCCGATGAAATCATTGGAGGCCAAATCAACAATTTGAAGTGCCTCCCAACTTCCAATGCGATTTGGACATTCAAGAGGCTCGTGGAATCTGTTTGTGATGCGCTATTTCCCGACAAGTGTATCGGGTCGCACAAGTAGTAAAGTGAGAGAGAAAGAGTTATCGTCCTCAGGGATTGACTTTAACAATTACCAATTTCACTAGCGCAAATTATATTTGGACAATTAAAATGGTAGAGTGGTTGAGTCTAAATTTAAAGATTGCAATTAAAGTAAGACACTAAGTTGGCTAACACAACGAAATTTATACGAGAACAAAGCGGGCATAGGGGATTGATTTTACTTAGCTCCTAATCCGATTAATTCATAGACAAACTAATCTTTGAGTCATTAGAAAATACTTCAATACATTTGCAAATTCCTCTTTTTGTTGATTAAGTTCACAAAGATAATTGAACCCAATGTCTTGGTGAAACAAATCTACCTCACTCAATTAATTTGCTAATGTCTTAGTCAAATTAATTGATTTGGCGTTTAAGCGTAAGAACTCATGAAAACCACGCAATTAAGGTTATCTATGTCTAGACTAACCCGAATTACGGTAGAAATTACAAAGGCAAGTCCATATCAAGCTATGTCTAGCACCAATATAAACCCTAGATTCATTGAAGATGGTAGCTAAGCATCCAAGAGTGATAAAAACGGTAAAGTCTACTCCAAAAATCGAAATTGCAAATACATTAAAGCATTCAACAACAAAGCTTCATAGGAGTCAATTACATCAATCCCCTAACCCTAGAAATTTAGTTACACATGGTGGAAGAAGAGAAAAACATCACAAATACATAAATAAACATGATACAAGAGGAAAGAGAGAAAGAAATAAGCATCAAACTCAATGGAGAGTAGGTTTCCCTTCTTCCCCGATTTTGCCCTAGCAGAGCTCCTTCTCCTCCAACCAAAAGAAGATCTCCAAAAATGCTTCAGAAATCATATTTATAGGTGCATGCCAGGACCCCGGCACCCAGGCGCCCTGTGTGGCGCCTGGGCGCCATGCAAAAGGAAGAGAGAAGACAATGTGTGGCGCCTAGGCGCCCTACGTGGCGCCTGGGCGCCACCTTCATTCCTCGAGGCAGAGAGTTGGGCTTCTGGCGCCTTAGGCGCCCCGTGTGGCGCCTGGGGCGCCAGCCGTTCAATCTTCAAGACAGAGGTTAAAGCATCTGGCGCCTGAGGCGCCATGCGTGGCGCCTGGGCGCCAGCCTCCAGAACATGCCTCATTCAGCAATTTGCTTTAGTATCTCATCAGCACACCAGCTAGCAGCAAACCAGAAAAGAAAGCCTACAAGGAAAACAGAACAAAAAGCATAAAAAGGTAAGGAAAGAGATTAAAACAAGAAAAAGCAAGGAAAGCCAAAAACACAGAACAAAGCAAGCAAAAGATAACAAAAATGGGATGAAAAAGTCCTAAGAAAGCAACCTAATTTAACCAAAATAAAGGACTCATCAGTTTGATCTTAAAATCATGACTCTCATGGTCAATATGTTTCTTAAGAAGCAAGGAAACCTACCAATTAATTGATTGTTTCCAAGGTTCAAGACTTGTAGGTTTTGGAGATTCACCAAAGATTTTGGAATTGCTCCACCTAAGAAATTTTCATTCAAGTCTAGGAACCATAAAGCACAAGAACTGGAAAATGTGTCAGAAATCTGACCTTTGAGTTTGTTTCCATTAAGGTTCAACACCTTGAAAGTGTTTCTTGTCAAGCACTCAGGAATTATGCCACTAAAGTTGTTATCAGAAAGATCAATCGATCGAAGAGTCATAATATTACAAAGTGATTCATGAATTTTGCCATGAAAACTGTTGTTTGAAAGAGAAAGGAAATATGTGAAAGGGATGTGGTTGCTGATATCCAATGGGGCAGTAGAGTTGAATCTATTATTTGAGTAGTCCAAATAGATCAAATATTTTGCAAAGATGGGAGCATAGCCTTCAAGTTTGTTGCAATGAAGATCAAGAAGGAACAAATTGGAACTAATATTTTGAAAAGGTCCTTCCAATTTTGTCAAAAAATTGTTGGAAAGGTTAAGGTCAACCATATAATCAAACCTCCAAATCCAGTTGGGTATTGCTCCATGAATTTGGTTATTGGATAAGTCTAGGTATATTAAACTGGATTGATTTCTCAAAAAACTTGGGAAATTTCTCAACATGCAAGAGGCCAACATAAGATTGTTCAATTTGGGAAAGGTTGATAGATCAAGGTTATCTCACAAAGTTGCATCAAACAACAAGTTGTTATGAGCAAGATCTAATGTGGTCAAATTTTCCATCCTTTTAATCATCCCAAAATATATACAGTCCCATTGAACTTGTTTGAGGAAAGTTGGAGCACAGTGAGTCTTCTAAGATGAAAGAAGGACACAGGAATAGGCCCTTGCAATTTGTTTTGACTTATATCAAGGATCTCTAACTTTGAAGAAGAAACATTTGGAATTTCATCCAATAGACCTTCAAATCCATTGTGAGAAAGCAAAAACTCTCTTAGAGAAGGAAGTGTAAACAAAGATGAAGGAAGCCTACCAATGAGTGAATTTCGACTTAAATCAATGCTAACCAAATGTTCAAGGCCATCAAAATGAGAACATGGAATTTCACCACTGAAATTGTTCCAGTAGAGGGATAGAGATGTGAGGTTCTCAAACAAATTGAAAGATGGAAGATGACCAGTGAAATTATTGAATGACAAGTCCACATGAACAAGTTGGGACAGTTTTGACATCAAACTAGGAAGTGTTCCATTGAATTGGCAGCTTGAAAGATCTAATATAGACAACTTCAACAAATTTCGAACAGAATTTGGTAATTGTCCTGAAAATTTTGTATGGCTAAAGTTCAAGGTTTCGAGAGATCCATGATGTTGGAAATTTGGTAAAGAACCATGAAGATCTAGATTATTTGACAAATCAATGACTTGCAGCCTTGGTATCTGGAAGATCTTTTTGGGAAACACTTCGCTCAAGTTGGAACTACTAAGTTGCAAAGTGGTTAAATTTTTCAAACTCACTAGGTACTCTAGCACTATGCTTGCCATATTATTCTAGTTTAGCCTAAGTATCATTAGGGACTTAAGCTTTGAAAGTGAAGAATCTATAGGTTCGGAGAGACTGCAAAACGACATACTCAACATTTGAAGATTTTGAAGTGAAGATAATGCATGGCCCCACTCCTTTCCTTTTGCCAATATCTTTACACCATCAAGATAGAGTTCTTTAATGTTTGAAAGGTTCTGCAGAAGTAATGTTATATTTGGCTTCTCAAGTTTTAGGCTATGAATTGAGGTAAATGAGGTAGACAAATCAAGAAAAACTAGCTTTGTTAGGTAAAATATCTGAACTGGAATCCCACAAAGCCAGCATTTGACAAATTTAAATACCTCAAGTTTCTCAGCTTGTGCAATTCTAAAGGAACATTAGAATGGATGTCATTGAAAGCCAAGTTCAACTTCTTCAGATATTGCAAGCTGAAGAGGCTGCTTGAACTATCAAGTCCTCGAGAAATGGATTCTTCACTCAAATCATGAGCAATTGATAAGTCATTTATTTTGGTTATTTTTCTACGATTTTATTGGGCTTTTTCTTTCCCTTGCTGCTATTTTGCTTTTCTTTTTGCACTCTTTATATTAGTTCTTGCATTTCTATTTCTATTTTGTAGTTCTCCTTGTTTTTTCCCTTTTTATCCCCTTTTTTCCCTACATTTTGGAATAATCATTATGTATTTCCTTGTAGGTGTATATTTTGGTATGATACAAGTTGGGGAGCTGAAGAAGCTTGAAGCAAAGTCAAAATTCGAAGGCTGGTGCTTGAGGCGCCATGCCCTGAACTCTCTACCTGATGAATTAAGGATGGCGCCTCAGGCGCCACATAGGGCGCCTCGAGGCGCTAGTAGTTGAATTCTCTATCTCAAAGTGTTAACGTGGCGCCTAGGCGCCAATACGTGTTGTTTCCAGCCATTTTCTGCATGGTGCCTAGGTGCCCAGATCCTGACCTGTGCGTGACTCAACCTATAAATTGGATTTCTAAAGAATTTTTTAGGATCTTTTGGGTTGGAGAAGGAAGGGCTCTGCTAGGGTATAATTGGAGGAAAATGGAGACCTATTCTTCATTGAGTTTGATGCTCATTTCTTTCTCTCCTTTCTCTCCTTCCTCTTGTATCATGTTTATTTATGTATTTATAATGTTTTTCTCTTCTCCCACCATATGTAACTAATTCTCTAGGGTTAGGGGATTGATGCAGTTGACTTATATGAAGCTTTGTTATTGAATGCTTTAATATAATTGTAATTTCGATTATTGGAGTAGACTTTACTGCTATTTATTACTCTTGGATGCTTAACTACCATCTTCAATGAACCTAGGGTTTATATTAATGCTAGACATAGCTTGATATAGACTTGCCTTTGTAATTTCTACCGTAATTCAGGTTAGTTTAGACATAGATAACCTAATTGCATGACTTTTATGAGTTCTTAAGCTTAAACTCCGAATCAATTAATTTGACTAAGACATTAGCTAATTAATTGAGTGAGAAAGATTTGTTTCACCAAGACATTAGGTTCAAATATCTTTGTGAACTTAATCAACACTAAGAGGAATTTGTAAGTATATCGAAGTATTCTCTAATGACTCAAAGATTAGTTTGTCTATGAATTAATCGGATTAGGAGTTAAGTAAAATCAATTCCCTATACCCGCGTTATTCTCATATAGTTTTTTGTTGTGCTAACCTACTTTGTGTCTTAATTTAGTTTACTTTAGTTAAATTTAGACTTAATCACTCAACCTTTTCAATTGTCCAAATATAGTTTGAGCTAGTGAAATTGGTAATTGTTAAAGTCAATCCCTGAGAACGATAACTTTTTCTTTCACTTTACTACTTTTGTGACCCGATACACTTGTCGGGAAAGATTGCATCAAGTTTTTGGCATCGTTGCCGGGGATTGACGATGTTAACAATATTAAGAGTAGCTAGTAGGGTTTTAGTTTGGACCTTACTCTTTTCTGTTCATAGTTATACTTCAAATCTTACTTTTATACTTGTTCATACTTTTGTTTTTGTTTATATTCTTTATCTTACACAAATCTTTGGTTTATGCGAGGTACCACTGACCCAAGTTCATTAGAATTTGACCCAGAAATTGAAAGGTCGGCTCGCACACATCGAAGTGAAACAGAGAAGCTAGACAAGCTCAAACCGCACCAATGGCTGAACACAATCCTAATCCTCAATAGAATGCACCAGTTCCCCCTCCTGCAAGAACCCTATGGACTATAACATTCCAACTGTGGAGGGATGTGGTGCTAGTATCGCACAACCACAAGTGGAAACTACTAACTTTCAGCTAAACCCATCCCTTATTCAATTTATTCAAAGCCATCAGTATAGTGGGCATCTCTTTGAAGACCCCAACTCACATATCTCATGCTTCCTACAAATCTGTGATACCATAAAGTTGAATGGGGTACCTGAAGAAGCGATCAGACTCTGGTGCTTTCCGTTTTCCTTGAAGGATAAAGCACTTATTTGGTTGGAGTCCTTGCCAAAGGAAAGTGTTACAACTTGGGTTGATTTGGTTCAAAAATTGCTCACTAGATATTTCCCTCCATCTAGATCTTCAAAGATCAGATAAGAGATCACCACTTTCAGGCAACAAGAGAACGAGTCCTTAAGTGAAGCTTGGGAGAGGTACAATGCAATCTTGAGGAAATGCCCCGACCACTCATTTGAGCTTTGGATTCAAGCTCAGAGTTTTTATAATAGACTTCTCCCCCAGACAAGAACAATAGTGGATGCAGTAGTTGAGGGAGCTCTAAATCGTAAGATTCCCAAACAAGCAATGGATTTATATGCTACTATGGCTTGTAATGATTATCAATGCCATAGAGAGAGAGGACATTGATGAAGAAAACTGCAGGAATGTCAGAAGTGAGCACTCTGGATGCTCTTTTGGCCCAAAACAAGTTGATCACCCAATAGATGGTTGAACTAAACAAGAAATTTGATGCAGCAAAAGTGAATGCCATCAACCATCTGACAATCATCTATGATTTTTGCTCCGGTAGCCATTCTAATGAAGATTGCTCTGGCAATATGTTTAGCTCTTCTTCGGAGCAAGTAAACTATATAGGAAATCAACACAAAGGGCAAAACAACCCCTATTCTCAAACATATAATCCTGGATGGAGGAATCATCCAAATTTTTTGTAGGGGAATCAAAATCAGAACACATTTCACAAGCCACAACAGTCATATCAGAGCTCTTCCTCTCTACCTCAGTCTAATGAGAAAGTCTTCATTGGAAAGTGCTCTGGAGAAGTTGACCTTACAGACTACCTCTTTCATGCAACACACTTCTACGTTCATGGAGGAAACAAGAAGTGGCTTTTGAAACCAAGAAGCTTCCATTCGCAATTTGGAGACTCAAGTAGGCCAAATTGCAAGACAAATTACTGATAGACCTCATGGTTCTCTCCCAAGTGATACAGTAGTCAGCCCAAAGAAGCATATAAAGGCTATCACTACCAAAAGTGGGAGGATAATAGAACTGAGTCCCAGAAAAGAAATGATGATTGAAAAAAGGGATGAGGATCTAGTTGAAGGTGAAGGCTCGAGAAGTCATGACACTTCTTCAAAGGGTGTGAGGGATGAATAGAAGAGAGAGAAGATAAGTATGGCAAAACCTCTCATACCATCACTCAAAGTGCCATTTCCCCAACGCCTCCACAAGCAAAAGGATGAGCAATAGTTTAGTAAATTCTTGAAGGTTTTTAAGAAACTTCACAAGCAAAAGGATGAGCAACAGTTTAGTAAATTCTTAGAGGTTTTTAAGAAACTTCACATCAACATACCTTTTGCAGAAGCCCTTAAGCAAATTCCATCTTACGTGAAATTCATGAAGGAACTTCTATCCAAGAAGAGAAGGATTCCATATGATGAAACAATTATGCTAACGGAGGAGTGTAGTGCCATAATTCAAAAGAAATTACCTCCTAAGCTCAAAGACCCAGGGAGTTTCTCTATTCCATGTATTATTGGAGAGGTTATCTGCAAAGCATTATGTGATTTGGGAGCAAGTGTTAACCTTATGCCTCACTCTATTTTTGAGAAACTTGGAATCAGGCAAGTCAAGCCCACTATGATGACTCTCCAACTGGCAGATCGCTCAATCAAGCACCCTTTTGGGATAGTAGAAGACGTCTTGGTCAAAGTTGACAAATTTAGGGTATGTTTGGTTTGTGAAAACATTTCCTGTTTTCATTTTCAACCTTCATTTCCTGAAATGTATTTCCTGAAACACTGAAAACATCTTTTTGGTGTTTTCAGATTTAGGCTTATTTTAAGAAATATTTTCAAGAAAACGTTTTCAGTTAACTCAACCAAACGCATTTTCAAGTCCATTTTTTGTTTTCAGTGAAAATGAAAACAGGAAATGCCCAAACCAAACAGGCCCTTGTATTCCCGGTGGACTTCGTAGTTTTGGACATGGCAGAAGATGAAGAAATACCCCTCATTTTAGGAAGACCATTCCTAGCTACCGGTAAAGCATTGATCAATGTAGCTGATGGAATATTGTCCTTAAAGGTTGGTGATGAAGAAGTGATCTTCAATGTGTTTAACGCAATGAAGCATCCTATGGGAAAAGAGGAGTGTTTTAAAATTGATGTGCTTGATTCCATAATCCATAGGACATTTATGAAAAATTCCTATGAATCCCCTCTTGAGAAGGTATTGGTGCAAGGTAAAAGTGCAATTCAGGATGATGAAGACCTTCAAGTCACTAAACACATAGTTTTGCTTGAATCCATTCCGACATACTTGGTGTCCTCTCCTTCCCCTAAGATTGAAGAACTTCACAAGGCGGAATCCAAGAAGAAGCTTCCAAGTTGGTGCTCAAACCCTTGCCTCCCAACCTAAAGTATGCATTTCTTGATGAGGACAACTCTTCCCCCATAATTATGAATGCAGAGTTGAATAGTTTGGAGGAGGAGAAATTGTTAAGGTTCCTTAGAGAATTCAAAAGTGCCATGGGGTGGTCTATTTCTGATTTGAAGGGATTAAGTCCCTCCATATGCATGCATAAAATCCTCATGGAGGAAAATTTCAAGGAGGTTATGCAACCACAGAGGTGACTGAATCCC
Source organism: Biancaea sappan (assembly GCA_037074585.1). NCBI lineage: Eukaryota > Viridiplantae > Streptophyta > Magnoliopsida > Fabales > Fabaceae > Biancaea > Biancaea sappan. Next base: position 3,551,842 of record CM073495.1, read on the forward strand.
GTAATGAAAGAGGTAGTGAGGAAGGAAGTGGTGAAACTCCTGGATAGCGGTGTGATTTATCTGATTTCTGACAGCTCTTGGGTTAGCCCAGTTCATGTAGTGCCTAAGAAGAGTAGAACAACTGTTGTGTCAAATGAAGATAATGAGTTAATACCTACAAGAACTGTAACTGGATGGAAAGTGTGCATAGACTACAGAAGACTAAATGATGCCACTCAGAAGGACCACTTCTCTCTTCCATTCATTGATCAAATATTGGAGCGGCTAGCAGGCCATGATTACTATTGCTTTCTGTATGGTTATTATGGATATAACCAAATAGCAATTGCTCCTGAAGACCAAGAGAAGACTACCTTTATTTTCCCATATGGAGTCGTCGTATACCGGAGGATTCCTTTCGGACTTTGCAATGCTCCGACCACTTTCCAAAGGTGTATGCTTTCCATATTTTCTGATATGAATGAGAAATTCATTGAAATCTTTATGGATGATTTTTCAGTTGTAGGTTCTTCTTTTGATAACTGTTTGCACAATTTATCTCTAGTTTTAAAAAGATGCCAGGAAACTAATTTGGTACTAAACTGGGAGAAATGGCATTTTATGGTGAGAGAGGGAATAATGTTGGGACACAAAATCTCTTCTAAAGGAATATTGTTAAAGGAGTATGAAGCTTCTCAGGGCATGCTGGATTTTATAGGAGGTTTATTAAAGACTTTTCAAAAATTGCCAAACCATTGTGCAACCTCCTAGTTAAGGATGAGCCTTTTGTTTTTTGATGAAGCATGCTTGTTAGCTTTTAATACTTTGAAAGAAAAATTAATTAGTGCTCCTGTGGTTACTCCACCTGATTGGAATCTCCCTTTTGAATTGATATGTGATGCTAGTGATATAGCTGTTGGTGCTGTGTTAGGATAGAGAAAGGATAAGTTGCTGCATGTGATTTATTATGCTAGCCATATGCTTGATGCAACCCAACTCAATTATGCCACCATTGAAAAAAAACTTTTGGCTATTGTTTATACATTTGATAAATTTCATTCTTATTTGGTTAAAACTAAGGTGGTTGTTTATACTGATCATGCAGCAATTAGGTACTTATTCGGTAAACAGGACTCCAAGCCACGGCTAATCCGCTGGATCCTTTTGCTCCAAGAGTTTGATTTGGAGATAAGAGACAAGAAAAGGGTAGAAAATGTGGTGGCTGACCACTTATCATGAATTGAACCCCAAGAAAGACATAATAATGACCATCTTCTCATCAAGGAAGAATTCTCGGATGAATGACTCCTTGCCATCCAAGAACTGCCATGGTATGCTAATCTGGCCAATTTCAAAGCAGCAAAAATTCTCCCAAGTGATTTAAATAGACAACAGTTAAGAAAATTTCTTCATGAAGCCAAATTCTATGTTTGGGATGAACCATACCTACTGAAAAGATGTAAGGATGGGATGCTTAGAAGATATATATCTCAAGAGGAGGTTAAAGACATCTTATGGCATTGCCATGCTTCGGGATATGGGGGTCATTTTAGTGGTGACTGAACAGCCGCCAAGGTATTGCAATCAGGATTATATTGGCCAACCATTTTCAAAGATGCTTATAAGTATGTAAAGTAATGTGAAAGATGTCAAAGGATGGGAAACATCTCAAAGAGACATGAGATACCTATGAACTCAATTCTTGAGGTGGAGTTATTTGACGCTTGGGGAATTAATTTTATGGGCCCCTTCCCATCGTCCTATTCCAATGTCTATATACTCGTAGCTGTTGATTACGTATCAAAGTGGGTTGAAGCTTCTACAACTAAAACCAATTATGCTCATGTAGTGATGAACTTTCTCAAAAAGAACATATTCTCAAGATTTGGCATGCCGAAGGCCTTGATTAATGATGAGGGCATGCATTTTTGCAACAAGAAACTTGATTCTTTATTGGGGAAGTATGGCATAAAATATCAAGTTGAAACCCCTTATCATCCACAAATAAGCGGCCAAGTAGAAGTCTTGAATCAAGAATTAGAGCGCATTTTGGAGAAAACAGTCAATTCCTCAAGGAAAGATTAGGCTTCGAAGTTAGATGATGCACTATAGGCCTACCGAACAACTCTGAAGACACTAATTGGGATGTCGCCATATCAGTTGGTGTATGGGAAGGCTTGCCATCTACCTGTAGAATTTGAGCACAAAGCCTTCTGGACTACTAAGTTTCTCAACTTTGATTTGAAGTCGGCCAGAGAGAAGCGGATCTTGCAACTTCATGAATTGGATGAATTTAGGCTTCAAGCCTATGAAAGTGCACGAATCTACAAAGAAAAGGCTAAGCAATGGCACGACAAGTGAATCATTCCTAGGAGTTTCGAGCCTGGGCAATTAGTGCTTTTGTACAATTCTAGATTGAGGCTCTTCCCAAGAAAACTAAAGTCTAGATAGTCTGGCCCATTTGTAATCAAGGAGGTCTTTCCTCACGGAGCGATGCTGTTGTCCAACATGGAAAAGGAGGCAAGCTTCAAAGTCAATGGACAGCAGTTAAAACATTATTCGGGAGAAGATAGCCGACCCAAGTGCTCATCTATGCTCCTTTCAACTCTACCATAAATAAAACGAGTAAAGTCTAGCTAAGGACTATAAACTTAGCGCTTTTGAGGAGGCAACCCAAGTCTCTTACTCTCTCTTTTAATTTCTGTCATTTTCTACTTTTCAGTGTTGTGCTGCTGTTGTTTTGTGGCTGTGTTGCTGTTGCTGTCCTTATGTCTATTGTGTGCTGCTTAATTTGTGCAATTTGGATGAAACTCCCTTTTATGAATGATGTGCCTTATTTTCCCCTATTGCATGAATTGAGTGTTTGTGTTTAATTGCCGAATTTTTTGGTAGTCGTTGCAACTGTAGTGGATTACAAATATTTATTTTTATGCGCCTACACATTGCCTGGTTTGCTTGGGGGAAGGTCTGCTGCTAAATATGCATTTCTGGTTTACTGTCATGCTGGCACCTCTAGGCGCCAAGGGCCAAAGTCTTGGGTTGGCCCGCTGATGAGTCCTCTATTTTGGTTAATTTTGGTTGCTTCTTTAGGGCTTTTTCCTATCCTTTGTCCGTTTTTGTTATCCTTTTCCTTGCTTTGTCCTTCATTTTTGGCTTTCTTCTTTGTACATAGTTGTTGCTTTGCTTTATCTTATTTTAGTCTCTTTCCTTGCCTTTTTTTGCTTTTTGTTGTATTTTCTTGTAGGCTTTCTTTTCTAGTCTGCTGTGGCCGGTGTGCTGATGGGATCCAGAAGCAAAGTGCTTATGTAATGAAAATCTGGAGGCTGGCGCCCAGGCGCCAGAAGCTGAATTCTCGGCCTTAACATTTAATGGTTGGCGCCAGAAGCATTATAACGTGGCGCCCAGGCACCACACAGGGCGCTCAGGCGCCAGACACTTTTGCCCTTTGTTTCTGCTTGGCGCCCAGGCGCCCCGGCTCAGACCTGCGTGCTTTCTTGTATATATTGCTCTTTTGCTGATGTTTTGGGTATCTTTAGGTTGGAGGGCAAGGGAGCTCTGCTAGGGCAAGGATGGAAGAGCTGGGAGACCTCTTCTCTACTGAGTTTGAAGCTTTTCTTCCTTTTTCTCCTTCCTATTGATCATATTTTATTGTGTATTTGTTATGTATTTCTTCCTCTTGTGATAAACTCTAGGGTTAGGGGATTGATGTATATTGACTTCCTATGAAGCTTTGTTGTTGGATGCTTTAATACAATTGCTTTTCTGATTATTGGAGTAGTTGTTATTGGTTTAACTGGTTTTAGGTGATTGTGATCATTTCACTTAGATGCATTTGGGGTTTGTATTAATGCTAGACATAGCTTGATATAAACATGCCCTTGTAACTTCTACCGTGAATCGGGTTAGTCTAGACATAGATAATCTTGTTTGTGTGGTCATATGAGTTCTTGAACTTAAACTTCGAACCAATTAATTGGACTAAGACATTAGCTAATTATTTTGGCTAGGAAGATTTGCTCACCAAGACATTGGGTTCAAATATTTTCGTGAACTCGACCAACATTAAATGGAATCTGTGAATGTTTCTAAGCATCCTTTAACGATTCAAAGATTGGTTTGTCTATGAATTAATCGGATTAGGAGTTAAGAAAGTCAATCCCCTACCCGTTGTGTTTTGGCGTAGTTTTTCGTTTGGTGTTTAGTTAATTCCTTGTTGTTAGTTTAGTTTATTTGCGGTTTATCTTGACATTTTTCCTCTGTCCAAATATAACTTGATCTAGTGAAATTGGTAATTGTTAAAGTCAATCCCTGAGGACGATAACTCTTTCTCTCTCACTTTACTACTTGTGCGACCCGATACACTTGTCGGGAAATAGCGCATCAAGTTTTTGGCGCCGTTGCCGGGGAATGACGGTGTTGACAATATTAAGAGTAGCTAGTAGGGTTGTAGTTTGGACTTTGCCTTTTTCTGTACATACTTATACTGTAAATTTTACTCTTATACTTGTACATGCTTTTTCTTTTGTTTAAATTTTCTCTCTTAATTTTTCACTGGTTTATGCGAGGTATCACCGACTCAAGCTTATTAGTATTCTACCCAGAAATTGGAAGGTCGGTTCGCATAGGCCAAATACAAGCTTTACACGCTATATGAGCCTATCAAGCTCAACCTGCAACTAAGGCAGAAAACAATCAAAGCCCACCTGCTCATCCTCCTATGAAAACTCTCATGGATTGTAAAATCCCTTCTGTGGAGGGATGTGGTGGAGGCATAGCTAAACAAACCGGGTAAAGTCTAGCTAAGGACTATAAACTTAGCGCTCTTGGGAGGCAACCCAAGTTTCTTTCCATTTTATCTTTTTAATTTCGCTTTTAGTTTTATTTGCTGCTTTAATTATTGTTCTGTTTAGTTCCTTGTATTTATTTTTAGTATTTTTATTCTGAGTGCCTTTGTTGATGGTTTATTTCTGTGCATAGCTTTCCTTTTTGGACCCCGCTCCCTACTTGTTTGTTATTGAGGATAATATGTTGTTTAGGTTTGGGGGAGAAGATTTTACTGTTATTATTGCTCTTGGATGCTTAGCTACCATCTTCAATGAATCTAGGCTTTGTATTAATGCTTGTCTTAGCCTTAATATAGACATGCCTCAGTAATCTCTTCTGTAATTCGGGTTAAGAAGATTGTTTTTAGGGTGATACATCTAAATCTTCTTTTCAAAAGGAATGTCTCTGTTTTTGTTGACCATCATATCTTTGGATTTTTCTTGATAGATTGGAATCTGCTTTACAAGTTTTATATTATTCTATTTTCAATTAATTCTTTACATAGTCATCTTGTTTAAAATTTAACTTAAATTTGGTTTTTCAGAATTTCTAGATTTATTTGAGAAATCTAAAGCTTTTTAATTAAAAGTTGTCGACCCTCTCAACCTTCTTAAAGCACTCTTTCAAAATATTGAAATTTTCTATCTCTTTTTATGACAACATTTTGCTCAATAAGGGATTGCTTTCTCTAAAAAAAATGAGAAAAATAAAAAAAAAAGCAAAACAATTCTAATTAAATAAAATAGAAGTGTGATTTAAGTTGAGGAAGTGTAGTGTGGATTAGGCGCACAACACTTGTTCTAACCAATGAATTACATTTTCTTAGCAAATAAAGGTGATGGTCAAGGTGTTGTTGTGTGGTTTAGGCGCACGGGCAACTCTTTGTTCCTTAACCTCGTTATCTTTTCTTCTTGCATAGGTTGAGGGGGAGATGTGTGGATTAGGCGCACTGTCTTCACTTCGATCACTTTTTCTTAAAAATATCCCTTGTTTGAGAAGTTTTCCTTGAGAGCCGAGTTTGTTATGAAAAAGATATTTTCTTTTAAGTTTGCGGAGAGTAATTTGAGAAAGTGAGGGTGTTTGCAATTTGTCTTTAAAAACGCTTGGAAAAGTATCATGTTCATCTTTAAATTCTCAATTACTCAATGCCAAGTTTGGTTTTAAGAAGATGACTATGTGGAATTGAGTTGATTTTGTTTAATGTTTTATGTTGTTGAGCACTTCCTCTCTATCTTGAAAAATCTGTTGGCTTCGTTTGGCGTGGTTTTTAGATTAGTGTTTTGCTTGAGGACAAGCAATAGTTTTGGTTTGGGGGAGTTGATGAGTCCTCTATTTTGGTTAATTTTGGTTGCTTCTTTAGGGCTTTTTCCTATCCTTTGTCCGTTTTTGTTATCCTTTTCCTTGCTTTGTCCTTCATTTTTGGCTTTCTTCTTTGTACATAGTTGTTGCTTTGCTTTATCTTATTTTAGTCTCTTTCCTTGCCTTTTTTTGCTTTTTGTTGTATTTTCTTGTAGGCTTTCTTTTCTGGTCTGCTGTGGCCGGTGTGCTGATGGGATCCAGAAGCAAAGTGCTTATGTAATGAAAATCTGGAGGCTGGCGCCCAGGCGCCACGCATGGCGCCTCAGGCGCCAGAAGCTGAATTCTCGGCCTTAACATTTAATGGTTGGAGCCCAGGCGCCACGCAGGGCGCCTGAGGCGCCAACACCACAACTCTCGGCCAGAAGCATTATAACGTTGCGCCCAGGCGCCAGACACTTTTGCCCTTTGTTTCTGCTTGGCGCCCAGGCGCCACACGTGGCGCCTTGGCGCCCCGGCTCAGACCTGCGTGCTTTCTTGTATATATTGCTCTTTTGCTGATGTTTTGGGTATCTTTAGGTTGGAGGGCAAGGGAGCTCTGCTAGGGCAAGGATGGAGGAGCTGGGAGACCTCTTCTCTACTGAGTTTGAAGCTTTTCTTCCTTTTTCTCCTTCCTATTGATCATATTTTGTTGTGTATTTGTTATGTATTTCTTCCTCTTGTGATAAACTCTAGGGTTAGGGGATTGATGTATATTGACTTCCTATGAAGCTTTGTTGTTGGATGCTTAAATACAATTGCTTTTCTGATTATTGGAGTAGTTGTTATTGGTTTAACTGGTTTTAGGTGATTGTGATCATTTCACTTAGATGCATTTGGGGTTTGTATTAATGCTAGACATAGCTTGATATAAACATGCCCTTGTAACTTCTACCGTGAATCGGGTTAGTCTAGACATAGATAATCTTGTTTGTGTGGTCATATGAGTTCTTGAACTTAAACTCCGAACCAATTAATTGGACTAAGACATTAGCTAATTATTTTGGCTAGGAAGATTTGCTCACCAAGACATTGGGTTCAAATATTTTCGTGAACTCGACCAACATTAAATGGAATCTGTGAATGTTTCTAAGCATTCTTTAACGATTCAAAGATTGGTTTGTCTATGAATTAATCGGATTAGGAGTTAAGAAAGTCAATCCCCTACCCGTTGTGTTTTGGCGTAGTTCTTCGTTTGGTGTTTAGTTAATTCCTTGTTGTTAGTTTAGTTTATTTGCGGTTTATCTTTACATTTTTCCTCTGTCCAAATATAACTTGATCTAGTGAAATTGGTAATTGTTAAAGTCAATTCCTGAGGACGATAACTCTTTCTCTCTCACTTTACTACTTGTGCGACCCGATACACTTGTCGGGAAATAGCGCATCACCCGCGCCTCAGGCACTACACCAGGCGCCCGTCTTCAAAATAGGCAGTTATTTCACGTGGTGCCCAGGCGCCACGTCTATATTTAAGCCCCCCTTCATTTTCTAACCTCATTTTCCACTTTCTCATGCCCTAGCAGGGCTTTTTCCTCTGAAAAATGGTCACCTCTACCCTGCAGAACTATTCCCCTCCATTTTTCGGTAAGTTTCACCCTTTATTCCTCACCATTCCTCTTTCCCCCACTATCCATGCACTTTCCATCACATTTCCTCTACTTTTGGCCTTCTTCATCGTGACCCTCACTCACTCCCTAGTGTGCTGCGTTTTGGTCGCTTTTGGTGCTTCTTCCTTCCCTTTTCCAGTAATTTCTCTTCCCTTTCCTTGTCTTTTATTTTATTTTTCATCGAAAATTTCAAAAACAAAATAAAAGGGAATATTCATCTTTTCAGGCAAATTTCAAACTTACCTGCTTCACATTTTCAAGATATGGCTATTAGATGAATGTTATCCTCCTTTTGCATTTTATTTCAAAAAAAAATTTCAATAAAAAGGGAATTGAAATTTCTTACTTGAATTTTAGGGTTTGAGTTTAAATTTTAGAAATTTTTTTTGGCTTTTCTAGGATTATAATTGCTAATATGTCTTTAAAGCGTCAGAGAAAAAGTCAAGGAAAATCCTCATCTCGTAGGAATTTTGATCCGTCTAGGTTGAGGTCCTTAGAACATAGCAAACATTTTGAGGATTTAGAGACTAGAGAATTTATTGTTGAATGTGGATTTAACCTACGAGAAGGTGAGCACCCTGATATTTTACACCATATTAGAGAGTGGGTTAGGAAAAATTGTGTGAGCCAGCTGCCCATTTTTTCCTGTAATTATAAAAGAATTTTATTCTAATGCTTACCAGTTGAGGAGTGATCAAGGTGTTAGGGATCCCTGTATTTCCTATGTTAGAGGAAAGGATATTCATTTTTCAATTAACAGTCTCAATAATTATTTTGGCTTACATTATGCATCGGGGCAATGTGTTTTTGATAATTGGATGAGACACAGATATGTGAAGGCTCCCTACATTATTGCCACTCTCTGTCTGGAGAGGGCAAGTTGAGAATTGGACACTGAGTGGAAAGCAGCTAATTTTAAAAAATCAGATATGAAACAAATCCCTAAGGTTTGGTGTACATTTGTCCAGTCCAACTTGCTTCCTACCTCGAACCGGTCAGAGGTAACCATCGAACGAGTGGTGGTTATCTATTTGATCGTGACAGGGAAGGTATTTAATATAGGTTCCCTGATTTCCCATAATCTTTCAAAATTATCTCAAAAATAGGGGAAATGCTTTGGATATCCGTGCCTCGTCACAAACTTGTGTGAGAGGGATGAGGTACCGTTAGAGGGTATACCGCGAAGAGCGCCAGAGAGCATTATCACCAAACAGGTAATAGACTCGATGTTTCATAATTTCATGGCTATCGCGGCAGCTCTACCGATCCCTCCTCCTCCTCTTTAGGTACCTGTGAGACCTTGCGCTGTACCACCTCCGGTTAATATGTCAGAACGCCTGAGTAATGTTGAGGCTGGAATGGGGGAAATCAGGCAAACCCTTAACACCTTCATCGCCACTCATAACCAACAGCATCAGGCACTGGCTCACACGATGTATTCTCTTAGTCGGCATTTCAGTGCCCCCACTGATGATTAGATGTTGGAGGATCTGACATATGACCCATTAGCCAATATCAATTTCGATCCTTCAGCCAATCAGGAAGCCACAATTAAAGGCAACCACAACATGGAAGGGGAGGCCGACAACGAGGATAAGGAGGATGATTGATATATTGTTGTGATTCACCTCTTGTTGCTGCTGTTCTTTTTGTTATTTCTGTTTGTAGTTATGTCTTGTACAAACTTTGTAATATTTAGTATTTCAGTCTTGTATCTTATGGATTTTCTATTGATGTTTAGTGCAGTTGGATCCTTTTTGTTTAATGGATGTTGTTCTTTACTTTTCTAGTCTGTTGTTGGTTATTTCCTGCTGTTTATTTTTCGTTATTTTGAAATAATTGTAGATGGTTCCCTTTTTAGTATATAGCATTCATTTTCCCACCCACCCCCCCTCTTTTAGATTGTCCCTTTTTGGATGTTCAAACCTTGTTTTGGGTTGGTTTGACATTAAGGACAATGTATAGTTTTCGTTTGGGGGAGTTGAGTGGTTTTAGGCTTAGATATCACTGACTTTTTGGCTAACTCGTTCTTTTTGTTTATATGAATGCCATTCTTTTGTTAACCATCGCTCCCTTTGGATTTTTCTTGATAAATTGGATAGTGCTTTACAGATTTTATATTATTCCTATTTCAATTAATTTCATGCATTGTCGTCTTAATTAAAATATAGCTTAAATTGGATTTTTCAGAATATTTGGATTAAATTGAAAATTTTCAAACTTTTTAATTAAAAATTGTTGACCCTCTTATTTTTCTAAAATTTTACTCTTCAAAACCTTGGAAAATTTTTAGTTTTACTTAGACAAATTATTACTCAATAAGGGATTGTTTTCTCATAAATAAAAAAAAGAGAGAAAACAAAAACAAAATGCATCTATTAAAATAAAATAAATGGAGGTGTGGTTTAAGTTGAAGAAGTGTTGTGTGGATTAGGCGCACAATATTTGTTCTAACTAATGAATCACATCTTCCTTTCAAATAAAGGCGATGAACAAAGTGTTGTTGTGTGGATTAGGTGCACGGGCAACTCGTTGTTTCCTTAGCCTCGCTTTCCTTTCTTTTTACGTTGATTGAGGGGGAGATGTGTGGATTAGGCGCACTATGTTCACTTCAATCATTTTATGTAAGGTTTCTATCTATTGAGAAGTTTTCCTTGAGAGTCAAAAATTGTCAAGTAAAAAGGAAAAAATTTTAAGTTTTTGAAAGAGTAATTTTAGAAAGTGAAGGTGTTTGCAACTTGTTTTTAAAATTTTTAAAAATTCTCTTTTTCTATCTTTAAATTGAAAAATTATCCATTGCGAGTTAGTTTTATTGAGATGACTGTAGGAAATTGGCTTGTCTTGATTTAATATTTTATGTTGTTCAGTACTTCTTTTATATCTTGAAAAATCCTTAGGCTTAGTTTAGTTTAGTTTAGTTTTTAGTTTTCGATTAGTGCTATGCTTGAGGACAAGCAAAAGTCTTGGTTTGGGAAAGTTGATAAGTCCTTTATTTTGATTATTTTCCTATGATTTTATTGGGCTTTTTCTTTCCCTTGCTCCTATTTTTCTTTCTTTTTTGCACTCTTTATCTTAGTTCTTTCATTTCTATTTATATTTTGTAGTTCTCCTTGTTCTTTCCCTTTTTATCCCCTTTTTCCCTACATTTTAGAGTAATCTTTGTGTATTTCCTTGTAGGTGTATATGTTGGTATGATACAAGTTGGGGAGCTGAAGAAGCTTAAAGCAAAGTCAAAATTCGAAGGCTAGCGCCTCAAGCACCATGCCCCGAACTCTCTACCTAACGAATTAAGGACGACGCCTCGAGGCGCCAGTAGCCAAACTCTCTGTCTCGAAGTGTTAACGTGGCGCCTAAGCGCCAATACGTGTTGTTTCCAACCATTTTCTGCATGACTCAGCCTATAAATTGGATTTCTGAAGAATTTTTGAGGATCTTTTGGATTGGAGAAGGAAGGGCTCTGCTAGGGCACAATTGGAGGAGAATGGAGACCTATTCTTCATTGAGTTTGATGCTCATTTCTTTCTCTCCTTCCTCTTGTATCATGTTTATTTATGTATTTGTGATGTTTTTCTCTTCTCCCACCATGTGTAACTAATTCTCTAGGGTTAGGGGATTAATGTAATTGACTTCTATGAAGCTTTGTTATTGAATGCTTTAATATAATTGCAATTTCTATTATTGGAGTAGACTTTACTGCTATTTATTACTCTTGGATGCTTAGTACCATCTTCAATGAACCTAGGGTTTATATTAATGCTAGACATAGCTTGATATAGACTTGCCTTTGTAATTTCTACCGTAATTCGGGTTAGTCTAGACATAGATAACCTTAATTGCATGACTTTTATGAGTTATTAAGTTTAAACTCCGAATCTATTAATTTGACTAAGACATTAGCTAATTAATTGAGTGAGGAAGATTTGTTTCCCCAAGACATTGGGTTCAAATATCTTTGTGAACTTAATCAACACTAAGGAATTTGCAAGTATATCGAAGTATTTTCTAATGACTCAAAGATTAGTTTGTTTATGAATTAATGGAATTAGGAGTTAAGTAAAATCAATCCTCTATACCCGCATTGTTCTCATATAGTTTTTTGTTGTGCTAACCTACTTCGTGTCTTAATTTAGTTTACTTTAGTTAAATTTAGACTCAATCACTCAAGCTTTTCAATTGTCCAAATATAGCTTGAGGTAGTGAAATTGGTAATTGTTACAGTCAATCCCTGAGGACGATAACTTTTTTTCTCACTTTACTACTTGTGTGACCCGATACACTTATCGGGAAAGATCGCATCAGCAATTACACATCCCTCGTGACATGTTACTCCATTCCATTCACAGCAATCATCACTTTGGTTCCAATGAGACAACTTTTTGGATAAAGCTGGGTTGAATATGAGGTTGTTCTTCAGATGAACCAATGCAGATTCTTGATGGTGAAGACAGTGGCCGGTCACAACAAAGATATTGATGGTCAAGTTTACGGAGCAGAAGAGTATAAAGAAAAGCCATAAGATTTTGTTAAATCTCATTGCAGACAGACACAAGAAACAATCTTATAATTAATTGATGAAAGATTGAAGGTGAAGAAAGTTTTTGCATTAAAATATCATAAAATTATCCTTTTATAGATTGTAATCTTTAGACCATGACAGTATCTTCTACTCTCTTTGAAAATCAAACATATATTCCTCATTCCAGTACATAAAGGAGTCAGCAATTTCACTTCATTTCTTCTTTTCACACATATTCCATGATTGTGACGACCACTTAAAAATTCAAATTACTGAAATCACGTGTTTTTCCCACTACAGAATTTTTGTTCTTTGTAAAAGAATATTTTATATTTATGACTAGGGAGTGCACGCTTAAATTACTCTATTTTCTTTAATTCATTTATATTTAAAAATAATTTTAAAATAAACAAAAATCACAATATTCTAAAATCAGCTATTGACGTCCAAGTCTCTCAGCTAGTGAAAGTTAATAGTATGAAGCACTTTGGACCCTTTACATTCCAATGTATGTCTCACAAACCAGACAATGTCACTCCTTAAAACACTTCAACACGTCACTTTCGCTGTTCCAAATTCCAACTCAGCCTTAAAATAATTTTCTTTTAATAGAAGTTTCATATTAATTAACTCGAGATACAAGATGATGTTAAGTTGTGAGATGCTCCTAAGGTCTTATGGGAGTCATCACAAAAAAATTCGACTTCAGTTAATTTTATAAAAAAAAATTGACATCGATTAAAAAAATCAAACTTGTCACCACCAAAAATTTGAATATTTTAAAAATAAAATTAAAAAAAGAGATTTTTACTGGCGGCTCCCATAATCGCCACCAAAAGTTTGAGTATTTTAAAAAGAATTAAAAAAATTCTATTTTTAAAAAAAAATTCAGATTTTTTAAAAAAACTAAAAAATAGACTTTTGTCATCACCAAAAGTCTGATTTTAAAAAAAAATTAAAAATCTGATTTTCTATTAAAAAATTTTTAAAATCTAAATTTTTTAATGAAAAATTTTAGAAATCTGAATTTTTTAATTATATTTTTAATTTTAAAAAAAATTTTGACTTTTCGTGGTAATTATAGAATTCGCCACCAAAAATCTGATTTTTAAATTTTTTTAAAAAAATCTGATTTTTTTAATTTTTTGAAAAAAATTTTACTTTTGTCACTTCTTTTTGTGACAACTATGAGAATAACCACTAAAAGTTTAATTTCTAATTTTTTAATTTTATTTAAAAAAATTTAACTTTTTGATAGGGATTATAGGAATCGCCACCAAAACTCAATTTTTAGTGGCGACTAAAGTTACTACTAAAAGTCAATATTCTTATAATATTATTACAATTCAATTACAATCGTATAACATAAACGATGACATACGTAATGTATTACAATGTACTTCAAAATTTCAAATGGTAGTGGAGTGTCTAAAATGGCATACCCAAGTTGTATGTCTTTTCTAGTATTCTATTATTGACCAATGAAGCTACACCAATGTTAATAAATTGAAGGAAGACTAAAGTCGCAACTAAAACTTAACTTTTAGCAACGACTTATTTAGTCCCATCAAAAGTAAAGCTGCCACTAAAAGTCAATATTCTTATAATATTATTACAGTTCAATTGCAATTGTATAACATAAACGGTGACATATCACATACGTAATGTATTATAATGTACTTCAAAATTTCAAGTGGTGGTGGAATGTCTAAAATGGTATACCCAAGTTGTATATCTTTTCTAGTATTCCATTATTGACCAATGAAGCTACACTAATGTTAATAAATGAAGACCACTATTATTACTCTAATGTGAAAAGTCATCCCCATCCCAAACGGTTGATGATAATGAAGCAAACTTTAAGCCCAGCACACTTCAAGGAACATGAAATTTTCCAATACATATGGGACTCTGTTGAAAGTGCTAGTTGGACTTCTTTTAAGACTATTTTACATCTTTTACATATTAAAGGTCGTAAATTGCCCCTAGTATTGTAGGTTCGATATAGGCTACCGTTCAAATTATTGTTAATAAGTTGAAGGAAGACCACTATTATGTGAAAAAGTCATCCCCATCTCACACGGTTGATGTTAATGAAGCAAACTTTGAGCCAAGCACAATTCAAGGAACATGAAATTTTCCAATACGTATGCGACTTTGTTGAATGGTGACATACCAACGTAAACGGTGACATATATATTGCAGTGTATTTCAAAATTTCAAATCGTGGTGGAATGTCTAAAACGCCAGACCCATGTTGTATATCTTTTCTAGTATTCCATTGTTGACCAATGAAGCTACACTACTGTTGATAAATTGAAGGAAGACCATTATTATTACTCTTATGTGAAAAGCCATTCCCATCTCACACGGTTGATGATAATGAAGAAAACTTTAAGCCAGGCACAATTCAAGGAACATGGAATTTTCCAATACATATGGGACTCTGTTGACAGTGCTAGTTGGACTTCTTTTGAAACTATTTTACATCTTTTACATATTAAAGGTCATAAATTGCCCCTGGTATTGTACGGTCGATATGGGTTAACGTTCAAAGTACTGGTATCAGTTGTCAACCTTATGACCCTGGTAACAGATTAGTTTAATTATTATAACTAGGAAGTGCATGCTTCAAGGTTACTTATTTTTATGGAAATCTATTACTTCCTTTTTTTTTATATATTTTTTGCTTTTTAATTATCATCTGCACTAACTTTTGCCTCAATCAGTATACTCTCTTTCAATTTTCCACCTTCTAGTTGAAGGATTTGATGTTCCCTTAAACATGTGTGTGCGTATAAGAAAACACCAATATATGATTAACTAACTAGGAAGAAGTAGTAGCCCATGCATGCTTTAAGATTCCTTATTTTAATAGGGAAAAAACTACCTACCATTTCTTCTCATTTTGAATTAACAAATTTATCTTTTTTAAAACTATTGCACGTTGATCATTGTCAAGAAAGTCTTACTTTGAGGAAAGTCAAGAGTTTATGAATTAATAAGGCACAACATGTAAAGAATATAAATATAAAAGTATTCAGTGAATGACGACTAACCATCTGATGTTGCAGCCATTAGTGACATGGCGGATGAGATGAATGAAGAAGTGGCCAGTTATGCTGCGTTTCTGTTAGGAAACAATCTGTTATTTAATTATTAATTTCTTTTATTTTTTTTTATTTTGAGTGTGGACCTTAATTAGGTTAAATAATAGAAAGTGGATGATGACAGAGGCATCTGAATATTGTAAACATTTTGTAAGACAAAATAAAAGAAATAGCAAAATGAAAGGAATTAGTGGTTGAGGAATCTTAATATGAATCTCTTGTAACAAACAATGTAAGACCCCATTTTGAACATTATGTGGGAAGTCATCAATATGTATTGTTATACTTATCATTTTTTTTGGTTAATAATTACATTTTATTACGTAATTCCAAAATAATACATAAACATATCATCTAACGTCTGACAATGGATTAGCAATATTGTATTACGAGTGTACAAAAGAAACTTGGAGAAAAAAAAAATTGTGTCTGGAGTTGTTAGTTGAATAATATTGAAATTTTAATAAAATAATAAGAATAAAAGAGAAAAAAAATAAAAGCTATCAACTATCAGCTATAAGCTATAAACTACTCAAATTTTAGTTAAATAAACTATAAACTAGTTATTGTTAAACATACTCTTAAGGTTAGGTCTTAGACTAGTGTTGTTTTGCTTTTTTTTCTTTCATCAATTGTTGACTAACGAAGCTGTACGTTGATAAATTGAATGAAGACCACGATTAAAAATAAATGTGAAATGTCATGCCCCTCTCTCACACAGTTAATGATTAATGAAGCAAACTTTATGCTATGGCACAATTCAAGGAACAAGTAAAATTCTAATAAATGGGACTCTGTTGAAAATGCTAGTTGAAAAATACGAAAGGTTGAAAAATATCATTAATAAAAATTCTAAAACAACAATGGGTTAAATTATTCTTTCAATACCTATAGTTTTACTCATTTTTTTAATTAAGTCACTATAATGCACAAACTTGCAATTTGATCCTTGTTGTTCTAATTTATTTTAATTTCGTGCATATCCTTAAATTTTCATCAACTACGGTTTTATTAGTGTGACAAGCTATATACCATCTTAAAACTCATCTTATATTTGATTTAATATTATTCATCCAAGTTATTCAATATAAATTGCATTACATGCCCTATACATGAATTTATTTTTACTTATTTATATAAGTTCTGTATATACTAAGTGTTTAAATGTACATCATTAGTTGCTTCAATAAAATTTGATAAAATACCAACAAAAATTTTGTGAGAAGAACTGACCTAAAAATTTATAAAACTGTAAAGATCTAATTATAAATTTTTAAACGATAAAAACCAAATTAAAATTTGACTGAACTATAAAGACAACTATGGTAGTTTTTGCATCAAACTAGGTTTGACTTTTCAATCGAACAATAGTTAGTCACTCCTTTCGTTTGATACAAAACCTAGGCATATCTCTTACTAAAACCAGTAACTTTGCCAAACTTCATAGAATACTATGAACTCATGCTAGCTTCACCTTGGATGTGCACTTCTGCATCTATGGCACCTCAACTCCATGGACAGCAGCTTGTCATCATCTTTCAGGTTGCCTTCCCATTGTTAGAGACGTCATCGATTACAAGAAAGCTGCGGTGAACGCGTTCCAGTGCGTCTTTTGCTTCAGATGTTTCCATTCAAAGTCCTGGCTAATAATATGTAAATGCAGTTGTCGCATTGATGGAGTCTGCAAAAGAAGGTACGTTCAGCGTATATCTATGATGGATCAACAATCTTGAGTTTTCACAAGCGACTTAAAGGTTCAAATTACATGCACCTAAACCCATGAACAAGTTGCATCGATGTTAATTGGTGGCAGATGTTATTATATATATATATATATATATATTACATGAACCTTTACAATGGAGCATTAATATATATATATATATATATACTATATTGACAGAAGATGAAATTTTATCAGAAAGAGAAGAGGATACATCTTGTTGGAGGATAAGATAACTTCAAACTAGATAATTCGAGAAAAGCTCATTACAGAACAAAATAACAATAGCTCTGTCAAGCTTATTTGTGTAATAGACCTTATCCAGTCACTTTGGATGTCAGATGTAGTGATTCCCTTAATGATATTGTGTGCAGAGCACTAAAGAGAAGCCATATACACGACTCAATCCATAATATATTCAGAGGCAACATTAATATATGATTAAATAAATTTGAAAGAATCGTATTTCTTTCTTAACACAGAATGTATTCATTTTGATCATTTTCCCTGGTGAATTTATCTATTTAGTAGTATAGACCCATTCACTGTATATATGTTGAACTATCAAGAGAAAGCAATTTTTTTCTTACTTTTTAAGTTAAGTCCAATTTATACCCTAAAAGACTTGCGCTAAGCTAGAAAGGCTTGTGTGGTTTTACATTGGAATTGGAAGCATGCCTTACACCTATCCTCTACTTCCACGCTTGAAAAAACATCAACTAAATTTTTAATATAACGCACTAAAAATATGTTTAATACAAGTCAAAGCCAGTGGTATGGAGGATTTTTATTTTCTTTTCAATACCTGCAGCATTGAAAATTGCAGCATTAACTCCTCCATCTCCAGATATCAATTGCCAGCAATAAAAAATGATAGGTTTAGTGGACTCTGAATATATTTGTTCAGTTCATTAAAAGATTTTAAAAGCAAAAGTGGAGCGTGGGAAAGTCTTCATTAATGAAATCAGAATCAATCAGGAAGCATTTTAGGAATGAATGACCAAAACCAAGGCAAACTAGCAGCTGAAGTTGCAGGACATAAAACTGAACACAAATTGGCATGCATATGTTACTTATTGAGGATTATCTTCTCAAACATTTGTGATTTTTCTACTTCAGCTACATGGATTAAGTCTTCACTGCTAGTAAATTAGCTGTATGCATTGAAATCATAGAAAATTACCAGCTGGAAGAATTACTATTACTCTACAACGCAAACCTTCAATGGAATAAAGGTAAGTAATGTCACCAACAAGGATTAAAAACCTTCTGGAGTAAGTTTTTCTTTGCAGCTTTAGCTTTAACTAAAGACAGAATCCTTGACGCATGAGTGAAGTCAACTAAAACAAGTTTGGCAATACCAAGCTTCTTAGAGAACTCTGCAACTTTCTCCATAATAATATCAGCTGCCTTCTCATAGTTGAATTGGAAATCAGATGTTGAAATAGATGGAAATGCCAGAGCAGGAGCATCATACATTAAAATTTGATTGACATCAAAACCGGAGGAGCCAACTGCTAAATTTGCTACATTCTTAGAATCTGAGTCGGTTTCATCTGAAACGGACAAAAATTTTCTATATCTTTTCCACATGGATCCATCATCTCAACAGTTTGGGAAGAAGTAGAATTTCTAATGCTATCCTCACAGACTTGGCATCTTTTGGGACCTCTTCCTTTTTTAGATACTTCATTATACTTACCTGCACTTTGGCATCTGGACTCTCTGACCAAAGCATCCATTTGGAAGGTTATCCAATGGCCCAAGTGCACTGTATGTATTAATAGCTGCTTTGACATCACTCTCATTTTGACAAGGTTTTATCCGGTTAAAACCTTCACTGAAGATCGAGAAATACAAAGCCTTGCAGGAAGATCATGCACAATGTCACTGAAGATTCAAAAACATTTTGGATGTGCCTCTTTGTAGAAGGAAAAAGGGAGGGGATAGAGGCACTGCTACTTAACCATGAGTCAAGATTTATCCAATGATAGAAGATTAATCTTTCAACATTTTTTTTTTCTCAAGGTCATGTGAATGACAAATTTTAATATAATTTAACCATAAATAGTTAATACATCAAGAAGCAAAAGAAGTTCAAAGGAGTACATTTTTACAACTGATGCAAAAAGCTAACTAGCATGAACAACTCTCATCACCAAGCAACTTCACGTGGAACTTCGGGAGGAATTATTCCGACCATCTAACCATTCTGGCAAAACGAATTAAAAGTAACTATGAAACTTTATTGCTTAAACTGGAGATTACATCATTACATACTTTTATCCAAGCTAACCTCCCCCCTCCCACCCACACACACAAAAGCGAACAAGTTATATAAGAAGTGACTGGGCCCCTATAAATTTGACACTTTTTTATCCTAGATCAAGCTTAACAAACATAAAAGGCATAAACAAAATCAAGCTCTTTCTGCTATAAATATTTGGGGTGAAATCAGTGATTCTTCCACCTTAAAATTCTATAATTTTTCCCTCCACGATTTTCATAAACAAAATCAAGCTGAGGGAAAATCTTGTAAATCATGTAGTCTACAAATTTGAAGTATTGCATCCTCCATTGCTTCAAGAAAATAAGGGGCAAAATATTATTCCAAGGCCAAAAGTAAATCCCAGTTCAACACTCAAGAAATTCCAATCAATGGAACTCCCAGAATTTGATTTAGGCATTCCAGATGCTGGAGGTGACAAACCTTGAACTCCATCAATACTACAATTCTGGGTCAGTGGAGGTCCACATAACCCTTTATTGCCTTCAAAGGAATTTGTTTCAAATGACTGAATTTGAGTACCTATTGGGATTTTCCCCATCAGATGATTGAAAGAAAGATTCAAAACTTCAAGGGAACTTAAACTTGCAAGCTCTGTTGGAATGTTTCCACTCAAAGAGTTCATTGACAGGTCTAAGGATTCAAGATGTTTTAGATTGCTTAATGAAGAAGGGATATGACCTGAGAAAGCATTCTGTGACAAGTTAAGAACAAGAAGAGCTTTGAAAGTCATAAGTTCTTCTGGTATCAGTCCCTCAAAATGGTTGGAGGAGAAATCTAGAGAATTAAAGGCTTTGAGAATCTTCACCAACTTCATTGTTCTTCCTTTGTTGACGACTGTGACTGAATCTTGGAATCTTTCGCCGAAATCCTTGGCATCAAAATTGTAGACTATGTGATCAACAACAAAACCTGGCTCTATTGCTACAATTCTGGCTAATTTTAGTGCAAGATCTTTGTTCAAAAGATATGAAATTACATCCGTGGACACCATAGAATTAACACTGTCATAAATGTCAATAAACAAATGGCCAAAATCTGACTTGGCCTTCTCTTCGTCAGCCATCAGTGCTTTCCAACTTTGTAAGAGTGTTGTCGGTAGTGTGCCGTTGAAATTATTGGAGGCCAAATCAACAATTTGAAGTGCCTCCCAACTTCCAATGTGATTTGGACATTCAAGAGGCCCGTGGAATCTGTTTGATCTTAAAATCATGACTCTCATGGTTGATATGTTTCTTAAGAAGCAAGGAAACCTACCAATTAATTGATTGTTTCCAAGGTTCAAGACTTGTAGTTTTTGGCAATTCACTAAAGATTTTGGAATTGCTCCACCTAAGAAATTTTCATTCAAGTCTAGGAACCTTAAATCACAAGAACTAGAAAATGTGTCAGAAATCTGACCTTTGAGTTTGTTTCCACTAAGCTTCAACACTTTGAGAGTATTTCTTGTCAAGCACTCGGGAATTGTGCCACTAAAGTTATTATCAGAAAGATCAAGTGATCGAAGAGTCTGAATATTACAAAGTGATTCATGAATTTTGCCTTGAAAACTGTTGTTTGAAAGAGAAAGGAAATATGTGAAAGGGATGTGGTTGCCGATGTCCAATGGGACAATCAAGTTGAATTTATTGTTCGAGTAGTCTAAATAGATCAAATATTTTGCAAAGATGGGAGCATGGCCTTGAAGTTGGTTGGAATGAAGATCAAGAAGGAACAAATTAGAACTAATATTTTGAAAAGGTCCTTCCAATTTTGTCAAAAAATTGTTGGAAAGGTTAAGGTCAACCATAGAATCAAACCTCCAAATCCAGTTAGGTATTGCTCCATGAATTTGGTTACTAGATAGGTCTAGGTAGATTAAACTAGATTGATTTCTCAGAAAACTTGGGAAATTTCTCAACTTACAGGAAGCCAACATAAGATTGTTGAATTTGGGAAAGGTTGATAGATCAAGGCTATCACCCAAAGCTGCATCAAACAATAAGTTGTTATGAGCAAGATCTAATGTGGTCAAATTTTCCATCATTTTAATCAACCCCAGATGTACGGTCCCATTGAACTTGTTTGAGGAAAGTTGGAGCATAGTGAGTCTTCTAAGCTGAAAGAAAGACACAGGAATAGGCCCTTGCAATTTGTTTTGACTTATATCAAGGATCTCTAACTTTGAAGAAGAAACATTTGGGATTTCATCCAATAGACCTTCAAATCCATTGTGAGATAGCAAAAGCTCTCCTAGGGAAGGAAGTGTAAACAAAGACGAGGGAAGCCTACCAATGAGGGAATTTCGACTTAAATCAATGTTAACCAGATGTTCAAGGCCATCAAAATGAGAAGATTGAATTTCACCACTTAAATTATTTTGGTAGAGGGATAGAGATGTGAGGTTCTCTGACAAATTGAAAGATGGAAGAGGACCAGTGAAATTATTGAATGACAAGTCCACATGAACAAGTTGGGAGAGTTTTGACATCAAACTAGGTAGTGTTCCATTGAATTGGCAGTTCGAAAGATCTAATATAGACAACCTCAACAAATTTTGAAAAGAATTTGGTAGTTGTCCTGAAAAGTTTGTATGGCTAAGGTTCAAGGTTTTGAGAGATCCATGATGTTGGAAATCTGGTAAAGAACCATGAAGATATGGATTATTTGACAAATCAATAACTTGCAGGCTTGGTATTTGGAAGATCTTTCTGGGAAATACTCCTCTCAAGTTGGAACTACTAAGTTGCAAAGTGGTTAAATTTGTCAAACTTGCTAGGTACTCTGGCACTATGCTTACCATATTATTCTGGCTTAGCCTGAGTATCATTAGGGACTTAAGCTTTGAAAGTGAAGAATCTATAGGGCCAGAGAGACTACAAAATGACATACTCAAAATTTGAAGATTTTGAAGTGAAGATAAAGCATGGCCCCACTCCTTCCCCTTTGCCAATATCTTTACACCATCAAGATAAAGTTCTTTAATGTTTGAAAGGTTCTGCAGAAGTAATGTTATATTTGGCTTCTCAAGTTTTAGGCTATGAATTGAGGTAAATATGGTAGACAAATCAAGAAAAACCAGCTTTGTTAGGTAAGATATCTCAATTGGAATCTGACCCACAAAGCCAGCATTTGACAAATTCAAATACCTCAAGTTTCTCAACTTATGCAATTCTAAAGGAACATTAGAATTGATGCCATTGTAGGCCAAGTTCAACTTCTGCAGATATTGCAAGCTGAAGAGGCTGCTTGAACTATCAAGTCTTCCAGAAATGGATTCTTCACTCAAATCAAGAGCTATCACACATCCCATGTTGCATGTGACTCCACTCCATTCACAGTAGTCATCACTTTGGTTCCAATGAACCAATTTTTTGGACTTAATTGGGTTGAATATGAGGCTGTTCTTCAGATGAAGCAATGCAGATTCTTGATGATGAAGAAAATGGCTAGTCACAATATACATATTGACGACGCTAAAGTTTATAAATGATATGGGTATAAAGAAAAGCCACATGATGCTGAAAATTTTCATTGGAAATGAATTTTTGAGGCGCCCCTATGATTAATTGATGATGGGTGGAGCGTGGAGATAGTTTTTTCATTTAAATTTCATCATATGATCATCCTTTTATAGATTGTGACTCTCTTTGGACCTTGACCGAGTCTTATGGTCTCTTTGAAAGCCAAGTATTTTCACAATAGTAAGTGAGATAAGTGTTTTGGACTTTTGCTTTGAATTAAAATTTTGCCCTTTCATCATAATTTAGAATGACTTTCATTATTATTGATCTTTTAAATGTCTCTAAACATTTGTAAGATGAAAGTAGTCATTTTATAATTTACATTTCAGAATATATGAAGATTGTTAATTATATCATCCCTATTATTCTAATATTTTCATTTGTTAATGCATGTTGCTAATCATCTTTCAGTTTTTTTTTTCTGTTTTGGGTTAATAAGTATGTCATTATTAATGATTGATGTTCATATTTTTCACAAAGAAGAATAAAAAATGATAATTTACTCTTATATTTGCTTGAATACCTATTCAGCGCTTGGTGGTATTAATGGAAAGAGACCATTAATGACCCACATTTTTTAGTTATTCTAAAATATTTATAGATGGCCATAGATCATTGTCAGAAGGGCCTCACTGAACAAGAGGAAAAGTCTATGAAGTGGGACACGTGATTTAAAGAGGGAAACCAAATGAAAGGAATTAGTGGTTGAGGAATCCTCATAGTAATGTTGAAGGTGGCTAGGCATTCTTGTGGTTTTAGGAAACTATTATTACTGTATCTAACTAATGTTAAATAAACATTCGTTTTCTTTAGTCTCAGAAAGCCAATCAAAATACCCTTCCCTCCCGGATCCGGATCCACTTCAACTAATTAAAGAGTCCAGCTCTTTTTAATAACAGTTTTGTGACTTTTAACCACAGTTATAACTGTGGCTATTTTTTAACCATGGTTATAATCCTGGCTAAAAAGAGTCGGAGCGGGTCCAAACACCTTTCCTCCCCCCCTCTCCCCAAGTCCAAGGCCTTTGCCTTATGGCAGATATGCTTAGACTTTTAGTAATAGTTTTTTCTATTAATAAAAAGTCTAGGCAGAAGTTAGGCTGGCAGAGAACCTGGATCCCCTCTCTTTCCCCCTCCTCCTTCCCCCAAAAAAAAAAACCCCCACCACTCCCCACAAAATCCCCCACCAAAAAAAAACGAATGAAGATCAAGAAGAAGAATGCAATTGGTAGAATGAAAAATATATATCATTTAGGCAAAAATTAAAGATGAACATTGAGATAGAATTTCAAACGAATTTTGAGATATAATTTGAAAGGAAATAGAGAACACGGTATTGACACTAGAGGTGTAGAAAATGGAACTAGCTGACCAAATAGATTGAATTGAGCCAATTCGAACCCGTTAAAACCAAATGACACCGAAAGATAATGGTATGCTCCCCACAAAATCCCCCACCAAATGAAAAAAGAACGAAGATCAAGAAGAAGGGAATGTAATTGATAGGATGAAAATTTTATATCATCTAGGATGAAACAAATTTTTAGATAGAATTTGAAAGGAACTAGAGAACATAGTATTGATATTAGAGGTGTATAAAATGGAACTAGGTGACCAAACAAATCAAAGCCAATCTGAACCGGTTAAAAACCAAATGAAACTGAAAGATATTGGTTTGGTTTGATTTTCAAATTGTTCAAACCAAGTGGTTTGGTTCAGTTATTAGTTGAAAAATATTTTTAGCCAAATTAAACTAAACTAACCTCCATAATAATATTAAATAATATAATATATATAATTTTATATATATACATGTCCACCATATTAGATTAATATTATTAATATTGTATAAATTCATATTAAAATTATTAGAAATTTAAGTTATGTTTAAATTATAGTAATATCCACAAAGTTTGTCATATATTTACATCACTGTATAAAATTTTGAAATTTTTTCTCATTATTTGAAAATTGATTTATTAGTGGTTAAATAAAATAAATATAAAGTATAATATAAAAAAAAGAAACTAAATTGCATGTACTAAAATAAGAAATTATTTGAATTGACATTACTTCTTTATTATTTTGAAATATAATTGGGATTATTATAATTTAATTTTATATTTTAACATTTTATTTAAAATAAATTTAAAAAATGTCAAGCTAATATATTACTCACCACTCAATTGTTTAGAATAACTAATGCATCTACCTTTTGATACCTTTTTTACTTTTACATTTTTTTTACAAAGTATATGTACACCTAAAACAAAATATGCATTACTTTAGAAACATGAAATTTGTTAACAAAGTATTACTAAAATACCAAAATATTTATACCAAAAAAAGTAATCCTTTTCAAACATGAAATTTGATAGCAAAGGATTCTTCGCAAGTATATTTTTGGTTCGGTTTATCATGTTTCAATTAGCCTGACCAAACCAAATCGTCCATCAATAACTTAGTTTCTTTGATTTGAAATATACTTGAACCAACCAAACTACACTTATATACACCCCTAATTAATACGATGTAAAGCAAATTTAAAACAAACTAATTGGGAAAAAGCGTACTATATATGTGTGTGTATATACACACACTATATTAACAATTTACTCCTTGATAAATAATATATGGGTCAATTGTTTAGTTCTTAAATGTTTAATTTTATATAATTTAGTCATTGGACGTTATAAATTTACCACAAAATTCAGTAGATATATAATTTGGTTCTACAAAATGACTATTTTGTGATGAGTCTGTGATTTAGTGGGGTTAAGTTGTTTAAAACTTAAATTTGAAAGACAATACAATGAGGAGTATATCAATTTATGACGGCCAGGGATCATTGTCAGGGCTGCCTCAGTGAAGAAGGAAAAAAAATCAATAGTCTACGATGTGGGACATTTAGAGAGGAAAAGAAAATGAAAGAAAGTAGCGGAGGAGGAATCTAATTAACTATATGTGGACCTACATGTCAGAAGAAATATTAAATGGAGGAAGACCCCCATTTGAACGTTATGTGAAAAGTCATTGCCCCCTCACAAATACTATTGATGAAGGAAACCTTTCATTATTAATGACTGATTCATATATTTTTCAGAAAGAAGAATAAAAAGAATTGATAATTTACTCTTATATTTGCTTGAATACCTACTCAGCGCTTGGTGATATTAATGGAAAGAGATCATTAATGAATCGCATTTTTAGTTATTCTAAAATATTTATAGATGGCCATATATAGATCATTGTCAGGAGGGCCTCACTGAACAAGAAGAAAAGTCATCAATATGTAGGGTTCATGTAAGAGGAATTAGTGGTTGAGGAATCTTATTATGAATCTCGTAACAAAAAATGCAAGACCCCATTTGAACATTATGCGGGAAGTCATCAATATGTAGGGTTCATGTAAGAGGAAGATCAGTCCATAAAGTACCGAGACAGACGGTTTGAATAGAAAAATCAAGTTAAAAATGATATTTTAGTTCTTTATATTTATTAATTTTTTTTTGTCTTCTATATTTTAGATGTTTTTCACGTTAGTTCTTTATGTTACAAATTCACACTATTTTAGTCTTTTTCTGTCAAACCCATTAGGCATTTTAGAAAATTTAATAGACTTAACAGTAACTAAGTATATAATCCATATTAATATTAAGACAAAGAAGTTTCAAATATGTTAAAATACCTAATAAATTTGATAGAAAAGGACTGAAACAGCGTGAGTTTGTAACATAAAAAACTGATATGAAAAATTATAAAAGTCCAAAATAAAACATAAAATAGATAGAAAGGACAAAGTATCTTTTTTTACCAAAAATCAATTATATGAACTTTTTTGTGGAAGTCATGCCAACCTTGATGAGCAAATTGACAGCGATGTTTTAGGGAAAAGACTAAGGTTATTAAATTATTATTAACTCAAGTATTCATGATAGTATTTGAAATAAGTGTCTTGGGCTTCGAATGAAAATTTGATCATTTCTTCAAAATTTAGAATGACATTCAGTACTGATCATTTAAATGTCTAACCATTTGTTCGATGAATGTTTGTCATTTGATCATATCTTGCAATTCAGTATGAAGGTTGTTAATCATCCCTATTGTAATTCTTCCCGAGGCCGAGACTTGAGTGTGCCTGTTTTGAAGTTTTGGGTTAATATATATAGGTCATTATTAATGATTAATATAACTATCTCTTTGGAAGATAATAAAAAAATGATGATTTACTCTTATATTTGCTAAGTACCTATTCCAAATTCGGTGATATTAAAAATTACTAGAAAGAGACCATTAATAAGCCACATTTTAAGTTACCCTAAAATATTTATAGACTAAACCAAACATAAATAGTTTTGTTAAAATTCCGGGAAATTTTGGGGTATGAAATATATGTCTGTGATAATATTTCTTACTAGTAAGTGCTAGCAACTCTATGATTAAATAATTTAATAAGAATAAACGAAATAAGTTACCAGAAGAGAAAAATATTCAGAAAGAAAAAGAAAATTGTGACAACATGACTGTTCTGGGTCAGAAAGAAGTCTTCCCATGGTAATTAAATGAATTATATTGATTTATATCTTATTTTCATGTCTGATCTGACACCGCCGAAAATGTACACTTGAGGACTAAAAGCTAGCCATTGGCACGGTTTGGAGCTTACGTATTTTGAAAGCAATATATAGTGGATTGGGCTTTTGAGTTTGTTGAAATTTTTTCACTAATCCCTTAAATTCTTAGTTGATTTTGATTTCGTGTTTTATCTTTTTCCAAAATTTAGTTATACTACTAAGAATTTTACTTGAATTTCCTTTTCTCCATCAACAAGACAATAATGTCACCCTCTCACCACGCTAAGCACTTTTCTTTTGATTCTTTTTTTCTCCCTTACGACTTTATTTATTTTTATTTTTTGGTAATAACGAAAAACTTGGATTAAAGAAGAACAGAGTTTACAGAGTTCATCTCAGTAAAATGGATAAGTAGATACAAAATAAGATCCATTGGATCATAGGATCATCCTTTTATAGATAGTGACTCTCTTTTGAGATAGACTGAGTCTTATGCTCTCTTTGACAGTCAAGCATTCCAGAACATCCCACCAAAGTGAAAAAAGAGAAAATAAAGTATTTAAATTTCTATTTTAACAAGTCCCAATTTAGTTAGTTTTGTAAATAGAGACTAGTGATTATAGTATAAAATAAAAGATTTGCTTATTTTGGAAGTCCCGAATCACCTAGCTTTTAAATATGAGATTACTAGTTGTTATTTTAAAAAAGAAAAGCTTGTGCATCTGTCTATGGGTCCGGATTTTGGAATATAACATGAGCACTATCATTAGTTTTCTATTGAATTAGTTTGGTCTAATTATAATTTTTGTTTTTGTTTTAGGAAATTTAAATTATGAAATTTTTTTCTAAATTTGAAAACAGATACTACTAGTTTTGTGTATATTAGTTTTTAATAACAAAAAATTGAATTTAGTAACAGTTTTTACACTATAGTAGCAAATATTAATGTCACAAAAATTGAAATTTGCTAGCAAGTTTTTTACTCTAAGGCAGAATTTGTGCTAGTGTTAGTAAAAAGCAACTATATGCTAGAAATTGAATATCTGTTTCAAAAAAGATATCCTGATAGGGACATAGCAGCAACTCAACTTAATGTGGCAATTAATAGAACTTTCTAGTAGCAGTTTTTATTGTTTGTAGTAGCAGTTTTAGTTGTTGTTATATCCTACTTTTCCATTAGTGTTAGCAGTGCCCTTAAGTTTGATTTTTCTCGAGATACAATAGGTATGATATTTTTATTGTTATTAAGTTAGTTACTTAAAAATATATAGATATGTAATTTAGTCTTATAAAAGAACTAGTTTATATTGAGATTGTCAAACTTAAATTTTTGAATTAAACAGTAGAACTTACATCAATTTTATATGGGAGCAGTTTCTCTAACCCTAATATATATCCATCTTAGACTTCATGGATTATTGTTAGAAGGGTCTCACACCCTCACTAAACAAGAGGAAAGTTAAGAGACTATGAAGTGGGACACACTATTTAAAGAGGAAAAGATAATGAAAGCAATTAGTGGATGAGGAATATAAATATATAGGGACCTCCTTGTTTGAAAATTAGGTTTAGAAATTACATATGAAGCTCTCTATGTTTGAAGTTTCAAGGTTTGGTTTCTTCCGTGGATAAGTCATTCCCCATTTGCACGTTTAGTGTAGCAAACTTTAGCTACGTCACATTCTCAAGGAAACAAGAAAGAAATTTCCAATTATTGGGACTTTGGAAAATGCAAATTGGTTTTATAAAACTATTCACATATTGAGGGCTGTTAATCATCCCTAGTATTGTAATTTTTCCAGATGTTTTGGGTTAATTAATATATACTTCATTATTAATGGTTAATGCAACTAGTTTTTGAAAATAAGAATACAAAAATACTAATTTACTCTAATATTTTCTTAATGAAGTGCCTATTAGCACTTGGTGATTATTATTTATTGTTGTATCAGGGGATTTCGCTGAACAAGTTCATTCATATGAAGAATCTAGAAAGTTTGCAACTTAAATTCTTAACGTCTTCTTTCTAGATTTATATTTTTGGAGCTGTTGGTGATATTGTACTCATGAATATGAGATTTTTTTTATCGTTAATATTATAGTTAAGCCGTTTTGTATTTAAAACTTGAAACTGAGACCGACTTTATGTCAATTTAAACTGGATAAAAAGAAGGATTACATTCAACACACCAAATATATGTCAATTTAAAACTTGAGAGTGAGACTGATTTTATTGGTTCTTGTAATTAAGTCGTTTTGTATTCTTAGTTTTGCTTCAAATTTCATTTTCATCTTTGAACTTAATTATGTTTTAATTTTCATCGTTTAAGCTTGCAATAGGTTTTCACTTTGGTCTCTTAATTTATTTATTTTTCAATTAAATCCCATAACATTAACTTAAATTTTAATTTGGCCTTTGTAACTTTTTAATTTGGCCGAAATTGTAAATTGTGGAATATTTAAAACGAAAGAGCCAACTTGTGTATTTTTTTAGTATTCTATTGTTGACCAACGAAGCTGATGGAAGACCACTATTAACTCTTGCATGAAAAGTCATCCCCCTCTCACGCGGTTGATGATAATGAAAGCAAGCTTTAGGCTAAGGCACATTTATCAAGGAACATGTAAAATTATACTGTTATACGAAAACCACATGGGAAAGTTGCGCCGGTCTTGATAAGCAAATTTGCAGAATCGTTATGCAAACTAATAATTTTAAGAGAAAAGGACTAGAACAGATAAAATACTTAAAACACAAGGGACAAATATAAAATTTCTGAAAGATAGAGGACCAAAATGAAACCTAAAATAAATATAGAGTATTAAATACCATTTTTGTAATTTTATTTCTATTATAGCTTTACTGTTATTCTTTTTTCTATTAATTAATAATAATTTGACATTAAAAAGAACATTTTTTGAAGGATTTATTAGATCTTATAATATTAATAAATTTTTTAAAAATTGTCTAAAACACAAATTACTTTATTTCTTTTACAATTAAAACTCTGTTGAAAAATAAATTTAAAATAAATAAAAAAATTCAGAATAACCTATAATCAGCTAACATAATGTAGTTTTTGAAAGTTTGAATCATGCCCCCAAAGAAATTTATGTGTTTGATAAGAATCATACAAAAATGTAATTATGATTCTGTGTGTAAATTTATGTTTTGATGACTTGTGGTTTAGAAAGCTAATGTGTGATAATGATCAAACAATGACCTTCACTACAAGATTGAAATGAAATTTCTATTGACATTTTTTTGCTGAATGCGATTAAATAATTTTTCTATCTAACTTTTCTTGTCTGTAGGAGAAAGCATAATATGCATCCCAATTCTTTTCTATTCAAATAGCGACTAATAGTCAGTCGCTAATATTTCACCTAACACTTACAAGACTCAGGCTATGTTGGTTATCTAAATACCTACAACAGTAAATTCGGCTTTTGCTTAATTCTCACTACTAGAAAAACAAAATTTTGTGACGGAATTTTGTGACGGACCAATATCTGTCACTAATTTTTCAAAATTTGTGACGGATTATTGACGGATTTTACAAACCTTTGTTGTTTATGACGAAACATTTTTTGTCACTAATATCCGTCACTAAATCTAAAAATTTGTGACGGATTCGTGTCGTCACTAAATTCCGTTACTAAAATATAATATTAGTGACGGATCAGTGACGAATTGGATTAATATGATTTTTTTTTAAAATGTAATTGATTTGTGAAGGAGACTGGTCGTCACTAAAGTCCGTCACTAATATTATATTTTAATGACAAATTAGTGAGGGGTCAAAACAATATGATTTATTTTTTATTTTTTAAAATATATTTTATTTGTGACGGAATATTATCTGTCACAAAATTTGTGACGGAATATTATCCGTCACAAAAATGGTGACAGTATATCATCTGTCACAAATTTTGTGATAGATATTCCGTCACAATAGTTTTTTAAATTTTAAATTGAAAAAAAATATGTTTTGCTTTTTTTAAAAAAAAATTTTGGATAAAAATTCCTTTTGGCACCAAAAAACCCGCCCCTATTTTAATATTTCCTACCAAAATTTCTCTTCACTTGATCCCTTTCTTTTCACGCTACAACACACCCTTTCTTTTTCACATCATATTTCACACAAGCCCTAATCCTCCCTTCATTCACTCAGATTTCCCAAATTCTCCATTCACACACATTAGGGCTGAAGAAGTACATTACCCCCTTCTAAAGAGCACGTACCCTAAACGTCTTTCTCTCTCGAACCTTTGAGCGAGCTACTTGGCGAAGAATTGTAGCAATTATTGCCATTTTGAAGCAAGGTTCGGACCCAATCTGTATTCAGGTTTCGCTCTCACTTCATTGCTTGGTTTTCTATTTTTATTTCTTTACTTTAGCTGTAGCAATTTCTGGTTTTCTTTTTCTGGTTTTCCTGTTGTTGTAGAGTACCAAAGCCATTATGAGTCAATTACTACATGAATATCAGAGGAAAGGCTTATAAGTTTTTTTGTGTTCCTGTCATTGACGGATGATTCTGCTTTGGCTGGCCACATGAAAGGCCTTTCCCTGCATAGTTGCAATGGTAACAGCTCCCACTCCCACAGTGGAAGCTTTGATTCCAGTGACTGATCTATTAACAAAAGAGCTTGCTTAATTTTTATTTTCCTTTTTTTTTAATCTTTCATATGTGAGGTTATAAGTCGAGTTGTCTAGAGCCCATTTCTATTTAAGTCTTGGCGGGCTTTGTGAGAGGTGAAAAAGAAAAAAAGGGGTGGGTGAATCTATGGCTCTTAGCTTAACGCCTTCACTATCAACCTTCATGGCTTCACTATCTTTTTCCTTTCTGAATTTTCACTGTCTTTTTGGTTTCTGAATTTTCATTTTCTTTTTCTTCTTCATCTTCCTCCTCATTGAACAGGGCTCATTTCATTGCTGGTACTAAGAGAACTGTCGACTCTGTTATTACTACTACTGGCTTTAGGTGAATTATGTTAAGATGTCTTTCCTTCATTGTATGCTAATTCCTTTGGTTTTCTATTGGTCTTGTTCTGTCCCTTTTATTCGTTCTAGCTAAGCTTGGCTCGGAACTACTATTTAATTTTAACACACTTTTTCTGCCTAGATGATTTCTGATATACTGATACAATGGTATATATGATATATACATACACACACACAAAAGCTATACACTGATAGATAGAAGCTAGCTTTTTGTCAGCTTTTTTTATGCGATTGGAATAGATGAGAGTGGGGAGCCAGCTTTTTGTCATTGATTTTATGTTATTAAATGTTATACTCTCATTTTCATAACTTCCTCCAAGTCTTTCATATTAATTTTAGGGGTGAGCAAAAACCCACCCAACCCGCCCAACCTGCCAAATATATATATATATATATATATATATATATATATATATATATATATATATTTTAAAAAAAAAAATTTTTAAGGACTTAGCCACTTAGGATTTTTTGTTATACTCATTATTTATAAGTAAATATTTATGTGTTATGTATTTATTAAAATTTGGATTATATATATTGAAATTTGAATTGAATTAATTTGTCTATAGCATTATAGCCTATTGTTGACTATTATTATCTTGTTAGATGGAATAAAGAATAATGTGTGCCTTTACTAATTTATTTGTCTTCTATGTAGTGTGAATAAAGAAAGAAAAAAAAATAGAGAAGAAGAAGAAGAAAGCAAAACAAAAATAAATAAATAAATAAAAATTTAAAATTTAAAATTTAAAATTTTTGAAAAAAAAAAAGACAACCCGTCAACCCGACCCAACCCAACCCGCCAATGTACGGGTTGGGTTGGTTCGGGTTCATCATAAAAAAATTAACAACACGACCCAACCCAACCCGTGCTCAATTTAATACTTTGTTTTTATTTACAAGCAATCTCTTCATAACGATATACTCTATAGATATAGTGCTGCTTCTTGAAAATGATAAGCATAAATAAGAATCAAGTGGATTACAATAAAATCCTTAGCCATTTGTCCGCCACTCTTCTTTCTCTCTCCCATCACATATCACATACCAAGGCAAGACATAAAGTCAAGTTTCCTACATAGCACTTTCCAACTCACGTAGCATTTGCCCTTCTCTCTCTTTTTTTAATCATTCTCTCTTTCTCGTCTTTTTATATCATCATCAACATCAATTAATAAGAAGTCATAAATAAAATAATTAATAAAATAATCATTCTCTCTTTCTCTTTCTTTTCTTTCTTTTTTTAAATTATTGACAAAGAATTGATTGGTAATCATAAATAAAATAATTAACAAGAAGTCATAAATTAAATAATTAATAAGAAGTCATAAATTAATAAGATCAAGTTCACTTTTAAAGAGCGGAAATAATTAATAAGAAGTCATAAATTTAAAATAAGAAAAATAAAATTCAAAGTCTGAGCAAGGTGTTGAAGGATTAGATATGTGTCGCAGAATTTAGACCCTAGAGTGAACTTTTGGGCTCAAGTCTTTAACTACTTGTTTTATCAAACTAGACTAGACTAGACTAGATTTGCCAGAACTATATTTTAAACTTCTTAGTTTGCTAGACTTACCAGAGCTATATTTTGGGCTCAAATAAAATAAAACTCCTCTTATTTTAAATTCTATCAAGATGTGACTTGGGCTTCAATGTGTCCCAGGCCAAATTCTATTTTATTTATCACTACATAATTGGTCTTACTTACTTTGACTATAATATTGATATGGTGATAAAGTCAAGTTTCCTACATAGCACTTTCCAACTCAGGTAGCATTTGCCCTTCTCTCTCTTTTTTTAATCATTCTCTCTTTCTCATCTTTTTATATCATCATTAACATCAATTAATAAGAAGTCATAAATATGGATTAACTCAAATTACAAAAAGATATCTGAGATGAATGCAAAGAATAGAATGAGTGATAAGGATGGACTTGGTCCATCATGCCACGGTTGTAATACCCGTTAATTTCACAATATAATTCGCTTAAGAGTATTTTAGAATTCTACAACGTTACTTTAGTTATTTATTTTGGTCATTTTTAATTTTCATATTTAATTGTTCTCTTTGAATATTATTTATGAAAATTGAGTTAAATGACTGGACTAAATATTTGCACAATGAGGGATATATTCTAAGAATAGTGAAATTCATGGAAAAGTGGTTTCAGAATGGTCAATTAATCCATTTATTGTAAATTGACTGGATGGGTTTGGATGTTGGGTTATGGATACCCATGGGTTATTGAATAACCCATTAGAAATATTTAATATAAAGTTTCAATAGTAACCCTCACTTTTTCACTCAGCCGAAGGAAGCAGAAAAGATTTCTCTCTCAGTTCTTCATTTTCTTCTCAAATCATTTCCTTGATCTTTAGAATTTCTGATTATTTGTTCGGTTCAAAAGCTTTGTAAGGATCAAAGGTAAGCTTTAATCCGATTATTTTCCTTAAATTTCAGTTTATATACAAGATCAGAGGAGGTTTTGTTCTTGAAGATTTTGATGATAATTCATGAATCTCAGTTGTTTTAGAAGTTATATTTGAGTTATAATCGGTTAAAAGAGTTGAGATTCTGGTTTTGAATCAAAAGAAAGGAAAGGATGAATTTTTTTGAAAGATTTTCTGCAAAATTCGAAGTACTGTAGCAACTGAAAATCTGAAATTTTTCTTCGAGTTACTGTAGCGACCAGAAATTTCGGGAAAAAATCTGGAAAATTTTCTTCGGTTACTGTAGCAGTACTGTAGTGTCGGCAGTCAACGGTACTGTAGCAGTCAACGTTACTGTAGCGAACCGTTACTGTAGCGAACCGACACTGTAGCAAACCGTACTGTAGCAACCCGTTACTGTAGCAGTCAGAAAATTTTACGTATTTTCGTGATTTTGTTTCCTTTCTTATGATTCCTTGTAATATATTTTACTAGGAAATTTTCCTACACAAATTCTAGTGTGGAACAAGGTAAACTTGGACAAAAATCAAGGTGAGTGAATAACCTTGCTCAGCTAATTTGATATTACTAGTCAAAGTACAATATAAGTCCCATTTACAATATTATTTGGATAATAAGCAATTAATTTTTCATATGGGAGTATATGATGATCAGTAGAAATAAGAGTATGAAGAAACTATTTATTTCATGACAATTGTATTATGTGATGAATTCTCACTATTTTATTAATGAGTAAAGATCTACGGGATCTAATACACGAGTGTGAAAGGGTTAAAGTCCCATACTACTCGGTGTATATCTAAGAAATCTAATACACGAGTGTGAAAGGGTTAAAGTCTCATACTACTCGGTGTATATCTAAGAAATCTTATACACGAGTGTGAAAGGGTTAAAGTCCCATACTACTCAGTGCATATCTATGAAATCTATACACGAGTTGAAAGGGTTAAAGTCCCATACTACTCGGTGTATACCGATGAGATCTTATTCACGAGTTTGAAAGGGTTAGAGTCCCATACTACTCGGTGTATATCTATGAAATCTTATTCATGAGTTTGAAAGGGTTAGAGTCCCATACTACTCGATGTATAAGATAATTAATTATATGAGTAAATGTGGTATTTGTACTTTTGATATTTTATATAGTACAGTTATTTACTTACTGAGTTTTTA
Source organism: Biancaea sappan (assembly GCA_037074585.1). Lineage (NCBI taxonomy): Eukaryota > Viridiplantae > Streptophyta > Magnoliopsida > Fabales > Fabaceae > Biancaea > Biancaea sappan. The sequence goes on from CM073495.1 coordinate 3,587,931, forward strand.
AATAAACTCACACTCCCTATGATTATTTTTTTTTCAGATACAGAAAATAAAGAACAAGAGTATCCGTTTGAAGATTAGAAGCCCCTTGGGTTTATTCTCTATTTCTGTCTGGTGGGACACCAGTACTTATTAATGTGGATATTAGAAAAGCTCTGTACTTACTATAGGTCTCCTAGGCTTGCGATGAGATAGAAATATCAGACTATGTATGTCTATATTTGCTTATCATATGAATATAATTCTGTAGTGTGGAATGAATGATTAAGGTTGAATGTAAAACCTTACAGAATATATGTATATAACGTATGTTTAAGAATTATATCAAATGAGTAGTATCTTTTCACATGCTCAATTTTTGGGATGTGACAACGGTGGAGGATCAATACCATATTCTGAGCATAAAAGAAAATATGTATTAATTATCTATATAATTCTTTTTTAGTGTCTTTGTGTGTATTTGTTGCTTTTATATGTGAATTTCATTTTTACTTATATGTCTTTCATATTATAATCTCTTGTAGGAGGAGATGACAGGGCTAGAAATAACTCCATCGCAAATGTTTTTGATGACCCATAAGAGTAAAGAGACCGGAGATTTTATTGATAAGAAATCAAAACTCATATGGGTAAGTAAGAGTCAACCACAATCACTCATATTTTTGTTGTTGTTTTACTGGTGATTTGCTACTGTCTTGTTCTTTTAATTCCCATTGGAATATGTTTTATTGGAATATCTCCTTTCTTTTTATGTTGTTTTTTTACTGTCTTGTTGCTACTTTCTTTCTAGTGATCTTTAAGCAACTTGAAAAAGAGTGCCACTCAGAATTGTTGGACTTAATATCTATATTACTAAATAATCTAGTAAACTGATATTAATTACTATAAGAAGTTCTTGACCATATATATATATATATATATATCATGTTTTTGTTTTATTTACAAGAAAAGTTTGAAAGTGAAATGAAAGAGTCCCAAGATGACACATCAAATGTGCAAGATGGTGACGAAATTTCAAGGAATAATGATAATATCAAGGAGCGGGAGTTGTCTATTTGGACCAAAGTTGTTGGTGGTCCAACAAAAGGAAGAATTTACGGTCTTGGATCAGAGGCATCTTGTATTGTCCAACAACCTTCAACTCAAGCATCTACAATGAATCAAAATAGCTTAGAACAGTTGGAGATGATGCGCCAAGAGGTTCTAAAGGAGAGACAAGAACGAGAGGAGATGCATCAAGAAGTTATAAAGGAGAAACAAGCAAGAGAAGAGTTGGAAAGTAGAGTACACAACCTTCAAACAATGATGCAACAATTATTGGCTAATTCTGGATTGTGTCTTCTACCAACAAATTCACCTAAGGATCCATCGGCGGGTTCTAATACCATTCAAAACAAAGACACTTGATTGGTTATAACTATTGCATGACACATTGCTTGAGCCTTTTGGTATAGCTTTTGGTGTATATGACATTCAAAACAAAGACACTTGATTGGTTGTAACTATTGCATGACACATTGCTTGAGCCTTTTGGTATAGCTTTTGGTGTATATGACAATTTTATTATTGCCTATGACACTTGACAATATTATTGAATAAATTTAGTAAATTTCTTGTGACTTTTTGAGTTTTTTTTTTGTTGTTTGTATATATATTTGTGTTTTGGATAGGATTGTAAAAATGAGGCTATTTAAAATTGTAGGGAAGAAAAAATATGAAAATAAAAATAATAATCAATAAAATTTAGTGATAGAATGGTTGTCAATAACGAATTTGTGACGGACTGGTCGTGACAAAAAATTACAGTTAATGCTTATTTAGTGACAGAATGTTGATATTTAGTAACTGACTGTCCATCACTGATTTAGTGACGGAATAGTCTGTCACAAAATTAGTGATAGAAAGTCTGTCACAAAATTAGTGAGGGACGTAGTCTGTCACAAAATTTGTGACGGACAAATTCTGTCAATAAATTTGTGACAGACAAATTTCGTCACTAAATTTGTGACGGATGAATTCCGTCACAAATGTAGTGACAGATCAAGTGGTCCGTCACAAACATGGTTTGTGACGCATGTTTCACCCTCGGATTTTGTGACGGACATTTCGTCACAAAATCCTGATTTTGTGACATATTTTTATGTTTTGTGACAGAATTGTCCGTCACAAATTCTTGTTTTTCTAGTAGTGTCTATCTAATAATTTGGTCATCTATTAGAATGCTTTGATGTTCTTGCGGTGAAAAGGGGAAGTGAGAAAGAGACTAAGGGGTGGGATATACTTATTAATCTCACATAGTCAATTTATGGTTGAAGCGTTAATGGGACTAAAAATTACATAAGGAATTATAGATGATTAGGTTTAACCTTAAAGGTAATTTGGAAAAATTCCTTTAGGGACTCAAGAAGAGAGAGAGAGAGAGAGAGAGAGAGAGAAGCATTAATGGTCCTAAAAATTACATAAGGAATTATAGATGATTAAGTTTAACCTTAAAGGTAATTTGGAAAATTTCCTTTAGGGACTCAAGGCCCATAGGCTAACATATCCCACCAAACAGACTGACAGAGAGAGAGAGAGGAAAATAATTCTATGAAAAAATTAAGTAGCAATTATAAGTCCTTTATATTGGTATTTTCATCCATTAACCTCTATTTTTCTGCACTTTTGTTGTCAACTTCGCATTTTAATTGGTAATCCTCTGTTTTTGGCTTGCTCAACTTTTGTTAAGTGTGAAATAAATTTTCTAATTGAGTTTTGGTAACAAATCCATGTGTGTATGACATTTGAATCTCATCTGTATTACTTCTTGTGATACTAATCCTCTCAGTATGACATTTGTCCTAATTCCCATTCATTAACCCCAGCCTATCTTTCCCCTAGTCTCTCTTTTCTACATAAGGGTCTCACTTCCATGTCAATCCAAACCATTGATTTATGGTCTAAGAGTGGTTGTTTTCTCCTTTCACTCTTACATTAAACTACTCCTCCCACTAGCTAGACATGTTCCCAAGGATATTGTTTTACCGTGCTTGTGCAATTTGTCAAAGGAGAGGAAGCCCAGGCTACAACTTGTGTGATTTCACTTCATCACATAAGTTGTTCTTCGAATTCATTACCTTTTAACCTCTTCTTATTTGCATTTTATCCCACAGTAGCACTCACACCTCAACTTAATTTGTTTTGCATTTCCTATAGTTAATTTGTTTTTCTCTTGTTATTGTTATATAAACTTAAATTGCCGATATTGAAATTCGTAAACGTTTTCCCTCCTATAAATTTTCTAAATCTAATTTTTTAATCCATTAATTAATATCAAATTTCCTAAATTTTTCCCTCCAATTAATTTAAATATCTGAAAGGAAAGAAAAAAATTACCTAAATTATTATAAATTCTTTACTTTTTTTTTCATTAACTTTTCCCTAAATAATAATGCATAACAACCTCTACAAGAAAAATGACATATAGACACAATCATTTATACTGATAGGAAGAATACTGTAGGTACAACTTATACCTATGTGAAAACTAAATAATAGTAGGTATAAATGATCAATAGCTACATTTTTTGTGTCACTAAAGCATATACCAACCATTAAAAAAAATGTTTTCCTCATAAATACAAAATTTACTCATTTCTTTTATGTTGGTCCCTCACAAGGACCTAAGCACACAATTCCATTCTCTCAACAAGCATCACACATCAACAAATAAATACACATGGGCACCGCATTATTCATTCATCACATAAATCATTTATTCATAAATTTCGTACAATCCCCACATATACATGTGCAAATATAGAAATGAACACTAACATAAACATTATCATGAACTTAGCGGGTATTACATTTGCTGTAGTGAAAGAAATGAAAATTGAAAGACAAAGAAAAAAGGTGGGGGGGAATTGCAAGCTCTTTCAGCTATAAATATTTTGGGTGAAATCAGTGATTCTTCCACCTTAAAATTCTAAAATTTTTCCCTCCACGATTTTCATAAACAAAATCAAGCTGAGGAAAAATCTTGTAAAGCATGTAGTCTACAAATTTGAAGTATTGCATCCTCCATTGCTTCAAGAAAATAAGGGGCAAAATAATTATTCCAAGGCCAAAAGTAAATCCCAGTTCAACACTCAAGAAATTCCAATCAATGGAACTCCCAGAATTTGATTTACGCATTCCAGATGCTAGAGGTGACAAACCTTGAACTCCATCAATACTACAATTCTGGGTCAATGGAGGTCCACATAACCCTTTATTGCCTTCAAAGGAATTTGCAAAGGAATTTGATTCAAATGACTGAATTTGAGTACCTATTGGGATTTGCCCCATCAGATGATTGTAGGAAAGATTCAAAAATGCAAGGAAACTTAAACTTGCGAGCTCTGCTGGAATGTTTCCACTCAAAGAGTTCATTGACAAGTCTAAGGACTCAAGATGTTTTAGATTGCTTAATGAAGAAGGGATATGACCTGAGAAAGCATTCTGTGACAAGTTAAGAGCATGAAGAGCTTTGAAAGTCATAAGCTCTTCTGGTATCAATCCCTCAAAATGGTTGGAAGAGAAATCTAGAGAAATGAAGGCTTTGAGAATCTTCACCAACTTCATTGTTCTTCCTTTGTTGACGATTGTGACTGAATCTTGGAATCTTTCGCCGAAATCCTTGGCATCAAAATTGTAGACTATACGATCAACAACAAAACCTGGCTCTATTTCTACAATTCTGGCTAATTTTAGTGCAAGATCTTTGTTCAAAAGATATGAAATTACATCCGTGGACACCATAGAATTAACACTGTCATAAATGTCAATAAACAAATGGCCAAAATCTGACTTGGCTTTCTCTTCGTCAGCCATCAGTGCTTTCCAACTTTGTAAGAGTGTTATCGGTAGTGTGCCGCTGAAATTATTAGAGGCCAAATCAACAATTTGAAGTGCCTCCCAACTTCCAATGTGATTTGGACATTCAAGAGGCCCGTGGAATCTGTTTGATCTTAAAATCATGACTCTCATGGTTGATATGTTTCTTAAGAAGCAAGGAAATCTACCAATTAATTGATTGTTTCCAAGGTTCAATACTTGTAGGTTTTGGCAATTCACCAAAGATTTTGGAATTGCTCCACCTAAGAAATTTTCATTCAAGTCTAGGAACCTTAAAGCACAAGAAGTGGAAAATGTGTCAGAAATCTGACCTTTGAGTTTGTTTCCACTAAGATTCAACACCCTGAGAGTATTTCTTGTCAATCACTGGGGAATTGTGCCACTAAAGTTGTTATCAGAAAGATCAAGCGATCGAAGAGTCAGAATATTACAGAGTGATTCATGAATTTTGCCATGAAAACTGTTGTTTGAAAGAGAAAGGAAATATGTGAAAGGGATGTGGTTGCTGATGTCCAATGGGGCCGTAGAGTTGAATCTATTGTTTGAGTAGTCCAAATAAATCAAATATTTTGCAAAGATGGGAGCATGGCCTTCGAGTTTGTTGGAATGAAGATCAAGAAGGAACAAATTGGAACTAATATTTTGAAAAGGTCCTTCCAATTTTGTCAAAAAATTGTTGGAAAGGTTAAGGTCAACCATAGAATCAAACCTCCAAATCCAATTGGGTATTGCTCCATGAATTTGGTTATTGGATAGGTCTAGGTAGATTAAACTGGATTGATTTCTCAGAAAACTTGGGAAATTTCTCAACATGCAAGAGGCCAACATAAGATTGTTCAATTTGGGAAAGGTTGATAAATCAAGGTTATCTCCCAAAGTTGCATCAAACAACAAGTTGTTATGAGCAAGATCTAATGTGGTCAAATTTCCCATCGTTTTAATCATCCCTAGATATACGGTCCCATTAAAGCTGTTTGAGGAAAGTTGGAGCACAGTGAGTCTTCTAAGATGAAAGAAAGACACAGGAATAGGCCCTTGCAATTTGTTTTGACTTATATCAAGGATCTCTAACTTTGAAGAAGAAACATTTGAAATTTCATCCAATAGACCTTCAAATCCATTGTGAGAAAACAAAAACTCTCTTAGAGAAGGAAGTGTAAACAAAGATGAGGGAAGCCTACCAATGAGTGAATTTCGACTTAAATCAATGCTAACCAAATGTTCAAGGCCATCAAAATGAGAAGATGGAATTTCACCACTGAAATTGTTCCGGTAGAGGAATAGAGATGTGAGGTTCTCGGACAAATTGAAAGATGGAAGAGGACCAGTGAAATTATTGAATGACAAGTCCACATGAACAAGTTGGGAGAGTTTTGACATCAAAATAGGAAGTGTTCCATTGAATTGGCAGCTCGAAAGATCTAATATAGACAACTTCAACAAATTTTGAATAGAATTTGGTAATTGTCCCGAAAATTTTGTATGGCTAAGGTTCAAGGTTTCGAGAGGTCCATGATGTTGGAAATTTGGTAAAGAACCATGAAGATCTAGATTATTTGACAAATCAATGACTTGCAGCCTTGGTATTTGGAAGATCTTTCTGGGAAACTCTCCACTCAAGTTGGAACTACTAAGTTGCAAAGTGGTTAAATTTGTCAAACTCACTAGGTACTCTGTGCTTGCCATATTATTTTGGTTTAGCCTAAGTATCATTAGGGACTTAAGCTTTGAAAGTGAAGAATCTATAGGTCCGGAGAGACTACAAAATGACATACTCAACACTTGAAGATTTTGAAGTGAAGATAATGCATGGCCCCACTCCTTCCCCTTTGCCAATATCTTTACACCATCAAGATAGAGTTCTTTAATGTTTGAAAGGTCCTGCAGAAGTAATGTTATATTTGGCTTCTCAAGTTTTAGGCTATGAATTGAGGTAAATGAGGTAGACAAATCAAGAAAAACTAGCTTTGTTAGGTAAAATATCTCAACTGGAATCTGACCCACAAAGCCGGCATTTGACAAATTTAAATACCTCAAATTTCTCAGCTTGTGCAATTCTAAAGGAACATTAGAATGGATGTCATTGTAAGCCAAGTTCAACTTCTGCAAATATTGCAAGCTGAAGATGCTGCTTGAACTATCAAGTCCTCCAGAAATGGATTCTTCACTCAAATCAAGAGCAATTACACATCCCTTGTGACATGTTACTCCATTCCATTCACAGCAATCATCACTTTGGTTCCAATGAGACAACTTTTTGGATAAAGCTGGGTTGAATATGAGGTTGTTCTTCAGATGAACCAATGCAGATTCTTGATGGTGAAGACAGTGGCCGGTCACAACAAAGATATTGATGGTCAAGTTTACAGAGCAGAAGAGTGTAAAGAAAAGCCATAAGATTTTGTTAAATCTCATTGCAGACAGACACAAGAAACAATCTTATAATTAATTGATGAAAGATTGAAGGTGAAGAGAGTTTTTGCATTAAAATATCATAAAATTATCCTTTTATAGATTGTAATCTTTAGACCATGACTGTATCTTCTACTCTCTTTGAAAATCAAACATATATTCCTCATTCCAGTACATAAAGGAGTCAGCAATTTCACATTATTTCTTCTTTTCACACATATTCCATGATTGTGACGACCACTTAAAAATTCAAATTACTGAAATTACATGTTTTTCCACCACTATCAAATTTTTGTTCTTTGTAAAAGAATATTTTATGTTTATGACTAGGGAGTGCACGCTTAAATTACTCTACTTTCTTTAATGAAATTTATATTTAAAAATAATTTTAAATAAACAAAAGTCACAATATTCTAAAATCAGCTATTGACGTCCAAGTCTCTTAGCTAGTCAAAGTTAATCGTATGAAGCGCTTTGGACCCTTTACATTCCAATGTATGTCTCAAAAACCAGACAATGTCACTCCTTAAAACACTTCAACACGTCGCTTTCGCTGTTCCAAATTCCAACTTAGCCTTAAAATATTTTTCTTTTAATAGAAGTTTCATATTAATTAACTCAAGAGATACAAGATGATGTTAAGTTGTGAGATGCTCCTAAGGTTCTATGGGAGTCACCACAAAAAAATTTGACTTCAGTTAATTTTATAAAAAACAAAATCGACTTTGGTTAAAAAAATCAAACTTGTCACCACCAAAAGTCTAAATATTTTAAAAATAAATTTAAAAAAAAAAAGACTTTTGGTAGCGGCTCTCATAGTCGCCACCAAAAGTTTGAGTTTTTTTAAAAAGAATTAAAAAAATTCTGATTTTTTAAAAAAATAAAAAATTCATATTTTTTAAAAAATTAAGAAATAGACTTTTGTCGTCACCAAAAGTCTAATTTTAAAAAAAAATTAAAAATTTGATTTTTTATTAAAAAATTTTTAAAATATGAATTTTTTAATAAAAATTTTAAAAATCTGAATTTTTTAATTATTTTTTTAATTTTTTAAAAAAATTTGACTTTTGGTGGCGATTATGAAAATCGCCACCAAAAGTCTGATTTTGAAATTTTTTAAAAAAAATTATTTTTTTAATTTTTTGAAAAAAAATTTACTTTTGTCATTTCTTTTTATGACGACTATGAAAGTGGCTACCAAAAGTTTAATTTCTAATTTTTTTAATTTTATTTAAAAAAATTTAACTTTTTGATGAAGACTATAGGAGTCGCCATCAAAACTCAACTTTTAGTGACGACTTATTTAGTTGTCACTAAAAATAAAGTCGCTACTAAAAGTCAATATTTTTATAGTATTATTACAATTCAGTTGCAATCGTATAACATAAACGATGACATACATAATATATTACAATGTACTTCAAAATTTCAAATGGTGGTGAAGTGTCTAAAATGGCATACCCAAGTTGTATGTCTTTTCTAGTATTCCATTATTGACCAATGAAACTACACAAATGTTAATAAATTGAAGGAAGACTGAAGTCGCAACCAAAACTTAACTTATAGTGACGACTTATTTAGTCACCATCAAAAATAAAGTCGTCACTAAAAGTCAATATTCTTATTGTATTATTACAGCTCAATTGCAATTGTATAACATAAACGGTGACATATCACACACGTAATGTATTATAATGCACTTCAAAATTTCAAATGGTGGTGGAATGTCAAATGACATACCCAAGTTGTATATCTCTTCTAGTATTCCATTATTGACCAATGAAGCTACACTAATGTTAATAAATTGAAGGAAGACCACTATTATTACTCTTATGTGAACAGTCATCCCCCATCCGTTGATGATAATGAAGCAAACTTTAAGCCAAGCACAATTCAAGGAACATGAAATTTTCCAATACATATGGGACTCTGTTGAAAGTGCTAGTTGGACTTCTTTTAAGACTATTTTACATCTCTTACATATTAAAGGTCATAAATTACTGGTATCGGTTATCAACTTTATGACCCTGGTAACAGATTAGTTTAATTATTATAACTAGGAAGTGCATGCTTTAAGGTTACTTATATTTACGGAAATCTATTACTTCCTTTAGTCAACAAATTGTCTTTTAATATTTTTTTTCCTTCAAAAGAAAAATAGAAAGAGAACACAAAACAAAAAACCAGTGTAAGAAAACTGAAAATAAATAAATAAAATATGCAAGCTTGCATGGGTGCACCTCCACGGCTCCACCTCATAAAACTTTTTTGTTAAGTCGTTTTAAAAAGATGCAAATATTTGGGAAGTTTCTGTAAATTAAAAGATTAAACTGAAGAAAAAAAAATAAGGATTATGTAAAAATCTAATACAAAATGAAGAGATTAAATTAAAATAAAACTAAGTAAAAAGACAAAAAAAAAAAAAGAACCTAAGACAAAATTAACAAATCAAAATAATACTTTAGCCTCAATTTTTTTATACTGCATTTTTTATTGTGTTAGCTAACCAGTACTGATCATTATTGAATTCAAAGAAAATACAGTGGAAAATAGATGATTATTTCCTCCCCTATGCCTTCTAGAATACACCTTCCACTGTCTGGGCTTAGATTCAGGTAGTGGACCAACTAACAAAAGGTCCATCAACCCATCACTCGGAGCCCAAGGTCCCTAAGATTGACTCTAGAGGGATAGATTCTCTTTTTATACTGCTCAACTTTTTTTAACTTCAATTTAGTCTTCTACTTCCTTTTTTTTTATATTTTTTGCTTTTTAATTATCATCTGCACTACATTTTTGACTCAATCAGTATATTCTCTTTCAATTTTCCACCTTCAAGTTGAAGGATTTGAAGTTTCCTTAAATATTTGTGTGTGTGTGTGTATAAGAAAACACCAATTATGATTAACTAACTAGGAAGAAGTGGTAGCCCATGCATGCTTTAAGATTACTTATTTTAATGGGGAAAAAACTACCTACCATTTCTTCTCATTTTGAATTAACAAATTTATCTTTTTTAAAACTATCACACGTACGTTGATCATTGTCAAGAAAGTCTTACTTTGAGGAAAGTCAAGAGTTTATGAATTAATAAGGCACAACATGTAAAGAGGGAATATATAAATATAGAAGTATTCAGTGAATGACGACAAACCATCTGACGTTGCAGCCATTAGTGACATGGTGGATGAGGTGAATGAAGAAGTGGCCAGTTACGTTAAGTTTCTGTTAGGGAATAATCTGTTCTTTGATTATCAATTTCTTTTATTTTTTTTATTTTGAGTGTGGACCTTAATTAGGTTAAATAAGAGTGGATGACAACAGAGGTATTTGAATATTGTAAACATTTTGTAAGACAAAATAAAAGGAATAGCAAGATGAAAGGAATTAGTGGTTGAGGAATCTTAATATGAATCTATTGTAACAAAGAATGCAAGACCCCATTTGAACATTATGTGGGAAGTCATCAATATGTAGGGTTCATATAAGAGGAAGATCAGTCCATAAAGTACTGGGACACACGGTTTGAATAGAATAATCAACGTAAAAATGATCTTTTAATTCTTTATATTTATTTTAAATTTATTTTGGTCTTCTATATTTTAGATGTTTCATATTAGATATAAAGGACCAATGTATCATTTTTACCAAAAAAAAATCAATTATATGATCTTTTTTGTGGTAGTCATCCGGAACTTGATGAGGAAATTGACATCAATGTTTTAGGGAAAAGAGTAAGGTTATTAAATTATTATTAACTCAAATTTGCTAAGTACCTATTCAGAATTTGGTGACATTAAATGTTACTAGAAAGATACCATTAATTAACCATATATTAATTATTCTAAAATATTTTAGACTAAACAAAAATAAATATTTTTATTTAAATTCCAGGAAAATTTTGTGTATGAAATATATATCTGTGATAATATTTCTAAAAAGAAAGAACGTTACAGTATGTGTGGAAAGCCATGATTTAATTATTATTTCTCGAAATTAGCTTCTTCAGCTTTTCCAATCATTAGAAAGCTAGCAGTTGGATATGATAACGCATTAGAAAGCTTCTTCGGCTGTCGGTAGATCTTTATTATGAATGAAATCTTCGTTTTCTGTGGAAAGAAAAATTTCAGAGGTTTGTGATTCTTTAGAACGCTTAAACATTAAATGTTTGTTATTTGCAATTGAATATGATAAAAATCATCCAATGTTGTAGTTCGTACTTCGTAGGTTAAAAATATCATAATAACCAGCGAAAAGATTGGTCAGGTTGTTCTTTTAATTCCTATGATTTTGCCACTATAATTTAAAAACTTAAAGAAAATCCTCGTAGTTTTATTTTTAATTTAGTCCACACCAATAGACGTCCACAATATTTTGTTAGATTATATTGGTGTGACCAACTATCTACTTTTACTCCTTTTTATTAGCACAAGTTATATACATTCTAAATGCTAAAAACACAATTAGTTCTGACAACAAAATTTAACACAACACTGACAGAAGTTTTGTAGTAAAGGACTAAACTAAAAATTTAATAAACTATAAATATCCAATCACAAAATTTTAAACTATAAAGACCAAATTAAAATTTGAGCAAAACTACAAGGGCCAATAAAATTATTTATAAAATTATGGTAGTTTTTGCATCAAACTAGACTTAATTTTTAAATCAAACAATAATTAGCTACTCCTTTCATTTGATACACTACCTATGCATATGTGATACTCTAACCTTTAATATATACACACACAAAAACACTCACGTATGTGCGTGCATGCTAAATTAAACACCCACAAACAAATTGTTAGTTGAGTCTTTAACTAAAGAATTGGGATTTTACTGTGATGTACTCAAAAGGCCAGAATCCTGTCGCCCAAAACCAGCAACTTCTGCCACTTAAAACTAGCACAGTTGGTTGGGAGGATGAATCCAGGTTTTCTGCGATTCCGACTAGAATTGTAAAGTCCAATCAGCATATCTAGGTCTTCCGTTTTAGATTAGATGGTCATGATTAGAGAAATATTCATTTTACTTCCTTTTTTTTTTTAATTTCTTCCTTTGATCGTAGTTGTCCAATCCAAAATAGGCAACTCAAATCTGGAGACTGGATTCTACAATTCTGACGGGAGCTGCAAAGAATTTGGATTCAGGGAGGATGGGTTTTGTTAAAAGGGACAGAGGTTCAATCCTCCTCTTGCACCCAACGGGGAAAACTAAAAGAAAAAAGTGCAGGTATTTACAAAAACTAAGGACATAGTTACTATGAACTCATGCTAGCTTCGCCTTGTGCATGAACCAAACGACCATTTTGAAGTAGGTGTGCTGGGAAGGGAGCTTGGCAACTGCTAATATGAGATTTCAACCTGGGAATGTTAGGATGTGCACTTCTGCATCTATGGCACCTCAACTCCATGGACAGCAGCTTGTCATCATCTTTCAAGGTTGCCTTCCCATTGTTAGAGACCTCATCAACTACATCAACCGAGTCACGAAAGAAAGCTGTGGTGAACGAGTTCCAGTGCTTCTTGTGCTTCAGATGTTTCGATTCGAAGTCCTGGCTGATAACATGTAAGTGCAGTTGTCGCATTGATGGAGCCTGCAAAAGAAGATATGTTCAGCATATATGTATGATGGATCAAAAATTTTCAGTTTTCACAAGCGACCTAAAGGTTCAACTTACATGCACCTAAACTCATGAACAAGAAGTTGCATCGAAGTTTGTAGCAGATGCACCTTTACAATGCACCGTTAATATATATTCTTTTAATTGACAGAAGAGGAAATTTTATCGAGAAGAGAAGAAAATACATCTTGTTGGAGGATAAGATAACTTTAGACCAGATAATTCAAGAAAAGCTCATAACAGAACAAAGTAACAAAAGCTATATCCAACTTATTTGTGTAATAGAACTGTCCAATCACTTTGCACGTTGGATATAATAATTCCTTTAATGATATTATGTGCAGACTGCAGAGCACCAAAGAGAAGCCGTATAGACAATTCTATCCATAATATATTTAGAGGAACAATATTATATGATGAAATAAATTTGAAAATTATTGTATTTTTCTCTTAACACAGAATGTATTTTTTTTTTATCATTTTCTCTAGTAAATTATCAATTTAGTAGTATAGACCCATTCACTGTATATATGCTGCACTATAAGAGAAAGCAATTGTTTCTTATTTTCTGAGTCCAATTTATACCCCGAGACCTACTCTAAACTAGAAAGGCATGTGTAGTTTTGCCTTAAAAGCATTCCCTACACCCGTCCTTAATATGAGGCACTAAAAATATGCTTAGGCTGGGGAAACAGGAAGAAACAGTTCCTGAACAAATGCACTTCATACCGAATGATATCCGAGACGAAAAACCAATGAAGCATTCTCATGCAAGAACTTCTCAGCCCACTTTAAACCCACAGCATGCATCTTCTTTAATAAGGGAAGATGGTCATGTAGAACATCAGCCAGGGAATCAAGGCCTTCAGTTCGTGCCACCACCAGAACATGCTTTTGTGCCTGCAAAATACAAGGAAATTCAGCTTGATACCTTTGCAAAGTCAGGCTTACATGAAAAATACACAGGGAAGAAAAAAAATAAGGGACAAGATCGACCTTAGGATACAGATCATTCAGTACAACAACATCTTCAGATATTTCAATCAAATCATTATACTTTTCAGGATGCTTAGCCATGTTGTGAAGTGCTTGAGTCCATGATGGCCATGTCTTATTCATGCTGCCATGAGTTTGTTTATTATTTGAATCTACATTGTCAACCCTGGAATCAGTGTTCAGTTCACCATCATCCCCAGTCCCCTTGTATTTCTTGCTTTTTTCAAATCCATGATCAGCATCTCTCTTGCTCTTTTGCTCTGCCGCAGGCCTCACTATTGATGCAAAAGCTTCAAATAGTGAAGTGTAAGCCTCTTTGAGAATCTTGCATCCTTTATTGTAATCATTATTGAGACAATTTGGCCTCCGTGGGTTCATATTTGGTCCAAGAACATGTATTACATGGGTTACTCCCTCTCTAGTAAACAAAGGAGAAGATGAAGGCAGAGGAACAACAACAGCATTCCCAGGTAAAAGAGATTGTGCTCGTTCTTTAGTTGCAGACTCCAGGGCAGGACCTGCAGCATTGAAAATTGCAGCATTAACTCCTCCACCTCCAGGTTTCAATCGCCTGCAATAAAAAATGACAAGTTTATCAGACTGTGAATATATTCATTAATTTCATTAAATGATTTTAAAAGCAAATGCGGAGCCTGGGAAAGTCTTCATTAATGAAATCAGAATCAATAAGGAAGCATTTTAAGAATGAATGACAAAAACCAAGGCAAATTAGCAGCTGAAGTTGCAAGACATAAAACTAAACACAAATTGACATTCATATATTACTTATTAAGGATTATCTTCTCAAACATGTGACCTTTCTACTTCAGCTGCATGGATTAAGTCTTAACTGCAAGTAGATTAGCTGTATGCATTAAAATCATGGAAAATTACCAGTTGGCAGCATTAGCTATTACTGTACAGCGCAAACCTCCGGTGGAATAAAGCTGAGTAATGTCCCCAACATGGGTTAAAAACCTTCTGGAGTCTAAGTTTTTCTGTGCAGCTTTAGCTATAACTAAAGACAAAATCTTTGACCCATGAGTCAGGTCAACTAAAACAAGTCTGGCATTGCCAAGCTTCTTTGAGAACTCGGCAACTTTCTCCACAATAATATCAGCTGCCTTCTCATGGTTGAATTGGAAATCAGATGTTGAAATAGATGGAAATGCCAGAGTAGGAGCATCATCCATTAAAATTTGATTGACATCGGAACCAGAGCCAACGGCCAAATTTTCTATATTCTTAGACTCCGAGTTGGTTTTATCTGAAATAGGCAAAAAATTTTCCATATCTTTACCACATGGATCCGTTGTCTCAACAGTTTGGGAAGAAGTAGAATTTCTAATGCTATCCTCACCAGACTTGGCATCTTTTGGGACCGCTGGCTTTTTCAGGTACTTCATTATACCTACCTGCACTTTGGCATCTGGACTCTTCTGACCAAAGCATCCATTTGGAAGGTTATCCAATGGCCCAAGTGCACGGTATGTATTAATAGCCGCTTTGACATCACTCTCATTTTCACAAAATGTTATCCGGTTAAAACCTTCACTTAACTTGGGCAGCTCCTTGTTTTGAAGCATTCTATGCACTACCGCAGCAGCTTTTCCACCCTGCAAATTTCCTTCATGCCCAGTCCGTTTGACAGATCGAGAAATACAAAGCTTTGCAGGAAGATCAAGCACAATTGCATGCACATCTATTTGGGGTCCACCAAGCTCTACAAATCCTGAACGCTGTCCTCTATCAAGATTGCACCTGTCAATAAATACACTCTTCCCATTCTTCAATGCAGCAGCTGCACTGCTTAGGCACTGAGATTTATTTCCTGCTTTACCATTGCCAATGGTGTCCTGAAGCAAAAGAAAAGTTAGGACAGGACAAACAACGTCACTGAAGATTCAAAAACATTTAGGATGTGTCTCTTTTTAGAAGGAAAAGGGGGGGGGGGGGGGGGGAGTAGAGGCACTGCTCCTTAACCATGAGTCAAGATTTATCCAATGACAGAAGATTAAATCTTTCAATATTTTTTTTCTCAAGGTCATGTGAATGATCAATTTTAATATAATTTAAACATAAATAGTTAATACCGCAAAAAGCAAAAGAAGTTCTAAGGAGTACATTATTACAACTGATGCAAAAAGCTGACTAGCATGAAAAATTCTCATCAACAAGCAACTTTACTTCACATGAAACTTTGGGAGGAATTATTCCAGCCATCTAACCATTCTGGCTATGAAAGTTTATTGCTTAAACTAGAGATTACATCATTACATACTTTCAAATTGCAAACCTCCCCCCCCCCCCCCCAAAAAAAAAAAAAAACCCCACACACACACACACAAAAAAGCAAACAAGGTATATAAAAAGTGACTGGGCTCCTCCAAATTTGAAACTTTTTTATCCTAGATCAAGCTTAACAAACATAAAAGGCATAACGCAACACCAGAGTTCAAATTATCAAGCCAAACTAAAATAGAAGTACCACCCAGAATTAATGCGTAAGACATTATAAAGACATAAAGGTAAAATTCCACAAAATACATTAAATTCCTTTTGTAGATAGAACAAAAAACTTGAATGCTGAAATTGAAGCCCAATGAGACATTTCAACAAACATAACAGGGGAGAAGCAACTAAACCTGGCAAATGCGAACCCAAGGACGAGTAGAAGAGCGCATAACTTCTTCGCAGAAGGTGGACTTGCCGCTACCTGGTGCTCCTACTAACATGACCAATAAGAGCTTTCCGTCTGCTACACAAATTGCAAGTTCAAAACGCTAATACACGAATTCATTAATAAAAGGTTTCGTTTCGTGATTCGTCCACGGAATTACAAAACGCTGATGCTTTAATAAGGCTTGATTTCTAGAACGATACCTTTGCGTTTAGAAGCGTCGTCGACGTCCATGTTCATCTTCCAGGTTCAGTACTTACTCAGGAGATGCAAGAGCTTGCCTCGTAGAGAATCAAAGCAAAAAGCCAAGCGGAAAGCCAAAAACGCTGATAGAAAGCTACAACATTTATAATTAAGTAATATGTTATATCAATTGTTAATTAAAAAATGTCTTAAAACATACAAATAATTCAACAGTTAATAAAAAATCAATCCCAAAATGTCAATAATGTTGTTGCACTAATCAAATAAGTCCTACACACTCTACAAAATAAGCTTTTTTATTTAAATTTTTTTAGGGTCACAACATATTTATCATCTCAAACTCCTTACTATTTAAAAAAAAAAAGTATTTTTCAATTATACTTTTATAGTCCCAAAGATAACGAGTATTTAAACTTTAAAAAAGACAAATGTTCAATGTTTAGAGATGTTAGTTTAAATAGAACTTTACCTTTATATTTAATAAATCTAAAAGGAATTAGAATTTTATTTTATAGGATAGAGTGGGGTATATACTTGATAAAAACATCATAATGTAATAGTTTATCAATTGAATTCTATTTCTTAGAGTATGAAAGTTAAAAGACTTAATTTTTAATTCTTAAAATTTAAAAAAATATTTTTAAGTGCCCAAAAAATAATTTTTTGCATTTAATTGTCTACAAATAAATCAATATCGTTCTGCCCAATTGTTAAATTTATATATATATAAACTAGTTCAAATCATATAACGTTGCAGAATAATGAGCATTTGAACTTGTAATTCAATAGTTCACATTAAGTGGAAAAGATTAATAAAGAAATATGCATAAGGAGAAAAAATAAGTGGAAATACAGATACTTCCTTCACAAATAAATGATTCAAAATATTCTGATTGAAAATACTTTTATTCATACATTTGCAAATCAATTAAAATCGCAGTCCAATTATTCAAAATTTTCATTAGATGTTATGTTTTGTACATTTTACTAGATATATTGAATATAATGTTATGAAATATAAACTATAATTAAATAAAATTTTATAACTTAAATAATTAAATTTTGTATTAAAAGAAAAAAAGCGCTGACCCATTTAGATTATTTTTAAACAAACCAAAAAATAAAGTCCAAATCTATTCAAAAACGAGCACGCACAAGCTAGCTTACAAGTCTAATCTTGATTTGCCAATACCATCTTTAAAACAAAAGAAAACTAAACTAATGCAACCACAGGATTCATCTCATTCTCTCCTTGAATTATTTAAACAACAGTCATATTTCGAAATTTGAATCATGTCAGTGATAATTAAAGTAATTCATGTACTATAATTATGATATTAATTGTACTAATTAAATATTACATAGAATCTAAATTGGGACATGTTTATGGCCATCCAAATTTACTTACAAATCAACCAGCCACATAACGTTCATTTTAGTGTCTACACCAAGGCTAAGAACCTAACAAAGACCTGCAGCGATGGCTTTTAAAAAAAAAAAAAAATCCTTCATTCACAAGAATAACAGTTTTGGTTCGTTTGTTTTCTCCTGCTTTAAGAACAAATTTACAAAAGTTACTTCTAGAAATAAAAAAAATACAGCCAACCATACTGTTCATCCTTCATATGTGCACTCTTTAAAATCCTACCATAATCATATTTGTACATATGTAAGAAGCAAGAATCCCATACTTACGGAAACAAGTTCAAATTTCAGCTTTAACTGCATGAATTTTCAGCAATGGATTTCATACAAACAAGTTCACAGAACAAATTTGAAATTCATCTATCTTGTCCAAAGTCTTTCTTCAAACTGGACATGTTTCACTGGACAACCCTTTTGATCTGGCCTCAAACTGTCAAGGACTAACAAACACTATAGTGAATACTAACAACATCTTTTACACTATAATCATATTTGCACATAGGTGAGAAGCAAGAACCTTGAAGTACCATAACGAAGTTCAAGCTCCACCTTCAACAAATCATCAATTTCAAGGAAAGGATTTTATCCTACTAATAAGAACGTTCACAATAAATGTTTGAAATTCATACATGTTAGAACACAAAACTCGTGTGGCAGAAGAACGGCATGATAAAGTGAAACAAACTTCACAGTGCAAGTGAACTTCAATATCAAGCCTAAACTCCAGCTTTAATATCATTTTTCAGCTATGGATTATACACTGAAATAAATAATTCCTGACACATTCTTGTTCAATGTCTTGTTACTTTTGCATGGCATAAGAATGGGATAATAAAGTAAATCAAAGGAATGAATTGTAATTTGTAACCAGCACACAAGATAAGCCACTCATAAATCATTGATAAGCAACAATGAACTTGGCAAATGTTCTTACTCCTCTATGCTCTATGTCAGCAATTTTCTTTCCCAGTATAAAAGTAAAGACCTTTTCTGTAGTAAACATAATAGCACATAACTCTGAATTAATACCATCATAATCCGATTTTAACATAAATTTATGAACTTCATAACAAAAAAAGGCTTGACATTTCAGGGGAGTAGGATGACAGAGTGAACCAAGTCTCAGACAATACGAAATTCAAATTCTAGTGACTTGTCATATTGCATGAGCATGTTTCATTACAATAAATTTAAAACGGGCATACATGAAAAAGGCAAATCAGCAAAACACTTTGACTGAAACTAATAAAATATGCCTTTGATGGAAATATGTATAGTTATACAAGAAAATCAGCATTCAGAAAACCATAAACATTCCAAACTCAACCTCGTATTTATTCCCATTGTATAAACTATGAGGACTAAAATAGAAGAATAGAACAGAGTCACACACAGGTTGTAGGCCTACATTTTAACTATTCATGTAGAGTCTGGTAATGATACTTCACATTTTATAAAGTAAACTTGCCAATGATAACAGCTAAAACATTACTAAGATACTAGACAATGTAGTTTATAGACATATTTTCTTGCAACATAAAGCATATACTAAATATTTTGCAGTTAACGTCTTTTTTTTTTTTTTGACATAGCAGTCATCACAAATTACTTTCGCAGAAGATATATAAAGTAGATGGTTTTGGTGCAGATGTCTACTACACTACTTCCATGCGTAACTCTGAAAGAATTAACTCTGCAAAACATGATTCATGGCTCCCATTAGCACAAAATAATTATGCAGTAGCTTATCTTGATTACAAGCATCTTCCCACTACCATCTCCTCCCACACCTTTTCAGTAAGACACAACATTCTCTTTGTTTTGTAAAAACAAGCTACCAGCACGACCATGAAGACCAACATACAAATTGCGATGAGTATTTATAAAAGGCGGATTCCTCATCAAATTTTTCCTCAAATCCAGTAAAATTATAGTTCCCCGCCTGCCTTCTAACATCAATCTCCCACTATTCCTAAAGGCTAACACCCTTTCTATGCCACCATAACATCTTGAATCAGAATTGAACACCTCTTTCCATGACTCCACAACACCATATTCTTCCATCACCCAAATACTCATAAATTCTCGGTCGGATTCTGCAAAATATCTATGAACCGCAGCAAGCTTCTCCCCTCCATCCAAAATAGATACACACGTGGCTGATTCTTTTAAAGGTTGGGGTAAAATTAATTCTCCAGATCTCTCTTCAACCACATCAAATGTTGAAATAAGATTGTGATATTGACCATTACTTTCACGAGAGACAACCCAATGTATTATACCATTCATAAAGATCGGGGGTTGGGGTACCTTGTATGAATCCGAATAAATTGTAAATGGTGAAGTTGCATCAATGATGCTTCTCCAGGAACCAGTAGAAAGAGAATAAACCTCAAGTTCAGGACGATACCGGTCACAATAGGGAGTCACAAGTCTCACCACCTCAAAATCCTTGTTCCTAGAATCAAAACCAAATCCAACCCAAGTCTCATATTCTCCTTTGGGATTGTAAGGTATATGGGGTTTGGGAAGTATGACATATTTCCGAATAGTAGGGTTCCAAATAACGAAGGAGTCTCTGTACGTTTCCACATCGTCAACAATACATACCAGGCCATTGCATGTGCCAACCACCCGAGGGCATTCATTAGCGAACCGATCAACAAACGGGTATTGGAAAACATAGGGGGGATCAAGTTTCTCATTATCTGGATGCAATGAGTATAACTCCACGAAATTATTCAACCACGCTAACCTATACCAACGGCTGATGTGAATTAAGAAACACCCAATCCCATTGTTGGCTTGAATGGTACGGTTAAAGTGGTCGTGGATGAATTCAACATCACTTATGAGGGACTTCCGCGCAAGGATCCTCTGCTTGGATAAAAACCAAGCAGAGGCCTGCTAAACTGTTGCTAAAAACCTTTAGCAACAGTTTAGCAATAATAAAACTGTTGCTGAAAGTTTTTAGCAACGGTAAAAACCGTTGCTAAAAACTGAGCAGAAAAAATTATGAACAGAGGATCCGGATCCAGGGACTTCCACGCTTTGCAGACACAGGTGCATCTCCCCAGAGACTTGAAAGGGAGTCTGTGAAAAATATTCGCCCGGATTTCTTTAGGGAGGTAGTCTGACATTGCTTCAACAGGAGAAGATATTATAGAGGCTCAGAATACAAGAAGACTGAAAGAGAAGATAATATGGAAGGAGAACACTCAGGAAGCGTAGCTAGTAATTAGCATGAGGTCTAATCCTCGGGAGAACTGGAGAGGAATGCACATTGATTTATGTTCATCTTCCAATTGCATCGTCATCTTCCAGGCGTGGGGTTAAGATCATAGCTTGTTTCCTTGGGAAGAATTCAACCATTGATATTATCAAATGGGCACCATTTTCTAGTAAAAACAACAAATTCGAAGCAGTAGCTTTGTCTGTCGAGGGAACCCTGACCTAATTTTGCAGCTTCAGGACATAGGCAATGATGATAAGCACTGAGGACTGAGGAGCCGAAAGAAATAAATGCAGTGACACTTCTGCAGAAGGCTTTGCGCACATTTTCAGGTTTGGCTTCTCTGTTTGCCAAACACGGTGCAGCTTGGCAAGTAAACAGAGGATTCTCTCGTCACATTGTCAGTCTAGAATTTTTGTATGTGTTTTTTATTTTTTATTTTCAATTACAATAATAACCTGTGATTATTTAATAACTCAAATTCAATTGGTCAACTATTTTGATTCAGTACCAAAAAAAATCAAATAAAATAATAAATAAGTTGCTCTTTTTTGTCTAATTTCAAATTTTTGAATTTTTACATTTAAATTCATATTTTTAAATGACGTATTTGAAATAACAATATTTATATAAACAAAAGTACATGCTCGCACGAGCCGTTTAGAAAAGTTATATTCATTAATATATTAAGTAACAAAAAGTGTATAATTAAATAGTTAAAAATTTTGATAATTGGCCATAATAATTTATTATATTTATATGTTATCAAATAAATTAATAAATATAATTCAATTACCAAAAAATTATAATTATATTAATATTTTATTTATATATTAATTTAATATAAGTTTTTTAAAATAATAAATAAATGTAATAATGAAAATTTAATCTTTTAAAATAAAATAAGTCGTAAAAAAATTAAATTTTAGAAATTAAACCAAGGGTGTGTTAGGTAAAAATAGCTGATAAGCTAGCTGAAAGCTTATAAGCTAATTTTTAACTGAAAGCTTATAGTTAAAAGTTGAAAGCTTATAAGCTAATTTATTGAAATTAGAAGTATTTGGTAAAAGTAACTGTTGAAATAGTTGAAAAGTATAAAATAACATAAAAGGACATGGAAGTGTTTGTATTATTTTATAATCTTAAAATAATATAAAATAAACATATTAGTTTTATTTTTTAATTAAATTAGTTTAAATTATTATATATATATAATTAATTAATATATATTATATCATATATATATATATAATTTTATATTTTATATATTATATTTACATATATATATATAGTTATGTTGAAAAAGTGTAATATATACTTACATATTAAATATATCACATTTTTTATCTTTAATATATATATATATATATTTGTTTAAAATAAATTTAATTAAAGATAAAAAAATTTAAATAAAAATAAAAATTATTCACAATGAAAATATTTTGAAGATTTAAGTTATGAATAAAATAAAATGATATAATAGGTATTGAGATAAAATAATAAGGATAAAATAGAAAGAAAAGTACAGAAACTATAAGTTATAAGTTATAAATTTCAAAGTAGCATTTCAAAATAAGTTATAAACTACTGAAATAAGTTTGTTTATCAAACGCTTCTAATTTATTAAACACTTCTAATAAGTTTATAAGTTAGTCAAATAAATTATATGTTAGTCAAATAAGTTATAAGTTTATTTTTGTGGCAAGCCAATCACACCGTAAGTTACCATTAGCCTAATATATCCTACTCTAGTCTGCATGTTCTTGGAAGATTGATTTTTAAGTGTGAAAATAGTATTACTTCTTTTGAAAAGAGTGTTGTTTGTAAATCTAATTTACCCTCTTTTAGTGGATAAGATTATTTGTAACATTCGAATAATTTTTGTTTCAAAAAATAGTTTAATTTGTTTAGGTAGGCTACCTACTTTCTAGCATGATGTAGATTGTAGATTGTCCATAGTACTCTTTTTTCATGCTATAAATATTAAATATGCATGAATTGTAGTCATTTGTATGTGAAGAAAGAAAGTGAGCTATAAAACATTTTGAGTTTTGAACCAATTTAGAAATTTCTCTCAATTTAGAAATTTCTCTCTTCTTCCTTTGTTATAGTCAATATTTGAACCATCATTAAACGTGAAAAAATTATAAGAATAATAATAATTAAGATATATGTGTATAATAATAAAAAATATTTTACACAAATCTTAAAATAATTCAATAATAAAAACACTACCTATTAACAAATTAATATCTCCATAAACTTAATTTAATATGAAAGAAACTTCAAGTTCTACTTCCTTCTTAAAAGTAAATTGCATACTCAATTGGATGTTTATACCATAATCTTTGTCGAAGTCATAGTATGTGGACTTCTGTAGAAACTAAGGTATGATTGGTATTGAGGTATTTCCAGGTTATAGAGCTGAAACCAATAACATCTGCCTTTTATAAAAATATGTAGAGTTATACAAGAAAATCAATAAACATCCCATATCCAACCTTGTGTAGCCTTTATTCATGCTGGTTCAAATTCTACAACCCATGAGGGCTAAATTAGAAGAATAGATCACAGTCAAAAACAGGTTGTATACTATAGATTATGTAAGAGACAACAATTGTGATAGAATAACCTTAGTACAAGTCCACTACACCAGAATTTTCTGTCTCACAATCTCTTTCATCAATACATAATATGTAAATGTTATCACAGTCATATTTGCACAAGGGTATGAACCATTTATAATCAAGTTCAAACTTCAACCATCAATATCTAGCAAACAAGACCATAACGTAATGATTCTACACACGACCCAAGAAGGAAAGGGATCATAAAAGTGTGAAACAATCCTCACAGTGACAATGAGCTTCCAATTCTTCCCACATTGCATCTCTAATTACTATGAACCAATCTCGGAAATATATACAAACCAACATTCGTGTAAATGCCACCATGAATATCTCAAAAACCATTCATTAGCTATTTATATGCTACTTTGAATTACTCTCTTATTCAATGTTCTTCATCCTCTGTGCTTTCTTGGACCAATCGAAGAAAATGTGGGAATAAAATTTACAGAAGTAACTTTTGTCCAAAATACTTGGTTGGCTGGATATACATGTTTACAAGTAACGGAGAAATATGCATCAACTAGCATACTTTGATAATCAACTCTAGGCAACTATATCACTGTTTTGTAGCAGAGGAAAGAATATATATATATATATATATATATATATATATATCAGTCACAATTTATATCAGATGTTTCGTTGCAGAAGTTGTTTTACTTTGGCTTCAATTTGAACTTCGAGTTGTTGTCATATGACATCTCTTGTTGCAATAAATAAATTCAGTTCATGTATGCAAAAGGAAAATCAGTTCAACATCGAAATTGAACCCAGCAAAAACAACATTTGATGGGAAAAAAACAGAGTACTTATACAAAAAGGTCCATGTATAGAACACTGTATACATATAAAATATTCTGGTCTTGTTTTGTAGAATACCATTCACAAAAATTTGTGGTGTACACTTTACATGCCAAGAAGGTTCAAATGAATGAACTTTACAGGAGATTCTTCCCCAGGAATGATTGGCAAGAGAGTAACCTCAGCTTGAGGATGAGTATCTTGTTTACCAGAGATAGTTACAATAATAATAACCTCAAAGACCTTGTTCCTAGAATCATAACCAAACTGGAAGATAACTTCAAGTTTTTCAATTTTCATTAATGATGCTAGCTTTAGGAAAATAACCAAACCATTTTTTTGTCATATTAAAAATAAAAGAAAAAAGTATACCTCATGTTCCTAACATTTACACTCGCTTTCATTTATGTCTCTGAACTTTTTTTTGTCAAATATGTCCTATATGTTTTAATTTTTTTTCAAATATGTTCTTTTTTTTTAACATCGTCAAAAAATTAACGAAAATGCTGACTAGATTCCCCACGTGGCTAAGAAGAATTCCATGTCACCTGACGTACTCAATAAAATGGCGACGTGTGGCATATGCTTTATTTTAAGGAAAAATCAACAATTTGCATACAGGAAGATTCAAACCTAAGACTTCATGAATGAAATAAGCTCCCTTAACTACTGAGCTACTAATGTACTTTTTTTAAAATTATATAAAAATTTAAAAAAATTAACGAAAATGCTGACTAGATTCTCCACGTGGCTAACATGTCACTTACCACATGAAAGAATTCCATGTCACCTGACGTACCTAATAAAATGGCGACGTGTGGCATGTGTTTTATTTTAAGAAAAAATCAACAATGTGCATACAGGAAGATTCAAACCTAAGACTTCATGAATGAAATAAGCTCCCTTAACTACTGAGCTACTAATGTACTTTTTTTTTTAAAATTATATAAAAATTTTAAAAAATTAATAACAAATCTTATAATATAAATTTAATTATTATTTATACTTAATAAAAATTAACTTTATATTAAAAACTAATTATAATAATATGCTATGCATATTATAAAATAATAGCATATTATCTTATTACAAGATTTGTTATGTAAAATAATAACATATTACCTTGTTATAAGATTTGTTATTATTTTATAAAATATAATAATTGGTGTATGTTGGTTTGAATTTTAAATACAATAAAAAAAAATTCTTATATATATATATATATATGTATATATATATTAAATTTCACAAATACATGTCAAAGATAAATAAGAACCAGCAAACAATGTAACCAAAACCAACAAAAGAAATGCCTTTAATGGAAATAGATAGAGCAATTATACCAAAAAGAAAGAGAGAGCCCAGAAAAATAAAATTCATGCGAAGAACACCCCGATTGTACAAATCTCGACTTAGTATGGCTTCTACTAACAAAAGAAGTGACTGGCAATGATTTTCAAAGAACCCCTTCTCTCAGTTTGTTCCCTTTGCTCCCCCACACAGCAATATTTTCCACATCTTCCTTAAAACTCTTGGAGACAATCCAACTAAAAACATTGCTGGTTCAGATAGAACATACAAGTTCTAGGGCCTCGCTTCACCAAATCAATTAAGGAACTTGTTTAGAACTCAAGCATTATCATCTTAGATACCAAAAATCATCACAAATGCTTGAAAACATAAAATGTAACTAAGGGAAAAAATATCATCTTACAAAAAACAATCACAAACTGAACAATTTGATGTCATTGGTTTCTAACATAAAAGTAATCACAATACAAACATCAAATACAACAGAAAACCATCCTAGTTGCTTGGATAGCCAATAATGAGGCTTAATTTAAGTCTTCAGTAGCTTATCTCGAAGTATTGATTGACTTTACCTCTGCCATTTCTCTTTCTCCATTTGTTAATAAGACAAAACATGAGGTACTTTGTTTATTAAAAACAAACTCTGGGTATGAGAACCAACAAATTCTCTGAAAGTTAACCTAAGTTCCAACTTCTTTACTAATCCTGTCATGGGATCCAGTAAAACTATCCCATTTGTAGGAGTTTTTAGTTTAGCCACCACTTCCCCACTACTCCTCAACGCCAATATGCTCCATATGCCTCCATACTGTGTTGAATTAGAATGAAACACTTGAGTCCATGATTCAACTTCACCATATTCTTTCATCACCCAGATACTAGAGAACGTATCTTCATAACCAGGATCCTTTCTATGATACACAGCAAGGGAATTCCCTCCTCCCAAAATAGATACACGGAAACGTGATTCCTTCAAACACTGGGGTAGTTTCAATTCTCCAAATGTCTCTTCACTCACATCAAATGTATAAATAAAATTGTGAATCTCACCATTACTACGACGGTTGACTACCCAATGCAAAACACCATTCACAAACATGTGGGGTGTCTTCTCTAGATCCCAAAAGCTAATATCAAGGAGAAGTGGAGGAGCTGTAGCAGCGACGCGTCTCCAGTGACCAGAGGCAAGAGAGTAAATTTCAACTTGAGGAGTAGCTTCTTCCCATCTGCGAGTCACCATACTGACTAGCTTGAAGTCCTTATTCCTAGAATCAAACCCAAACCCATGAACAAGCTGATGCCTGTCATCCATGTAGTGCTGCTTGGATTTCATGCTAGGCTTTGGAAGTACCACATATTTCCGGATAGATGGGTTCCAAATAATCTGAGTGGCTCTATTGAATACAGAAGGCACAGCAAAACATACCAACCCATTGCAAGTGCCAACCACTGCGCTCTCCCCATACTGGCGTATTTTACGAATGAGTGGCAATCTAAAAATGGAAAGGCGGTCGATTTCCTTATTATCTGAATTCAGAGAGTAAAATTCATCAAAGCCTGGCGAATCCTCTTGTACAGTAAAGAGCTGAGGCAAGAAGGGGGCATAGCGTCTGTTGGCTTGGATGGTGTGGGTGAGATGGTCACTTATGAAGGCATGGTCTGTGATAAGGGAATTCCAGGCTTTGCAGACAGAGGTGCATTTCACCAGAGACTTAAGAGGTAGCCTACAAAGAATTTGAACCCAGATTTCTTGAGGAAAAATGTCCGACATTGCTTGATGAAGATGGAGAAGGACCAATGTAGAGGGAACGAACAAGTAGGTGAGAACGACAGGTAGTGAGAAAAAAGTGACTCTTAAATGAAAAATGCTCGAAAGTCGAAACTCAATGGAGAAAAAAATGACACAAATTATTTAGTCTATAAAAAAATTACTAGTAAAATTACATTTATTTTTATTTTTATTATTTTTATTATTAAATTTTAAAATTTACCATTATCGAATTATAAATTGTTTGTTAATAAAAGTTACTTTAATTAATAATGAGAGATAAAATTAAGAATATAATATTTTAAATACTAAATTAAAATCGTCTCAATTGAAATTTTGACCTCCTATTTGGAATCTTTATCTCATTTACCAGGTAATGCAACCCTAGTGGACCATGCTACCACAAAGCAACGAATCCAGAATGTCCTAAAGTAGAAACTTGATGGAGAAGGAAAGAAAGAAAAAAGAGTAAATTGTTGATTAAGCCATTGAAAAATTATAATTATTTTAGTTTAATTTTAAAAAAAATTAAATGTCTTTAATTTATAAAAGATTATAATTATCTCAGTTTATTTTTTTTAATTGTCAAATTTTTAATTATTGTTGTTTAAAGTCACTTTTATAAACAAGAGGCGAAAAATTAAAATAAATATAATTTTTTAATAATTAAATTAAAATACTATATATTTTATGGACTAAATTAAAAAAAGTTATATATTTTTTAAGAATTAAATTAATAATTTATTCTATAAACTAATTATTACTGCCATTAATTTTTGTGAGTGAGAATGTCTGTAGGTTTATGCCAATCTGCTGGAAAATTATATATCAATTAAATTATTAGAAGAAGTCTATCACCAAACTTTAAAAATAATGCTTCAGAAGGGAAAGAACTCTTCTCAGTAGGTCAAATGTGTCAACTACCACTAGAATATATTATAGTACACAAATCAAAATAATAATTAAAAAACACAAATTTAAGAAATACAAGAGTTCTTATTATATAAAATATAAACTACATGGAGTAATTTAAATAATTCAACATTTATTTTTTTTAAATAATAGTTTGAGTTTGAGTTTTTGAACTAAAAAAAATTAATGTCAAAAAAGCTATACACGTGTATTATGCATATGTAATGCAACAACAGATATGATAAGATAAGATAGATTGACAAGTGAACCAGACGTACATGACATAAACACAGAGTGATCTAGTTTTGATAATTAGCAATCAAAATATCCAGCAAACATATCGTAAGGATTTTACAGACGACAAAAAGAAAGAAAGGGATGATAAAGTGTGAAAAGATTCTCAGTAACAGTGAACTACAAATTCTTCACACATTGCAGGTCTAATTACTATAAACCAATCTCCAAAATATATACAGAACAACATTCTTATAAATGCCACCATGAATGTCTCAAAAACCATTCATAAAGTACTTATATGCTACATTCAATTACTCTCTCTTGGTTAATGTTCTTCCTCTTCTCTGCTTTCTTGAACCAATCGAAGAAAATGTGGGAACAAAATTCACACAAGTAATGGAGAAGAAGTGAATCAACTAGCATACTTTGGTAATCAACCCTAGGCAACTATAAGATATATATACATATATCAACTAAAATTTATATGAGATGTTTCATTGCAGCAGTTGTTTTACCTTTGGCTTCAAGATAAAATCTGTAAAACACCTCATCTAAACAGAGTAAAAACTGAATTTTGATGGGAAATAAGCATAGCAGTTGTACAGAAATATCCGAGTATAGAACATCATATATGTACCAAATCTCAACATATAACCCTGATTTTCAAAGGACCCTGCCTCTCAAGTGCCTCAATGCCTCATTCTGCTGCCCTTTACACAAATTTTGATGGAGACAGTCCTATTGGGACACTTGTATGTTAGGGAAGACATAACATCATTTTCATTATTTACTAAAAACAAACTCTCAACATCATCACATCCAACAAAAGCATAACAAAATCTCCTAACTCCCAAAACCTTCACTACTTTCATTCCATCTAGTATAATTGCAGACCCACCATAAACGTTTTAGCACAACTTCTCATAGAGTATATAAAAATTGATTGATTTGACCAAAAATAAATGGGAAGGGAAGTTTCTGGAACATATATCAAAATGTTAGCAAAACAGAGAGAAAAGTTCAAAAATGGAATTGGAGGAAAACATACCAGCCAATTGCAAGTGCCAGCCACTGCGGAATCCCCAAACAGGGGTTTTCGACGAAAGAGTGGGAACCTCAAAATGGAAAGGCGATCGATTTCCTCATTATCTGAAAACAGACAGTAAAGTTCATCGATTGAATAATGGGGTGGCAAATACTCTGTACTACCAGTACTAGTACAGAGCTGAAGCATGAGAGCGGCATAGCGCTTGGAATTGGAGGCTTGGATTGCGTGGGTGAGGTGGTCAGATATGAAGGCACGGTCCGTGATGAGGGATTTCCAGGCTTCGCAGACAGAGGTGCACTTCACGAGAGTCTTGAGAGGTAGCCTATGAAGAATTTGAACCCAGATTTCCGGAGGAAAAATGTCCGACATTGCTTAATGGCTTCAATAACAGGAAGATGAAGAAGAAGAAGAAGAAGAAGAAGAAGAGAAGAACCAACCTTAGAGGGAAGGAAGGAGCAGGGGAGTGAGATCAAAGGCTGAATAATGCTTCACCAAGTCTGGTTGTTCTCCCCCAGTACTCCTAAACCCCAGCAATGCCAGACTTGATGCTCCAACTCAAAATTGACAGCAAAAGAAAAGGAAAAAATTGTGGCGACGATTCGGCATAGCATCTACAGGGGAAATTTAATTTGGTGAGTCTTACTATGTCACATCAGCTTAAATAACTTCCCACTATTTTAAATAATTTTTTACTCTAATGGTGAACTTCTTAAGAACTTATAAATAGGTTCCACAACTAATTTCCCACTTTATTATTCTCCACTAACCCCACTAATATTTATTGTAAATTAATTATTTTATATTACTTTTTGTATAAGAACCGGTTCTTATATAAGAACCGTTCTTACGCGTGACAACCAACGTGACGAACTACAGTGGTAAACAGAAATAAAAATCAAATCTTAAATTTAAAAACTCCTTAAGAACCACCATTGTAGATGCTCTAATATCTATTATTTTTTTTGGTTAAATATTATATTTGATTTCATTGACATTTTCGATATACTTTTAGAAACCGTCAGTAACTCAAAATTTCGTCCTAAAAAGTCGAAGCGAAAGATCAAGCGAACCTAGTCTATCTCACAGGGAATATAAATTTCAAAATTTTTTCATATCACATTTATTTTTATAATAAATCAATCAAATTAGGTCATACATGTAAAAGGAATATCAGCAAATACTTTAACAAAGTCTAAATAAACCAATAAAATTTGCTTTTAAATGTATACAAGTATAATAGTTATTACAAAAAGCATAAAAAAGAAAAAGAGTTACATGTAGAATACCATAAATGTACCAATCTCAACCTTGTATTGCTTCTACTAACAAAAGAAGTGAATCACATTGGCTAAAATCTCTTTTATTTTTTCCCTCAAATACATTTTTTTCTCAATTTAATCCCTTACAAATGTTAATTTTTTCAATTTAGTCTTTCACAGATTTTCATTCTTAATTTTCAGTGTACTTGTTAAATAATTTAATAAAAGTGTTGATTTGATAACTAACTTATTGACATGAATCATTAAGTGTCATGTATTTTTTTAAATCAATTTCTTCCTTCCGTGGACTTGTAAAAAAATTACTTTTAAAAAAGAAAATAGGCATATGTGAGAGACTAAATTAAGAATGAAAATATGAGGGACCAAACTGAGAAAAGAAGCATTAGTGATGGATTAAATTAAGAACAAAAATTTGAGAGACTAAAAATTTATGAGGGACCAAATTGAAAGTATCTGGACATGTGAGGGATCAGTTTGAAAATAAAAATTTGTGAGAGACAAAATTAAAGAAAGAGACATCTATATGGAACGAAAGTGAAGTTTTGGTAGATTGACATTTTCTAAGAACCTCTTTTTTCTTCTGATTGGATTCGACATATAATATATGCCACCAGAATGTCACATTCATTCATAAACTATTATGCTACATTGGATTACTCCCCCTTGATTAATGTCCTTCCTCCTCTCTGCTCTCTTGAACCAGTCAAAGACAACACGGGAATAAAATTCAATTTTGTCCAAAATCACTTGGTTAACTAGTTACACGTGTACAAGTAATGGAGAAGATATGAATCAACTAGCATACTTTGGTAATCAATACTTGGCCACTACGACACAGTTTTGCAGCAGAGAAATCAAGATATATATCTCTCTATATATATATATATATCCATTATAATTTATATCAGATGTTGCATTGCAGTAGTTGTCCTACCTTTGGCTCAAGTTGAACTTCAAATTGCTGTCATATGGCATCTCTTTTTATAATGAATCAAACCACTTCATATATGCAAAAGGAAAATCAGCAAAACACTTCAAGCCCAGTAAAACTGCACTCGATGGGAAATAAATAGAGTAGTTATACAGAAAAGTCCATGTATAGAACAGAACACTAATATATGTATCAAATCTCAACATAGATATTACAAAAATAACAAAATAGTGAATACCGGATAACACTGATTTTCAAAGTACCTTGACTCTCAAGTTGCTCATTGCCTCACCCTGATCTCTTTAGCAGACAAATTTTCATGGACACAGTCCTATTAACACACTTGTATGCTCAATAAGACTTGACATCATTTTCATTGTTCACTAAAAACAAACTCTCAACATGATCGCATCCAGCAAAAGCATAAGAAAATCCCCTAACTCCCAAATCCTTCACTACTTTCATCCCATCAAGTATAATTGCAGATCCACCATAAATGCTTGCCACAACTTCTCCACTACTCTTGAGAGATAACAAGCCTGCTATGCCCCCACTTCTCAGTATTGTGCCTTAGTTTCTGAAACATATAGTTTTACAATTCTAATACCAAGATTTTTTATTCCAAAGGCATATGCTTCTGCAGAAAGCAACAAAATAGCAGCCAAATAAAGTATTGACCAAAGACCTTTAACTTATTTTATTGACTGTGGACTGTAGAGCCCAAAATATTCTGATCACATTTAAATTTGGGTCAAATTTGATACTCTAACTTTATTTTTATCATAAAATAAGCTAGAGACAAGTCATCTAGATTCTAGACATGAAAAAGAGACGGAGATTAGTCTGGTTTTGATAATTAACAATTAATATAATGGTAAGTGATTGAGAATTTTGTCGTGGGGTTTACAATTCACAGTAAAAATTAAAAATAAGCTTGATTCATGCATGAATCATCCAAACATGGGTTTTGATTCTTAGTAGTTAAAAATTAAATTAGTGTTGGGCAAGTCGATGTCATTTGGTCATGGTGTTCATTTTTGTCAGACTCAACTACAATTTGGTCCTACAAAGATCAAGCTTTTCAATTTAGTTTCTCAAAGATTACATTATTAATTTCATCTCTCTATCTATCAAAATGACATTTTGGCAACGACAAATTTAAAATTTGACAATGCAAGTTTAGAGATTTAGCAACAAAAAAACCAAAATGAAATACATGCAAACTTTCAAAAATCAAATTGAGATAAGAAAAATCTTTTAAAAATTAAATTATTAATTTCTTTTTTTTTCCCCTTTTTCTATGAGCTTTGATCAACTCTGAATTTGCTAGTGTCTAGAGCGTAGAGCATGAGGATAGGAATTGTATATTATATAAAGTGCAAGAAGCAGAATCGATTACCTTAAAGACCTTGATCGTAGAATCATAACCAAAGCCGATGATAAACCTATACTTTTCAAGGATGGAGCTAGGTTTGGGAAGTACCACATATTTCCTTAGTATATTGCAAAATTTCTTAAGAATACTGACAGCAAAATACTTTGTGCTTTATTTTTTTTCAACATAGTATAATTGCCCTTAGTTTAGCTATATCATTTCTACCCTAGCATTCAAGACTATTTGGTATCTTAGATCACGTTTAAACTCTTATGATTGCTGAGTTTCTTTTATAAGATTCCCATCCTTTGCTTTTATATCACAAGCCTAGAGCTAATTCAACCAAACAAGTATCATCAATCATATTGGCATCTGAGTTTGATTAATGAGAGTTAAAAGGCAAATTACACTAATCTTTTCCAAGTTGGGATAAGTAACATTTACTTGCCATTATGATTAGCTTTTTACACTCGACTCTCCACTAATTTACTTTTTGTCATTGCAATTACCTTTCTCCACAACATGGGTTACTTCTAGTAATAAAATTACTCAATAACTTTTCCTGTTATACGAACAGTAAAGTCATAGTTTATATTAGAGGTAAACATTTATTAAACTGCATTTATTATCACGCTAAAATTATAATTGTGGTCCCATGTTGTTTAGAAAGTTGATTGATTTGACAAAAAACAAACTAAAATGAAAATTTTGCAACACAAATCAGAATGTCAAGGGAGCCAAGCATACTATCTGAAATTCGGAAAATGTTACATGCTATTTAACCAAACCTTAAGTAAAGATAGTGTAATTTACCCATATATTAAACTAGAACATATAGGTAAAAGGAAAATCAGCAAACATTGTAAGAAAAACCAATTAAAAAATGTTTTAAATGGAAATAGGTAGAGCAGTTACACCAAAGAGAGATAGAGAGAGAGAAACTAATAAAACAAGTGAATGACAATGATTTTCAAAGAATTCCTTCTCTCAATTCGTTCACTTTTCTCTCCAACACATAATATTTTACACGTCTTTCTTAAAACTCATTTACAAGGGGATATTTTTCATAGAAACAATTCAACAAAAAAGTACTACTATATAGACAATACAAGTTCTGGGGCTTTACTACTCAGTTAAGGAACTTGTCCTTCATTAGAACTTAAGCATTATTTTGGATACCAAAAGTTATCATAAATGCTTGAATACATAAAAAGTAAATAAGGGAAAATATATCATCTAACAGAAAACAAAGCACAGACTAAATGTTTTTGCAGTCATTCATTTCAAACATAAAAGTAATCACGATACAATTGTGTTCTACCTCAAGTCTTCAGTAGCTTATCTTGAAGCATTGATTGACCTTTTTCTCCACCATTTCTCTTTCAGCAATTGTTAGTAAGACAAAGCATCGAGTTCTTTGTTTATTAGAAACAAACTTGGGACATAATATCCAACAAAAACTTTGGAAAATTCCCAACGTCCCAACTTCTTCACTAATTCTTGCACGGGATCTAGTAAAACTATCCCATCCATGGTTTCTAGCAACACTTCCCCACTACTCGTAAGTGCAAACTCACTAAATATGCCTCTCTTCTGTGTTGAATCACGATAAAACACTTGAGTCCACGATTCCACAACACCATATTCTTTCATCACCCAGATACTAGAGAATTTATAATCTTCGAAATCTGAAACTTGTCTATGAATAACAGCAAGGCAATCCCCTCCCGCAAAAATAGATACTTTGAAAGGTGATTCCTTCAAACAATGGGGCAGCATCAGTTCTCCAAATGTCTCTTCACTCACATCAAATGTTAAAATAAAATAGTGACTCTGACCATTACAAGTACGCTGGACAACCCAATGTAGCAAGCCATTCATATACATCTGGGATGTACGCCTTACATCAAAATGATGCTTATAAAAAAATGGAGGACATGTAGCAGTGATGCTCTTCCAGGAACAAGAGGCAAGAGAGTAAACCTCTACTTGGGGAGTAGATTCTTTCCCTCTGAGAGTCACAAGTCTGACTAGCCTGAAGTCCTTATTGTAAGGTGGGGTCCCTCCTAAGTGGGACTCACCACTAATGTTTAAAAAAAAAAAAAGGGGTCAAGTTGCAATTTAATAAAAATTGTAACCAAAATTTGTAATTTACCCCAAAGTCAAAATAAGCACAGTGTTTGCTGAAATTTCAGAGGCTGCTGAAGGAGTTAGGCGCAGACGCATTTGAAGGAGTTGGTGGAGGCTGCGCAAGAAGAAGGAAAATTGAAGAGGTTGGTGAGGAATGACCCTATAAATAGGGTCATTCACCTTCTTCAGAAATCATTCCTCAAATCATTCAAAATCCTCACAAAGGAAAGTGAGAGAAAAATAGAGAGAGCCTTAGAAAGAGAGTTTTTCTAAGAAGAAAATAGTGAGCCAATTTGTGAGGGTATTTTCACAAATTGAAGAAATACCGTTGTTGTATTTTTGTGAGTGAGAGATCCACCTGAGGGTGAAGTTTGTAATCCCATTATTATTATAGTGAAAGTTTAAGTGGCCTACGAGTCCCGTGGTTTTTACCTCATTTGGAGGGTTTTCCACGCTAAAATCTTAGTGTCATTTTATCTTTTTGGTTTGGAAATTATCCTGGGCTTGAGGGTATTATTTATTCTTTCAAATACCCCAATTTTCCCAACAAAGTGGTATCAGAGCTGTGGTTATTCAATAATATTATACAAGTACTATTTATATGTACGAGTACTATTCACGAATACTATATAAAGGCATACGAGTACTGTTCATACATATAGGTATTGTTCATAAATATGGTACTGTTCATAAATACGGTACTGTTCATACATACGGTGAGTGAGAGATCCACCTGAGGGTGAAATTTGTAATTCCATTATTATTATAGTGGAAGTTTAAGTGGCCTACGGGTCCCGTGATTTTTACCTCATTTGGAGGGTTTTCCACGCTAAAATCTTGGTGTCATTTTATCTTTTTGGTTTGGAAATTATCCTGGGCTTGAGGGTATTATTTATTCTTTCAAATACCCCAATTTTCCCAACACTTATTCCTAGAATCAAATCCAAACCCATATATAACAAAGTACGTTTCTTCTATTCTAGGGCCATTCCAGAAGGTTAAACTAGGTTTAGGAAGCACCACATATTTTCGAACAGATGGGTTCCAAATTATGTGATCGGCAATATCATATACGGAATAGTCAGCAAGACATATCAGCCCATTGCAAGTGTCAACCACTGTGGAAATCGAAGACAAGCGTAAATGATGAGTGAATGGGAATCTAGAAATGGGATGGTGATCGATTTCTTCATTATCTGAATAAAGCGAGTAAAATTCCTCCACTTGGAAGTTGTTGTCTAGACTACACCTTGTATGACGATAGAGTTGAAGAAAGAGGAAGGCATTGCCATTGGAGGCTTGGATGGTGTGGGTGAGGTGGTCACATATGAAGGCATGATCTGTGATTAGGGAATTCCAGGCTTTGCAGACAAAGGTGCATTTCACCAGAGACTTGAGAGGCAGTCTATGAAGGATTTGAACCCAGATTTCTCGAGGAAAATGGTCAGACATTGCTTAAAGCTTTCAATAACAGAAGAATGAAAGAGAATGACCAAATCTAGAATCTAGAGAGAGGGAAGAATGAAGGAGGTGAGGAAAACGGCGAGAGAGGTAAAAGGGTGAGTGACGATTCACTATTACTCCTTAACCCTGGCAATGCGACTGGACTCTCCAAGTCAAAACCCATTGAAAAAGAAAAAGGAAAAAACAAAAAACAAAAAACAAAAAACTCACCGATATAGTAAATTACAATAATATTTTTTAAAATTTAATTAACTTAAATTATTATACTTATATTTATATTATTCTTAAAATTATATTCTACTTTATTTATATTTCATATCTACTGCATAAATATTCCCTTCAATTTATTTTTTTTCTCTATTAAATTGTAATTTTATTTTTTATAAAAGAGACAATTAAATTTGACGTCTTTCATATTTTTTATTACGAGGAATTCAAAGGCCATATCCCTAAATCACAAACTCTAATCTCATATCTCCTCAGTTACAAATTTTATAATTTAACGTTAACTCTAAAGTAAAAATGTAATTGTATTTGTAATATGATAACGAAAATAATTAAGAAATTTGGTAAATTACACTAATAATCATTAGAACATCTATCGTGGTGACTCTTAAGGGTTTTTATTTTGGTTCACTATTATAGTTCACTACGTTGGCTATCACACGTAAGAACGGCTCTTATATAAGAATCGATTATTATACAAAAAATAATAATAAAATAATTAATTTATAATAAATGTTAATAGAGAGTAATAAATGTAAAGTAGTTGAGAGTTAATTATGAGACCTATTTATAAATTTTTAAGAAATTTACCACTGTAGTAGAGAGTTGCTTAAAATAGTTGAGAGTTACTTCAACTGATGTGGTATTATAGGACCCACAATAAGAACCCAAGTGAGATTTATCGCTATAGATGCTCTTAACGGTCTGTTTGGATTGTAATACAGAGCAGGAATAGAAATGAATGGAAGAATAGAATAAAAAAGAGAATGGACAAGATAAAAAGAGAAGTAAAAAAATTGTTTAGTATGAGATGAAAAATGAATAGGAAAGAAAAAATAAATAGCTTAGTATTTTTTTAATTTTATAATTGATCATAGTATCCTTAACTATCTTTTTGAAAAAAAAAACCCAAAATCATTATTCCAAAAACATTCTCTCTCTCTCTCTCAACAGTCTTTTCGCTGCTTGCTCATCCCCTTCCTTTCCACCCCGATCTCTTTTTCCTTTTTTGTTTCCTCTGTGTAATACCCATGAAAAATAAAATATAAATATTTGTTTACAAACTACTGTTACTATTGCAGTATACGGTACTATTCACCTGTATAATACTATTTATGTATATGGTACTGTTCATTTATGCAATCGAAATGTCAAGTACTAGATGTGGTTTGGTCATAAGAGAAAACTAGAAAGAAGTTCGTAGGAGAAAATGACGTTTTATGTGTAAAAATACGCTCAGGGACTAAATTGAAAGGACTGATTTGAAAAGAAACTTAAATGTTTAAGAGAAAGGATAGTTTTCTCTTTAAGTTTCCAATAATAATAAAAGAAAAATTTTTCAGCCGTTGCCTTGTACAGTAAAATGTATTATTAGAAATGTCATTTTTATAAATAGTAAATTGAATATTTTATTAACGCATAGTATCAAATAGTACCTTTGACTTTTGCTATAAATAGACGCTTTCATTTCACTTCTAAACTCACACCTTCAACTTCTCTTCTTCTCTCCTTAAGTTTCTCTTACTTCAATGCTAGGCCTCTGAGATTTTGGGCCTTTCCTTTTTGCTTAGGTAATAATACTATACCTTTCTATGTCTTTCAAATTTTAGAAGTTATTTTCTTAAGTATGCTCTGTGGTTGCGGCTTTGGCTGATCTTCCACATCAGAAAAACTGTCCTTAGCTGCTTACATGTTATTTTGATTCTCTGATTACCGAAATAGAATGTAAACTGTGAAGAATACATGTCTAGGAAAGTTCTGGCTAAGGAAAGACCTGGTTTTTAAGTGTGTCCAGTGTGACCCTCCACTCTTTCCTGAGAACTTACCTGGTGTACTCTTTTACAGATTGTATTCTCTATTTCTGGTATGAATAGTAACCGTACGTATAAATAGTAATTATATGTATGAATAGTAAATGTATATATAAATAGTAACTATATGTATAAATAGTAACCATACATATGAATAGTGACCGTACATATAAATAGTGATCGTACGTATGAATAATGACTGTATGAATAGTAATCGTATATATAAACAGTAACCGTACGTATGAACAGTATCTGTACGAAAACAATCCTAACATATTTTCTCTAATCTTTCATGAAAATCTCCGTAGCAGAACACCGAAATTCACCTTAGCACTCTTGTCTGTAATGACTTAGAAGCGATGCTCGTACGGAATCCAAGTGAGTGGAACGACCCCGTTTTAATAGAGTTTTAGCATTACTGGTGATAAAAAGTATGTCGTATGACACTCCCAAGATTCATAGGGGGAAATTGGATTCAGAATGGTGAATATAATGAGATAATTAATCCAGAAGTATGGATAAGAAAAAGCAAGTATCTCATGATGATGTGAAGATTGAATCTCTTGAATTGTGGTTTATAAATCTATAATATAGTTATATACTATACATGTTATATGGATGAATATTATATTGTGCTTCTGATTATGATATGAAATACTGTACTATTGATTGTGATTGAGCGGGACAGTACCCCCTCTCACGGCAAGGCGGAAAACCTGGTTGACAGGGTGTCTTGACCAATGAGTGTGGAGACAACGATTCCCTCAGTAGGGATATAGCCCGGATTGGTGATAAATCCGTGAGGCGCCCTAGCTAAGAGGATGAGGTTGTGCGTCATGGCGGAAATATACATAATTGGTGAGCCGGCCTGTATGCGCTCTCCGGGATATATTGCCATTGACGAGTACTAGTAACGTTTGTTGAATTGGATGAATTTTTATCTTGTATGTAAGAGGATGATGTTGTGCGTCATGGCGGAAATATACATAATTGGTGAGCCGGCCTGTGTGCGCTCTCCGGGATATATTGCCATTGACGAGTACTAGTAACGTTTGTTGAATTGGATGAATTTTTATCTTCTGTCTATTGAGTATGAGCCTTTGGATATGCTTGCATGACTGGTGATGTATTTAAATTTTATTAATGCGAGGCCGATTCGCTCATTGAGTTTAAAAGCTCACATTGTTTGTACAACCTTTTTGTTCAGATCAGGTTGCCATCGAAGAATATCTGCTAGAGGAGTAGATCACTTTGGACCTTCCCGTTGTCGGGTAGACCCCTCTTTTGTTATAGATTATGTTGCTCTGTAATTGTCTAGGACATCTAGGTCAGGGGTTCGACATTTGGCTTGTATGTCAGTATAATAATGTATTTTAAATTGATAATATATTATTACATGCAAATCATCTCTATGATTTTCAGATAAGAAAATTTGATATATTTATCTGAAGGCTTACAGTGATGAGAGATTCATCATTGTGCCGGTCATGTGCCTAGAAAACGGGTCGTGACACTCTGAATCTTGCATACTCCTCTCTCTAGCATCTCCAGTCTCCTTTTCGTTTGCTTCAATAGCAGAGGAGATCGAGCATAAGCAATCTTGTCGGCCACGATGGCTAAAACCTACGAGCCGAGGTTTCTGGAGTTGTAGTCGTCATGATAGACAGAGGCTGTCAGACAAAATTTTCTGATGATTGGTGATTTTTGGCAGGCAGGAAAAGTGAAGGGTAAGGGCCTCTGTCCATGACTTTCGAAAACTTTTTGATGATTGGTGATCTTAGTCATGGCTTTCGAAGCTTGAGAACTGAAGATTATCTCTCCTTCTTGCTTGGACCTCTATCCATGGGTATCAGCTCGATTTAAGGCATTGGAGACACCAGTGACAAATGCGTAGCAAATCGATTTAGGGCATGCACACGATTTAGGGTGTCTTTGAAGGACCTCGCTGGAATTGGGTAGAACAATGGAGGGCAATGAGGACATTTCCAT
Source organism: Biancaea sappan (assembly GCA_037074585.1). Taxonomy (NCBI): domain Eukaryota; kingdom Viridiplantae; phylum Streptophyta; class Magnoliopsida; order Fabales; family Fabaceae; genus Biancaea; species Biancaea sappan. The sequence continues at coordinate 3,629,291 of CM073495.1, forward strand.
TGTTTTCTACAGGAGAGGCGACGTTTTCAATGCTTTCTCGATGGAAGATGCCATACAATTAAAATCGGAAAGGAATTCCAAAATGGAATGCCGCCTTCCACCTCTTGAGCCCATCCAAATGCATGATTGTGTACTGTTACTTTAAAAGAATTTCTTTTTGGATGAATGTCCATCCAAACGTCGTAAGATTCGACTGAATTATATATCTAATACTCTTCTAGTTTCAAATACTAAATTTGGCTCGCCTGTATTTATTTTTGTTTTTAAAATAATTTTTTGTGCAACATATGCTCTTTGTAGTAATAAATTTACTTGACAATTTTTATTGCCACATTAAAAATAAATCATAGTTTCATATATATTCTATAGTCACATTAATTCAACCGTCTTTACTATCATGTTAAAAATAAAATTATAGACTTATGTTATAAAAAAATGAATTAATTTGATATAAATTAAACTAAAAAGACTATTTTTGTAATATATATCAAAGTGTCATATAACCAAGTGTAGAATTCATTTTTTAAGGTACTCACGTGATTATTGAACCAGGGAAAAAGTCAGGTCATCAAATTATTAATTTAATTGTTAGGTTATCAGGTCAATTACTATATATATATATAGTCACAAATAAATAATATAATTTTTTTAAAATAATAAATAAATGTAATAATGAAAATTTTAATCTTTAAAAATAAAATAAGACCAAACGGTTGTTGGTGTGAGTGGTTTGGCACTTTCATCCCTTAAACAAGGTCGTGGTATCGATCTTCCTTTGTGTATAGAGTTACATCCTTTGAGAGTATTTTATCCCTTAGTAGGCAGACTTAGTATAAAGAAGATTAGTTAGGCCCAAAGAGTTTGAATACCCTTAGTTATACTAAAAAAAAAAATAATAATAAAATAAACCATAAAAAATTTAAATTTTAAAAATTAGACCAAGTTACCATTCTCAGAAAGTTGTTGAATACCTCAACTTCGGATGATGACTAATTAGAATTAGGATCAAAACACCATTGTTGGGTTACATGAAGAAAGTACTCTTTTTCTATAGTACTCTTTCTTCATGCTATAAATATGCATGAATTGTATGAATATGAATTTTCTCAAACTATTGGAGTGTTAGAAAAAAATTCTATTCATTGGATCTATAAATTCAGTAGGTAAAAATAAAAAAGGTCAATTTTTTTTTTCATTAACACTTTTAGTCTCTTACATGTTCCCTCCAGTACTCCAGCCGCTAGAGGAGTCTGGATTCTTTGTAGCCGCCGGCAGGAACTGCACTCTTGATAGCATCTAAGCCGTTCGTTTCCTCTCTACGCACACATCGTTGTCCCTATCTCTGCGCTAGCATTGAACACCAAAACTCACTAGCGCTCGACATGTGGCACCCCAAATCCTTCCGCTTCCCGCATCCCTGATTCACCAAAATAGCATCTCATCTAATCCACCAAATCATGTTTGAAAAAAAAAAAAATCTCCTGGCACATAATAAACATTAAATTTTAATTATAGCAATTAAATGAAATTATTTGGAAAAATAATGTTATTATGGTATTCTGGTATTGGAGCTAACCTGCGAAATGTTCAAATTCTGCAATTTCAACATTTACGTGATATCTATGGATGACATTGAGAGAGGATGAATGGCTTTTTCAAACATGATTTTTTAAAAAAACTTTGTAATTACATCAGTGTTAAATAATTTGTTGTTTTAATTTAAACTATATAATTGCATTAGTGTTAAATAATTTGCTGTTTTTTTTTTGTACTCATGTGTAGGCTACAAGTGAGCCCCAAATAAACTAATTATAATATAAATTATTGATTAATTTTAATTAATAATTAAGTTTTAAACAAAAATAAACTAAGTATCTACTATAATTAAAATGAACTAAGTATTTATTGTAATTAAGTTTTAAACAAAATGAACTATCCATTATTTAAAACAAAATAAATTAATAATTTAAACTAAATTTTATTTTAATTTCACCTTTTACCCATAAATTTTTTATATATTCACTTAGGTCCTTAGTTAAAATTTTTATTTTATCTTTTATTTGATATAAATTCTTCTGTTACTTCATCTAGATCTTTAGTTTGAGAATATATTTTGTTCTTTGTTAAAATGAATCCCAATAAACTTTTTAATTTTATTCAGTTTGATCCCTGTTCTAGTGTTCTGCAATGTCACGTATAACTGTCACTATGGGAGGTGATTCATTTTAATCCAGCCATTTTCATTTTGCTTCAAGCTTCAAGGAACCGAGACAAAAGGGAACAGAGAGTGCTTCAAACTTCAAGCTTTTTTCATTTTAATCAAGTTTCAAGCTTCACTTTATTCACTTTGTTCTCTCTCTCTCTCTCTTAATATAAGCATTTGGGATTTTCAGTTTACTTTTGCAGAGAATGATGAAAAAGATTTGATCTTTATATTATAATAATAATTATTATTAAATATGGAGTGATTTTTGTGTGCCAGCAATGCCCCTGAGCACTTATAAATTATGGCAAAACTTTTAGAAAAGGACAAAATAGAATAATTATTATATTTTTTTTTAAAATGTATCTGATCTCTTATTCTTTTTAAGAAATTTAGTGAAAGAAAGAGCCTAGTAAATTGTAAAACTTTATTTTTCCAATTAAAAATTTCATTTAATTGCTATAATTAAAATTTAATGCTTTATTATGTGCCACGAGATTTTTTTTTCTTCAAACACGATTTAGTAGATTAAATGAGATGCTATTTTGGTGCTGAATGCTGACATGGAGATAGAGACGGCGCGCGTGCTGCATGGTTGGATGACGAGAAAACGAACGACTAAGATGCTATTACATAGTGCAGTTCCCGCCAACGACTACAAGGAATCTGGACTCGAATTGTAGTCATTTGTATGAAGTAAGAAAGTGAGCAACAAAACATTTTGAGTTTCTCTTGTCTCTTTCAATTTAGAAATTTATCTCTTCTTCCTTTGTTATAGCCAATATTTGAACCATCATCAAACATGAAAAAGATTATAAAAAAATAATTAAGAAAATAAATGAAAGAGTTCAGACACATCAACTCCCGGACTTTTTTGCTTTAAATTTCTGTTTTTTCTTCAAAGTTTTTAAAATTAATTTTAAAAAGTCATGCGAAAATGTGTGTTGTGATTAACATTTTCTTTGTCTAATTCCCAATGTAGAAGTAACATTGTTCAATAGTTAGAGGAAGCATGATAAATTGTGAAGCCCTCAAATAGAAGCCATCTCATATTTTACCTCAAATTATTAAAACAATGGCCCAGATTTCCGAATTCCATGTTTTTAATCATGGAACTACCACTTAAATTGAATAAAAATTTATAGAGTTTGAATTCTTAAGAGATTAAATTTTTTTATTTATTATTAGATTATTTTAAGATCTATATGTATGAGAATAAAAAAAATTATTTTACACAAATTTTGAAATAATTTAATAATGAAAAAGTTCAATCTTTTTAAATATCAATTTCTCCGCAAACTTAAAGGAACTTCAAGTTCTACTTCCTTCTTAAAGTAAACCACATACTCTTTTTCTATAAAAAATTGGATGTTCAGGCCATAGTCTTTGTCAAAGTCATAATATGTGTACTTCCATAGAATATTTACACCAAAAAATGAACAATCTTAACTTGACCAATAAATTATCATATTGAATTTAAATTCAAGCATGTATTCAGTTATACAAAATTGACTTAGAGAGTCTAACAGAAGACAGTTTGTATCAAACTGAACATAAAAAATCTAGATGTAAAGATCATTAGAATGGTAAGAAAAGTTTTGACTATTATAATATATTTTCCAAGCACCTATTTTGGAGCCGGTTAACTTGGCTATCTATGTTAATGCAGTTGAGGTCATTCAAGCCCAAAATCTTTTATTTTCTTTTAGGGTTATTTTATCATTTTTCTTACATAATCTTGATTTTATTTAATTTTATTTGATTAGTAATTACCCTCTTCTTATCGAAATTGATTTTGCATATGTTATGATAATACAATTGAGTTATTCAAAAATTTAATTTCTTTATAATGTTTGCAAATCATCATAGGCACATACAATGTGGCCAAGAACAAATATATTATCTGGTAGAAAACAGAGCACAAACTAAACTAGACATTTTGCTTACAATAAAGTATAAGTATGCCGTAGTCATAGCCATCCTTTTTCTTGTTCAGGTTATGGAGTTGAAGAAAGAGATAGGAAGGTATGATCGTATACTATAGATTATGTAAGAGACAAGAATTGTTATATAGATTACGTAAGGGGCAGAATTGTGATAGAATAACCTTAGTACAAGTCCACTACACCAGAATTTTCTGTCTCACAATCTCTTTCATAAATACATAATATGAAAATATTATCACAGTCATACTTGCACATGGGTATGAACCATTTATAATCAAGTTCAAACTTCAACCACCAATATCTAGCAAACAAGACCATAACATAATGCTTCTACACACCACACAAGAAAGAAAGGTATCATAAAAGTGTGAAACAATCCTCACAGTGACAATGAACTTCCAATTCTTCCCACATTGCATCTCTAGTTACTATGAACCAATCTCGGAAATTTATACAAAACAACATTCTTGTAAATACCACCATGAATATCTCAAAAACCATTCATTAACTATTTATATGCTACATTGAATTACTCTCTCATTTAATGTTCTTAATCCTCTTTGCTTTCTTGGACCAATCAAAGAAAATGTGTGAATAAAATTCACAGAAATAACTTTTGTCCAAAATACTTGGTTGGCTGGTTATACACGTTTACAAGTAATGGAGAAATATGCATCAAGTAGCATACTTTCACAATCAACACTAGGCAACTATATCACTGTTTTGTAGCAGAGGACAGAATATATATATCAGTCACAATTTGTATCAGTTGTTTCATTGCAGAAGTTGTTTTACCTTTGGCTTCAATTTCAACTTGGAGGAGTTGTCATATGACATCTCTTGTTACATAAATCAAACCAGTTCATGTATGCAAAAGGAATATCAGTTAAACATCGAAACTGAACCCAGTGAAAACAACATCTGATAGGAAATAAAACAGAGTAGTTATACAGAAATGCCTTTAATGGAAATAAATAGAGCAATTATACCAAAAAGAAAGAGAGAGAACAAAAAAATTCATGCGAAGGACAACAGTAACTTAGTATGGCTTCTACTAACAAAAGAAGTGATTGGCAACGATTTTCAAAGAACGCCTTCTCTCAGTTTGTTCCCTTTGCTCCCCTACACAGAAATATTTTCCACATCTTTCTTATAACTCTTGGAGACAATCCAACTAAAAACATTGCTGGTTCAGATAGAACATACAAGTTCTAGGGTTTCACTTCACCAAATCAATTAAGGAACTTGTTTAGAACTCAAGCATTATCATCTTAGATACCAAAAATCATCATAAATGCTTGAAAACATAAAATGTACCTAAGGGAAAATATATCATCTAACAAAAAACAATCACAAACAGAACAGTTTGATGTCATTGGTTTCTAACATAAAAGTAATCACAATACAAACATCAAATACAACAGAAAACCATCCTAGTTACTTGGATAGCCAATAATGAGGCAACTTAGGTCTTCAGTAGCTTATCTCGAAGCATTGATTGCCTTTTCCTCTGCCATTTATCTTTCTCCAATTGTTTATTAAAAACAAACTCTGGGTATGAGAACCAACAAAAGCTCTGCAACGTGCCTTATGTTCCAACTTCTTTACTAATTCTTTCATGGGATCCAGTAAAACTATCCCCTTTGTCCAAGGGTTTAACACCACTTCCCCACTACTCCTAAGCGCCAGTATGCTCTGTATGCCTCCATGCTCCGTTGCATTCGATTGAAACACTTGAGTCCATGATTCAACTTCACCATATTCTTTCATCACCCAGATACTAAAGAGAGCTTATCTTCAGTACCAGGACCATTTCTATGAAGCACAGCAAGGGAATTCCCACCTGCCATAATAGACACACTGAAACATGATTCCTTCAAACACAGGGGTAGCTTCAATTCTCCAAATGTCTCTTGACTCACATCAAATGTCAAAATAAAATTGTGAATCTGACCATTACTACGACGGTGGACTACCCAATGTAAAACACTATTCGTAAACATTTGGGTCCTATCCAGTTTCTCATAAGGCTTATCGAGGAGAAGTGGAGGAGCTATAGTAGCGATGCTTCTCCAGTAACCAGAGGCAAGAGAGTAAATTTCAACTTGAGGAGTAGCTTCTTCCCTTCCGAGAGACACCATTCTAACTAGCTTGAAGTCCTTATTCCTAGAATCAAAGCCAAATCCATAAATAACTCGATACATTTGATTTATGTAAGGGCCCTTCTTGAATTTTACACTAGGTTTTGGAAGAACCACATATTTCCAGATAGATGGGTTCCAAATAATTCGAGTGGCTGTATTTAATACAGAAGGCTCAGCTAAACATACCGGCCCATTGCAAGTGCCAACCACTGCAGAATCCCCCCACCGGTGTATTTGACGAAAGATGGGAGTCGAAAAATGGAAAAGCGATCGATTTCCTCATTATCTGAATACAGAGAGTAAAATTCATCAAATGCAGTATAACCCAGTGAATCCTCTGTTACAGAACAGAGCTGAAGCAAGGTGGGGGCACAGCGATTGGAGGCTTGGATGGTTTGGGTGAGGTGGTCACATATGAAGGCGTGGTCTGTGATAAGGGAATTCCAGGCTTTGCAGACAGAGGTGTATTTCGCCAGAGACTTGAGAGGCAGCCCATGAAGAATTTGAACCCAGATGTCTTGAGGAAAAATGTCGGACATTGCTTAATGGCTTCAAGAACAGGAAGATGAAGAAGAAGAGAAGGAGCAAATGTAGAGGGAAGGAAGGAGCAGAAGAGAATGACGTGGAGTGAGATAAAAGGCTGACTAATGCTTCATCAACAAGTCTGGTTGTTCTCCTCGGATTTGGGCCTCTGTTAGGGTGCTATTTGATTTTGGGCTGTCGGATTTTGTGGTTTAATCGATGAGATCGAATGGTTTTAAAAAATAATAGGTTTTTGGACTAGTACGATCTAACGACTTAGATTATTCTTTTTTTGTCAAATTTAAATTCTCTTCTATTTTTAATTAAAAGCATTTCAACCAATCATATGTATTTCATTACTTTTACTTTTTTTTAAGGAGATGGCTTTATATATGGAAAATTTTTTTGCTCATGTTTTCTTTTTATTTTTTTTAATTAGCTATACTTTTATTTGTATCATATATTTATAATTTTGAAATTTTTTATCATTATGAATAAATATAATTTAAAATATAAAATCTATTAACTTATATGTGAAAAAGTATTATTTTTATTATTTTAAAATATAATAAAAAACTATTATAATTATTCTTATATTTAAATTTTAAAAAATAGTTTAACAATATTGAGCATGAGAATTCTGACAAGCTATAACTATCATGCATATAACAATATTGGAATAAACTAAAAAAAATATTAGAATAAATTAAATTTATGATTGTAAAAAAAGAATAAGTTTTGAAATAAAAATTTGAGATATATATTTTTTAACATTTGAATATAAGAATAATCATAATTGTTTTATGATACAGATAAAAGTAGAGTTAATCAAAAAAAATAAAAGAAAATAAGAGGGAGAAAAAAAACTTTAATATATGAAGTCATTTACTCTAAAAACATGTAAAAGTAATGGGACACGTGTCGTGTTATAACTAGCTGTAGTGCTTTTAATTAAAAAAATAGTATTTGAATTTGACAAAAAGTAGAAAGTGATTTAAATCGTTTGATCAAGTTAATCTAAAGGTTTATTTTTTTTTAAAATTATTTGATCTCGTCTCTTAAATTATAAGATTCGATGACTCAAAATGAGAAGAACACTCTACTCTTCAAAGATGGAAGAACATAGGCCCCAAATTCGTTCTCATCAATACTCCTAAACCCTAGCAATCTTGAGCTTGAGAGAAAAGCTAATTGAAAAAGAAAAGCAAAATATGGTTTGCTCTTTGGATTAAGATTTATTAGCCTCAATTCTCTTCGTATGGGGTGTGTTGACTCTATTAAAACCTAGATACTTTTTAAGGTATGCTACTTTAAATTTATGTACTTGTTATCTCATGAGTTCATATCTGATTTCTATTTGTATTATCTTAAAGTTGTATAATATCTCATATATCTTAGATTTTATTCTTTTGTTGCATTTAATAGAAGACATTTCTATTGGTTCAAAAAAAAAAAAAGAAAGCAAAAAATTGTAATGACGAATGATTTGGCAAAGACATTACACCCCCATGGCTCACCCGTGTTAATTTTAGGTAAATTATAATAATATTTTTTAAAGTTTGTTAAAATTACTCTTAATATATCTATTTTTTTATAATATATCTATTTTTTTAAATATTATATTTGATTTTATTGAGATTTTGATTTTGTATAAAAGAAACTTCAATTTAATCCTCCTCAATAGATTATTTTGAAGACAATGCATATTCATAAGGCTAGAAAATAGCCTAAACCTAACTTCGCTAAAAAATTTTAGAATGTATATTTATAAATTCTCATAATATAGTTGAACCAATACATTTGAGACGGCACGCAGAATAAAAGTGACTTTGATTTACAGCATATAAGAATGAATATACAAATTAGAAAAGGAAAGTTGAGCTGAGCATTTCTCCCCCAAATGCCAAACTTGAATAATCAGATTGGCTTGTTCATTTGTCAAGCTGAGGCATATAAAAACCCAGCTTAGCCTGAATCAATGCATTTTCAATAATATCAACAAACCATTTTATCTTTAACATCTGTGAATCATACCATGCTATTATCTTTCTCGTCGTCATCTGTAGCTTCGGCAACATCTTCTTGCTCCATCTCAAATATGTCCTTAGTATCGTCTTAATCTATCAATAAATTGTTGGTTGAAGTGATAAGTAGTCTCATTTCTATAAAAAAAAATACAAGTTCAAATCTCAATAAATATACTTGTTGAAAGAATTATAACCTTAACGCTCGAGACCAAAAAAAAAAAATTTGTCCCAAGTTCAAAGTAACCTGAAATGCAAATCGAAAAAAGCACATTATAAATCAAATCGTAAAATTGAATCGAAGGTGGTAAGATCTTATAAAAAATATCAAATAATATATAAAAAATATATAATGATATAAATTTTGTAAATAATACAAATCCATCAAAATCTCTTTATATTTCAATAAAACAAATTCAAATGTCATACAATTAGTAAAAAAAAAATAGCAACTCTCACTTTTTATTGTATTTAGAAACTTCTTTTTTTTCCTTACCAAATAAATACTTTTTTAAAAAACTTATAATACTATATCTCATTGTTAATCTTCACTAAACTAAGTTAAAATTAAACAAATTATAAATGATAAAATTGTAATTGTATAGTATTAATAAATACAAGTTAGTTTAATGAATTTTTTACATTTCAATTAATCTAATAGATTAAAAACATATCGACAAATAAAAAAATAATAAAAATTTAAAATGTCAAAAGATTGATAAAATCGTAAAATTTTAAAATTTAAATCGAGATCCTATTGAAATCTGAGCAGATTTAGATTTTACATAGGTTTTTGATTATTGAAATTGTTTAAAATCATAAAATTTTAAAATTTTAAAATTTAAATCAAGGTCTTAACAACAATAGATTTAATATTAAAAAAAACTTGATCTTCTAAAATGTTAATTTCTCCGTAAACTTACTCATACGAAAGAAACTTCAAGTTCTACTTTTTTCTTAAAGTAAACCATATACTCTTTCTATAGAAAATTAGATGTTCAGACCATAATCTTTCTCAAAGTCATATAATGAGGACTTCCATAGAATATTTAGACCAAAAAATGAACAATCTTAACTTTACCAATAAATCATATTAAATTTAAATTCAAGCACGTATCCGGTTATACAAAATTGACTTGGAGAGTCTAACAGAAGATATTTTAGATCAAACTCATCATAAAAAATCTAGATGCAAAGATCATTATAATGGTAAGAATAATTTTGACTATTGTTATTATATATTTTCCAAACACTTATTTTGGAGCCAGTTAACTTGGCAATCATCGTTAATGCGATTGAGGTCATTCAAGCCCAAAATCCTTTATTTTCTTTTAGGGTTATTTTATCATTTTTCTTACATAATCTTGGTTTTATTTAATTTTATTTGATTAGTAATTACCCTCTTCGTTTCGCAATTGATTATGCATATGTTATGTTAATACAAATGAATTATTCAAAATTTAATTTCTTTATAATATATTTGCAAATTATCATTGGCACATACAATTTGGCCATGAACAAATATATTATCTGATAGAAAACAGAGCACAAACTAAACTAGACATTTTGCTTAAATTAGAGTATAAGTATGCTGTAGTCATAGTCATCCTTTTTCTTGTTCATCAACTTAAGCATTCAAGAGATCTATACAATATATTCCATTTTATATGTGGTTTTTTATACAAGTCAGATGCATCTTACTTGCCATAAGAAAATGAACTGATTCTGCTATGAAACCTTTTAAAACCATGTGAACACTCAAGCTTGAAAAAATTATGGATCATACCTTTCTCCTTTACTTTCAGTGGCACAAGGTTGTGACATCTTCAATCCTTCATAGTCATCACTACCATCGTCATCCCCAGAATTTCCAAAAGTAACAATTACTCATGTGGTTCAAATTGTACAACCCATGAGGGCTAAATTAGAAGAATAGATCACAGTCAAAAAACAGGTTGTATACTATAGATTATGTAAGAGACAACAATTGTGATAGAATAACCTTAGTACAAGTCCGCTACACCAGAATTTTCTCTCACAAGCTCATAAATACTGAAATACATAATATGTAAATGTTGTCACAGTCATATTTGCAGATGGGTATGAACCATTTATGATCAAGTTCAAACTTCAACCATCAATATCTGGCAAACAAGACCATAACATAATGATTCTACACATCACACAAGAAAGAAAGGGATCATAAAAGTGTGAAACAATCCTTATAGTGACAATGAACTACAAATTCTTCCCGCATTGCATCTCTAATTACTATGAACCAATCTCGGAAATATATACAAAACAACATTCTTGTAAATGCCACCATTGCATCAGATGTTTCATTGCAGAAGTTGCTTTATTTGGCTTCAGTTTGAACTTCGAGTTGTTGTCATATGACATCTTGTAATATATAAAATATGTAAAGGACACAGTGTCCACCGATTATAGTGATTAAAATATGGAAAGAGAACAAAATTTACTCAATAATGGAAAGAGAACAAAGTTTACTCAATAATGGAAAGGTGAGGTGTATTATCACTGTAGCAATGAAAATGAAATATCCAGGAAGAGTCCAAAGAGTAAGAAACATAAAGCAGAAAGGTAATTGAGAAATTGAGCACAGAAGAAGAAAGAGGTGATGTCAGGAGAGAGATACTGAATTCATTTTTTCCACACACTCCTCTCTATGCCTTGCTGGTTCTTATTCCTCTGATGCCTGCACCTTCCACGTGCTTCTCCTCACCCTCATGCTTTTACGTGGTCCTTCATCATTTCTTTCCTTGGGCTGCGTTGGTGTTGCCACCTGTCCACTAGAGATAACCGAATGGCCATGTGGTGAGGATATAACACATCTCTTATTACAATAAATCAAACCAGTTCATGTATGCAAAAGGAAAATCAGTTAAACATCGAAACTGAACCCAGTAAAAACAACATTTGATGGGAAATAAACACAGTAGTTATACAGAAAAGTCCATGTATAGAACACTGTACATATATATATATATATATATCAAATGTTCTGGTCTTGTATTTGTAGAATACCATTCACAGACAACTGTGGTGTACACTTTACATGCCAAGAAGATGGAGGAACTCTACAGGAGATTCTTCCCTAGGAATGATTGGCAAGAGAGTAACCTCAGCTTGAGGATGAGTATCTTGTTTACCCGAGATAGTCACGATAATAATAACCTTTGTTCCTAGAATCAAAACCAAACTCGAAGATAACCTTATGTTTTTCAATTTTCATTGATGATGCTAGTTTTGGGAAAATAACCAAACCCTTTTTCGCTTCACCAAATTAATTAAGGAACTTGTTTAGAGCTCAATCATTATCATCTTAGATGCCAAAAATCATCATAAATGCTTGAAAACATAAAATGTAACTAAGGGAAAATATATCATCTTACAAAAAATAAGCACAAACTGAACAATTTGATGTCATTGGTTTCTAACATAAAAGTAATCACAATACAAACATCAAATACAACAGAAAACCATCCTAGTTGCTTGGATAGCCAATAATGAGGTTCAATTTAAGTCTTCAGTAACTTATATCGAAGCATTGATTCGCTTTGCCTCTGCCATTTCTCGTTCTCCAATTGTTAATAAGACAAGACATAAGGTACTTCATTTGTTAAAAACAAACACTGGGTATGAGAACCAACAAAAGCTCTGCAACGTGCCCTAAGTTCCAACTTGTTTACAAATTCTTCCATGGGATCCAGTAAAACTGTCCCATTTGTCAAAGAGTTTAACACCACTTCCCCACTACTCCTAAGCGCCAATATGCTCCGTATGCATCCATACTCTGTTGAATTATAATGAAACACTTAGTCCATGATTCAACTTCACCATATTCTTTCATCACCCAGATACTAAATAGCTTATCTTCGGTACCAGGACCATTTTTATGAAACACAGGAAGGGAATTTCCACCTGCCAAAATAGACACACTGAAACGTGATTCCTTCAAACACTGGGGTAGCTTCAATTCTCCAAATGTCTCTTGACTCACATCAAATGTTAAAATAAAATTATGAATCTGACCATTACTATGACGGTTGACTACCCAGTGTAAAACACCATTCATAAACATTTGGGGTGTCCTATCTAGTTTCTCTAAAGGCTTATCAAGGAGAAGTGGAGGACTTGTAGCAGCGACGCTTCTCCAATAACCAGAGACAAGAAAGTAAATTTCAACTTGAGGAGTAGCTTCCCTTCTGGGACTCACCATTCTGACTAGCTTGAAGTCCTTATTCTTAGAATCAAAGCCAAATCCATAAATAACCCAATACATTTGATTTATGTAAGGGCCCTTCTTGAATGTTACAATAGGTTTTGGAAGCACCACATATTTCCGGATAGATGGGTTCCAAATAATCCTAGGGGCTCTATTAATACAGAAAGATGAAGATGAAGATGGAGATAAATATGAAGGAGCAGGTGAGAAGACATTACAACCCCACAGTAGCTCACCACCATTTTAGTTTTGGGTAAATTATAATAATATATTTTTTTTAAAAGTTTGGTAAAATTAATCTTAATATATCTATTATTTTTTTGGTGATAATATATCTACTATTTTATATATTATATTTGATTTTATTGACATTTTGATTTTGTATAAAAGAAATTTTAATTTTATTTTCAACGTGCTAGTATAACACTCAATAACTCAAAATTTTGTACTACAAGCATAAGTGGAAGATCGATTGCACCAAGTCTATCTCACAACGAATATGAACTTCAAAATGTTATGGTATCACATTTATCTTTATAATAAATCAGTCAAAACAGATTATACATACAAAAAAAGAATATCAGCAAATGCTTTTACGAAAAGTTTAAATAAACCAATAAAATATGCTTTTAAATGTACATAAGAATAGCAGTTATTACAAAAGCATAAAAAAGAAAAAGAGTTCAAGTATAGAACACCATAAATGTACCAGTCTCAACCTTGTATAGTTTCTACTAACAAAAGAAGTGAATCACATTGACTAAAATCTTATTTTGGTCCCTCGTAAGTGTTCCTTTTTTTTGTTTGGTCTTTTACAGATGTTCCTTTTCTTTATTTGATCCCACACGGATTTTCATTTTTAATTTAGTCATCACATATTCAAACATTCTCAATTTGTTCTCTTAGTACAGTTGTTATTAAATAATTTAATAGAAGTGTTGAATTGATAGTTAACTTACTGATATGGATCGTTCAGTGGCCATGTATTTTTTTAAATCAATTTTTTTTCTTTTGTTGGACTCCAAACAAAATTTATTTTTAAAAAAAATGAAAGAGGCATATGTGAGGGAATGAATTAAAAATGAAAATATGAAGGACCAAATTGAGAAAAGAGGCATCTATGAGAGATCAAATTGAGGAAAAAAAATCTATGGGGGACCAAAATGAGAATAAAAATTTATGAAGGACCAAATTGAAAGTATTTGAATTTGTAATTTGAGAATAAAAATATGTAAGGGACTGAATTAAAAAAGAAACATCTATGAGGAACCAAAGTGAAGTTTTAGTCAAATGACATTTTTTAACTACCTCTGCTTTCTTGAACCAATCAAAGACAGCGTAGCAATAAAATTCGAGTATTATTTTAACTACCTCCTTCTTTTATTCAAGCTCAAGTTTGAATCTTGTTATGCATGTGCTACTTTGATTTTTTTTTTAAAGTCAAGTATATGTCACGTGTCACAATTCTATTGGATATAATGATTGAGTGAAAGAGGGCTGATATGACACAAATTATTTGTTGACATAGTGTTTCAATGTCCATATCAATATTGTTCGTCAGTTGACTAACAGTTAACTAATTGACATATAGTTTTTAACTTAATATAAAAGTTTATAAATATTTTTTGCTTGATTTTAAACTTCATGAAAATTTTATACATAGAAGACAAACTCCGTAGAGATAAAATATATTTTTTCCTATTAGATATGACTCCTATATATATATATATATATATATATATATATATATATATATATATATTAAGGCTTCCCGTATTCCAAATATTTCTTTGTCTGACCCAAGAAAGTTAATTGATGGCTTGGATAAGTTTATGTAACTCTAAGGCATATCAATATATTCTACAATAATGGGCGAAATAGGATATACCTATTTGGTTCATTTGTGTGATATTTTCAACTTTATTATCTCACACTTTTTCTTCAAATTAAATCTCATTATATGATATTAGCATATTTAAATTGTTCATAGACGTAGTATAATAATTAAATATTATTAAAAAAATAACTTAATTAAGTTCTATAAAAATTAATAAAACTAAAAAAATTCAAGAGGTCTTTTTGGGTGGAGGGAAATGTTTATTATTTTATTATATAGCGAAAGACTACCTTTGTATTGAATGGGTCACTCTTATTTTTTATTTAAATAGGTGTCCAAAAATTTCATTTGTTGTATAAATCAATATGACCCGTGCAGGATAAAATAATCAGAAAGCGACACCGTCGAGTTCAAGTCCAATTTCAGCACGAATATATATATATATATATATATATATATATATATATTAATTTTCTTTCATTTTTTTTAATTTTAAGTGGCATTGATAGGGTAGTTAAATTTGGTTGTTTAGATATTCTCCAACATGCAATATATAATTTGATAACACAAAATGTCCTGTTTTGCTTAAAGTTAAATTAATTTTTTGCATATTATATAACTAGAGACTTTTTTTTTCCTTATATGTATTCTTCAGTAAAAATAATATTACTCTAAACACTGTCAAATATTAAATGTCTGTTCCTCTTTCAGTCAAAAATCCTTTTTTTTTTTTGGGGTTTCCCATAGTGTTTTATTTGTTGTATATTATTCTTGTTCCTTTTCTTATTTTATTTTTATTTGTTGGGACTCAGGTTGGTTGGATGGAATCCGCGTTTGATGTACGCGGTCCTTAGGTCTTATTTGGGGTTCTATATTTTTATTCATAAATCAATTAAAATATATAAGTATCCATAAGATACTTGTTTTAGTATACTTGTTTCCCATAAGACACTTAATGTTGTTTTGCGTTTTTCATTTTGTTGGTTCAAAGTCTGGTTGGAATCCGCGTTTGATGTACGTGGTCACTAGGTCTTATTTGGATGCTCTATATTTTCAATTATGCATAAATAAATAAAAGTATCATATAATCAGCCAAAAAGCCTTTCTACTCTTGTTTTCTAAGAAGTTTCCAACACAATCATATTGTACATGGGTTGGTTGGTGCGCAACTTGTATCTTTAGACATAATGCGGAGGAATAAATTAAGGAACATTAATGACTCTGAACTTTCTAGCAATTCTTTAATTATATTAGAAGTTTCAATGTACATGGGTTGGTTGGCACATTGTATCTTTGGTCTGGGCTTTGGTCCATTGTAATATTTAGTATTATAGTGTAACAGAACCCCGTATAAATAAGGATTTGCTGCAGAAATGCCACATATTATGATATCGATCGCTAGACCTCATTTTGGATCGTATCTTGGTTTGCCATACATAATTTCATTACAAGTTTGAGACATCAAAAATATTGAGGCCAGGTGACTATAAATTCCAAGTTCGTCCTCCCGATCGAAATTATCCCCAGGTACGTGACAGTAGCGCTACTCCTCCTTACAATCCTATTCGTAATCATTTACACAATATCTCAGACAGAGCTAATTTCGACGGGGCTATCATCAACACCATCCATACTAGTACCACATTAACCAACCACCACAATTAAATCACCACAATCCAATAATCAATTTAAGACAAAGAATCACAAACACGGCGAATTGTAGTCTCCTAGATCCCATACTAGTACCACAGCCAATCATCACAATTCAATGATTAGTTTAAGAGAGTGTCACAAACACGGTGATAGAAGTCTCCTAGAATCCTATACCAGTATCACAACCAACCACCACAATCCAGTGATCAGTTTAAGATAGAGAGTCACAAACACGGTGGAACGCAGTCTCTTAGAAAAATATACCAGTACCACAACCAACTACCACAATCTAGTGATCAGTTTAAGACAGAGAGTCACAAACACAGTGAAACATAGTATCTAAGAAAAATATACCAATACCACAACCAACCACTACAATTTAGTGATCAGTTTAAGTCAGAGAGTCACAAACACGGTGAATCGCAGTCTCCTAGAAAAATATACCAGTACCACAGCCAACCACCACAATCCAGTGATCAGTTTAAGAAAGGGAGTCACAAACACGGTGAAACACAGTCTCCATGAAAAATATATCAGTTCCACAGCCAACCACCACAATCCATTGATAAGTTTAAGACAGAGAGTCACAAACACGGTGAAACACAGTCTCCATGAAAAATATATCAGTACCACAGCCAACCACCACAATTCAGTGATAAGTTCATAAACACGGTGAAACGCAGTCTCCTAGAAAAATATACCAGTACCACAGCCAACCACCACAATCCAGTGATCAATTTAAGACAGAGAGTCACAAACACGGTGAAACGCAGTCTCCATGAAAAATATATCAGTACCACAGCCAACCACCACAATCCATTGATCAGTTTAAGTCAAAGAATCACAAACACAGTGGAACATAGTCTCCACGAAAATATACCAGTACCATAGCCAACCACCACAATCCAACGATCAGTTTAAGACAGAGAGTCACAAACACAGTGGAACATAGTCTCCATGAAAAATATACTAGTACTACATCTAACCACCACAATCTTTAATGTGAGAGTCACAAGCATGGTGGATCACAGTCTCCCAGAAAAATAAACCAATACCACAACCAACTACCACAATCCAATGGTCAGTTTAAGTTAGAGAGTCACAAACACGGTGGATTGCAGTCTCCAAGACTCTCATATTATTACCACAGCCAACCACAACCAAGCACCTAATGGAAATAATTGATTGAAAGTGATAGGACCCACAAGAAGAAAATTTGCTAATGTGAATGAAGCTTCTTTGAAGTTCCACATCGCCCAAGACACCAAATGAGAAGGGGAATGAAGGTTATGTATAGAAGCCTTGCCTCTTTGTAATATTTGTAGCAATACAAGACACATTAGCTTGTATTTAATTCTTTATTTCTTTATACTCTTATTCTAGAGTAGTGAGAGATGTAAGTTAAATACATGCTTAAGAGTGTGTGGGTGTATTTGGGTATCAGGTGGTATCTGATATTGGGTACCGGATATTTGAGAGAAGTTTCTTTGTGTTGTAAAAATTTGCATATAGTGTTTTCTCTTGTTGTCTTTGACAACAGGTTTTCTCCGATTTGGGAGTTTCCATGTTATTTTATTGTATTGTGATTGTAAGTATTGTTCCCTGTTATTTCTCTGGTTTATTTGTGCTAAGGAATTTTCAAGGGGGAAAGGGGTTTTTCCCAACAAGTGGTATTAGAGCTATGGTTCGGTGAGATGTTAAATTCTTAGTATGCTCTTGTAGTTGCAGCTTTGTCTGATCTTCCACAATCAGAAAAGAATTGTTCCCTGTTACTTGAAAATTGTTCTTGGTTGCTGGGTTACTGGAACGAAGTGTGGTACTGTTAAAGTGCATATCTAGGAAAGTTTTGGCTAAGGACAGACTAGGTACTTAAGATTGTTCATTGTGACCAATCTCTCTTTCTTAGGAACTTACCTAGTGTACTGTTTACAGTTGTGTTCACTATTCCAGTATACGGTTGCTGTAATACCCGTTAATTTTGGAATATAATTCGCCTAAGAGTATTTTAGAATTTTACAACGTTACTTTAGTTATTTATTTTGGTCATTTTTTTTAATTTTCATATTTAATTGTTCTCTTTGAATATTATTTATGAAAATTGAGTTAAATGACTGGACTGAATATTTGCACTATGTGGGATATATTCTAAGAATGGTGAAATTCATGGAAAAGTGGTTTAAGAATGGTCAATTAGTCCATTTATTATAAATTGACTGGATGAGTTTGGATGTTGGGTTATGAATACCCATGGGTTATTCAATAACCCATTAGAAATATTTAATATAAAGCTTCAATAGTACCCCCTCATTTCTCACGCAACCGAAGCAAAGGCTGAAACTCGTTTTCTCTCATTTCTTCATCCTCTTCTCAAATCTTTTCCTTGATCTTCAGAGTTTTGATTATTTGTTCGGTTCAAAAGCTTTGTAAGGATCAAAGGTAAGCTTTAATCTCATTATTTTCCTTAAATTTCAGTTTATATAGAAGATAAGAGGAGGTTTTGTTCTTGAAGATTTTGATGATAATTCATGAATCTTAGTTGTTTTAGAGGTTATTTTTGAGTTAGGATTGAGTTATATCGGTCAATGGAGTTGAAATTCTGGTTTTGAAACAAGAAAGGAAATGATGAATTTTCTGGGAAAGTTCTGCAAAAACTCGAATTTACTGTAGTGACCAGAAATTTCGAGAAAATTTTTGAGTTACTGTAGCAGTACTGTAGTGTCGACAGTCAACGGTACTGTAGCAGTCAACGTTACTACAGCGAACCGTTACTGTAGCAAACCGTTACTGTAGCAATCAGAAAATTTTGCATATTTTCATGATTTTGTTTCCTTTCTTATGTTTCCTTGTAATATATTTTACTAGAAAATTTTCCTACACCAATTCTAGTGTGGAACAAGGTAAACTTGGACAAACATCAAGGTAAGTGAATAACCTTGCTAAGCTAATTTGATATTACTAGTCAAAGTACAATATAAGTCCCATTTACAATATTATTTGGATATTAAGCAATCAATTTTTCATATGAGAGTATATGATGATCGGTAGAAATAAGAGTATGTAGAAATTATTTTATTTCATGGCAATTGTACTATGTGATAAATTCTCACTATCTTATTAATGAGTAAAGATCTACGGGATCTAATACATGAGTTTGAAAGGGTTAAAGTCCTATACTACTCAGTGCATAACGATGAAAAACTACACACGAGTTTGAAAGGGTTAGAGTCTCATACTACTCAGTGTATATCTATGAAACATATACACGAGTTTGAAAGGGTTAGAGTCCCATACTACTCGGTATATATCTATGAAACCTATACACGAGTTTGAAAGGGTTAGAGTCCCATACTACTCGGTGTATATCTATGAAATCTTATTCACGAGTTTGAAAGGGTTAGAGTCACATACTACTTGATGTATAAGACAATTAATTATATGAGTAAATGTGATATTTGTACTTTTGATATTTTATATAGTATAGTTATTTACTTACTGAGTTTTTAAATAAACTCACACTCCCTATGATTATCTTTTCAGATACATAAAACAAGGAAGAAGAGTATCCGTTTGAAGAATAGAAGCCCCTTGGAATTATTTCCTCTTTCTGTCTGGTGGGATACCAATACTTATTAATGTGGATACTAGGAACGCTCTGTACTTTATATAGATCTCCTAGGCTTGCGATGAGATAGAAACATCAAATTATGTATGTCTATATTTGCTTATCAGATGAATATAATTTTGTAGTGTGGAATGAATGATTAAGGTTGAATGTAAAATCTTACAGAATATATGTAAATAACTTATGTTTGAGAATTTTATCAAATGAGTAGTATCTTTCACATGTTTAATTTTTGGGATGTAACAGTTGCAATGCCAAATTTTTTCAGCGTGATGAGATTTGACATAGAGAAATTTGATGGAAGGATCAATTTTGGCTTGTGGCAAGTACAAGTCAAGGACGTGCTGATACAATCTGGGTTATATAAGGCGTTGAACGAGAAGGTTTCCAGTAAGGATTCTGAAAAGAGCAAATCTAGTATGAGCGATGAAGATTAGAAGGAACTAGATTTGAGAGCAGCAAGTGTAATTTGTCTATGTCTGGCCAAGAATGTTCTTGCAAATGTGTAAGGAATATCAACAGCCAAAGAACTCTGGGAGAAGCTTAAAGGGTTGTATCAGGCGAAGGGTATCTCAAATCGGTTGTTGCTGAAGGAGCAATTTCATACACTTCGTATGGAAGAAGGTACAAAAATATCAGATCATCTCACTGCTCTCAATAGTATCGTATTTGAACTAGAGGCTGTCGGAGTCAAAGTTGATGATGAAGATAAAGCGTTAAGGATCATATGGCCTCTTCCGTCTTCCTATGAGAACATGAAACACATTTTGATGTATGGGAAGGAGACTCTAAACTTCAAAGAAGTTGCTAGTAAAATTATTTCTAAGGAGAGAAGGTTAAAATGTGAGGGTCACTCTATATCTATACCTTCGTCGGACTTAATGGCGGTAGCTAGAAGTGGGAGTAAGGGGAAGAAGAATATGGGTAAGAACATGACTTGCTGGAAATGTGGTCAGTCTGGGCATGTAAGGAGAAATTGTCTAGGTGGTGCAGGTTCGGCAAAAGGCTCTGAGGAAGACGCAAACTCTGTCTCTCTCGTTGCGAAGGAGGAAGAATTTATCTGAATCGTGAGAAGTCTGTATCCTCATGGCATGTCCACGTTGCCATGAAAGAAGATGAGTTTCTGCTAGCGGGTCCACAATTACACATAGGCATTGGTTGGTATTGATGCAAGATGTGTGGTGGGATGATGTCAATGGCTGAAGAACTTCCAAAGAAAGTCAACATTGGAGGTTGCACCATAATTTTTCAATAAAGGATTTTTTGACATATGTCGAGGTGAAATTCCTAGAATTGGTCAATTCTGGGTGGATATACTCTTTTATGGTGGAGTATAATAATTCTTGGAGCTATGATTATTAGTGTAGACAATGAATCAGCAGATGTGGTTACTTTCAATCAAGGTGGAGATTTGATGGAAATAATTGATTGAAAGTGGTAGGACCCACAAGAAGAAAATTTGCTAATGTGAATGAAGCTTCTTTGAAGTCCCACATCACCCAAGACACCAAATGAGAAGGGGAATGAAGGTTATATATAGAAGCCTTGCTTCTTTGTAATATTTGTACCAATACAAGACACATTAACTTGTATTTAATTCTTTTTTTTTCTTTATACTCTTGTTCTAGAGTGGTGAGAGATGTAAGTTAAATACATGCTTAAGAGTTTGTGGGTGTATTTGGTTATCGAGTGATATCTAGTATTGGGTACTGGATATTTGAAAAGTTTCTGTGTGTTGTAAAAATTTACATATAGTGTTTTCTCTGATTGTCTTTGACAACGATCGTGGTTTTCTTCAGTTTTGGAGTTTCCACGTTATTTTCTTGTATTGTGATTATGAGTATTGTTCTCTGTTATTTCTTTGGTTTATTTGTGCCAAGGTAATTTTCAAGGGGAAAATGGGGTTTTTTGCAACACCACCAACATCGCTGTTTTACTTCACTACAAAAAAAAAGACTTTTGGTGGTGAGTCTAAAAGTCGCCACCAAAAGTCTTTGGTAGCGACTTTTAGTAGCGACTAAAGTTGTTGGCGTAAGTCCATAACTTATTCTTTTGGTGGCGACTTTCAAAAGTCGCCACCAAAAGTCACCTTTAGTGGCGACTATAGTCGCCCCCAAAAGTCATCTTTATTGTAAAAAAAAAATTCGTGAGAAAAAATGATTTTTTTTGTGGCACCAAAAACTACCTTTGGTGGCAACTTTAGTCGCCACCAAAAGTCACTTGTCATCTTTTTAGATCCGGATTGGCCCGGCGGATCGACCTGAGATCCATTTGACTCGTACGGGTTTTGGCCGATCCAATAACTCGCTGTCCCTAGCTGACCCGATTTTTGTGTGTGCAATGACTCGATTTGTGTGTGTGCAATATTCAAGTTTATTTGAAATTAAACCAAACATATGCATACTTGAGATTCAAACCTGGGTCCCTTGCTTGCAACCATGTATGTCTTGCCATTCTGCCACTGCTTCATTTGTGTTATGTAAGTGCAAAATATTATATATATATATATATAATCCGTTAAAATTATTTTAGGTCAAAAATATTACAAAACAGAAATAAAATAATATTAAACTTAACAAAAAGTAAATATATTATTACTATTGGAGTCACCACAAAAAGTCCGACTTCAGCTAATTTCATAAAAAAAAATCAATTTCAGTTAAAAAAAATCAGACTTCAACAGTCACCGATAATCTAATTTTTTTTAAAAAAATAAAAAATAAAAAATTGAAATTCTTTTAAATAAAATTAATAAAAATAAAAAAAATTGAATTTTTTAAATAAAAATAACTTTTTAAAATAAAATAAAAAATTAAACTTTTGGTGGCGACTCTAATTTTTTAATTTTATTTTAAAAAAATCTGAATTTTTGATTTTTTTTAAAAAATATACTTTTGGTGGCGACAAAAGTTTGTTTTTTTAATTTTATTTAAAAAAATAAGACTTTTTTAAAATAAAAAATTAGACTTTTGGTGATGACTCTAATTTTTTATTTTATTTTATAAAATCTGACTTTTAATTTATTTTTTTTTAAAATAGACTTTACCAAAAGTTTTTTTTTTAATTTTATTTTAAAAAATCAGATTTTTTTTAAAATAAAAAATTGACTTTTGGTAGCGATTCTCATAGTCGCCACCAAAAGTCTGATTATTTTAAATTTTATTTTAAAAAAATTCAAATTTTTTAATATTTTTATTTATTTTTTTAAATTAACTTTTGGTGGCGACTAGTTTAATTTTTTTTTTAAAGAGTTCGAATTTCTTTAATTTTTTTTCAAAATTAAATTTTTGGTGGCGACTATGAGAATCGTAATCAAAACTCAACTTTTAGTGGCAACTTATTTAATCGCCACCAAAAGTCGACTTTTTAATAGTGACTTTCTGAAAGTCAATTTTCTTGTAGTGCTTGTTGGACAGCACTCCTCAATAGCCTTTCTTCTCTGCTGGGGACATCCTCATTTCATTCTGATGCTTTGCCCCCGCCGAGATCTTTTGACAGTGTCTTGGGAACGTAGATATGATCCCGTAAAATAGCAACTTCAATTCGTGATCAACCATCTACAAGTCGGGAGAGCTCTTTAGAAAGTACGTAACAGTGAACTATCGAAACTTCGATTCGTCACCAAAACACCAACCATCTACAAGTACTTCAATTCGTCCTCTAAGGCAACAGTGGATTATCGACAACTTTAGTTTGTCACCAACCATCTACAAGTAAGGGGACCTCCTCACGTAGCAGAAGATTTGGTTGTGTGATCTCTTGATCCCGTGAAAAATTTAATTTTAATTATTTTTATTTTACTATCACACGGTGTGATTTTAATCATGTGTTTATTGTTGTTGTGATTTTTGTAATTTGTTGTGTTGCCTCCATTCTTTTTCAATGTAATTTTATGTTTATATGAATCATGATATTTGAGAAAATAAGTGTTGAAAGTGCTATACTAAATTATTATTTATATTAATAACATTAAAAGATAAAAAGGTCAAAACATAAATGAATTCATCCATTTTAATATTGAAATTAAAACTTACTTGAGACGTAAGAGTCGAGATAAAATCAACGCTTATTCTTAATTTAAAAGATAAAATTGAAATTTAAAATTACATACTAACAACATCTGATAAAATTGTCCCCTTGTTTGGATAGGTTATTATTTTTTATTAATGATTTAGATAATTTGACACAATATAAATATGTGGAACAAAATTAAAACTAATTATACCAAATGTAAAGGATTAAAGAAAATTTTTGCCAAACTTGTTTAGCTTGTTAGCTAAACAGGCTATCTCTATTCAGCCATGGATCCTAACAATGCCTTTCTTAAAGGAAAAAAATGAACGTCGAGTTCATTAAATGTATACATAGATTCAACTTTCATGAAATCACAATGTATTGGGGAATAATTTGTAAACAGCAACATTGAGGGAATTTGATTTTCCAACTACATCATTATCATTTTTATTTTTTCATCATTTTATTTTAAGATACTTATTTTTATTATTTTGATCTTTGACTAGAGATTTAACCTATCTAATTATTTTATTTCTAAAACTCCCTTAAGCATTTTGTCTCTTCTTGCCTAAATTTACATCACGTCTATGAAATAAGTTTATGCAACTACTCTTATGCGACAATGGAACAATCGTATGATTATAAAGCCCTCTTAGCGTTAATAAAAATTGAAGTTGGACCATTTACTAATGCCTCCCACCATGTTTACAATTCGATATTTGAACTAAATTAAATTGATTAACTTTTCCCCTGCATCCAGTAGATAGAGCTTGCATTTGGAATTAAGTGATTTTCAGTCTAATGTTTAAGCCTTTCTTCAGGAACAATATGATAAGGGGAAGAAAATGGGTAGAGTTATTTATTTTTTTTGTTTATTCTCTTGTTCGCATGTCATTTAAATGAGGGGAAAGAAAATGAAGAGAAAATTCTAAAATTACATATTCTCCAGTAACTGATTTATTGGAATTTTTTAATAGGACAACATCATAGCTTAAAATACTAAAATCTTATGCTAATTTAATTTCCCTTCACTCTCGCTTTGTTTGGGAATATTGATTTTGGTGGAATTCAGGTTCAGCATTCTCTACATATAATTTTCTCCATATTTCCTTCTAAATTTGGAACTCAACATGTTTTTTTTTTTTTCTTTCTATATTTCTTGTTCAAAGAGTTTACTCTTAGAAGAAAGGAAAGTTTCACTAGGGACCTTATTTTTGACTTCAGAGATATTAAAAAAAACTAATAAAGGACTTTTTTAGGTAATCTTTACGGTAGTTATGTAATTATCGTTGCTCCTTATTCCTTCTCTGCCCTTTTTTCTCCTTCCTGCTTATGTATTCTAGGTTTTCTTATAGTGAGATATGATAGACAAAATGAGGAAGAACAAATTGATATGGAGAGAATGGCACAGAGGAATCAATTACATTCCAACAGACAAGACATTAGTTGAGGTTTAATATTTGATTTTTATATACAACTTGCATCTTCTAATACATTAATTTACAGTAATAGATTCATCATTATTAACTTTATTGATTAATTTTATTATTAAAATAAGAGTAATTTATTGACTTTGTTCATTATGTTTGTTTTAATTTAATTAAATTAATCGCTTCAATTTAATCTCTATACTATATAGATTAAAATCCTATTTTAGTTCTTTATATAAGGGTTTGTTCAAGTTGATCCCTTGTAGATGTTTGTTTTCAAAATAGTCCCTATTAACTAACTGTTTAAAAACTTAATAAAAAGTGTAAGGTAAGCCATTACTAATAGAATAAAATCAACGTGACAGAGAGTATGGGGGTAGGTGGGTCTCAAGAAGTTGCGTTAAGACTATAATTGTGTAAAAAACTTGCTTGTTGTATATTATTTTAGCGCTAGCGTTCACATTAATTATTATGTGAAGATTAGATTCACATATAATGAGTAGACTAAAAAAACAAACAAAAAAAGAGTATTTAGGTTATTATTGTTAAAGATATTGAAGATACTCATATTATTTCTCCAGCTCAGCATTCTTTGCCATGTGCATTATCTCACACTGCCATAGCTGTATAGCATGCCTTTCTCTTTCTGTTACCTGATATTCAAGATCGTATGCCATGTGTAATATTCTTTGTAATCATTCACTATATTAATTCTTTATCTCAGGAGCTACAGCACTCAATTTGAGCTTAGCCCTTTCATTCCAATCCTTCGTCCACTTTCTTTTACTATTTTAAACTTCAACTTGGTATCAGAAGTCTCATAGCTCACAGCTCTTCGATCCTGATGGCCGATACTTGCTCAACTCAATCCTCATTGAACATGACCACTCCAACCCCTGTTCTCAAACTCTCTCAGTCATCAAACAATTCCCTAAGTCTCATCGTCCCAATCAAGCTTGACCGTAACAATTATTTACTCTGGAAATCGATGATATTGCCTGTAATCAAAGGCAACCAGCTAGAAAATTTCATCTATGGAAAAATCCCACATTCAGAATTACTTGAAGACCATACCTCACCAAATCCAAAATTCAATGAGTGGCAGTACACTGACCAACTCCTCCTTAGATGGCTATTCAACTCTCTCTCCCTAAACATAGCTGCACAATTCATTGATTGTAAAACAAGCCAGCAACTGTGGAACAGTATAGAAGAATTTGCTGGAGCTGCCAACAAAGCTAAGATTCTGTGGTACAAGGGAGAATTCCAAAGGACCAGAAAGGGACAGACAAAAATGGAGGATTATGTTAACAACATGAAGCAAATTGCTGACAACTTAACATTAGCAGGAAGTCCTCTTTCTCTTTCTGATTTATTTTCTCAAATTCTTGCTGGATTGGATTCCGAATATACTCCTATTGTCATGACCCTCTTAGACAAACAAGATCTAACCTGCATGCAATTTCAAACAATCCTAATGACATTTGAAAGTAGGCTGAAACAAATTCATAGTTTCCACAATTTATCAGTTAATTCTGCTACTGTCAATTCAGTATAGGGAACTAAGAATAGCAACATCTCGAATGATAACAAACCAAAAATAATTGGAGAGGCAATCCAAGAGGTGGCAGAGGAAGGGGACGAGGTGGTAGAAATGGAAGACCCATTTGCCAAGTGTGTGGCAAAGCAGGGCGTATTGCTTCAATCCGTTTCCACAGATACAATCAATCATACATGGGTACCACGCCTGAAAAACCAGCAAACCAAAACAATAGTGCAAATTCCTCTTACCTCTGCCTACCTGACCAGCCCTGAAACCGTTGCTGACCCTTCGTGGTATGTGGACAGTGGGGCTAGCCACCATGTCAATAATAATCAGCAGTTAATTCAGCAGCCCACACAGCTAGATGGTAATACAAATCTGACAGTAGCTAATGGACAAGAGTTACCTATTGCAAAAAATGGATCATCTTCCATTAACTTGCCCAACCATAATCAAATTCAATTGAAAAATGTTATTTATTCTCCTACTGTTTCCAAGAACTTAATGAGTATATCTCAACTTGCCTCTCACAATCATGTGATTATAGAATTTGATTCACACTTCTTTTTTGTGAAGGACAAAACACACAGAAGGTACTGTTGCAAGGGAAGCTTAGGAATGGACTCTATCAACTTGAATCTTTAGTTGCTGGACACACACCACAAATTCATCTTGCTGCTTCAACTACAAATGACACCATTAGCTTAACTGAATGGCATAATATCCTAGGCCATCCCTTATTTCATGTTTTGATTCAAGCTCTTAAATCATGTAATTTGAATTTTGACAGTAATGAAAAGTTACCCTTCTGTTAGGCATGTCAATATGGAAAATCTCACGGGCTCCCATTTAAAAAATTCTAAATCGCATGCAACCAAACCCCTTGAGTTAATACACACAGACCTTTGGGGTCCTGCCCCAATTAATTCCAAACATGGTTTTTGTTACTACATCTTGTTCCTTGATGATTTTAGCCGATATACATGTATCCCCTTAAACAAAAAAGTGACGCCATCTCCACCTTCATTGAATTTAAGCTTATGGCAGAAAACAATTCAACTCATCCATTAAAATTGTTCACAGTGACTCAGGAGGTGAGTACCAAGCCTTCAACGGCTTCCTAAAACAACAAGGAATTCTACACTATCTCACATGTCCCTACACCTCTCAATAAAATGGAAGAGCTTATGCAAACATAGACATGTCACTGAAGTTGGCTTAAGTCCTCTTGCCCAAGCACAAATGCCACTCACCTTCTGTTAGTAGGCATTCCATACAGCCACTTATATAATTAATAGACTACCAACACCTATCCTCTAGAATCAAACACCTTTCCAAAAATTATTCAAAAAATACCATATTACAAATCCCTTCACCATTTTGGCTGTGCAGCTTACCTTTGCATAACATCATACAACACACATAAATTGCAACCACTCAACAGAATGCATATTTATTGGTTATAGTGACAGACCGATACCAAAACGCAGAATAATCACGTGTACAGTTTTAGTTTAGCTTAGTCAATTGTAATCAGTTGTAGTTAGTTAGTCAGATTAGAAGTTAGTTAGTAGTTCATTTTTGTAGTTATGTCAACCTGATGTAGTATTAGAGACCATTCCTCTGTATATATATATGACTTAATAATGAAGAACAGAGTGATGAGATATACTCTGAATTTCATCTTTACTTTGTTTCCGCTACTTGTCTAAGTTTTTACATGGTATTAGAGCCTGGTTCACTCTGATAGACTATTGTTAGAAAGAGTTTTCTTCTTTCTAAAATACGAAACTATGTCTGCGTCAGGACAAGCTTCTAGAGATTCGAGTGTAGAGAAAAGGTCGAGCTCGACAATGAATACAGAAGATCCTTTGCTAATGCATGCTTCAGATAATCCAGGTATGGTTTTAGTTACCGCTCTCCTAACCGATTCGAAATTTTTGACCTGGAGTAGGTCAGTGAGAAGGGCCCTAGCTGGGAAAAACAAACTCGGTTTCATTTTAGGGAGTATTGCTGAATCGAGTAAGGAAACAGAGAAGAGAAAATGGTGTAGAGTTGATGAAATGGTCACGTCGTGGATCATTAATTCAATGACAAAGGAAATTGCAGAAACCTACATATACTGCAACTCGGTGAGGCAACTGTAGAAATGAAAGTAATGGTTGGAACCCAAGAGGGGGGGTGAATTGGGTTTTATAAATTTTTCACAAGAATTAATTGGAAGTTAAAATGATTTTCTGTAAAAGTACAATGCTTAGGATAATAAATACAATACAGAAAATCAATGTGCTGTCAAGATAAATAATTATAAAGATCAAGGAATTAAAGAATAGATATCAATATGCACAAATTAAAGAGTAAGGGATAGAGAAAGCAAACTCGGAGATTTATACTGGTTCGGCTAATCCAAGCCTACATCCAGTTCTCAAGAGACCACTTGAGTATTTCCACTATAATTGCAAGTTTAATCCGGGTACTTGCAAACCACTACAACCACACAAATTAGATCCGGGTATTTGCGAAACCACAATGAAGAATTTATGAATCCGGGCTCCTCCTCAACCCAAAGCAAGTTCTTCCAACACCGGTACTTGCGAACCTCAACTCAGAATAATATATGTGTTGATCAAAATCAACAATACAAAGAAACTCTCTCTAAAGAGTAGATGAAAACAAATGAAGCTATAATAACTCTAATGATAGAGAATATGCAAGATTTGGCTCAAGAATGCTTTCCTTTCTCTCAAAGATGATAGAAGAAGTTAATATCACATTGTAGGACTTTGTTCTTGCTCAAAATTGTGTATCTAAGGTCATATATATAAGATTTTACAAAACTAGCCGTTATATAGCCGTTATATAGCCGTTACAGCACTTATAGTGCAGTCCAGATTTTGAGCTTTATTTAAAAATTCATAACTCCCTCATTTGAACTCCGTTTTAAACAAATAATATACCGTTGGAAAGCTCTTGGAGTCTAGTTTCAAATGACCTAAGTTTTACTCAAAAATTATTTTTCTTTTAAAAGATATAATCAAAATACTGACTATAGGTCAGAACAGAATAATTTTTGATTACAGTAAAATCACCTTTCAGTTTTTCAAACTATATTTTAAATAGTCATATATTTCTCATTTGGACTCCGTTTTGAATAAATAATATACCGTTGAAAAGATCTTTGAGTCTACTATCAAATGAGATTAAGATACTTGAAAAACCGATTTTTCATTTATGAGATATGATATAAGGAGTGACCAAAGGTCAAAAAATAACTTTTGTAAAACTTCATATCTCACTATCTTTTTGTTCAAAAATGCTTGAGCCAATGTATGCAAATCTAAATCATTGAGTTGCACAAGTATACTAGCCTATATAAAATATACCTAATGTAAACACATAGGCTATCTTGATGCATCCAAGCTTCCAAGACTTCAAATCTTCTAATTCTTCATTTCTTGGAGCTTCATCCTTGCATGTTGTTTTCCTTGAGTGAAGCATGATATTACTTTTCCTTGTTCTTCAATACAATGCTCACTCTTCTTGTTTTGAACCAACCTATAAAATATATCTTACTTGCAAACCCAATGGTTAGTTTAATAGCATGATTCAATATATGCAACATACATATTAAATAACATAATCATGCTTAAGTACTTGTAGCATATATATGATAATTAATCTTTATATATATCAATGCTACTATTCAAATACATTTGTCATCATCAAAACTTATGGAATATAGCCTTATGGTCAACAATCTCTCCCTTTTTGATGTTGACAAATCACCACAGAAAAATATGTATCACAAGATAATGAATGCAATGTTATAAGCACGTATACATATTTTTCTATTGTTTCTTCTCCCCCTATTTGACATCAACAAAAAGGTGTAAGGAACACAATATATAGAAGTTAAAGCACATACCTTCTTTAAGTCAGGATGTCAGAAGATGTCAATGTAGTATGGGGTAAGGATACATCAAAACTTATCATTGATTTCATTGACATGTAAAAAGAAAATTTTAGAAAAAATTTTCTCATGTCAAATGAAATGAGCCAAAAGATAAAACTTGAAAGAGTTTTAGGCTTCCCCTTAAACCTTGCATAATTTAAAAAAGAATAATGAATAATGAATATCCAATTTTTCAAGATATATTCTTTTTCAAAAAAAAATACATTCAAGTGAGACAAAGCTCCCCCTGAATTTCATAACATTTTTCCTTTGAAAAAGATTGTCCAAATCATTATAAAGGAAATTCAGTTTTTGATTGCAGAATTTTGAAGTAAGATTTTTGAAGAAATTTCTGCAATATTTTCATTGAAAATGATTTCTGCTTGTTTATGAAGAGGCATTTTTAGTAAATAGCAGAAAAATTAAACTCTTTGAAATAAAAAAAACATCATTTGCTGTCATATGATAGAAATATTTACAGCACACAGCAGAAGTATGATATATGGATTAGCAAAGCATGATATAAACAAGAATATTAATCATAATTCATAAATCGAATAATAATATTTTTCAAGATTTCTGAAAAACAATTTCTGCATATATGCATAAAATTATTTCAACATATAGCAAAAGTGATTTAAAATAAGGATACTCAAATCCTTTTCTTTTCAAAACAGATAATGCTTCAATATGGCAAAGCAATTTCAGCATTATGGAAGCAATTCAAGAGATTCACGATATTTTTCTAAAACATTTTGCTTCGAAAGAATTTAGAAACGTTTCATCTAAGGAAGCAATATATATGGATTAGTGTAATAAGATATATTCAAGCATATAGTTTATAATCCATATATGAAACATCAATATTTTTCATCCCTTTTGTTATCTACAACAAAAGAGATCTTTAAAATCTTTTCTTTTTCAAAAAGAATGTTGCTTCATATGATAAAACATATTAACATAACAGAAGCATTTTTAAAGTCCTTTTTCAAAACAAATTT
Organism: Biancaea sappan; assembly: GCA_037074585.1. Lineage (NCBI taxonomy): Eukaryota > Viridiplantae > Streptophyta > Magnoliopsida > Fabales > Fabaceae > Biancaea > Biancaea sappan. The sequence goes on from CM073495.1 coordinate 3,661,428, forward strand.
GCTTCATAAAGGATAAGATAAATTTCAGCACAAAGGAAGCAATTTATATACCCATTCAAAATGAATTTATATATGTATCTTGAGGATGAGTACATGTAAAAATTTTGACAGCTCATTTTGTATGAGTGCATGTGGAATCATGAAATATTATTCTTAGCCATAGCCTTCACTCATGATGCATGAATAGCATACACAACATATGTTCTTAGATACATATAATCACAGCATGATGTAATCATGTATGCTCTCAAGAACAACACAACAAAGCAGAGTGATACGGTTCTGAATATCACCATTTTATTAATCCTTAAAATTTCTAATCAAAACAAATTAAATCAGCTGCAAATCCACCGAAAATTGACTTTCATGGTTTTTCCAATAATGTGACGCGTTATTGGTGTGCATGCGTACCCTAGACTTCTAGCTTCCAGCTTGCAGAAATCCATAGGATGAGCGTGTAGGGGTGCGGCGAAGAGATATCTTCGTTGGCTCTAAGTCACAATTTTCTCTCTATAAAGACTCCCCCAGAATTCTCAATTACCACACCACAAAGAGTATTCATCTCTGAGCCTATAACTTTCTGACATTCCTCTCTCTTCATACTCCTACAAAAATTTTTGAATTTTCCAAACCATGGCAGCAAGAAAGTTCATTGATCTCACAGTAAAGGCCAGGGAGGAAGAGCTCGACTTAAACTTGAGTCTAGGCAAGGACAAGGGCAAAAGACCTTTGGAAGGATCTCAAGAGAACCGAAAGAAGAAGATGAAGATCGAAGAGGCTGAGGAGATTAGTACAGGCCATACGTCAGAAGACAAAATTGCTTGTCTGGAGCAGGAGGTGAAGAAACTCAAGAAGATGATAGAGGACCAGGAGAAGTTAGCTAAACGCAACAATGCGGCACTAACTTCAAGAATAGATAGGTTCTTCTATTGGTCTACCCAATGCTTCTGCAATCAATAACAAAGAAGTGTTGATTGTATGAATGAGATTTACACTACCCTCCGTGACATTGCTCAGTCTCTTGCTCCGAGGAATGGCCGAGGGGTGATGATTCAATACAACCCACCTAATCCGAGACCACCTCGCCTGTAGATTCATCCATGAGCAAACCTTCCCTTTTTTTTTTAATGCAATGTAATCCTTCGGTTTGTTTTTTTTTTATTTTAATGCAAGTGGTTTCTTTCAGATGACGGTACTTAAAAAAAATTATAATAATAAAGAAAGATAAAGAAAATCAGCCGCACAAATTTTGTACAATAGAAGGATATATATATTTTGAAAAATATATATCCATTTTAAAGATAGAATGAATTTTCTGACATGGATATATATATCATCATTTCAAAGCAAAAGCAAGTTACATACTTACTCAAGATAAAACATATTATAATCAGAGTATGTAGTAACATAATTGAGGTAATATGGATTAATAAGATATAATCAGATATAAACTATAATCCATAAACAATGGTTCATAAGTTACAGCTTATGTAAAAGAGATGATATGTATAATGCTCAAACCATGATGTATTAAAAAAATAATTTAAGTATTTAACATATTTTTATATGTCATGTTGTGATCAAGTATGTAAGATGTCAGAAAATAATATGTCATTGCAATGAAAGTATGACAGTAAAAAAAATTTGCCAGAATGTTCAATTGAGATCAAGGAGTATCATTCAATTAAATAATGAAGAAGTAAAGGATAGAGATACTCATCAATTTTGACAAACTTTTGTTGCTTCTTGAAGTTCTTCTTCAAGATTTTGATATCCTTGTTTTGCTCATTGCTCTTCTTTTGATCCTGTCTTCTTGCAATTTTAATGATCTTAATTGATTGATTATTTGCAACATCCTCTTTACTTAGCGTCTAGCGTTGGCATCTGGCGTGAGGCGTTGGTTTACGATTGACATATATAAGCCTTGCTGGTCAACCACTGATGAGCTAGCAGGTCGACCAACCAACTGCAAGACACTTTTAGTGGAGTACTTTGATTCTCAAATTAGTGATGTTCAAATAAATCTCGAGTACTAGGAGCAACATTATGTTCAAGATATGCCATATTAATAAAAGTGCTATGCTTCCATGAAATGAAATTTTGCAATAAATTTGATTTTATTGAAAATATTTGAATAAGATTACAATAAGGATAAATACTATAGGCAAGAGTAATCTTATTATTGTGAAAGCAAGAGAAATATGCATGTGATGGATGAAAGTTTTCATGATGCGGCAAAAAGGAGAGTTTGAGCAGTATTTAGAAGAAAGATATTGGTTCAAAACAAAATTTGAATCTATAGGTCACAACAGAATAATTTTTGATTACAGTAAAATCACCTTTCAGTTTTTCAAACTATATTTTAAATAGTCATATATTTCTCATTTGGACTCCGTTTTGAATAAATAATATACCGTTGAAAAGATCTTTGAGTCTACTATCAAATGAGATTAAGATACTTGAAAAACCGATTTTTCATTTATGAGATATGATATAAGGAGTGACCAAAGGTCAAAAAATAACTTTTGTAAAACTTCATATCTCACTATCTTTTTGTTCAAAAATGCTTGAGCCAATGTATGCAAATCTAAATCATTGAGTTGCACAAGTATACTAGCCTATATAAAATATACCTAATGTAAACACATAGGCTATCTTGATGCATCCAAGCTTCTAAGACTTCAAATCTTCTAATTCTTCATTTCTTGGAGCTTCATCCTTGCATGTTGTTTTCCTTGAGTGAAGCATGATATTGCTTTTCCTTGTTCTTCAATACAATGCTCACTCTTCTTGTTTTGAACCAACCTATAAAATATATCTTACTTGCAAACCCAATGGTTAGTTTAATAGCATGATTCAATATATGCAACATACATATTAAATAACATAATCATGCTTAAGTACTTGTAGCATATATATGATAATTAATCTTTATATATATCAATGCTACTATTCAAATACATTTGTCATCATCAAAACTTATGGCATATAGCCTTAGGGTCAACAAGAAAGAATTAGAGGAGCAATTTGGGGAAAGCAATGGTCCCCAAATTTACCATATTCAACGCCAAATATCATCGATCGAGCAAGGAGGACAATCTGTAATCATGTATTACAGTCGCCTGAAGAAGCTGTGGGAGGAATTGAATGTGTTACAACCCGTTCCAAGCTGTACGTGTGGAATTATGAACAAGTGTCAGTGTGAAGTAGCTAGTAGATTCGCAGATATGGCTTCACAAAGCAAACTAATACAGTTCCTAATGGGCTTGAATGAGTCCTATGATGCTATAAGAAGCCAGATACTGGTACTGGATCCTCTACCGACAGTAAGTAAAGCTTACTCGATGGTGTTCAGGATTGAAAAGCAGAAAGCTATTCAATCTAACATGGCTAATACCAAACTTCAGACGCAAGTGCGATGGTAGTAAGGACTGCACAACAAAGTAACCAGAGATACAATGGTAACAAAAGAAGTCAGAAGAAGGAAGACAGAAGTTGCGAGTATTGCAAAGCTGTCGGACACTTGAAAGAAACTTGTTTCAAATTGAATGGTTATGCTGACTGGTATAAACAGCTCAAGAAGGATAGACAATCAGGAAAGAGTTATGCTAATATGGCAAGTGATTCCTGTGACGAAAAACTAGAAATAGAAGAGAAACATGATGGTTTCATGTCAAGATGTTTACCTGCTATGACGGAAATCATCCAACAGGAAGTATCTAGGTTTTTGAGCAATAAACAACAGTCCACTAGAGCTGAACAAGTGAATTTCGCTCAAGTGGATGAATTTGCTGGTAACATTTCTAAAGAACTTTTACTGGATGATATTTTGCATAAGTGGATAGTAGATACAGGCACCACGAATCACATATGTGCAGTAAGAAAATCATTTCTTAGTTTAAAACCTTTATCCAAACCTATTTTCATTCACTTACCCTACGGTACTACCAAAATAGTTGAATTATGTGGAGATATTCAACTTCATAAATCCTTATATTTGAAGAATGTTTTATTCATTCCATCCTTCAAACATAACCTGTTATCAGTTAGTAAGTTGACTGGAACCAATAAACTCAAATTTACCTTCACTTCCTTTGCTTGCTTATTACAGGACTTGAGGACTGATGAAGTTGTTGCAGTGGGCAGAGAGAGCGGTCATTTGTATTACTTCACTCAAGATTCTTTTGTTTCAAATAATGCCAATACTGGTTGTAACTTGGTAACTAGTTGTAATTTGATGTCTAGTCAGATGTCTTCTTTCACTGAAGATTTTTCTTTATGGCACAAAAGATTAGGCCATGCTTCTGTGTCAGTACTAGACCATTTACCTTTTCCCATAAATAAAACTACTTCTTCCTTTGATGATACTTATGAAATATGCCATTATTCTAAACAAACCCAATTACCTTTTACTTTAAGCAATACCAGATCCTCAGAATTGTTTCAGCTTATTCATGTAGATGTATGGGGACCATACAAGGTTCCTAGCTCTTCTGGTGCACGTTATTTTTTAACAGTTGTTGAGGATCATAGCAGAGCAACATGGATATTTTTGATGAAAGAAAAGACTCAAGTTCATCATTTACTGAGAAGTTATTTGCTAAAGACAAAAACACAATTTGATAAATTGGTGAGAATTGTTTGTACTAACAACGGGACAAAATTCATGACTAGAAAATGCCAAGAATTGTTCAATGAATTGGGAGTTCAGCATTAGAAAACATGTGTGTATACCCCACAGCAAAATGGGGTAGTGGAGAGAAGACATAGAACAATCCTGCAAATGGCAAGATCACTCCTGTAAATGGCAAGATCACTCTTGTTTCAGCATGCAACTTACCTGTTAAATCACTTACCTTCAGCAACAGTAGATTGAAAGACTCCTTATGAAATACTTTTTGGAAGAAAGCCATCATATGAAAACTTGAGATGTTTTGGGTGTCTTTGTTTTGCTACTGTAACAAGCCCACAGCATGATAAGTTTGCACCAAGAGCTACAAAATGCATCTTTATAGGACATTCTCCTGGGCAAAAAGGTTACAGGGTCCTTGATCTAAATACAAAGAAACCCTTGATATCAAGGAATGTGCTATTTCATGAGCAGATCTATCCTCTCAAGCAGAATACTTCTCAACTCAATAGTCCCGTGGAAGACTTACCACTGCCTATAGTACCTTTTGGGTAAGAAGACGTCTTTGACATCTTGCCTGGTAATACCATACCAATTCTAACTTTAGTACAGCCCCCTATTAATTCTGAAACATTCCTTGATCCATCTATTAGAACATCCACTTATTCTGAAACCAAGGAGAGAACTTCTCTAGATCATACACCAGCAGAACTTGATACAGAAGCAATAGAAATGCCTCTCAGACACAGTACCAGAACCAAGAAAGTATGGCTAAAGGATTTTGTTGGTCATGTGGACTCTCATACCCACTGCAGTGATATTCATAGCACCGAACCAGTAAGATTTATTTCTTCTCTTACTTCGTGTCCTACTTACTCACCCCTACTTATCCTTTTGTTTATCCCAAACATTTTTCTACTGCATATATGTCTTTTGTTGGGAACCTTGTTGCTATACATGAACCTTATAGTTATACAGAAGCTAAGAGGAACCTAGCATGGGTTGCAGTTATGGATCTGGAGATAACTGCACTTGAAAAAAATAATACATGGAAGATGGTACCTTTACCAAGTGGGAAAAGAGCTATTGGATGTAAATGGGTCCACAAGGTGAAGTTGAAAGCAGACGACACAGTGGACAGATACAAGGCTCGCTTGGTGGCTAAAGGTTATCATCAAATGGAAGGAGTAGACTTCCAAGAAAGTTTTTCACCGGTGGCTAAAGTAGTCACGGTGCGGATTCTTCTGACAGTAGCAGTAGCTAAATCATGGGTGTTGTATCAACTAGATGTTAACAATGCATTTTTGCACGAACACTTAGATGAAGAAGTTTACATGGAAGCTCTTGAAGGGTATAACAAAGTCGGAAAAGGGGAATTGTGTATGCTAAAAAGGTCTTTGTATGGCTTGAAGCAGGCTTCAAGACAATGGAACCAGTAATTGACTACTCAGCTTACACAGTATGGGTTCAGGCAATCCATGCACGACCATTGTTTATTTATCCTAGACACTCCTTCTGGTTTTCTGGCGTTATTGGTGTACGTGGACGATATACTACTTACTGGAAATTCTGAAATAGAAATAGCAAAGGTAAAACGTTTCCTGGATCATAAATTCACTATTAAAGATTTAAAGAATGAAAAATATTTCCTGGGATTGGAAATGGTGAGGTCAGAAAGGGGCTTGTTTGTGCATCAGAGAAAGTATGTATTGGATTTATTAGCTGATGCTGGATTAATGGGGTGTAAGCCAGTTACCACACCGTTACTAAGAGGGACTAAATTCTCCAGTAATCAGGGGGAGTTACTGATAGATGTGCAGCAATATAGGAGGTTAATTGGAAGACTTTTGTACTTAGGATTTACTAGGCCAGATATTTCCTACGCTACTCAACAGCTGAGCCAGTATGTGCATTCGCCAAGAGATATACACTAAGAGAGAGCCATGCACGTACTGAGATATTTAAAGAATAGTCCATCATTGGGTTTATTTTTCCCTTATGCTAAAAACTCTCTTAAACTTACTGCTTATTGTGATTCGGATTGGGGGGCATGTTTGGATAGCAGGAGGTGTCTTACGGGATATTGTATATTTATGGGTGAAGCTTTAATTTCTTAAAAAACAAAAAAATAGTACATTGTCTCCAGATCTACCGCAGAGGGAGAGTACAGAGCCATGGCCTCTACTGTATGTGAATTGCAGTGGGTATCATATATTTTGAAAGATCTAAGTGTACAGATCCCTCGACCTATTTCTTTATACTGTGATAGCCAAGCAGCTATTCATATTGCACGCAACCTAGTATTTCATGAGAGGACCAAGCACATAGATATGGACTGTCACTTTATCAGAGACAAATTAAAAGAGGGTTTCGTTGATCCACAGCATATTTCTTGAGCAAGTCAGCTGGCAGATTCCTTCACCAAGTCCTTATCTAACCCAGTATTTCAAAATATGGTAGTCAAGTTGGGTTTGCTAGATTCCTATCAAGCCTCAACTTGAAGGGGGGATGAAGAATTATATACACAGTAAAACGCAACAGACTGATACCAAAACACAGAATAATCACGTGTACAGTTTTAGTTTAGCTTAGTCAGTTGTAATTAGTTATAGTTAGTTAGTCAGATTAGAAGTTAGTTAGTAGTTCGTTTTAGTAGTTATGTCAACCTGATATAGTATTAGAGACTATTCCTCTATATATATATATATGACTTAATAATGAAGAACAGAGAGATGAGATATACTTTGAATTTCATCTTTACTTTGTTTCCGTTACTTGTCTAAGTTTTTACAGACTCACATAAGGGATTTATTTGTCTTTCATCATAGGGACGTACCTACACCTCTAGACACACCATCTTTGATCACAATGATTTCCCATACATCTCTCTCATCAAACCAGAACAACAGAAACTAGATTCGAATCAAGCAATCTTCATTCAAGCCTCTTGCAGTGAGCCATCTCTAACTTCCTCTACAGCAGCACAGTCTGCAGAACACACCAAGTATGTTTCAAACTCTAGTCCTTCGTCAAATTCTTTTCATTCACCCATTATACACTCTAATCAATCTTTTACCCAAAACACATCTAGTTCTTCCTCCACTAGATATGCCTTACCGTTCCTAGAAAATTCCCAAACACCTTCCTCCATGGCCTCTTCATCTACAAGGTATGCGTTATCAGACACCATACAAAATAATCCATCTGATCCAAAAAATTTGCATCCCATGATAACCAAAAGCAAGGTTGGTGTCACTAAACCAAAGTCTCCCTTCATTGTGCTATTAATATAACACTGCCAAACACTGTGTCTGCTGCCATATAATGTGGGTGAGGTGGTCAGATATGAAAGCACGGTCCATGATGAGGGATTTCCAAGCTTTGCAGATAGAGGTGCATTTCACGAGAGACTTGAGAGGTGGCCTATGAAGAATTTGAACCCAGATTTCTGGAGGAAAAATGTCCGACATTGCTTGATGGCTTCAAAAACAGGAAGAAGAAGAATAAGAAGAAGAAGAAGAGAAGGAGCAAATGTAGAGGGAAGGAAGGAGCAGGAGAAAAAGATGGGGACTGACATAAAATCATAAAAGGATCATTAATGCTTGAGCAACAAGTCTGGTTGTTCTCCCCAATACTCCTAAACCCTAGCAATCCCAAGCTTGATGCTCCAAGTCAAAACTGATTGCAAAAGAAACAGAAAAAATTGTGATGGCTAATGATTCGGCAAAGACATTACACCTCACCACTATTTTAATTTTAGGTAAATTATAATAATATTTTTTAAAGATTGGTAAAATTAGTCTTAATATATCTATTTTTTTGTGATAATATATCTGTTATTTTAAATATTGTATTTGATTTTTTTGATATTTTGATTTTGTATAAAAGAAACTTTAATTTTATTTTCATTATGCCAGAAGAAAAAGTTAAGAACTCAAAATTTTGTCCTACGAACATAAGCAATAGATCAATTGAACTAAGTCTATCTCAGTTAATATAAACTTCAAATTTTGCCCTATAAAATTTATCTTAAAGTCCAAATAAACCAATAAATTATGCTTTTAAATGTACATAAGAATAGCAGTTATTACAAAAGCATTAAAGAAAAAAAAAAGAGTTCATGTATAGAACACCATAAATGTGACAATCTCAGCCTTGTATTGCTTCTTCTAACAAAAGAAGTGAATTACATTGACTAAAATCTCTTTTTTTTCCCCCTCACATGTGTTCTTTTTTTTTTTTAATTTGGTTCCTTTCAAATGTTCCTCACGAATTTTCATTCTTAATTTGGTCCTCCCAGATTTATATGTTCTTAATTTGTTTCCTCAGCATAGTTATTGTTAAATAATTTAATAGAAGCATTGATTTGAAAGTTAACTTATTGACATAAATTATTATATGTCATATATTTTTTTAAATCAATTTCTTCCTTCCATAGACTCGTAAAAAAATTTAAAAAATAAAAAAGAAAGAGGCATATGTGAGAGACTAAATTAATAATAAAAATATGAGAGACTAAATTAAGAAAAAAAGCATCTATGACAGATCAAATTGAGAATAAAAATTTGTGAGAGATCAAAATGAGAATAAAAATTTATGAGGGACCAAATTGAAGTATTTGGACATTGAGGGACCATTTTGAGAATAAAAAATTGTGAGGGACTAAATTAAAGAAAGAGACATCTATAAGGGACCAAAGTGAAGTTTTAGTCAAATGACATTTTCTAAGAACCTCATTTTTCTGATTGGATTCGACATATAATATATGCCACCAGAATGTCACATTCATTCATAAACTATTATGCTACATTGGATCACTCTCTTGATTAATGTCCTTCCGCCTCTGCTTTCTTGATAACATGGGAATAAATTTCAATTGTCCAAAAGCACTTGGTTAACTAGTTATACACGTGTACAAGTAATGAAGTAGATATGAATCAACTAGCATACTTTGGTAATCAATACTTGGCCACTATAGCACAGTTTTGAAGCAGAGAAATATATATATATATATATATATATCCATTATAATTTATTATATATATATATATATATATCCATTATAACTTATATCCGATGTTGCGTTGCAGTAGTTGTTCTACCTTTGGCTACAAGTTGAACTTGAAATTGCTGTCATATGGCATCTCTTGTTATAATGAATCAAACCAGTTCATACATGCAAAAGGAAAATAAACAGAGTAGTTATACCCTAAAAACAGCAAAACACTTTAAGCCGAGTAAAACTGCATTTGATGGGAAATAAAGAGAGTACTTATACAGAAAAGTCCATGTATAGAACACTAATATATATTTATCAAATATTCTATTTGTAGAATACCATTCACAAACATCTTTGGTCTACACTTAACATGCCAAGAAGGTTCAAATGGAGGAACTCTACAGGAAATTCTTCCCTAGGAATCATTGGCAGGAGAGTAACCTCAGCTTGAGGATGAGTATCTTGTTTACCAGATATAGTCACAATAATAATAACCTGGTTCCTAAAATCATAACCAAACTCAAAGATAACCTTATGTTTTTAAATTTTCATTGATGATGCTAGTTTTGTGAAAATAACCAAAACCTTTTTTTACTGTCATATTAAAAATAAAATTACAGTCTCATGTTATGTATAAAATTGATTAATTTGAAAGAAAACAAAATGAAAACAAAATTGCTGCAACATATATCAAATTGCTAAGGGAGCTGCATGTAATATTTAAAATTAGAAGGGTGATAAGTCATTTAACCAAACTTTATGGGAGGTTAATATAATTTACCCTTATACTAAACTAGATAATGTAGGTAAATAAGAACCAGCAAACAGTGTAACCAAAACCAATAAAAGAAATGCCTTTAATGGAAATAGATAGAGCAATTATACCAAAAAGAAGGAGAGAGAAAAAAAATTTCATGCGAAGGACACCATGAATGTGCAAATCTCGACTTAGTATGGCTTATACTGACAAAAGAAGTGATTGTCAATGATTTTCGAAGAACCCGTTCTCTCAGTTTGTTCCCTTTGCTCCCCTACACAGCAATATTTTCCACATCTTTCTTAAAACTCTTGGAGACAAGACAATCCAACTAAAAACATTGCTGGTTCAGATAGAACATACAAGTTCTAGGGCTTCGCTTCACCAAATCAATTAAGGAACTTGTTTGGAACTCGAGCATTATCGTCTTAGATACCAAAAATAATCATAAATGCTTGAAAACATAAAATGTAACTAAGGGAAAATATACCATCTTATAAAAAACAAGCACAAACTGAACAATTTGATGTCATTGGTTTCTAACACAAAAGCAATTACAATACAAACATCAAATACAACAGAAAACCATCCTAGTTGCTTGGATAGCCAGTAATGATGCAATTTAAGTCTTCAGTAGCTTATCTGATATCTCGAAGTATTGATTGGCTTTGCCTCCGCCATTTCTCTTTCTCCAATTGTTAATAAGACAAAACGTAAGATACTTTGTTCATTAAAAAGAAACTCTGGGTATGAGAACCAACAAAAGCTCTGCAACATGCCCTATGTTCCAACTTGTTTACTAATTCTTTTATGGGATCCAGTAAAACTATCCCCTTTGTCAAAGGGTTTAACACCACTTCCCCAATACTCCTACGTGCCTGTATGCTCCGTATGCCTCCATACTCTGTTGCATTGGATTGAAACACTTGAGTCCATGATTCAACTTCACCATATTCTTTCATCACCCAGATACTAAAGAGCTTATCTTCAATACCAGGACCATTTCTATGAAGCACAGCAAGGGAATTCCCACCTGCCAAAATAGACACAACGAAACCAAAAGCATTGTTGGAATATTATTATGAAATATCAAATATAAAATTGTTTTAATTAGCTACAAAACCGTGGAATATTATTATAAATTGTCAAAAATAAAATTGTTTTAATTAGCTACTCTTATATATATTTATGTTGCAAAACCGTTGGTGTTTCCGTTGCTCAACGTTGGGATACTTTTGGTTTCAATCAATTATATTCAATGTTTTTAATCACATTCAAATCCTCTATTTTCAATCAATGGCAACAGATTCCAACAGCATTTGAAGCACTATATATATGGGTGTATTTTTGTATATTGGGGTGAATACATACATAAGAGAGAGGATGATATATGTGAAATTGTGTAATATATATATATATATATATACATACACACCGGTGTGAAACTTTGGGTAGAGAAGGTGTAGGAGAAAGTAAGTCCAATTTACTTTCTAAGTGTAGAGATAGTAAACAAATAAGTGAGTGTTGGGCTATTGTATTCTACAGTTGACATGCTTATGTACCCTTGCACCAGGTAATATAACAAAATTAATCTGTGAGAGACATGAAAATTACTTTAAAGAAGTTGAGATATTCAGATCTCAACCAAGAACTACATAAATTATATTTTTACTCTAACCTTCAAATTTCTCTTTTTTGTGTTTATTCTTATTTTTCAGGTGTTGCTCTAACAATTTTAAAGTAATTTTCATGTTGAATCCTACGAAAGCAGAAATGAAAAATAAGAATGGCGAAGGAAGGTTTTGAAAAATCATTGTTATGGGATTTTCTCAATTGTGAAATTTATTTGAGAAGAAATTTTATGATTCAAAATTTGAATAAATCAATGAAAATACTTTTGGTTTGCTATATGGAATTGCAAATTTATTTCACCGGAAATTGCATAAATATTTTTAGTGAAATATTTATTTTTTTAACTAAAACTCACAAATTTCTATGAGTTTTTGAATTTCAAGTATATGGAATTTCTGACACTTTATTTAAGGTGACAAATATTTGATTTTCACTTATGTGTATTTTAATTTTTTGTGGCTCATAAAAAAATTATTTTTTAATTTGGTTGTTGCTTACAAAAGAAGTTTTTATTTGTGAGAAAGAATTTTTCACCGTTTGAGATACCTGTGATGAGGTATATATATTGCTACAAGACTTTAACTTTGACTATATATTATCTTGTATATCTATTTTGCTTTTACAAGTTTTTTAACTTGGTTTGGAAAAATTCTTTTAAAGTAGATTTGTGTGTGTGTGTGTATATATATATATATAAAGGCAAATCTATTTACAAAATAACATTTGTATTATGTGGAGAAAATGTATATTGATTTGATCTACTGGCAAAATATCATGAACATTGGGTGAAATTATTATCTACTTTTTTTTTATGAGCAGAACTCACAATTTTTTAAGTTCTAATTTTGAGCGATTATCAAGTGATCAATTTTTGCTCATGAAGCAAATTTATATACTGGTTTTCTTCTCCCTACATCATGAGGTATGTTTAACTATTTTAATCTTTCTCTTTTTTGAGAATTCTTATTAATAGTTGGGCAAGAAGAAAAATATTTTTCAGGTATTATTTTTATAACAACAAGTGGAGGATGTAAGTTTGTTGTTATAAAAATATACAAATATTTGGTAAAAATGTTTTATAGTCAATAGTTAATATTATTGTGGTTTAATAGAAATTTATGGGTTTAATATTTGAGTATTGAGTATATCCCATAAATTTCTATTGATATTATGAAAAAGGCTTTCTTAAAGCTTATATGTAGACAAATATTAAATATTTTAATGTTAAAAATTATGTTTGTGGAATCTTTTGAAATTTTACAATAAAATTTTATGATCATATTATTATGAGCTTTTTAAAGCTATGTGAAATTTAAGTTTTTATGGCCATATTATTGTAAGCTTTCTAAAGCTATGTGAAAATAGAATTAAAAACAAAATGTATCAATGGAATTTTTTAATTCTACTATTGTGAGCTTTATAAAGCTATGTGAAAAATTGTACTTTGTGAAAAATGTCTATATCTAATTTAGATATTTGATGACATGTATGCATACAAAAGAAATTGTGAATTTTGAGAAAATTCACTATATATATAAATTGTGATTAATATTTCACATATATGTGATTTTTTATAGTGTCACAAGAATATTATATTTTTGGTGAAAAGTTTGTGAAAATCTTGTAAAAAGGCACAATATCCATCAATAGTGGAAGTACATAATTTTGTGGATATTTAAAAATTAGTTCACCAATTAGACAGTAATTTTTATTGCTATCTATTATATGCAATATTATGAATTGCACATATCATTTTGGAACTAATTTTATTGTGAATATGTGAATGTATATTTTGTAGTTTCTTGGCATATATATTTTAATTGAGGATACCATCTCATTGAAAATCTTGAGATGATGACATATGCCATAGATAAATTTTTGAGGAAGCATATTTTTATGCTATTATATAAGAACACTTGTGTTGTACAATAAGATACAATAGTGTTGACAATTTTGGTCATAAAAATTTGAGAAATTTTATAAATGATTGTGTTCATTGATTAAATTATTATATGGTGGAAAAATAAATATTTAAATATATTTTATGTGATTGTATACCCACCTATAATAACTATAAGGTCATTTATTGTGATAAATACCGTCTAATCTAGATTCTTTGAATTATAAAATTTTTTAAAATTATAGTTATAGTCAAATAATCTAGAGACATCAAAGGAGATGAATATCTAGCCCATAAAATTAAAAGTAACCTATGATGCCTTATGACTAGAGATCTTAAGAACTTGGTTCAAAGGAAAAAACGGATCATAGGGTTGCTTGATGAATGTACATTTTCATAAGAGATCAAACTCTTAAATTCATCTCTATGGTGTTAGTACATTTTCTTGCAGTAAATATGTGAGGTTGAGTTTTCAAAAAACTCTTAATGAAATTTATAGCTCTATAAGAGTGGAGTGTCTAAACTGTGGGAACACTTTTGACAGAATTCACCTATTCGAATTTGGTGAAGTGAGGCCTCTCCTATATAAAAATATATATGGAATATTCTCAGAACACATTTTAAAAATAGGATACGACACAAGACTACATAACCGTACTAGCTAGGGCTCATGATTTGTACCTGGCTTGTTATGTGCATGACATATCTTGTCTCCCTTAAGTAGTCATAGTTCAAGGCGAATATCACTATAACTCTGGATTAAGAAATATATTTCTGCTAAGTTCAAGGTAAATTTAGCTATCTATATTATGCATAATAATCCACCTCTATCTAAAGTATATATATTATTGTATGTTATTTTATAATAATAAGTGAGAGATTATTAAAATATTATTATAAAATATCAAATATAAAATTGTTTTAATTATCTACAAAATTGTTGGTGGACTCATATATATTTATGTTGCAAAATCGCTGGCCTTCCTAATTTATATGGTGCTTTATGTTTTTTAAATGGTGTTTCCGTTGGTCAACGTTGGGATGCTTTTGGTTTCAATCAATTATATTAAATGTTTTTAATCACATTCAAATCCTTTATTTTCAATCAATGGCAACAGATTCCAACAGAATTTGAAGCACTACACATGTGGGTGTATCTTTGTATATTGGGGTAAATACATACATAAGAGAGAGGATGACATACGGTGAAACTGTGTAATATATATATATATATATACATACACACTGGTGTGAAACTTTGTGTAGGCGTAGAAAAAAGTGAGTCGGACTTATTTTTTTCGTGTAAAGATAGTAAATAAATAGGTGAGTCCTGAGCTGTTGTATTTTGAAGGTAACACGTCTGTGTACTTCTGTACCAGATAATATAACAAAGTTAACTTGTGAGAGGCGTGAAAATCACCTTAAGGACTGTTTGGTTTAACAGAGAGGATGAGAGATAGGAGGAGGAATTTTAATGAAAGGGAAGAGAGCAGAGGGGAGAGGAAATAAAATTTCTTTATTTGATTTAGTTTAAGGGGAAAGAAAGAAAAATAAACCTTCTTTTATTTAGTTTGCAAGAAAGGAGAAAAAATAAAATAACTATTATAACTCTTTGATTATATGACCAACAATAAGCCTAAGCATAAAAGACTTACTAAATTATTATGTCAGATTTTTAATGTGTAAAAAAAAAAATATATATATATATATATTTAATTACAATCAATTTAATTATAATTAAACTAATAAACCTTAAACTAATGCAATCATACGTGGGAATAACCAGTTTAAAAATCTTGGAATTTACTGTTAAAAATTGGAGGCAACAACCTTGACTTTGAATAAGAGACCACATTGTATGTTTCTTTCTAACGACCTGACATAGCGTGTTAGACCAACAGTAAAAAGCTGTCCCACAATGTAGAAAATACTATTGACTTTCAAATTGCTCACTTCCTAAGATGCCTGACGCTGCTTCCAAGAAGATTCGTGGGTAAGTATATGTTTCTTTCTAAAGATTTTAGAAAGAAGATTCATGGATTAATCTTCATGAAACTTAATTAATAGGCTAAAAGGAACAAACCAAAAATATAATTGATCTGGTTTCAGAAAATTTTGAAACTAAATTAGTTTTAAAGAAATTATTGTTTCTATTAAAAAAAACAACTGCCGGCCCATGTAGTATGTTGTGCGAATTATATATATATATATATATATATATATATGTATCAACACTCAAAATATGTTTTGTTGAAGTCTATGGATTCGTCTTTGAAACATATAGCTGCAAATTCGTCTTTGAAAGAAAATTCTTCTTTCCATATTCAAAATGGTACTAAAATTAACCACCAATGAGGATGAAAATGATATTGCATTTCTTGCTCTCCAGTGGTGGATGAAAAATTTTAAAAAAAATTAAAATATATTATGTTGATTCCATAATTTCTTTTTAAGTTTCATTTTGATTATTTAACTTGGTTAAAATACATCTAAGGTCCCTATAATATTACTCAACTATGAATTTAGTCTTTATACTTTAAAAACCAATGATTTAATCCATGTAATTTTTAAAAATACTAAAATTGATTTCTAGTGTTAGTCAATTGTCAACAGAGACGTATCCACCTTATATGGTGTGGGGACAATTGCCCTCACAAGCAATTTTTTTAAATTAATATATGTGGTATTTTTTTTTGCCTCCACAAAAATTTAGATATTGCCCTCACATGGTAAATCATGATTACTCATCTTATGAGAGTGAATGTTGGGCATTGAAAGGACAATAAGAACAAAAAGTTGGGGTAATAGAGATGAAGATGTTGAGATTGATGTATATGAAGTAGAGTTGTAGCTGCATTTATTGAGGAGAAAATGGTAGAAAATCATTTAAAGTAGTTTGGAGATGTTCAAAGAAAATAGTTGAAGACACCAATAAGGAGGGTTGAGTAGATGGTATGGAATACAGTGAAAAAAGACCGAATAAGACTAAGAAAGACATTGAGAGAAGTCATTGAACGAGATCTTTTGTTATTGAATAAGATCTTTTGGTAAATGAGATACCTAAAGTATTAGTCATTGATTGAGCTCAATGACGTCGTACAATCTTGGAATTTACTGTTAAAAATTGGAGGCAACAACCTTGACTTTGAATAAGAGACCACATTGTATGTTTCTTTCTAACGACCTGACATAGCGTGTTAGACCAACAGTAAAAAGCTGTCCCACAATGTAGAAAATACTATTGACTTTCAAATTGCTCACTTCCTAAGATGCCTGACGCTGCTTCCAAGAAGATTCGTGGGTAAGTATATGTTTCTTTCTAAAGATTTTAGAAAGAAGATTCATGGATTAATCTTCATGAAACTTAATTAATAGGCTAAAAGGAACAAACCAAAAATATAATTGATCTGGTTTCAGAAAATTTTGAAACTAAATTAGTTTTAAAGAAATTATTGTTTCTATTAAAAAAAACAACTGCCGGCCCATGTAGTATGTTGTGCGAATTATATATATATATATATATATATATGTATCAACACTCAAAATATGTTTTGTTGAAGTCTATGGATTCGTCTTTGAAACATATAGCTGCAAATTCGTCTTTGAAAGAAAATTCTTCTTTCCATATTCAAAATGGTACTAAAATTAACCACCAATGAGGATGAAAATGATATTGCATTTCTTGCTCTCCAGTGGTGGATGAAAAATTTTAAAAAAAATTAAAATATATTATGTTGATTCCATAATTTCTTTTTAAGTTTCATTTTGATTATTTAACTTGGTTAAAATACATCTAAGGTCCCTATAATATTACTCAACTATGAATTTAGTCTTTATACTTTAAAAACCAATGATTTAATCCATGTAATTTTTAAAAATACTAAAATTGATTTCTAGTGTTAGTCAATTGTCAACAGAGACGTATCCACCTTATATGGTGTGGGGACAATTGCCCTCACAAGCAATTTTTTTAAATTAATATATGTGGTATTTTTTTTTGCCTCCACAAAAATTTAGATATTGCCCTCACATGGTAAATCATGATTACTCATCTTATGAGAGTGAATGTTGGGCATTGAAAGGACAATAAGAACAAAAAGTTGGGGTAATAGAGATGAAGATGTTGAGATTGATGTATATGAAGTAGAGTTGTAGCTGCATTTATTGAGGAGAAAATGGTAGAAAATCATTTAAAGTAGTTTGGAGATGTTCAAAGAAAATAGTTGAAGACACCAATAAGGAGGGTTGAGTAGATGGTATGGAATACAGTGAAAAAAGACCGAATAAGACTAAGAAAGACATTGAGAGAAGTCATTGAACGAGATCTTTTGTTATTGAATAAGATCTTTTGGTAAATGAGATACCTAAAGTATTAGTCATTGATTGAGCTCAATGACGTCGTACAATCTATGTAGCTGACTCCACCTAATAGGATATGACTTTGGCTATGTTCAACAAAATTAGCTTATAAGTTAGCGGATAACTTATAAGCTAGCTGATAGCTTATAAGCGAATTTTTAGCTTATAGCTTATAGCTTATAAGCTAGTTTATTTGAATAAGAAGTATTCGGTAAAAGTAGCTGTTGAAATAGCTGAAAAGTGTAAAATGACATAAAATGACATATATATTTTAATTCTAAAATAATATAAATAAATATATTATTTTTGTTTTTAATTAAATTAATTGAAGTTATTATAAATATAAAATTCATTAAAAATATATATATCTATATATTTTATATATGAATAATATATTTTCACATATATAATATATTTATATATATTATTATATTTTATTATATATGATGAAATATATTTACATATTTTATTATTTTTATATATTATACATATTTATAATATATTTATATATTTTTATCATATATATATATAATATTATATATAAATATAAATATAATAAAAGGTAAGTAAATAGGATATAATAAAGTAATGGGCATAATGAGTATTTTGAAAAAATAATAAGGGCAAAATAGGAACAAAAAACTTTAAATTATAAGCTATAAGCTATAACTTACTCAAAGTAGCTTATTAGAATAAGCTATAAGCTACTAAAATAAGCTCGTTTACCGAATACTTTTAACGAGCTATAAGTTATAAACTCGTTTGCTGAACACAACTTTTGTTGTTGTTGAATTTAAAAATTAGTTGTATCCTACCATGACACCACCCAATAAGTTTATATCTTGTATATTTTATATTATTTTTTTGCTAATGCATATTTATAATATTTTTAATAAAAATATTTATAGACAATTTCTTGTCCCTACTAATCAAAATTTTTAGATCTATCTTTGACTATCAGTTATCAGTTAACAAATAGTCTGGCACACCTGGCACTGATTAAGATAATTCCATAAGCATATTATGTCTACGTTAGCAGCTATATATGTAAAAATATTGTGCTGATGTAGCACCATATCATCAAGAGATTTTTTTTTTTTACTTCTTCCTCTTGAATCATCAGAGATGGACTTTAATTTTATTTTGTTTCAAGTTTACTTTAAGTTTTATCACCTAGTTTACTGTAAGTTTTATTTTGTTTCAAAATTTTCTCAAAACTTTTAGTTTGATCACTAGTTTGAACGTGTCGCTGGAAATATCTCCGGAAATGGGATAAGCTCATCTTAGCAGCACATCTTTGTCTGGTCGAAGATATTTCCAAAGGCATAAGGTTTTGGAAATTCAACATGACAGAAACAGCATTGTGGAAATGTGTCTTCCATCCATAATAATAGTCAAGAGTCCTATATATATACGGAAAGCACGTAGCATCATCATTTTCGTGTCTTGTCCTCAAATTTTCCAAATGTCGTTTTTACTCACAAGTTTCCATATATCTTTGTCATGGTATATCCTTGAGTCCTCCCCATAACAACGGTTTATCTTTAGTGCAAAAAGAAAAGGATTCACACCTTGGGGCTATGTAACCAGAGCTAGGGAAAGTAGAGGAGTAAGTTTGCACTTAGTAGCTATGTCTGTCAAGCCTATGGTGACGATGCTTTTGTTGGTGAAAACATTGGTAGTAATGAGTGCTGAAGATATAAGCTTCATCTATAACAATGGCTTCCAATCAGCTAATTTAACAATGGATGGTCTTTCTAAGGTCACCTCCAATGGTCTACTTCAACTCACCAATCGCACCTACAGAGCATTAGGGCATGCCTTCTACCCCAATCCCATAGCATTCAACAACTCTTCTTCTTTCTCTACCACTTTTGTTTTCGCCATTAGATCTGAAAACCCAACTCATCAAGGTCAAGGAATAGCTTTTGCAATCTCTCCAACAAAAAGGTTTCTAGCTTCTACCGCTCCCCAATACCTCGGCCTCTTCAATAGCTTCAACAATGGCAAATCCAAAAATCATGTCTTTGCCGTGGAACTCGACGTCGTTCTGAGCACGGAAATGAAAGATATCAACAATAACCATGTGGGCATCAACATTAATAGTGCAGAGTCGGCCAATTCTACTCCTGCAGGATATTATGTTAAAGAGTTTCAATTTCAAAACTTGACTCTCATTAGTGGCCTTCCAATGCAGGTGTGGGTGGTCTATGATGGAGGCAAGAAGCAAATTAGTGTCACCTTAGCTCCAACAGATGTTAATAAACCTAAAACTCCATTGTTAACGTTATCAAAAGATCTTTCTCAAATTCTAAGCAATCCCTTTTACATTGGATTCTCATCCACCACAGGACCGATCGTAGCTTCTTCTAATTACATTCTTGGTTGGAGCTTCCGGCTCAATGGAGAGGCTCAAAACCTTGTGATCTCCAAACTCCCAAAGCTACCTCAACTAGGTACAAAAGAAAAATCTATATTTTTCCGAATTGGATTACCTGTTATTTCAGTTTGTTTAATTTTTCTGGTGTGTTTAGTAATATTTCTTTTCATAAAGAGGAAAAGGAAATTTTCTGAATTTCTTGAAGATTGGGAGCAAGACTATGGTCCTCATAGGTTTAAATACAAAGATCTCTACATTGCCACAAAGGGGTTCAAAGAGAAAGAGTTTCTAGGTAAGGGTGGATTTGGTAGAGTCTACAAAGGAGTATTGCCAGTTTCGAAAATTGAAGTTGCTGTGAAGAAAATTTCTCATGATTCTAAACAAGGAATGAGCGGATTCATAGCAGAAATCATCAGTATTGGTCGTCTTCGCCACAGAAACCTTGTAACTCTTTTGGGTTATTGTAGGAAAAAAGGAGAGCTTCTTTTGGTATACGATTTTATGCCAAATGGAAGCCTAGACCAGTACCTTTACAACCAACCCAAAGTAACACTAAATTGGACACAAAGATTTCAAATCATTAAAGGGGTAGCTTCAGGATTGTGCTATTTACACGAAGATTGGGAGCAAGTGGTTGTTCACAGGGATATAAAACCAAGCAATATTCTTTTAGATTCAAAACTAAATGGAAGGTTAGGAGATTTTGGTCTTGCAAGATTATATGACCATGGATGTGATCCTCAAACTACCCATATGGCTGGGACTATTGGCTACATCGCACCAGAGCAGACAAGAACCGGGAGAGCCACAACAAAGACTGATGTTTTCGCTTTTGGGATTTTTTTGCTTGAGGTTGTATGTGGAAGAAGGCCTATAAAGCAAGGAGGGGGAGGGGACGACGTTGTTTTGATGGATTATGTGTACAATTGTCTCAGTAGGGGTGCAATTGTTGAGGCAAAGGATGAGAATCTAGGAACAGACTATAGAACGGAAGAGGTAGAGTTGGTATTGAAGCTTGGGCTTATGTGTTCGAATTCAAAGCCTTTGGGACGGCCAAGCATGCGTCAAGTTTTGCAGTATTTAAATTGGGATGTGCCTTTGCCTGATTTGTGTTCATTAAACTTATCTTCTTCTTCTTCTTCTAGGTTAACCTTTGGGCATGATCAAGAGTTTCTTTTTTCTTCTTCTGTTGTTGAATCTATTCTCTCTGGGGGTCGTTGATTCCTAAGAGACAATATGATTTGTTTGAGCTTGAACATGTAGTGCTTATGTTGAAGTAAGATATTGTATTGTCTATTTTTGCATTAGTTGTTTCATAAATGCTAATAAAAATCTAAATACTTTTAAGACTTTCTAGATTTTCGTACTTACAACAATTTTGAAAAGTTTCTTTTATGTTACTTGTCAAAAATAAGGCGTCCTTCTAAACATATATGACAGAAATATTATTCAAAAAATTAATAAATCAAACATAAAGGTTTCGGAAATAAGGGGAAATGATTTGACATTCTTAGTCATTTAATAAATATTAAAAGTTAATTAATGGGGATCTCATGGACTCCATTTTTCTTGGCGCTCGGCCATAACCATTTATGCTTGAGTTAAACCTTAAAATAATGCTTTTACCTGTTGCAATACTCAGTTTAAAAATCTTGGAATTTACTGTTAAAATTAAGGGGCGACGTCCTTGACTTTGACAAAGAGAAACAAACTACGACACATTGTATGTTTCTATAAAAGACTTGACTCAATGTGTTTGAAAAAACATATAGGCAAACGTAGTTTGAACAAATTATAGTAAGGTTAATGTAATTTGGATAAATTTAAGTTTATATGAACGTGATTTATGTTTGAAAAATAATTAGACAAATGTGATTTGGAGCAAAATATAAACAAAATTTTTGTTTGGATGTTGGTGCCCAAACGAAATTTCGAATGTATAATTACAAGAAAGCACATATAATGTATAGTTAATTTTTCAAAAATTAATTATATCAATATTTTAATAAAATATACCTATTTTTTTAATAGAATTGAGAATACTTAAAGTTATTAAAAAGAGTTACTAATTATCTCATTTTATATGCAAAAGTAATTTTTTTAATAGAATTTTTCATTCATATATATTAAACAAATTCTTTTTAATAGTAATTATTTTAATAACATAGATTTATTTAATATCTTCAGCTCTCAAAAAGTTTGCAGGTTATAAATGCTTTTTGGATAAAGAAATTTTTTAAGAAATAATTTAGAAACTAAATGAAATAAGACAATAAAATTAAAGTCATTAATTTGTTCTACTACAATTTATTACTAAATAACTTCACAAGCAATACATAGACTACGTCTTCAATCCAATAGGCTTTTCGTGACCCAATAAAACAAATACCAAAATACTATCCATCATCAGGGCCCAAAAATATAACAATGACGTGACCCAAAGTTGCATAAAGAGAAGGAAGAAAAAAAAAACAACCAGCCGTCTTCCCCATTAAAACACCTTGAAGCAGACATAGAAACAAAAAAATTGGGGAGAAAAGAGGCATTCAACGGCAGCACAGAATGAGGTGGAAACCAGTGAATGAGAGCTGAAATGTGAGGCAGTTGGACAGTAGCACAGAATGGAGCACAAAGCTTAATAGGAGGAAGAAGTTTGGCAGGACAGTAATTTCCATTATCCAACGCGATAAGGACGCCGCAGAAGCTCCAACCAGTCGCAATGGAACTACAGCGGTTTCCAACGACAAACAGGGTTTACGGCACATACTGAACGCCTATCCAAACAACTTAAATCTCTCTCACACCGTAGTTTCCGCCATCCAATGGGCCACATGATCCTTCCGCCGCCCTTCCAAACAAGTACTTACACAAGTAGGAATATATATAAAAAAAAAGAATAGAAAAAAAAAGAAAAAAAATAAGTTATTTGGTGTGCAATAAAAAAATTGAAAGAAAATTGTAAATTAGTAAGTAAATTTATTATTTTACCCTTTAATATTATTTTCTCATTTTACTACAGAAATCTTCAATTCTATTACAGTTATTACAGATTTTATTTTAATGTCACTATTTACCTAAAAAATTTTATGTTTATTCACTTAGGTCCCTAAATAAAATTTTTCTTTTGTCCTTTATTTGATATAAACTCTTCTATTACTTCAGTTAGATTCCTTTGAGAATATATTTTATTTTTTGTTAAAATCAACCACTATAAAACTTTTTAATTTATTCACGTCCTTGTTAAGATACCCCCTATTCATGAATTCAGAAAAGAGCCATGAAGACGAAAATAGGGCAAGATGAATACAGAAGCTTTAGGTCTTCGTCTCCATCAATTTCAACCCATTTACCATCAGCTTTGGGTCTTCAGAGTAAGAAAAAGAGAGGAAGAGAGCCTACCATAGGAATCTTTCTCTTTGAAAACCTTCAAGAAAGGCCGTTGAACTTCGATTGATCATCCTCGTTGGCACTCTCTCTACACTACGTCACAAGCTCGCTCAATCACTTGCTCTTCTCCCTTCTTCCAAAAGTCCCCAAATAAGAGCAAGGGACCAAGTATATGTAGGCTAGAACACCACTGCGATTCAGATTTTAGGATGGTGTGAGGCAAAGGCCAGGGGGTTTATATGGTCGTGCACAGGTTCGGACACATGGCCTAATACCTTGATTTGGTGGATTTGCCATTAGTGGAGGAGGGAGAAAGGCATCATCGTCGAAGATATGTGTTCATCCACAGCAATGGAGATAACAGGCAGCAAAAGCGAGGAAGAGAAGCAACATTAAGAAAAATGGAATCATTGTAACTTCATGTGTTTTTCATAATGGAGAACGGGTTTTCCATAGGAGAAGGGAGGGAAAGAATGGACAGAAAATGAGCTGCTTTCTTTTTTTCTATAATGGAAAGCTTCCTTTCCATTAGACTCTGCCAACCAAACAGAGGAGATGCTACTGCTCATAGGACTTCTGTGTTACATTCCTCCTATGTTGACCAACCAAATGGGTTGTTAGAGTCTTACGCCAATAGTAATATGATGTTCCACATTCTACTGTTCACATTCAAATTTCCCACTTCCTAAAGTTGCCCTAGGCTCTTTCCAAGAAGAATCATGGACATATGTTTCTTCTATACCCAAAAGAAAAAATATATATTTTTCTTTCTAAAATTTTGTCTTCATAAAGTCAAAGCAAATTAAACTCATGAAACGTAATTTATGTTGTAAAAATTTACTGTCACAATGAGTCGCGTTTTAACAGTCACTGTCCTTAAAGAAAATTATTCTGCCACTATAAAAATTATTCTGCATCTACAAAACTTCCTCCAGGATTAAACAAACCATTCTGAGAATTTCTCAAGTCATAGAACAACAGAAACTTAAAACATGTGACATAGAAAGTTTGAGAGAAAAGAGAGAAAAGAGAAGACAACTTTTGGCTGTCTTACAAAAAGATCAGGAGGAGGCCTTTCTATAGGCAAAAAAGTGTAACAGTAAAAAACATGAATTTAAAGGGCTTTTAATAGCAATTAAAAAATAGTTACAAAATATTTAAAACTATTAAAAACCGTCTCATTCCTTTTACTCTCGTTTGAATATTAACAATACACTATTTTTTCCAACAATCCCCACATATTTCAAAAAATAATTTTGAAAAAAATTTTTGGGTTACGTACATGAGTATAGATATATTAATCAAGTGCCTTTATTTAGATTATGAATATAATCTAGACAGTTAAGATTTAACTCATAGAGTAGTTGGTGAAGCATATAACTTTTATGAACCAATATACTCTTAGTCGTAAACTAGGGATCTTAGCAATCACATTTCACCCTCACAATTTTTGCTATTAACATTATTGTACGCGTTATTTCGGCCATGCGCATGCCTGGTATTCATAAATGCTCTAGAGATTTCGCCACTCTCTCATTGGAGGGGCTCTTCTCTACATTATATAGGTGATTTTCAACAAGTGTATCTACAATGAATACACTACCCTCAACGTAAGGCTATGAAAACCATTAAGAGCTTGCGCTTAGCCCACTAATCAATAGATTCAAGCATTTTACACTTAACACCATAGAAAGGGACTGAGAAAGATAGTGCTAGCAGAACTAATATATGACTTGTTATTACCCATATGAACATTTTGATATCGGATATTTTTATATACATTGTAGTCCTTATCTTAGTCTTATTTTCATTTTAATATTACTAACTCTCTAAGATTATTATGTTTTAGGATTATTTGGGTCTAAATTAATTATAAAGTTGATATGCTTTAATTTTATATTTTTATGAGCTTAATTAATTAGATTCAAATTAATTCTATTTCTTAATCACAGATTTAAAGAATTAGAGAGTAGACTTGCTGATTTGGATGCCACATGGATGAATTTGATGACATGGCAGCTAACTGGGCATTGACTTAATTGCTTACTGAGATAGTGGGACCCATTGTTATGTATAAAGCAACTAAAACAGCATGCCTTCAACCTTTTAGCAAATTATGCAGCAAAAATTAGTAGCAGAAATAGCATGCATGCAGACACAGAAAAATCAGAAAAGGCATTAGCAGTTGCAGCAGAAGAAAGGTACAACACTTTGGTTCACACTACCACGATGTCGAATTGCCCAGAATTAAATTCGTGACAATTTTGTAATATAGTAATCCTCAGGTTATATTCATTCAAGGAGTCTCACATCTAACTACTAATCAATTGTTGGTAACACTCAAACACTAATAACATAACATATAAATGGGAGGGTTGTATTGATGGAATAATGCAGAATTGAGAACCTATGAAACAGTAACAGCAACAGAGAGTTTGACAGCAAAACAGAAGATGCAACCAACCACTGGGATTTATGGGAGTGTAACTATCATTACTTAACTCATTGATTCAGTCTTGTTCTCATTTTACCACTTGGTTTTTAAGAAAAGAAATCTAGAGGAACTTCCAAAATTTATATTGCTTTTAACTACAGTTAAGAAGAACTCTATTAGTCTATAGCTAGAAACAATTTCAAAAGATCGTAACCAAATCAAGTTAGACATTATCTAAATAAGCCATTTCGTTTTACTTACTTTTTCAATCGGTTAAGTAAGATTATATCTCAAACACATATCAGTTCATGCTTCTACAAGTTTATATCAAAATCTAGTATCAACATAAATACAAGAGCAAAACAGAAAATGAAAAGGAGATAAAATGGAGAACAAAACACTTATCTTGCATTGAAAGCTCAAGTTACAACATCCTAAGTTCCTAGTGACATATTACAATGAGAATTTAGCCCTTTATGAGATCAAGATCACTAAAACAATAGAGAGAAAAACAGAGAAAAAGTGACCTATGAATTTTCTAGGTTATAGAAAATGTGTGTTGTCTACTGAGTTGCAAAACTGATGCATTAATATTCTAAGAACATGAAAAATTTGTTATCACTTATATTCAAATAAGTTAACTCATTTGTTATAGTGAAATAATATAATATTTTAATATCTTCAATTTAATTCATCTAAAAAGCATTTCAAATATATAATATGTTTTAAAAATCATATAAAATTTTAATTTTATTCTTATCATAATAAGAAAAGAAAATTTTATTGTTAGAAGAAACAAAAAAAATAATTTAGTAAAATTTAACTAATTGATTAAAATCTTATTTTGGTCCCTCACAATGTCCTTTTTTTAATCTGGTCCTTCATAAATTTTTATTCTCAATTTGGTCCCTTACAGATTGATATGTTATCAATTTAATCCCTCAAAAAAATTTATATTTTTAATTTGGTCCCTTATAGATTAATATGTTATCAATTTAGTCCCTCACTTATTTTCATTCTCGGTTTTATCCCTAACAAATTGATATTTTATCAATTTAATTCTTTTTTTGCTGACCATAACTTTTAATGGCAACAACTTTTGATGAAGGGACTAAATTGACAACATATAAATTTATGAGGGACCAAATTAAAAATAAAAATATGTGAGCGACTAAATTAATAACATATCAATTTATAAGAAACCAAATTAATAATGGAATTTTGTAAGTGACTAACTTAAGAAAAAAAGACATCTATGAGGGACCAAAATGATATTTTGGTCCTTATTAATTTACTTAGTTTATTATTATTATGATTTTTTTTGGTTATCCTTTATTTTTTAGTTATACATATAATATATTATTTACGTATAATAATAATAATAATAATAATAATAATAATAATAATAATAATAAAACTTTTATATAGTCAAAATATGTTAATAATATACTATTTAAGAAGTAACATAAAATAATTTAGAAGGAAATCTTGGTATTAAAAAAAATTATTGAGGGTACTTATGCCTTTTATATTGTTATAATTTTCTTTCCTTTAAAATTCCTCCACTTTCAGAGGGAAAGAAAACAAGAGGGGAGGGGGGAAAAGAGATTTTTTACTTATATTTTTCCTCCTCTCTCCTTTAACTAATTGAAACAAACAATGCTAAATTAAAAAAATTCCTCCCCTCTCCCTTCCCTCCATTCCCCCCAACCAAACAATACATTAAAAAAGTTGAGATATTCATACTTCAGCCCAGTACTACGTAAATTATATTTTTACTCTAACCTTCAAATTCCTTTTTTTTTGTGTTTATTCTTATTTTTCTGGTGTTGTTCCAACAATTTTAAGGTTATTTTCATTGATTTACTCAAATTGCGAATCACAAAATTTCTTTTCAAATAAATTTCACAATTGAGAAAATCTCATAAAAATGATTTTTCAAAACCTTCCTTCACCATTCTTATTTTTCATTTGTTGGAGCAACACTTGAAAAATAAGAATAAATACAAAAAATAGAAGAATTTAAGGTTAGAGTAAAAATATAATTCACGTGGTACTAGGCTGAGGTTTGAATATTTCAACTTTCTTTAAAGTATAATTTTCACGTCTTCCACTGGTTAACTTTGCTATATTACCAGATGTAGGGGTACACAAACGTGTTAGTTCCAAGATACAATAGCCCATGATTCACCTATTTGTTTACTGCCTCTGAACATAAAAAATAAACTGGACTCGCTTCTCTAGTACCTTCTCTACCCAAAGTATCACATAAATACATATGCTTATTTGTTTTTTCCCCATTTGATATATATTATCTCATACCCAAACTTGCTTTCACAAACACATATATAGTTGTTGTTGGCTTCTCAATATTTCCGTTGGGAGAAAACCATTGGCCGCCAAATTGAGAATAAAAGCTATTAACTCCAATGCAATATGAAAATCAAAGCTTTTAAAAGTAATATAAAAGCATGCCAACGTATAAAGCAAATATACATCATTCAATATATATAAAGCAACATGAATATAGGGAAAGGTTAGTGTTTTCTATTGGAAATTAATATAAATTAATATTTTATAATAATAAACTTTGACAATCCCCCACTTATTATTATAAAATAGCACACAATATAATATATACTCTTTGAGTAGAGGTGGATTATTATGCATAAAATAGCACACAAGACAAAAGGCATTAGTTGTGAAGAGGAATGACCTTACCAACTGCTAACAAGAAAAAAGTGTTATTAATATAATTGTTGTTTGCATGATTTCCATTTACCGTATGAAAAAATGGGCAGCAACTTTTGGGGGTATATATATTTTCTATGTTCTATTTCTTGTAGTTATTTATTTGAATGTCAATGTATAAAAAAGTGTTATTAATATAATTGTTGTTTGCATGATTTCCATTTACTGTATGAAAAAATGGGCAGCAACTTTTGGGTGTATATATATTTTCTATGTTCTATTTCTTGTAGTTATTTATTTGAATGTCAATGTATTGATCATGCAAAAGATCATAGACCTGGTGTTGTGCTGCAATTTTGTATATGGAGAGTAAATAAAGTATATCAATCTTCCAAACTTTCCCTTTCCAAAGTTGTGTTGAATGGCTTCTGAACAATTTACTGATATTCCTAATAGGTGACCTGGTGGTGTGCTGCAATTTTATATTTAAGAAACCTAGAGTCTTGAGGACCTCTTCTTGCAGAAGGGAAACTTGAGAGTTTGTTTGTATATGGTTGAGAAAAATCAAAGTATTATGTAGAATGATAGCATTATGTTATGCATCAACTAGTAAATGGTAATCAATCAAGTTAAAACCAAAAAAACAATACTACTACTATGTATTTAAGTCTAATTTTTTGCGTCATGGACTGATGGGGGGATAGCTCATTGGGATAGACACACTTACTACACAGAACAAACCAATGGGAAAAACTTACAATAACCTTGCTCTCCAATACAAAAAATCTTGTTTTGTGGATTAATTTTTTGTTATATGATACAACAAAGTAAGTTAATTTTTTTTCACAAAATATAAGTATAATTATTATAATATGATAAGTCTCCAGTGGCTACCGAAAAGAACGCGTCTTCGTCTTCATCCATGGGTGGATAACAAATTCTTCTCCAAAGCTTCTTACAGAATTGAAAAAACGAATACTATAGTGGGCTTCAATTTTGAGGAAGAATTCGCACACTTCAAACGTCCGCACTCCATCTCCAGTTGGAACAAGACGCACTGCTAGAAGCTGGAAGAAGACGCACCGAGGAATGAAGGAGACGATGTTACAGTGTTTTTTAGAAAAAAAATTAGAAAGTCAAATCAAAGCCATCGGCTCAGGTAAAGATGACCGGATCCAGATGTGGGCAGGCGAGCCAATC
Organism: Biancaea sappan; assembly: GCA_037074585.1. NCBI lineage: Eukaryota > Viridiplantae > Streptophyta > Magnoliopsida > Fabales > Fabaceae > Biancaea > Biancaea sappan. The sequence goes on from CM073495.1 coordinate 3,691,797, forward strand.
ACTGGACACATGTCGAGCAATTATGTGTTAAAAAAAAAAAGAAATGTAAAACAGTGCGTTTTATTAAATGACCCTGTGTGATCTGGGCCATTGGATCACGTTGATCTAGTGGCCCAGTTTCTCCCAACAGAACTCAATCTGGTCTGTTACCTTTCTTCTTCTGACAGCCTTGAGTGCAAAGAGTAGTCTGCTCTTCTTCAGTCAAAGAGGAGGCACGCCAAATCTAGAAGGAGCCGGTGAAAAAGGCGAGGAGTGAGATAGGAGGATGATTAATGCTTCACCAACCAACAAGTCTGTTTGTTCTCCCTAATACTCCTAAAGCCTAGCATCCTGAACTTGATCCTGCAAAGTCAAAATTGATTGGAAAAGAAAAACAAAAAATTATGATGTCGAATAATTGGGAATAGACATTACACACTACAATAGCTCACCAATATGTTAATTTTGAAAATGAATTCCCTCCATATCCTCTAGTCCTCCTGAGGGTCGTTGGATTTTATTGGCTCATAATATTTTTGTACCTTTCAGCTTCAACATAAAAGAATGAATAATCAGATTGGCTTGTTTATTTGTCAAGCTGATGCATGACCGTTGCTAAAAGTTAAATTTTTTTCTTAAAAAAAGAGAACGCCGTGCTCCTAACAACGTATCCGTTCTCACCCAGCTTAGCCTGAATCAATGCATTTCCAGTAATATCAACAAACCATTTTATCCTAAACATGAAACATCAGTGAATCATACCATGTTATCATCTTTCTCATCATCATCATCTGCAGCTTCGGCAACATCTAGCTCCATCTCACATATGTCCTTAGCATCATTTTAATTTATTTACAATTTATTAGTTGAGATGGTAAACGGCCTCATTCTTGTAAGGAGAAGAATATAAATTCAAATCTCAAAAAAAATATTTGTTAGAAGGACTATAATCTTATCACTCAAGGTCTAAAAAGAAATTAGTTCTAAGTCTAAAATAGCATTAGGATATTTTGGGTTCAAACAAAAAAATACTCATTTTCAATATGCTAGTAAAAACAGTCAATAACTCATAATTTTGTTCTACAAGCAGAAGCGGAAGATCAATTGAATCTAAGCTATTTCACCACGAATATAAACTTCAAAATTTTCTCATATTACATTTATCTTTATAATAAATCAGTCAAACCAAGTTATACATGCAAAAAGAATATCATCAAATGCTTTAAAAAAAACTCTAAATAAACCTTAAAGCTTGAGGCGCAAAAAGTAATTAATCTCAAATCCAAAGTGACTTGGGAGATACTCTAAATTCAAACAAAAAAAAATCTTTAATTCATTTTTAATATGCTACGAGAAACAGTTAATAACTCAAAATTTTATCTTACAAGAAGAAGTGAAAATTCAATTGAATCAAGCCTATCTCACAGCAAATGTAAACTTCAAAATATTCCCGTATTGCACATGTATAAACATTGCCGTAAAAATAAGTACACTTATAACGTTTAGAAAAGTTATATTCATTAATATATTAAACAACAAAAAGTGTATAATTAAATAGTTAAAAATTTTGATAATTGGAATAATGATTTATTATATTTATATGTTATAAAATAAATTAATAAATATAATTCAATTATCAAAAAATTATAATTATTTTAATATTTTATTTATATATTAATTTAATATAATTTTTTTAAATAATAACTAAATGTAATAATGAAAATTTTAATCTTTAAAAATAAAATAAGCGGTAAAATATTTAAATTTTAGAAATTGATCCAAGTTACCATTACTCTAATCTATCCTACTCTAGGCTACATGGTCTTGGAAGATTGATTTTGAGTGTGTAAGTAATGTTAGTTATTTTGAAAAGAGGGTTGTGTGTTAATCTAGACTGTGTTCAGCTGGTTATATAAGGTAGCTTATAGTTTATTTGACTAATTTAAAAGTTTTTAGAAATATTCAGTAAATGAATTTATTTTAGTAACTTATCGTTTTTTATTTTTTATTCCTGTTTTACCCTTTTTTTTTAGAATATCAATTATACCCCTTACTTTATTATAACCTAGTTCTTCAACTTATTCACTATGGTCCCATCATCCTCTTCCTCCCTACGTGTTGGCCGTCATCTGTTATCGTTGCAGTTTGTTACCAGCCATCATCCTTCATCAATCGTCTATCATCGTTCGATGGAGTCCGTCATCTTCTGTCATCTTCGTTCATCTTCTTCATCATCTTCTGTCGCCTTTGTTCGTCTTCTTCTTCTATCTATCGTATATATATAATTTAAATTACTTTAATTAAAAACAAAATATGATATGTTTATTTGTATTATTTTGAGACTATAAAATATATGTCATTTTTGTGTCATTTTACATTTTTTAACTATTTCAACCGCTATTTTTACCAAACACTTCAAATTCAATAAGCTAGTTTATAAGTTTTCAACTTTCAGTTATCAAATATTAGTTAAAAATTAACTTATAAGCTTTTAACTAAATTTGCCGAATAGAGCCCTAATTTAACTTCTCTTAATGGATAAGATTGTTATTTGAAATGTTCGAATAAGTTTTGTTTCAAAAAATAGTTTAATTTGTTTAGGTAGGCTACCTACTTTCTAGCATGATGTAGATTGTCTATAGACTATAGTACTCTTTCTACATGCTTTAAATATGCATGAATTGTAGTCATTTGTATGAAGTAAGAAAGTGAGCAACAAAACATTTTGAGTTTCTTGTCCCATTCAATTTAGAAATTTATCTCTTCTTCCTTGTTATAGCCAATATTTGAACCATCATCAAACGTGAAAATAATATAAAAAAATAATTAAGAAAATAAATAAAAGAGTTCAGACATATCAACTCTCGGACTTCTTTGCTTTAAATTTCTTTTTTTTTTCAAAGATTTTTTAAATTAATTTAAAAAAGTCATGCAAACATGTGTGTTGTATTTAGTGAAATTATGTGTTATAATTGTTTAGGATATTTATAATGGGCTTCATTGATGTGATTAACATTTTCTTTGTCTAATTCCCAATGTAGAACAGTAGAAGTAACATAGTTCAATAGTGAGAGGAAGCATGAGAAATTGTGAAGCCCTCAAATGGAAGTCATCTCATACTTTGCCTCAAATTGTTAAAACAGTGGCCCAGAAATCCAAAATCCATGTTTTTAATCATGGAACTACCACTTAAATTGAATTCATGATAATATGAAGGAAAAATTTACGGAGTTTGAATCCTTAAGAGATTAAATTATTTTAAGATATGTGTGTGGGAGAATTAAAAAAAATATTTTACAAAAATTTTGAAGTAATTTAATAGTAAAAAAACTCTGAAATGTCAATTTTTTCATAAACTTACTCTAATATGAAAGAAAGTTCAAGCTCTACTTTCTTCTTAAAGTAAACGACATACTCTTTTTCTATAGAAAATTGGATGTTCAGACCATAATCTTTGTCAAAGTCATAGTATGTGGACTTCCATAGAATATTTAGACCGAAAAATGAACAATCTTAACTTCACCAATAAAATATCATATTGAATTTAAATTCAAGCATGTATTGGGTTATACAAAATCGACTTGGAGAGTCTAATAGAAGATATTTTAGATCAAACTGATCATAAAAAATCTAGATGTAAAGATTATTAGAATCGTAAATAAAGTTTGGACTGTTATAATATATTTTCCAGACACTTTTTTTGGAGGAAGCAAACTTGGCAGTCGATATTTATGCGGTTAAGGTCATTCAAGCTCAAAATCCTTTATTTTCTTTTAGGGTTATTTTATCATATTTCTTACATAATCATGATTTTGTTTAATTTTGTTTGATTAGTAATTACCCTCTTCTCATCGCAATTGATTATGCATATGTTATGTTAATACAAATGAATTATTCAAAATTTAATTTCTTTATAATATATTTGCAAATTATCATAGGCACATACAATGTGGCCATGAACAAATATATTATCTGATAGAAAAACAGAGCACAAACTAAACTAGACATTTTGCTTACATTAGAGTATAAGTATGCTGTAGTCATAGTCATCCTCTTTTTTGTTCATCAACTTAAGCATTCAAGAGATCTATACAATATATTCCACTTTATATGTAGTTTTTTATACAAGTCACATGCATCTTACTTGCCATAAGAAAATGAATTAATTCTGCTATGAAACCTTTTAAAACCATGTGAACACTCAAGCTTGATAAAATTATGGATCATACATTTTCTCCTTTACTTTCAGTGCCACAAGTTTGTGACATCTTCAATCCTTCATAGTCATCACTACCATCGTCATCCCCTGAATTTCCTCAAGTAACAACTTCTCGGGAATCATATTTCCATATGTGCTTGAGTTTGGCTAGATTTGATAGAGTTATTTCTTTCAATGGAATGGTTTCTTTCACCAATGTTCCTCTGTTACTTATGGCCCCCGAATCAAACACGGCTTCTAGTGAATCACATTCTCTTACTTCAAGCTTTTCAAAATTAGAAAGATCTTGCCATACGTTTCCATCCCCTGAATTTCCAGGTTGAAGAAAGAGACATCAAGGTATGACTGTTAATGAGGGATTTCCAGGTTATAGGGTTGAAACTAATAACATCAGCCTTTGCTAAAAAAATATGTATAGTTATACAAGAAAATCAACAAACATCCCAAATCCAACCTTGTATAGCCTTTACTCATGTTGGTTCAAATCATACAACCCATGAAAGCTAAATTAGAAGAATAGATCACAGTCAAAACAGGTTGTATACTATAGATTATGTAAGAGACAACAGTTGTGATAGAATAACCTTAGTACAAGTCCACTACAGCAGAATTTTCTCTCACAATCTCATAAATACTGAAATACATAATATGTAAATATTATTACAGTCATATTTGCACATGGGTATGAACCATTTATGATCAAGTTCAAACTTCAACCATCAATACGTGGCAAAATGGACCATAACATAACGATTCTACACACCACACAAGAAAGAAAGGGATCATAAAAGTGTGAAACAATCCTCATAGTGACAATAAACTACAAATTCTTCCCGCATTGCATCTGTAATTACTATGAACCAATCTCGGAAATATATACAAAACAACATTCTTCTAACGACCTCTTATTTCTGATTGTATTCTACAGACGATACCTATGACATATAATATATGCCACCAGAATGTCACATTCATTCGTAAACTATTAATATGCTGCATTGAATTACTCTCTCTTGATTAATGTTATTCCTCCTCTCTGCTTTCTTGAACCAATCGAAGACAGCATGGCAATAAATTTCACACAACTATTATTTTATCCAAAATCACTTGGTTAACTAGTTATACACTTGTACAAGTAATGGAGAATATATGAATCAACTAGCATAACTTGGCCACTACAACACATTTTATAATTTATATCAGATGTTGCATTGCAGTAGTTTTTCACTTGTTCTACCTTTGGCTACAAGTTGAACTTCAAATTGCCGTCATATGGCATCTCTTGTTATAATGAATTAAACCAGTTCATATATGGAAAAGGAAAATCATCAAACACTTTAAGCCCATGGGAAATAAGCAAAGTAGTTATAGAAAAAGTCCACGTATAGAATAGAACACTAATATATGTATCAAATCTCACCATAGCTATTACAAAAATTAACAAAATTGTGAATACTGGATAACACTGATTTTCAAAGTACCCTGCCTCTCAAGTTGCTTACTGCCTCACCCTGCTCTCTTTTGAGGATAAATTTTCATGGAGACAGTCCTATTAACACTCTTGTATGCTCAATAAGACTTGACATCATTTTCATTGTTCACTAAAAAAAATCTCTCAACATGATCTCATCTAGCAAAAGCATAAGAAAATTCAATAACTCCCAAATCGTTCACTACTTTCATCCCATCTAGTATAATCGCAGATCCACCATAAATGCTTAACACAACTTCTTCACTACTCTTGAGAGCTAACAAGCCTGCTATGCCCCCATAATGTCTTGAATCAGAATGAAACACCTCAATCCATGACTCTGCAACACCATATTCTTTCATCACCCACATCCTTCAAAATTTTCTGTCGGACTCTGAATAATTTGTATGAGCTAGAGCAAGCAATCCCCCACTTGCCAAAATGAATACCTCAAAAGGTGACACTTTGACATGCTCTGGTAATGTTATTTCTCCAAATGTCTCTTCAACCTCATCAAATGATAAGATAATATTGTGATATTGATGTCTTGCGATTCTTCGACAAACAACCCAATGTAGTAACACCATTCATAAATATCTGTGGTGTACAATTTACATGCCACGAGGCTTCAAATGGAGGAACTCTACTAGTGATTCTTCTCCAGGACTGAGTGGCAAGAGAGTAAACCATAACTTGAGGAAGAGTATCTTGTTCATCAGAGAGAGTCAGAAGCTTGACAACCTTAAACTCCTTGTTCTTACAATCATAACCAAACCCGAACATTACCTTATACTTCTCATGGATGACGCTAGGTTTGGGAAGTACCACATATTTCCTTATAGATGGGTTCCAAATAATGACAGTGGTGCCATCTGATATTGAATGGTCAGCAACACATACCAGCCCATTGCACGTGCCAACCACCTGCGAGTGGCCAAGTCTAAATGGATGAAAGAGTGGAAACTTCAGAATAGAGAGGTTATCAATTTGTTCATTGTCTAAAAACAGTGAGTAAAATATCTCAATAGTCATAGTTGTCCTCCCTCTTTTGTAGGCTATGGAGTTGAAGGAAGAGAGTCATTTCCATGGTTGATTTGAATGGTACGAGTAGGGTGGTTAGATATGAAGGTGTGATTGGTGATGAGGAATTTCCAAGTTTTGCAGACAGAAATACATTTCACTAAAGATTTGATGGGAAGTCTGTGAAGAATTTCAACCAAAACTTTTGGAGGAAAATAGTCAGACATTGCTTCGATTCAAAATGAGGAAGAAGAAGAAATTAAGAGAGACCCAAATCTTATTGTGCCTTGGTTTCTGAAACATAGAGTTTTACAATTCTAATACCAAGTTTTTTTTTTGTCAAATTCCAAAGGCATATGCTTTTGTAGAAAGCAATAAAATAGCAGTTATTGACCAAAGACCTTATCTTATTTTATTGACTGACTGTACAGCCCGATCACATGTACACATAGTTATTGGAAGCATTTAAAGTTAAACGTATTAATTTTGGAATTTGGGTCAAATTTGATGCTCTAACTTTATTTTTATTATAAAATAAGCTAGAGACAATTCATCTAGATTCTAGACATGGTAAAGAGACAGGGAGATCAGTTTGGTTTTGATAACTATAAATTAATATAGTGGTAAGAGAATTTTGTCGTGGGGTTTACACTTCATATTAAAAATTAAAAATAAGCTTGGTTCATGCATGAATCATCCAGACATGGGTTTTGATTCTTAGCAGTTAGTGTTGGGTGAGTCATTGTGATTTGGTCGTGGTGTTCGTTCTTGTCTACTCACAGCTACAATTTGGTCCTACAAAGATTAAGCTTTCTCAATTTAGATTTTCAAAGATTGTATTTGTTCTCAATTCCATCTGTGTATCAAAGTGACATTTCAAATTTCAAATTGGTAATGCAGCTTTTAGAGATTTAACAACAAAAAGACCAATTTAAAATACATGCAAACTTTCAAAAATCGAATTGAGATAAAATAATCTTTTGAAAATTAAATTTTTTTTTTCCTTTTCCTATGAGCTTTGATCGACTCTGGACTTTCTAGTATCTAAAGCATAGAGCTTGAGGATAAGAATTGTTATATTATATAAAGTGCAACTAGCAGAATCGACTACCTTAAAGACCTTATTCCTAGAATCATAACCAAACCCGAAGATATTTAGTTAGGAACTTGTTCTTAATTAGAACTTAAGCATTATGTTGGATACCAAAAGTTGTCATAAATGCTTGAATACATAAAAAGTAAATAAGGGAAAATATAGCATCTTACAGAAAACAAAGCCCAGACTACATGTTTTTGCTGTCATTCATTTCTAACATAAAAGTAATCACCATACAATAGTGTGCTACCTCAAGTCTTCAGTAGCTTATCTTGAAGCATTGATTGGCCTTTTCTCTACCATTTCTCTTTCCGCAGTTGTTGGTAAGACAGAGCATAGGGTTCTTTGTTTATTAGAAACAAACTTGGGACATAATATCCAACAAAAGAAACTTTGGGAAATTCCCGAAGTCCCAACTTCTTCACTGATTCTGTCATGGGATCTAGTAAAACTATCCCATCCATGGATTCTAGCACCACTTCCCCACTACTCCTAAGTGCAAACTCCCTTGATATGCCTCTCTTTTGTGTTGAATCACTATAAAACACTTGAGTCCACGATTCCACAACACCATATTCTTTCATCACCCAAATACTGAAGAACTTAAAATCTCCAAATTTTGGAGCATGTCTATGAATAACAACAAGGCAATCCCCTCCTGCCAAAATAGATACTTTGAAAGGTGATTCCTTCAAACAATGGGGTAGCATCAGTTCTCCAAATGTCTCTTCACTCACATCAAATGTCAAAATAAAATATTGACTCCGACCGTTACAAGTACGCTGGACAACCCAATGTAGCAAACCATTCAAATACATCTGGGATGTAGGCTTTACATCCCAAATATGCTCATAAAAATATGGAGGACATGTAGCAGTGATGCTCCTCCAGCAACCAGAGGCAAGAGAGTAAACCTCTACTTGGGGAGTAGCTTTTTTCCCTCTGAGAGTCACAAGTCTGACTAGCCTGAAGTCCCTATTCCTAGAATCAAATGCAAACCCATAAATAACAAAGTGCGTCTCTTCTATTCTAGGGTGTCAGTATTATTAAATAAATTAAGCTTTGGAAATTGAAGCCCACTATATGAAAGTAGCCACACTTATCTTCTGCAACCAAAATTGTAGGTGCTGCCCAAGCCACTTAGTTTCATTAGTTTATAATATATTTTGTAGTCACCGCACTTTTCCTTCTCCATTGGGTTCTCTTATTTTATTATATTATGTAGCCTATAAAAGGCATATAGGTGTGTGGTTGTAATATATATCAGAGTGTGTATCAATATATTGGACTTTGGGTATTTGACGTTGTGTTATTTCTTTTCCTCTTCTCTCGTCTCTCTCTCCCCTTTGTGTTATATATGTGTGTGAAAAAAATATAGCTGACAGCAAATTGGTATCAGAGCCTAGTAGTGTGAGCATAAAAATATTTTGAGTGTGTGAGGAACAAGAGAGTTCTCACTATGTCAAATTTTTTTTTTTACAGTATATTTTGGAAGAGAGAGATATGGCAATTAATTTCAATATTGTCTGGTCCGGTCCAAAATTAGATGGGAAATTAGATTTTAGTTATTGGGAAATTTTGATGTCTACCCATTTAAGAGCTCACAATATTTGGAGCTTGGTGGAATCAGGATTACAACAAGGAGCTGATGAAGCTGCTCAAAGGAAAGACCAGTTGGCACTTTCACAAATTCATCAAGGTGTAGATTACTCAATTTTTGGCAAAATAGCAAATGCCAAAACAGCCAAAGAAGCGTGGGATATTTTGAAGTTGTCATATAAAGGAGTTGAAAAGGCCCAGAAATCCAAATTGCAGTCTCTACGTTGAGAATATGAAAGGTATGAAATGACTAGTTTAGAAACAGTAGAATAATATTTTTCACGTGTTACAGATCTCGTCAACAAGATGAGAGTGTATGGAGAAGAAATTCCTGATAGCAAGGTGGTGGAAAAAATTCTACACAACATGCCAATGAAGTTTGACCACGTGGTGACTACAATAATTGAGTCCCACGACACAGACACCATGACAGTAGCAGAGTTGCAGGAAAGCGTTGAAAGCCACGTGAGCAGAATTCTGGACAAGACCGAAAAGGTGAATGAAGAAGCCTTGAAGAGTCAGGTGAATCTCAACAAAGTTGCCGAATCCAGTCAAAATGTTGGAAGTAGAGGTTGTGATAATTTCAACAATAGAGGAAGAGGAAATTACAGAGGTAGAGGCCGAGGAAATTTAAGAGGAAGAGGACGTAACAATTTCAACCAAGGAAGAGACAACAATCTCAGATCATCCAATCAAGGAAGAGGTGGAAACAATTCTGGGTTTACTAACGGAGGAAGAGGAAGAGGTAACAATTATCAAGAAAGAACAAATTTTAATTGTTTTTATTGTGGAAAATTTGGGCATAAAGCTATAGATTGTAGATTCAAACATCAAGCAAACATGGCAGAAAATCAGTATCAAGATGCTGTGAGAATACTGATAACCCACAAAGTTTATTTCTGATAAGTAATTCTTTTTCAGAAGATGAAAATATTTGGTATTTAGATACTGGATGTAGTAATCATATGTGTGGAAAAAAGGAGCTATTTTCTTTTATGGATGAAACGGTAAGATCTACAGTGAAATTTGGTAATAATTCAAATATTCCAATTTTGGGAAAAGGCCGAGTTTCTATAAGATTGAAAGATGGTTCACAAAATTTTATCTCTGATGTTTTCTATGCTCCTGGTCTTCACCTTAATCTATTGAGTATGGGACAACTGTTAGAGAAAGGTTACGATATGCAGATTCACCATGGCTACTGCACGATGACTAATGAAAGTGGGAGATTTATTGCTAAGGTAAAAATGACTCCCAACCGCCTATTTCCCTTGAAAACCCAAAATGATAAGTTTCCTTGTTTGAGTTCTATAATTCCCAATAATGATTGGTTATGGCATATGAGATTTGGTCACTTTCACTTTTCTGGATTAAATTATTTATCACGAAAAGAATATGTTTCTGGATCACCTGTTGTGAATATTCCTAATGGAATATGTGAGACCTACCAAATGGGAAAAAAACACAGAGAATCATTTCCAACTGGAAAATCCTGGAGAACGGAAAAACTATTGGAGATAGTTCATTCAGATCTGTGCTCGGTTGAAATACCAACAGAAGGAGGTAGCAGGTATTTTATTACTTTCATTGATGATTTTAGCAGAAAAACTTGGGTGTATTTCCTAACGAAAAAATCGGAAGCTTGTGACGTGTTCAAGACATTCAAGGCATTTGTAGAAAAACAAAGTGGTTGCAGAATCAAAGCACTTAGAACAGACAGAGGCCAAGAATACCTTGCCTGTATAGATTTATTTGAGCAGTATGGAATCCAACATCAACTTACAACTAGATACACTCCTCAATAGAATGGAGTAGCAGAAAGGAAGAACAGGACAATTATGGACATGGTGAGATGCATGCTGAAAGCCAAACAATTGCCTAAGGAATTTTGGGCAGAAGCTGTTGCCACTGCTGTTTATATTTTGAACAGGTGTCCTACAAAAAGTGTTCGTGATAAGACACTTGAAAAAGCTTGGAGTGGAAGAAGACCCTCAATTCGGCACCTCAGAGTCTTTGGATGTATTGTATATGCCCACGTACCAGATCAGCTCAGAAAGAAATTAGATGACAAAGGTGAAAAATGTATTTTCATTGGCTACTCTACAAACTCAAAGGCATATAGACTTTACAATCCAGAGACAAAGAAGATGATAATCAATCGTGACGTGACATTTGATGAAGAAAAAATGTGGGATTAGTCTTTGAAGGCCCAAAGGGATACGGTGATAATTCCAGACAATTATGAAGAAGAGAATGGACAAGGAGTCCCACCAACTAATGAACCAGAAACATCTAATAGACCACAGAGGAACCGCAGATTACTAGCCAGATTAGAGGACTATATTGTGGGTAACAATAATGATACTTCTGACAAAGAAATTATCAATTTTGCTTTATTTGCAGATTGTGAGCCAGTGAATTTTGAAGAAGCTTCAAACAATGAGAATTGGAGAAAAGCAATGAATGATGAGATTCAAGCAATTGAGAAGAATGAAACGTGGGAGCTAACAGATTTGCCAGCAGATAAAAGGCCAATTGGAGTGAAATGGGTGTACAAAACGAAGTATAAGCCCAATGGTGAGATTGATCGTTTTAAAGCGCGGTTGGTTGCTAAAGGATACAAACAAAAACCAGGTATTGATTACTTTGAAGTATTTGCTCCCGTTGCAAGATTAGATACAATTTGCATGATTATTTCTCTCTCAGCACAAAATAACTGGAAAATATATCAAATGGATGTTAAGTCTGCATTTCTTAATGGTACACTGGAAGAAGAAGTATATGTTGAGCAGCCTGCAAGTTATATGATAAATGGAAAAGAAGATAAAGTTTACATATTGAAGAAAGCATTGTATGGGTTGAAGCAGGCACCAAGAGCATGATACAATAAGATCGATTCCTACTTCATGCAGCATGGCTTTGAAAGATGTCCATTTGAGCACACTTTATATATTAAATTTGTTGAGCCTGGAGCTATTCTTATTGTGTGCCTTTATGTTGATGATCTAATCTTCACCGACAATAATTTAAAGATGATTGCAGAATTCAGGGAGGCTATGATAAAATGCTTTGAAATGACAGATGTAGGCCTAATGTCCTATTTTCTCGGCATTGAGGTTATTCAGCAAAATGATGGAATCTTCATTTCTCAGAAGAAATATGCTAGTGATATCTTAAAGAAATTCAAAATGGAAAATTCAAAACCGATTTCCACACCAATCGAAGAAAAGATGAAGCTGACAAGAGAAAATGATGACAAGATGGTAGATCCAACCCATTACAAAAGTTTGATTGGAAGTTTAAGATATCTGACAGCGACCCGACCGAACATTGTCTTTGGAGTTGGATTGCTTAGTAGATTCATGGAGGAGCCACGTGTTTGTCACTTACAAGGAGCCAAGAGAATTGTTCGCTATATTAAAGGTACTCTGACTGATGGAATTTTTTATGCTAATAATAATAATGTAAGGCTTGCTGGATATACAGATAGTGATTGGGCCGGGGATTTAGAAAAGAGAAAAAGCACGTCAAGGTACAATATCATGGTCATCAAAGAAACAACCAGTTGTCACGCTCTCTATAGCCGAAGCAGAATATATAGCAGCTGGCAGTTGTGCTACACAGGCGGTATGGCTGAGGGGAATATTAGAAGTGATACACCAGAAACAGAATGCTCCTACAGAAATATTTTGTGACAACAAGTCTGCCATTGCATTAACTAAAAATCCAGTTTTTCATGGCCGATCCAAGCATATCGATATTCGATACCACAAAATTCGAGAGTTAGTAGCTGAAAAAGAATTGGTGATCAAATATTGTCCCACTGAAGAACAAGTTGCAGATATTTTTACAAAGCCTTTAAAGATTGAGTTATTTTACAAGCTGAAGAGATTGCTCGGAATGATAAGACTGCAAACTTAATTTAAGGGAGGCAATGTCAGTATTATTAAATAAATTAAGCTTTGGAAATTGAAGCCCACTATATGAAAGTAGCCACACTTATCTTCTGCAACCAAAATTGTAGGTGCTGCCCAAGCCACTTAGTTTCATTAGTCTATAATATATTTTGTAGGCACCGCACTTTTCCTTCTCCATTGGGTTCTCTTATTTTATTATATTATGTAGCCTATAAAAGGCATATAGGTGTGTGGTTGTAATATATATCAGAGTGTGTATCAATATATTGGACTTTGGGTATTTGACGTTGTGTTATTTCTTTTCCTCTTCTCTCGTCTCTCTCTCCCCTTTGTGTTATATATGTGTGTGAAAAAAAATATAGCTGATAGCATAGGGCCATTCCAGACAGTTAAACTAGGTTTAGGAAGCACCACATATTTTCGAAGAGATGGGTTCCAAATTATGTGATCGGCAATATCAGATCTAGAATAGTCAGCAATACATACCAGCCTATTGCAAATGTTAACCACTGTGGAAAGCGGAAGCACGCGTATATGATGAGTGAATGGGAATCTCAAAATGGGATGGTGATCAATTTCGTCATTATCTGAATACAGCGAGTAAAATTCCTCCATTTGGAAGTTATAGAGTTGAAGAAAGAAGGAGAAATTGCGATTGGAGGCTTGAATGGTGTGGGTGAGGTGGTTACATATGAAGGCATGATCTGTGATTAGGGAATGCCAGGCTTTGCAGACAGAAGTGTATTTCACCAGAGACTTGAGAGGCAGTCTGTGAAGGATTTGAACCCAGATTTCTCGAGGAAAATGGTCAGACATTGCTTAACGCTTTCAATAACAGAATGATGATGAGAAAGACCGGATTTAGGATCTAGAGGGAGGGAAGAAAGGAGGAGGCGAGAAAAAAACAACGAGAGAAAAAATGGTGAGTAACGATTCAAATTCACTATTAGTCATGGTTTACAAAATCGACCCGTAGTAGAACCACAAAGTTCAAGTTCAGTAGTCGGATCATAGTTGAACCGTAATTAAACTGGTGATAATTAAAAAATATTATATATATATATATAATTTAAAATATAAAAAAATATATTTATAATTTAAAATATTAAAATGCTTAATATAATTGATAATCTGTAACAATAAGTGAACGAAATAAAAAAATAGATTAATTCATAATTGATAATTTATCACAACTCATAATATCTACAAATTTAAGCTAAATTTTATTGTGAAAATAATCTTATAAAAGTTTTTGTATTTTAAAAAAGGGAGCCAAGTCCTCACATTACTTAGTTTTTCTTCTCTCTGGATTACATTTTTATTTTTTTTATTGGCTTACCTGAACAAGGACATATTTGATAGTTACAAAATTAACTTTTGTCTACCTCATACAACCATAGACAAAAGCAAAAAATTAAAAGAAAAACTTTCCCAAAAAAAAAAAAACAAAATCGATTCAAGCACCCAACTGACCAATTCGGCTAGTTTTCCCTGTTCAACCCTAATTCGGCTGATTCAACTCCGGTTCAACTCTCAACCAATGTTTTGACTAGATCAAACCGAACCACCCTCTAATTTTTGGTCAAATCAATCAAACCGACTGATTTGAAATTTGCAATCGTGGCTATTACTCCTCAACGCCAGAAATGCCATAAGTCAAAACTCATCAGAAAAGACAAAATAATAATAAAAGATTTGGGTCCACATCCACTCTGGCTACCACTATAGTAAATTAAAATAATAGTTTTTAAAATTTAATTAAATTATATTATTATACTTATATGTCCAAATTATTAATATTATATTCCACTTTATTTATATTTTCATATGTACTGCCTAAATATTCCCTTCAATTTAATTTTTTTTATTAAACTATAATTTTATTTTTAATATAAAAGAGACAATTAAATTTGATTTCTTCATATTTGTTTATTACAAGGGGCTCAAACTGATCCTACATCACAAACTCTAATTTTATATCTTTTAAGCTACAAATTTGATAATTTGATGTTAACTCTAAAGTAAAAAATGTAAGTGTATTTGTAATATGATAACAAAAATAATTTATTTTTTGTTTTTAAAAAATAATTTTTTGTACAACATATTCTCTTTTTAGTAATAAATTTACTTGACAATTTTTATTGTCCCACTAAAAATAAAATCATAGTTTCATATTCTAACTTTTACTGTCGTGTTAAAAATAAAATTACAGACTCATATCGTATAAAAGTTAATTGATTGGATATAAAGTAAATTGAAGGGAATGTTTTTGTAATATATATCAAAATGTCATATAATCAAGTGTAGTACTCATATTTTTAGGAATTAGCCCGATTTTGAAGGATTTTTTTTATGACACTTTGTCTCTTTGGCATCTTTCTTGGGTTTGTCTTGTTGGTTTTGATACAATCTAGTTCATGATGGCAAAACAAACTACTTTCATGGATTAAAACTTAAGAATATATTCATGAAAATTGTTTGTTTTAAGTTTTAATTGCTCTAAATTGCTTCATAAACATTATTTTGACTTAGAAAACCAAAGAAAGAAGAGAAAGAGTGCAAATGACAAATTTTTGGAGAATTTTTCCCTAAAATCCGTGAAGAACAGAAAACCCAAGTTCTGGCACCCCAGGCACCAGGGTATCTGTTGTAGGTTTGGGCTTGGCGCTATTGGTGCCTCAGCCGCCAAGAAGAGGGACATGGGTAGAGAGTTATGCACTTGGTGCCCAGGTGCCCTCGAGGCAATAAGGAATTGGAATATTTTTTGAGGGAAAGTGATGGGATTTTGATGCTAAATTATTAGAACCTCTTTTAGGTGCTTGTGTGGGATTACTTGGCTTTGTTTCAGAATCACTCGCATGGTAAAAACGATATTGATGCTAAGGTGAGCGAGTGACCTTGCCAAACCTATTTTCATTTCAAGTACAATGTAAATCCCTCCCCCCTCATTTATGGAAGGTAAATTGGAATTTTTTAATTAATTATATTAATTAGAAAGTGGACTTATGTGTGGGATACTCATTGCTGTTATAATGAGTTGTGTGTGATGGAGTTGTTGCATACTTTTTTAGTATTTATCATATAAATGTGGGAATGTAGACCCACGAGAGGGAAACAGAGGGGTGATCTTCTGAAAAATGTGAGAAACAAATGGGTGGACCTCTAAAATAATCTCATTGAGAAATAACAGTTTGAGGGAAAATTCTGAACTAGATCTCAATGTGATAAGAGTTGAAGCATGTGAAAAAGCATAGCATGTGGTTGTATGTAATTTTGTGATCCGATATGATTATGTTATGCTTGTGTGCATTCTAATACTTTCCATTGGTGACAGTGAGTTTTGGTGTTTGTCTTGTGATTTTTTTTCAAATACAGAGGCCGAGTAGGAGGAGTTTCTGTTAGAGGTTTAGCAGCTCTTTTGGAGTTATACTCCTCTTTTGTGTTGGTGGGTTCTTGGGACCAAATTTTGGCGAGTTTAGGAAACTGCTCTGTAGTCTATTAGGCCACCTAAGCTTGGGGTGTGAAATTGTACATTATAAATTCGGCTGTAATTTATTTTTGTACTTGCTTTTTTTGCGTTTCATGTTGTGGGAGTTTATATATATGTGAAATATATAATTACTACTTCTATGTATATGACTGGGTTGATTGCTACTAGTTGTGGATAACTAGGACTATTTGTTATGAAATTAGAATTATCACGCTTCATTTATGTGTTGAATTTCTGGGCGTGACAATTTAGCACAAATCCTCATATTTGATAAATATATATAATCCATTATAATTAAATTAATGAACTATTAAATTAAAATTAAAATTAATTTATATTTGAATATTTATTGTTATTTTTAATTTATATGAAATTATTGAAGTTTTTGCTAATATTATTTAAATTTCATGATTTAAAATCATTTTACATAACATAATAATATTTGATGTTTTATACTAGTAGTGTCATGAATCTTATTTATCACAAGATCTATTTTTCTTTGACTATCACATTATAAATTTAAGCACAAAAAAAAAAGTAAAAAAATATATATGTATTTTTTTTTAGAAAAACAAAACGTTATGACGCAAGTCAACAAAGTAGCTTTCAATCCAATCTAATTGAGTAACCCGTATTAGGTTGGTCATCAAGTCACTAAATTAGAGCATCTCCAATGAAGATTTTTAAAGAGTTCTTATTGAATTTTACCATTAGAGTTTACCGGCGTGACTGTCATATGTAAGAATTATTTTTATATAAGAACTGTTTCTTAAAAAAAATTAATAAAAAAAATCAACTTATAATAAATGTTAAAGTAGTGAATAGTTACTTGTAGAATCTATTTGTGAGTTCCTAAAAGTTGTATTATTGGAGTGGAGAGTTGTTTAAAGTAGTTGAGAGTTGCTTAAAATCAAAAGTAATAATATGACATTGTAAGACCCACAATAAATAACTTATTAGAGTTGTACCATGAGAGATGTTTTAAGTTCTAGATGGAATGATAACAATGATAATACTTAAAACTAAAAAATTGCTAATGTAACCAAATTTCAAGAAGTTAGTATAACAAACCTTAACAAAAGTTAGTTTTAAGGCCAAAAAATAAATTGTAGAGGGTTCGAATAAATTTTCTTTCAACAAGAAGCGTATTAACATAGCCAAACTCAAAAACGATATAAATATAATTTACATTATAATCTTTCACCGCTAAGAATCAAGTCCATGTGTAGATGATTCATGCACAAATCTAGCTTATTTTATAATTAATTTGAAATTATGGCGCACAGACTTGTCTCGATTATTTAAAGGGGTATGACTTAGTGGCAGTCGACCTTATAGGGTCTGGGGTAATTGTCCTCACAAAATTTTTTTTAATTAATATATGTGACATTTTTTTTTGTTTTTACAAAAATTCAGATGTTGTCCTCACATAATAAATCATGATCATTCATTTTATTAAGAACATTGAAAAAATCATACAACAGTTTCAAAATATGAAAATGATCGGAGAGCAATTATAATTTGTAAAAGTTTAGATATCTTGTGCTTTTTTCTTTTTATCATAAGATTATATATTTTGTGTGTGAGACATTTAATGTAATTGAGGGTTTGGTAAGAGCGAAAATTACTCTTGTAATCTTCCATTTTTTGCTTAGTGAATTGCTTCTCATTTCTCACCCGTAGATATAAGTTTTACATTGAAATCGAACCATGTTATATCTTGTATATTTTATATCAATTTTTATTATTTATGCATATTTATTATTATTTTAATAAAAATATTTATAGATTATTTCTTATCTCTACTAACTAAAATTTCTAAATTCGCCGTGATTGATATTGATATTTATAGAATTGGCCCTTGGGCTTTTAATTGAGTTGCAATACAGTAAAGTTACTAGTTCTGAATTTTACTTCATTTGACTATGATTCCACTCTCAAAATGGGGCGAGAGGATTGGGTGTTAGTCAATACGGTGTCGGGCATTGTTGGTCCATCAATTTGTGCATTAGTTGGACGGTCTGAGTTGGGTGTCAATGTAGGAGGATATGCAGTCGTTGGATCAAACATGATCGACGGCTAAAAAGCGCCTACCATGCTGGCTGATGTATAGAGAATCTAGTTCCTAAAATGAGTATCAATAGAGTAAATGAGTAAACCTCACCTTGAGGATAAGTATTTTATTTACTAAAGAGAGTTACAAACCTGACAACTATAAAGTCCTTGGCCCGAAGATTATAACCAAACCCAAAGATAATCATTTTTTTTTTTTTATGGATGATACCAATTTTGGGAAGACAACCAAACTTTATTTTTATTGTCAGATTAAAAGTAAAAATAAAATCTCATATTATATATAAAGTTGATTGATTTGATATAGAAGAGAGAAAAGAAAGTTTCTATAACATATATCAAAATGTTAAAAAAGCCAATTGTAAAATTTCAAATTAGAAAAATGCTAAATGTGACTTAATTACACATAAAATGTAGCTAAGGGCAGAACAATTACATCTACAGAATTAGAAATATGAATTACAATCCCCCAAGTGAAGAGAAATGAGGTCTACTTCAAGTCTTCGATTCAAGCCTGTCCTGAAGCATTGATTTGACTTGGCTCTACCATTTCACTTTTTGCAGTTGTTAACAAGACAAAACACCAGGTTCTTATTTTATTAGAAACAAACTCTCAACATGATATCCAACAAAAGCTTTGAAAAATCCTTTAAGTCCCAACTTCTTCACAGATTCTTTCATGGGATCTAGTAAAACCATCCCATCTCTCAAACATTCTTGCACGTTGCCCATTATTCCTTGGCGCCAATACTCTCAATCTGCTTCCACGTTGTGCTGAATCAAAATGAAACACTTGAGTCCATGATTCCACAACACCATATTCTTTCATCACCCAGGTACTAAAGAACTTATCTTCGAAATCTGAACCATTTCTATGAAGCACATCAAGGGAATCCCCTCCTGCCAAAATAGACAAACTCAGGCAATTCCTTCAAACAAGGGGGCACTAGGGCAGCATCAATTCTCCAAATGTCTCTTCACTCACGTCAAATGTTAAAATAAAATTGTGGATCCGACCATTACTTGTACATTTGACAACCCAATTAGTACACCCTTCATAAACATTTGGGGTGTACCATCTACATCCCAAACTTGCTTAACATGAAATGGAGGGGTTGCAGCAATAATGCGTCACCAGCAATGAGAGGCAAGAGAGTAAACCTCAACTTCAACTCGAGGAGTACCTTTTTTCCCTCTAAGAGTCACAAGTCTTACTAACTTGAAGTCCTTATTCTTAGAATCAAAACCAAATCCATAAGTAACCTAGTACCTTTCTTTTATCCAAGGGCCATTCTTGAAGGTTGCACTAGGTCTAGGAAGCTTCACATATTTTCGAATAGATGGGTTCCAAATAATCTGATTGGTGGCATCTAATACGGAATAGTCAGCTTAGCATACCAGCCCATTGCAAGTGCCAACCACTCTCGAATACTCAAACGTGGGCATTTGATAAGTGAGTGGAAATCTCAAAATAAAAACATGATCTATTTCCTCATTACCTAAATAGAACGAGTAAAATTCTTTATAATCGAAGTACTCATTTGGCCATTCCCTTTTTCGAAGATAGAGTTGAAGAAAGAGGGAGGCATTGCGATTGGAGGCTTGGATGGTGTAGGTGAGGTGGTCTCATATGAAGCATGATCTGTGATAAGGGAATTCTTGGCTTTGCAGACAGAGGTGCATTTCACCAGAGACTTGAGAGGCAGTTTGTGAAGGATTTGAACCCAAATTTCTCGAGGAAAATGGTCAGACATTGCTTAAAGCTTTCAATAATAGATGGATGAAGAGAAGGACCAAATCTAGGATCTAGAGGGAGGGAAGAAAGAAGGAGGAGAGTAACGATTCAGATTCACTATTACTCCTTAACCTTAGCAATGCCATACTTGACCCAGTTGACCCTCCAAATCAAAACTCATTGGAAAAAAAAAAAGGGCAAAAAAATTACTTGGGTACACATCCACACGGACCCAGGACCTCTACTTTGCAGAGCATAGTACTCTTCACTGTAGTAACATTTTTTTATTTTTAGCAACAATTTTTCATTTTTAACAATAGTTAAAACTGTTGCTAAAAGTATTTTTGAACAACAATTTTAACTATTGTTAAAAGTAAAAACTGCGGCTAAATCTCTGCTTTGCAAAGCAGAGGCCCCGGGTCCCATCCATATTGGCTAATAATAGCTTTTAAAATTTAATTAAATTAAATTATTATACTTATATATATATATATCTATATTTTTAATATTATATTCCACTTTATTTATATTTTCATATGTACTGCATAAATATTCACTTCAATTTAATTTTTTTATCAAACTGTAATCTTATTTTTAATATAAAAGAGACAATTAAATTTGATGTCTTCTTATTTTTCATTACAAGGAGCTCAAAGTCCTGATCCCTATATCACAAACTCCAATTTTATATCTTTTAATCTACAAATTTGAAAATTTAATGTTAACTCTAAAGTAAAAATGTAAGTGTATTTGTAATATGATAACAAAAACAATGAGTAATTTGGCAAATTACACTAATAATCGTTAAGATTCGACTAAATTATACTTAATACTATTCTAGTTTCAAATACCACATTTGGCTTGCCCCTAATTTATTTTTTGTTTTTAAAAATAATTTTTTGTACAAAAAATTCTCTTTGTAGTAATAAATTTACTTGGCAATTTTTATTTTCACGTTAAAAATGAAATCATAGTTTCATATTCTATATTAACATTAATTCAACAGTCTTTACTGTCATGTAAAAAATAAAATTACAGACTCATGTTGTATAAAAGTTATTTGATTTGATATAAAGTAGACTAAATTGAATTTTTTTGTAATATATATCAAAATGTCATATAACCAACTGCAATACTCATATTTTTTAAGAACTGGCAGCTTGAGTCATTAAGTCAATAGTTTAAATGTTGTGTTATTAGGTCAATTATTAAACTGGGAGAATAAATGAAAAAAATAATATAAAGATGTTCACAAATAAATAATAAAATAAATAAAATAAATAATTTATATATTAATTTCACAATCACAATATCCTAAAAAATGTATTCTAAAATACTTTGGTATAGAAATCCCATATTTGATAAATATATATAATCCATTACAATTAAATTAATAAATTATAAAAAATAAAATTAAAAGTAATTTATATTTGAATATTTGATTGATATTTTTAATTCATATGAAATTATCAAACTTTTTGTTAATATTATTCAACTTTCATGATTTAAAATCATTTTACATAAAATAATAATATGACTTGCATAAAATAATAACATTTTAGGTTTTATAATGATAGTATCATGAATTCTATTTATCACAAGACTTATTTTGCTCCTACTATCATATTCTAAATTTAAGCAACAAAAAAGGTAGAAATATAATTTAAAAAAACAAAAGCAAAAGGCTAGGATGGAGGTCAACCAGGTCACTTTCAATCCGATCTAATTGAGTAACTCAGACCAAGTTGATCACAGGGTTACTGATGGAGTTGGTCAGAGTCAAAATAATGGTAATACTTTAAACTAAAAAAATTGATAATTTAACCAAATTTCATAGGAAGTTAGTATAACAAACCTTAACTGATTTCATCTCTAGAAGGAACACATTACACAAAAGTTAATTTTAATGCTAAAAAAATAAATTGTAGAGGATTCGAATAACTTTTTTTTTCAACAAGAAGCGTGTTAATATAGCCAAACTTAAAAACGATATAAATATAATTTACTTTGTAATCTTTCACTGCTAAGATTCAAGCCCGTGTGCAGATGATTCATAATGAAATCTAGTATATTTTTATAATAAATTTGAAATTATGGCACAGAATCTTAACTTGTCTCTATTATTTTAAAAGGATTTGACTGATATTGATATTTGTGGAATTGGCCCTATGGCTTTTAATTGAGTTGCAATACGGTAATGTTACTAGTTTTGAATTTAACTTCATTTTTTTAAGACAAATAAAAATTAATTCCATTAAAATAGTATCAAGTCATGATATCAAGTTAGGGTTGTATGATTCCCCTCCCAAAAGAAGGCGAATGGATTGAATGTTAGTTAATCAGTGTTGGGTATTGCCGAACCGTCAAGCATTAGTTGGACGGTCTGGATTAAGTGTCAATGAGGCAAGATTTATAGTTGTTGGATCAAACACGTCCAACGGTTCAAAAACACCTACCACTATACTGGCTAAGAGATAATCTAGTTTCCAAACTGAGTAGCAAGAGAGTGATTGGGTAAACCTCTACTTGAGGATGAGTATTTTATTTACTAAAGAGAATCACAAGCCTGCCAACCTTAAAGTCCTTGTCCTAGATCATAACCAAACCCAAAGTTAATCTTATATTTTTTTTATGGATGATGCTAATTTTGGGAAGATGACCAAACTTTATTTTATTGTCATATTAAAAGTAAAATTAAAATCTCGTATTATATATAAGATTAATTCATTTGACACAAAAGAGAAAGAAGAAAGTTTCTATAACATATATCAAAATATTAAAAATGCCAAACATAAAGTTTAAAATTAGAAAAATGCTAAATATGACTATTGACCAAATGTTAGTAGAAGGAAAATCAGCAAATAACGTAATCAAAACCAAGGGAAAAAAATGCCTAGAGAGAGGGGAGAGAGATTCATGTGTAGAACCCCATGGATGTACCAAATCTCTAATTAGTATAGCTTCTACTAACAAGAGAAGTGAATGACAATGATTTTAAAGAACCCTTCTCTCAAGTTGTTCACTTTGCTCTTCTTACAGCAATATTTTCCCTATCTTTGTTGAAACTCTTTTTAAAGTGACTTTTTTTAGTGGAGACAATCTAACTAAAAACATTGCTAATACACATAGAACATACACATAAAATGTAGCTAAGGGCAGAACAATTACATCTACAGAATTAGAAATATGAATTACAATCCCCCAAGTGAAGAGAAATGAGGTCTGCTTCAAGTCTTCAAGCCTTTCCTGAATCATTCATTGAACTTGGCTCTACCATTTCACTTTTTGCAATTGTTAACAAGACAAAACACCAGGTTCTTTGTTTATTAAAAACAAACTCTCAACATGATATCCAACAAAAGCTTTGAAAAATCCTTTAAGTCCCAACTTCTTCACCGATTCTTTCATGGGATCTAGTAAAACTATCCCATCTCTCAAACATTGTAGCACCACTTCCCCATCACTCTTAAGCGCCAATACTCTCAATATGCCTCCACATTGTGCTGAATCAAAATGAAACACCCGAGTCCATGATTCCACAACACCATATTCTTTCATCACCCAGATACTAAAGAACTTATCTTCGAAATCTGAACCATTTCTATGAAGCACAGCAAGGGAATCCCCTCCTGCCAAAATAGACAAACTCAAAGGCGAATCCTTCAAACAAGGGGGCAGTATCAATTCTCCAAATGTCTCTTCACTCATATCAAATGTTAAAATAAAATTGTGGATTCGACCATTACTTGTACATTTGACAACCCAATGTAGTACACCATTCATAAACATTTGGGGTGTACCATCTATATCCCAAACTTGCTTAACATGAAATAGAGGAGTTGCAGCAGTAATGCGTCTCCAGGAATGAGATGCAAGAGAGTAAACCTCAACTTCAACTCGATGAGTACCTTTTTTCCCTCTAAGAGTCACAAGTCTTACTAACTTGAAGTCCTTATTCTTAGAATCAAAACCAAATCCATAAGTAATCCAGTACCTTTCTTTTATCCAAGGGCCATTCTTGAAGGTTACACTAGGTTTAGGAAGCTTCACATATTTTCGAATAGATGGGTTCCAAATAATCTGATTGGCGGCATCTAATACAGAATAGTCAGCATAGCATACCAACCCATTGCAAGTGCCAACCACTGTTGAATACTCAAACGTGGTCATTTCATAAGTGAGTGGAAATCTCAAAATAGAAGCTTGATCTATTTCCTCATTTCCTGAATAGAACGAGTAAAATTCTTGATAATTGAAGTACTCGTTTGGCCATTCCCTTTTTCGAAGATAGAGATGAAGAAAGAGAGAAGCATTGCGATTGGAGGCTTGGATGGTGTGGGTGAGGTGGTCACATATGAAGGCATGATCTTTGATGAGGGAATTCCAGGATTTGCAGACAGGGGTACATTTCACCAGAGACATGAGAGGCAGTCTGTGAAGGATTTGAACCCAGATTTCTCGAGGAAAATGGTCAGACATTGCTTAAAGCTTTCAATAACTGACAGATGAAGATGTAAAGGACCAAATACAAAGGGAAAGAAAGTAGCAGGTGAGAAAGACGAGGAGAGAGATAATAATGAGGTTGATTTTCAACAATAGCCACTTTAGTTATATTAATATAAAAATAACGTACGTCTTCACAACATCTCCACGCTCTAGCTAGCAATGCCAAACTTGATGCTTAAAGTCAAAACGGATTGTAAAGGAAAAGAAAAAACAATTCTGACAATGATTCAGGAAGAGATTAACACCACCAAAATGGCTCACCACCATGATACATTATCCGGTAAATTATTATTGTTATTTAAAAAATTATAAGTATCTTAATTTAGTTTTTAAAATATTAAATGTCTCAATTTTATAATTAAAATAAATTTAATTCAATTTAATTCTTTTGGTTATTAATTCAATTGTCAAGTCTCAATTTTTTCTACATTGCATGTAAAAGGAGCAGACGTGGGTTCAAATCTCAATATCGAACGAATTTTGTTTGAAGTCCCTTTTTCCTTTTCCTCATTTCAAAAGCTTCTTTAATGCTACTTTGTGCTTTAATGCTTTTTTTGTAAATCAAATTCCAAAGGCATATGCTTCTGCATAATGAAATAAAATATATAGCAGCCATATATATTATTGTCCACAAACACCCTTTTACTTATTCTATTGATAGATTGTAGAGCCCGAAGTATTCGCATCACATTTTATTGAAAGCAAAGTTCAATGTATTAAGATTGGACTTTGGGTTACTTTTGAGGCTCCAATTTTAATTATATTATAAAATAAGCCAGATTGACAAGTATCTAGGCATGAATTTTGTCATGGTGCTTACATTACTAATTAAAAATAAGCTTGAATGTTCATGCATGAATCATCCACACTTGGGTTTTGATTCTTAACAGCTAAGAATTGAAGTAGTAGAGTCATTGTCATATTGTGGTGGAGTTCATTTTTCCAGACTCATAAAATTGTCATTATTGACTTGTTTCAAGAATCAAATAATTAATGTTTTTTTTTATCAGATTTAAGCATCGACTTTGGCTTTGCTAAAGCCCTTATCCTAGAGCCTGAGGATAAGAATTGTTATCTTACATATATATATATATAAAGTGCACGCAGCAGAATCGTTAAGGAATCAATATAAAAATGTCTTAATTTAATTTTTTAAAATATATATTTATTTCAAGTATGTTGTTACAAAATCACCAAATTTAGAGTTGTTAAATTTTAAATATTTTATTATCAAAAGTCATTTTAATAGATGAAAGGACAAAATTGAAACAAATTCAATCTTTCAAAGAATAAATTAAAATACTTTAATCTTTTACCAACTAAATTGAAATAATTGTACTGTTCTAAATACAAAATCAATAATTTACTCTACAAAACAATGATATATTTTTTAAAAAATTTTCGTTGAATTATACTTGTTATATCTATTACTTTAAATATTTTATTTGACTCTATTTACTTTAAAAGACCTAGCAGCTGTTTTAGTGACGTTGTGGCGATGAACTAGCGAAACATTACTGACGAATTATCCGTCACTGATCCGTTGCGATTAACGATGGATAAAACGCCATATATTTGCTGCTTTCCGGCTTCCATATAGCGATGGAAATCTTGATGCTAAATTTTTAGTAATGAAACCCATCACTAGATAGTGACCTCTGGCTGTAACAGAATTTTCTGTCGCCAATTCATCTGAGATCTATCACTCAAGTTTAGCAAAGGATTAGCTTGACGGCCATTTTTTCCCTTGCTAATCCTATATTATTTGTAGTGGGAAAGCAATAAAATATCAGCAAAATAAAGTATTGCCAAAGACGATCCCGAAATATTCTTATCATATTTACAAAAAGCTATTGTAAGCATTGTTGAATGTATTGAATTTGGATTACAATTAAAACAAATAAGCTTTATTCATTCATAAACCATCCAAACAATATTGGTTTTGATTCTTAGCAGTTAAAGAATTAAAGTAGTGGTGGGTGAGTCATTATCATTTTGTCCTGGTGTTCATTTTTTCCTACTCATAGCTACAATTTCTTTAGAATTAATTATTGATCTAGTTTTGAAATATTATGATTATCTCGACTTAATTCTTAAAGATCAAATATTTTAATTTGGTCTCTCAAAAATAATTTTTTTTTTCAATTCCATTCCTCGATCTATCAAAATGACATTTTATAATGAAATTGAAAGAAAATAATATCTTTGACTGAGACAATTGTAACGTTTTAACAATTCATCAATATATCAAAATGACAACAATAGTATTTTAAGAATTAAATGATTATTATTTTTTCTTTCTTCTTGCTTTAAGCATCAACCTTGACTATGCTAATGATAAGGATCGTTATCTAATTATAAAGCAAGTAGCAGAGTCTATAAGTAATCAATTACCTTAATAATATATTGATGAATTGTTTAAGAATACTCACAACAAATAATGTGCTTTATTTATTCAACATAGTATATTATTTCTTGGCCTTATCACTTCTGTCTTAGCATTAAAGACTATTTTGTATCTTAAATAAAATGCTTAATTTCTTATCGTTGCTAAGTTTCCATTACATGACACCAAGTCCCAGCCTTTGCTTTAATATGTGCGGCGAAGCCCCAAAACCTGTAGTATTAGTAGGATTGTCTAGCTATTTTTATTGTCATTAAAAAATAAAATTATAATCTCATGTTAGATGCTAATATTATTTTAAATTTTAAATATTTGATAATTTTGTTTTTTAAAAAATTAATTTCTTATTTTATATATATATATATATATATATATATTAATTTTGGTATTATTTAATTATAATAAATAATACATTTAAAATAAAAAATTCCTTTTTTAAAAATAAGGCTAGGCCTAGGGTAGGATTGAGCTAGAAAAACCTTGGCTTGTATTGTATTTAAAACTAGCTGGCCCTAATACGGGTTATGGCCAAACCGGGCAAAGTCGACCCATTTTGACACCTCTAGTCATAGTTTGTCTTAAACTCGCGTTTCCATATTAGTGCTAAAGCTCCTTGCCATCTTATTTGGCTGAATTCTACATTTTTTATTAGCAAATTCTGAAAATTTTAGTGATGATTTAGTGACAAAATTAATCTGACACAAATTAATAATAGATTTTAGTAAAGGAATGAAATACGTCTCATTAAGTGACATAGATCCATCGTTAAATTTTAGGAAGTTAAAAAAATTAGTAATAGATTGAAATCCATCAAAAACGATCAAATTAATGATGAAATTTTAATTCATCACTAAATATTATTTTAGGAAGATGAAGATGAAGAGAAGGACCAAATGTAGAGGGACGGAAGGAGCAGGTTGAGAAAGACACAGGTATCAGCATGCCTTTCAAGTGCATTAAAAGGGTTTCTTGATGACTTTGTATCACTTTTTTTTCCCCTTCAATTTGTTTTAAACATAAAGTGTTTGATTACAGAGGAAGAGAGGGGAAGGGAGTAGGGTTGAACAATAGACCGGCCAACCTGACCCAACCCACACAGTTGAATTAAGTTGAAAATACTCAACTAGACCAATAACCGGTCGGGTTGTGAGTTGAAAAATTTCAACTCAATCTGGCAATCTAATAGATTATTATATATATATATTATATATAAGTTACACTGACTTAGCAAAGCAGTAGCAGACTATCCTACACCCAATCTCAAGTGAAGCAATCTCACTCATCTCCCACGCCCAGTCTCAGCTTAATTAGTCGCTCGTCTCTGTTCTTCTTCTTGGCTTCTCCATCATCAATCATCACTCAAGCTTGATCTCCTTTGACTTCGTGAGTCTGCAACCCTAGTCGCTTTCCCACTTAAACGCCTTCTTCAGATCCTCATCGTCCCCTTCCTTCTCCATCAGCTTCACAAAATCTTCATAATTGAGTTTGCTATAATCACTCCCTTCACCTCTTTGTGCGACATGTACTCTCCGATTAATCCAAAATAGGACCTGAGTTCAGAGGCCGAGATTTGCCATCGAAGTGACAGAATACCTCTCGGAGCTCATTCTCACTGTCATTGGTGTTGTGTTTGGGAGTGGATGGTGACGTGGGAGAGCTTGAGGTGGATGCCATCTCCATTGCCATTGAAGTGACGAAAGGAATAGAGCTTTGGAGCAAAAAAAAAAAAAGAAGAAGAAAGAAAGAAAGAAGATATTAGATTGAGAAGGAGGAGGAAAAGCATGAGTTTTGAATAAGAAATCTCAATCTCCATAGGACTTCATCAAGTACTCTAAATCCGTTACCGAGGAACATGCGCACCGAAGCACAACCTTAGTCGATCAGAAAATTGCTAAAGCCCTTAAAAAATGCTCCACCCAACTCAGAAATCCCATAGAAGATGACAGTGAGAGCTTGGAGCCTGAACCCGACAAGCAAGTAATGAGAAACTGAGAACGAGAGAAGAAAGTTGAAAAAAAAAAAAAAAGGAGGAACTTGACCCAACCCATTATAGTGCAAATTGAGTTGGTTCAGGTTTAATAGCCTTCAAAATTTATAAACTTGACCCGACCCAATCCAATGACATTTTATTAGTTTGGATTGAGATTTCACCTCAATTTGACCCACTCGACCTGTGTTTACCTCTAAAAGGGGAGAGGAGGGGAGGGACAGGGAAGGGAGAGTTTTTTTCTTTTTTAAATGACATTGTGTGCTTCAATAAGTTTTGGAAGGGAGAAGAGGAAAATTGAAAATGAAAAATCTCTCCCTTTCTCTCATTTCCTTTCTCTCCAAAAATGGAAGAATTTGGAAGAGCGGAAAATTGTAACCAAGTAAAAAGATGAAAGTATTCTCAAAAATTTCTCTTAATACCAAAACTACCCTCTAAACATAATCTCCATTATCCCCTCCCTACACAACTCCCTCTCTTTCATATTAGCATTTTTGCAAGTTTCCATTCTTGTTCATAGAAAGTGATTTAAAAATAATAATTATCTAATGATGAATTATAGAAAAAAGAAATATACAATTTCTAAAGAATAAAGCATGAGCCCTTAATTGGACTAAAAAACAAATTTATGACTTTGTTCTGGGTTGTAATTTTTTTTCAAGATGAAGCTTATATCCTGATGTCATATATTAATATATAAAAAAATTTATTAATAATATTATTATATATATAAGTTATTATTATTATTATTATTATTATTATTATTATTATACCTAAATAATATATTACATGTATAAGTGAATAATAAAGGATAACCAAAAAAATTAATTAAATTAAAAATAAACTGAGTAAATTAATAAGTTAGTTAAATTATACCTAATTATCTTTTTTTTGTTTCTTCTAACAATAAAATTATTTAGCTTCTTTACTCATTATGATAAGAATAAAACTAAAATTTTATATGATTTTTAAGACATATTATATATTTAAGGTGCTTTTCAAAAGAATTAAACTGAAGCTGCAAAAGTGTTATATTATTTTCCCATAACAAATGAACTAACTTCTTTAAATATAAGTGATAACAAATATATCACGTTTTGTTAGTCATATAATCAGCACTTCCAAAACTCAAGTCTCATTGAATTATATATTTTGTTCCTACAACTTGCTTAAATTATTAATTTAGTTCTTGTATTTTTTTTAAATGAAATATTACACTGTTGTTATTTTTAATCTGATTCTTAATATAAAGATTTATACAATTGACATTACATGTCAAATTTGTATGCTAATCTGAACCTCTCCTAAACAGCTAAACTCATTGGCCCAAAGCCATCATTCGAATGAGTTTTGATAGTAACAAGGAAATTGAGAGAAAACTTTGAGCTTTTTGTTCCTCAAATCCATCTTCCAATTGATGCATGTGTTTGAGCTTATTTGAAAATTTTGAGCTTTTTGTTAATATTTTGTACTATACTCTATACTTAACTTATTAGTATATGTTGATCTATGTATGCACAAAGAGCTTTTAATGGTGATTTATGAATTCTTTTGTGGAATATATTTTGAGGTTCAAAGTAATTAATTTGTCATGTTATGTTATCATTTCTTTTTTTATTACTTTATCGCTTATTAACATATTTATTTATTTACTAACAAACAGTTTCATATGTTACTTTATTTTACATATTTGTTTAAAATAAAAGGGTTATAATAGTAATTTTATTTTATTTTCTCTCCCTTTTCCTTGCAAACCAAACAAAGTAAAACTTATTTTCTCTCACCTCCCCTCCCCCTTACTAAGTTAAACAAATAAATTTTATTTCTCTCTCCTCTCTTCCATCCCTTACTAAGTTAAACAAATAAATTTTATTTCTCTCTCCTCTCTTCCATTAAAATCCTTTCTCTCCGTTGAATCAAATAGTCTAAATCTTTCAATGCCATTCTTGCTAAAGACGTTGTGAGGACAATTATATATATATATATATATATATATATATATATATAATCTATGTTTAGTATTTTTGTCTCAGAATTCTAAGACAGAATATTTCTGGCTCAGAGGAATAGATCCGTCTCTAATAAAATTTTGGGAATCTATGCCCAATTTCCACCTCTAATTTTTCCTAATAGCTTTTTTTATTTTTTATTTTAAAAAAACTGTTTTTGGAAAACCTGTGATTGTACAGCAATAAATAGCAATCTAAACCAGCTTCATCCAGCAATTAACATAAGAAAGAATCGTTTCACATAAAAAGTAAATCAATTGTTTAATTAATTACATGATAAATGTAGCAAATTGTCACTCATATATAATAAATGTCTAATATAAGGGGTGACTTGGGGACTAGCTCTTATCATCATCAATCAGAGGACCTGGGCGTCTATCCATAGACTCCGCGTAGTAGTCCATCATGTGCTGAAACTCATCTAGCATGGATGCCTGACTCCGTAATAGTGTAGACTACTCCTCCAACCGTTGGGTCACCGTGCTAAATGCATTCTCAGTATTGTTGAGGTATTTTTGCTGAATCTTTAGCTGCTCAAACATGGGTTCCATGTGGCACTGCAAGTCCTCCTTGAAGTCAGGATGGAGACCGGATGAATCAACAAAGAGGCAACTTGATGAACCGACAATATTCTTTCCGGTTTTGTGTTGTTTGGTTTTTCACTTGCTTCAATCACTTTCTCTCGCTATCTTTTCTATCACAACACGCTCTTACAATAAAGAAAAAGGGTTTTTGGGAATCCTATGCCCTCCCTTCCTTATGTTCCCCTACTTCGGTTCTTTTTTCTGCGTCCCTTTTGAAATAACCAGATTCTCCATGTCATTATCACTCTCAATACGCTCTCTATCTGCCTCTGCTATTTCAAATTACATTAAAAGTTGCTATTTTAACGTTGCTCATAAGCTTTTCCCCACATAACCAATATGCCAATGATATAGTTCTTCTGTCTCTCTATTTAACATTAATATGTATTAGTTTAAAAACAAATAATATAAAGATCACCAACAATTACTCTTCTTTTTGAAAAAAAGTAAGCCACAAATAGGAAACAAAGAATATAAACAATGTGCCAATTTGCAGATTAAAAGAAAATATAAACAAAATTTTAGTATAATTATAATGATATGCATTTTCAAGTAAAGCAAGAGAAACAAACAAAAGACAACCAGAAATTTACATGCATTTTATATATTTCTTTGTCGAAGCCTTAAATTTAAACTATCTCTAAAGCTGGTTATAATAATATCATCAAACTTAAACTTCAAAAACAAGACTATAATATTAACAGTAGAGCAAACTAATATAAAACAGAGCAAACATGACTATTTGCTTAAGCTATCCAATTGATGCGTTGGAATTAAAAATTAGGAGTATGACTTGTTAAGTTTGTTTGAGTTGTAGCCACAAAGCTGCTACTATATATATCAACTTTCAAAATACTGGAAGTTTTTTGTTCAAAATAACTTTCTCAACTTTCAAAATCTGAAAATAGATGTATCAACATCCTTTCATCTTCTCACATAAATTATGAAAAAGTTTGAAGCAGCATACATCAAAAGTTGAATAAACAAAATAATCTATTTCTGGAAAAAAAATTTTGTTTATTCACAGAAATTACAATAATTATTTTTTCTTAGGTTAAAAATGATCCATAATGAGAAGACATACCAAAAGGCAGAAGGTGCAGAACAAAAATGACGATGAAACAAGGATACAGAGAACCGAAGATAGAAGTACAACCCAAGACAAGGCATGCACTGGTCGAGTTTGATTTGGAGACAAGGACATGCCGGTAAAGGGGGGAGGCAGGAGACATAGCCAGAGGCTAAGGCACCAACATGGCAGTGGGGATGGCGTGGTTTGGGACTCTAAAGTGAGAGGGGCACGACGCGATGGTTACGACGAGAGTTTGTGTGTGTGTCTAAACGTCTAGGGCTGTAAGGTTTTAGGGTTTCTCTCAAACAACGTCGTTTTGTTACAAATAGATTTTTGAGACGGAAAACCTGTCTCAAAAATGTAAATGACATCATTTGAAAAAAAATTTAGAGACGGGTCTTTTTCTTCTTAGATATCTGTCTCTAATCATTTAATTAAAAACAAAAAAATGAAAAAAAAAATTAAGGACAAAATTCAAACAGGGACGGAATTATTTCGTCCCAGAATCCACCTTTGATTATTTAAAATTTTCGCCTACCAACATTCGAATCAGAGGCCGATTCTGGGACAGACTAGGGATGGAATCGGAGGCAAAAAAATTTCATCTCTAAATTCTGTCTCTGATTTTGAGTTTTTTTTGTAGTGTAAAATAAGCTAAATTGTCAACAATCTAGACATGGAATAAAGATAGAATAATCTGGTCTTGATAATCAGCAATTAAAATCATGGTGGACGAGTGTGAATTTTGTTGTGGGGTTTACATTACAAATTAAAAATAAGCTTGATTCATGCCTGAATGATGAATATCACACATGGGTTTTGATTCTTAGAATTTAATAATAATTATTGTGCTGGATGAGACATTTTCAATTTGTCCTGGTGTTCATTTTTTTTCCCAACCGATAGCTACAAATTTCTTTGAATTAATTATTCATTTGATTTTGAAAGGTTATCTCAATTTAACTTTTAGAAAAATATAATTCTTAAATTAGTCTTTAAAAATTTGAAATTTTGGCAGATATCTTAGATAATATTTAAAATTGCGACTAACAACATTATAACTCCATATTTAAAATTCCCAACCGATAGCTACAAATGCAGGGCTATTGGATATCTTAGATAATGTTTAGAACTTCATATTATCACTCCATATTTAAAACTTCCAAATGCGACTTTTACAAGGATCTCTGCAATTACTTCTAATCCATTATTAAATAAGCTACATTCATTACCAACAAAAAAATTGAGTTTAGCCGAAGTTACAAAATTCACAACTAAAGTCATAATTTAGTAACGCTTTGTAAATCGTTGTCAAAAGTTTACATTTAGCGACAGTTTTAAGAAGAAGCACCACTAAATGCAAATTCTTAGCAACATTTTCAAATGAACTGCTGTTTTGTCATTAAAAATTTAATAATTAATTAAATATTTAATTAATATAATAATATAATATTAATAATTTATTAATTTTATAATTTAATACTCATAATTAATTGAATAATTAAGCTTATTTATAAAGGTCCCCTCTCTTTTCTTTGTGTGAAAAATAATAATATTATGAAAAATTGAAAGAATAAAAAAAACATGAAGTTAGAAACTACTAAGTTAGAAATTAATAATTTATATATAGTATCAATAGTTTCACTTAAAATTATTAATATTATTTTCATTTTAATATTATTTAAATAATTTTATATTTAGCTAATAATATAATTTAAATCCTTTATAATTATCAACCTAATATTAAATTATATATATGTTTGATTTCGACGGAGGACATTTTTGCACAATTTGACGCACCCTTCCGCCCACAAATTAAAGCTGGATCAACAATGACTCAACCACCATCACTAGTGGGTTAGTGATTGTTTAAAACCGTCGCTAAACCCAATTTTTCTGGCAGTGTTTAGTTTTGTGCCTTGTTTTCTGTAAGATGATATATTTTTCCCTCAGTTACATTTCATGTAGTCAAGCATTTATTATGATATGAAATTGTTATTTTATTTTTAATATAATGATAAAAATTATTAAATAATTTTATCATTGGACAAAGTGCATGTTATGCTAAAAGTTATTTGTAATGATATATAAAAGATAAATTAGAAGAGAGTTGAAGTAATATATAAAGCGGTAGAGAAAAAGTGAAGTGTTAACCGAACTTTGAGAAGCTTAGAGAAATTTATCCTTTTAAATAATAACGGCAAGAAA
The DNA here is from genome assembly GCA_037074585.1 of Biancaea sappan. Classification (NCBI taxonomy): domain Eukaryota; kingdom Viridiplantae; phylum Streptophyta; class Magnoliopsida; order Fabales; family Fabaceae; genus Biancaea; species Biancaea sappan. The sequence continues at coordinate 3,727,166 of CM073495.1, forward strand.
TCAAAGTCAATTGATGTGATCATGATTCGTGAATTCATCAGAATACTAACATTAAATATAGCTAAGGGTACAATATTGACTTGTACAGAATTAGAAATATAAATTAGAATACCCCAACTGATCACAGAAATGAGATCTACTTAAAGTCTTTAGTATCTCGTATCAAAGCACTGACTGACCTTGACTCTTTCGTTTCTCTTTTTCCAATTGTTAGTAAGACAAAACATCATGTTCTTTGTTTATTAGAAACAAACTCTGGACATGATATCCAACGTAGTCTGTAAAAAATCTCCTAAATCCCAACTTCTTCACTGATTCTTTCATGGGATCTAGTAAAACTATCCCAGGTGTCGAAGATTCTAGCACCACTTCCTCAGTACTCCTAAGTGCCAATACGCTTGATATGCCTCCATACTGTGTTGAATCAAAATGAAAAACTTGAGTCCATGATTCCACAGCACCATACTCTTTCATCACCCAAATACTAAACAACTTATTGCGAAAATCTGAACCATTTCTATGAAGCACTGCAAGGGAATCCCCTCCTGCCAAAATGGACACATAGTAAGGTGATTCCTTCACACACTGGGGTAGCATCAATCCTCCAAATTTCTCTTCACTCACATCAAATGTTAAGATATTATACTGAATTTGACCATTGATTGTACGGTTGACAATCCAATGTAGCACACCGTTGATAAACATCTGGTGTGTACACTCTTCGGCCCAAAAATTCTTAAACAGAAATGGAGGAGCTGAAGCAGTGATGCTTCTCCAGGAATTAGAGGCAAGAGAGTAAACCTCAACGTGAGGAGTATCTTCTTTCCTTCTAAGAGTCACGAATCTAACTAGCTTGAAGTCCGTATTCCTTGAATCAAAGCCAAACCCATAAACAACCCGATACTTTTCATCTATCCGGTGGTCATTCTTGAATGTTACACTAGGTTTTGGAAGCATCACATATTTTCGAATAGATGGGTTCCAAATAATCTGAGTGGCTTTATCTAATACAGAATAGTGAGCAAAACATACCAGCCCATTGCAAGTGCCAACCACTTTGGAATACCCAAACAAACGTATCTCATCAATGAATGGCAATCTCAAAATGGGATGGTGATCGATTTCCTCGTTATCTGAATACAGACAATAAAATTCATCATATTCCAAGATTTCAACTGGCAAATCCCCTATAGCAGTATAGAGCTGAAGAAAGAGGAAGGCATTGCAGTTAGAGGTTTGAATGGTGTGGATGAGATGGTCACATATGAAGGCATGGCCTGTGATGAGGGAATTCCAGGCTTTGCAAACGGAGGTGCATTTCACCAGAGACTTGAGAGGTAGTTTGTGCAGAATTTGAACCCAAATTTCTCGAGGAAAATAGTCAGACATTGCTTTAAGTCTTCAATGACTGAAGGATATAATTCAGGGAAGGAAGGGTAGAGAGATAAAAGGATGAGGAATGCTTTACCAACTCTAAAGGACAGCATTACCACTTGTGAGTTGTGACAGAGACACCAAGACATGTTATCCCAAAATAACAAATTAAAATGCGTAATCTTATTGTGCACAGACAAGCACTAAAATTGTTTCTTGATGACTCAGCTTCCCAATTTTTTTTTTAATCTGCTTTGAACGTCAACTTTGTTAGAGAAGTTGTGGGGATAATATATTTTTTTAAAAATTCTGATCATCTTTGCACAAAGTTATTGGAAGCATTTAAAAGTTGAATGTATTAGATTTGTAATTTGGGTCAATTATGAGGCCCTGATTTAATTTATTATACAATAAGTTGGATTGACAAGTCATCTAGGCTTGGAATAAAGAGAGTTCTGAATTTTGATAATAAGTTATCAATTTAAATAATGGTGAGCGATTGTGAATTTTGTAGTGGGGTGATACATTACAAATTAAAATTAAGCTTAATTCGAGCATGAATCGTCCACAGAACTAATGGTTTTGATTCTTAGCTGGCCATTAAAGTAGTGGTGAGTGAGTCATTGTCATTTGGTCGTAGTGTTCTTTTTTTTTTTTACCGACTCATAGCTACAATTTTTTTGAATTAATTATTAATTTGGTTTTGAAATATTATATAAAGTGGAAGTAGCAGAATCGTTAAAGAATTCATGCTAACAGCAAAATACTTTGTCTGTGCTTTATTTTCTTCGACGTAGTATATTTGTCATTAGCTTAGCTATATCGTTTCTACCCTAACAGCTATATCATTTATTATCAAATAAGCTACAATCATTAATTATATTGACATCAAGTTTGATATCTCAAAGTCAAGCTAATCTGATTTAAATCTTAAAATTTTGTGATTTTGTAATTTTAAGCAACTTGAATAATTTTGATTTAATATAAGATCTAAATTTACTAAATCTCAGTAAAATTTCAATTTAAATATTATGATTTTATAATTTTATCGATCATATAACATTTTAGATTTTTGTCATTTTTTTTTAATTTTGTTAATATGTTTCTAATATCTATTAGGTCAATTGGAATAGAAAAAAGTAATTAAACTAATTTAAATCCCTACTAATATTACACAATTATATTCTTATATCGATCAAATTTTGTTCAATTTTTAATTTAATTTAATGAAGGTTAACAGTAAGATATTATAGTATTCTAAGTTTTGAAAAAGAAAATATCTATTAAATGAGAAAAAGAGAAATTTTTAAATACAATAGAAAATAGAGACTGTTATCTATTTTTTTCTTTACTAATTGAATATTTTCATATCTTATATAATAATGTTTCTTGTTATTATTGTAAACTGTAAAGTATTTTTTTCTATTATCATGTTTTGGGTCTTACTTATTAAAATTGTACACGATTGATCATTTTTAATATAATATTATGTTTATTTATGGTTTGAATATGAATAGTTATATTTTATTATTATATTTCTTTAAAAATAGGACCTTCTAATCCTCAATTTAATCTATTTTTTAAGTTTGGATAAGTAACACTTAACATGACTCTTTACTAATATATTTTTTGTTATATTGTTGTTAGTTTTTTACACAACATTTGTTTCTCTTAGTAATAATTTTTTAATAATTTTTACTGTTTTACGAAAGATAAAGTTATAATTTTATTTTAGATGTTAATATTTAGTTAATCATTTTCATTATTATGTTAAAAATCAAATTGTAACCTCATATTGAATAAAAAGTTAATTGATTTAACCAAATCTTGCTAGTTGCTATATATATATATATATATATATATATATGTATGTATGTATATCTGTAGAGAGAGAGAGAGAGAGAGAGAGAGAATCCAACTAAAAACACTGCTAGTTAAAATAAACAATACAAAATCATGGCTTCGCTATTTAATTAATGAACGTGTTCCTCATTAAAACTTTAAGCATTATCTTAGATATAAAAAATCATCATAAATGCTTGAAAGCAAATAAGGGGGAAAAAATATCATCTCACATAAAACAAAGCACAGAGAAACAGTTTTTGCTGTCATTCATTTCTAACATACAATTAAACACAACACAGTATGAGTTTTACTTCAACTCTTCAGTAGCCTATCTTGAAGCATTAATCGACCTTGGCAGTTACCCTCTTTCTACAATTGCTAATACGACAAAACATCTGAGCCTTTCTTTATTAGAAACAAACTCTCAACATGATGTCCAACAAAAGCTTTGAAAAATCCCTTGAGTCCCAACTTCTTCACTAATGCTTTCTGGGGATCCAGTGAAACTATCCCATCTCTGGAAGATTCTAAAACCACTTCTCCACTACTTATAAGCCCTAACACGCCTAATATGCCTCTATATTGAGTTGAAGTAGAATCAAACACTTCAGTCCATGATTCTACAGCTCCATATTCTTTCATCATCCATATACTGAAGAACTTATCTTCTAAATGTGAGCCTTTACTACAAAACACAGCAAGGGAATCCCCTCCACCCAAAATGGATACACTAAAAGGCGATTCCTCCAAGTCCTGGGGTAGCATCAGTTCTCCAAAGCGCTCTTCACTTACATCAAATGTTAAAATAAAATAGTTAATCCTACCATTACTTGTACGACTAACAACCCAATGCAGCACACCATGCAGAAACATCTGTGGTGTGCGCTCTACGTCCCAGACATGCTTAAAACAAAATGAAGGAACTGGAGCAGTGATGCTTCTCCAAGAACCAGAGGCAAGAGAGTAAACCTCAACTTGAGGAGTAGCTTGTTTCCCTCTGAGAGTCACAAGTCTAATTAGCTTGAAGTCCTCATTCCTAGAATCAAAGCCAAATCCATAGATAACACGATACATTTGGTCTATGCGATGGCCCTTCTTGAATGTTACACTTGGTTTTGGAAGCACCACATATTTTCGAAGAGATGGGTTCCAAATAATCTGAGTGGCGCCATCTAATACGGAGCAGTCAGCAAAACATACCAGCCCATTACAAGTGTCAACAACTGTGGAATACCTAAACAAGCGTATTTGATGAGTGAGTGGGAATCTTAAAATAGGAAGGTGACTGGGTTCCTCTTTATCTGAAGAATACAGAGAGTAAAATTCATTATATTCCAAGTTTTCATCTGGCAAATTTTTTGTTGCAGCATAGAGTTGAAGAAAGAGAGAGTCTTTGTTTTTGGAGGCCTGGATGGTATTGGTGAGGTGGTAACATATGAACGCATTTTCTGTGATGAGGAATTTCCAAGCTCTACAGACAAAGCTGCATTTCACCAAAGACTTGATTGGTAGTCTGAGAAAAATTTGACGCCAAATTTCTGCAGGAAGATGGTCAGACATTGGTTGAAGCCTTCAATAACAAAAGGATCAAGAGAAGCACCTGTTGGGAAAGGGGTACATGCATGCGTGTAAGCAACAGAATTAAAACACACAATACAATAACCAAATAAATCCTTTTTTGCTTGAAAGAATCTGTGAAGAGCAAATATCAAGTATCTCAAAAATATTCTGAACAATAAACTGATTAAAATGCACAATATAAAGTAATCACAGGCCAACCCACAATTTTTAACATAGAAAACTCCTTCTCGAACAAGAAGAGAGAAAACGTACCCCACTCCTGAAGCAAGACTCCTTCTTTCCTATTAGTTCCTTGTTGAGTGAGCTTACTCTCTCTCTCACTCTCTCATATATATACATCCATGGCGAAGCTTCAAAGAAGCCACAATTGAAAAGGACCCATAACCAAAAGTAGAAGGAATAAAGGAGCAGATGCTAACTGAGAAAGATGGAAAGAGAGATTAAAGAATAACTAATCCATGGACCATACTTTTCTGCCAAGGAAATTGATCCTTCAACAATTCTTGCAGTTGCAAGTGCAAGTTACATTATAGAACCAAATATGCATTCTCAGTCAAAAGCTTGTTTGAAACCGGAAAAAAAAAATTTGTAATGATGATTCAGCAAGAAATTAAATCAACGCCGCCGCAATGGGTCACCACTATGTTAAATTATATCGATATTTTTTAAAAAAAATTGATTAAATATAATCGATGCATCTATTATTTTAAATATAATTATAATTTAAATTCTTTGATATTTTAGTACATATTTTTGAAATATTCTCTTCAATTAACTTGTTTCCAAGGGTTTGAATTTTTCACATGAGAATATAATTTTTTCTTTAACATAGTAGTAGAGATAGACAGATAGTTAAGTTGAATGTTAAACTCTAATATAAGATTGTATTATATTTTTAACATGATAGTAACAGCTATTAATTAAGTATTTTATCTTTAGAAGAAACACATATATATTATACAGAAAATTAATTTTAATAATAGAAAATAAATTGATGGGGATACGAATGTAATTTTCTATTATTAAACTTGACTGTATTATTAATGGTTGAACTGATATTGGTATTAGTTGACTTAGGCTTAGCCCTTGGGCTTGTCATTTGGCAAAATAATTCACATTTCAATGCAAGATGTATTAGAAAATAATTTAGAAAAATCAAATGTAATCAAAATAAAAAAAACTATAATTTTAATATGGCGGAAGTTGGAAGCAACTAAATAATACATAAACTATGTAAAATTTTCATGCCAGTAGTAAAATGGAATTAGAACACGTAGAGAGAGAATAGTGTAGAGCTTTCCACAATTTGGATGGTTCCAGAATGACACCGTATGATCATTGACTTATGTAGCTTATTTGTAAGTGTTTGTAGCATTTTATAATGGTATTAAAGAGAGAATAGAATGAAAAAATAGCCATTCCCGTGGAGCCAATGGCCGCCCGCTTTTCAGTATTCTCTCTCCCTTCTTTCTATCATTTGCAATTACAAAATTGCCATTCTTCAAATCATTCTTATCCAATTAATTCTATCAGTGGTATTGCTTTGGTTTAAAAAATTCCTAGATTAAAAAAATATAAATTATGCATTACTGGATTGAGATTCAAGTAGTTCATCTTTTTTTAAGATAATTTTATATTTCTCACATGTTGATTTTACCATATTTCATGATACAGGAGTATACAAAAATATTACTTACAGGATACAATAGTCCAGATACTCACTTATTTGTTTATTATATCGGCTCAAAGGAAGTAAACGAGATTCTCTTTCTCACACACCTTTTTTTTTTTTATCCAATACACACAAATATTAGAGACTTTTTACAGTTGTTTTTTTTTCTCTTTCTTTTCTTTTTTTTTTATCTACTAAGTAGACACATACCACACGCACAAGCATGTTTATATAGAAGATGATTTTCTATCCATTGGAAACAAATACAAAAGTCATATTTGAAAGAACTTATTTTAAATTTATTTGACTTATCTTATGATAAAAATACTTATACACATGTTTGGAAGAGTTTATAGAAATAGCTTATAGTATGTCTATAAGTTGTTTTTAACTTATTTTCATAAGCTCTCCAGAATAGTTTATGAAAATAAGCTGAAAATAACTTATGTAAAGTTTACTTATATGAAATTTGAACTTTTCAATTATAAAAATAACTTATATATAAACATTTATATGATAAACATTTATTGTATAAGCATTTAATTAAGTTTTTGACCCAAACAAGACCTTAAAGAGCAATTGATTAGAATTACGGTGTAATGAATGTGCAACGTCTATATATATATATATATATATATAAATGCCCCACGATTATATATATATCACTACAAGAAAAATTAAAATTAATTATGATGGACAAAATATTTCTGTCTTTGAAAATTCGTATCTGAATTTTATCCCTAATTTGAATTTAAAATTAGCGATGGAAATCAAGAATAAAATTTATTTCGTCTCAAATTTTGTTCACGAGTAATATGAATTTTCGTACACAATTTTTAAATAAATTCATTTGTTCAGAATTTTAAACTTAGAGACAGATACTGATGTTGCAAATCCATCTCTAATGTTAGAGATAAAATTTGGCAGTGTCAAATTTCCGTACCTAAGTTACTAGTAGAGGTATAATTTTTCCTCTTAATATTATGTCTCTAATTTCGCTGTCCCAAACGACACCGTTTCCCCCTTCGTTAACCAAATATGAAATACCCAACCCCAAATTTTCCCACGCTACACACACGCGTTTTGTCCAATGCATTGCTGCAAGCTCCATCGTTTGTCCGCTAGCTCTGCCACCGTCTGGTGTTTGTGTTTCCGGTGCCGGTACTTCTCTGTCTCTCTTCTCTCCTTCCTCAGCATTTTCTCCCAATCACATTCATGTTTAAAATTTCTGTCCTTGTCTCTCTCTCTCTAATGTTTTGATCGTCTCTCTCTCTCTCTCTCTCTCTATGTCTGTACTAGCTTTTGCAAGGTTAGTTTTGGTGATGTATGTTTGCTGCTGTGTATTTTTTGCGCTACGCTTTGTATATATTTTGGTGCTGTAAAATTAATTTTACTGATAATCTATTAATGTGTCAATTCCATGGTGATGGTATATATGTTGAAACTTGATCTGATTTGTGAAAATTTTGGCTTCATATTTTCCTCCATCTTCATCGTGCAACATGCTCACCTGATGAAAGTTAAAATTGAACTTGAAGATTGTGAGTGATTTGTTGGTAAAAGTGTGTACATTCTGCTAACAACTTAATATCACTTTAATTTACTCATTTTGTTATATTATCTATGCATACACTTGACTGATGTCGTTGGGTATAATATTACCTTCTTCCATATTCATCTATTAATAATGTATTAAGAAGTGTTTGGTTGGAGGCGAATGGGGGGAAGGGAAGGGGAGAGGCTCAATTTGTTCGAGGGATGAAAAGAAAAATAAATGTAAAAAATCTCTCCACCTCTTTTATTTTTCTTCTTTTCAACAGTAAAAGAATTTTAAAGGAACGAAAAATATAACAATATAAAAAATATAAATATTTTCAACAATTCTTTTAATATCAAATTTGTCTTCTAATCTAATTTTCATAATTATTTATTAAGAATTCATCTCTTTCGTCTTCACTTACGTACGCACAGTAGAGGCATATTTTCCATCTCCACAGACGCAGTGCAAAAGGTATCTGATTGATCTTTGTTTCTTCTTGATCTCCTCAGCATCTGCCTTTTCTCTTTCGCCATCTGATGTCTCTGTTTTATCATGTTCTTTGTGGGCCATATGTTGTCTCTGTTTAATCATGTTCTTTCTTCTTTTCTCTTTCGCCATCTCTGTTTTATCATGCTCTTTGTGGGCCATTAAAGTCACTTCAGTGCTCTTCACTGCTGGAAAGAATGAAATTGTACAGGAGCTGCCACTTGGTTTTAACAACTTTAATAGAAGTACTTGCTATTATCCAAATCGAATTAGGAAAAAAAAAAAATTGAAATGCTTTCCCCTCTTTTGCCAAGCCTGTTCAATCCACCTCCACGACACCAATAGTGTACCCAAACGCAAGATATTTCATTATCGCATTTGTGTACCTTACATCAAGCGGGAGCACATAATTCTCGTTAATAAATAGGAATACATTCCCGAAAGCAAGAGGAAAATAAAACTATGTATCGGCATATTTTTGTCTTATAATTTTGGTCCCCTATTATTTCCTTCCAAAAGTTCCAAATCATGAGTCATATACGAACATTATGAAATCTTAGACCTTATCAACTGCATTGTATCCCCATCAGTGTGATTAAAGGTCTATTTCCTCAAAGGAGACCAGGACCTTCTCCCAAACTATAGGTCGTCGTCCCCAGACAATCAACTTCCTGCCAAACCACACATAATCCTCAAAAGGTAGTAGCTAACTCCAGACACCCTGTAATACCGTTAGTCTTTTAATTCATTACAGTTGGCTATTTCAGGTGCTATACGTTTCTTGTAATTTCATCAGTGCTATAATGTTATCTTACAGTAATCTTGGTTCACTGCAATAAGTTTATTTTGTTTATTTTACTATCTCTTGTTGATTCTGGATTGGGAAATTCTGTGAAATCAGTTTGTCTGATATTTTAATTTTTATTATTAATCTATTAGATGGAAATTGAAGATATATGATTTGATTTGCACCGAGGAGCTATAACTCAACTGATGTGTGCTATTGTCTATTGCTATTTTATTCGGATGTCTCTTAAGAGAAAAATTAATTACACTTTAAGTTCCTAGAGAGAAAGGGTACGTGAAGAAATAATGTGCCGAATTACTAATAGTAAAACTAGTAAAAATATTATCAAGATGAATTCTAAAATCTTCTTAAAATTATGTGATATGTTAAAAAGAGAATGTAGCTTAAAACCACACAATGATTAAGTGTAGAAGAACAAGTTGCAAAATCTACTTATATATAATTAACACACAATTAAAAAATCTTGAAATGAACTTTTGGTTTCGATGTTCTAGTGAAACAATTAGTCGTCATCTCCATCAAGTGTCAAAGAGATTCACAGTGCTTCCGTACCATACTTTGCAAGTAGAATTAGAAATATATATATATATATATATATATATATATCAAATGCACGACGCTGTCTTTTTTCAAGTTCTCCAGCTTTCTTTATTATCTTCCCAAATGAATTAGGAGCGAGAGAGAGGTGCATAAGAGAAAGAACGAGTATCTGCGAGAAGATTTGAATGAGACATTAGAGATGAAAGTGATGCATGAGCAGAAAATTAAAAGAGTAAATTACTGGTTTAGTTTAGAAAAAGATCAGCTATCTCAACCGAACTTAACTTAGAATAGCAAATGTGTCAATATAATTCTTATAAAATTATGTTTGTCACAATTTGGTAATTCTAAATAACTAGGCCCCAAACTTTCTTTAAAAAATAAAGAAAAAGAATATTTATTAAAAAGAAAAATATTACAAGGAGGACAAGATTTCTTAAAAGGAAAACATAAAAAACAGAATGGAGACAACAGGAATAAGAGAACAAAAAACACAAAAGATGCCTAATCTCTCTACATATCATTAGAGACACCCCTTTGAAGAGACCATTAGAGGGACACCAAAGGGAGCCAAAAACACTGTTTTACACTACTGCTGAGAGACCCTTATAGATGCAGCATTCTTCTCCTACCAAATACACCATACACCATACCTAATTATTAAATGGATGTGGTCATACTTATAGACACACGCACACCAAACACCCAAACACCCTAATAAATAACATTATAATATCCTTAACGAATTATTTCACAAATAAAACATAGTACAAATTTATATGATGCAATTTACATAAATTTGAAAAGGATATATTTGAAAATTCAAAAGTAGATAAACATTGATTAGTATGTGTGAGCAAATATAATTATATTTCTGAGATGTAACATTCTCTTATCTTTTCCAGTCCAACTTTTCTCTTTCCAAGAAGGGATCATCTCTCTTGTTTTAATACAATTATTTCCTCTTTGTTGATAATATGATGTCTAAAGTGAAAGGAATGTTATCTTTTTGACCTCTTTTTAATTGTATTTGACTATGAATAGAAGTTTTGCCTCATATTAATATTATTGTTGTCTAGACGATTATCGTTCTATTAAATTCATTATTTCATTTTTCTTGGTCAGTGCTTGTGTGTGTTGAAGTGTTGACCAGTGGACTTTTTTTTTTTTGTTCTATTAGTTTCTTTGATAATAATATTATGGAACTAAATAATATGTAACTACTAGAGAATTAAAATTTAAGCAATTAATCTTAGATTGCCTTAATGTAAAGTTTGACAAAATTTAATTAGTGTTCTAAACAAAGAGTCTTAGAATGCCTTGAAATTATAGAGTTGACAACATGGATGTGCCACAAAATCATTGATGATGAATGTACAACAGGGTGGGTCTTAAGAGAGTTGGGAATACAGATGAATTCTTGAATGGGGTTAAGATACTCATTGGGCATGTATCTCAATTATCAATATTTTTTAGAGAATGGATAATATAATGTCTATGTGTAAAGTGAAAATAAATCCCCTTGAGTGAATAAATACCTTTGAGTGGATAATTTAATATTAAGAGGATTTTTGCTTAAAAAAATTATGTTTCTTTTTTTAAATTTAAAGTTTTAGATAGGATCTGATTCTGACACAGATTTTGGGGCACTGCGGCGATAAGGAAAAAATCTCCCCGAAAGTCAAATGAAGATGGGAACAGGGATCACACTCCCTGCCTCGCGAGATCTCCTTCCCTGAGGGTATTTTAGTAATTGTACAAAAATGACTAAAATGCCCTTAATATATATATATAATATTTATTTAGGGATATTTTAGTAATTTTAGAATTAAAATAATTTAAATTAATTTAATTAAAAACCCTAAAATTCTAAAATGTAATCTGACTATCTCTCTCGTCTTTCCATTCTCATAGTCATGCTCCCTCTGCTCTCTTGTCTCTCCATTCTCACAATCCAAGTCTGCTCTCGTCTCTCCATCCTCCTCAATCCTCCCGTCATGCTCTCGTCTCTCCATCCTCCTCCCTTCTCCTCTTGTCGTTGTGCTCTCTGTCTCTCCGTTGTTGCTCGTCATCATCAACATCGTCGTCTTTCATCCTCCCGTAGTCCTCATCTCTGCTCGTGGTCACTGTCGTCCTCATGCTTCCCCTCTCGTTGTCAACGTGCTCAATTACTAAATCAAATAATTTAAATTAATTTAATAAATATCAAAACCATAATCTCCAATTTCTCCCTCATATTTTCCAAGTCCCATCGTGCTTTGCTTCCTCCAATGAGTCCCGTCAGTTGTCATCTAGTCATGCTCCCTCCTCTCTCTCTGTTGCTGTCATTTGCTTGTTCAGTTTTATATACGCCATTATCTACTTGTTGTTTGAATCTGAATGTCTACTGCATATTTTGCTTCCTTGATAATTTTATTCCTTCCTCCTCCTGTGAGGAATCTAAATGTTTAAAATCCGATGGATACTTTTTTTTTTCTTGAATATGAATGTCTAAACTCTGATGCTTTTTTCTTGAAATTGAATGTCTGAATTCTGATGTTGTGATGCATATATATATATATATATATAGATAGATAGATATATTACATTTTCAATTTTTTTTTAATAACCCTATGAGGACTTGTGGGAAAGCGGAGAATTGGGATAGAGATTTTTCTCCTCGATGGGAATTGGGCCATCCCTACTATCACCTCCAAATAAATGCCTTTGAGTGAATAATTTCATTCGTGGCACAAATGGCATCTATATATCAAGAATTATTGCAATTTATAGATAATACAGCCATTTATCTTATTGTTATACTATTAAAATTCTCTCAAAACTCAAGTTATTAAAGATGCAAATTGAAACTTAACTCTTTTTTGTATTGCTTTTGAATTTACAATTTCCGTCTGTTCCATCAAGAGTCGTGATCTACCTATTGATCAAGTTATGATTTCATCAAGTACCATTAAGTTCATAATTTATTAAATTACAAAAAAAAATGCGTTCAACTGATCCATTATATTATTGGTTAACGTTAATCTAATCAATGCTGTAATAATAAAAAAAATATTTGTAGTCTTATAGTTATGACCATAATATTAGTGATCATTTACGGGGATAAGATGACCGTCATTATCCGCTGGAATAATTAAAGTAGCAGCTTCGTTTGGAAGCAGATAAATAAGAAAATATATTTCACTAAACAAAAAAAAAAAAAAACGCTTGCGAATAGGTTTTGGCGCTACATGCCACAACTGCCAAATCATGTAAGCATGAGTGATCACAGGAACATGATTGGCAATACCTACTAATTAAAAAAATAATGCTTTATAAAATATCAATTTAATCTTCAAAAGCTCTAGCCTTTCAATTTAATTATTAAGAAAAATATGTTTGTTTCAAATTTGTTTTTCTGTTATCAAAATGTTTTTCAACGTAAAAAAAAAATTAAAATCTAAGTAACAACGATAAATTTAAAAATTAAATTGATTAAATTAAAATAAAAATAACTTTCAAAATATAAATTAAAACACTTAATTTTTTTAATCATAAAATTAAGAAAATTATAATTCTTCCAAAATCAAATAAATAACTTACTTTAAATTTTTATTCTCGCTTATATTCAGATAATAACCATTAAAAAAAAGAATCTTTAACAACATTTTTGTACATATTACATAATATAAATATGTAGACAAAAACCACCCATGTTGGTTGTGGATTTAGAGGCGTCTACAGCTCCAATCTTGGTGTCCACGAATGAAGGTTTCTGGCAGCTTCTGAAGCAAGAATGCAAATGGATGTGGAAAGATGAAGATGAAGCGAATATTGCCCAAACTAGAAAAGGATGACTTTGAGCTTTGAAGACTCTGTTAAGATTGCTAGTTCTAAGAGCATTAATTTCATTATGGTTTTTCAGTATTATTTCAGCTTTGGCATTCCTATCTGTTGATGCATTTCAGCTGGCGTTTCATCTATTTTTCTGATTACAGCATTTTCCCTTTCCTTGTTTTATGCTTTAGCTTACACGTGTCCCTTTTCAGTTATGCTACAGTCTATATATTGTAGCCTTGTGTATCCGGATTCAATAAGAAATGAACATACATAATCTTGTTGCGTTATATTTTCTTCTTCTTTACTTGTTCTGATATGGTATCAGAGTCTGGTTGACCTCCAAATGTCAAGCATAGCTGAAATAATATTGAAAAACCATAATAAAATTAAAGTTCTAACACTGGTTATGAGGAATCAAAGCCTGTGGCATTTAGGGCTTGTTTGGTATCACTTTGCAATCAAACAATCCACATTTCGAATGCATTAAATGTGTTTTGAAAAATTTTGGGTTATTTGGCAGCATTGCATGAAACTAAGGTTGAGCTTCAAACTTCGGTTTGGTCCAACGTGCCCGGCATATCTTCTTGGTTCATTTAAACGTGGTTTGTGAGAGTAGGTCATTGTTTATTAATTACATTGCCTCCTTTTGCCCCTCATTTGTGTGTGTGTTGCTCATTTGTGAGTGTATCCATCTCGTTTACCCTGCTGAGGTTCATCGTATGTGTGTCCATGTGGTGTCAATTGTGATGTGCTTAGTCCTTGTTGTGTTATCTCCATCACCTTTCCTCTTGTTTTGCCTTCATTTTTCGGCTGTTTTTCGTGTTCTGGTATGTTTTCTCCTCTCTGTTAGCCTATTCTATCTATCTTGTTCATTTTGTGTTGATGACTGATCTTACTTTATCAATTCAATAACATTTCTAGTTTAGTGCCTTTTTGTTTTATCATAAAAATTTACTTTTGTTATTGTTTTAATTCATTTACATGCAAAAAGTTAATTATACATTGTCACAGCCCGCTACCTAGGTCAGGATCAACACAGTAACAATGTCTCCATCACTATCTATTACTACCCTTCCCATTAAGTTTAGTTTTGCAGAAATATAAGTTTAATTTCAAATCTTAACATCACCTTATTTTGACACAGTGAGTAGGGACATATCTGGTATACTCGTTCTACGTATATGATATACATACATAACCGGCAATCAATACATATTATTCCACATAACAGATAAGCAATCACAACCAATCAATTCAAGATGAGGATATAGCCGGTTTCCTCACCATCGTATTTATAGTAATATAAATGGAAAACATACAACATACTGATTAATGTATCACAAACCCTTAAAGATAATTCAGATTGGAAATTTATTCCCGAGCATAGTTTATTTTTTTTATTTATTTATCATCGCCAATCACCATGTAGTCACCTATTATTATTCTATTTATTTATTTATCATTACATCTATTATATTTGGCATCAACATATCTATGTAACTTTGTCTTGTTTTCCTCTATCCTTAGCTTCTATTATTTTTATTGTTGTATTATTATTATCTCATTTAACTTTTGTATTTACTAAGACGTCATTTTATATATTATATTAGTACATGTCATTATTTTAATATATTTATTGTATTATCATGTGGTTATTCAAATTGTTTTAAACTATTGCTTAAAGGTTTATCCAAAAGGATTAATAAAAAAAAGTAGAAAGCATCCTTTCTACTTCTCAAAATGGATTAATTTGGAATTTAAATACTATTCCCTTTCATCTCCCTGACAAGTTAATTTGGGAAATAAATTTCCTTCCCTTAGCTCACTTGATCCCCCCTCCCCCAACGGATAAAACAATATGGAGACTCTAAAATGATGCAAACTTTAACACCAAAACAGCTTACATATATATTCTTAATTAAAAAAAAAAGGAATAACTCTTCTGCAGCAAACATAGAGACTTCCTCCAACAACTATAACTGGATTTGGAAACAAATTGCCCCACCATGTGAAATTTTTTTCCTTTGGCAAACTATTCATAAGGGCCTCTTGACAAACTATACACGTTCAACATTTTTAAATAACAACTCCGATGTCTGTTCTTTATGCAATATTTTCAATAAAACTCATTTACATATCCTTAGAGACTGTCAACTTATTAAACTCCTTTGGACCACTCTTCCTCCCCCCTCCCCCTCTCCATTCCTTTCTTTTTTCCAACATGATTTGTTATCCTGGCTGCAAATTAATTCCAAAAACACCAGCCCTGGTATGCTTGGAATCCCTTGGAACTTAATCTTCTTATTTACTCTAAAAGGGATTTGGCTTGCTAGAAATGAAAAAATGTTTTAAAACGAAGATTTCTTTTTAAGTATTTCGAAAAAGAAAATTCTCTTCCATGCAGCTGAGTTTTGGACCACTACTGTCTTAGAAAACAATGCTAACCAAACAAAAATTTCGAATACTACTCATACTGATCGTTGGAGAAAGCTGCCTACTCAATGGTTTAAGCTCAACATAGATGGTTCCACCAAAGACAACAAGATTGCAATTGGAGATATCATTTGAGATGAGAGGGCTGAATGGATAATAGGTTTTACAAAATTCATTGGAATTGGATCTCCTATCCTTGCTGAATCCTGGAGTCTTCAAATGGGATTACAAATGGCTTTAGATCTCAAAATCAGCAATCTTGAAATTGAATCTGATTGCCAAAATCTGGTCTCTCTTTTTTCAAAGGATATTTTGGATGTTCATCCTCTTTCTTTAATTGTGAAAAATTGCAGGCTTCTTATGTCTAAATTTGAAAATGCAATCCTTATCAAGATCAAAAGAAGCCAAAATCTTTGTGCTAATTGGCTAGCGAAATATGCAACGTTACATAAATCTGGAGCAAAAACATATGTTACCCCTTCATCTTTTGTGCAGCAGCTCTACTTGGAGGACCAACTTACCAGCTGATTGTCCTCCTTCTTTTGTTTCTAGTCTTAGCTGCTATGTAATCTTTAGCTATTTTGTAATTTTTTTCATATGTTGTATTATCTGTATCAAAACTCTCTGCTTGATGCTTCTTTAATATATTCCATTTCAACAAACAAACAAAAAGAGGATTTATCCTTGTTATATTTTAAATTCAATTATGCTTCCTATTATCTTTCAATTAAACTCATTTTTTAATGTTAAATCATTCCCTTCCTATTTGAGATAGACTCAAAACTAACAAATCTAAAGTTAATATCATATCTTTTATAATGTTATCTATCTTATTTAGTGTGGCTCACGCCTATTTCCTTTAATTTACATGTTATTTGTTTCTTTATTTTATTACCTAATTGTTATTATTATCTCATTCTACTCTTAAGAATGTAGCCCCTTCTTAACCACTAAAACAAAGGAATTATCATATATATAAAAATATATATATCAAATTAAAGAGTGGGAAGGTCACGCCATCATAATCATCCAATAACAATGAAGATATATAAAAAGAAATTAGTCATGTTTTCATTCCATAAGGATAATCAAACAAATGAATTCCATAATAATGTCTAAACATACAAATTCAAACAATCAATTTCATAAAAACATTGGCCAAGCACGAATTTAATTTATAAAGTTCATAAATTAATAATAACGTTTAATCACAAAATTAGACAATTTTAATGACGTAGTCCATATGAAGTCCTTCATCGTTAATTTTAAATAAAGACCCATAAATTTCCAAAATCTCTTCCTAAGAGTTCTGATAATCACAAAGCCCTAGACTCAACGTTGGAACCACATGGACCTACTCGGCAACGGGAAGTCCTCACGAAACGAAACACCCCCGCTATTCCTCTAGAAGGTGTTCCTTGCACTAGTAGAAAATATACATTTTGCGACAGTTATTTCCCGACGGTTTATTTTAACCGTCGGGAAATTCAGCATTTCCCTACAGTTGTCACAACCGTCAGTAATTGCATTTCAATTACCGACGGTTTTACTCAATTACCGGCGGTTATGTAACCACCGGCAAGTGACAATAAAAAAAATTTACGCGCGTCTTCTATTTTTCTCTCGCGCCATTATCTCCCTCGACTTTTTGGTTCTGTTTCATTCTCGATCCTATTAAACCCTAAACCCGTGAGCAACTATTCCCTTTTGCTGATTTGCCGTCGAGTGGATTGCACATTATCTCATCTAAGCGTTGTGTTGAGTCGAAGAAGGTAAGTCGCACTTGGCCCCCTTAAAATGAACCTTTACCCTCATAGGTGTGTGTTACTCAGTTTTCTGGTTTGAGTTCCCTTGGCTTTTTACTTCAATTGATCAATTTCATTTTTTCGTGTCCCTTCCACTTTTGAACTGGACAATTTATCTTGATGCTGGCACACCCAGATGAAATAATTTCCCCCTTTTTTCAATTTTTGTTCCTAGCGTTTTCTTTCCCCTTTTAGTTTATGCTCCTGTAAATCTTCCAAAAATTATAACTTTTCTCTTCCTCTGGATTTTCTCAAGTACTAAGTAAGAATATATGTTGCACTTCGAGCATAACTCAAAGCGATCATAGCGCTGATCCCCTTATCTACATAGCCATTCTTGCAGATTCAGACATTGCGTGGTTGTTTTGCAAGATCTGGCTTTTGGTTTGAAGATTGAATCAGTGGTTAGCCTATTCTTGAATCAACCGACTTTCTCTACCTTGACTTATTTTGTTACCTATATGTTCGCATCTGATACCGCTGCATCCCCAATGCCTTCTACCCTGGTCCACTGAGCGAAATAGGA
Source organism: Biancaea sappan (assembly GCA_037074585.1). Lineage (NCBI taxonomy): Eukaryota > Viridiplantae > Streptophyta > Magnoliopsida > Fabales > Fabaceae > Biancaea > Biancaea sappan. Next base: position 3,745,595 of record CM073495.1, read on the forward strand.
CTGAACTACCATGACGAGTGCTGCTATTGCTATCTGGAGTTCGACGAATTGAGAAGGACCTTAGGACGAAGAGGTTTACCTGCTCTATGACCCCCTAAAAATAGGGCACTACTGTATATTGGGCCTCCTGCTGTCTCAATCACTTATCTGACTTAGAGAACTCACAGACAACGATATTCAAATCTTATGACATGGTAATTGCTTTCAAAGGCTAGATGCTGCAAGTGAATCAAAAGTAGAGAAAGGGTAAGCTCCTTCACTTCATGCCTTTGCTCGTGCAAGCGTAGGTGCTAGGAATAAGAGTTATGTAGCCATTGGGGGAAGGGAGGGCATGTCAAATATAGATTACCGGATTGCTAATATGGATATATTACCTTCGTACCTTTATTCCTTTCTTACTGTTTTTCTTTTCCTGCTTGACTTCCTTTCTATAGCAAGCTTTGACTTATCTGTAGCTATGGAATCAGCAACTTTTGAATCAAAGCACTTTTCCCCTGGTTCTATTAGTTTAATCATATCTAGAGGAAGAAGTCACCACTATGGCCTCAAAATTATTTAAAAGAGAAATATATATGTCCATTGGATCTAAATAAAGGGATTAGCCTATCTTAAACTTAAGTTTGAATCTACTATATTTAAGACGTCATAGTGAATCAAGCAAACAAAAAAAATTATATTTTTCTTTATATATTTGACCTCCACGAGAGGCAACTAAATTGGAGTTATAGATGGACCTATATATTGCAATCATTTTCCAATTCATATGTTGTTGATAGGTGTCTTTGAACTCTATTATAAATATGTTAGGATCTGTTGGTTATGTAATCTTGTGATGAACTATGTTTAGCTTGATGATTAGGCACTATTTTGTAAGCTGGCTGCATATTATATGTATATGCCACTATGTCTCTGTGCTGTTATGTAGTGTTCTGTTTTGAATGATAACTTGCTGTGTCTTTTAATTATTTTCTATTTGATCATTACTATCTACTTATAAGATTGAAATTGTTGATCTAAATAGTTATTGATGACTTGATCATTTAAAGATTAGAATGATGCATAAATTTAGAGTAGCTCAACTGATGGCCCTATTTAATTTAATTTCTTTCTTGCTTAATGATAATGGCTTGTAATCTTTGTTTTACTTGCTCTTACTTTTGAAAATTCAGGGAAGGTGAAATGCACTAAGAGTGTCATATCTGGTTTACTGTAATAGGCATAATAGCTTATAATAGTTTATGCACCAACAAGAGTGATTCTTTCATGTGCACACTTGGCCCCGTGATACACTGTCAACAAACTCTGATAACCATTAATCAATTTTGCTTTCTCCATTTCTATCAAAAAATAAAATTTACTTTCTTCATGTATTGATATTATGCAGATTTAATAGATTTTTTTTTCTCTAATTAAATTGTAGGTGGTACTATAGTGACAACTCTCAGACTCTTGAAGGAAAGTGGAATTGGCAGCAAGTAGATTAAAGTGGTTAGTCCCTGTATCTTACATAAACTATATATTTTTATTTAAAAAAATTGATTCCAACATATTTTAATTCATTGGCTTAATTGATTATGCAAAGAACCAATAGGAGAGGATTGTGTGATCTTCAAAGACTGTGGTATGGAATAGAATTGTATATATGACTTCTTTTTGGTGCTACGCACACAGGGTTTGTCTAAAGAGTCTCTATATGTGATATACCAAGAGTTTTTTTGATACTTTTTCATTCAAAAGCTTTACAGGGCTTTTGATCCTTAAAAAATTTACAAAATTTCTGGTTATTTATGGTTTGTGATTATATTGTTCTACAACAATTTTCACTTTATTTTCCCTCAAATAAACGTTAAATAATTTATGGAATTAAAAAAGGTGGGTTCTAGCCACATTTGATTATAAGCTAAACTGATCCAATTTATTCCACTTGAAAAGTTTATCATCGGCCCACCAATTTACAAAATTAATCACTTAAACACTCACAAATGTTGATCTTATGATTCCTATGACACTTGATTTATCCTTTCAATTCTTATATTGACAAATGTAATTTGCTTTGCTGAACGGCTACATAAATAGACCACCTACCTTCCATCCTCAGATATGTTCAATTATTAGTATACATGATGTAATTAGTCTGATTATGTAAGCAAAGAAAATGAAAATTGCATTTTAGTTCTAGGTGATTGTAGTGGAAAATTTCTGAACATCTATAATGGCCATGCATCACGAAAATAAAATACTGTACTTTTTCATTCCCTCAATTGGATGCATAAGTGTGAACTTTATATCATAGGGTTGTTCATTATCACAAAATGTAAAATTAAAAAAAAAACTCATTGAATGCATATATTACGAAAGGACAGATTCTTTACTTAAACCAAAGAGCTTCATGAACACAAATAATCAACACCACGTATTGTACTAAAAAGTTAAGTCACTTGTCTTTTTGTTTTGCTCATTAAATCAATCTAGAATTTAACATAATTTTGAACGTTGCTTTAATTTAAAAATCAAGTCATGCCCTACAAATGATTCTTTGTTAATTCATTGACAAATTATAGTATATTTTACTTTGAGGGTGAAATCAGGAATATTATTTAGTCAACTATTTAGTGGACAATTGCTTTGATTACATTGTTGGTTCTGTCTGCGCTTGAAATCTATCATGTATTTTGATTCATTTTTTGGGCTGATATTGCTTTACTTATTGGACTGACATTTGTTCATTTATTGGGCAAAGAATGCTTCATTTTTTGGGCTGATATTGCTTCACTTATTAGGCTGAAATTTGTGATTTTATTGGGCTGAAATTGGGTTAATATTGGGCTTGTTGTTGTTGTTGGGCTTCATTTTTGGATTGCTGCCACTAGTGTGCATTTTGTTTTTCAGATGATGGAAATTTAATGGAATTAACATGTGATTTTATAAGTTTGAAGTTTTTGGCTTGTCCTTTTTTCTTATTTATTCTTTATTCTTCTTTAGTATTTCTTTATTAATAACTTGACATCATTTGACTTTTTGTTGTTTCTATTTTGTCCAGACCCCAATATAAGGTGGCCATTTGTTTTGCTACCAGGCTGTTGTAAATATTAGTTGTTTTCAATTGAGTCTACGCTTTGCTATTCATTGAGCGATTCCCTTCATCTAGGTATGACTTATTTTGTTGTTCATTTTTTTATTGTAATTATGAATTTTAATTTTTTGTTAATTGCTGGTCAACACTTATTGTGTGCGCTGAAGAGTTGACCATGGGCTGGTTTTAGTTGTTCTTTTTGTTTAATTGCATTTGAAATATTAGAAAACTGGCAGCTTGAAGATAATTGTTGACCATGGGCTAATCAATTTTTTATCTTATCATTTTCAATTATTTTTTCCTATATTTCAATATTAATGGGTTTCAGTTTTGATGTTGAAATCTTCATCTTGACTTCTTTAGCTTATAAATATTCTATTTATGAGATATGGTTACTGAATTGTTATTTAGTTTTCTCTTGATTTTAAAAAATAGTAGATATCATAAAATTTTACAATGTTTTAATTTAACTCATTTTTTAACTAAATTCCTTAGGATTTAGAATGGACAAATCATGGATCACCAAGCCGCGAAACACACCTGAATATGTGGCTGGGCTACAAGTATTTATAGATTTTGCCTTTTCTCATTCATCTAGCAATGGGAGGATAAAATGTCCATGTGCCCGTTGTGGGTTTAGGAAGATGGTAACTCGAGAAGTAGTGTACGACCACTTGATGTGTAGCCAATTTCCAACTGGATATACTTTTTGGATGTTTCATGGGGAAAGAAGGATGAGAGAAAACCAAGATGCCTCTAGTGAACGTCATGATGCTTTGAGTGGCCTTAACAATTTACCTAGTCAAGACTTGATGCATGATATGATACACGATGCTTTTGGGATCAATAGGCGTTGCGAGACAGAAATTCCTAATGTGTTTCCCGAATCAGTTGAAGAAGTAGAGAGGGTAATGCCTGAAGGGACTCAAAGAGAAAGTAGAGATCATAATGAATTCATAGATTTAATTAAGGACTCTAATGAAGAATTGTATGAAGGGTGTACCAAATATTAGAAGTTGTCGTTCCTAATTAAGCTTTATCACATAAAGTGCTTATGTCGAATGACCGATAAAGCAATGAATATGATATTGGAGTTACTACATGATGCTTTTGAGCATGCAAAGCTTCCAAATTCATTCTATGAAGCCAAAAAAATAATCAACAAATTAGGACTTAATTATGACAAGATTGATGCATGTCCTAATGATTGTATGTTGTATTGGAAAGATGATGAAGGTAGGGAAACATGCAAAGTTTACAAAGCGTCTAGATGGAAGGATAAAGGAAATACTAGTACATCATTGACTAGTGGAAAGAAAAAAAAAAAAAAAGAAGCAAGCTGCTAAAGTTTTACGTTATTTTCCTTTGAGGCCACGACTACAAAGACTTTTTATGTCTTCTAAGATTGCAAATGACATGAAATGGCATGCTGTAAATAATAATAATAATGATGGTTTCATGAGGCATCCTAGGGATTCTAAAGCATGGAAGACATTTGATACAATGTTTCCTAACTTTGCATCAGAGTCACGTAATGTGCGGCTTGCTCTAGCCAGTGATGGATTTAATCCATTTGGTACAATGAGTACTAACTATAGTATATGGCCAGTGGTGCTTATGCCATACAACTTGCCTCCATGGATGTGTATGAAACAATCATCATTCATTCTTTCAATGATCATTCCTGGCCCGCGAATGCCAGGAAATGATATAGATGTTTATCTTCAGCCATTGATTCAAGAATTGAAAGAGTTGTGGAGTGAAGGGGTGGAAACATATGATTCATCCTCTAATCAAGTGTTCACGATGCATGCAGCTCTTATGTGGACGATTAGTGATTTTCCTGGACTTGGCACCCTATCTGGTTGGAACACATATACTGGGTTGGCTTGTCCAAGTTGTAACTTTGATGCTAAAAGTTGTCGTCTTCCTCACAGTAGAAAATGGTGTTTTATGGGTCATCGTCGTTTCTTGGAAGCAGGACATAGGTTTAGGTTAAATCGTGTTCGATTTGATGGCTATACTGAGTTGAGAGATCCGCCAGTTTTATTGTCAGGCTCAGAAATATTGACTCAAATTGAAAATATTGATGTCACATTTGGAAAAAGTCAAGATGTGGATAATAGAGGGAAAAGATTGCGTGGCAAGAATCTTGACAAAAATGATTCTCAGCAATGGAGAAAGAGGAGTATATTTTTCGAACTTCCATATTGGGAGTTTAATTTGTTACGTCACAATCTTGATGTGATGCATATTGAGAAAAATGTATGTGACAATTTGTTATACACAATTCTCAATGAACCTGGTAAGACAAAGGATCATTTAAATGCTCACAAAGATCTACTCCATCTAAGAATCAAACCAGATCTTTGGCCAAATGATAATGGGAAGTTTTGTTCGGCTCTCTATACAATGACAAATAAGAACAAAGATCAATTTCTTAAGACATTAAAGAATGTCACGGTGCCTGATGGTTATTCCAGTAACATTTCTAGATGCATTGATCTGAAACATCGTAAAATTTTTGGCTTGAAAAGTCATGACTCTCACATTCTTATGGAACAATTGTTACCATTAGCAATGAGAAATGTGTTGCCAAACCAAATTTGTGCAGTGTTATTGGATTTATGTTCTTTCTTTAAGAACTTGTGTGGGAAAGTGTTGATCATAAGTGAACTAGAAAAGCTTCAAAATCGAATTGTGTTAACTTTGTGCCACTTAGAAATGTTATTTCCTCCATCATTCTTTACGGTGATGGTTCACTTGATTGTCCATTTGGTTGATGAAGCAAAGTGTGGTGGGCCTGTACACTATCGATGGATGTATCCTATAGAAAGGTAAACGATTTAACCTTATAAGTTAAATAGTGTTATAACTTAATTACTACTTAGTGTGATGTTTCTTTCACAGGTATTTAGGATATATGAAATCATATGTACGTAATAAAGCTCAACCAGAAGGATCTATAGTTGCAGGGTACATAGCAGAAGAGTGTTTGACTTTTTCTTCAAGGTATTTGCATGGAATTGAGACAAGATTTAATAGAGTTCCACGTGTTGATGATGAACCCAATGATGCTGACACGACACAAAGGGAAACTCTGTTTCCTCAAATAGGAAAACCAGTGGGACATGTTGATTATTTCAATCTTAGCCCTAAGGAGAAACATCAAGCACATCGACATGTCTTATTTAACTGTGACCATGTCACTCAATTTATTGAGTAAGTAATGTTTTCCAATTTTTTAAGGATTTTTTTCAACATCATAATGTCTTAATTGATATAAAAATCTACTGTAGGGAATTCAAAGAATTGACTAGGAGAAGATTAAGACATCGTACACGTTCTGCATCAGTGATTCAAAAGACAGTTCATAGGGAATTTGTCTCTTGGTTTCAAACAAGGGTGGGTAGCATCAATAATTTGCTTTTCAAGAGTTGCACTATTACTTACATGTCTAATGTCATTGGTTTTTCCTTCTTAGATTATCAATGACAATAGTGAAGTTCATTCAGAGGACATCATTTGTCTTGCACGAGGACCACACATACAAGCTAAAAGGTTTAGTGCATATAATATTAATGGTTTCAAGTTTCGTACCATGGAACGAGATCAAGGGATGAAGACTCAAAATAGTGGAGTTTTTGGCACTTATGGAACCAATAGCTATGCTAGCATTAGTGATAATCGTCCAACCTTTGGAAGCGTTCCATATTATGGAAAATTAGAAGATATGATAAAGTTGAACTATTATGGCCGATTCAAGATTACTATGTTCAAGTGTATATGGGCTAATACAACAACATCGGTTGGATTGAAAAAGGATGCCCTTGGATTTGATATGGTTAACTTTTCTTGCTTGATACATAAAGGAGAGTTTGAGGACGATGAACCATATATTCGGGCTTCAGATGCTCAAATGGTGTATTATGTTGAAGATGCCCTTGATAAAAATTGGTGTGTTCCTGTGCATTTAAAACCAAGAGATTTATTTGAAATGGGAGAGGTTGAAGAAGATATTATCCCTACCAATATTCCTTTTCCTGAACAAGACTTGGCATTGTTCTTTTCAAATGACACTGAAAGTATTCTATTAGCAAGAGATGATGATGATGATGAACCTAGCACTACAGCTCTTATAGAAGATAGAGATGATATGATTGATGGAGATATGATGGCTTATTTATATTTCTTGTAAACATTTGAACTATTTTTATCTTTGATGACAATGTTCTATGTATTAATTTATTACTTAACTGTTATGGTGCATCTTTTTTTTTCCCACATATCTATTATGGATTATCTCTTATGGCTTAGTTATGTTAACATGCCTTAAGGCATATCAAAGGTGGTTAATCTGTTTAAAATGATGTTAACATGTATTAGCTATGCCGAGGACTAAAAGATATAGGGATTCGTCAGTGAAAGACAATTTATCAATATCGGCAACAACATCAAGAGTTGCACCAGCAACTTTTGCTAATTCAACTCCATTAGCTTCACCACCATCATTGGCTCCGTCACCTACTTCAGACCCACCTAGTGTGCAGCCACATGAGCAATCAATACCACCACCTCCAGTGGCTCCGACACTTCCTGCATCATCTACAATATGTGATCGTCAGTCCAACAGATATTGGACTGTTAATACTATTGGTAAGTATCTTTCATTTATGTTTCTTCTTTACATTTTAAGGTTGCTAACATCATATATTCTCTAACAGTTGCTGGAGGTTCTTCAAAGGAAATTAAAATAAAGGTGAGAGATATTATGACATTGCCACAAGGACAACAGATAATTCTGCAAATCAATTCAACTAGCCAACTTGTGGGGGAATCCAGTGGTTGTTTAGCTGGCTACCTAGGGTTATTGGCATCAAATGTGAACCTATTTCCTATCAGTTATGACAACTGGAAAAAGGTTCCATCATCTGATAAAGAGCGTTGTTATAAGGACATGATTTTGGTAATGAGATTTCTTTTTTTAAATTTCACGATTAGTATTTTATATATATATAGATCAATTACACTGATAATGCCCCTTATTTGTTATGCTATGAAGGAAAATTTTCATTTTCAAGATGATTCTGGAGCAATGAAGCGCTGGATATTGGGAACACTTGCAAAACGTTGGAAAGATAATCGTTGTGAACTATTCAAAGAATTCTACAAAGAAGACTTAAGTAGAGAAGATAACATCGATGCACATCCTGATTGGGTTCCAAGAGAAATGTGGGCAGCTTTCATCGATTATCGCCAACGACCAGAGACAAAGGTAAAGTTATACTTCTGTAATGGACCACTGTTAAACTACAATAGTTTATGTATCAAAGGTCTTTGCAGACAAGCTAATCTCAGGCTTAATGATGAATCATATTTGCATTCAATTAGGAAGATTTTGGTAACAGTGTTATTGCTTTCTTTTCTTGTATCATAGTATGGAATCCTAAGTATGTTGTCAAATGATTGAGGTGTGTATTAGCCTATTAGAACATATCTGCATTGGATTTATGTATAATTTTGATACAAATGGAGAACAATATAAGAGCTCTTATGATTCTTCTTGTTTCACACCATATTTTCCAACTTTCAAAAACAGCAAATATATATATATATATATATATACCCACTATTATCTTCCTAATAGCATTTTTCATTACCAAATAATTGTAACTTATAGATAATATTTATTTTGTATAGTAGATAGTATTTAAGTCTATGCATCACTACTTATAATTTAGCTTAGGTTTTATTTAGAAATTCCCTATTTCTTCTGTTTTGCTTGAAGTGCAAACTTTATGCTATTTGCTGCATATAATTTTAGAGTAGTTATTAATTCTTTTCTACCAATCAGATTTTAAGAAATTGAGAGTATATATAGATCTTGAAGGATGCAGTATTTAGTGTCTAACTCAAGCCTGATCCAGCAATATAGAGAATGAAAGTTGTCTCTATGACCATTGTTCTTTCATTATCATGCTATTAATGATGATGAATTATGATAATGTGTTCATATTTTCAACAGTAAGTTTTATACAAGAATCAAGGATGACTACGCATAACACATTATTTGTCTTTCAATATCATACTATCAATGATGATGAATGATGATAATTTGGTCTTAATTATAGTCAACTTTCCTGCAATGTTAAATTCAAGAGTTGGTCTATGATGACAATGGTTGAGATATAGTGATATCAATATATTTTCTCATTTGCATTTCTTATTTGTACTTTGAGGTTAAATCAAATAATTGTATCTAGTGTTTTTTTTTGTCATTTTAATTTATTTATGTTAGCTACCAACTTTTGATTTTGTCTTTTTGAATTACAGAAAATGATTGAAACTAATACTGCAAATAGACAGAAGATGGTAACTCCACATACTGGAGGTTCAAAAAGCAATGCTAGGAAGCACCAAGAGATGGTAAGACAACATTAATGGCTTGCACAATTAAAGTAGTTAAATGTAATATTATTTAATTAATCAATGTCAGGTAACAAAGACTGGAAGACCTGTAAGTCGAGGTGCTTTATACATTGAGACTCATAAGAAAAGTGATGGATCATATGTCAATGAGTAAACTAGAATTATTAGTGTAAGTTTGAAATGTTTAGAATATCTTATTTCATTAATTTTTGTTATGAAATCAATAACTTAGTTATCTTGTTTGTAGGAAAAAATTTTGGACATTGAATCTCAGGAGGGTTCTTCCTCAACAATTAGTAATAAAGATTCGCTGGCACAGGTGTTGGGTGCAGAGCACCCTGGCAGAGTTAGAACCTTAGGGTTTGGCCCTACCCCAACACAAGTCTTCGGTCCCCAGAAGTCAAATGGAATTAATATGACATCCAATGTTGATTCAACGGATGTTATTCAAAAGATACGTGAAGAAGTACGTGCAGAAGTTAAGTCACGTATGCAAATGTTAGAAAATATTATGCAATGCATGCTGAAAGACGTTTACAATGACCGACCAATACCTCCAGAGGTTGAAGCACTAGTAAATAATGAGGTAAATTCTTAATAACTAAGTTACTTTGATAAACTTTTATTAATATTCTCATTCAAAGGTAATTCTAAATAATAAATAATACTAACATATATATTTTTTTGTAGGGAGATATACGTCCATCGTCATCTTCAAGTTATGCTCCACTTTCAGATAGTCAGAGGAACAACTAGGACTTTTGCTGATGTTGAAGAACAATTTATATATGTTGCTTTGTAATATGTATGACATTTAATTTCATAATATATGTATGACTTTATGTTGCTTTGTAATATGTATGACATTTAATTTAGTAATTATAATATATATGATATTTTCATATTTTACATATGATTGTCATAATTTAATTAGGTATATAAATAATATTTAGAAATATTACAAATTAAAATACAAAAAAAAAAGCTACATTAGCGGCGGTTGCTTAAACAGTCGCTAAATGTTAATTCTGTGAAAAAGAGTATTAGACGCTAACATTTTGCGGCGGTTTTAAAAACCGTCGCCAAATGACAATTACTGGCGATTATTAGCTGTCGCAAATAAAAAAGTCAACCGCCGCCAAATGAAAAAAATTCAACAACAAAATCGTCACTACATGACTCAAAAACCGTCGCTAAATGCTTTGCCGCGGTTGACACAGCGGCTATAAAACCGTCGCCAAATGCTTCAATGACACACCCCAAAACCGTCGCTAAATGACACCCAAAACCGTCGTAAATCATTTGGCGACGGTTATTCCGACGGCCAATAAAAACCGTCGCCAAATGCGTACCGACGCATGCATCGACGACGCTTTTGTGGCCGCCTGGCATGCATTTAGCGACGGTTACAAACTGTCCGGAAATGACAAAAAAACCGCCGCTAAATGCAATTTTTTTTGTAGTGTTGTCTGCAACTGAATCTGAAAGGAGGGAAAACACGATGATGAGTTATGGGAAACTCAGTGAATGTACAAACACTCAATAATAAGAACAAAATATGAGAAAAATTATAAAGTGAATACACTGGCTAAAATACCATTTAAAACATAATTCGAGAAAACATATCAGAAATAGCTGAATTTCATAATCAATTATCAAGCACAAGTTAGCCAAGTTAGTACTCGTCACTTGGTATGAGTCACCATTAGACCTTCTTAAGGCCCTTAATGATACACATGCTTAACATCATCATCGATAGGGTGCCTCATGAGTTTCTTAATTACTCGAGCTACATCCTCTTATCATGAGAAAACGTCTCCCTTATCCATTAAGTTTTTATAACCGGCATAATTTATTCCACAGAAGGGGGTACCACTTGACATCTTGCACAAGCCACATGGCTTCTCAATCACAACAAATCAATATCTCATGAACACACAAATTCTAAAATCAAATAGTCATAATAACATTCATAATTCATATAACTTTCCTGATTCCTATTCATTCTTAGCTTTTAGAATTTTTTCAATTTTTTCTTATGGGAATTATTCATGCTAGACCACTAGTATTCTTTAATGATGAGCTTCAGGATATTGACCCAGTTCGATCATCACAATAAACTACACTATGATCCTATTATTTAGGGATTCATCCACTCACCTTAGTTATCATAGGGAACCAAACTTCTGAGTTGCTACTAAGATGAGCATGCGTGGATTTTCTAATCTAAGTTAGAGAGAGTTTTATGAAAGATGAAAAGAATGAAGTTAGGATTTTTCCCTTTTGTTTTCTCTTCTTGATTCGAGAACAACATACTACCTAAGAAGGATATGTAGATTTCGTGTGAAGGATTTACCTTGAAGTTCTTGAATGAGTCATGGCAGAGGAGAAGCCTATGGTGTGCTTTGATGAAAGCTAAAAATAGATGAAAGAGTTAGGGAGTGCAGTGAGAGAGGTGAAAGATACGTGCGTTGGAGGAGGAGTTTGAAGTGGTAGTCTATTTTAAAGAGGTTCAAATGTTATAAAATGAAGAAGACCCAGAGGTGCAAACAAGGTCAGTAAGGGATCTGAAACCCGGTTGAGGTTGGCGGGTGAACAACCTAGACACGTGTTGTTAATACGAAAAGGAAAAAAGCAATCTATGCACGAGGATCAAATCTTGTCCGTCCAATGTGTTAATCCGACAATTGTCAAGAAAGAGTAGAGAAGCAAGATCTAGTTAAAATATACAATACAAATTTACAGTTTTGCTATTTAATTAATGAACGTGTATTAACTCTATTTTATAGAATTATTTAACCTATTTTTTATTAATAAATTGAGTAAATTAAATGATTTCAAGTATTTTTTTTGATTTTATATAGTCTTTTTAATTGTTAAGTTTAATTTTGTATGTAGTTAGTTTTTCTTTAGTATTTACTTCAATATTTACAAATTATTTTGTTTATTTAGTTTAGTTTAGGATGTATCATTTAAATTATATTAAAATTTATTTGAGGTAGTTTCTTTTAGGATAGAATGTGTTAAAGTGATTTTTATATTATTTTGAGTTTATTTTGATTTATTATTTTTGTTGTTTTTGTTTTTAGGAATTTAAATAAAGAAAGGAGAGAGAAGACGGGTGGACTATCTGGTGGGAGCAAGAGACATTGAAGCATACCATTCTCCATTCTTCTTCATCTTTTTTTCTATTTTCTTGAGTTTTGATGGCAAACTTGCTTTCTTTTGTTATTATGGATGTTTCCTTTGCTGTGATTGACTAAATTCTCTTTGTTAGGAGGAAAATGTAACCTCCCTTAAATGTTATGAATTGAGCTTTCAATGATAGTCTAACTTTATTTATTTCCCTCACTGAGAAATTGATTCTGTTCTTACTATTTTTTCAAATAGATCACTTAAAATTGATTTAAAGTTCATATAGGGAATTGAAAATTTCAGATATCAATATCACTACTAGAAAAAAGGGATTTAGTGACGGATTAAAATCTATAACTAATATTTCAAAATTTGTAATGGATTAGTAATGACTTTTTCAATTTTTTTGTGACGGAACAATGTTCGTCACTAAATCCATTTTTAGTGACAATTTTGTTACAGGTAACATATATCATCCTTTTTGATTGAGCAATTTTGTCATGGATTTGGCCATCACTAAATTATGTCACTAAGATTTGATTTTAGTCATGGGTTAGTGACGACCAGCAAAAATGTCTTTTTCTGTTTAAAAAAAACGGTTTATTTGTGATGAAAAGATAGTCATCACAATTTTTGATTACTGAACTCAAAATAGTGATGGATATTATGTCACTAATGTTTTGTTCAGATTTTTTAATTTTTTAAATAAAATAAATATGAATGAATAGAGCTAAACGAATAGTTTTGCACTTTGTTATGTGTTTTTTCCTTTTTGTCTGCATTTTCTTCTTTCCTACCAAAAGCTCCAAAATCTTGGAGTTCGAACTTGCTGCCTGTCCTCCCAGATAGGTAGCGTGCCTAATTTTATGCCGGTCATTCAATCTTTGAATTGGTCCACGTGAAACCAATCACGCTGCCTGTCTGGGAGGACAAGCAACAAATCTGTACTCCATATATTCATCAATGCAAAGCAGTTATATATATATATAACAAGTGGTTATATGTATTTATATATTCATTAAGGCACTAAGCAACAGTTTCCAACATGATTATCTTAATTTAAAATATTATAACATTTCCCCACTTATTAAATTCTTTGGTTAAGTCTTCGTAGGACGAGTATATTAAAAATTCTATTGTCGTTAAATTTCATTCTCGTTGTTGTTTCATGTTTAAATATATTATTAAATTCATATGAAATTCATTTAAAGCTTCTATTTAATTTAATTCCTAAAAAACCTTATAAAGAAAACCAAAAAGATAATACACAATTACAAATGACCTGACCTTTCTCCCTTCTTATCTTTTCCTTCCTCAGGCTAAGTTTAGTACAGATCTGTTGTTTCAGATCCAAAAAGAGAAAATAAGAAAAGAAACAACATATCATTAACAATTACTAATGTGATAAAATAATGAGGAGGGAACACACCGAAAGAAACACAACAAACTTCTTTTCTTCTTCTTTTTTTTTTTATCCTTTTTTGGATCAACAAATTTTAATGCAGAAGAGTACCAAAGAAAAATGATCTATTAACAAAGGCACCAATTTTTTTTTTGGGTTATATGAAAATCAAGGAAACAAACTTGAATACAGAAGAGAGAACAGGTAGTAAGAACAGGAAGTGAGAGGATTGTTGAGCAGATGTAGAGTTGGATTGAAGGAAAAAGCAGAAGAAATTAGAAGATCTAAACTCAGAACAGGAGGCAATGTAGATGGACAGTATTTTACTAGTTTCACTATAATTATAGTCAGAGACACACTTTTGCAAAAGAAACGCGACAACCTTTTTCTTTCTTTGTTTTTGTTGGATCAACAAATTTTAATGCAGAAGAGTACCAAAAAAAAAAGAGATTTATTAACGAAGGTAACAACGTTTTTTTTTTTGGGGTTATATGAAAATCAAAGAAACAAACTTAAATAAAGAGATGGATGAGCAAATGTAGAGAACTGGATTGAAGGAAAGAGCAGAAGAAATTGAACTCATAGATTGGAAGCATTGAAGATGGGATGCAAGTGGAAGCAGACAATGTGGATTAGTCTAAGTCTATAACATGTGAACGAAAATAAATATAATTTAAAAGAGAAACATCAAAAGTAAGACTGAAAGTTTTATATATATATGTATACACGACAAATTTAAAGACTTGGCTTTTTAAAGGAAAAATTGAACTTTAACCTATGAGCTTTTTGAATATGCACACATTCATAGTTCACCAAAAACACACACTCACGTTAACACGCACACTGTAATGCCCCTGCACGCGACGGAGAATGTCTTCTGATCCAGGCCTTTCCCAAAAGCTGCCATTCCCAAAAGCTAAAGAAATGGTGAGATGCTATTTAGCTTTTCGGACTCTAAATTTGGCTTCTACTTCAGATTCGTCGTCTTTCTCGTTTACGTGGCATATGAGGGAAAAGTGTAATTTTCCCATGTGCTTAAACTCTGAGACTGGAAGCAATGAAGATGGGATGCAAGTGGAGTTAAAGAGCCAACAACGGTAGGTAGCAGACAATGTGGATTAGTTTAAGTATAACATGTGGACGAAAATAAATTAAATTTAAAAGAGAATCATCAAAGAAAGCTCAAAGCTACACATACGACAAATTTAAAGACTTGACTTTTTAAAAGAATATTTTATCAATTTTTTAATATTTTCTTAAACAAAAATGGTTGTTTAGACAGGTTTTGTGGCGGGAAATTTAATATCTTTGAAGAATTTATGGTTGTTTATTAAGAAATTATAAGAAATAACATGTATAATATTTAACCAGTTATGTCATTTTAATTTTTAATAGACATATAGATTTAAATAGTTATGTTTGTGTAGTTGTCAATAAATACATTAATTTAAATAAATATATATGTTTAATTTTTAGTAAATACATTAATTTAAATAAATATGTTTATTTAATTTTTACAAATGTATTAATTTAAATATTAAATATAAATCAAATAACATAACTGTTCAAATTTTACAATGTCTTAAACCCTAACTCACATATCATTTCACATCACAAACGCCCCCGTCTGGACATGAGAAACGAGGGAAGTGAGGGACGAAGAAATAGAGAGACAAAGAATTGAGAGGGCGGAGAAGAGAGACGAGAAATGAGAAGAGAGAGAGTCGAGCAGAGAAAGAAAGTTTAGAGAGAATGTTTTTGGCCAAATGCTACTCACACACAACCTAGACCCTAAAACTAAACTCAAAAATGCCGTTAATAGAGAGTAATAGAGAGATGAGAGATAGAGAGGGAGACAGAGGACCAACAGACTTTGGAGCCGTTTGGTATATTGATAGAATGGAAAAGGGATTCTCATTTTTTCACTTTTATGTTTAGTAGTCATTAATTTAACTGGAAAAGAATTTCTCATTGAATAATTTTGATGAAATTTCATTCCATAAAAAAGGCGAAAGAATCTCACTCTATTCCCTCAAAATACACCAAACGTACTATTTGGGAAAAATTACACTTTCTACGGCTCCAAAGGGTTTACACGTGTCTAGAGCTCCAATATTGGTGTCCATGGAAATGGAAAGAGGAAGAGACAGCCAGAAAATTTGAGAGAGAGAGAAATAGAAGCAATGACTTTGGAGGTTGTTGGGTTCTCTCACCATTAGATTATTATGAAATTTGTATGTATGATAATTAAAAAATACTTTACATAAATTTTAAGGTGATCCAAGAGTAAAATTCTTAACCTCTCAAAAAATTGGGCTCTCCATAGACTTATTGATAACTCTATTTTATAGAGTTGTTTTTCCTATATTTTTATTAATAAATTGAATAAAATAAATGATTTTAAGTCTTTTTCAGATTTATTTAGTTTTTCTAATTGTTTAGTTTAATTTTATAGAAAATTAGTTTTTCTTTAGGATTTATTTTATGTTTTATAATTTATTGTGTTTATTTAGTTTAGTTTAATTTAAGATGTTTAATTTAACTTTACTAGAATTTATTTTGATTAGTTTTTTTTAGAATTTAATTTAAGATTAGGATTTGAAAAAAAAAATTTTTTTTTATTTTATTCTTTTCTTTTATTATTTTTTATTGGATTCTTTTAATTGAATTAGATTTGAAATGATAGAGAAAAAGAGGCCGCACAGTAGACTGGACGGAGAAGTTATTGAAGACAAGCTTTTGAGATTGGGATTCAGATTCTTGATTCATCTTCTTCATCTTTTCTTTTCTTTTTAATCTTCTTTATTTTCAATGGAAAAACTCATGAATTATGTTATTGTTGATGTTTTATGTATCATGAGTAACTAAATCCCTTTTGTTAATTAGAGGGAAGATGTAAGTTCCCTTAAATGCTATGATTTGAATTTTCTTATGCTAATCTAAGTCTATTTTCTTATTAAGCAATTATATCTGTATCTACTACTTTCTAAAATTGGCCACTTGAGAATTGAATTAGAGTTCGTGTAAGGAATTGAAAAATTCATATATGAATATGACTATTGAAATAATTGTCACAAATTAATTTAATCTAGGAATAGATAAATTGTTTATGTAGTTGTGCTTGAATTCAATTGTTCTTATTGCCTTTTCTTGATTAAATTGGTCTGACGAATTAGGAAATTTAATTAGGTTAAGAGAGTTAATTCGCCAAGAAATTGGGTTTTAACTAGAATTGAGAATTTGACCATTAATATAGAAATTGAGAATTTAGATTAAAATAAAAATTCAGATTATTGTTGGATAGGATAGTAAAATCAAATCCCTAACGCTTTGATAATTTGCAAATTCTAAATACATTCCTTAGTTTAATTGTGTGACTTTTTATCAATTATCAGTAATTTAGTTTATTTTAGATAAATTAATTTAGGCTAGATCAGTTTAATCTCTCATTAAAAATCGATCGTCTAGATAGTGTAAAAATAGTGAAATTAGTACTTGACTACTATAATTCTTGTAGGATTGACAATTTATTCATCTTTTATATTACTTGTTGACTCGGTATACTTACCGATAGTATTTCAAACCAACAAGTTTTTGGTACCGTTGCCAGAAATTATTAGTGTTAGTCAATATCTAGAGTACCTATAACTATACAAATTTAGACACTTTCTTTGTTTTCTTCTTTATTTTAGTTTATTTTGTTTTAATTATTTTTATTTTAATTTTGAGTATTTTTTTTTATTTAGTAATTTAGTTATTTTAGTTATTTATTTATTTTTTTCTCTAACTTTTTCTTTTTCTCTGGTTTATGCGAGGTACCACTAATCCATAGACACTTTTGTTTGACTTGGAAATAAAGAAAACAACACGCTTAAATCGAAAGCAAACAAGGGAGAGAAAAAGAACTTAGATAGCTGCAGAAATTCAACCATTAACAATGGCTGAGGAAAACCATAGAGTACTTACTAATGTGGCTAATCAGGGTAATATTACAAATCATGGAGGTGTTGTTAGACGGACAATAGGAGAATATCTTGCACCTATGACTGATGGGTACCCTACAAGCATTGTCAGACCTCTAATTTAAGCTAATAATTTTGAGGAAACCCATTAAAGGATCCCAATGTCCATATTAATTACTTTCTCCAACTGTGTGATACAGTTAAAGTAAAGCTAAGTGTTCAACTGAGTGATGATGCCATTCAACTGAGGTTTTTCGCATTCTCATTGAGGAATAAAGCCAAGTGTTGGGTACATTTGTAACCTCAAGGTAGTATTACTACATGGGCGGAACTGAAAAACAAATTCCTTACTAAGTATTTTCTATCATCAATGTCTGCTAAAGTAAGGAGTGATATCACCTCCTTCTATCAATATGATGGAGAATCCATATGTGATGCATGGGAACAGTTTAAAGATCTGTTGAGGAGTTGTCCAGATCATTCCATCCCGATTGGATGCAGATACATACCTTCTATAGTGTATTAGATGAATCATCGCGAGTTATGATTAATGCAACTACAGGAGGTTCACTGAGAGGTAAGACCCCAGATGAAACATTTAAGTTGATTGAGACGATGGTAACTGCTATCTATCCCATCCCTAGAGACAGAGTTGTTCCAAGGAGACAAGTGTTAGAAGTAGATAATTTTGATGTTGTGAAGATACTATCTCAGTAAATGGCTACTCTAACACAGAGGTTAGACACTATCTAGGTAGGGGCTTTGAATACCCCGCATCTTTTATGTGATTTCTGTGGAGGTAATCATTTGAATGGGGCATGTGAGGCCAGTACACACATAGAGTAGATTAATTACATGGTCAACCCCAACGACCCCAACATAATTCATATTCCAACATATATAACCCAAGGTGGCGTAATCACCCCAACTTTTCATGGAATCAACAAAGGCGCGCCTTGACCGTCGGTGCCACCATACTAGCCTCCTCATGTTCATAGGGCTTCTAAGAAATCTTTTAGATGGGAACAAGCTATTGAGAAGCTAGCCCAACACATTACATATTTTATGATAGAGACAAAGGCGAACTTCAAAAACCAAGATTCTGCTATAAAGAGTCTAGAAAACCATATGGGACATATAGCTAAACACTTAGCTGAAAAGCCCTATGAAAATTTATTGGGTAACACAGAGACAAATCCCAGGGAGCATTGTAATGCAATGTCCTTGAGAAGTGGTAAAACACTTGAGCCACTTCCCAAGGAGGACAAAATTGAATCGATAACTAAACTTCTACCTGAAAACATTGCTAAGGCCCACGATCCCATTGATGATGATTTGAGCAAGGGTGAACAAAAAAAAATCAATCTGATAAGAATTCTCTTAGAAGAAGGAGAAAGAAGAAGTAACCAGATTGGGATAAGGCATATGAGCCTTCACTATACCAGAAAGTTCCTTATCCTCAGTGTTTGAAGAAACAGACTCAAGATATGCAATTTTCACAGTTCCTCAATATCTTCAAGAAGTTGCAGATCAACATTCCATTCACTGAGGCAATTGAGCATATGCCAGTTTATGCCAAATTTTTGAAAGAGATCCCATATAAGAAAAGGAAGCTTCCTGAGGATGAGATAATCATGCTAAATGAAGAATGCAGTGCCATACTTTAGAAAAAGTTGCCTCTGAAGTTTAAAGATCTGAGGATTTTTCACATAACTTACAAAATGAGATATTTAATTGTTGAGAAAGCTCTCTATGATTTAGGAGCTAGCATCAACTTGATGCCACTGTCCATATTTCATAGGCTTGGGATCAAGTAAGTTAAGCTTACAATGATATCACTACAGGTGGCCAATTGGTCAATTAAGCATCCTTATGGTATCGTGGAAGATGTGCTTGTGAAAGTGGATAAATTTATCTTCCTTATTGACTTTGTTGTGCTAGACATGGAGGAAGATAAGAAAATTCTACTTATTTTGGGAATACCCTTTTTGGCGACGATTCAAGCATTGATAAATGTGGAAAAAGGTGAACTCATGCTTCAAGTGAACGATGAAAAGGTAACTTTTAATGTATTTGAAGCTATGAAGTTCCCTATGAAAGACAACAATCAATGTCTCAGAGTAGATGCCACAGATTCTCATGTCACTTAGGTATCTCATAGGTATGATCCTAACCTCCTCTTGAGTCTGTTTTATGTCATTCAATTGAAATTAATATTGATAAACAACTTAAGAGTGAGCCCAAGCTTGGGAGTTGTACTGAACTATTAGAGGTCTTGCCTTGTGCATCACTTTGCCAAGAAAGTGACGTTGAAAACTCGAAAGAGGATAAGGTAAGCAAAGAATATCTAAATTAAAATCCCTTCATCTTAAATATGCTTTTTTTGGTGGAAATAACATGTTTTCTATTATTACAAGTATTGAATTGACACAAGTTGAAGAAGAAAAACTTTTAAAAGTTTTGAGGAAACATAAGTCGAACATAGGTGATCGATGCCATAAATGACATTAAAAGGGTGCATCCAATGAGTTGTAGAATATTCACGGAAGACGACTGCAATTTGGTGGTCCAACCTCAATGGAGATTTAATATCACCTTGAAAGATGTGATTTTGAAAAATGGGGAAGCACTAGCTTTGGTGAAGCATAATTCTATGGGAAAAATTAGTAAGGAGAAGCTCTTCCTGAATCTCACTGATCCGACATGAAGACTGGAAGAGTCAAGCTAAAGACTATAACTAAGTGCTTGTTGGGAGGCAACCCAAATTTTAATATTTAGCTTTTAAATTTATTTTATTTTTGGTTGTGTGGTGTTTCATTTTCTTTTTATTTTTTCTTTTGCATTTTTTTCTTTTTTCTTTTTTTTTTGAAGACTTGAACCATTTTGCAGGTAATTGAAAAGATCACTGATGAGCATGATTGATGAAAATAGAGTTGGCATATTCACAACTGTTGGGGGACCTAGTTTGCAAAAAGGAAATAGCAAAAATTCAGAAGGAATATGAGGTAAGTCTATATTTTGGGTGCAATTCATGAATTTTAGAGACTAAGTGTGAATATTGGAGCATAGTCATATCAAAATTTGGATGCTGAAGCATTGAATCTGATGCCTTGGCATTGAGCTATTTGAACAAAAAAAATTTCTGAAGCTGCAGTATGGAATAAAAACCAGAGATCCAATGCTAGGGCATTCAATTTGGATGCTTTGGCATCCAAAAATTCGAAAAACGTAAAAAAAAAATGCAATGTGAACCTATGTCAAAACCAGAGAATGAATGCCAGGGCATTGGCATCCAAAAATTTGTTAATGTTAATGAAAAAAAATTTCAATTATATTTCTTTTTTATTTATTTTTTTTACTCCTCCATTTATTTATTTATTTATTCTTTTGCTTAAACCATCCATCAGCCATCGTCCTCCCAAATCACCTTCTCCCAGTTGCCATAACCACATTGCACAATAACCCATTGCCATCGCCACAGTCACCTACCTCAATCTCAACCATTGCAAAACCCGCATTGTCTTCATAACCCATAACCATTGACCTTGACACCGTAATTGCTCACCCAGCCCCCACGGGGTTGACTACCTTAATCATCCTCGACGTCCATCATCTTCACCTTCACCCACTACCATTAAAACCAATTCCCATCTCAGCCGCCATCGGCCTTCACACATCATCTTTGCACAATCCCACCACCGGCCGTCCCCCCTCATCTATTGTCTTCAAAACTCGCCACTGACATAGCCACCGCCATCGACCTCCATTAACCAATGTTGTATGTTCGCAGTTGTTGCCACCCTTCAATCCTGCAACACCCAAATTGAATCATCACACCCCCAAGCTACGAGGCCGCCGTCGAACCTCTCACCTATCCTATTCCCATCACAACTCCTCCATCACTAAATGTTTGGTCAATGGTGTTGGGCATTATCGTCAACAATGTCACAAATTCTCCCTATCATATTGAGCTTTAAGTAAAATTACCTATTGTGGACTGAACATAGAGTATTGAAGAATTTGAAAATTGGTTATATGCAATTGTGATCTTGAATTCTTTATGTTTGCAACACTATGATTACTGATAAAATGTAGAGATGTTGAGGTCCATTTTTAGAAATTTTGCTAGTTATTTGAGGGATGAATTTTGCTAATTGAGTTGTTACTTATTGAAGTGTTGATGATCCTCCTACTTTGAATTGATAGTGTGTGCCTTTCAATGCTTAGTATAGTTGTTTATGTGGAATTTATTCAATTTTTGATTGAATGCTAAAATAAGTTCCTAATTCCTAATCCCCTCAACTTTTGAAAAGACATGTTTAAGCATTGAGGACAATACTTCATTTTAAGTTTAGGGGTAGGAAAATACTATTTTAAAATTCACCAAAATTTTTAATTTTTGCTGCAAATGGATGGTGAATTTGGTTTTGGATTGGAGAACTTTTTGATAATTCAATTTGTGCTTTCAAATGGAATAACTTAAATTTTACTTGCCCTTAAAAAAATTTTCTAAAAATATTTAAAAATTGTTGTTTGCTTTTGTAATTTTATCTTATGAAAAGTCAAGTACTTATGATAAAATTTAATTAACTATAGGAAAGATGATTTACAGGAATTTAAAGAGAATTTTAGCAATGGAAAAGATTGATTGATAATGATTTTATTTTTTTAACTCTTGAAAAATTATTGAACACTGTAGCCCGTAATATTTAAAGTGCAAATTTTTAGAAGAAAATTTTATATTTATTGAATTATATGTTTTATCTCAATTTTAAAACTCTAGAACTTGGTTCTATATCTCCCAAGGCCAAATCCTTAGTAGCATGTAGATAGAGATATGATCCTTTGACTGATCTTTTTTCATCCCTCAGTTATTTACCACTAGTACCCACTTTAAGCCTTTTATTGTGGAAATAATTAGAAATTGAATTTTCCTTTTGGTAAACATCTAAGTGTACACCTTAAGCCCAAAAAGAAATTACCTACCCTTTCAAGAGAGTAAGTGGTACCTAGAAAGATCCTGAAGGAAGGGAGACTGAAAAAAAAAAGATGAAAATAAAGATAAACAAAGAAAAATATTATCAACCCCTTAGAAAAAGGAAAAGTGCATTAAAATGATTCAAGTTTGGGGGAGTTGACATTAAAAAAAAGAACAAAATAGAAAAAGGAAAAAGAAGGAAAGTTGAACTAAAAAATAGAGAAGTATGAGAGTTATATTTTACACTATGTATTACTTATTCTCTTGTACTTTTTATATACCTTATCCCTTTTCTATTTTTACTTTTATCCCTTGGCCCCATTATAAATGGAAAAAGACCTATTGATCTCTATTTATGTGTTGTTTACATTAGTGGAGAGAAGATAGAGGATTAAGCATATGGAGTTATAAATTTGAGGTTTGGTTATATAGTTTAATAAATATAGAATTGATTCTAATTATTTGCATGAGAATGTTGTTGGCTACTCACACACACTTCAAGGGTCTGAGAAAATGAATTATTATCTTTTGAACTTAGAAACTTGTTAGAATTACTTTTCTTTCTTGTTTATTATCTTATTCTATGCAATTATTGAGGATTGATGTTTGACTTTCAGGATGAATTACAGAGAGTGGTCAGCTTGCATTTTTGTGGAGCTTTATTTTTACTTGAGGGCGAGCAAAATCTTAAGTTTGGGGATGTGATAACTCTATTTTATAAAGTTGTTTTCCTTATATTTTTATTAATAAATTGAGTAAAATAAATGGTTTTAAATTTTTTCCAGATTTATTTAGTCTTTCTAATTGTTTAGTTTAATTTTATAAGAAATTAGTTTTTCTTTAGGATTTTTCTTATGTTTTATAATTTATTGTGTTTATTTAGTTTAGTTTAATTTAGGATATTTAATTTAACTTTTACTAGAATTTATTTTGGTTAGTTTCTTTTAGAATATAATTTAAGATTAGGATTTGAAAAAAAGTAATTTTTATATCTTATTTTTTTTTGATTGGATTCTTTTATTTGAATTAGATTTGAGAATATAGGAAAAAAGAAATAGGCCGCACAATAGACTGGATGGAGAAGTTACTGAAGACAAGCTTTTGAGATTGGGATTCAAATTCTTGACTCATCTTCTTCATCTTTTCTTTTCTTTTTAGTCTTCTTTAGTTTCAATGGAAAAACTCATGAATTATGTCATTGTTGATGTTTTATGTATCATGAGTAACTAAATCTTTTTTGTTAAGGGGAACATGTAGCTTCCCTTAATTGCTATGGTTTGAATTTTCTTATATTAATCTAAGTCTATTTTCTTATTAAAGAATTATTTCTGTGCCTATTGCTTTCTCAAATTGGTCAGTTGAGAATTGAATTAGGGTTCGTGTAGGGAATTAAAAAATTCATATATGAACATGACTATTGAAATAATTGCCACAAATTAATTTAATTTAGGAATAAATAAATTATTTGTGTGGTTGTACCTGAATTCAATTGTTCTTATTGCCTTTTCTTGATTAAATTGGTCTAAGGAATTAGGAAATTTAATTAGGTTAAGAGAGTTAATTCGTCAAGGGATTGTGTTTTAACTAGAATTGAGAAGTTGATTATTAATATAGAAATTGAGAACTTAGATTAAAATAAAAATTCAAATCATTGTTAGATATGGTAATAAAATTAGATCCCTAACGTTTTGACAATTTATAGATTCTAAATATGTTCTTTAGTTTAATTTTTTGTCAATTATTAGTAATTTAATTTATTTTAAATAAATTAATTTAAGCTAGTTGAGTCTAATCACTCATTTTAGACCCATACTTATCTCTATATATATACACAGTGAGATATGAGTCCGAATTCTCAGTATTAGCCGGCGAGAACTACACTCTGTAGTAGCATCCCAACCGTTTGTTTCCTCTCCATCCAACCATGCAGCCATTTGTTTCCTCTTCTATCTCAGTGTTGCACTTTTCTTCTAATTGGTTGTTTTCTTTCTCCTGCCTTTCAAAGTATGGGTATTCTGAGTTTATTTGTTTTGTAGCCACAAGCCTTAAAAAAAACATTTGTTTTCTAACCACTTTCTTTTTCTTTTTCTTTTTGTCTTCTTTTTCATGTTCAAATCAAGATTAAAAAGGTTATTTTCATTTTAGCTAATATTTTTTTCAAAATTCAAATGAAATATTTTAGCTCATATACAAAAAAATTTTAATTTATATTACATTTAATATATAATATAAAAATTTAATTTATACTACATTTAATATATCATCCACTCACCTTAGTTATCATACGGGAACCAAACTTCTGAGTTGCTACGGCGATGAGCACATGTGAATTTTCTGATCTAAGCTACAGAGAGTTTGTGAAAGATGAAAAGAACAACGTTAACTAGAATTTTTCCCTTTTGTTTTTCTCTTCTTGATTCGAGAACAACATACTACCTAAGAAGGATGTGTTGATTTCATGTGAAGGACTGACCTTGAAGTTATTGAGTCATGGTGAAGGAGAAGCCTTTGGTGTGCTTGGATGAAAGCTGAGAAGAGATGAACAAGTTAGGGAGTGCGTGGAGAGAGGTGAAAGATGTGTGTGTTGGAAGAGAAGTTTGAAGTGGTACTCTAATTTAAAAAGGTTTAGAGGTTATAAAACGAAGAAGATTAAAAAAAAAAAAAAAAAGGCCATAGGTGTGAACCAGGTCGGTTAAGGGATCCGAAACCCAATTGAGGGTGGGCTAACAAATGATCCGAACACATGTTAAAATAGACAATGCAAATTTAGAGCTTGGCTTTTTAATTAGTGAATGTGTTCTTCATTAAAACTTAAGCATTATCTCAGATATAAAAAATCACATAAATGCTTGCATAAACAAAAAGCAAATAAGGGGAAAAAATGTCTTCTCACAAAAAAACAAAGCAAAGAAAATCTGTTTTTGCTGTCATTCATTTCTAACATACAAATAACCGCAACACAGTATGAGTTTTACTTCAAATCTTCAGCAGCCTATCTTGAAGCACAGATCGACCTTTGCATTTGCCATTTCTCTTTCTGCAATTGCTAATAAGACAAAACATCAGAGCCTTTGTTTATTAGAAACAAACTCTGGACATGATGTCCAACAAAAGCTTTGAAAAATCCCTTAAGTCCCAACTTCTTCACTGATGCTTTCAGGGGATCCAGTGAAACTATCCCATCACTGAAAGATTCTAGCACCACTTCTCCATTACTTCTAAGTGCTAACACGCCTAATATGCCTCTATATTGTGTTGAAGTAGGATCAAACACTTGAGTCCATGATTCTACAGCACCATATTCTTTCATCACCCATATGCTAAAGAACTTATCTTCTAAATGTGATCCTTTACTACAAAGCACAGCAAGGGAATCCCCTCCACCCAAAATAGATACAACAAAAGATGATTCCTCCAAATCCTGGGGTAGCATCAGCTCTCCAAAGCTCTCTTCACTCACATCAAATGTTAAAATAAAATAGTGAATCCGACCATTACTTTTACGACTAACAGCCCAATGCAGCACACCATGCAGAAACATCTGTGGTGTGCGCTCTACATCACATAAATGCTTAAAACAAAATGGAGGAACTGTAGCAGTGATGCTTCTCCAAGAACCAGAGGCAAGGGAGTAAACCTCAACTTGAGGAGTAGCTTGTTTCCCTCTGAGAGTCACAAGTCTGACTAGCTTGAAGTCCTTGTTCCTAGAATCAAAGCCAAATCCATAGATAACCCGATACATTTGATCTATGCAATGGCCCTTCTTGAATGTCACGCTAGGTTTTGGAAGCACCACATATTTTCGAAGAGATGGATTCCAAATAATCTGAGTGGCGCCATATAAAACGGAATTGTCAGCAAAACATACCAGCCCATTACAAGTGCCAACAACTGTGGAATACCTGAACAAGCGTATTTGATGAGTGAGTGGGAATCTCAAAACAGGAAGGTGATTGGGTTCCTCTTTATCTGAAGAATACTGAGAGTAAAATTCACGATATTCCAAGTTTTCATCTGGCAAATTTCTTGTTGCAGCATAGAGTTGAAGAAAGAGAGAGTCATTGCGATTGGAGGCCTGGATGGAGTTGGTGAGGTGGTCACATATGAAAGCATTGTCTGTGATGAGGAATTTCCAAGCTCTACAGACAAAGCTGCATTTCACCAAAGACTTGATTGGTAGTCTGAGAAAAATCTGACCTAAAATTTCTGGAGGAAGATGGTCAGACATTGGTTTGAAGCCTTCAATAACAAAAGGATCAAGAGAAGCACCTGCATGCATGCAAGCAACAGAATTAAAACACACAATACAATAACCAAATAAATCCTTTTTTATTTGCTTGAAAGAATCTGTGAAGAGCAAATATCAAATATCTCAAAAATATTCTGAACAATAAACTGATCAGAATGCACAGTATAGAATAATCACAGGCCAACACTAATTTTAACATAGAAAACTCCTTATCGAACAAGAAGAGAGAAAACGTACCCCACTCCTGAAACAAGACTCCTTCCTTCCTATTAGTTCCTTTCTGAGCTCTCTCTCTCTCTCTCTCTCTCTCTCTCTTACACACACACACATAAATATACATCCATGGCGAAGTTTCAAAAAAGCCACAATTGAAAAGGATACAAAACCAAAAGTAGAGGGGAATAAGGTGGCGGACAATGAGAACTGTGAAAGACGGAAAAAGAGACAACAGGATAATTAATGCTTTGTCAACTCTGGTGGACAATTCTTTTCTACTAAGGAAATTGATTCTTTAATAATTCTTCCAGTTGCAACTTGCAAGTGCAAGTTGCATTATAGAACTAAACATTTTCCACAACATGTGGATATAATTTTATCTTTAATATAGTAGAGATAGTTAAGTTTAATGTTAAACCAATATAAGATTGTATTATATTCTTAGCATGATAGTAACAACTATTAAGTAATTTATCTTTAGAAGAAACACATATTATATAGAAAATTAATTTTAATAATAGAAGATAAACTGAAGGAAATACGAATGTAATTTTTTACAAGTTAGGAGTGTAATTTTTTCAAGTAAGGTATTAATTATCAAAATTAAAAAATATATATAAGTATAATTTACTTTTTAATTTTTTGACTGCCAGGAATCGAGCCCAAATCTAGATATTCATGCATAAACCTGGATTATTTTATAGTTGCACAGAAACATGTTAAACTTGAATCTATTATTAGTGGTTCAACTGATATTGGTATTAGTTGATTGGGCTTTTCATTTGGCAAAATAATTCACACTTCAAAATAAGATGTATTAGAAAATAATTTAGAAAAATCAAATGTGATTAAAAAATTATTATTTTAATATGGCGGTAGATGGAAGCAATTAAATAATACCTAAACAAGGTCAAATTCTCTTGCCAGTAGTAAAATGGAATTAGAGAGCACGCCAAGAGAAAATAGTGTACAACTTTCTACAATTTGGATGGTCCCCAGAATGAGACCGTATGATTACTGACTTGTATAGCTTATGTGTGTGGGGCATTCTATAACGGTATGAAAGAGACAATAGGATTATATATAGTATTCTAAATATATATTAAAGTAATAATCTGAAAAATAAAAATAAACATAAAATTGAAGAAATTAAAGATTAAAATAAATATATATATAAATTGTGTAATACTCAATTGAGATTCAAATAGCTCATCTTTTTTTAAAATAATTTTATGTCTCCCATACATTGATTTTGTTGTATTATCCAGTATAAGTGTATACAGACATATTATCTCTAGAATACAACAGCTAAAGTACTCACTTGTTTATTTATTACTTTTGTATAAAAAAAATAAACAATACTCCCTTTCTCACACACTCAAATATTATATACAGACTTCCCACACTTATATATATTTTTTTCTCTTACGTTTTTTTATCTACTAGACACATAATACACGCACAAGCAGCTTTATGTAGAAGAAGATTTTCTATCCGTTGGAAACAAATACTTAAAAAGCAATTCATGAGAATTAAGGAGTAATGACTGTGCAATGTCTATATATATAAATGCCCCGCAGTTATATATATATATATATATTCATTATGACACTAAGCAACGGTTTCCAACATGATTATCTTAATTTAAAATTTTTTAATAATACTATAACAACTCCCCATTTATTAAATTCTATGGTTAAGTCTTCATAGGACAAGTACATTAAAAATTGGTTAAAATATACTTGAACTTCTTATAGTTTCACTCAAAAATAATTTTGGTCCATGTACTTTAAAAGCAATGAATTTAGTCCTTGTAATTTCAAAAATCATAAAATTAGTCATTAGGATTAGTCTTAGGTGTCACATCCCAAAAATTGAGCATGTGAAAAAATACTACTCATTTGATAAAATTCTCAAACATACGTTGTTTACATATATTCTGTAAGGTTTTACATTCAACCTTAATCATTCGTTCCACACTACAGAATTATATTCATCTGATAAGCAAATATAGACATACATAGTCTGATATTTCTATCTCATCGCAAGCCTAGGAGACCTATAGAAAGTACAGAGCGTTTCTAGTATCCACATTAATAAGTACTGGTATCCCACCAGACAGAAATAGAGTGTAATCCCAAGGGGCTTCTAATCTTCCAACGGATACTCTTCTTCTTTGTTTTCTGTATCTGAAAAATAATCATAGGGAGTGTGAGTTTATTTAAAAACTCAGTAAGTAAATAACTGTACTATATAGAATATCAAAAGTACAAATACCACATTTACTCATATAATTAATTGTCTTATACATCGAGTAGTATAGGACTCTAACCCTTTCAAACTCATGAATAAGATTTCTTAGATATACAACGAGTAGTATGGGACTCTAACCCTTTCAAACTCGTGAATAAGATCTCATCGGTATACATCGAGTAGTATGGGACTCTAACCCTTTCAACTCGTGTATAAGCTTTCTTAGATATACACCGAGTAGTATGGGACTTTAACCCTTTCAACTCGTGTATGGGTTTCATAGATATGCACTGAGTAGTATGGGACTTTAACCCTTTCAAACTCGTGTATTAGATCTCGTAGATCTTTACTCATTGACAAGATAGTGAGAATTTATCACATAGCACAATTGTCATGAAATAAAATAATTTCTACATACTCTTATTTCTACCGATCATCATATACTCCCATATGAAAATTGATTGCTTATTACCCAAATAATATTGTAAATGGGACTTATATTGTACTTTGACTAGTAATATCAAATTAGCTGAGCAAGGTTATTCACTCACCTTGATATTTGTCCAAGTTTACCTTGTTCCACACTAGAATTTGTGTAGGAAAATTTTCTAGTAAAATATATTACAAGGAAACATAAGAAAGGAAACAAAATCACGAAAATACGCAAAATTTTCTGATTGCTACAGTAACAGTTCGCTACAGTGCCGGTTCGCTACAGTAACGTTGACTGCTACAGTACAGTTGACTGCCGACACTACAGTAACTGCTACAGTACCCGAAGAAAATTTTCCAGATTTTTTTTCGAAATTTCTGGTCGCTACAGTAACTCGAAGAAAAATTCCATATTTTCAGTTGCTACAGTACTTCGAATTTTGCAGAAAATCTTTCAAAAAATTCATCCTTTCCTTTCTTTTGATTCAAAACCAGAATCTCAACTCTTTTAACCGATTATAACTCAAATATAACTTCTAAAACAACTGAGATTCACGAATTATCATCAAAATCTTCAAGAACAAAACCTCCTCTAATCTTCCATATAAACTTATATTTAAGGAAAATAATGAGATTAAAGCTTACCTTTGATCCTTACAAAGCTTTTGAACCGAACAAACAATCAAAACTCTGAAGATCAAGGAAATAATTTGAAAAGAGGATGAAGAAAGGAGAGAAAACTTCCACTGTTCAGTTTTCAGCTTTTCCTTCTGCGTGAGAAATGAGGGGGTGCTATTGAAACTTTATATTAAATATTTCTAATGGGTTATTCAATAACCCATGGGTATCCATAACCCAACATCCAAACCCATCCAGTCAATTTACAATAAATGGACTAATTGACCATTCTGAAACCACTTTTCCATGAATTTCACCATTGTTAGAATATATCCCACATTGTGCAAATATTTAATCCAGTCATTTAACTCAATTTTCATAAATAATATTCAAAGAGAATAATTAAATATGAAAATTAAATATGACCAAAATAAATAACTAAAGTAACGTTGTAAAATTCTAAAATACTCTTAAGCGAGTTATATTCCGAAATTAACGGGTATTACATTCTACCCCCCTTAAAAGAATTCGGTCCTCCGAATTAAAATCTTACCTCAAGTTTCAAATAAATGTGGATAGTTTCTCCACATCTCATCTTCTGCTTCCCACGTAGCTTCCTCGCGAGAATGATTTCTCCAAAGAACTTTGACAGTAGGAATTTCTTTGGTACGCAATTTCTTGACTTTTCTATCAAGGATAGCTACTGGTACCTCTTCGTAGGTGAGAGTTTCATCAAAATGATCTTGGGGTTGAATGACATGAGAAGGATCAGGAAGATACTTCCGTAGCATGGACACATGAAATATTGGATGAACTCCCTCTAGGTCGGAAGGTAGGTCTAGGCGATATGCCACATTACCCACTCTGTCTACAACCTCATATGGGCCAATATACCTCGGACTAAGCTTGCCTTTCTTCCCGAATCTCATTACTCCCTTCATAGGTGAGATTCGTAAGAAAACCATATCACCTATTGCAAATTCAAGGTCACGTCGTCGGTTGTCCGCATAAGACTTCTGTCTACTCTGAGCAGTTAACAACTTCTCTCTGATCAGTTTAACTTTATTTATATCTTCCTGTATCATCTCAGGTCCAAATATTTTGGTTTCACCAAGTTCAAACCAACCTATAGGAGATCGACATCGTCTCCCATATAAAGCTTCAAAAGGTGCCATCTGAATACTGGCTTGGTAACTGTTGTTATAAGCAAATTCAATAAGAGACAAATGATCTTCCCAACTTCCACTGAAATCCATCACACAAGCTCTTAGCATATCCTCTAAAGTCTGAATTGTCCTTTCGGACTGTCCATCAGTCTGAGGATGGAATGCTGTGCTAAGATTCACTTTGGTACCCAAAGCCTCTTGAAAGACTTTCCAGAACCGAGAAGTAAACTGAGGTCCTCGGTCTGATATAATGGATATTGGTACACCATGAAGTTTCACTATTTCTTTAACATAAAGTCGAGCAAGTTTTGCTACACTGAAAGTGGTATGAACAGGAAGAAAATGTGCTGACTTAGTAAGTCGATCCACTATGACCCATATTGAGTCATTTCCTTTTGTTGACCGAGGTAAACCTACCACAAAATCCATAGTGATCCTTTCCCACTTCCACTCGGGAATATCTAGTTTTTGCATCAAACTAGGTGGTCGTCGATGTTCAGCTTTAACTTGCTGACAAGTCAAACATCGAGCTACAAAGTCAGTCACGTCTCGCTTCATGCCCTCCCACCAGTAAACTTGTTTCAAGTCCTGATACATTTTCACAGCACCAGGATATACAACGTAGGGCGAACCATGAGCTTCCATTAAGATTTCATGTTTCAAAGATTCAATGTTGGGGACACAGAGTCTCCCATTAAACCATAAGACTCCTTCTTCATCTACCAAGAAACTTGGTGCTAGACCTTGCCTTGCCTTATCTCTGATTTTGACCATATCAATGTCATTTTCTAAAGTTGCTTTTACTTTTTCTACAAGGGATGATCTAACTGTTAAATGAGCCAGAAATGTACCTGACTCAGTGATCTCGAAGAATACTCCATCAGCTTCCAATTCTTGTAGTTCATGTATTAGAGACCTCCTTATAGTGGCAATGTGAGCTAAACTTCCCATAGACTTTCGACTTAGAGCATCAGCCACTACATTTGCTTTACCTGGATGGTAAAGGATGGTACAATCATAATCTTTCAGAAGTTCCATCCACCTTCGTTGCCTTAGATTGAGATCTCTCTGCTCAAAAATGTAAGGCTTTTGTGATCTGTAAAAATTTGACAAGTCTCCCCATACAAGTAATGTCTCCAAATCTTTAGGGCAAACACTACAGCTGCCATTTCCAAATCATGAGTGGGGTAATTCAATTCATGCTTTTTAAGCTGACGTGAGCCATAAGCTATGACTTTACCATGTTGCATCAACACACATCCTAAGCCTATCTTTGAGGCATCACAGAATACAGAGTAACCCCCTGGTCCTGATGGTAGGATTAAGACTGGTGCAGAAGTTAAACACTCTTTCAATTGGGTGAAACTTTGCTCACATGAATCATCCCAAATGTATTTAACATTCTTTCGGGTTAACTTATTTAATGGGAGAGCCATCTTAGAGAAATCTTTGACAAAGCGACGGTAATACCCTGCTAAGCCAAGAAAACTACGTACTTCCGACACAGTTGTTGGTTTAGGCCACTGTTTAACTGCTTCAATTTTACTTGGATCTACATGAATACCTTCTTGGAAAATAACATGTCCCAAAAACGTTACATGACTCATCCAGAATTCACATTTTGAGAGCTTTGCGTACAACTGATGCTCTCTCAAGGTCTGAAGCACTATTCTCAAATGTTCAGTATGTTCTTCATGACTCTTTGAATATACCAAAATATCATCAATAAATACAATTACAAACTTATCAAGGAATGATTTGAACACTCTGTTCATTAAATCCATAAATGCTGCTGGTGCATTTGTCAACCCAAAAGACATCACAAGAAACTCATAATGTCCATACCGTGTACGAAAAGTAGTCTTAGGTATATCATCACTCTTAATTCGTAACTGATGATATCCAGACCTTAGATCAATCTTTGAGAAGTATTTTGCTCCTTGAAGCTGATCAAACAAATCATCTATCCTTGGTAAAGGATACTTATTCTTCACTGTGACTTTATTCAGCTGACGATAATCTATACATAGTCTCATAGAACCATCTTTCTTTTTCACAAAAAGAACAGGAGCACCCCAAGGTGAAAAACTTGGGCGAATGAACCCTTTGTTTAACAAATCTTCCAATTGTTCTTTGAGTTCTTTTAGCTCAACAGGAGCCATACGATAAGGTGGAATAGAAATTGGTCTTGTGTATGGGACCAAATCAATACTGAACTCAATATCTCTTTCTGGCGGTAATCCAGGTAAATCTTCTGGGAACACATCTGGGAATTCATTAACCACATGTATGTCTTCTAACTTCTGTTCTTTCTTTTCTAAATCTTTGATAAAAGCTAGAAATCCCTGACATCCCTTTCGCAACATACGCCGGGCACTTAACATAGATATCATGTTGCAAGGTACATCACTTCGATCTCCTTGAAACACAAAATTACTCCTTCCCGGCATATTAAAGGAAATAACTTTACAACGACAATTTATAGTAGCATGACAAGAAGATAGCCAGTCCATCCCTAGAATCACATCAAAATCTAACATATTGAGAACCATAAGATCTATCTCAGTTTCCATGCCTCCAACGATTATTTTACAAGAATGATAACATGTTTTAACCATCAAAGTCTCTCTCATCGGTGTGGAAACCAAGAATGGTTCTTTAAGAATAATCGAATCAATTGCAAATCTCTTGGCAAATAGGGGTGACACATATGAGTGAGTAGAACCGGGGTCAAACAAAATACGTGCAGCAAAAGTATTAACAGATAATATACCTGTAACTACAACATTGGATGTTTGAGCATCCTGTCGGGTTAGAGCATATACTCTTGTATTTCCTCTGCCAGCAGCTTGTTTTCCACGGTCACCTTGGCCTCTTCCAGAACCTCTTCCCATACTACCCCCTATTGAAGGGGTTGGTGTTTGAGTAATAGATTGTGGTCGAGGTGGCAAAGTAGACCCTTGACCTGGTCTTGTCATGAGCTGAGGGCACTCCCTTATAAAATGTCCTTTTTGTCCACAGTTAAAACAACCTGTACCAACAGTGTTTAACCTGCATTCTCCGAAGTGAAACTTTCCACATTCAGGACATTAAGGTTTTTCCCTTCTACCTTGAGTACCTCCTCTACTAGAAGAGCTAAAACCACCCCTGCTCTCTGAACGAGGCTTAGCCACACTAGCTGTAGAATAAGTTGACTTAGTAGGAGTGGCTGGAGCATTTTGTGATGCAGTAAAGGGTTTCAAAGTCCCTGAGTCTTCCCCTTGATCAAAAGATCTTCTATATCTAGCTTTCTTCTTTTGATGATATCCTTCTTTATTCTTTGACCTCTTTTCCATTATTCGGGCCACATCAACAGCCTCTGAGTACGAAGAGTAATCGTTCATATTAGAACCCACTTGATCATATAAGGCATCACGAATCCCTTCCACAAACTTTTCTATTTTCTTCCTTTCAGAAGGAATGATTTCAGGGGCATATTCAGATAATTTAACAAACTGAGCTGAATACTCGTCAACAGTCATTGTTCCCTGCCGTAGATACAGAAAATCTCTGGCCCTAGATGATCGTTCACTTGCCGGAAAAAATTCATCCATAACCAATCTGTAAAATTCTGTCCACATAACTGGCGATGCGCCTTGAATTCTAGCTTTCTTCCAGTTCCTCCACCATTTACCAGCCCTACCTTTTAACTGAAAGGAAGTGAATTCTACCTTTTGAGTAGGATAACACCCTATAGCATCACAGATTGCTTCACAATCTTCAA
The DNA here is from genome assembly GCA_037074585.1 of Biancaea sappan. Lineage (NCBI taxonomy): Eukaryota > Viridiplantae > Streptophyta > Magnoliopsida > Fabales > Fabaceae > Biancaea > Biancaea sappan. The sequence continues at coordinate 3,781,271 of CM073495.1, forward strand.
GGAAACATTGTGGGTCCTCTTTGGGATCTTCCCCTGAAAAAGTAGGAGGCCTTATTTTCTGGAATTCAGACATTCTTACCTCTCTTACATTAACTCCTCCTGCTAACGGAGCTGGTGGTACAATTTTAGCTTCAACAATAGGAGGATCCACTAGCAGGTTAGCTTGTGCAGCTCGACCTCTCATTTCAGCCTCAAATCGGTCAAATCGTTCATTCATCAAATTAATCACATGTGCAATAGTTGCATTACCAACGTGAGCATCAGGTTCGACTCTCCTTGCTTGCTCACTAGTTGCGCCCTCAGTACTTTGAGCATGTAAACTATCACCACGGTTATGATTATCTTGCACATGTACTGGTGGATTTATGGCCCTCCTTGTACCCATATGCTCATTATTATTAGAAGATCCTTCTGACATTGATCTGTCACAGATCTACACACATAACAAACAATTTTCAGACATAAACAAAATATCACTTACTAGCCCCACTGAGAAGTTATCTATAAAATGACGTTATACTCTACAAGGTCTTTTATGGAACCTAATCCTATGGTCATACCGCGGCTCATGACAATAGGGAAGGGCCCACAAAGATCACTTTGCTCTGTACTCTATAGGGGACCTATAAAACCTTTCCTCTGATACCAAATTTTCACATCCCAAAAATTGAGCATGTGAAAAGATACTACTCATTTGATAAAATTCTCAAACATACGTTGTTTACATATATTCTGTAAGGTTTTACATTCAACCTTAATCATTCGTTCCACACTACAGAATTATATTCATCTGATAAGCAAATATAGACATACATAGTCTGATATTTCTATCTCATCGCAAGCCTAGGAGACCTATAGAAAGTACAGAGCGTTTCTAGTATCCACATTAATAAGTACTGGTATCCCACCAGACAGAAATAGAGTGTAATCCCAAGGGGCTTCTAATCTTCCAACGGATACTCTTCTTCTTTGTTTTCTGTATCTAAAAAATAATCATATGGAGTGTGAGTTTATTTAAAAACTCAGTAAGTAAATAACTGTACTATATAGAATATCAAAAGTACAAATACCACATTTACTCATATAATTAATTGTCTTATACATCGAGTAGTATGGGACTCTAACCCTTTCAAACTCATGAATAAGATTTCTTAGATATACAACGAGTAGTATGGGACTCTAACCCTTTCAAACTCGTGAATAAGATCTCATCGGTATACACCGAGTAGTATGGGACTCTAACCCTTTCAACTCGTGTATAAGCTTTCTTAGATATACACCGAGTAGTATGGGACTTTAACCCTTTCAACTCGTGTATGGGTTTCATAGATATGCACTGAGCAGTATGGGACTTTAACCCTTTCAAACTCGTGTATTAGATCCCGTAGATCTTTACTCATTGACAAGATAGTGAGAATTTATCACATAGCACAATTGTCATGAAATAAAATAATTTCTACATACTCTTATTTCTACCGATCATCATATACTCCCATATGAAAATTGATTGCTTATTACCCAAATAATATTGTAAATGGGACTTATATTGTACTTTGACTAGTAATATCAAATTAGCTGAGCAAGGTTATTCACTCACCTTGATGTTTGTCTAAGTTTACCTTGTTCCACACTAGAATTTGTGTAGGAAAATTTCCTAGTAAAATATATTACAAGGAAACATAAGAAAGGAAACAAAATCACGAAAATACGCAAAATTTGTAACGTTGACTGCTACAGTACTGTTGACTGCCGACACTACAGTAACTGCTACAGTACCCGAAGAAAATTTTCCAGATTTTTTTCCGAAATTTCTGGTCGCTACAGTAACTCGAAGAAAAATTCCATATTTTCAGTTGCTACAGTACTTCGAATTTTGCAGAAAATCTTTCAAAAAATTCATCCTTTCCTTTCTTTTGATTCAAAACCAGAATCTCAACTCTTTTAACCGATTATAACTCAAATATAACTTCTAAAACAACTGAGATTCACGAATTATCATCAAAATCTTCAAGAACAAAACCTCCTCTGATCTTCCATATAAACTTATATTTAAGGAAAATAATGAGATTAAAGCTTACCTTTGATCCTTACAAAGCTTTTGAACCGAACAAACAATCAAAACTCTGAAGATCAAGGAAATAATTTGAAAAGAGGATGAAGAAAGGAGAGAAAACTTCCACTGTTCAGTTTTCAGCTTTTCCTTCTGCGTGAGTAATGAGGGGGTACTATTGAAACTTTATATTAAATATTTCTAATGGGTTATTCAATAACCCATGGGTATCCATAACCCAACATCCAAATCCATCCAGTCAATTTACAATAAATGGATTAATTGACTATTCTGAAACCACTTTTCCATGAATTTCACCATTGTTAGAATATATCCCACATTGTGCAAATATTTAATCCAGTCATTTAACTCAATTTTCATAAATAATATTCAAAGAGAATAATTAAATATGAAAATTAAATATGACCAAAATAAATAACTAAAGTAACGTTGTAAAATTCTAAAATACTCTTAAGCGAGTTATATTCCGAAATTAACGGGTATTACATTAGGTTAGTCAACCGTTAGTTAATATTTTGACCAATACACATAGTACTGACTGGGGTGCCATGTGATAAAAAGCATCTGCTACATTGACTCTTAAAAAAAAAGGTTTCATTTTATTCATTTAGGCTTTTAGTCAAAATTTTCCTTTTGTTCAATTTCTTTTATATAAACTCGTTTTCTATTTTGTCTAAATCCCTAATTTAAAAATATATTTTTTATTTGTCAAAGTATCTCGTACAAACTTTTCAGTTTGTCCACTTTAGTCCTTGTTCTTCACTTTCATGTTTTTTCTCACGGTTTGGTCCTCCAAATCAGTCCATAATTTCATTTTTAGTCATGATATGATTTAATCTACCATTTCTATCCAAAAATAATACAAGAAATGAATTTCAAGGCTTATCTTTTATTCACTTAGGTCTTTAGTCAAAATTTTCTTTTTGTCCAATTTTTGATATAAACTCGTTTTCTATTACGTCTAGGTCTCTATTTTAAGAATATACTTTTTTTCTTTGTCAAAATATGCCCTACAAACTTTTCAGTTTGTTCACTTTAGTCTCTATTCTTCACTTTTATGCTTTTTTCTCACGGTTTGGTCCTCTAAATCAGTCCATAATTCATTTTTAGTCATGATATGATTCAATCTTTCGTTTATACCAAGAACAATACAAGAAATGAATTAAAATTTAAGTTTCAAAGTTTACTTTTTATTCACTTAAGTAAACAAAACTTTACAAAATATAATTATGGCCCATATATAATAAAACATGCAAGTTTGTTGCACCAATATCACTGATTGTTGGACCAAACCATGAGAAAAAAAAACTTGAGAGTGAAGACTAGGGATTAAAGTGAATAAATAGAAAAGTTTGTAGGGGGATGATTTTGACAAAGACAAAATATATTCTTAAACTAGGGACCTAGATAAAGTAGAAAACAAGTTTATATCAAAAATTGGACAAAAAAAAAATTTTGTCCAAGGACCTAAGTGAATAAAAGGTAAGCCTTGAAACTTGAAGTTTAATTCATTTCTTGTATTGTTTTAGGTAGAAATGATAGATTAAATCATATTATGACTAAAAATAAAATTATGGAATGATTTGAAGGACCAAACCGTGAGAAAAAAGTATGAAAGTGAAGAATAAGGACTAAAGTGAATAAATTAAAAAATTTGTATGGGATGATTTTAACAAAGAAAAATATATATTATTAAACTAGAAACCTAGAAGAAATAGAAAACAAGTTTATGTAAAAAAAATTGGAGAAAAGGAAAATTTTGACTAAAAATCTAAGTAAATAAATTGAAACTTTCTTTTTCTTTTTTAGAAAGTCTACGTGGCAGATACTTTTTGTCACGTGGTAACCTAGTCAACGCCACGTGTATTGTTCAAAATGTTGACTAACCTATGACTAACTCCAAGGATCAATTTCTGATTTTTGAAATTATAAGGATTAAATTCATCATTTTTAAAGTATAGGGACCAAAATTATTTTTAGATGAAACTATAGGGAGCTCAAGTATATTTCAACCTTAAAAATTCTATTGTTGTTGAATTCCGTTTGCTTTGTCATTTCATGTTTAAACATATTATTAAATTCATATAAAATTCATTTAAAGTTTCTATTTAATTTAATTCCTAAAAAAGCTTATGAAAAGATATATATAAAAAAGAAAGAAAACCAGAAAGATAATTACCCAATTAAAAATGATCTGACCTTTCGCTGCCTTCTTATCTTTTCCTTCCTCAGGCTAAGTTTGAGGTACCAAGTAAAGATCTGTTATTCAGATCCAAAAGAAAAAATAAGAAAAGAAACAACATATCATTAACAACCACGAATGTAATAAAGTAATGACGATGGACCGTACCAAAGAAACACAACAAACTTCTTTTGTTTTCTTTTTTTGGATCAACAAATTTTAATGCAGAAGTGTACCAAAGAAAAATGATCTATTAACAAAGGCACCAACGTCTTTTTTTTTTTTTTTTTACTTTTTTGTGTTATATGAAAATCAAGGAAACAAACCTGAATAGAGAAGACAGAACAGCAGCACACAGTAGAAGCAGGAAGTGATCAGGATGGAGGAGCAAATGTAGAGAACTTGATTGAAGGAAAGAGCAGAAGAAATTAGAAGTGCAGAGTGCTTCAACTCAGACATTGGAAGCATTAATGAAGATGGGATGCAAGTGGAAGCAGATAATGTGGATTAGTCTAAGTGTATAACAACATGTGGACGAAAATAAATATAATTTGAAAGATAAACATCCAAGAAAGACGGGAAGCTGCATATATATAGGACAAATTTAAAACTTGACTTTTTATATGAGAAAATATTGCGCTTTATCTTTTGAAATTTTTTCTATGTGAAAAAACTTTTATAAATTTTAAAATTAAAAATGATCTCTATAAACTTTTATATTATATAAAAAAAGCTTTAGATCATTTAATTGATCGTTTTTATATGAATATTAAGCTGTCACATCAATTTTTTTTTTTCAATACTCATATACCACGTTAGCACAGAATTGAAGACGACGAATTTGGAGTAGGAACCAAATCTAGAGTTCGAAAAGCCAAATAGCATCTCACTATTTCTTTAGCTTATGGGAATGGCCTAAGATTAGAAGACATTCTCCGTTGCAGGGGCGTTACAGTGTGCATGATAACATGAGGGTGTGTTTTTGGTGAACTATGTATGTTTGTAACGATGGAGGGTACCTTGTTTGTGCCACTCGAAAATAAGGGGCCTAAATAGTGGCGTACGAACCCAACCATGTTGCACTTGATCAGACCAATGTCACCGTGGCTCGACAGCTCAATGGGCCAGTGACCGTCTTCCGCCTTCCCTCCTCTTGTGTGTCTATAAGGGACAGATGAAGAGCAGCCACCAAGGAAAGCCATAACCAGCTCTTTCCACATTAGATTGAGGGTTTTTTTTTTTTTTTGGTAGGAGAAAGGAAGAATGAAGTTGGATTAGAAGAGAAAAATGAAATCTGAAAAAAAAAAAAAAAAAGAAAGAGGGAGTCTAAAAAATAGAGAATTGGCCCTGAACTTGCCACGGTTTCTTGAAATGTGGTAAATGGATGATCCAACCTACAATTTAGCCATAGTTTATTTAACCGTGGGTAAAAATCGTGGCAAACAGCCAGTTTTTTATTTTTGTGGCGTCAACATTGTGTCAGGGGAGGAATTGCCATGGCACTTTTGCACAAAATTTGCTGTGACTAATGATTAATTATTAGTAATACAGATATGAAGTCAAAATATATACAATATATTAAAATTTATTTTTCTTATATTTTGGTATTAATTAATTTTCTAAGAAAAAGATAAAAATGAAGAAAGATGGATCACTAAATTACGGGACAAATGACACATGTAGAATTTTTGCTTTCAATAATGGTCATCACATGACTTGTGCAGAAGACGGGTTAACTTTAATTATATTATCAATTTCTTCGTGACAATTTCACAAATGGTGACCACTATTTTAATTTTATAACGGCCTGTCCCAGTCTAGATCATTCAGCAATCCACGTTGTAGGTTTCAGGAAAATATCTACGAATTATGTAAACTTATTTTTCGTAGTTAAGAAATAAGACAATGACATTGCTTTAACAGAGAACAGAAAGATAAATAACATGTTTATTTTTTTAAAAAATAGTTGAATTTGAAATTTAATGATCCAAACTTGAAATAATAATTTTAAAAAAATACTAAAATTTATAGCATCAAAACCAATAATCCACAAGAAACAAACGTTAGGGTGTGAGTGATGTCATACATTGAATCATTTTTAGTCCAATATTTCATATGCCTCAAATTAACCATAAAGACTAGACGTCCATAAAACATTCACCGTCAAATACGTAAAATTTTGAGTAAATTATTATTTATTAATTTAGTCATTATAATTATATTAATTTGATCTTTTTTCAAAATTTACGGATACAAAAAATTAAATTGACAAACATAGAGTCAAAATTAAGATAAAAGAAAAATCTTTTAAGAATTAAATTTCTATTGAATTTCTTTTTCTTAGTGAGAAAAACTGCATCTTACAGAGTGCTTGATCAATGCAACTTGATGTGAGAAACCTGGCCCTCGTACTGATATTTATTAAGTACGGGAAAAACCAGCACCACAAGAGATTTGAAAAACCTTTCCGACAGAATAATCAATTTTTCTACCTAATAATTGACCATTTTGCTGGCTTTGTCTCTCACTCGCTTCATGGAAACATCATACAGAAGCATAAAAGAAGCTTTGGAACCCCCAAAAAAATAATGTTAAAAATCAGAAAGAAGATTTGGGGAAAAATAAACTCCAAGCGAATCAATGTACATAGAGACCACTGAAACTCATTATCAACTGCATTAGGAAGGCCTTAACTGTGGAAAGTTTCGTAGAAACATCACAAGGGAATGAAGGATCTATCACAATAACTAGTAAAATGGCATGAGTTTACTGACGATTGGGTGGACGTCTATTAGCAGCAAAGACCCTGGAGCCCCATTCAAGCAGCTCTTTGCTTGTGTCGTCCTTGTGAACAATCACCTCAATGAAGCATAAGCAATCCTTCTTGGGTCCTGTTGCTTCTTCAATGGCTGCAATTAGCTCCTCTTCACAGAACACCTGCAATAAATAGAGACACAATCAGCACTTTCTCAATCTTAAAAGCAGGGGAATTTGAGGAGACTTGGGTACTGTGTTAAGAAACTCGCCTTGGCAGTCCAGCATTTGCCTTCCCCGTTGTGGATTGCATCCACCAACCCGGTGTAATTCCAGTTCTTAATCACATTGTATGGCCCATCATGGATTTCAACTTCAATGGTGTATCCACCATTGTTTATCAGGAAGATGATGGTCTTCTGCCCATTTCGCAGCATTGCGGATACATCCTGGGCAGTCACCTGTTGCAATTCAAAGATTGAAATTTCATTCACCTTAAGGCACTTAAGTTACGGAAAATTTAGATTCTTGCTACATTTTCTGAATGTAAAGGGCAAGACAAACCTGAAAGCTTCCATCTCCTATGCAAGCAATCACTCGCTTCTCGGGAACAGCCTGTGCATAACCCAGAGTTGCACCAACAGACCATCCGATTGATCCATATTGCATTTGGAACTCGTACCTGTGACCCAGTGAAAAACAGTTTATCAGCATTACATATATCAAATAAAAATATGCTAACAGATTCCACGGATCAAATTAACGTGGCTGCTTACCCACAACCCTTTGGCAGTTTGAGCTTTTGGCAGTTGAACAATGAATCGCCAGTCTCAGCAATCACAGCTGTTTCACTTGACAGCATATTTTGTATATGCTTGAACATAACAATAACAGCATATTTCATAAGCAGTTTTGTTGTGCTTCAGTCGCTTAGATAGTGCCCTTATGAAATCCTTCATCAGCACACACCCAAATGCAGGGCCATTTGCAATCGCAACCCGTTTTGGCTGCTCAATGATTGCCTTCTCTTTCTTTAGAAGAAGTGATGTGATTTCCGGAGGAAAACACTTGATCGATTTTCTGGATAAGTTGAAAGAAACAAACAAATGAAACCAAATCACTCAATTGATAAGCCAAAGGGCGCCACAACTAAGAGAAATAGGTTGATCTCGCCACACTCAAGAAACAAGAACGTGAGTGATAAGAAATCTAGCCACTCTCGCCACTAACACAAGTTAGATAAGAGAAAGAACTCAAGAATCCTCTTGAAAGCAAAATGCCAATATCTCATATATGATTTAAAGATGGTTTACAACAAATGGCAAGAACCCTTTTTATAGAGGGTCTCCAAAACAAAAAGACAAAAGACTCCAACTAATGCATTAAATGCATCAACTAAAAATCAAGTAGTGTAGGCTAAATGTCAAAGACAATAAATGCATAGGTAGCTAAATGTCAAAGACAATAAATGCATAGGTAATAGACTACAACTATATTCAACAAATGCAACTATCTCACATGCAATCTTTTTCACACTTCTTCCACTTTCAACAAAGTGGTTAACCCCAATCCAAGCCCTTTAGCCCTTAAACGAGTTAGAGGCCTAATTGAAGTGTTCTCCCTTTCTTGGGCTGCAATTAGTCCAAGCTCTTTAACCCTTGAACGAGTTAGAGGCCCAATTGAAGTGTTCTCCTTTTCTTGGGCTGCAATGGGGTTATCCTTGATTACATCATCCTCCCCTGGTTGAAATGGATTTGTCCTCAAATCCAAGTCCTCTTTATCTTCTAAGTACGGGGAAAGATCTCTCACATTAAAAGTAGTAGAAACAACATAGTCTTCAGGCAAATCAATTTTGTATGCATTATCATTTACCTTGTCTATGATACGGAAAGGACCATCTGCCCTTGGCATTAATTTAGACTTCCTTTGGTTTGGAAATCTTTCTTTTCGAAGATGAACCCACACTAAATCTCCTGGACTGAATTGAACAAATTTTCTTCTCTTGTTGGCAGTCTTCTCATAGATGGAGTTCTTCTTCTCAATTTGCTGTTTAATGTTTTCATGTAACTTCTTTATCATGTCAGCCTTCATTTTTTCATCTATGCATTCTCGAGCTTCAAGTGGTAATGGTACTAAATCAAGTGGGCTCAATGGATTAAATCCATAAACTACTTCAAAAGGAGAGTGTTTAGTAGTACCATGTACACTTCTATTGTAAGCAAATTCAGCATAGGCCAAGCATTCATCCCAACTTTTCAAGTTTTTGCCAATGATAGTTCTTAGCAAAATAGAAAGCGTTCGGTTCACCACTTCAGTTTGCCCATCAGTTTGTGGGTGACAGGCAGTACTAAAGAGTAACTTTGTTCCCAGCTTTCTCCATAAAGTCTTCCAAAAGTAGCTAAGAAATTTGGCATCATGATCTGACACGATACTCTTTGGAATGCCATGAAGTCTCACAATTTCTTTGAAAAATAAATTGGCGATGTGCACAGCATCGTCGGTCTTATGGCATGGAATAAAATGAGACATTTTTGAAAAACGATCAACAACAACCATGACCGAATCTTTACCTCTTTGTGTCCTTGGTAAGCCTAGCACGAAATCCATACTAACATCAGTCCAAGGTTGATCTGGAACAGGTAGAGGTGTATAAAGTCCATGGGCTGCTTCCTTGCTCTTGGCTTTTTTGCAAACAATACACCTTTCAATCACATGATGCACATCTCTAATCATGTTAGGCCAATAAAAATGCTCTTTTAGCATCTCCAATGTCTTGGTTTCACCGAAATGCCCAGCCAATCCTCCTCCGTGAGCTTCTCGTGTAAGTAATTCCCTTATAGAACAGTTTGGAATTACAAGTCTCCCCAAGCGAAATAAAAAACCTTCAGATCTATAAAATCCCTTATATGCCATTTTCTCACAAGCGAGATAAATAGAAGCAAGTGTCGAATCTTCCATATAATGGTTTTTAAGAGATTCAAACCCCAACAATTTAGCATTCATCATGAAAATTAAAGCATATCTCCTTGATAAGGCATCTGCAACAATGTTGGTTTCTCCCTTCTTATACTTCAACACATAAGGAAAAGCTTCAAGAAATTTCACTCACTTTACATGTCTTCTATTCAGCTTGCTCTGACCTTTCAAGTGTTTGAGTAATTCATGGTCTGTGTGAATTACAAATTCTTTTGGTAACAAGTAGTGCTGCCATTCTCAAGAGCTCTAATTAAAGAGTAGAACTCCTTATCATAGGTAGAGTAGTTAAGACTGGCTCCATTCAACTTCTCACTAAAATAAGCTATAGGACGCTTTTCTTGAAGAAGTACAGCTCCAATTCCCACTCCACTAGCATCACATTCAATCTCAAAAGTCTTAGAAAAATTAGGCAAAGCCAATATGGGTGCATTGCACAATTTTTCTTTGACAAGCTCAAAACTTCGTTGGGCTGCATCACTCCATTTGAACTCCTTTCCTCCCTTAATACATTCAGTTATGGGTGCTAAGATGGTGCTGAAATCCCTTACAAATCTTCTATAGAAAGATGCAAGCCCATGAAAACTTCTTACTTCAGATATGGTTCTTGGAACGAGCCATTCTTTGATAGCTTTCACCTTTTCTTCATCAACTCCCACTCCTTGCTGAGATACTACAAAGCCAAGAAAAATCAAATGGTCTTGACAAAAGTAGCATTTTTTTAGATTAGCATAGAGTTTCTCCTTTCGCAACACTTCCAAGACTTCCTTCAAATGTTGCACATGCTCCTCATAACTTTGACTGTAGATCAAAATATCATCGAAATATACCACAACGAATTTTCCAATGAAAGATCTAAGCACATGATTCATCAATCGCATAAATGTGCTAGGGGCATTAGATAGCCCAAATGGCATTACCATCCATTCGTAAAGTCCATACTTTGTCTTAAAGGCTGTCTTCCACTCGTCTCCCTCTTTCATTCGGATTTGGTGATAGCCACTCTTCAAGTCAATTTTTGAAAACACCTTGGAACCATTCAGCTCATCCAACATGTCATCCAATCTTGGAATTGGGTAGCGGTATTTGATGGTGATCTTATTTATAGCACGGCTGTCCACACACATTCTCATAGAGCCATCCTTTTTAGGGACTAATAATGTAGGCACAGAACAAGGGCTCATGGATTCCCTTACATAACCCTTTTCAATCAACTCATCAACTTGTCTTTTTAGCTCCTTAGCCTCCTCTGGTTTCATTCTATATGCTGGCTTATTTGGTAAGGCAGCACCGGGTACCAAATCAATTTGATGCTCAATTCCTCTTAAGGGTGGCAATCCCTTAGGTAGCTCGTTCGGAAAGACATCCGCAAATTCTTCTATCAACTCCCTCACAAGCTTAGGAAGCTTTTCTGCAAGTTCTGGATTTAGCTCCTTGAGAATTAGCAATAATACAAAGTTTTTCCTTTTTATTGCCTTCTTTAACTCATTCTTAGAAGCAAAACAACTAGGCTTCTTCTCCTCGATTACATCCTCCTTCGGCTGTACTTGTATTGGCTTTAAGGGTGCCAACACAATCTTCTTTCCATCCTTCTCGAAAGCGTAGGTGTTTTTGAAGCCATCATGTAGTGCTCTTCTATCAAATTGCCAGGGCCTCCCAAGTAGAAGATGACTAGCATCCATAGGGACTATGTCACACAATACCTCATCTTTGTAATTCTTCCCTATAGAGAAAGGTACCTTTACTTGTTTGATGACCTTCATCTCGCCATGATTATTTAGCCATTGCAGCTTATATGGACGGGGATGATTGATAATAGGTAGCTTCAATTTTCCAACCAAGGTGGTTGAAGCAACGTTAGTGCAGCTCCCACTATCAATTATCACGTTACAAACTTTGCCTCCGATAGTGCACCTTGTTTGAAAAATATTCTCCCTCTGTTCTTCTTCTACCTTGGCTTGGATATTCAAGGCACGTCTAATAACCAAGGCAGCACCTTCATCAGCATACTCAACAACTTCTTCTTCATCAAAATATTCTTCCTCTTCACATTCCTCCACAATATCTTCATCTTCACTCTCTATTTCCCCTTGTTTCTCCTTCAAGATCATCACTCTTCTATTAGGACATTCGGATGCTATATGGCCATGACCTAAGCACTTGAAGCACTTAATATCTCGGCTTCTTTTAGAGGGCTGGTTGTCTTCTCTCTTATCCTTCCCCTTAGAACTTTCAGATTTGTTCGGCTCTTTCTTCCATATCTCCTTATTACTCCCTTTGGTAGTGTTTGAGGTTTGGGAAAGTGTTTGGAAAGGTTTACTCCCCAATAGTTTAGACACTCCATTGTTTCTTCCATAAACTCTCTTTTTCTGTCTCTCCACCTTAATTGCCAATTTAATTACATCTTCTAAGAAGACATAATTCTGCAACTCTACTAAGTCAGCAACTTCTTTGTTCAAACCACCAAGAAATCGAGCTATGGTTTGCTCTTGAGGTTCATTCAGCTCGCACCGAATCATCAAAGTTTCAAATTCTTTGACATAATCTTCAACACACATGCCTCCTTGCCTCAAGCTTTGAAGCTTAAAATAAAGCTCTTGCTTGTAGTAATCAGGTACAAAACGCCTCTGCATGAGCCTTTTCATCAATCTCGAATTTCGAACTTCCTCCTCTCCATCTCTTCTTCGTTGATTCTTCAAATTTTCCCACCATAGATTTGCATAATCAGTGAATTCAAGGGCTGCAAGTCGGCATTTGGTAGCTTCTGAATATTCTTGATATTCAAAAATCTTCTCTACTCGTTGCACCCACTCCAAGTATTCTTCAGGAGAACTTGTTCCCTTAAATGGAGGAATCTTCATTTTGATGTTGGCATCACGCTCCCTCTACTGCCTTCTTTGCCTAGGTTGTTCACCTTCTTCAGCTTCAGATTCTTCTCCATGGTGTTCAACATAAGCTCCTCTTCTTGGTTGTTGTTGTTGTAGCTCCATAAATCTAGCCATTTGAGTGGTTAGTTGAGCTATTTGTTCCATCATTTCTTCTTGACCTCTTTGTAGGCCAACAATTTGAGCTTGTTGTAGGCTAAGCCCAAAAGGAACTTCAGAACTATTTTCTCCTGTCATAGTGATTTGTAATTTGTTGGTTTGAGTTTGATGAAGGGTAGGTTCACTCTCTAAGTGTTTACACTCGGATTAACAATGAACAGTAGCGTTGAACAATGAACAGTAACGATGAACAATGAACAGTAACGATGAATTTTTTTTTAATAAAAAAGCTGTAATAAAATAGAACAACACAATAATAGAAATAAAAATAAAGATGAACAGACCAGAAAATTAGCCTTCCATGTAGGTGGCAGATTACAAAATAAGGAAAACTAAGCCTTCCATATAGGTGGCAGAATACAAAATAAGGAAAACTAAGTCTTCCATGTAGGTGGCAAAATACAGAATAAAATGCAATAAAATTAAGCTTTCCACGAAGGGGCAAAACACAAAACAAATAATAGAACCTAAATTGAAGTGGCTCTGATACCAATATGATGTGATTTCAGGAGGGAAAACACTTGATCGATTTTCTGGATAGGTTGAAAGAAACAAACAAATGAAACCAAATCACTCAATTGATAAGCCAAAGGGCGCCACAACTAAGAGAAATGGGTTGATCTCGCCACACTCAAGAAACAAGAACGTGAGTGATAAGAAATCTAGCCACTCTCGCCACTAACACAAGTTAGATAAGAGAAAGAACTCAAGAATCCTCTTGAAAGCAAAATGCCAATATCTCATATATGATTCAAAGATGGTTTACAACAAATGGCAAGAACCCTTTTTATAGAGGGTCTCCAAAACAAAAAGACAAAAGACTCCAACTAATGCATTAAATGCATCAACTAAAAGTCAAGTAGTGTAGGCTAAATGTCAAAGACAATAAATGCATAGGTAGCTAAATGTCAAAGACAATAAATGCATAGGTAATAGACTACAACTATATTCAACAAATGCAACTATCTCACATGCAATCTTTTTCACACTTCTTCCACTTTCAACAAAGTGGTTAAGCCCAATCCAAGCCCTTTAGCCCTTAAACGAGTTAGAGGCCCAATTGAAGTGTTGTCCCTTTCTTGGGCTGCAATTAGTCCAAGCTCTTTAACCCTTGAACGAGTTAGAGGCCCAATTGAAGTGTTCTCCTTTTCTTGGGCTGCAATGGGGTTATCCTTGATTACATCAAGAAGTGAGTACCCCACAGAGCTGTAATCGTTGAAGATAGGTCCGGAAAACAAGTATGCAACCGCAGACTCCATGATCTTGGTACAGAAAGCAGTACTCACAGCACCCCAGCAGGTTCCAATGAAGTGGGAATGGTGTTCTGGAACCAGCCCTTTAGCCAATGGCATCACAGCAGTATAACCACAAGCATCAGCTGGTTCAACAGAGGCCTCGCATGCCTTTGCCACTCGCAGTTTAGGACCACCCACTAGAACTGGTTTTACTGCCTTGTTGAGGAATTGTGAAGCTGCTTCCACTGCAGCCTCCAACTCCATTTGATTACTTAATCTGAGAAACACACCAGAACAAAAATCAATCATTGGGAAATGTCCGGATATATTCACAATTCAAGAGAGAACCAACCAACCAAAAGGTCAAGAGGATTACTTTGTAGATAATGAAAGTGGAACAAGGTAAGGACTGAAAGTGGGGTGAGGAATCGCAGGCAAGTTACAACTTATGCTTGTATACACAGGATTCATTTCTTTCAGTGAGGTTGAGATCTCCCTATCGATATATTCACAATAGCCTATATCATATCAAGATGCCAAAACCATTTCGCTTAAATGATGAATTTCAAATGACGGAGAAACCAATCTGTCTCTCCAAAAATCAAGAATGTAACTCGAATCCCCGATGTGATTACACTAGGAGAAATTATCACATACATCTAACAAGCAATAACGAAAAATTCCACGAAGCATTCAGAGTCTATGAAGCGTCCTACTTCAAAAATGGAGCTATATTATCTGACCATTGTGTTGAACACAACACGATATATAATATATCTTCAAACTGATATTATTATTGTGAATATTGCAATGCAAAGAGAATGGAGAAGGAAAAGAGAGAATTCTTAGAATGGCTAGGGTTGCAACTACATGATATTACAAGAGAAAATGGTAAATATATACAAATAAGATAAAAAGACTAAACTACCCTTAAGTGTAATAAATATTATTTGCTAACATCCCCCCTCAAACTCACGATGCATCAGTAGAAATCATCGAGAGTTTGCTAGTCAAGAAATGAAAACGTTGAGTGGAATGTGATTTTGTAAACAAGTCAGCAATTTGCATGGAGGATGAGACATAGGGTAAAGTAATGGTGCCATGTCCAAAGTGATGTCAAGTAAAATGACAATCAATCTCAATATGCTTGGTGCGTTCATGGAAAACTGAGTTGCGGGCAATTTGTATAGCACTCATGTTATCACAGTACATAGGGGTTGGACCAGAGAAAGAGACACTCATATCGGCAAGTAACCAGCGTAACCAAACTATTTCTGCAGTGGTGGATGCCATGGCACGATATTCAGCTTCTGTAGAAGATCGAGAGACAATGTCTTGCTTCTTACTCTTCCAAGAAATGAGAGAATCTCCTAGAAAAATGCAAAACCCTGTGGTTGACTTACGATTAGTGGAATCACCACCCCAATTAGCATCTAAGTAGGCACGTAATTCTAAGGAAGAAGATGTAGGAAAGAAAAGACTCTAAAATTGAGTGCCTCTAAGATAACAAAGAATGCGAAGAACAGCTGCCCAATGAACTGAAGTTGGAGAAGTGACAAATTGACTAACAACATGCACTACATAAGCAATATCAGGTCTAGTGATAGTAAGATATACCAGATTGCCAACAATTGTACGATACAGAGTAGGATCTGATAAGAGAACGCCATCAGAAGAGGTATACTGGGCATTAAGCTCCAGAGGAGTATCTGTTTTTCGAGTATCAGATAGACGAGCTTGTTCAAGGATAAGAGTGATGTACTTAGATTAGGAAAGAAGATAACCTCTAGGAGAGTAAGCCACTTCAATCCCCAAAAAATATCGAAGAGTGCCCAAATCTTTCATCTCAAACTGTCGAGCTAATTGCAATTTTAACTCTGCAATCCCATCAATATCATCCCCAGTAATAATCATGTCATCAACATATAAAGAGAGTATGATACGACCATGGGAAGTACTTTTGAGAAACAAGGCGGAGTCATGTGAACTAGAATGAAAACCAAGAGATGCAATCACAATGGAAAACTTTTCAAACCAAGCTCGAGGAGTTTGTTTGAGGCCGTATAGAGCTTTCTTTAGTTTACAAACTTCACTAGGATTATGAGAGACACCTGGTGGAGGCACCATGTAAACTTCTTCTTGAAGATCACCATTTAAGAAGGCATTTTTAACATCCATTTGAGAGATATGCCACTGATGAACAGATGCAACTGCAATAAGAGTGCGGATGGTAGTCATTTTAGCAACAGGAGCAAATGTTTCTTCATAATCCATACCATATTGTTGAGAAAAACCCTTAGCAACTAAACGAGCTTTGTATCGTTCAATTGACCCATCAGACTTAGTTTTGATCTTATATACCCAACGAGAACCAATTGTACGTTTTCCCGGTGGAAGAGGAATAATGTCCCAAGTATCTGTCTTCTGCAAAGCAGAAAGTTCCTCTGCCATAGCTTGTTGCCAAAGAGGGTCAAGAACAGCCTCTTAATAGGAAGAGGGCTCAGATAAATTGTGAATAGAGGTTAAAAAAGAAGCAAAAGAAGTAGAGTAAGTGGAATAAACAAAATCTGGTAATTTATGTTAGCCCTAATGTATTATGCTATAAGTTTTGATGATGACAAATATGTGGGAATTATAGTATGATTTAATCTTCTTGGCCCAAATGAATGATTTAATCTTCTTGGCCCAAATGAATGATTTAATCTTCTTGGCCCAATGTATGATTTAATCTTCTTGGCCCAATGTATGATTTAATCTTTTTTAGCCCAAATAGTATGATTTAATCTTCTTGACCCAAATGAATGATTTAATCTTATTGGCCCAAATGCATGATTCAATTTTTCTTGGCCCAAATATATTTAAAGCTTTATATATTTATATATAGTAATATAAATTGACTTTTGATAAAATTTATTGGTTGTTTTAATATAATTTGAAAAAGAATGCTTTTTACTGTAGTACTTTTGAAAAAGAAATTTGATTGTTGAAAAAGTATAATAAAGTTTATTGATTGTTTTAATATAATTTGAAAAAGAATGCTTTTTACTGTAGCACTTTTGAAAAAAAAAATTTGATTGTTGAAAAAGTATAATAAAGTTTAATGGGTGTTGTAATATAATTTGAAAAAGAATATCTTTCACTGTAGCACTTTTGAAAAAAAAATTTGATTGTTGAAAAAGTATGATAAATTTTATTGGTTGTTAAAAAAGTATGATAAAGTTTATTGTGTGTTGTAATATAATTTGAAAAAGAATATCTTTTACTGTAGCACTTTTGAAAAAGAAATTTGTTGAAAAAGTATGATAAAATTTATTGGGTATTGTAATAAACTTTGAAAAAAAGAATACTTTTTACTATATCAAATTTGAAAAAGAATATTGATTGTTAAAAAAAGTTGATAAAGTTTTTTGGTTGTTGTAGAAAAGTTGAAAAATGATGATGAAGCTTACTGTAGCAATTCTGACTAAAGCAGTCACTGTAGCAGCAAGGTTTCACTATATAAAGGGGACTTCACAACACCATTTGCAAATCAAGTTTCAATTGTTTATTTCTCATATTATCTTGAGTTCTATTCTCTCTAAATTGCTAGAGAAAAATTCTGAGCTTAATTTCTGCGTTATCTACACTTTGAGAGTGTCTACCATTATTTTCCTTAAGCCTTTAAATTTAGTTGCTCAAGGATTGGTTCCTTGAGTTAGTGTTTGAGAGAAAACACGTTGTAAGGGGGAGAGACACCCTTGAGGGAGAAAAGATCTATGTTGTAGTGGTTTGCAAGTATCCGGATTAAACTTGCAATTATAGTGGAAATACTCAAGTAGTCTCTTGAGGACTGGATGTAGGCTTGGGATTAGCCGAACCAATATAAATCTCCGAGTTTGCTTTCTCTATCCCTACTCTATTTACATTTGAAGTTAATTAATTAATGCCTTGCGTAGATTTATATTTGCTCCTTAATTCCTTGCACTATAAGATTATTCATCTTGATAACACTTTGATTTTCTGAATTAAATTATTATCTTTAGCATTGTCCAATTTCAGAAAATCATTTTTAACTTCCAATTAAGTTTTGTGAAAATTTTTATAAAACCCAATTCACCCCCCCTCTTGGGATCCAACCATTTCTTTCAATTTAGTGGACTTACGATCACGTTGAGGGTAACGAGAAGGAGGATCCACAGTCACAGAGGGTTCTTGAGAAGCAGTAGGGAGAGGGGAAGTATCAACAAGAGGAACATCAAGATCAGCAGAACTACCAGTGTCAACCCTGCAAAACTCAATATCATAATTATTTAGATGATCTGTCACATGAGAAGGTGTGGTATCTGTATCTGTGTGAAAAGGATCAATACGGGTGAGATCAGACTTTGTAAGACTCTGAGAATCAGAAGGAATGGAGTAAAATGATATACGTTCAAGAAACACAACATGACGTGAGACATAAAGTTTTTGAGTGACAGGATCATAACAACGATATCCTTTCTGACCATCACCATATCCTAGAAAAACACAGATTGCTGAACGAGAAGACAATTTATTACGTTGTACACTAGGAAGAAGAACAAAACAAGTAGAACCAAAAACTCTTAAAGCTGAATAGTCAGGAGCATCGCCACATAGTTTTTCAAAGGGAGACAAACCTGAAATAACAGATGATGGAATTCTGTTAATGACATAGACAGCAGTAAGAATAGCTTCCCCCCAAAACTCACTGGGAACTGAGGCAGACAAAAGAAGGGAACGAGCAGTTTCAACAATGTGACGATGTTTTCTTTCAGCAACGCCATTTTGCTGAGGAGTGTCAGTACAAAAAGTTTGATGAAATGTTCCATCAAAGGCAAGTAATTCAGAAAATTTACTAGATGTATATTCACCCCCCAGATCACATCGAAAACACTTAATAACTGCATTATGTTGAGTTTTAACAAAAGCACGAAACATAAGATAAACACTAAAAAATTCAAACCGATTTTTCATAAGATAAACCCAACAATAACGAGTATAGTCATCAATGAAAGAAACATAATATCTAGATCCACCTTTTGTAGGAAGAGGTGATGGACCCCAAACATCAGAATAAACCAAGTCAAAAGGTGCAACAGAAACAGAAGTACTTTTGGAAAAAGGTAAAGCAGAAAATTTAGCAAGTTTACAACCACAACAATTAGAAATGTCATGAGTTTGCAACTCTCCTAAAGCTCCGGTAGAAGCTAAGTATTTCAAGCGGGAAGAAGATACATGTCCGAGACGAGAATGCCATAGGTAAAAATTAGAAGATAAGGAACCTAAACTAAATGATGACAGGTCAACACTGGAAGCTGCAATATCTGAAACTTTGAGCTCATCCATAATATAAAGTCCCCCCTGCCTACGACCGGTCCCAATGAGCCTCCTGGATTGCGAATCCTGTACATAACAAGAAGTGGAGGAAAAGAAAACTGAGAAGCCAGAATCACTCAACTGACTAACAGAAACAAGGTTCAACGTAAGGTTAGGAATGTAGTAAACATTTGAAAGAGATAAAGAAGATGTGCAAATAGACCCAGTGCCCGCTAAAGGCATAGGAGTGCCATCAGCAGTCATAACAGATACAGATGACGTGGGATGTAAAGATGCAAAGGATTGAATATCAGATGACATATGATGAGAGGCTCCAGAGTCAAGAATCCATATGGATGAAGATATACCTGATGAGTTAGAGGAAGGAAAACCTATATTTGAGGAGGCAGACATAGCTTGTGGTTGAGTGGCAAGAAACTTCTGAAATTGCTCAGCAAGGGTAGCTATTGTAGGGCCAGAAGAATGTGTATGTCCAATACCAAGAGAATCTGTAGGAGGAACAACTGCTGCAACATTTGAAGTTGAAGGTTTGAAGCCTCGTTGTTCCAAATGATTAGATTGTTGTGTATGGTGCAATTTGTTCAATAATTTCGGGCATTGAGCTTTCCAATGGCCCTTTTGCTTACAAAAACTACATTCGTCATAACCAACATTTCCATGAGATTTGTTTTTGTTAGGAGGAACTGTAAATACAAATGGGTGAGGAATAGGAAGAATTCCTTTCTCTATAGTCCCTTTATCAGACTAAGATTTAAGACGAATCTATTCAGCTAACAACTCATTAGCCACTGAATCAACCATTGGAAGAGGATTACGGTGCAATATTGTTCCACGAAGCCCTTCAAAATCATCCCGAAGAGCCATCAAAAATTGAACTAGACGTTGTTCTTCTCTATGAGCAATGTATGGTGCAAAGGCTCGTAATTCAACAGATTCAGTAAGAGCTAGTTGATCCCAAAGATTAGTCATAGCAGAATAAAATTCTTGTATGCTCATGTTGTTCTGTTTAAGAGCACGAATATCAATCTCTAATTGATATTGCTTTGCAAAATTTGACTGTGTTCGTGTCGCTACAGTACCGTGTTGCTACAGTAACGCAAATTTGTAGTATCGGAGAAGACGATGAACAGTAACTCCGGTAATCAGAACAGTAACTCCGACAATCGAAAAACGCACCAGAACAATCAAAAACAATCTCTGACTTACCAGAAATGCAAAAAATAGTTTCTTTCTAACCAAAACCAATTAAATCGGGCTAGATCTGAGAAATTTTCTCGCAGCTACAATAACCAAAAAAAATCTGCAAACCAGATTTTTGCGAACAAGAACCCGATCTGAAATCTGCGAACTCAATGTAAAATCGATTTGAACTGCAAATGGGTTACCGACAAAAAATAAAAGGTAAAAACACGCACCAATTGCTCCAACCCGGATCTGTGATTTGTTGAAAGATCTGCGAAAGCTGTGGATAGATCAAGAATTGCCCTCTGATACCATGTGAATATTGCAATGCAAAGAGAATGGAGAAGGAGAAGAGAGAATTTTTAGAATGACTAGGGTTGCAACTACATGATATTACAAGAAAAAATGGTAAATATATACAAATAAGATTAAAAGACTAAACTACCCTTAAGTGTAATAAATATTATTTGCTAACAATTATAACTTATCCGTGTATCAATGCTGTTACTTTGTTGAAAGTAAAATCAAAATACACTGTGAAAAATTAATACCTGGTAGCAAGTAACAGTCTGGAATCACCTAAGCTCCTGGCAGAAATCGGGTAAACCAATAGTGTGATGGAGGATCCGATTGGCGCCATAGTCGTTGTAATTGGGACCGCCGACGATGCAAATTAGGGGTAAATTCTCACTGTAAGAATCGGCAATGGCGTTGAGAATGCGGAGTCTGCCGACGGTGAAGGTAACGACACATGCAACCATGCCGCAACAGCGAGCGTAGCCATCGGCTGCGTAGCCGGCATTGAGCTCATTGCAGCAGCCGATGAGGTTGAGTCCTGGCTCATAGATCAAGTAGTCTAGAAGTGTGAGGTTGAAGTAAACAGGAACAAAGAAGACATCAGGGACGCCGATCTGAACAATCCAGGAACAGAGAAGACGTTGGGACGCCGATCTGAACAAGTCGACGAACGAGGAATGTTGTGACATGGCCCTTAAACATCGATGGTCCACAAACATTTAATCTAATGTGGGCCTCTGGCCCTTTTCAAAAAACAAAAATCTCAAACTGCACTCTTTAAAGAGATTCAATTTTCCCTCATTAAAATTTTTTTGGAGTTAATTATTAATTCTTTCAATTTAACCATTAAAAGATAAAAATATCAATTAGGTATTTAAAATACTATTTTTTTTAATTCAATCCCTTTATTTTTTAAAATGAATTTTGACAATAGAAAAGAATCAAGTTAAGACAAATATATCTTTCAGCAAGTAATTTGAGACATTTGATTTTTTTCAAAAATTAAAATAAAAAAATTATAATCTTTGAAGGTTTAAATTAATAATCTAGTTAATTTTTAAAAAATATATATATATATATATATATATATATATAATTAGTTCTTTTTTTTTACCATGCATAGTATGTGTTTAGAAAACAGTTGAAAAAACTTAAGACCTATTTGATTTGGACATTTTATGTTTTTATTTTTAATGAAAAATAGAAAATAAATTTGAAAATGTTTTTGGTTGAGTTAATAGAAAGAAAATGTTTTCTTGAAAATATTAATTTTTTTAAAATAAACCTAAATATAAAAACAGCAAAAAGATATTTTCAATGTTTCAAGAAATGAAAATTAAAAATAAAAATATAAAATATTTTCACAAATCAAACAAACTTTTAGATTTGGACAAACCATAGTTTGCATAATTGATTTTATGAAAACTTAAGTTCGAACAAACCCTAAACCCTAAACAACAACTTGAAGAAAAATCATGTTTTGACAGAAAAATTAAGTAAATACTCACACAAACTTGCTATTTTACACCAAAACAACATTAATACAATCCAAACATGGTCTGTAAAAATACAACATGAAACCAAATACACACATACGCATTAATGTAATCTAATAATAAAAGAAATTTAATTTTTCTAAAAGTTCAACTCTACATAAATTTTTGGATAAAATAAAAAATTGGTGGACCGCATAGTTGTTGGTTGTGGATTTAGAGGCGTCTACAGCTCCAATCTTGGTGTCCATGGATGAATGGTTGAGGCAGCTTCTGAAGCAAGAATGGAAATGGAAATGGAAATGGAAATGGAAAAGGAAAGATGAAGAAGGAGGGTAAATTGCCAAAATCAGAAAACAATAAGTTTCAGCTTTGAAGTCTCTGTTAAGATTGCTGGTTATGAGGAATCAAAGTCTCTGACATTTATGTGGTATGAACAACATGCAGTATTTATATGATATGATAAATGGTTTTCAATTTTAAAAGGATAGGGCGAATTGTATAATTTTAAGGACTTGTCAAGGAAAAAAAATTAAAATTTACTCAATATCAAAATTAAATGATAGAGTATAAAGATGTTCTTCCCATTTTGCATCATATTATCTCCTAGAGTGTCTTACGTATTTTAAAATGAAGTAATTATTAACGTAGAACCAAAATTAATTTCAATTTGCCTATAAAAAATGAACTTATAATCTTGACTTCAATTTTTTTAGAAAAACACATTTTTAAAAATACTTTTACTGCACCATATGCTTTGTGTGGCTGAATTTTATATTTGATTCAAAATTTACTTTTCATCAAAAATAAATAAAATAAAAGGACATGCCTATGATTTGCTACATTTTTTTTTTTTACACGCCCATTCTAAATTAAGTATTGTTTTCTAAACTTTTCTATCACCAAAGCTTGCTACTATTATTACTAGGCGAAAAAGGCATGACATTTAACCAAAAAAAAAACTTCGATTATTCAACAAAAAATTAATTATGATAGATTAACTATTATTTGTTCTTAATGAAATAAAAAAAATAGCAATTTAGTTCTTGCATTTGTTGCACTCTTTGATTTTGAATATCTCAAATTTTTTTGCATTACATAATTCAAACCCCAAATTCATTGAATTTTCTAAAATTCGATCCCTTTGTAAACATCTCTTAAAAAAAATGATGTGAGACCTTATCGCTTTTCAATTTGGCACGTTAATTTTTATCTCAGTTGCATTGTTAATTTTTTTTAGACAAACATTCAATAGAGAGATCAAATTAGAGTGTGTCTCGTATATTCGAAAACTGAATCATAAGCAAAAAAAAAAAAAAAAAATAATAATAATAATAATAATAATAATAATAAGAGGAATGCAACAAATTCAAGGATTAAATTATTAGTTCAATTTACTCATTAAATAATTACGATCATAATGTAAGTATATCCCAGAAATTATTAACACTAAATGTTGGCATATCTTACAGCAAAAATTTAAACATGGGTTCACTACCTTGTGTGAGATTGTGCACGAATCTAGTGCACATCTTCAGAGATACGCAGCGAATCCATTCTTGTGATCCCTGTTAGTATAACAGTAGTGCTTATATTGATTAAATTAATATATGTTGTTATTAAAAATTAAATATTATTTTAATTAATTATATTTTAATAATTTGAGTATAATCCTTGTATATATCTTTAATAAAAGGTCAACTTGTGATCTTGACTTCAATTATTTTTAAAAACACATTTTAAGAAATATTTTCAATGCACCATATGCATGTGTGGCTGAATTTTATATATGAATGACGTTTTACTTTCCATCAAAAATAAATGAACTAAAAGGACATGTTCTGTGCCAATCTGCTTTTTCTTTTTTTTTTTATTTTTACCAAAGCTTCCTACAATTAAGGTGAAAGATATATGACATCCACCAAAAAGAAATGCAATAATTATGTAATAAATAATGTTTATATCCTCAATCCAAAAGTATTTAGAAAGGTTATTATATTGTCCAAAAAAGGATAGTTCTAGTTATGTCTTACGATTGTTAGAGAATAAAACCAAATTACTCAATTCTACTAAACAACTAGTGAATTAATCATATGATTGATTTAATTTAACTTAATAAATCGGTCACGAAAAAATCAGTTAAAACGTAATTAAAAAATTGACAAAACTATATGGTTCAATGGTTGGATAAGTTTTATTTTTTTAATTTTTTATTCTTCTTATATATTTTATTAGTATTAATGTATTATTTCATATACATATACATATATAAATATATATATATATATATATATATGTTATTGTTATATGATTTTGTAATAAATTTTAAATTTTGTTTCACATGTATATATTATTTAGATTAGGTATTATTATTAAATGGGAACAAAAAATGCTTAATATACCCTCTATAAGTTTATAAACTTAAATATCATGAAAAGACTTATTAATTTGATATATTACATTTTTAATGTATAAAATTATAACTATATATATTTAATTATAATGGTTCAATTGTTATCGGATAATGAAATCTTAAACTAATACTTTCATAATTAATTAAATGACCGATTTAATTTTTAAAATTTCTCTCACAACTTCTATTCTTTCTTCTAATAATTATACTTTTATTGTAGAGTCATTAGAAAAGAGAAATTATATATGTAAAATACCGTTTTCATTAAAAAGGTTTTGTTCGATTTATATTTCAGATTGTCTTTCAAGAACATTGATCATAAACTTGTGATGAGGTAGCCTTGTTCTTTCTTAACCTTGTTGCATAAAATTTCAGACTTTTTAAGAGCCTCGTCCTAATTATAAGCAACAAATAAAACCAAAGTAAGTCTCCAATAGTCGTCGACAATATTAAATACATAACTTGCTACAAAAACTAAAGTTCTCAATAATGAATTGTATTAAATATACTGTTATTTTTTAAAAGATCATACGTGTTCTGATTTGAAAACTTTAAGTGTTTTGTTTTTGCTGAAAAATCTTATAAGAAATGTATAAGAAACAGCATTTAAGTTTTTTTTTCTTAAAGTAATTGTCGCATAGGCTTATAATTTTTCAAAAAAATAAATTAATATTATATAGTCACTAGTTAACAGCAGTTATACAATTATATTCCTACTTTGATCTAAAAGACCACACAAAATATGCATTCATTCTAATACATTGTGTAGTAAATAGCTAATTTAATTGACGGAAGATTTTAGATTTTTAATATGATTTTAAAAAAATTAAATATTTTAATTTAGTTCTTAAAATATTTTATTTTTCTTATTTGATCTTTTTTATTGTTAGATCACAAAATTTAAAATTGCTAAATTTTAAATATTTTATTATTAAAAATTACTTTAATAAATAAAGAAATTAAATTAAAAAAATTCAATTTTTTAGAGACTTGATTTACACAATTGATCTCATAAAAATTAAATTAAAAAAATTATAATATTTCTGAAAACCCAAGTCAAATAATTTAATCTACATTGTATGAAGGGAGGAATTGTCATGGCACTTTTGCGCAAAATTTTCTGTGACTAATGATTAATTATTAGTAATACAAGATATAAAGTCAAAGAATATAACTACATATTAAATTTTATGTTTGTTATCTTCTGGTATTAATTAGATATTTTAAGAAAAAGAAAAAAGAAAGAAAGATGGATCATTAAATTACGAGACAAATCCCACAATTAGAAAATTTGCTTTGAATAATGGTCATCACATGACTTGTGCAGAAGACGGGGTTAATTTTGATTATATTATCATAATTATGATTTCTTCGTGACATCTTCACAAATGGTGACCACTATTTTAATTATATAACACTCTCTGTCTAGATCACTCTACAATCCACGTTATAGGTGAGTGAGTCATTGTCATTTGGTCATGATACAATTTTTTTGAATTAATTATTAATTTGGTTTTGAAATATTATAAAAAGTGAAAGTAGCAGAATCATTAGGGATAAAGGATAGTGGATTGTTGTTCCTGTGATCATAGCCATTAATATTGTTATTATTGTTGTAATTAGAGATAGAGAATATTGGCTAACTGAAAATTTTTATGATGAACAGTTACCAGTGAATGTTCAATGGTAGAATTTAAGGAAAAAAAATTGCAGAAGTGACTTTTTTTATTTTCACAAAAAAAAAAATCAACTCACTAACCTGTACATAAAAGAGTTAAATTATCTATTTCTTAGCCTATTTAAAAATAGACTAATCTAACCCAGTTCGACTAGCCCGTTTTAACAAATCTAATAATAATGTATTACTCTTTATATGTATATTATTGTTATATGATTTTGTAGTACATTTTAAATTTTGTTCCACATGTATATATTATTCAAATTAGATATTTTTGTTAAATGTGTAGTTTAATAGACTCTCTATAATTTTGTAAACCTAAATATGAAAAAACTTATTAATTTAATATATTAAATTTTTAATGTATAGAATTATAACTATATATATTAAATTGTAACCAGTTCAATTACAATTGTAATACCCAAGAAAAATAAAATACAAATATTTGTTTACAAACTACTGTTACTATTTCAGTATACGGTACTATTCACCTATATAATACTATTTACGTATACGATACTGTTTATTTATACAATCGAAATGTCAAGTACTAGATGTGGTTTGGTCATAAGAGAAACTAGAAAGAAGTTCGTGGGAGAAAATGACGTTTTATGTGTAAAAATACCCTCAGGGACTAAAGTGAAAGGATTGAATTGAAAAGAAACTTAAAGGTTTAAGGTGAAAGAATAGTTTTCCTTTTAAGTTTTTGAGGTGCACAGTAACTGTATTATTAGAAATGTCATTTTTATAAATAGTAAATTAAATATTTTATTAGTGTATAGTGTCAAATAGTACTATTGACTTTTGCTATAAATAGGCCCTTCTATTTCACTTCTAAACTCATACATTCAACTTCTCTTCTTCTCTCCTTAAGTTTCTCTTACTTCAATGCTAGGCCTCTGAGATTTTGGGCTTTTCCTTTTCAGCTTAGGTAAGGATACTATGCCATTTCTATGTCTTTCAAATTTTAGAAGTTATTTTCTTAAGTATGCTCTGTGGTTGCGGCCTTGGCTGATCTTCCACATCAGAAAAACTGTCCTTAGCTGTTTATATGTTATTTTGATTCTCTGATTACCGAAATAGAATGTAAACTGTGAATAATACATGTCTAGGAAAGTTCTGACTAAGGAAAGACCTGGTTTTTAAGTGTGTCCAGTGTGACCCTCCACTCTTTCCTGGGAACTTACCTGGTGTACTCTTTTACAGATTGTATTCTCTATTACTGGTATGAATACTAACCATACGTATAAATAGTAACCGTACGTATGAATAGTGACCGTATATATGAATAGTAACCGTATATATGAACAGTAACCGTACGAAAACAATCCTAACATATTTTCTCTAATGTTTCATGAAAATCTCCGTAGCAAAACACCGAAATTCACCTGAACACTCTTGTCTGTAATGACTTAGAGAAGCGATGCTCGTACCGAATCCAGGTGAGTGAAACGACCCCGTTTTAATAGAGTTTTAGCATTACTGGTGATAAAAAGTATGTCGTAGGACACTCCCAAGATTCATAGGGGAAAACTGGATTCAGAATGACGAATCTAAATGAGATAATTAATCCATAAGTATGGATAAAATGAAATAAGTATCTTATGATGATGTGAAGTTTGAATGTTTTCAAAAACGGATTAATTGTTATCTTGATATGTGGTTTATAAATCTATAATATAGTTATATACTATACCTGTTATATGGATGAATATTATATTGAGCTTCTGATTATGATATGAAATGCTATTGATTGTGATTGAGCGGGACAGTACCCCCTCTCACGGCAAGGCGGAAAACTCGGTTGACAGGGTGTCTTGACCAATGAGTGTGGAGACAACGATTCCCTCAGTAGGGATATAGCCCGGATTGGTGATAAATCCGTGAGGCGCCCTAGCTAAGAGGATGAGGTTGTGCGTCATGGCGGAAATATACATAATTGGTGAGCCGGCCTGTCTGCGCTCTCCGGGATATATTGCCATTGACGAGTACTAATAACGTTTGTTGAATTGGATGAATTTTTATCTTCTTGTATGTAAGAGGATGATGTTGTGCGTCATGGCAGAAATATACATAATTGGTGAGCCGGCCTGTGTGCGCTCTCTGGGATATATTGCCATTGACGAGTACTAGTAACGTTTGTTGAATTGGATGAATTTTTATCTTCTGTCTATTGGTTGAGTATGAGCCTTTGGATATGCTTGCATGACTGGTAATGTATTTGAATTTTATTAACGCGAGGCCGATTCGCTCATTGAGTTTAAAACCTCACACTGTTTGTACAACCTTTTTGTTCAGATCAGGTTGCCAGCGAAGAATATCTGCTAGAGGAGTAGATCACTTTGGACCTTCCCGTTGTCGGGTAGACCCCTCTTTTGTTATAGATTATGTTGCTCTGTAATCATCTAGGACATCTAGGTCAGGGGTTCGACATTTAGCTTGTATATCAGTATAATAATGTATTTTAAATTGATAATATATTATTACATGCAAATCATCTCTATGATTTTTAGATAAGAAAATTTGATATATTTATCGGAAGGCTTACAGTGATGAGAGATTCATCATTGTGCCGGTCATGTGCCCAGAAAAAGGGTCGTGACAACAATCGAATTATTGAACATTAAATTAATATTTTCATGATACTAATTTAATTTTTAAAATCTCTCTTACAACTTCTATTATTTTTTTAATAGTTATACTTTTGTTGTAGAGTGTTTAGAAAAGAGAAATTATATATGTAAAAGACCGTTTTCATTAAAAAGGTTTTGTTCGATTTATATTTCAGATTGTCTTTCAAGAACATTGATCATAATTCATAAACTTGTGATGAGGTAGCCTTGTTCCTTCCTAACCTTGTTACATAAAATTTCAGAATTTTTAAGAGTCTCGTCTTTAATTATAAGCAAGAAATAAAACAAAAGCAAAATATAGTTGAGAACTCTAGTTTTTGCAGCAAGTTATGTAATTCAATATTATATCTTAATATACTTAAGACCAAAGTATACTAGATTTTATATAGAATCAGAATTGTTCAAGTTGTTTAAAATCGTAAAATAATAAATTTTAAGATTTAGATTGAGATCTTGATAATTTTAATTAAAAATTACATTTTTAGATTTCAACTTAATTTTCTTGCCAAATTAGCATGAATCACAAAAACTTTGAATTCTATTATGCATATTCTTCTTCAACTAATTATTAAAATGTATAGTAAATTAAATATTAAAATTATATATCGCACTGTAAATTAATCACAAAAAGTTTTGTTCTTTACTTTTTTTTAATGAGAATCAGACAACAGTATGAGAGATTAGCCATGAACGTGTAAAGACAAATTTATTCGTTTTAAATGAGAAAACTTTAGAATATTTTTCACTAAGTTGCTTTAAATGTTACAAATACATTTTCTCGTGTAAACCGTTCATCGTTTTACAAGTTTTTAATAATTTGCACACTAGAAGAAAACTTATATGTAGTTGTATATTCGTTTACTTGAAATAATATATGAAAAATAATTTTAAAAATCAATTATATAATGATGAATTATAATAGATATACTGTTGTTTTTTAAAAGACCATACATATTTTGATTTGAGAACTCCACACTTATCTTATTTTTATTGAAATTTTTATCAGAAAGATATAAGAAACTAATCTAAGTTTTTTTTTTCTTTACAGTAATTATCCTAGAGGCTTGTAATTTTTTTAAAAATAAATTAACATTATAAAGTCACTTCTTAACTGCAGCTCATACAATTATATTACCTACTTTGATCTAAAAGACTACACAAAATATGCATTCATTCTAATACATTGTACAGTAAATAGCTAATTTATTTGATGAAAGATTTTAGTTTTTCAAAAAAAATTAAATGTTTTAATTTAATTCTTAAAATATTATATTTTTCTTATTAGGTTCTTTTTATTATTATATTACAAAATTTACTATTGTTAAATCTCAAATATTTTATTACTAAAAATTACTGTAACAAATAAAAAAATTAAATTAAGACAAACATAATTTTTTAGAGACTTAATTATGACAATAAGAACTTAATTAAAAAAATTATAATTTTTTAAAACCCAAGTCAAATACTTTACTCTACATTGTATCAAGGGAGGAATTGTTATGCCACTTTTACAAAATTGTCTGTGACTAATGATTAATTATTAGTAATACAAGATATAAAGTCAAAATATACACAATATATTAAATTTTATATTTCTTATATTTTGGTATTAATTATTTTTTTAAGAAAAAGAAAGAAAGATGGATCACCAAATTACGAGACAGATGCCACAATTAGAAATTTTGCTTTCAATAATGGTCATCACATGACTTGTGGGAAGATGGGGTTAACTTTTTTATATTATCATAATTATGATTTCTTCGTGACAATTTCACAAATGGTGACCACTATTTTAATTACATAACACTCTGTCACCGTCTAGACGATTCAACGATCCACTAGGTTTCTGGAAAATATCTAAGAATTATGTACACTTGTTTTTCGTACGTAAGACATAAGACAATGATATTGCTTTATTAGAAGAATAGTATGTTTATTTTTTATGAGTAATTGAATTTAAAATTTAACAATTTTAATTTTAATTAATAATTTTTTTAAAATATATATATATATTTAAATTTAAATCATCAAATTAACAATTCACAAAGAGAAAAACATATTATTTATTTTTAGAGATAAAATTATTTGTCTTTACAGACAAAATAAAATCTTATTTATTATTGATTTGCAAATTGAATTTGCTCCTGGATAGGAAATCTAACTTTTTTTAAAAAAATTAAATTATTATTTTATATTTATTATTATATTTACAATTATTATTAGTTTAATTTATATTTATAAAAAAATTAATTAAAAAAAGTTAGATGGATGAACTATTGAATAGGTTTGATTAATGTGATCACGGGAATGAGTCACTTCATATATTAAATCATTTTTAGTCCTATACATCATATCCGTCAAATTGAAAAGACTACACCTCAATAAAACAATAAAACATTCACCGTCAACTACGTAAGATTTTGAGTAAATTATTATTTATTAATTTAGTAATTTGATTTTTTTTCAAATTTACCGTTACAAAAATTTAAATTGACAAAAGTCGAGTCAAATTATGACCAAAATTTTTTTTAAAGATTAAATTAAAACATTTAATTTTCGTGAAATAACTATAATTTTTCAGAACCAAATAAATAGTTTACTCTAAAATTTTAATTGAATTTCTTTTTCTTTGTGAGAAAGACTGCATTTTACAGAGACTCAATGATATTGATCAATGCAACTTGATGTGAGAAACCTGGCCCTCTTACTGATATTAAGTAGGGAAAAACCAGCACCACAAAAGATTCGAAAAACCTTTTTTAACAAAATAGTCAAATTTTCTACCTAATAATTGTCCATTTTGCCGGCTCTGTCTCTCACTCGCTTCATGGAAACATCACACAGAAGCATAAAAGAAGCTTTGGAACCAAAGAAAAAGATGTTAAAAATCAGAAAGAAGAATTGTGGAAAAGTAAATTCCAAGCGAATCAATGTACATAGAGGACAGTGAAACTCATTATCAACTGCATTAGGAAGGCCTTAACTGTGGAAAGTTTCGTAGAGAGACATCACAACG
The DNA here is from genome assembly GCA_037074585.1 of Biancaea sappan. Taxonomy (NCBI): domain Eukaryota; kingdom Viridiplantae; phylum Streptophyta; class Magnoliopsida; order Fabales; family Fabaceae; genus Biancaea; species Biancaea sappan. The sequence goes on from CM073495.1 coordinate 3,813,579, forward strand.
GAATGAAGGATCTTTCACAATAACAAGCAAAATTACTAAAATGACAGAAGTTTACTGAGGATTGGGAGGACGGCTATTAGCAGCAGAGACCCTGGAGCCCCATTCAAGCAGCTCTTTGCTTGTGTCGTCCTTGTGAACAATCACCTCAATGAAGCATAAGCAATCCTTCTTGGGTCCTGTTGCTTCTTCAATGGCAGCAATTAGCTCCTCTTCACAGAACACCTGCAATAAATAGAGACACAATCAGCACTTTCTCAATGTTAAAAGCAGGGGAATTTGAGGAGACTTGGGTACTGTGTTAAGAAACTAGCCTTAGCGGTCCAGCATTTGCCTTCCCCGTTGTGGATTGCATCCACCAACCCGGTGTAATTCCAGTTCTTAATCACATTGTATGGCCCATCATGGATTTCAACTTCAATGGTGTATCCTCCATTGTTTATCAGGAAGATGATGGTCTTCTGCCCATTTCGCAGCATTGTGGATACATCCTGGGCAGTCACCTGTTGCAATTCAAACATTGAAATTTCATTCACCTTAAGAACTTAAGGAAAATTTAGATTCTTGCTACATTTTCTGAATGTAAAGGGCAAGACAAACCTGAAAGCTTCCATCTCCTATGCAAGCAATCACTCGCTTCTCGGGAACAGCCTGTGCATAACCCAGAGTTGCACCAACAGACCATCCGATTGATCCATATTGCATTTGGAACTCGTACCTGTGACCCAGTGAAAAACAGTTTATCAGCATTACATATATCAAATAAAAATATGCTAACAGATTCCACGGATCAAATTAACGTGGCTGCTTACCCACAACCCTTTGGCAGTTTGAGCTTTTGGCAGTTGAACCATGAATCGCCAGTCTCAGCAATCACAGCTGTTTCACTAGACAGCATATTTTGTATATGCTTGAACATAACATTAACCCTCAAAGGTTCTTTGGGTTCAGCCTTCAGAGGTTGCCCTTCAGGGACATATATCCTGTGGTAGTTTTCATAAGCAGTTTTGTTGTGCTTGAGTCTCTTGGCTAGAGCCTTTAGGAAATCCTTCATCAGCACACACCCAAATGCAGGGCCATTTGCAATCACAACCCGTTCTGGCTGCACAATGATTGCCTTCTCTTTCTTGAGAAGAAGTGAGTACCCCACAGAGCTGTAATCGTTGAAGATAGGTCCGGCAAACAAGTATGCATCCGCAGACTCCACGATCTCGGCGCAGAAAGCAGTACTCACAGCACCCCAATAAGTTCCAATGAAGTGCGAATGGTGTTCTGGAACCATCCCTTTAGCTGATGGCATCACAGCAAGTGCATAACCAGAAGCATCAGCTAGTTCAACAAAGGCCTCGGATGCCTTTGCCACTCGCAGTTTAGGTCCACCCACCAGAACTGGTTTTACTGCCTTATTGAGGAATTCTGCAGCTGCTTCCACTGCAGCCTCCAACCCCATTTGATTACTCAATCTGAAAAACACACCAGAAGAAAATTCTATCAATGGGAAAAGTCCTGATTTCACAATTCAAGAGAGAACCAAGCAAGAGGTCAAGAAGATTACCTTGGAGATAAACAAAATGGAACAGGTTCACGACTGAAAGTGGGGTGAGGAATCGAAGGCAAGTTACAACTAATGCTTATGTACACAGGCTTGCTTTCCTTCAGAGCGGTGGAGATCGCCGTATCGATCAGTTCATGAGCGTCTTCCAAGTTATTCACCACAGCCTACAATATCAAGGTTCCCAAACCATTTAGCCCGGATGGTGAAATTCACACTTCAGATATATAACAAACAATGACATCAATCTGTAATTTCTCTAATCAAAGAACATAGCATGAAACCCATAATTGATTTTATCTGGGTAATTATCACAAGTACCTAAGAAGCAAGAAGCCGCACTGTACGTATTGGAAATACGTCATCAGTGCCTAGTTCTTCGCTGAAAGTAATTTGAAGACACAGTGAATCATTAATACCTGGAAGCAAGTCACAGTCTGGAAGCATCTAAGCTCCTGGCTGAAATCGGGCAGCCCGATCGTGTGATGGAGGATCCGGTTAGTGCCATAGTCGTTAGTGTTAGGACCACCGACAATACAAATGAGGGGCAAATTCTCACTGTAAGCACCAGCAATAGCGTTAATAACACTGAGACCGCCGACGGTGAAGGTAACAACACACGCGCCGACGCCGCGTGACCGAGCGTAGCCATCGGCAGCGTAGCCGGCGTTGAGCTCGTTGCAGCAGCCGACGACGTTGAGCCCGGGCTCGGCGATCAGATGGTCGAGCAGGGTGAGGTTGAAGTCCCCGGGAACAGAGAAGACGTCGGTGACGCCAACCTGAACTAGCCGGCGAGCCAAGTGGCCACCCAGGGTGGCCTCACAGGAGCTGATCACAGCTGGAGCAACAGAGTTCTGGACGGTCGACGGGCAACACAAGTCGTTGCCCGCAGGTTTACGCGCATCTACAGATCCAATATTGGTGTCCATGGAAATGGAAAGAGGAAGAGACAGCCAGAAAAGTTGAGAATGAGAGAAAAAGGAAGTGAAGGCTTTGGAGGTTGTTGGGTTAATTGATTTGTGGGGGACGCATGGAAACGTTTCTATATATATACACACAGTGAGATTGAGATTGTAAATAGTGAGGAATCTAGTAAGAAGGAATGAAATGGAAATGGAAAAATGGAAAGGGCAAGCAAATACCAGGGGCGGTGTTTGGTTTTGCTATGGCAACTGTCTGTCTTGTAGCCACTGAATTCTCGCCTTTTGGCGACGGTCTCTGTGGACTCTGGTTTTGCCGTTTTGCCCTTCGAATATTGCTTAAAAAAAACAGTTTCTAGAGTAAATAAGTGATTGACTAAAATTCCATTTTGCTCGGATGCCCTTTTTGAAAATTTGGTCTTTTATAATTTTTTTATTTTTAATTTAGTTACTTATAAATTATACATTATTAATTTAGTTCTTTAAAATTTTTTATTTTTAATTTAGTCCCTTATAAATTGATATATTATCAATTTAATCCCTCACTTATTTTTATTCTCAGTTTGATCTTTCATAGATTAATATATTATCAATTTAGTCCGTTTTTTGTAAGCATAACTTTTGATGGTCATAACTTTGAATGAAATGATTAAATTGATATCACATGAATCTGTAAGGGATCAAATTAAAATCACCAATACTTTTGGAACCGGCCTGGTCATTGACCCGGACTGGCCTCCTGGTCACTAGGTCACTAGTTCAACCGCCGGGTCACTAGATCAATTGCTGAATTGGATAAATAAATTTAAAATTTTAAAAATTATATATATACCTATATAGCTTTACAAATAAATTAAAAATAAGTAAAATAAATAATTTATATGCAAATTTCAAACTTTAAAGTCATAAACATCCATAATAATTCAAACATTAAGTCATAAATATTCTTAATAATTCAAACATAAAGTTATAAATATTCATAATAATTCATAAATTCATAAATAATATTATTCAAACATAATAATATGACTGAGATGCAGAACATCAGTTTTTTCAAGAATGTATATTTCAATTTCTCAATCACATACAATGACTTAGATTATGAAACTTTTGTTATGAAAATTGTGTTATGAAAAATTTTTATATTTGTCAACTTGGTCTAATTTTATTTTTCTAAAAATAATTTTAATTTAATTTTTTTGTACATATCTGAACATATGAGAATATGTCAGTTACAAAATTGATTGAGTTAGTTTCAGAAATTAAGGGATTGTTTAAAAAAAAGAAATAATACAGCAACAATAAAATAAAAATTAAAAATTAAAAAAAAAGGGATAGACCCAGGTCAACCCGAGTTGACCGGGTCGACCGAATGGCCAAGACTCGGCGGGGTCGACCGGGTCTTGACTGGGCCGCTGACATCCGGTTCAAATTATGTGACCTGGACCAGACCCAGCCCTGGGTCGTCGGGTCCCGGGTCAACCTGTCCAGCCAGTCCGGGTCCTAATACTATGGAAATCACAAAAACGTGAGGGACTAAGTTAATAACAATTTGTGAGAGAACATATTGAGAATGAAAATTTATGAGAGTCTGAATTGATAACATATTAATCTATAAAGGATTAAATTGATAATGAATTTATGAGGGACTAATTTGAGAAAAAAGACATTTATGAGAGACCAAAATGGTCATTATTGATTTGTTTATTGTGATTGTTTTAAATTTAGAGTAAATTATTGTTTAATCTTTAAAAGATAAAGTGTTTTAAGTTAGTCCTTCAAAAAATTATACGTCTAATGCTATCGTTTTGTTTAACTTTTAAGATTTAATGACAAAAATAATCAAACTAAGATATATATAATTTTATAGAGACTAAATTAAAATATTTAATTTTTTATAGATTAAATTAAGATAAATATATTTTTTAAAGGATTAAATGTATTAATTTATTTTTTATTTGTTAAAATAAAATTTTTATAATAAAATATTTGAAAGTTAAATAATGATAGATTTGATAATTAAATAATTAAAATATACAAATACAATTAATTTTTTTAAGAATTAAATTAAAATAATTATATTTTTTAAGAACAAATAAAGGATTTAATCTAATTTTTGTTCGCTGAGATTTTTCATTTTTGTCTACTTTCTAGAAAGGTCAATGGTGAGTTTTGACTTGAACTAAGAAATGTCTTGCGCACGAGAAGTACATACAGTGCCACATCGCCCAACAACATTCACATTACAGCAAAATCCAAGTTTTATTTATTTATTTTTTTCGGTGATAAATCCAAATTTTATTCCCACTTCATTAAAGAGATACTAGGAAGGGGACCGTCACAAATAAATGTAGACTTGGATGCCCTTTTGTTAGGGGAATATAAGGGTTACATTCCTTAAATTTATGTCATTTATTTTAAATTAAATAGTTCATATTAAAAAAATAATTAAGAGAAAAATCTCATTAGATAATTTTTTTTATTTGAACCATCCAATCGAATATAAATTTTATTCAAGTTGTATTCCCACTTGACTAAAGAGATACTAGGAAGGGGGCCGTCATAAATAAATATAGATTTAGATATTCTTATGTCCTAACAAGAACATAAGAGTTATATTTTTTAAATTTATGTCTTTTATTTAAAATTAAATGGTCCATATCAAAGAAAATAATTGACAAAATAAATTTTATTAGATATATTTTTTTATTTAAATCATTTAATTTGACGTAAATGATTTAAATAAGAAACGTGACTTTTATGTTCTTGCGGATCATGGGGGGCTCACAAATGCTAAGATGGGAGTTGTCATTTGGCCCTAATTTCAGGAAGTAATCACTAATCAATATCAATGCATTGATTTCGCTTCATTCAAAATATGAGAGATACTGTAATTAACTAATTAGAATTTTCTTCAAAGATATTTCTGATTTCTTAATGTTGGAAATACGTCTCATTCAATTTTGGTGTGTGTCAACAATTTCTTTTATTGTTATAATAGAAATGAAATCATAAGTTTATACTAGAACTTGATATTAATTCAATTATCTTTATCACCATATTAAAAATAGAATTATCGTCACATATTATACACAAAAAGTTAATATTCTCATTAGAAAGTAAATACAAGTGATATATCAAATGTTAGAAAAGCTAAATAATGTATTTGAATTATAAATACTTAACGCTAAATTGGTGTAGTTTACTTTTTTTACATCAATTTTTGTTGAAATGTAAATTAACATTTTAGTAGACTAAAGATTTACTTTATTTTAGTGTAGCTTATTAAATATTTAAGGTTTTATTATTTCACGATACTTTGTATTCAATAAATTAACACCTATGCTAAACTTATAATTAATAGATAGTTATGAAATTAAAACTATTTTTTAAAATATTAGAATGAGAATTTTGAAAAAATTAAAAGGTTTAATTGAGACGGGTATGTTTTTGAAAAATATGACTATTAATTTATTTTATTTGTACGTATTATATGAAAAATAATTTTAAAGTATTATTGAATAACAATATATCTTTTAATAGGTAAGAATTTTCTCTTCTTTGGAGGGACAAGTTTGAATGGATCATTTTCTGGTGTTGTTCGGTGTCAGGAATATTCATAGGTGTTAAAATTGAAAACAATGCAGTTAATCATTACAGCTCACACCATGATAGCTCACTTGATGTACCAGCACCAGCTCATGGATTCTCTGCATATTGTGGCGTTATTTCAGTATAACAGAGTTGCTAATTATTCTTTCTGTTTCCTATTTTTACGCATTCCTTGCCAAGTGTAAATATGAATTTTATTTCTCCTTTTTGATGTATTATTTTCTCTCATATATAAAAACATAAACCAGCCTGATAAGACTCAGGCAATACATTCTGTAGAAACAAGTGAGTATTGTGTAAATTTTAACTTGGTATCAGAGCAACCGATCCTGATGGCTGAAACCACCCCTGCACAATCATCTACTAATACCACTAGCTCAATTCCTTCACTCAAAATTTCCCAAACCTCAAACAACTCCCTTAGTCTCGTTGCACCAGTGAAATTAGACAGAAACAATTATTTGCTTTGGAAATCTATGATTCTTCCAGTGATTAAAGGGAATCAACTGGAAAGCTTCATCAGCAGTAAAAACCCACACACTGAACTTGCTGTAGATGGAACCGTGAATCCAAAATTTATAGAATGGCAACACACAGACCAACTCCTTCTCGGTTGGCTATATAGCTCCTTGTCCTTAGAGGTGGCAGCTCAATTTATTGACTGCAAAACCAGTCAAGAGCTGTGGAATAACACAGAGGAATTTGCTGGTGCTGCTAACAAAGCTAAGATTCTCTGGTATAAGGGAGAATTTCAACGCACACGCAAAGGACAAACTAAAATGGAGGATTACCTCAACAAGATAAAGCAAATTTCAGACAATTTGAAATTGGCAGGAAGCCCACTTCCTCTCTCTGATCTTTTCTCCCAAATTTTGGCTGGATTAGACTCAGAGTACACACCAGTTGTGATGACTCTTCTTGACAAACAAGACTTAACTTAGATTCAGTTTCAAACAACCCTTTTAACCTTTGAAAATCGATTAGAACAAATTCACAGCTTTCAAAACATGTCAATTAATCCTGCTACTGTGAATCTAGCACAGGTACCCAAAGCCAACTCTTCTGATGAAAATAAAGGTCGAAGCAATTGGAGAGGCTCTCCTAGAGGAAGCAGAGGCAGAGGTCGTGGTGGTAGAATTCAAAACTCAAAACCAATCTACCAAGTATGTGGCAAGCTTGGTCACACTGCCTCCATTTGCTATCATCGTTATAATCAAGCATACATGGGAAGTACACCTGAAAAGCATTCAACTCAAAATACAAACGCAGCTGCTACAAGTCCCTACACTGCTTATCTGGCTTCTCCTGAGACGGTAACGGACCAGACTTGGTATATGGATAGTAGGGCTAGTCACCATGTGACTAACAGCCCCCAAGGTCTGCATCAAACTTCACAAGCTGATGGTAATAAAAAAATTACAATTGCAAATGGTGAAAAATTACCTATTCTCAAAGTTGGAACCTCTTCAATTCAAATTCCTAACCAAAATCCTTTACAACTCAAAAACATCATTTATTCACCTTCTATTTCAAAAAAATCTTTTAAGTGTGTCACAGCTTGTTTCACATAACAACATCTTGATTGAATTTGATGAGAACTCTTTTTTTGTGAAGGACAAGCACTCCAAGAAGGTTCTGCTGCAAGGGACACTTAAGGATGGTCTTTACCAGTTCACACCACAACTTTCAAATGCTCAAATCTGTCTCACTTCTTGCAGTAACCAAAGTTTCAGAACATTGACAGATTGGCACAACATTCTCGGCCATCCTTCCCATCCAGTTTTAATTCAATTTCTTAGATCTTGTAATGTTAAATTCAATAATGAAAAACCTCCTTTTTGTTCTGCTTGTCAACATGGAAAAATGCACAAATTACCATTTAAAAATTCCCAATCTAAAGCTAAAAAGCCCTTGGAAGTCATTCATATTGATCTTTGGGGACCAGCCCCTATTCTCTCAAAAAAGGGATTTAGATATTACATACTCTTTGTAGATGACTTTAGTCGCTTCACTTGGATTTTCCCTCTTAAGCAAAAAAGTGACTCTCTCTCCACTTTCATTCATTTCAAAAGCATGGTTGAGAAACAATTCAACATGCCAATTAAAGTTGTGCATAGTGACTCAGGAGGGGAGTTTCAAGCTTTTAACAATTTCCTAAAACATGAAGGTATCTTACACTATTTCACTTGCCCATATACCTCAGAACAAAATGGGATATCTGAAAGAAAGCATCGCCATGTAACTGAAATGGGTTTAACTCTTCTTGCCCAAGCACAAATGCCTCTAACATTTTGGTGGGAAGCCTTTAACACAGCCACCTATCTCATAAATAGGCTCCCAACTCCTGTGTTAAATCAGAAATCACCCTTTCAGTTACTTTTTAAAAAAATTTCAGATTACAAATTTTTACACCCTTTTGGATGCGCTGCATATCCCTGCCTTACATCCTACAATAAACACAAGTTGCAATTTCACTCACTTAAATGTCTCTTTTTGGGGTATAGTGATAATCATAAAGGCTACAATTGCTTATCTCCTCATGGCCGCATTTATATCTCTCATCATGTCATTTTTGACCATGCAGACTTTCCATATCCAACATTTCTCAATCCGCAGAATACCACTCAACCAGAAACTACACTGGAGCCTTTTAAATTGCCTTCTCACACACAAAATAATGGGAATGGATCATCCTCAAGTGCTGTTGCAGTAGAGCAGTCTTCACATCACAACAGGTATGTTCATGATCTTTTTCCTTCTCCTAATTCTTCAATCTCAAATAGCACACACTTGTCACCAGCTTCTCAACACACTCATACATCTAACACCAATTCATCCTCAAGCACTCGATATGCACTACCTGGAACAGAACCTAACACAAACTCTTCCTCCAGCACTCGTTATGCCTTGCCTTCACCACAACCTTGCCTCTCAATTGACTCTAATTCATCCACTAGTTGTGCTTTACCATCAGCACCAAATACCACAAACATCCATCCCATGACAACTAGAAGCAAAACAGGAACAACCAAACCAAAACATCCATTTGTTGGTAACATCTCAACTACTGGTACACCTAGCACTGTCTCCTCAGCTCTCCAAAACCCTGTCTGGTCTGCAGCCATGAAAACTGAATTTTCTGCTCTTTAGAAAAATAATACTTGGACCTTAGTTCCTGCCTCTCCTCATATGAATATTATGGGTTCAAAATGGGTGTTCCGTATCAAATACAAAGCTGATGGAACATTAGATAAACATAAGGCCAGACTAGTGGCCAAAGGCTACCATCAAACACCAGGAGTTGACTTCTTTAACACCTTTAGTCCTGTTATAAAGCCCTGTACTGTCCGGTTGATACTCACTCTAGCCATATCCTTGCAATGGCTTGTACACCAAGTGGATATCAATAACGCATTTCTAAATGGTCTTCTTGAAGAAACTGGGTATATGTCACAACCAGAGGGGTTCATTGATCCTTTACACCCCACACATGTATGCAAGTTGAACAAAGCCCTTTATGGCCTTAAACAGGCTCCTCGGGCATGGTATGATAGGCTAAAAGTTACTCTACTATCCTGGGGATTCAAGCATAGTAAAGCAGATAATTCTCTTTTCTTTTCTCATTCAGTAGAAAAGATTATTTTTCTCCTTATTTATGTTGATGATATAATTGTTGTTAGCAATAAACACTGCCATCTCAAGGATTTTACTGCCAAGTTGAATAGCACTTTTGCCTTAAAGGACTTAGGTCCTTTACATTTTTTTCTTGGTATTCAAGTTCAAAGAACATCTTCAAGTTTTCAACTGAATCAATATCAGTATATACATGACCTTTTACTGAAGTTTGGCGTGGAGAATTGCTCCCCTTGTCCTACACCTATGGCTGCAAGTTCATCACTTTCTATAAATGATGGAACATCTTTAACCAACCCAACAGAATATAGACAGCTTCTTGGAGCCCTCCAGTATATCACCTATACAAGACCTGACATCAGTTTTAGTGTCAATAAACTGAGTCAATTTCTACAAACTCCAACTTCTTCCCACTGGATAGCTGCAAAAAGGATCCTCCGTTATTTAAAGGGTACAACTCACTATGCTTTACATTTGTATTCTAGTCCTAAACTCAATCTAGAGGGTTATTCAGATGCTTCATTTGCTGATTCCCCTGAAGACCGTAAATCTACTGGTGCATATTGTCTATTCCTTGGACGCAGTTTAATATCGTGGTCATCAAGAAAGCAACATGCAGTGTCCAGATCCAGTTCTGAATCTGAATATCGTGCCCTTGCAAACCTCACTGCAGAAATTCTTTGGGTTACTCATCTACTTAAAGAAATTCACTTTCCTCTATCTCACACTCCAATTTTATGGTCTGACAGTATAAGTGCTGCTGCTCTAGCTTCAAATCCTGTTTTTCATGCTCGCTCAAAGCATATTGAACTAGATATTCACTTTGTTCGAGATCATTTGATGTCCAAACACCTTGAAGTTCGATATGTTCCCTCCTTGGATCAAACAGCAGATTGTCTTACTAAGCCACTGGCTCATACACGGTTTCAATTTTTACGTGACAAACTCGGAGTCCTAAAAATGGTACCCTCGAGTTTGAGAGGGGATGTTAAAATTGAAAACAATGCAGTTAATCATTACAGCTCACACCATGACAGCTCACTTGATGTACCAGCACCAGCTTATGGATTCTCTGCATATTGTGGCGTTATTTCAGTATAACAGAGTTGCTGATTATTCTTTCTGTTTCCTATTTTTACGCATTCCTTGCCAAGTGTAAATATGAATTTTATTTCTCCTTTTTGATGTATTATTTTCTCTCATATATAAAAACATAAACCAGCCTGATAAGACTCAGGCAATACATTCTGTAGAAACAAGTGAGTATTGTGTAAATTTTAACTATAGGTAGGGTCCTATGTTTATTTTTACAATTTCTCAATAATTTCTCATCACAAAAAATTATATCATGCATTTTACAAAGTACAAATTATTAAGAGTAATTTATTAATTTAATTTTTAAAATATTACAACTATCTCAATTTAATTTTAAAATATTAATATTTTTTTGTTAATTTCTAAAAAATAATATTTGTTAATTTGATTCTTTTTATTATTAAATCTCTAAATTTATTATTGCTAAATTTTAAATTTGTTATTATTAAAAGTTATGATCGATAGAAAATAGAAATTGAGATAAATATAATATTTTAAAAATTAATTTAAAATATTTAATTTTTTAATATTGAATTGAAACAATTATAATTATTTAATAAGTAAATTATTAACTATTTTGAGGGTAATGCAGGAATAGCATGCAACTTTCCTTTGAAAGGAAATAGAGAAAACGAAGATTGAGAACAAATGTATATTTAAGAATAGAAATAGATGGATATCCAATCAATTTTTTGCTATTGGCATCTAAATCCACTTGTAATATTCTATATTTGACCCATATTTTATAGGAGAGAGATTCTATCTTTAGCAAGATTTTCCTTAACTGTCCACAGCTGTTAAATGAATGTGGGCCCCAACTGTCTGTGTAAGGTCTACAGTCATCTAATGGTTATAGATAGCTAAAGATTCTCTTTGGTATATATCAATGTTATAAGAACCAAAAAGATAGGTCAACCCGAAACTCGGCAACTCAAAGCTTGGACCAATCTGGTTCAAGCTTTTAGATCAGTCTGCTATCAAACCAGTCAACCTAGCCAAGTCTTCACTGACCCAAGTGATCTCTCGTGACCTGATTGATTGGTTGGGAAAAGGGGACAAAGAGAGAGAGAGAAGAGGCTGGTTGGGGACTTGGGGTTGCAAGAAGAAGAAGAAGAAGAAGAAGCACCAAATGGAGGAGACAACGAAGAAGGCAGCGACGGTCGACAATGGAGAAGGCAGCGGTGATGTTGACCGGAGATGGCGACGATCGATGATGGAGAAAGCTTCGACAGAGATTTAGCTCAAATTGTGAAATTAGGAAGAAGAAGACATGAAGAGTGAAGACAATTGCGTTTGCGAAGGCCAAAAACTGCTATATTGCTACTTTTCTCTCTCTCTCTCTCTCTCTCCATTTGAAGTTTGAATCCTTTGACGTTAATTCCTATGGAAGAAAAACTAAAAAAGGTAGTCTAGATTGAAAAAAATATGCGTGTATCAGTAGTATTCACTAAGGAAACTAAATTTTTTTTTTCAAATTTTTTAAAACTTAAAATTATTAAAAATAAAGATTAAAATCTATTAAATTAATTTATATATATATATAGTTTTAATTAATTATTTATGACTTTATGAACTATTATGAATATTTTTAATTTTATGTTTGAATTATTATAAATGTTTATGACTTTAAAGTGTAAAATTTGTATCTACATTATTTATTTTATTTGTTTTCAAATTTATTTGTAAATATATATATATATATATATATATATATATATATATTTTTTAATTTATTTATCCAGTTCAGTAATTAACCCAGTGACCCGACAATTGAACTAGTGACCTAATGACTTGAAGGCTAGCCCAGGTCGGTGATTGAGTCGGTTCCAATAACATTGGTCTATATTCCAACCCTATAATTATCAAGTATCTGTATCTGTACCAAACCGATATCTGAAACTATTAGAAATATCCTAAATACTAGAAATGTGCCACAATTGATAGTGGATAATGGAAACCTGAGTTTATTGAATACTTAATACCCATACCCAATATCCACCCATTAAAAAATATATATATTAAATTCATCAAATTTATAGAAATAATCATAAATAAAATGCAAACACAAATGGCGTACATTTAAATGGCATAAGTGGAATAACCCACACAAATGATATTAATTTAAATTAAATACAAAAATTATGCCAAATTATCCCACTAAACTGTCTAACAAGAAGATTTTTCAAACAATTGAAGTTCAACAACATAGTTATTACTCGTGAAACCAAATAACAATACAATAGAGAGGCAAGAGGTACGACAATCACTTATCAAAATCTTCACGTATGTTTCTAACATATAATATTTATGTATTAGACTAAAATCTTATTTTGATCCTTCACATATGTTTTTTTTATAAATTTAATCCTTCATAAATTTTTATTCTCAATTTGATCCCTTACATATTGATATGTTACCAATTTAGTCCCTCAAAAATTTCATTCCCAATTTGATCCCTCATAGATTAATATGTTATCAACTTAGTCCCTCACTTATTTTCATTCTTAGTTTGATCCCTCATAAATTGATATATTATTAATTTAATCTTTTTTTGTTGGCCATAACTTTTGATGGTCATAACTTTTGATGAAGGGATTAAATTGATAACATATAAATATGAGGGACCAAATTAAAAATATAAATATGTGAGAGAATAACATATCAATTTGTGAGGGAACATATTGAGAGTGAAAATCTATGAGGGACTAAATTGATAATATATTAATCTATAAGAGATCAAATTAAGAATAAAAAATTGTGAGGGGCTAATTTGAGAAAAAAGACATCTGTAAGTAAACAGAATAATGTTTTGGTCTTTATGTATTATATTATTTATAAATTATAATTTCATGGTAATATCATATATATATATATATATATTAGGGGTGTTTAAACCCAAACAAAATCAAACTGGCCAAACGGAATCAAACTAACCAAAACTGAAGAAATGAAATCCAAATCAATTTAAAGGATTGTGGCTCGCCCTTGGTTAGCTTTAAATTAAAGACCTCAGGAGTAGGACAGACCATGGCGTTCCCCATATTAATTTTATGCTATAAGTCATGTATGTATTTAGTTTGGCACAAAAACAGTTCTCCATCACTTGTATAAGAGACTTGAGCATCTAGAAAGTAATGTAAGAGTCCCAAATCTTTTAGAGCAAAAGCATTATGCAACTATTTTATCAACCTTTCAACCTCAACTTCAAAACTTTCAATAATTAGAATATCATCTACTTAAATGAGAATGCAGATGATAGAAGTTTCTATAAATTTAATAAAAAAAGAATAATCAAATTTTGTAGAAGTGAATCCAAACTTCTTCAAAGTAAAAGTTATGAAGAGATCAATTGACTCAGTTCAATCTCGTTCAGTTGTTAATTATTTAGCTTAGTCAATTTAGTTGCAAGTTATGCACAATCAGAATTAGTTCATATTTAGTTGGTAATTAGTTCACTGTAGTGAGATATGGTCAAGTGCCAAAGATGGGAACCTTTCCAATTACATTTGTTCTATAGACACTGTTTCGATAATTGAATTTAGGGGCGTGGGGATTTGCTGTTGATGAATATGCTGCTTTTCACTTTCAGCAACGGTTTTTACCGTTGCTGAAAGTTTTGGCAATTAAAAAACTGCTGCCATAACTTTTAGCAACGGTAAAAACCGTTGCTAAAAGTGAAAAGCAGCGAAAACAGAGCTTTTGATCAGCAGCAAATCCGAATCCGAATTTAGGACAAGATATTTAAGTGTGTGTTTGGAAACTCGTTGGGTAAACCTAAGTTTGAGTAGAATTGATTTTGAGAATTGATTTTGAGCAAAATTGATTTTACATGAACGTGATTTATGTTTGGAAACTGTTATCAGAAAAGTGATTTTGGAAAATGAATTTTGTTTTGATATTGGTTAACAGAAGCACTTTTGAATGTGTAATTACCAGAAAGGGTATGAATTTTATAATGTTTTATTTCATTTGACTATTAGCACTAAAATATTAAAATTTATGAATGTTGTAATTAAATGAATTTATTTATATCCAAATTAGTTTTAACTATTTTTAATAATTATTTAAAGATCAATCTTGGAATTAAACAAAATAAAATCATCAAACTCACATAAAAAATAATTCAAGTAAGCAACTAAATTAAAATTTAAATAGAAGTACATGATCTGAATAAAGTACAAATAATTATCATTTATCATGTATATGTTCCATAAGTTGATCACGAATAACGTCTCGAATATGATCCATTTCTGATGAAGATGCTAGGTTTAGGGATCGTAAGAAATCTGAATCATCATTGTTAGCATTCTCTTCTCCGAGCATATTTTCTTCTTCTGAACGGTT
The DNA here is from genome assembly GCA_037074585.1 of Biancaea sappan. Classification (NCBI taxonomy): domain Eukaryota; kingdom Viridiplantae; phylum Streptophyta; class Magnoliopsida; order Fabales; family Fabaceae; genus Biancaea; species Biancaea sappan. The sequence goes on from CM073495.1 coordinate 3,828,732, forward strand.
GAATTCAATATCTGTATCAGTGTTTCTTCTAATAAAATTGTGAATAGTCATTGTTGCACTGACCAACTGAACTTGTGTTCTAAATTTAAACTTAGGCATATTTTTCAAAAGTGCAAACCTGTTCTTCCATACTCCAAAAGTTCTTTCAATAGTGGTCCTCAAACTTGAATGGTAATAATTAAATACCTCATTTTTGTTTCGAAATCTAAATGAACGTTTAAAATCAGGTATGTGATAACGCTCACACTTGTACGGACCAATATATCCAACTGGTGTCGGATAGCCAGCATCCACCAAATAATATTTACCTATAAAAATAATAAAATAATTATCAAACAATACCTAATCTAAAAGTGATACCAATTTACGATTATGATAAATGATATACCTGGAGGTGGGTGTGGAAAATTCATCTCAGGCGTCGTCAAAGCATGTTGGAAAACACGAGCGTCATGGGCGGGGCCTTCCCATCCTGGCAAAGCGAAGGTGAAACACATATCCCAATCACATGCAGCCATTATATTTTGTGTTGTAACTCCTTTTCTTCCGATAAATCTTGGTTGCTCACTAGCGCTGACCACACAGTGAACATGAGTTCCATCAATAGCTCCTATAGCATCCTTGAAAAATGGCCAATATCGTCGATCATTTCTTATTTTTAACGGGATCTCACGAAATATACGATCTTGTGGCCTAATATATTTGAAAGACAATTTCAAGCAAGCAACTAAGACCGAATGAATATGTCTACTAATAGTTTCTCCTGAATGCTGAAACCTCTCTTGTAACAGTCTGTTTCCCACTCCATGGCCAACCATGTGTAGAAACATTGCAACCATCTCTTGAATTCCCATTCGTGTGGTGCCCTTTAGACCACATTCATTTAATTCTAGACATAACTTATGGAATACATGTTTCTCCATGCGAAACATCTCATGGCAACGAACAGGATGCCCATTTATTATTTCTAGAACCCATGCATGACCAGTTTGCTCACTTGTTCTACACGGTTGTTTACATAAATAAGTGGTTGCATATTGACTAATTAGCACAGTTGTAGCGACACATTCTTTCATATCATCGTCATCAATGAGATAACTTGCTATTTCATCCATGTCTATTTCATGATCATCCATTTATACCTATTAAAAATAAAAATTAAATAGACGTACAACATGAAATACAACATAATTTATGAATGATGAAATACAACATGAAAAGACAATAGGAAAATTAACATTCATAGAAAATGATATCCAATGACATAATTCAAATATTTCTCAGCATAAAAAGACATAAATGTTAAAATACAACTTGACACACAACAACTAATGAATCCAACATAATACTAAACTAGTCCTTCGGGTAATTCTCTGGGTTGGATGATGTACGTCGAAGCCAATCCACTAATTGATCATTAGCATTTGCCTTTCTCAATGCCACAAATGCCTCCCTTGCTTTCTTACTCATAAGTAAATTAATACATTTGGTATGAAGTTCTAGATCATTAGCAATTTCAGGTATATTGACGAGTTCAGCTATAACTTCACCAATAGAGGCACCAGGGGCGTTAGCATGGCGTGAGCGACATGTATCTGCCATGACACTCACTGCATCCGCTATCTTATAAGCAGCAGGTAGTTTAGCTTTGCCTCTTTGTTCACTACAACTAGCCCTCTTCCTTTTATCCCCACTCCTCTGGCTTACAGTGCCTTGAGAGGTATTTAAGTTGATATTTCTCATCTCAGTTGTTGCTCCACCACTGAGATCTTCCTCACTATCCCCCGAACCTTCCTCCAAGTCCACTGCAATATTGTCCAAAGATGGGCGATACCCATCAGCATCGTTAAACCCACTAGGCAATACCCCTGATGATGGTGCCCAAGCATACTCCCCAGTGGCCACCACGTCCTTAAACAATGAGGTTAGCTCATGGGCAAATGGTAAGCCCTTGTGCCTAAACTTGCCATACTGAGGATTTTCCTGTATATTATTCAAACTTGTCATCAGAACAAATACATTAAGGGAAAAAAACTCTATAAGTTAATCCTTTTTATTTGAAACATACCAATTGTTTTTTCTCCCACCACTCATCGGGAGCATCAACGGTGTTCTTGATATTGTCCCACCCTAATCCGGTTTCATGTGCAAACAGTTTATACCATGCTTGCCACTCTTTTCTTAAACTGTCAAATTTATTTTTCAACTGGGATCTAGTATAATTCCTTCCACTTTGTTCATTGAACTTAGCTAAAACACTTTTCCACCCCCTTTTGGTAAGACTAGTTCCATTACGCTCTCCTTTGTACAGCTGTTCTAGGCAAGCTCTAACAAAATATTCAGTTGTCTTCGCATCCCAATTAGCCTTTGCTTTATCACTTGGAGTAGAATCTACAATGACTTGCTTCTTTTGAGAACTCATGTCTAGTAATCACATATACAACCATAAGAGTCAACTCATTTTCTAATAATTACTAAAGGTTAAGATAAATATATGTATATTGTCTAAATAACATTAATTATATATATATTTTAACTAAGTGGTCATTAACTAAGTAATTACTGTTAGAGTTAAGTAAAATAATTATATATTAACTAATTAATTATTGACTAACTATAGAGTAACTAAAATTATTAACTAAATATATTATTAATAATTGTTAGTTATATTAACTAAGTGGTCATTAACTAATTACGTATTAATTAATTATATATTAACTAATTATATATTAACTAAATGGTCACTAACTAATTACATATTAATTAATTATATATTAACTAATTGGTCATTAAATAATTATATGTTAACTAATTAATTATTGACTAACTATAGAGTAACTAAAATTATTAACTAAATATATTATTAATAATTGTTAGTTATATTAACTAAGTGGTCATTAACTAATTACGTATTAATTAATTATATATTAACTAATTATATATTAACTAAATGGTCACTAACTAATTACATATTAAGTAATTATATATTAACTAATTGGTCATTAAATAATTATATGTTAACTAATTAATTATTGACTAACTATAGAGTAACTAAAATTATTAACTAAATATATATTATTAATAATTGTTAATTATATTAACTAAGTGGTCACTAACTAATTACATATTAATTAATTATATATTAATTAATTGGTCATTAACTAATTATATGTTAACTAATTAATTATTGACTAACTATAGAGTAACTAAAATTATTAAGTAAATATATATTATTCAAAATTGTTAATTATATTAACTAAGTGGTCACTAACTAATTACATATTAATTAATTATATATTAACTAATTGGTCATTAACTAATTATATGTTAACTAATTAATTATTGACTAATTATAGAGTAACTAAAATTATTAAGTAAATATATATTATTCAAAATTGTTAATTATATTAACTAAGTGGTCACTAACTAATTACATATTAATTAATTATATATTAACTAATTGGTCATTAACTAATTATATGTTAACTAATTAATTATTGACTAACTATAGAGTAACTAAAATTATTAACTAAATATATATTATTAATAATTGTTAATTATATTAACTAAGTAGTCACTAACTAATTACATATTAATTAATTATATATTAACTAATTGGTCATTAACTAATTATATGTTAACTAATTAATTATTGACTAATTATAGAGTAACTAAAATTATTAAGTAAATATATATTATTCAAAATTGTTAATTATATTAACTAAGTGGTCACTAACTAATTACATATTAATTAATTATATATTAACTAATTATATATTAATTAATTGGTCATTAAATAATTATATATTAATTAATTATATATTAACTAATTTTATATTAACTAATTATATGTTAACTAATTAATTATTGACTAATTATGGAGTAACTAAAATTATTAACTAAATATATATTAATCAAAATTGTTAATTATATTAACTAAGTGGTTACTAACTAATTACATATTAATTAATTATATATTAACTAACTATATATTAATTAATTGGTCATTAAATAATTATATATTAATTAATTATATATTAACTAATTGGTCATTAACTAATTATATGTTAACTAATTAATTATTGACTAATTATAGGGTAACTAAAATTATTAACTAAATATATATTAACTAATTATATATTAATTAAAAAAAAAGGCATGACCCAGACAGTGCTCCACGCTTCAGCGTTCTGCAATGGAGGTAATCCCTCACTCTCAGCAAACTCAGAACATGGAAAAGGCAAAATGCATACCAGAACTGACGCTGGACAACACGCATGACACCGGAAAAGATGAACCTTGGCATTCCTGGGGCCAGGCGCATCTCTCCAGCGACGGCAGCATGGAACGCAGGGATTAAAATAAAAACAGAGTATAACAGAGTATACCCGACGAAAGCACATACCAGAGGAGGAGACTCAGAAGCTTGGAGGAAGGCACAGCACGAACACCCCACTGCAGCTGTCACCGGCTTTGGAAACTCAGAGCTCAAAGGAAAAATCTCTCCAGTCGCCGAGTTGCTTCTCCAAACTGGTTCCAGTTGCTTGTGTGAGTAATGGATAGCAAAAATATAATGTTCAGGTTGTTGATTGCTTCCATCCATTCGGGTATAAACCACAGTAAATGCTAACACATGATAAATGCCAACAGAGGGCATTTAGAGGAAAAGTAATCTGAGACACAATCGATTATTGGCATAAGCTCCAGGAGGCTGCTTTCCTTTAAACGTGATTATGCTTTCAGAATCAATTAAGGCTCCCTCCCTGAACACCGAACCAAACATATGCTATTTCCATGCAAACGCTCATCTACCCTCACCAACGCACGTTTAATGCAGCCAAACGTGAAGCCAAACACGCTCTAAGACATTTGAGCTCCTTTCACTTGAACCAACACTTATTGATGACGTGACATATTTTTTGTTCTATTAATTTAAATAATTCAGAGTAAAAGATAAAAAAAAATTTATGGAGAGTTCAATTTTTTAAAAAGTTAAATTCTTCGGTCATCAGATTATTTCAAAATTTAAGTGTGTAGTAATAAAAAAATACTTTATATAAATCTTGAGATAATTCTATCATAAAAAAAATTAATCTTGTGAGATATTAAACTTTTCATAAATTTAATAGAGACGTATAACTACCCACTAAATAACATTTTTTTTTGTTGAATATATAATTAAAATTCTCTGTTTTCTCTGGTTGTCATCATTTCTCTTTCATGAAATATCTTTTTCGCATTGATAGCAGCTAGCTTTGGAGATAATGAAAACAAGAAAATTAGAGCACTAACATTATTATTTGGTTGGGGAGTAAAACCAAAAAAAAAAATATTAATCATGCCTTTGTTTTATAATGAAGAGTAAGACTTTATACGAATATAAAATTCAGCGCACTTACATAAGGTGAACTCAAAATATTTTTTAAAGTGTTTAAAATAATTGAACTCAAATCTACAAAGAAAGATTATAATATAATTTTTTCTTTTTTGTGAGCAAAATTGAAATTCTTGGCAATTTATTTATAGTAAAATTGGTATTGTGTTAAATTATTTCATTCTAATATTGTTATGTGGATATCACGATTCATTTTGTTAATATAATCACTGACAATGTATTGATTTTAAGATCGTAGTCAACAAATTCAGATGGACATTATGCAGAAAACGCCTTATAAAAGCTGTTTGGAAACTTTACCCAAGATAACGCTGTCAAAACGGGCTCTGACTAGTGAGTCAAGTTCGGCCCTGTCACATGATCAGGCATGGATTTCAAAAATTAAGAGGTCTGAGAGTTGAATCATTTTTTAATTTTAATATTTTATATAATTATATTATGTTATTTAATAAATAAATAACCTCATTTTATTATGTTTTTATATTTTATAATATTATATTTAATAATTATAATAAATTTAGATATGAAATTTTTTAATTTTTTAAATATAAATATAGAATTTTTAAATTTAAATATAATATAGTTACTTTAAAAAAATTAAAGTTATTAATTATTTTATAATATTAAAAATGTAATATTATATATATATATAAATTATATTTTAATATAAAATTATTAAAATTTTTACGAAAATAACTTTAATATTATATTATTTAAATATAAAAAATTTAAAAAAAATTTAGCCCATAAAGAACAAACTTGGATTAGACCCATTTAAAAAAAAAAAAATCAAACCAAACCTATTTTGACAGTTGAACGTGTTCAACAAAAGAGGAGGAATATTTTCATATTCTTGTTATTATATTAGTCAACTGGGTTTGAATCCAGGGGCCGAAACCGAAATGAAAGAAAGCAAAGGTGGAAAACAAAGGCAGTCTTGGTTTTGTCCTTTGTTTTGGACTTTTTGGTTTTAGTTTCCATCTTTTAATTAATTGCTAATTGGTCCTTGAAAAAAAGTGAATTATGAAAAACTCCCCGTTCCGTATTCATTGGCTCCTGAACCCTCACCAAAACCAACTTCGCCTATTAATCTTCAAAGGTCAAAACCATCACTTTTGTCCACTACTCTACTTTATGTGTTATGTCCAATAAAAAAAAATATTATAAGTCATAAAAATTCTAATAAAAACTAAAAAAAAATTAAATTAAAAATAATATTCTTTGACGAACGGATCAATAGGCATTATTATATTGCCAACCTAAAGCCCACAAAACTGTGAGCTAACTCATTACAGAACAAAACTCATAAACAAGATTTCCCATTAATATTTAATTTTTTCTATTTAATATATTATACAATATATATATTGGCAATTAATATACAAACAAGAAAAATTTATTCCGATGGAAAATTTAGGTGGATTTTGAATTCTTACACTTTGAAATCTAGGAAGCCAGTCGCATGAAAATATGCGTGCTTGCACATGCACCCTGTCCCACAACGCTGATTATTTCATGTGAAAGGGTAATTTTACGAAATATTTTATGACTAGATTAAATTATATCTGATTTTCCTTTTTGATATATATTATAAAAACTTTATTATTTATTGTTGTAATAAAGTTAATCTTTTTACACAATATATTTTGTTATGAAATTGAAATTATTTAATTATTTCTATTAAAATAAAGTCATAGTCTCGTCGTAGGATTTAAAGTTAACTTATTATAATCTCTATTGATAGAAAAATATAACAAGAAAGATTTCTGTAATATCAAATGTCAGGCGGTCCAATAGCATTTTTAAAATATTTAATTAATCATTAAAATATGTTTTGCTATTCTTATAACTAATCATTTAGAGATTCATATTTTGGTTATCTATGTATTTATAACATATGAATATAACTTACAAGTGTATGAAATATAATGGTATTTACCAATTTTCACGCTTCATATTCAACCGAATTTTAACCAAAATGAAAAAAAGAATAAAGAAGTAAAATTAATAACTAATATACAGTTAGTCTATATGGGAGTTTAACCTGAGTTTTTTACCAACAAATTACTTCAAAATTTATATAAAATAAATTATTATTATTATATACACAGATTTTAAAATAATCTTAACAACAACAAAAAATTATGCTTAAAAATGAAAAACAGTGGAAGTGGAAATATAGAAGCATGTCACGTGGTTGGTGATCAACACGGAGCAACGTCTGATCTCAAACTCGTGTCATTTCACTAAACAACAAACAAAAAGTTGATTAAAGCCAGTAAAATCGCCAGTAAATTATATTAATTTTTTTAAAAAAGTTTAATTAGACTTCATCAAATGTTTTTCACATTGCATCATATTTTCTTTTAATTATTCATAGAGTTAAGAATCAGTGAAGTTAACTAACCGCAAAACTAGAATTTGTTTTAACTTCTAAAACTATAATCATTCAATGTTTTAAGGATGATGTATGCTCGTATTTGTGATTGTCCTGTTGCTTGATCAAAAACAGAACTTTTAATTATTACTTATATTATGAAGCTCTGTAATAAAAGTATAACAAATAAATACTTTTGATCACTCAACATTACATGATCAAAATCTTCAAACTTAATACAAAAAATTTTACTTAAAATTATATCTTTTGAGTTACCCTAGGGAGTTAGTGTGAGATGAAGCATCCTGAGGATCAAGCCAGGGTGAATATAATGTTGCTATAATATTTCTTTGAATATGTACATGAGATCGCGACACTGCAAAACTTTTTTAAGTGTCATTGGCCAAGTCTCTACTTGAGTACTGGCTTCTCTCTTGTTTCCCTGAATGGTATATCTCCATTCAGAACTGAACTGACAAAATTCTCTACCTCCTCTATTGTCATTTCACCCACAAATGCAGTGAACCTCCTTCTTTTAGGTTTGTAAGCAATCAAGAACATATCTGATGATTTAAATCCCTTATTATCAAATGCTTTAAGAAAAGATGGTTGTTTAGCAGCATCTAATAGAGCATAGGATATAGAGTCCCTTGAGCCAGATGCTTGGTTTGGTTGCCTTGACAGAGATTTTTGAGAGACCTGAAATTACAGACATAAACATCCCCATGAGAGGTTTGCAGATAAGGCCATAACTGAGGAACCTTCATGTTCCCAAGTTCCAGCATAATAATTATTCAGAAAGAAAAAATAATAATATTAGCTGGTTCAGCTCGGTGCCCTCTGAATCTAACTGATATGCTTTCATTTTTATTATTGGTCAAACCATACTTCGAATTTGGATTCTCTCCATTTTGGACGGAAAATAAAGTCAATTTCTTCAATTGCAACCATCTATTATAATATTATGGATCAAATAGTCACAATTAAAAAAAAAAAAAAGAAACACTGGATGCTATTTAACTATTTTTTTTCCTTCAGTCGTGACCGTTCAATCAATAATAGATGGTGGTGACCGGGGAAATAGACTCTTTATTTCCCACCCGGAATGAAAAGAATTCAAATCATACTTCGGTCCCTCGAGAGATGCCCAAGAACTCAACAACTAGTCTGTTTTAAGAAGACTACACTCAATCTGTTTTAAGATCATTACACACAACTCCTCTGAAATATTAATTAATTCATGTTTTGGTGTTTAACTTCCACCCATAACCTTTAAACTTCCCACAATGAAATGGCAGAAAATCCATCACTTAACATTGTTTCTTCAAGGAATTTGTTTTATATTTTAACAGATTTCCTCATTGAAAGCTCATACATTAATGAAGCATGTGTACTGCATTGCCTCAGTTGAACATTCATTATTGCCTACCACTCCACAAAGTATATAATAATTGTCAAGGTGCCGCGTAATAACCATTTGTTTTCCCCTTAGTCAAGAAATAATTGTACCCATAAAAGACAGTAATTAAATGAAAGACTTACAAAAGATAGGATTTTTTGCAGCTTCTCTTTAGTGTCAGAGGATCTGAAGGCACCAATGATGCAGACTGGGGTTCTCTCGCCACATAGAGCCTCAAAGTTCGATCGAGAAAGGAACTGTATCTGTCTCTCATCCGCATCGGTTGGTGCTTTTTTGGCCTGACCTGAAGCTGCCTTTTTGCTTATCTTCTCAAAACTCTCAAGTACATTGCCGAGATCATCAACTGCAGACTTTATATCTTTTACAGAGATGCCTGTTCTCAGAATGTGCTTCTCTCCATTAGGTAACCAACCTACTATAGCTGGGAGTGCATCGACTCCCAGCTTCTTCACTCTTGGATCGGAAGCATCACGAACCTACACAAAATATTAGCCAAAACATTATATCTTTCTCCAGAACTTAATAGAAACACCAAGATTATTTTCCCATTAAAATTTCAAAAAAATTCATATCATTTTAGAAAAGTGATTATCATATATACTTATTAAGATCAACCATCAGCCTTCCACAAAAATACTTGAATTAAATCCCCTTAACTTTCCAACTAGTAGCTAAAACAACGCCTCTATTTACAATTCACCAGAAGTTTTTTGCTTCTTCGGATCCCTCAAAAAGAAATAAATAATGCGTGCCAAATTACAGGACTGAATACTACAAGTAGTAAGTTAAACAGAAGGAAAACAAAGTAAGTTATTAACCAGCACTAACATACCTCTGCATCACTAAAAGCAAAGCGTTTGTGATACAAGCCACTAAGAACACGCCAGATTACTGGAGTGTCTTTTTTGGTGGATAGAAGCATCACCCCAGGCAACTTTTCACCAGTGCCAAATTGATCGAGAGAATTAACGTCTGTCCGTTTTGAAAACCTTGGCAAGTGATCTTGAAAGAAAGCCTTCAAACTTTTAACATCCAAGTCACCACTGTACTCCACCATAGAACCCTTTTCATTTCCCTTGTAAGAATAAACAAAAATCCTTGGAGCTCTGCGTGGATATGTACCTTGCTCCTTGCAAAATGAGACTTCCTTTTCACAATTAATACTTCCAACCTGTCACATAAAAGATAAAATAAGCCATGCAACTCCAAACAATCAACAAAAGAGAAAATGTGAGATGATATATAAAAACCTTCAAAGCTCCTTGCAATGAACTGGAAACCTCCTCGATAGTGGATTCAAAGTATTGAATCCCCTTCAATGAGGGTGTATAAGATAACAAAAGCCAAGTCATTCCTTGATCAACTATTTCTTTCCCGAAGATTTTTGAATTCATGGCCCTAAAGTTTTGGGGAGAACTCCTGGATCCAGACTGACTTCCAAAACCACCAAACTGACCCCCACGACCACCTCCAAAACTGCCAAACTTACTCCCACCACCCCCACCAAATCCACCAAACTGACTCCCACCACCACCTCCACCACCAAAAAAATTGCCAAAAAGATCATCCAAACCAAATCCAAAAGAATTAGGACCACCAGACCCACCAAAGGAAAAGGAGAATGACTTAGAACCTCCCTGCCCACCCATATTCTGCCATTGCCCTGGTCTGAAGTTAAACTGACTTTGTCCTGGTCCACCACCTGTGAAATAAGTATAACCACCCTGATCTCCAGGATGGCCAGCTTCAAATCCAGGATTGCCTCTCTCATCACCATACATGTCATAATTCTTCCTCTTTTGTTCATCAGATAAAATCTCATATGCTGTTTTAAAAAATAAATTAAAAAAAAAAAGAAAGCTGTCAACATCATCAAATTAGAAATATGATAAAAATAAGCATGCAAAACAGCAGAAATTAGTTATATAGATTAAACGTATAATATAAATAAGCATGCAAAACAGCACACATTAGTTATATAATTTACTACCAAGATTTGTTCTAGGAAGCACTGTGTGTGTGTGTGTGTGTGTGTGTGTGTGTGTGTGTGTGTGTGTGTGTGTGTGTGAGAGAGAGAGAGAGAGAGAGAGAGAGAGCAATTTTTATACCATTATTGATCTGAGCAAACTTCTCTTGTGCACTCTTGCTTTTGTTCTTGTCAGGGTGATACTGGAGAGAAAGCCTACAAAATAATTTAACAGCAAGTTACTACAAAAAAATCGTTTATCAAAGGTCAATGAATTTGTTCAGGCATCGAAACCAAATTTACCATTTCTAAGAAAAACCCACCACTAAACAATTCTCTCTAACATGATGCAATATTCAAGAGCTATATTATGTATGGAACGTGTTGACCTAGTAAGCTAAACAGATCAACAACAACAACAACAACAACAACAACAACAACAACAACAACAACAACAACATAGCCTTATCCCACTAAGTGGGGTCAGCTACATGGATCGCACGATGTCATATCCCACTAAGTGGGGTGGGCTACATGGATCTCACGATGTCATTGAGCTCTATCAATGACCAACTCTTTAGATATCTCATTTACTAGAAGATCCCGTTCAATAGTGAGCTAAACAGATCAAGATAATTTAAATTTAGTGGAAAAAAAAAGGTCTATTCAGATCTACAGCAGTCATAACAATACCAATTTCAATAAGCAACGTTGAAAACCCTTAACCCAAAATTTTCATCACCAAAATTGATTTCGCGTACTTAAGAAAGTACAAAAGATTAGTATTTTGAATGATTTCTGATGACTGCACTGTAGGTCACTAAGTTGATGCAGGTGTCCATATTACAAAACTCTTCCTTTTTCTTTTTCCCTTTTTAAAAGCAATGCTTGTCATTTATTAGCAGCAATATGAAAAAAAGGCAATATCTTTAAGACATGGACCTTTTAAAACAGAAGCACACGTCAATGGGGCATAACCAATTGCGGAAGTCTAATGAGGAGGTGAAAAGAAACAAGAATTTACGAGACATACTTATGGAAAGCCTTCTGAATTTCCCGCTGACTTGCATTTTTATCAACACCAAGGACCTGTTAAAAATGAAGAATGTGCAATCAGTATATACTATTACACAACAGTAACCACATAAAAAGCTAGATTTTCTTTTTTCCTTGCCATCTTGCTTGATGACAGCTGGAAACACATATTTAGCATCCTCTCCTTATTCAGGTTTTAATCCAAGAATTTACGACTGAATTGATTTAAAATCAAATTTTTGAGCATGCTTGGCATTTATGTTTAATGGAATGAAACCATCTTCCGGTTGAAAAAAGAAAATCCAAAAAGAGCGTCTTTGGACGCAGGCGAAAATCAGATTCAGGCAAAACGTCATTTTACAAGACAATAAACATATCAAAATCCACTACTCAAGAAGAAACTAGGATTGCCCATCAGTGACTACTTTAAAATGAATTATTTCCAAAAACTGATTGTCAGTCAAACTCACCGCAATGACAAATTCAAGAACGCGCGTCCATCAGTGATGCAACAATAGCAGCTCATTTTCACTATCTTATCAATAATCCTTTCGCAATCAAACAAGAAACCACAAATTCAATACCTGTCTACCCCTAAAAGTTTCAAATCCTAAACCCTCAAATTAAAACCAAGCCTCATTTTTACATCCTAACCATTGCGTTATTTCTAGCAGAATACGACTCACTGAATCACTTAATCGACAGTAACAGAATCTTCTACACCAAGATAAGTTGCAAAGCAACACCTACCTTATAAGGGTCGATAGTTTTTGCTTCCAAGCTTGCAAGAAAAGACACACAGGCCATGAATATTATCCACAAGCCTAAAAGGCGCCTCATATTCGGATAGAAGCTTCACGCAGATTTCTCTCGTTCCTGCGGGAAGGCTTCGCCGGAGAGTGAGATATTTGAATCAGAGTGTTGGATTCGGGAATAGAGACGATTGCAGGAGACGAATATTTGAAGATCGATATATAACTTCGCCATTTCGGGACCTACGAATCCAGATGCTTCGAGGCTTTCGTGCCGCCAAATACACGTGGCAGTTTATTGTGCTAACACGCATATTGGCCAATCAAATTTTAGGATTGCTGATTGGAAAGTAACGCGCCGCTCACGCGCTTTGTTTGGGATATGGTAACGGCGAAAATCAAGGAATGTTATAACGCACACTTCTTTTGATTATAAAATGTATATATAAAAAAAACAGAAAATTAAAATGTATATATCATTATCGCATACTGTTTTTTTTTTAATAATAGATATTAGGTAGTATATATAGAAAGTTGCATAAAAGAGTTTTTTTTTTTAAAAAAAAATATGAAACTCACTAATGTTATTAACTTATTACAGTAAATAATAATTTCATAAGTGACTAAGATTATGACTGAAAACTGCTAAAATTCTCTTAACAACACCTGTATATGCTGTTGTCAAGTTTGTCTTTGGTTAGTTTGGATATAGTCATGCAAAAATAATATTTTGATTATTTATATTTATTTTAAATTTTATTTTAGTCATCTATGTTTTAAACGTTTTATATTAATTTTTTATATTACAAACTCACATTATTTCAATCATTTTTTATCAAATTTACAGTGGTGGTTTTTAAGAGGTTCTTAAATTTAAAAATCAGTTCTTATTTCAGTTTACCACTGTAGTTCATCACGTTAGTCGCCACGCTTAAGAACGGTTCTTATACAAAAAGTAATATAAAATAATTAACTTACAATAAATGTTAGTGGGGTTAGTGGAGAATAATAAATGGTGAAATAGTGGAGAATTGATTGTGGAACCTATTTGTAGGTTCTTAAGAGGTTCACCACTAGAGTAAAAAATTGTTTAAAATAGTGGGGAGTTATTTAAGCTGATGTGGTATAGTGGGACCCATAATAAGAACCAAATTGAGGTTCACCACTGGAGATGCTCTTAGACATTTTAAGTTTTAATAGACTTAATACATTTTCACTTTAATGTTAATATAGATTATCTACTTTGTTGCTGTCAAATTTGTTAAATCTATTAAAATATCTAATAAATTTGACAAAAAATAATTAAAATAATATAAGTTTACAATACAAAAAGACTAAAATAAAATCTAAAATAAACATAAAGGCCAAAATATTATTTTTGTCCAAATTTTATTATCTCCTGATCCACATAAATAAATGTTCACTTTCTTAATAAGCCGCCATTTTTCAAACTCACTTTCTTAATAAGCTGCCATTTTTCAAACCCTGCACACAAAATGTTAGACTTAGTTTGTTGTGGATAACTCATTTAGTCTAATTAAGTCAGAAATTTAACAATCATCGTGTCCCACTAATAGTGTCAAATGGGAAGTTTAAACCAAGATTTAAAAAATTAGACTGATCATTAAACTAGTGAAAACATTAATTTAATAATCAATGATTAAATCAGTAATTTTTAAAAAATATTAAAAAATAAAATATATAATTAAAAGTATTAAAATACTTTACACATGTTATTATTTATTTAAAAAATAATAACAGTTTCCTATTTATTTATTTATTTAAAATACTTTTCAGATGTTAATTAGCGTAAAGAGAGAGAAACGGAGGAAAAAATGGGATTATGGAGAAATGGAGGCAGTATGGGTAAGTGTACTACATTTAGTACATTAAGAAATCTCTCTACTCCTTACGACTTTTAAATTCACGATTCAATTATGGAAATGTGGTCGAATTGATTGGATTAAAATAATTTTAATATATTGCTTTGTGATGTGGGCAAACTAATATAACAGCTTAGTATATTCTTGGACTATTTCAGAAAACAAAAGGATGACATTTATGCAAATAAGGGTATGATGCAAAATGTGTTTATAGATTTTAGTATATTTTTAATAATAATTAAAATTTTAAACTTTTATATAATTTAAGATGAATTATGTAAAATAATATCATATTCTTTTGTTATGAGATTCATTACTATCTTATAATATATAATAATTTGTATATATTATTTTGAATTTTGTATATAATATGTAATCTCCATTGTATAGAAAAAGCAGCATTCAAATATTGTTAACAATTCATTAGCTTGATGGTTGACGCACCTCTCTGCTTCCTCTTAGTCATAAGATCGAATTATGTGGTTTGGGTCTGATAAATTAAAAATTTATTAACTTGTTATCCAAACTAATGATTAACAAATTGCTAATAATAAAATTGAATTAACCTACTAACCCAACTCAATTTTATAAGTTAATTTGGCTTGAACAAGTTGACATCGCCCAATAACACCCCTAGATAGACAAACAATCATGTTCCAGTTCAACTTAGAAAAAATATGTTTCCATTTTAAATATGAGGCTTGAAATAAACTCAAAACAGTTATAGACTTCCTTTTAAAAATGAGATATATATATATATATATATATATATATATCAATTTAATTTATTTTTACCTCATAGACTAACGATTTTATAAAATTAATATTTAAATCTATAAATTATTTATGAAAATATTTTAAGGATCTCATTTTTATCTCAATTTTTATTTAAGTAAATGTATAATAATTGCAAACTCCGGACACGAATAAGTCTATCGAAGACACTTTTATTTTAACCTCATTCAGACTAGACTCAACCCTGAACATTTTTCGAACAAAAAAAAAAAGATTGGACACTTATTTATCTTTAGGTCTAGTTTTCACCCCCCCCCCCCCCAAAAAAAAGCTTCGCAAGCCCAACCCAACCTTTATGATGTCCGATAGACCTGATTTCAAACTGAACTCGTTTAAAATTGGGTCGGGTTTTGTACAATACACTAAAATGGGATGAATTCGTTTAGTAAGCATTTTGTTATCCAAACCATTACTCTGACCCTGTTGCAATCTAAACTGGTCCACTCTCAGCGCATGTCTGAGTCTGAGTCTGACACAACTGTAGTTCAGAAAATCATTAACAATTGTGCATTTGGGTCAAGGAATGAGCAACTGAATTGTGCATATATAGAAATTGCCATCAGAATCAATGTCTTAACTCTGAACACTATACTAAATTCATATCCAAACAGATACAATTTAGTGAACAATGTACCAAAATTGAAAAGGGTCGAATTAAAAAAGAAAAAAGGGCGTTGGTGGGAAGGGAGGGAGGGAAGACTCAGTCTTGAGGTGTAGCACCATTTGTTGTCTCCATGGGCTCAATTTCAGCTGACTCATCTGGCTTGTCACCCTTTTTACCTGCAAACAATTCAGTATTTGATGAACCCAAACTAAAGCATATAAATATGACGAGAAAGATGAGAAACTCCTGGTAGACCCCAGTTTATAGTTAGTTGGTAAACCAGGCCAATCATTAATAGACATACAAGCTTGTCAACGGTAGCCCCTCTGAAAATGTGATTTCATGCTTGCTTGTCTATGTATAATTGGATTCGTCTAGTCCACCTAAGGATATCTCAAACATGAAACAGGCAAATAATGCAAGTTTAGATCCTCTGTAGTTCCTGCGAGAACTGCAGACTGCAGTTCTTAAATCTGGACTTACCCATTACAAATCAAAGAAGCCAGATAAAAGAAAAAATTACTGCATGCAATCTGACCCTTTTTTTTTTCAGAGAAAAGAAAATCCCTTTGATCTGAACTATAATCCCTAAACCCTAAACTGAAGAGGATCCAGATTCAGATAATGCAACAGATGCAGAGGCAAGTAAACAGGTAAATGATGCAGCACCATACAGCATGAAGAACCCCAGAATGTAGATCCAGGCTTTCATCCTACCTTTCTTTTTCTTTCCACCACCTTTCTTCTTTGTTTTTGTGCCCAAGGCAAGCCATGCCTTAATTTTAGGATCATCTACTGTCTTTGTGGGCTGCAATGCTTGGAGAGGATGAGATGTGACCCGATCTGATCCATTGGGCATTAGCAAGACTGTGAATTTGATATGTGCTACGAAATCACCTGAAAATACACCATTGATGTGCAACATTAGCAGAGCACAACCAAATCAAATACCCTGGGGAATCTAAGCATGCCACTGGCCAAAAACAATTTTACCAGGTTTTTCATGAAGAACAGGATATGGCTGCAAGAGCTCATGATTCACACATTCCACTAAACCCAAGCGAGCTCTTTTCTCTTCCAAAGCCCTTGTATAAATAACTGATGTTTAAGTCGAGTGAAAGAAGAAACAAATTAAGACCAGACAACTTTAACAGAGTAAAAAAAAACATGAAGTTACCTGGCAGAGAATGGCATGATTGGAAATTTTTGGCTTATTTCACTGAATATGAACCTAGATGCTTTCATCTTCAAGTGATAATTCTTATCAACAGCTCTCTTATAAATAGTTGTCTGCTTCTCATCCAACAGCTTAGGCTGCAAGTGATGGAAAGTTATTCATAAGAAACTGCATCATGCTAGTAAATGGATTAATAAAAATTAACCTACCTTGCCTTCTCCAGTGCTTGCTACAATATCTATTGCATAAACTTCATTCTCTTCAAACTCAGCTTCATCAACCCTTGTTTCTGGATTAGATAAACTCAGCACAACTTTATTCCCATCTATCACGAACTGCTTCATTTGGTGGCTAAGAACACCTTCAACAATTTTACAATCATAAGCAGCAGCAACCTTTTGAATTGCATCAGTGACATCCTTGTTCTACCAGGAAAAAAATATAATCAATCAACAACTTGATTACAAACTACTACATAATTACACTAATGAAGCATAATCTTCAGATATTAGAACCTAAAGAATATTGGTTCCATCTTTTTCAGGAAAAGGTATACGCATTATTATATGCATTATATGAATTAAAATAGCATATTATGTTGCATATTGCAATTTATATCATGTCGGCTGCATATTATATGCATTATTTTAACTTTGGGTGTTTTATTGAATATTGCAATTTATATCATGTCGGCTGAAACAAACAAATGAATTGACAATAAATGTCTCAGCACAACTATAAAACATTTGCCAGCCAACTTCAATTTAGGCAACAGGGAAAGGAGGAAACTAATATGATACTAATTACATCGGCAAAATTGCCATTATTAGATATTTGATATGTACATCCCCCCCCCCACCCACACACACACACACACACCCCATTGACGTTAAATTACATATTCATAAAAGTAACTTCAGCAAGCTAATTCAAACTCTTTTCTGCATATAAATCAATAGATATTAGTTTGAATGTTATAATATGTTGGGTGAAACAAACAAGTGTACTGCAAATAGACAAATCAGCACAACCATGAAACTACTCTTCAGCCAATTCTAATTTAGGCAACAGGGAACGGAGGAAACCAATGTTGTAGTGATAACCTCGGCAAAGTTGCCATTATAATTTTGTGATAAAATGCTTTATTTATTTTCAGTATACAAATCAGAAAACCAGGAGCTGCAACTTATTCTGAATTAATAGGACTACAAGGAGGAAAATATAGGTTTACAGGTATTTGTTCATCCTACTAATTCATCCTTCTGCTCACAAATGTTTAAATATTAGTTTGAATACTATAAGATGTTGGCTGCAATGAATAATTGTACTGCTAACAGACAAATCAGTACAGTATGAAACTAGTTTCTTCAGCCAATTCTAATTTAGGCAACAGGGAAAAGAGGAAACCAATATTGTATCAATAACCTCGGCAAAGTTGCCATTACCATTTCGTAGTAAAACAGTACATTTAATTTATTCAAATACACATTTGTAAAATTGCAAAGGTTGCAAATTATTATCAGAGAAATACAACAGCTAAAAATGACAATAATCTGAACACTGGATTGCAATTTGCAAGATAAATACCCAATCAGAGTAACTATGACATAAGCCCCATTTGGACAATTGTCCATAGCTTTTAGGAAATGTTCATCATATAGGGTCGAAAAATAATGTGCTGAAGCTGCTCATTCAGCATGCTCACATACAACACTGAGCTTCTGTCCAATGGGAATGAAGCTCAGATAAGTATGATAAGTGCCATATGAACCACAGAGCAACTACAGGTAGCAAGGAAATGCAATGGCAGAATGATATCCTAAGCCAACATATAGTACCCACGAACACCAGAATTTTCAGAAGTCAAATTACTTGACATTTCAAAACACCATTGGACATAAAGAACTATAATTTGGTGCTTCAGTGCACTTGATAGATAAACAACTAATCCTGACTAAAAATTATTAATGTAATGAATACATTGCTTGTTGCACACAGCATGCAAAGTGTATGCTACATTAAAGTAAGTGCTTCACAATAGTGAAGATTACTATTCGTTGTGCAGGGATCCAAATGACTGAAGAAAAAACAGATGATCTCTATCAGTGTAACTATGACAAAGAAGCTTCATCGGAGTCAATCCATAGCTCATGAAAGCTTTCATCATTTAGAGATCAGCAACTATAAGGGACAAAATAGGGAGAGAAAATCCATCCAAACACTACACATGTAGTGACTAAATGTTATTTTACAGACTAAAGAGATGAGAAAAGGAAGAGAAAAGCATGACGATGCAAGACTAAACAAAAAAAGAAAATTGAACTGTCAGTGAATTCAAATACAAAGGCTTTATATCAAGCTAAAAGGATCAATGAAAAAGGTAATACATTAATAAGAAATAAAATGAAAACCACCCATACAATACAAGCAGAGATAAAATTCATATGCATAATTACCTTCTTCCCAGGCCTCACAAGCCTCAAGGCCACTTCAGCAGCAGTGTTAGCTGCTGCTAAAACGTCAGCTGCCCGTCCTGTAACTGGCCCTTCCTGAAGAACAAAAGTATGCGCCACAACAGCAATAAATCCATCTATATGGCAACCCATATCACTGCAACCAATCAGAAACCATTAACATCTACTTTCCAGTAACAGCCATAGCAACGTCCATTCAGTATTTATCGAAGATATATGCATTGAAATCTTACATTTTCAACATATCACCTTCTTCCAACACTGTCTCGTCACTGGCAAGGGGTGAGAAATGGCAGACTATGTTGTTTACAGATATGCAAGTAGGGAAGGCAACGCCTCTCTCAATCTTCCTCTTCACATTCTTGTACACGTTACCAGTTTGCCTTTATAAAAAAAGGGCATATCCCATAAGCTAAAAATCATAGAAAACAAATAATAGAGATTATACATTCATAAACAAATACGATATATATGTGCTGCAATATCCAACGTGAGGAAAAATATAAGCTTACTCTCTAATGTATGCATCCCCCCTCTCGCAAAGGTCTACAATCTTCGCTTTCGGCTTACATTGTGAAATAACTAACTGCAAAGCCTCTGCAAAAGATACCCCAGTAAATATCAATACCCAAAAAAAAAAATCCGCAGAAGTAAATGAAGCCGCATTTCTGCTAGAAAAGATAAACAGCAGAATTAAAATTGGCGTGTGCAAATGGATAGATAGCAAAAGAGAAACCTACTGTTAACGATATCAGCTGCGGTCTTGTATTTGGTGACGACTTCAGGAGAAGTGAGATCCAACTCCTTCTCCTCCCTTTCGTCGTCCGACATGGTAGCTCAGATATTGAATCCCTGTGACTTCTGAAAGTCCGAAATGGAAAGAATCAGAAAAAAATAATAATAATCTTATCTACTTGGAATTTCAAAGACAATACCATAAAACGAAGGAAACCCAAATGAAAACGGTGAAATGGGTTTGTAGTATCACTCACCGTACAGAGTTTGATTGACGGCGACGTTAGCGTAGTTAATCAGTGAGGAAGGGGGCTCGCGTTTAGGCAAATTGGAAAAGAGGGAAAGCCAAGAAATGGGGTGGCTCACTACAACAACTAGGGTTACAAGTTGAAGCTACAGAGCCAGCCTTGACTTATATAGAATTCATCCTCAAAGTCACCGCACCACATTAAAGCTTTTATAAATGAACAAATTGTGCATTTTCTGTCGTTTGCCCTTTTAGGGGCTAAGTGAAAGCTTCTATTAGTCACATTTATTTTTATCAATTTTATTTGTTTATTGAAAAAAACTCTTACCGTCTCATAAAAATATTATCACAACAAATTTAATTCTATAGCCAAAACAAAAAAAAAAAAAGATAATATCTTACTTGAACGACATAAGTTTGATTCCAATGGAGATTTTTTTTTAATTAGAATCATCATCTTAGTTATGTTATTAGTTAAAATTTTAATATTCTCTAAATTAAACTTTTATTGTTAAATCATTTGCTACCGGGTCAAATAGTTATACTTCATCCATAATAAAAATCAATGTGTACTAAGAGAAAAAAATACTAGATACAAACATTAATTGATTTAAGTGATCTGTTATTTATTTTTTTAAGTAAAATTTTGAGTTTGAATTTTGTAAATAAAAATTTTATTATTGCAAAAAATTTTATACTTTTACAGCTTGACTCAACTATGTTCAAATTAGTTAGAGTTTGATGATTTTTTTAATATTAGTGATTTTAACAAGATAATTAAGGAAAATAAAAAACTATATTAATATTCTTAACAAAATGTTTTTTTTATTAGAATCACTAATATCTAAAAATTTATTAGACTTCTAATCTGATCCGAGAATTAGACCATATAGGAGTAATACTCTCCCAAGTCTCAATACTGATTTTTTCAATTCCTAAGACTTAAATTTATATCCTTGCTTAAGAACAATAAGAGGCCGTTTGGTATTCAAGAAAGAGTATGAATGAAAAAGAAATAGGAAAATAGAAAGAAAGAGAAGAAAGAAAAAAAAAACTTATTTGGTATGCAATAGAAAAGAAAAAAAGAAAATAAGATTATTATATTTTTTTAAAGATAATAGAAAATAAATATAAAAATAATTTACTATTTTGCCCCTAACTAACCCAATAACCTCAGCAAGACTGGTCGACCGGCTGTCATGTGCCTACAGCAGCCGGTCGACCAACTGCCAGGTGCTTGATAGCTGCTGGTCGACTGGCTACCAGGCACCGACCAACCACCTAGCCAATTGCTTGGTACGTGCATGCCGAGATGCAGATGTAGAAGAAGATGAGAGAAAATAGAGTTTAACGTGAAAACTGATAAATCGGAGACACCACGGCGTGCACGCCTCTGGACTCAGTCGAATGCTCCAAGAGAAGGTGACAAGGGGGAAGAGGTAGACTTTACAGCGGTAAGGACAAGCACACACGGGACCTTGAAAAAATGTAGGGCAATATTGACAATCTATTGAACAGTAAAGGGCATATAGAACAACTTGTCGTCCTTTCCATCAAGATAACAGGATAAGCAATGGAAAAAAAATCTGGCAAAATAATGAAAGAGAGAAATCTTTTTTTCATGTCCAGCGTTTATAATATGCTAACCAAATGCAAAAAAAAAATAATAATAGAATTCTCTTTTCCTTTCCAACACTTTTCCGCCTACCAAACTGTCCCTAAATATTGAAATGCTTGGACTAAACAATGTAGTTAATAAAACGTTTATATAGACCTCATATATTTGGGAAAAAAAAAAGTGGTGGGCTCGCATACATAAAATATGAGTTTCTTAATTTGCAAGTTATATTTTACTTATTTTGTATGTAACATCACTAAACAAAATAGTTGATAATATAATTTTTTTGGAGTTAAAGTAACACTCTGATCCCTAAAAGGTTTACTTTTTTTCAATCAAGTCCCTAAAAAGATATTTTTAACTTAGTCTTTCAAAATTATTTTTAATAAAAAACATTTGTCTAAAAAATTAACTCCCGCTTAACTCTGATTAGGATGTGGTGCAAACAATGCTAACGTGGTGGTTGTTATATGCTGACAAAAATTTTGTTTAAGAAAAATAAATATTGAACCATTTGAACCAAATAATGTAATTAATAAAAATTATATAATGTTCATATAGACCTAATATGTCGAAAAAATTGGTGGACTAATAAATCGCATACATAAAATATGAGTTTCTTAATTTACAAGTTATACTTAATTTATTTTACATGTAACATCACTCAAAAAAAGATATAATTTTTTTAGAGTAAAGTAACACTCTGATCCCTAAAAGGTTTAATTTTTTCAATTAAGTCCTTGAATATTTTTTTTTTACTTTAGTCTATGAAAGATCATTTTTTAATTAAAAATATTTGTCTAAAAAATTAAGTCCCATTTAACTTTTGAGTGTTGACGTGGTTGTTATATGCTGACAAAAATCTTGTTTAGCCTCATTCTCTAACCGATGCTCAATACCAGTTGCCCAAATTGTCTATCGAATGATTGACAATATATAATCTTAAAAAAAAAAAATTCATCGTCAATAGTTCAATCATGAATGGATAGCTGGCAACGAATACCGATGAATTTCAATATTAAAACCAACTAGTTCTCCATTCTCAGGAGATGAGTAAGAACGCCTTCGACACCCTCCAACGTCACAGTGGATTTGGACATTGACAGCTTGCTACTATTCCGAGACATGTATACTTTCAGTTCATTATATGCAGAAAAGTTAGACCATCGTGTTCATGTCAAGGACCAAACAGCAAAAGTACGCAAACTACTTGCATCTCTCTGCAATTTAAGATTGTGATTCAGCTCGTGTGGCTAGATATATTGTGCAGCTCAATTTTGTTTTTGTTTTTTTTTTCAGTTTTCTTTGCATGCTTCGATTTTTAACCAATAAGAACCTATTGTTGAAGTTTCACTTAAAAAAAATTAATGTGTTTCAAATTTCTTATATGGGCTTAGATATCTCTCTCCTCACAAACTAACTTTTGGAGTGAATTATGTGTTTTAGCCTTCTTTTCATCAACATTCTCAACAAATGCACCATCTAAATCCATACAAAAGAGTCAAAGATGAAAAGTGAAAACACATACATTCACAGACATGTAAATACATTCATCTACCTCCCAAGGAACCAGGGAAACAAAATTTCCACATACCTTTGTCTGGGTAACATTAACAATATAAATAGTAATAGAAGCAAGAAACATTACATACTATGGTAGATAAACTCTTGCCATTACATAACTAGTAATTAAACATAAACGAGAGTTAGGTTTAGTAGAAAAAGTTAATCTCTTACAAGGTAATGAACTAGTGTAAGTATAGTAGAAAAAGTTAATCTTTTACAAGGTAATGAACTGGTATTTAAATTTCTTAAGAGAAGTGTTCACATTTAGTATTCGATAGTACTTCGAGCAGGATTACGTCCAATGAAAAATACATGTGGCAAATAAAGAAAATTATATATATATATATATATATATATAAATGTATATATTTTATATTCTCTCATCTTGTCCAGCTGTAAAATGTTCCCAACTTCAAACTATAGGTGCAAGAAGGCCTAATAGTGCAGACAGTTATAGGTGTGCCTCCAGGACATTTTGAGTCAGTTATGCAAGTAAAAGCAAAGCATGATGAAATGAACTAAAATTTCATTTTGATTCTTACCGAAATATCAATTTTTTTCAATTTTTATTATTTTAATATTCAAAATTTGATTTCATTTCAAATTTGCAGTCTTTACTTATGGTATTTCAAAAATAAGAAAATTATATTTCTGAATATCAAAATAATAAAAGGAATCTGTAAGAGGGCTAATTAAAAAGAGATAATATCTAGAGGACACATTTTTAGTGTGATGAAATGTTGGGTATATAAGCGTCTGTTTAGTTTATAAAAATATTTTTAATTTTAATTTTTAATTTTTTAAAATGTATTCTTGAAATAATGAAAATATTTTTTTAGTATTTTTATATTTGAGTTTATTTTAAGAAATATTTTTAAAAAATATTTTTATTGAACTTAATTAAATACATTTTTAAACTTATTTTTAATAAATATAAAAACAAAAAATATCTAAATCAAACGGCTAAACTTCTTGCTTTAGTCAAAACAATGTAAATAGCATAAAAACACATTAATTTAAGAAAGTGTTAGACATAATCAGTTATCTTTGATGGCTAGCTCATAAATAAAATTCTGATTCCAACATTCTCCAATTGGTTCATAGAAAGGCAAAACAGAGGAAGGGTGAGTGAGAGAAGCAACATTGGAAAGTTAAGGAAATAGAGAGTGGCAAGCAAAACTGAAGGAAGCTCGATACTTGTGAGCTTTGCACTGTTAGAATATATACAACAAAGAATACAATGCAAATCAACACTTTGTACAGATGGCATGTGATCCGGAGAAAGTGGATCTGAAGAGGTTAGATCTAAAAATAAACAAATGGTTAACAGACTATAGAGCTATACACGTGAATAAAAGAATGAATAAAGAGTGTGGCTTAGTGTTGTACACGTGAATCACAGAGAAAGAGAAAAGCTAAGGCTACTGATTATATCTTAACATTCCCCCTCAAACGAAGGGGTGGTGATAGAAGAACCCCAAGTTTGTCCCTTAGCATAGCAAACCTGGTGTGTGAAAGGGATTTAGTGAAGATGTCGGCAGTTTGATCTACTGTAGGAATATATCTTACTTCAACTTCCTTTGCTTGTATCTTATCGCGAATGAAGTGCACATCAAGTTCAATATGCTTAGTTCTGGCGTGAAGTACTGGATTACAAGCCAAAGAACTTGCACTAAGATTGTCACACCATAGAATTGCAGCTGTAGAGGAAGAAAATTTTATCTCATTTAATAAGGACTTTATCCATGCAATTTCAGCACTTAAGTTGGAGAGTGCTCTGTATTCAGATTCTGTACTGGATCTAGCCACAGCTTGCTATTTACGTGATGACCAGGAAATTAGGCTATCACCGAGATAAACACAGTACCCGCTCACTGATTTCCTATCATCTGAGGATGCTGCCCAATCAGCATCAGAGAAACCCGAAAGAGATAGAGGAAGACTAGTAAATGGAGATGAACCACAAGTTTTAATGTGAAGCCCTGCATCTGAAGTACCTTGCAGATAACGAAATATTCTTTTTAAAGCCTTCCAATGTAATTCTGTTGGACACTGTAGGAATTGACTGAGCTTATTAACAGAAAAGCTCAAATCCGGTCTTGTGTGTGTTAAGTATTGTAGAGCACCTATAGCATTTTTGAAAAGTGTAGGATCTTTCATGGGCTCACCTTCTGAGGCAGATAGTTGCAAATTTTAGGCCATAGGAGTAGGACAAGTTTTGACTTGAGTCATAGAGAATCTAGCAAGTAAATCTTTCACATACTTCGACTGATTTAAGAAGAAGCCACTTGCTGATCTTGTAACCTGAACTCCAAGAAAGAAGTGAAAAGGACTAAGATCCTTAAGTGTAAAAGAAGTGTGCAATTTGTGAGTAATATCAGAGAGAAATTCTTGCTTGCTACCAGTGATTATTATGTCATCTACATAGATGAGGATAAAGATTACTTTAGTTGAGCAGACCAAGTAAAATAGGGAGGAATCTCCTTTACTGTGACTGAAACCCCAAGATAAAAGGGTATTTTTTAATTTGTCAAACCATGCGCGGGGTGCTTGTTTAAGCCTATACAAGGCTTTATGAAGCTTGCAAACATGAAGCAGCTTGTTCTTATCCTTAAATCCTTGAGGCTGTGACATGTAAACCACTTCTTGTAGTGTGCCATTAAGAAATGCATTGTTAAAATCTAATTGGTGAACTGGCCAATTATAAGTAGTAGCTAAAGTAAGGATGATTCTTACAATTGTAGGCTTAATCACAGGACTAAAAGTTTCAAAATAGTCTACTCCAGGTGTTTGTGTAAAACCCTTGGCAACCTATCTGGCCTTATGTCTCTCTATAGTGCCATCTGCCTTGTATTTTACTTTGAAAATCCATTTAGATCTCACTATGTGCATAGATGCTTTTGCTGGAACAAGAGACCAGGTGTCATTACGTTGTAGTGCTTCAAATTAATCTCGCATAGCTTTGTGACAAACTGGACTTTTTAAAGCTTCTGCCACAGAGGAAGGAGTAGCAGTAGTGACCTCTGAAGTGTATCCAGCAAAAGGAATTTTGGGTTTTGTTATGCCTTTCTTCCCTCTCGTAAGCATAGGATTAGCATTCTGAATAGGGATAGTAGTATCATGGTGCTCACTGTTTGGCAACATATATCTTGTAGATGAAGACATAATGGTATCTGTGGGACTGTTAACAGTAGGCAACATGTATTTTGTGGAAGAGGATTCTGCAAAACTGGTGTTAGCATTATTCAAAAAATTCTGAGATGAATTTTCGGGAGATTTATGAGATAAGGGAGATTCAAACCTTAGTGTTTCTGTAGTGGATTGATCTACTGCATTGGAAGTCAAGTTTGGGCTATTGTTTTTGTTAATAATTTCATTTGAGAAGGGAAAATGCAAAGTTGAAATAGAATCAGTAGAAGAGGAAGTTTTTGGTGTAGTGGAAGTAGTGAAAAGAGTTGAGTAAGGGAATTCTTTGTGGTTAAAAACCACATGTCTTGATATGTATAATCTACCAGAGGCTGATAAACACTTGAACCTTTATGGCTATTACTGTATCCAATAAATAGACATTTTTGGGAGTGGAACTGAAGTTTCTGATTATTAAAGGGTGTTAAGCACGGGAAGGCAGAGCAACCAAATGGGTGTAAGGCTGTATAATCTGGTTTATTTTTAAAAAGAACTTCGAAAGGCGTTTTATGATTCAGAGGAGATGTAGGTAGTCTATTAATATTATGAACAGCTGTTTGAAAAGCTTCCCACAAAAAACAAGGCGGCATTTTGGCTTGAGCAAGTAATGTGAGACCTGATTCAACTATTTGTCTGTGTTTTCGCTCTACTCTCCCATTTTGTTCAGATGTATGAGGACAAGTGAACAAATGTGATGTGCCTTGTTCTTTTAGAAAAGAAGTGAAAGCTATGAATTCACCTCCCGAATCTGAGTGAATGGTTTTAATTGGCAGTTGAAATTGTTTTTCTACTAATATTTTAAATTGTTTAAAAGTTGATAAGGATTCTGCTTTTGATCTGAAAGGATAAACCCAGCTGTATCTACTAAAATCATCAAGAAAATTTATGTAATATTTAAAACCTTATTTGGATGTCATAGGGGCAGGACCCCATAAGTCTATGTGAATCAATTCAAGAGGTTTTGTAGCTTTGGAAATTGATAGTTTAAAAGGAAGTTTATGGCTCTTCCCATACTGACATGCTGTGCAAAAATCTAGAGTGTCATTTTCATTAAATTTCTGATTACAAGATTTTAGGACAAGAGATAAAACTTTCTGAGAAGGGTGGCCGAGTTTCCTGTGCCAATCAAGAAGAGTTTCAGATTTTTGTGTGCTAGAAACAATATTGGCTTGAGGCAGAAAGGTGTTAGGTTCAATTTGATATAGCCCATCCTTGATTTTCCCTTGCAGTATCTCCTTCCTGGTAATCTTGTCCTTGACAGAAAAAGAGCTTAAGTCAAATTCAATACAAAGATTATTTTGGGCAGTAAGTTGTGAAACACTAATTAAATTTCTGGAGATTTGAGGTGAATGAATGACATTTTTTAACAAAACAGGTTTATGGCTATGAGAGGAAATCATGGTTGATCCGATATGGTGAATTGGAATGGAATTACCATTGCCTACTGTTAACTGAACCTTACCATTGTATTTGTTGGCTTGCTGCAACTGATTTAGATCCTTGGTGACATGGTGACTAGCACCGCTATCAAGACACCAAGCTTGATCTGATACTATTTCAGGTGTAGGTACATAAGCATATGGATTCTGATTTGATTTTGTAGAATTTTGTTGTGCAGAAGTTTTAATACTTGCATCTGGTACACTTCCCATGTAATTCATATCAGTCCTATAGTAGCATACTGAAGCTAAGTGACAAGTCTTACCACAAATTTGGCACACTGGTTTGGAGTTATAATTCCTTCCTCTGCCTCGGTTTCTGCCTCTTGGTGAAGAACCTCTCCAGTTACCTCTATTGTTGTTGGAATTGTTTTGAGACTGGACAATGTTGGCACTTGCTGTGTTGATGGAAAGATTTTAAACGGCATTAAGTTGTTCTAATCTGCTTTCAAAAGTTAGTAAGGCAGTAGAGAATTCAATCCAAGACATATTAGGCATGAAACTGAGCTGAGTGACAATAGGAGTGTATTCTGAGTCTAGACCACACAAGGTCTGTGCAATTAGATCATTGAGGGACAAAGTACTTCCTGCGAGCTGTAAATTATCAGCTATGTTCTTCATTTTGGCTAGATAGTCCTCCATTTTCAAAGAACCCTTCCTGGTTCTTTATAGCTCACCCTTATACCAGAGTTCTTTGGCCTTAGTAGCAGCTCCAGCCATTTCCTGGGTGCTCTGCCATAGCTCTTTACTTGTCTTACAGTTGATCAGTTGTGAAGCTACTTCCACAGTTATAGAACTATATAACCAGCCGAGAAGGAGTTGGTCAGTGACCATCCACTCCTCAAATTTCAGATTGACAGCTGATCCAGTGGAGGTTGAGACAATTTCTGGTGGGCAAGGATTGCTGCCATCGATAAAACCCATCAGACGATTTCCTCTGATCACTGGCAACACAGTGGACTTCCATAGTAGGAAATTATTCATGTCCAACTTTACAGGAGCCACGAGGTTGAAGGAATTACTACTATTCTGAACATTTTTCATACCTGAACCAGAAGCTACAGAGTTGAGAGAAATCTGTGGTGAGCTTGAGTCCATTAGATCAAGCGTTCAGCAAATATTGCTCTGATACCAAGTTAAGGAAATAGAGAGTGACAAACAAAATTGAAGGAAGCTCGATACTTGTGAGCTTTGCACTGTTAGAATATATACAGCAAAGAATACAATGCAGATCAACACTTTGTACAGATGGCATGTGATCCGGAGAAAGTGGATCTGAAGAGGTTAGATCTAAAAATAAACAAATGGTTAACAAACTATAGAGCTATACACGTGAATAAAAGAATGAATAAAGAATGAGTGTGGCTTAGTGTTGTACACGTGAATCACAGAGAAAGAGAAAAGCTAAGGCTACTGATTATATCTTAACATGGAAAACAGAGCATGAGGAAATATTGAATATATATATATATATATATATATATATATATATATATATATAAGATTTTGCCTTTCTTACGACAACATCTATGGGGGAAAAAGTACATTAATTCAATAAAAGGTTAGACACAATCATTTCTTTTTGCTAGCTGCTTCATACATAAGAGATGCCAACAATCTCAATTTGATTAATAGAAAGAAAGCACCAAACAAGAGTAAGTGAGACAAGAAGCATGTAAAAGCAGAGCAAGATATAGTGTTAAGTATAAGCTTCTTCAAAACAACGTCAATGGGGGAAAGCATAACCATCTAGGAAAATACTAAACTACTGTTTGAAGGAGATCTTGTTAATGCAAGGATATTTTTTAACAAAAAATAGATTTTGGTTAATTTTTGTTGACAGAATGAAAAATATTTCCATTAACAAAACACGAAATTAAAGATACATAAAATTTTATGAGACATAAAGAAAAATTTATCACCAACTATTCGATCGTAATCAGACAACTAGCATCAGGTACCAGTGATTCTAATACTAAAGCTAATCAGTACTCATTCTTTGGAGATGAGTGAGAATGCCAAGAAGAACCTATAATTTGTGATTAGCCTCAGCCTTCTTGACATCAACATCCTCAACAAATGCACCATCTAAATCGACACAAAAGAGTCAAAGATGAAAACTGAAAACACATACATACACACACATACATGTAAATATATTCATCTACTTCCTAGGGAACCAGGCAAGCAAATATTCCACATACCTTTATGGGTAACATTAACAATTTTTTTTTCAATTTTTATTATTATAAGATTCAAATTTTGATTTCGTTTCAAATTTGCAGTCTTTCGTATGGTATTTCAAAATAAGAAAATTATATTTTCAAGTATCAAAATAATAAGAAGAATCTGTAAGTGGGCTAATTAAAAAGAGATAATATCTAAAGGACCAAAGTAAATTTTTAGTGCGATGAAATTTGAGTATACAAGTTTCTTGCCTTCGTATAACAACGTAAATGGAATAAAAACACATTAATTTGAGGAAGTGTTAGACATAATCAGTTATCTTTGATAGATAAATAAAACTCTGATTCCAACAATCTCCAGTTGGTTCATAGAAAGACAAAACAGAGGAAGGGTTAGTGAGAGAAGCAGCATTTGAAAACAGAGCATGATGAAATATTAAGTACACACATAAGCTTCTTGCCTTTCTTACGACAACGTCAATGGGGAAAAGTACATTAGTTCAATTAAAGGTTAGACACAATCATTTCTTTTTGCTAGCTACTTCATACATAAGACCCAAATGCCAACAATCTCAATTTGGTTGATAGAAAGAAAGAAAGCACCAAACAAGAGTAAGTGAGACAAAAAGCATGTAAAAGCAGAGCAAGATATAATGTCAAGTATAAGCTTCTTCATAAGAACGTCAATGGGGGAAAGCGTATCCATCTAGGAAAATACTATACTGTTTAAAGGAGATATTATTGTTAGTGCAAGGATTTTTTACAAAATAGATTTTGACCAATTTCATCATTTTCGATTTGCTATGTTTTAGAAATTTGACTTTTTAGAAACCAATTTCTGAGTTAACTGGTTTAGACTTTTGGGCCTCAATCTTAACATGTAGATTTATTGGGCTATTAAAATGATGGTCCAAAAAAATTGTCTTTACCCATCCATTTAAAAGGCCTATGAATCATGTCTAAATGTTTATAAAAATATTGTCTTTGCATTTGAGGACATGTGGATGTGTGTAAAAAAGTAAGCATAATTTTGAAAACAAATATACTTATATAGAAAACCAAACCATTGTCTTAGAAAATGTGTCGGAACAAAGGATAAAGGAAAACACCAGTGGACAAAAGTCTAAGTCTTCAACCCCCAAAACAAATGTGTTACAAATACCATCTTCTCCCTCTGATACAACCTATAAAATGTAGGAAGTTAGAGGGAACAACTCATTAATGAAGGAGAAATCATCTGGAAGGCATTCAATGCAAAAATGAGTGATGCAAATCAAACAAGAAGTCACTCTTGTAATGGTTAGTACTTGAAAGGCTGTTTAAAGCTCCTCCAACCTTCCTTAACATTAATATTGATTGCTTGGAAGAAATACCAAACACCTTGAGAGAGTCTGATACTTCTAAATCTTTGGGGGGGGGGGGGGAGAGAGGGAGAGAGAGCTCATCAAAATATATATTTTTTCTATGTAAGATTTTTCTCAATATATTTTTGTGAGAAAAGATTGAGCTTTTATTGTGTATTTCTTGCTCTAAGTGAGTTATTTTATTGTTCTTGCTTTTAATGAGCTATAAAATATCTCGTTGGTTTTGTGATTAGGGGTCTTAGTGAAAGGATTGACTATGTAAGTTCTAGGAAGATTGTAAAAATTCTAGGGTTGTAGGTGTAAAAGTCATTAAAGCTAATCTTCTTGGATGAATAGGTTGTAAATATTAGTGAGAGTTTACTTGCCTTTGTATTGAATTTTTTATGATCTTTCCTGTATATAAAATTATCTGGCTATGTATGTTATGAGTGGACGTTTTATTTCTCTGCTCTTCCAATATACTTTCTGGAACATATTTAAAAAATGAACCTATTTTTAAAATGGGGTCACAATTAAGGTCTTTCAGTCTTGTAGTTGCTTGAAGCATTTCTCTCTTTCTAAAGAATTATAAGTTGAAAAGTTTTCATTAAGTCTTCGCTTTCATTACAGAAATAAAGTTTTGAAGAAGGTCAGAAATTCAAAACCATTAACTTGTCTAACTGGATATTGTGTGTGTGTGTATATATATATATAAAAGCTTTGTTAAAAATAGAAGAATTTTTTTTGAAAAGATTTGACTAACACATCTATTAATTTTTTTTTAAATACCAAGGATATCTCTCAACTTTGGATCCTCTGATTAACATGATCTGCCTTCCAATGTGAATTTTTTTATTGACCCAAACAAAAGCAAAAAGGTTCCACTCTGGATTGATGTGCTTGCACCTCACAAACAATATTTGGATATGTACAACTCTAATTTTATGTTAGAAACCAGTCACATTAGGGAAGCAGATCCACTCCTGTTAACAGAAAGCCTCTACTTAGGATTAAAATGAAAATTAAATTAAAAAATTGGGTCAAAATGTAAATTTAAAAATATAGGGTTTAAATCTATAATTTTAATAAGTCAAAATTATAATTTTTCAAATGACCTACATCTACTTACTGTGATGGCTTTTTTTTTTTCATTTACATAGTGACTAAAATAAAAATAAAATAGTACTTATCACAAATACATATACTCTTTCGATCAAAAATTAATACAAAGAGTTACAGAATAGAGAAAGCGATAGAGTTGAGAGATGGAGCTAAAGTGAAAACAGAGAGTTGCATAAAGAAAGAGAAAGCTTGAAGAAAGGGAAAGAGAAGAAAAGAAAATGAGAGAAAGGAAGAACGAAGAAGAAAGAAGAAATAGCCAAAGAACAATGTGGGGGAGCTCAATTAGTTCAAAATAGAGGTGGATCATTTGGAAAAATTATAATTTTTAACTTGTTAAAATTATAAATTTAAGCCTAATATTTTCTAAAATTATATTTTGACTCCAAATTTTTTATTTAATTGCTTATTTTAATCTTAACTGGAGGCACTATTCTTTTACGAAGGAGCGGATCCTATTCCTCACAATAGAGGATCAAAACTCTTCTCACACTCAATTGAATAGAAAACTGTTTTGTTTTAGATTTATTAACTGTAGGGACTAGAACCTTCTAGTGTCTCCAAAAATCAAAATTTGTCATTCTTCTAAGAATCAAACAATTATGGTTTGTTTGGTTTGTAAAAATATTTTATGTTTTCATTTTCAATCTTCATTTCTTGAAATGCATTTCTTGAAATATTAAAAACATCTTTTTGGTGTTTTCAAATTTAAGTTTATTTTAAGAAATATTTTTAAGAAAACATTTTCAGTTAACTCAACCAAACACATTTTTAAGTCCATTTTCTGTTTTAAGTGAAAATGAAAACAAAAAATATTCAAACCAAATAGGCCCTTATTATTATTGTGACTGGCTAATATTTATAAAACCATTATATATAATGACCTAGAGTTGGAGCCTATGCTATCAATGCATTCGAAATGAAAAAAAAAGAAAAGAAAGAAAGGCATCGTAGAGAGAAAAAGAATGGGAGCATAATTTTAAAATATTATAAAAATTAAAAAATATTATCTACTCGAAGCATGATGCGTCCCTTACAAATGCCATAGAAAAATTGGTGCATAAACTTAATACAGAGAAGTAGGGAGGATTTTCTTTTCTCACAAATTTTATAAGTATGCAAAATATATTATTATTTTTAATTATATTTTTTATTTTTTAAATATTTTTAAGTACTATACTGTAATTTATTTACGATTCGACTATTAATCATTAAAGTTAGTTGTCTAGTTTTTAAAACATTGAAATCAAATCATCTGTTTTGATGTTTACATTCCACATAAATCATACACAATATGGTATTTATTATATGGAAATAAATCACTTAATGATGACTTTAAATTTTAGCTTGAGAATCAATTATATATTGTATGGAATTTAGACAAAACTAGTGTTGTGACCCGTGCAATGCACGGATTAGCACAAATGTCACAATTTTTGTTTATTAAATAAATAATAATATATAAAAAATACATGTACAAAAATAATAAGACATTCAAGCCATATTAAGACACATATAAGATGATTCATTAGATATAAATGTTTTGAAGATATAGTGTGAATAACGTCAAATGAAAAGAAAAACAAAAAATAAGGTACTACATAAATTAATTTAGATAAATATATTAATTAATGATAAAAATGAGTTGAAATAAAAATTACTAACCTAATAGGTCTGCTAAGATCAAAATCCTTGTCTTCCTTTGATTCTTTCTTCTTCTATTTCTTCAAATATACATTTGGATTAGGAATAATGATAACAACTATAAGTTTATTAAAATTTAAAACATAACTTACATACCCATAACATCTTAAAACAACAAAAAAAATATAATAAAAGGAAATATACATCACATCCTAATTTTAGAATTTAATACTTTTAATCTTAAATTAACATTCAATCAATTTGTATACATGTAATCTCGGCATTACCTGAAGTTTCTCTTCATAGGACGGGCTCTACCCTTTGCTCACAATAAGTCTAAAAGAGATTATTCATTAATCCTATTAGATGAGAAAACCAAGAAAAATAATTTAATTTAAAAATAGTCAAATTATATTATTCAAACACAAATAAATACCCCAATGACATCATTTTTTTCTTTTTAGCTTTGATCTTTCTTATGACCTGCTTTCCTCAAGAAAATGTAATGACAAAACAGTAAAGCAAAAATGGAATTAGAAAACTAGAACAATGCACAAATAAAATACAACAGACAAAAATCAAAAATCAAAAGACCAAAAACAGAAATATAGACGAACCAAAAACTCAGAAAATAACAACGAAGAACGAATACATAAACAAAAAAAGTAGAAAAAAAGCGCAAAGAATGAAAGAGAAACAGAAAATTAGAAATCACAATAGAATGAACAATAATTGCGAATGAGAACAGTACGTAAATTGTATACACCAAAAAAATAAATAAAAAGAAAATTGAACTATGATACCAAATGATGTGAGAGAAACATCACTTTAAAGTTTTGATGATAAATCGTCATTGTTGTTTTTCATCCATGTAAGGGAAGAAGAAGCAAAATCAAAGAGAAAAAAGAAGAAAAATTGTGTGAGATAAAGAGATATGCAAATATGGATGAGATTTTCGAAAGAAATATATAAATATCTACATTGATTTTAAATTTTAAAATTTTAATTTTGAAAAACGAAAAAGCCTCAAAATTAGCCAATAGTGGATAATCACTTTTTAAAAACCTCTACATGAAGATAGGAGATTGACCATTGATGATTGTGCAATAAAAAAGTCTAGCGAGCTTATATAGAAAAATGAAAAATGAGTGATAATTCATTATTATAGTTTGATCTAATAGATGTAATTTAAATTTTATTATAATTATTTAAGAAGATAAATAAATAATATGAACACTTGTAGGTAAATTTTTATAACAATTATATAACAATTAATTATTTAATTATTTGTATATAATAAATGCTAATTTACCAAATAACAACATATTATATTTCAATTGAAAAGTTTACCTAATTTATCAATTATATAGCAATTATACCAATTACAAACCAATTATATAGCAATTTACCCAAATTTTTGTAAAATTTATTTAATGTGATTATATAGCAGTTATATCAATTATAGACCAATTATATAGTAATATATCCTAATTTTTTTAAATTCATTTAATGTGATGTGATTAATTTACCAAATTTATTAATTTACCAAATTTATTCATTAAATTTATTCATATAATTTATTATATTATAATAATTTAATAACTTACTAACAATTAATGCCTTAGAATAAAATTATTTTAGTCTATTATATTGATGAGTGATAATTTATTATTATAGTTTGAGCTAATGGATATAATTTTAAATTTTATTATAATTATTTAAGAAGAGAAATAAATAATATGAGCACTTGTAGATTAATTTTTATATAGTAATTAATTATTTGATTATTTGTATATAATAAAGGCCAATTTATCAAATAACAACATATTGCATTTCAATTGAAAATTTTACCTAATTTTATCAATTATATAGCAATTATAACAATTACATACTAATTATATGCAATTTACCCTAATTTTTTTAAAATTCATTTAATGAGATTATATAACAATTATATCAATCATAAACTAATTATATAGCAATATATCTTAATTTTTTGAAATTCATTTAATGTGATATGATTAATTTCCCAAATTTATTTATTTAAATTTATTTTATTATAATAATTTAATAATCTACTTATAATTAATACTCTAGAGTGAAATTGTTTTAACCTATTATATAGAAGTAAAAATCAAAACAAATGACTTGATTTTACAAGTTATTATATAAATGATATCGCACCATATGGTACCTAAGAATTTCTGTGCGAGGAAAGGAGTTGCACATATATTATGCTAAAAATAAATTATTAATTAAAGTATTTTTAAATAATTTAAAATATATCCGAAAAACACACACACATAGGCAGGTGTTTTAGACATTTGCTATACATTTGTTCTTAACTTTTTAAAATTGGGCACCATTTAAATGATCACCCTTTATCACGTATTAATCATAACTTCTCGTGTAGACCAAAAAACAAAAAAAACAAAAAAGACTATCACCTATAGCAAAAATATTGTTAGAATGTGCATGTGAAGAGTAATTTCTTTGTCAAATATATTAGTGAAAATAAATATATTAAATATTTTTATTTACACTATTAATATCTAAAAATTTACTTACAAAATTCGAATTTGAAATTTTAATTAAGAAAAAAAAGTGTTGAACTATTTAAATAATTCAACATTGTTATGTTAAATTTCATTGAAAATTAATAGTACAAGTAATTTCCACTTCATTCCAATTTTATAGTTTAAATAATTCGTGAAAATTATTGATACAAGGAAACAAACTCATGCAATTAATTTTAACTGAAAATAGCTGGAGAATTACGAATTAAAAACGAAAAGCTCCATTCAAATTTCAAAAAGCGAACTTGCGTATAATCGAATATGCTCTGATCAATCACCGGTATGTCGTGTCATTCCCCTCCGTTTCACCGACAACAGCCACCTGCGTGGCGTTCACTTACGAAGCCGTTGGGAGACCTCGCCACGTGGCATCCTGAGGAAGCACTAGCGTGTCCATATACATCCACCTTCTCCGCATCCTCCATTTGCTTCTCTATATAAAGCCACACTCCCTCGAACTGTATTGTCACAGTCTCAAAATAGAACAATACAGCACTCACTGTCATCACAGTTATAGTTACTTCGTTTGGGCGATCATTACTTTCCGTTTTGTGAGAAAGAAAGAAAGAAGGAGAGACAATGTCTTCGCATCAAGAAAGAGCTGAGTTGGACCAGAGGGCCAGGCAGGGCCAGACCGTCGTCTCTGGTGGCACCGGTGGCAAGAGCCTCGAGGCTCAGGAACACCTCGCTGAAGGTATATATATATATATATATATGCACTCTTCTACATCAAATCTATTATTCTATATGAGGACATTACTTTTTCCCACATGTTAATCTTTGATGTAAGATTTAATAATAATGAATTTTTGCACTGAAATCTTATACAAACGGAAGGGAGGAGCCGAGGAGGGCAGACGAGGAAGGAGCAGCTGGGGACAGAAGGGTACCAGGAGATGGGTCGCAAGGGAGGCCTCAGCACCATGGACAGGTCTGGCGGAGAGCGTGCTGAAGACGAAGGCATCGACATCGACGACTCCAAGTTCCGTACCAGAAACTAGACCTACAACGTAACTCCCAACATCAACATATGTTTAATTTCCATATATGACGTATTAGCTAGCTAGGTTATATATGATGTCGTACTAGGTTGTTGTGTTTGTTTGTCTTGTTCTATTAGGTGGTCTTTGTGTTGTTTGTATTAAAGGGTTTAGGGTTTGTGACGTTGGGTATATAAGTCTCTACTCTCATGAGAATGCTGGCATGGCGCCCTAACTGTATCTTTTAGAGAGGTTGGGCATGCGTGCCTTTATTTTCATGTTTGTAATGTAACCTAACTCCAATAATCATATCGTACGTGTCTTATGTTTATTTTGCATTGGCAAATGTTGGATATCGTAATATTAGTCTACGCTTTCTGTGTTACGTGCAATTGAATAACCAGAACTAACCTGAACCTTTTTTTTTTGGCGCTTCGGTGAGAAAATGATTTCTGGAACATGTCATATCTAATTGCAACACTTATTAATATAAACTTTATGCCAGTCGTACTAAAAAAAATGCAACGCTTCATGTTATTTTAAAATTTTTTGGAGCATATTCAAAAGAATGTGATTGAATCAAATGGAGTTAGAATCCGAGTCAATGGACATATCAAAGAACATGAGACTCGATGGTCTCAATTTTGGTCTTCACCAATCGGATTCTTGCGTTTGGGAATTAAAAATAAGAGATTCTGATTTTGTGTTGCTATATATGTTCCAAGATAAGGTTCTAACTGCTATATATAATATCAACATATGACAATTGACGTAGTTTGTTGGGTAACTAAATAGAGCTAACATCTCCTACGCACTTTGAACTTGATTGACTTAAACATCAACTAAACAAAATCTTTTTTTTTTAAAGAAAAAGCTAATTATTGAGAATTCATTTTAGTCTTCAAAATATGGCTTTGGTATTTTCTCAATTTTTTTTGTTGTGGCTCAATACTTGAAAGTTTAAATTTGTATGTAATACTTGAAATGTAAATATTTGTAAGACTGACACACACAATTAAATTAAGGACTAAAATGTAATTTTAGTTAAAAAATGAAAAATAAAATTGTGGTTGTACATATTTTGGAAAATAATACAAGGGTAAAAGTAGCCTTTTTTTTTTGGTAAAAAAAGTGCACTTAATTATATGGCGGCGCTGTTAAATCAAGTTTGATTTAATGGTTATTATATTTCTACGATTGTTGTTTATTGATAAAATCTGATTGAACAATTCTTAAAAGTCCAACAATATGTTATTTCTTGAAGGTTCAACAGAGACTCCATGTTCATTAACTATATGTTTGGTAGTAAGGAGGGCACGAAAATTGTAAGGACTTATTTGATTCGTAATATAAAGCAGGAATGGAAAGTAAAAGAAGAATGGAATGGAAAAAAAATAAAAAAGAGAAAAGAAAAAAAAATTATTTAGTTCGTAATGAAAAAATAAAAAAAAAAAATATTTAGGTATATATTTTTTAATTGATAAATTTTAGTGTGGGGATGGTGAGGATTGGAGAAGGAGAATCAAAGGAGTGTGTGTATGTGGGAGTGGGGAAGAGCGAGACAAGCATGGAGGCGTAACAGTGGTAGCGAATAGGCAAAGCTCTGAATAGTGCAAATGACTTCGAGGACAACAAATGAAATTCTCATCTAGATAATAGGGACAATATGGTAACTTTGCAGCCGCTGCTATTACTTAAGCCATTTTTCCATCGACTTTAGAGGGGAAAATTCTGTACACAAAACGATGAAAAACAGTGTCCGAAGGAACAAAAGCTAACTCAGGTAGAGGTTGAACCAAACAAGTTATATGATACGACATAAGAAGAGAGAGAGTAAACAAAAAAAAAAGATAGTGAAAAATTATTCATATGATACTCTTGAGAGCAAGAAGGGGTTGCCTTTTGCGTGCAGAAGGTAAAAGGAGCGGTTAGATTAGCATTTTTTAACATAATTTTTTTAAAAAATTTACAATTATATTTTATGTTTATTATTGTACTTATAATTATTATTGGATCAGTTAGTATCTATAAATTTAAAAAAAAAAAGAGAGAAAAATGCTATATGAATAAGAGTCTTTGATGTGGAGCCTCCTAATATACAAAAAATTCAAGTATCATATTTGAAACAATATCATATCATGAATATACTTTATGGAATCCTTCTTCGGGCTCTTTAATAGCTTCACGATTTAGATTTTAAATTTCCAATTTATATTTAAGCCTCAGAACTATCATATTTGAATATAAAAAAGAATTTTTATGTTAGCTGAATCTATATGTTAAATATCTCACTTATTTGTTCGTGGCTATAATAAAAATGTCCGGTAAGATAAATCTACCTAAAAAGAAAACAATGTGATATGAATTTTATATGAATTACTATCTCGTAATCTAATTTTTCAAGACGATGTCGCTTTTACAGCAGTGTTCGTCTCTGAATAGATCTGATTGATGTTCTTCTCTGTGCTCCAGCATCCTTTACTTCACAAGCTTTTAATCGGGCTCGATTGTGAAGTTAAGATTCTACATTATTATTATCATCTGTCTATAATCTATACTATTGTATATAATTTTAAAATTGTGTGTTTATCGATTATGAAGTTATTTATTAATAAATAAAAATAAAAAATAAAAAATAAAACATAATATAACAAAATAAAATATATGGGGGAATATAGAAATTTATACTAACATATAAGGCATTAAAATTTTCAAATCATTAGTTTCAAAAACTATATATTAATAAATAGATAGAATACAATGTAATAGTGAAAATTATATGTAAAAGAGTGTGAGATTAACTTTCCAGTTTCCACTATTCTATTTTATATAATTTTAAAATACAATAATAATGATTCAAATTTATATTTTATATTTAAAAAAATTAAAAAAATTAGCATGCACATTAAGGCATGCCAAGTCACCAATATTACACACAAACACATATATAACAATAGTGATAAGTCATCTATTTTACTTTTTATTGCATTAATACAGAAATTTACTATAACTTAATTATATATCCAATAACAGTGAATATATTGAAAAATTAGCATGAAGTTTGGTACACGTGAACCCACTTGTATATTTAACAAAAATAATTATATATATATATATATGAAAACAATTTAATGTGATTTGTGAATGATCACATATACCCTTAATTACCCTTAATTTAGGCACAGTTACAATGACACCAATGTATATACTATCAACTTGGCATATGTTGAAGCGCAAGTCAAATCTTTAAATTTTTTCTTTTTTTTTTTTAAATAAAACTTCAAGTAGTAAAAAGTTATTTAGCTGACAGGCATGTTAATTTTATATATATATATATATATATAGATATATAAACAAGCATTATCAAAATTTACAACTTCCAAGCGATTCATGGTCTTTCCTCCGTTAAAATTGAAAAATGAAGAGGCAAATGGAAGCTTTTCATCATAATCTACACAAGTCGTGGCTATTAGAGCACGAAGAATTAAGACTAAGAGACCACCGAGACCGATCCAAGGTAAACCCTGCCTCGTGTCATTTCTAAAGTGCAAGAACCTGCGTGTCTGTATTCGGCTTATGCCGCGTCTGCATTACACGTGTCCATGCATGGCTGCTCCTTCTGTTCCTTAATAAGCCGT
Organism: Biancaea sappan; assembly: GCA_037074585.1. NCBI lineage: Eukaryota > Viridiplantae > Streptophyta > Magnoliopsida > Fabales > Fabaceae > Biancaea > Biancaea sappan. The sequence continues at coordinate 3,870,887 of CM073495.1, forward strand.
TGTCAACTTGAGGTGAGTTCTTCCTCTATTCCTGACGCTCAAAAAGCGCATTAATTCATAGTTATAATAATTATATATTCATATAGTGGGGATCTCGATCTGTGTATATAAATGATGAACCTTTCTTCTTGTTTGATCAATAGTAGCTTTCAGCTTCGTCAATCGGCGTGCTTTCAGAATAAGGGCCTTCTTGTTGTTTCGAGAGGGTGAAACAAGAGTGTTAACTGTTAAGTGTCTTGAGTGTGAGAAATATGGCTTCTCAGCGACAAGAAAGTAGGGAAGAGCTTGACGACAAGGCCAGGCATGGAGAGACTGTTGTCCCTGGTGGCACTGGTGGCAAGAGCCTTGAAGCTCAAGAACACCTTGCTGAAGGCAAACTTCTCTCTCTCTCTCTCTCTCTCTCTCTTTCTATATATATATATATGTAGTCTCTCTCTCTCTATATATAGGACTCCGGTTTCTTGAATTAATCTAATTTTTTACCGGCAGTTGTTTTTAAAGTTATTAAAACTCTGATATGAAAAGTTAAGAATGGCCGGATTTTATGAATAGTTTTATTAACATATATTGTTATTCAGAGTGTTTTGGGCTTTAGAAGATCAAAGCCAGCTGAAGGCATGTCACTTCTTCGATTTTTTTTTTCAAAGTTATTAATAAAATTAAACTGCTCAATTTTCAATAAAATAGTTTAATTTTTATTTAAATTTTCTTAATATAATATAAATAATCATTAATTAGAATTAAAATTTATTCTACCCGTTTTTAATTAATTTTTTTATCCAAGTAAGTGGTTTGTAATTTTTCCCTATAACTTAATTAAGCTCAAAGTACTTCTACTTAATTAAAGCACTCATATGTTGAAAGGTGTTTGATGCAGCGTCGACCATAGAGTATTCATGGGCCATGGCCAATAAATTTGAAACTCAACTTGCATTTGTGTGTATGTTTTTTCTTTCCTATATTTCAAGCTCAAAGAATTCACCCATTATAAGAAAGGAAACTTTGCACTAGGGGCCTTGGACAGATTAAAAAAAAAGTAATAATAAAGATTTTTTTTTGAATTTTTAACGGTAGTTACTAGTTATGTGATGAATTTATATCCTCTCATGGTCATAGTCATATGACAAGACAAATAGATACAAAATAAAATTATAAACAAGGACAAAATTACTTATAAATATATGATTCATTGAATATATATATATATATATATATATATATATATATATCTTTCCTATATTTCAAGCTCAAAGAATTCACCCATTATAAGAAAGGAAACTTTGCACTAGGGGCCTTGGACAGATTAAAAAAAAGTAATAATAAAGATTTTTTTTTTGAATTTTTAACGGTAGTTACTAGTTATGTGATGAATTTATATCCTCTCATGGTCATAGTCATATGACAAGACAAATAGATACAAAATAAAATTATAAACAAGGACAAAATTACTTATAAATATATGATTCATTGAATATATATATATATATATATATATCTTTCCTATATTTCAAGCTCAAAGAATTCACCCATTATAAGAAAGGAAACTTTGCACTAGGGGCCTTGGACATATTAAAAAAAAGTAATAATAAAGATTTTTTTTTGAATTTTTAACGGTAGTTACTAGTTATGTGATGAATTTATATCCTCTCATGGTCATAGTCATATGACAAGACAAATAGATACAAAATAAAATTATAAATAAGGACAAAATTACTTATAAATATATGATTCATTGAATATATATATATATATATATATATCTTTCCTATATTTCAAGCTCAAAGAATTCACCCATTATAAGAAAGGAAACTTTGCACTAGGGGCCTTGGACAGATTAAAAAAAAGTAATAATAAAGATTTTTTTTTTGAATTTTTAACGGTAGTTACTAGTTATGTGATGAATTTATATCCTCTCATGGTCATAGTCATATGACAAGACAAATAGATACAAAATAAAATTATAAACAAGGACAAAATTACTTATAAATATATGATTCATTGAATATATATATATATATATATATATATATATATATATATATATATATATATATATATATATATATCTTTCCTATATTTCAAGCTCAAAGAATTCACCCATTATAAGAAAGGAAACTTTGCACTAGGGGCCTTGGACATATTAAAAAAAAGTAATAATAAAGATTTTTTTTTGAATTTTTAACGGTAGTTACTAGTTATGTGATGAATTTATATCCTCTCATGGTCATAGTCATATAACAAGACAAATAGATACAAAATAAAATTATAAACAAGGACAAAATTACTTATAAATATATGATTCATTGAATATATATATATATATATATATATATATATATATATATATATATATATATATATATCTTTCCTATATTTCAAGCTCAAAGAATTCACCCATTATAAGAAAGGAAACTTTGCACTAGGGGCCTTGGACAGATTAAAAAAAAGTAATAATAAAGATTTTTTTTTTGAATTTTTAACGGTAGTTACTAGTTATGTGATGAATTTATATCCTCTCATGGTCATAGTCATATGACAAGACAAATAGATACAAAATAAAATTATAAACAAGGACAAAATTACTTATAAATATATGATTCATTGAATATATATATATATATATATATATATATATATATATATATATATATATATATATATATCTTTCCTATATTTCAAGCTCAAAGAATTCACCCATTATAAGAAAGGAAACTTTGCACTAGGGGCCTTGGACATATTAAAAAAAAGTAATAATAAAGATTTTTTTTTGAATTTTTAACGGTAGTTACTAGTTATGTGATGAATTTATATCCTCTCATGGTCATAGTCATATGACAAGACAAATAGATACAAAATAAAATTATAAACAAGGACAAAATTACTTATAAATATATGATTCATTGAATATATATATATATATATATATATATATATATATATATCTTTCCTATATTTCAAGCTCAAAGAATTCACCCATTATAAGAAAGGAAACTTTGCACTAGGGGCCTTGGACAGATTAAAAAAAAGTAATAATAAAGATTTTTTTTTTGAATTTTTAACGGTAGTTACTAGTTATGTGATGAATTTATATCCTCTCATGGTCATAGTCATATGACAAGACAAATAGATACAAAATAAAATTATAAACAAGGACAAAATTACTTATAAATATATGATTCATTGAATATATATATATATATATATATATATATATATATATATATATATATATATATCTTTCCTATATTTCAAGCTCAAAGAATTCACCCATTATAAGAAAGGAAACTTTGCACTAGGGGCCTTGGACATATTAAAAAAAAGTAATAATAAAGATTTTTTTTTGAATTTTTAACGGTAGTTACTAGTTATGTGATGAATTTATATCCTCTCATGGTCATAGTCATATGACAAGACAAATAGATACAAAATAAAATTATAAACAAGGACAAAATTACTTATAAATATATGATTCATTGAATATATATATAGATATATATATATATATATATATATATATATATATATCTTTCCTATATTTCAAGCTCAAAGAATTCACCCATTATAAGAAAGGAAACTTTGCACTAGGGGCCTTGGACAGATTTAAAAAAAGTAATAATAAACATTTTTTTTTGAATTTTTAACGGTAGTTACTAGTTATGTGATGAATTTATATCCTCTCATGGTCATAGTCATATGACAAGACAAATAGATACAAAATAAAATTATAAACAAGGACAAAATTACTTATAAATATATGATTCATTGAATATATATATATATATATATATCTTTCCTATATTTCAAGCTCAAAGAATTCACCCATTATAAGAAAGGAAACTTTGCACTAGGGGCCTTGGACATATTAAAAAAAAGTAATAATAAAGATTTTTTTTTGAATTTTTAACGGTAGTTACTAGTTATGTGATGAATTTATATCCTCTCATGGTCATAGTCATATGACAAGACAAATAGATACAAAATAAAATTATAAACAAGGACAAAATTACTTATAAATATATGATTCATTGAATATATATATATATATATATATATATATATATATATATATCTTTCCTATATTTCAAGCTCAAAGAATTCACCCATTATAAGAAAGGAAACTTTGCACTAGGGGCCTTGGACAGATTTAAAAAAAGTAATAATAAAGAGTTTTTTTTGAATTTTTAACGGTAGTTACTAGTTATGTGATGAATTTATATCCTCTCATGGTCATAGTCATATGACAAGACAAATAGATACAAAATAAAATTATAAACAAGGACAAAATTACTTATAAATATATGATTCATTGAATATATATATATATATATATATATATATATATATATATATATATCTTTCCTATATTTCAAGCTCAAAGAATTCACCCATTATAAGAAAGGAAACTTTGCACTAGGGGCCTTGGACATATTAAAAAAAAGTAATAATAAAGATTTTTTTTTGAATTTTTAACGGTAGTTACTAGTTATGTGATGAATTTATATCCTCTCATGGTCATAGTCATATGACAAGACAAATAGATACAAAATAAAATTATAAACAAGGACAAAATTACTTATAAATATATGATTCATTGAATATATATATATATATATATATATCTTTTCTATATTTCAAGCTCAAAGAATTCACCCATTATAAGAAAGGAAACTTTGCACTAGGGGCCTTGGACATATTAAAAAAAAGTAATAATAAAGATTTTTTTTTGAATTTTTAACGGTAGTTACTAGTTATGTGATGAATTTATATCCTCTCATGGTCATAGTCATATGACAAGACAAATAGATACAAAATAAAATTATAAATAAGGACAAAATTACTTATAAATATATGATTCATTGAATATATATATATATATATATATATCTTTCCTATATTTCAAGCTCAAAGAATTCACCCATTATAAGAAAGGAAACTTTGCACTAGGGGCCTTGGACAGATTAAAAAAAAGTAATAATAAAGATTTTTTTTTTGAATTTTTAACGGTAGTTACTAGTTATGTGATGAATTTATATCCTCTCATGGTCATAGTCATATGACAAGACAAATAGATACAAAATAAAATTATAAACAAGGACAAAATTACTTATAAATATATGATTCATTGAATATATATATATATATATATATATATATATATATATATATATATCTTTCCTATATTTCAAGCTCAAAGAATTCACCCATTATAAGAAAGGAAACTTTGCACTAGGGGCCTTGGACATATTAAAAAAAAGTAATAATAAAGATTTTTTTTTGAATTTTTAACGGTAGTTACTAGTTATGTGATGAATTTATATCCTCTCATGGTCATAGTCATATAACAAGACAAATAGATACAAAATAAAATTATAAACAAGGACAAAATTACTTATAAATATATGATTCATTGAATATATATATATATATATATATATATATATATATATCTTTCCTATATTTCAAGCTCAAAGAATTCACCCATTATAAGAAAGGAAACTTTGCACTAGGGGCCTTGGACAGATTAAAAAAAAGTAATAATAAAGATTTTTTTTTTGAATTTTTAACGGTAGTTACTAGTTATGTGATGAATTTATATCCTCTCATGGTCATAGTCATATGACAAGACAAATAGATACAAAATAAAATTATAAACAAGGACAAAATTACTTATAAATATATGATTCATTGAATATATATATATATATATATATATATATATATATATATATATATATATATATATATATCTTTCCTATATTTCAAGCTCAAAGAATTCACCCATTATAAGAAAGGAAACTTTGCACTAGGGGCCTTGGACATATTAAAAAAAAGTAATAATAAAGATTTTTTTTTGAATTTTTAACGGTAGTTACTAGTTATGTGATGAATTTATATCCTCTCATGGTCATAGTCATATGACAAGACAAATAGATACAAAATAAAATTATAAACAAGGACAAAATTACTTATAAATATATGATTCATTGAATATATATATATATATATATATATATATATATATCTTTCCTATATTTCAAGCTCAAAGAATTCACCCATTATAAGAAAGGAAACTTTGCACTAGGGGCCTTGGACAGATTAAAAAAAAGTAATAATAAAGATTTTTTTTTTTGAATTTTTAACGGTAGTTACTAGTTATGTGATGAATTTATATCCTCTCATGGTCATAGTCATATGACAAGACAAATAGATACAAAATAAAATTATAAACAAGGACAAAATTACTTATAAATATATGATTCATTGAATATATATATATATATATATATATATATATATATATATATATATATATATATATATATCTTTCCTATATTTCAAGCTCAAAGAATTCACCCATTATAAGAAAGGAAACTTTGCACTAGGGGCCTTGGACATATTAAAAAAAAGTAATAATAAAGATTTTTTTTTGAATTTTTAACGGTAGTTACTAGTTATGTGATGAATTTATATCCTCTCATGGTCATAGTCATATGACAAGACAAATAGATACAAAATAAAATTATAAACAAGGACAAAATTACTTATAAATATATGATTCATTGAATATATATATAGATATATATATATATATATATATATATATATATATATATATCTTTCCTATATTTCAAGCTCAAAGAATTCACCCATTATAAGAAAGGAAACTTTGCACTAGGGGCCTTGGACAGATTTAAAAAAAGTAATAATAAACATTTTTTTTTGAATTTTTAACGGTAGTTACTAGTTATGTGATGAATTTATATCCTCTCATGGTCATAGTCATATGACAAGACAAATAGATACAAAATAAAATTATAAACAAGGACAAAATTACTTATAAATATATGATTCATTGAATATATATATATATATATATATCTTTCCTATATTTCAAGCTCAAAGAATTCACCCATTATAAGAAAGGAAACTTTGCACTAGGGGCCTTGGACATATTAAAAAAAAGTAATAATAAAGATTTTTTTTTGAATTTTTAACGGTAGTTACTAGTTATGTGATGAATTTATATCCTCTCATGGTCATAGTCATATGACAAGACAAATAGATACAAAATAAAATTATAAACAAGGACAAAATTACTTATAAATATATGATTCATTGAATATATATATATATATATATATATATATATATATATATATATATATATATCTTTCCTATATTTCAAGCTCAAAGAATTCACCCATTATAAGAAAGGAAACTTTGCACTAGGGGCCTTGGACAGATTTAAAAAAAGTAATAATAAAGAGTTTTTTTTGAATTTTTAACGGTAGTTACTAGTTATGTGATGAATTTATATCCTCTCATGGTCATAGTCATATGACAAGACAAATAGATACAAAATAAAATTATAAACAAGGACAAAATTACTTATAAATATATGATTCATTGAATATATATATATATATATATATATATATATATATATATATATCTTTCCTATATTTCAAGCTCAAAGAATTCACCCATTATAAGAAAGGAAACTTTGCACTAGGGGCCTTGGACATATTAAAAAAAAGTAATAATAAAGATTTTTTTTTGAATTTTTAACGGTAGTTACTAGTTATGTGATGAATTTATATCCTCTCATGGTCATAGTCATATGACAAGACAAATAGATACAAAATAAAATTATAAACAAGGACAAAATTACTTATAAATATATGATTCATTGAATATATATATATATATATATATATATATATATATATATATCTTTCCTATATTTCAAGCTCAAAGAATTCACCCATTATAAGAAAGGAAACTTTGTACTAGGGGCCTTGGACATATTAAAAAAAAGTAATAATAAAGATTTTTTTTTTGAATTTTTAACGGTAGTTACTAGTTATGTGATGAATTTATATCCTCTCATGGTCATAGTCATATGACAAGACAAATAGATACAAAATAAAATTATAAACAAGGACAAAATTACTTATAAATATATGATTCATTGAATATATATATATATATATATATATATATATATATATATATATATATATATCTTTCCTATATTTCAAGCTCAAAGAATTCACCCATTATAAGAAAGGAAACTTTGCACTAGGGGCCTTGGACATATTAAAAAAAAGTAATAATAAAGATTTTTTTTTGAATTTTTAACGGTAGTTACTAGTTATGTGATGAATTTATATCCTCTCATGGTCATAGTCATATGACAAGACAAATAGATACAAAATAAAATTATAAACAAGGACAAAATTACTTATAAATATATGATTCATTGAATATATATATATATATATATATATATATATATATCTTTCCTATATTTCAAGCTCAAAGAATTCACCCATTATAAGAAAGGAAACTTTGCACTAGGGGCCTTGGACAGATTAAAAAAAAGTAATAATAAAGATTTTTTTTTTGAATTTTTAACGGTAGTTACTAGTTATGTGATGAATTTATATCCTCTCATGGTCATAGTCATATGACAAGACAAATAGATACAAAATAAAATTATAAACAAGGACAAAATTACTTATAAATATATGATTCATTGAATATATATATATATATATATATATATATATATATATATATATATATATATATATATCTTTCCTATATTTCAAGCTCAAAGAATTCACCCATTATAAGAAAGGAAACTTTGCACTAGGGGCCTTGGACATATTAAAAAAAAGTAATAATAAAGATTTTTTTTTGAATTTTTAACGGTAGTTACTAGTTATGTGATGAATTTATATCCTCTCATGGTCATAGTCATATGACAAGACAAATAGATACAAAATAAAATTATAAACAAGGACAAAATTACTTATAAATATATGATTCATTGAATATATATATATATATATATATATATATCTTTCCTATATTTCAAGCTCAAAGAATTCACCCATTATAAGAAAGGAAACTTTGCACTAGGGGCCTTGGACAGATTAAAAAAAAGTAATAATAAAGATTTTTTTTTTGAATTTTTAACGGTAGTTACTAGTTATGTGATGAATTTATATCCTCTCATGGTTATAGTCATATGACAAGACAAATAGATACAAAATAAAATTATAAACAAGGACAAAATTACTTATAAATATATGATTCATTGAATATATATATATATATATATATATATATATATATATATATATATATATATATCTTTCCTATATTTCAAGCTCAAAGAATTCACCCATTATAAGAAAGGAAACTTTGCACTAGGGGCCTTGGACATATTAAAAAAAAGTAATAATAAAGATTTTTTTTTGAATTTTTAACGGTAGTTACTAGTTATGTGATGAATTTATATCCTCTCATGGTCATAGTCATATGACAAGACAAATAGATACAAAATAAAATTATAAACAAGGACAAAATTACTTATAAATATATGATTCATTGAATATATATATATATATATATATATATATATATATATATCTTTCCTATATTTCAAGCTCAAAGAATTCACCCATTATAAGAAAGGAAACTTTGCACTAGGGGCCTTGGACAGATTTAAAAAAAGTAATAATAAAGAGTTTTTTTTGAATTTTTAACGGTAGTTACTAGTTATGTGATGAATTTATATCCTCTCATGGTCATAGTCATATGACAAGACAAATAGATACAAAATAAAATTATAAACAAGGACAAAATTACTTATAAATATATGATTCATTGATATATATATATATATATATATATATATATATATATATATATATATCTTTCCTATATTTCAAGCTCAAAGAATTCACCCATTATAAGAAAGGAAACTTTGCACTAGGGGCCTTGGACAGATTTAAAAAAAGTAATAATAAAGAGTTGTTTTTGAATTTTTAACGGTAGTTACTAGTTATGTGATGAATTTATATCCTCTCATGGTCATAGTCATATGACAAGACAAATAGATACAAAATAAAATTATAAACAAGGACAAAATTACTTATAAATATATGATTCATTGAATATATATATATATATATATATATATATATATATATATAATCTTTCCTATATTTCAAGCTCAAAGAATTCACCCATTATAAGAAAGGAAACTTTGCACTAGGGGCCTTGGACAGATTTAAAAAAAGTAATAATAAAGATTTTTTTTTGAATTTTTAACGGTAGTTACTAGTTATGTGATGAATTTATATCCTCTCATGGTCATAGTCATATGACAAGACAAATAGATACAAAATAAAATTATAAACAAGGACAAAATTACTTATAAATATATGATTCATTGAATATATATATATATATATATATCTTTCCTATATTTCAAGCTCAAAGAATTCACCCATTATAAGAAAGGAAACTTTGCACTAGGGGCCTTGGACATATTAAAAAAAAGTAATAATAAAGATTTTTTTTTGAATTTTTAACGGTAGTTACTAGTTATGTGATGAATTTATATCCTTTCATGGTCATAGTCATATGACAAGACAAATAGATACAAAATAAAATTATAAACAAGGACAAAATTACTTATAAATATATGATTCATTGAATATATATATATATATATATATATATCTTTCCTATATTTCAAGCTCAAAGAATTCACCCATTATAAGAAAGGAAACTTTGCACTAGGGGCCTTGGACAGATTAAAAAAAAGTAATAATAAAGATTTTTTTTTTGAATTTTTAACGGTAGTTACTAGTTATGTGATGAATTTATATCCTCTCATGGTCATAGTCATATGACAAGACAAATAGATACAAAATAAAATTATAAACAAGGACAAAATTACTTATAAATATATGATTCATTGAATATATATATATATATATATATATATATATATATATATATATATATATATATATATATCTTTCCTATATTTCAAGCTCAAAGAATTCACCCATTATAAGAAAGGAAACTTTGCACTAGGGGCCTTGGACATATTAAAAAAAAGTAATAATAAAGATTTTTTTTTGAATTTTTAACGGTAGTTACTAGTTATGTGATGAATTTATATCCTCTCATGGTCATAGTCATATGACAAGACAAATAGATACAAAATAAAATTATAAACAAGGACAAAATTACTTATAAATATATGATTCATTGAATATATATATATATATATATATATATATATCTTTCCTATATTTCAAGCTCAAAGAATTCACCCATTATAAGAAAGGAAACTTTGCACTAGGGGCCTTGGACAGATTTAAAAAAAGTAATAATAAAGATTTTTTTTTGAATTTTTAACGGTAGTTACTAGTTATGTGATGAATTTATATCCTCTCATGGTCATAGTCATATGACAAGACAAATAGATACAAAATAAAATTATAAACAAGGACAAAATTACTTATAAATATATGATTCATTGAATATATATATATATATATATATATATATATATATATATATATATATATCTTTCCTATATTTCAAGCTCAAAGAATTCACCCATTATAAGAAAGGAAACTTTGCACTAGGGGCCTTGGACATATTAAAAAAAAGTAATAATAAAGATTTTTTTTTGAATTTTTAACGGTAGTTACTAGTTATGTGATGAATTTATATCCTCTCATGGTCATAGTCATATGACAAGACAAATAGATACAAAATAAAATTATAAACAAGGACAAAATTACTTATAAATATATGATTCATTGAATATATATATATATATATATATATATATATATATATATCTTTCCTATATTTCAAGCTCAAAGAATTCACCCATTATAAGAAAGGAAACTTTGCACTAGGGGCCTTGGACAGATTTAAAAAAAGTAATAATAAAGATTTTTTTTTTGAATTTTTAACGGTAGTTACTAGTTATGTGATGAATTTATATCCTCTCATGGTCATAGTCATAGGACAAGACAAATAGATACAAAATAAAATTATAAACAAGGACAAAATTACTTATAAATATATGATTCATTGAATATATATATATATATATATATATCTTTCCTATATTTCAAGCTCAAAGAATTCACCCATTATAAGAAAGGAAACTTTGCACTAGGGGCCTTGGACATATTAAAAAAAAGTAATAATAAAGATTTTTTTTTTGAATTTTTAACGGTAGTTACTAGTTATGTGATGAATTTATATCCTCTCATGGTCATAGTCATATGACAAGACAAATAGATACAAAATAAAATTATAAACAAGGACAAAATTACTTATAAATATATGATTCATTGAATATATATATATATATATATATATATATATATATATATATCTTTCCTATATTTCAAGCTCAAAGAATTCACCCATTATAAGAAAGGAAACTTTGCACTAGGGGCCTTGGACAGATTAAAAAAAAGTAATAATAAAGATTTTTTTTTTGAATTTTTAACGGTAGTTACTAGTTATGTGATGAATTTATATCCTCTCATGGTCATAGTCATATGACAAGACAAATAGATACAAAATAAAATTATAAATAAGGACAAAATTACTTATAAATATATGATTCATTGAATATATATATATATATATATATATATATATATATCTTTCCTATATTTCAAGCTCAAAGAATTCACCCATTATAAGAAAGGAAACTTTGCACTAGGGGCCTTGGACATATTAAAAAAAAGTAATAATAAAGATTTTTTTTTGAATTTTTAACGGTAGTTACTAGTTATGTGATGAATTTATATCCTCTCATGGTCATAGTCATATGACAAGACAAATAGATACAAAATAAAATTATAAACAAGGACAAAATTACTTATAAATATATGATTCATTGAATATATATATATATGTGTGTGTGTGTGTGTGTGTGTGTGTGTGTGTCTGTGTGTGTGTGTGCAGGAAGGAGCAAAGGAGGGCAAACGAGGAAGGAGCAGCTAGGGCGAGAGGGGTACCAAGAGATGGGAAGCAAAGGAGGGCAAACGAGGAAGGAGCAGATAGGCAGCGAAGGTTACCATGAGATGGGCAAAAAGGGTGGACTCAGCTCGATGGATATGTCTGGCGAAGAACGAGCTCAAGAGGAAGGTATTCACATCGACGAGTCCAAGTACAAGACCAGATCCTCTGCCTGATCATGCATCACATTTCATGAATCATACACATATATAGTTATATGTATGTGACTATGTGTGCTTCGTAGTTTGTACTCGTTTTCTTTTCGTCTTGTCTAGTTAGGTCTGAAGCTAGCTGCGGAAAGTAGATAGCTAAGTAGGGTATGTAAATATGTTTTACTGCAGTAGCTGATCATAATGTTGTATCGTGCGCAAGTGTTTCAGACTATAGAGTTTAGGGTTGCGTGCAATCTAACTACTAGGTTTTGTTTTCTTTTATGACGTTGTAGGGAGTTGAGTTATAATGGACGTGCTCTGCTTTTATGACGTTGTAGGGAGTTTATGAGTTATAATGGACGTACTCTTAAATGTTTTAATTAATTAACATGTAAACATGTTCTTCTCTTCCTTAGAATTAAAGCGGATTCCTTAATTATCAACTTGAGTTTTCTCAGATTGGGGAACAAACATGCATCCTCATGGGCGTAGTACTCGTTCATGTTTTAATTAACATGTAATATGCTCTTCTTTTCCTCATAACTAAAGCGGATTCGTTGATTATCAACTTGAGTTTTCGCAGTTTGGGGGACATTCATGCATCCTCAATCCAAAAGATGTTTTTTTTTTTTTTAATAAAACTGGGCGGAAGTCTGAAGAGACATAAACTTGCAGCCTAAAATACCATCAACTCTCTGCCCCCAACCTCTTTTTTAGCCATTACCTCTCTATGTTGCCAATCCATACTTTTGCTTCTTCGCTATGAAAGATTGTAATATATTGGATTCGATACATGTTTATTCATTTTAAGCTTCATGCTTTCTCTAAAATGTTTCTTGTGTTCTTGCTTTACTTGAGAGAGTAGGAATAGAGCCAAATTGAATTGTGAGTACTTGAACCTTAGCGAAAAAAAAGGGGGGGACGGTTAAGTTAATAACATAGGAATATAGTTATTAATATCACATAACCAAATTAGGATTTGTGCATTAATTTACATAAGAAATTATGGATGTTTAGATATAATCTTTTAGGTAGTTTGGAAAAATTCATTTGAGAGCTAAAGATTCCTAGGCTAGCATGTATTAGCAAGAGAGAGAGGGAGAAATAACCAACTTTAGAAAGAATAATGGGGATTATTAGCAATCTAAGGACCCTTTTTTGCTTGATAATTTCATAGTTTAAGCTCTGTTTTCTGCATCGCTGCTGTCTAATTTTCATTTTAATCAGTTTTCTCTATTTTGACTTTCTCAACAATTGTTTGAGAGTATACGACACACTTTCTCCCCTTTATTACTTGTTGTGATGCGTATATTTGCGCAAGTGTGTATATTTTGAGCTCACCATTGTTATTGTAGAAAATTCATCAAACTCAAAGAGATGTTTGGAGTTATAGATTTTTTTCTAGATTATGGAATATTATTAGAAAATAATTTGAAAAGATCTAATATAATAAAAATAGAATAAATTATAATTTAGAAGGCAATGAAAATAGATAAGGTAGTAAATGATATCCAGAATTTACTAGGCAATCAAAAACTACTTGGCTACATGAACTGTGTGTAGAAAGCCCTTGCGGCGGTGAAGATGGGATGGTGGGTATCTTGATTTTAAGAAGGCTTTGTTGTATTGTGGAAGGATTTGTCTGTGATTTCCAATATATGAAAGTGGATTCCCTCTTATTCCAACATGGATTATTGGATATGCATCTAACAGTTTATTTTTTCTTCAATTTTTTTTATATTGTTTAATTTTTAAAATTATATTAAAAGTTGATCAATTTGATAATTGTTATTTAAGATCGAATATTCAATAAAGTTAAAAAAATAAAAAAAATAAACCATTGGAATAGGAGCCTCTTATTCTTTTCAAACATAAGAAGGAATTTGCTTTCTCAATATATAAACATAAACTATTTAAAAAAATTAATCTTTTATGTTTCAAAGTTATTATTATTTTTCAATATTTCTAACATTATGTAGTGCGCAATAAGAGATAACACGAGAGAAGAATTTTCTTCTCTATGGGCTTACACATCCAATACATTATTAATTATAAAAACAAGTAAAGACGTTATTGTTGCTGTCACACTCACAACACATTATTAATTATAATTATACGCAAACTTACCAAGAGAACAAGAGTTTATTAATTAGTTGTTGTTACTGGCAGCATAATATGTCTGCAAAATTGTGAGAGCAAGCAATGTTGCAGCTGCCAACACTCCTATGAATTTCCACACTGTGGGGATGTGATCTCTAATCAAAATGTTGTACCAATTTCGCCAATAGTACCCACTGACGTCTACACTTCGCCTCCATTGATGCCACGCCATTAGAGCCCAGTTTTTGAACAACCCCTTCTCTGTCTCGTACTTGTTCAATCTCTCACACACTTCACTGTAACTGGGGTCCATATATTCAGCACCCTCTGTGATTGTCCGAAACAGTCTCACCAAATCCTCCTTCCTCTTCTTCGCATCATTCACTATAACCTTGCTCTCCTCAAGCACCTCTATGTCATGCTCACAACATATCAAAGCTTGAAAGAAAAGAGCATAAGATGTGAATTTGCATCTTATACCAACCCTACTTTGCTCCCACCCAATCATATTCCTCCACTTCACTTCTGTTGTTTCCTTGATATGAAGTTGTGGGATTTCAAGTGCCTCATCGTTGAAGTTTACGTTGAAATCAAAGCTATCCTTAAACTTGACACGTTGTGGAGTGTTATGAATAGTAACATTGTTGGTATTACTATCATTATTATTTGCTGGTCGAATTGTTATTCCAGAGGCTCGAAGCTTCGTAGCGCAGTGCTTGAGTTCCCGACGAGCTTGCTTCACTTGGTTATTTTGTTGGGCTACGATGGACATGTGCATCAAGTGAAGGAGGTGAGCCACACCAGACCTGTGAACTAAAGGAGGGTAGCCCAAGGCTTTCAAGGCCATATCAGCAACACGATGATCATCTTCAATGTTAATATTTTCAGGAAAAATCTTCCTGTACAGCTTCTTGAGAACAATGAAGGGTACTTGGTTTTCTAGCAGTGTTAGATCATTCAGAGCACACACGATCTTTTCCTCGCTTCCAAGTATGGGATCGTCAGAATAAACATCGACTACGTTCTGCAATTCCATATTTCATAAAAATTTACAACACCAATTGATTAACAATATATATTTCAAATATGTGACAAAATTATCCAATTACTGCTTATTATTACAAAAAATTAGGTAGAATGTTCATGTCATAATTAACAATCTATTAAATTGTCTAAAAACAAATTAAATTTTGTATAGCCCACCAACTATATGATTGGATCTTTCAAAATTCTTTTTATCACATGTCATATATAATTTTATCAAAATTTCTCATAACAAATAACTAAAAATTTTACATGAGCCCAGGGCTTGATCGAGATGAAGCTTTGAACATTATCGTACACATCCCACACCCCAACACAATTTTGAAACTAGTCCAAATTGAGGTTTTTTTTCTTTTTATTTTTTAATTTTAATTTTGAAACTCTTTCTCTTTCTCTTTTTAAAGGGTTAACATCACAAAGCAAATATTAAAAATTTTATCCTTCAAACCTACTTCCCCCCGTGAACGGCAATTCAACAATTAATTTAATGGAGTCAAGTTAGGATTGGCTACCATTCAATTTTGTTTTTAATTGAATTCTTAATCAATAGAGTTGTCTTCTTCTCCCTACTTTCAGCTGCTCCTATTACCCATTAACTACTTTCCTATCCTACTCTCTTAAGTCTTAATTTAAAGCTCTATCCAATCTCTAGTCTTATTCAACATTAAAAAGCATGTGCAGCCGCTAATATAATAATAGACTACTGAAATGAAACTTAAAAAGTAAAGTTCTTGGTAGTAAAATAGTAAAATATGACAAGTGTGTCAGATGTTGCATAATTGAAGCAGTTAACTAAAAATATAAAAAGAAAAAGGAAAAACATTACGTTCTGCGCTTCCATATAGCTGTGAAGCCTGAGGAGAATCTCCAACACGAAACACCCGTCTACCAGCATGATTTTGGCAAGCTCGTGGGGGTCCAACTCCAGATTACCGCCATAGCTGGCTTGGATTACATTAGCCAGACCCAAAGTGGTTGCACCACACTCTCTGAGCCTAACCTCTGCCCGTCTGGTTTGTTCTGGGGTGCTTCCATCTCGACGAAGCAGACACAATGTGTAACGCCATTTGGGCTCTTCCATTAGCAGAAGATGGCTTCTGCTTCCTCTGTGTAAAGGTCCAATGGACACCATGTTTGGCCTATAAGCCTCTTCTTTGGGTCTGCGAAGCTTGTCAGGAATTATGGAAATACTGCATGCCTGCACTTCTCTGTGGTCTATAGAGCCCAGCATCACTTCTATTGGAATCATCCAACTAAAGTCGTCAGCACTGCTTTGTGTCTGCTGAGCCATGAGATTTTGAAAGGAAGAAGATTCAAATTAGAAATTAAGGAAATGTGGAAGGAGCAGAGGCTGATACAGAGTATTAATTTATCAGCACAACCCAGAGTTGGCCGATCTTTGTAGCAGCAGCTGTTTAATTTGAATTTAAGAAACAACAATAATTCAATTGTTAGAGATGCTACTTTGAAAAAGATTCCATCGGCCTTAACATTGAAGAAACCCAAAAGGAATTAGACTTCCTATCCTATTGAATGGGAAGATATCCTTGAAATTTCAGAGAAAAATCAGCAAAAGGCCTACTAAGTTTGAAATAGCATCCTTTGCTCAGTGCACTAGTCTGTGAATCCGATCCTATATATTGCCAGAGACTTAATATCTTTATTTAGTTGTTGGTTAATTGGAGAGTTTTATGGTTGTTTCCGTGTTGTTTCCCGGAAGATACTTAATGTGTTTCTGTGTGTGTGTGTCTTTTTTAAATGTTTCAAACTCTTGCTGGAACCCGCGTTGGACGCACTGTATGTCTCTTTATTTTCTATTCATAAATTAATTAAATGATTGAATGATAGCCAGACAAGCTCAGTTTCTTTTTACTCTCTTTTTCTAAAGTTTGATTTGACAAAAATATAGCTGAAAGTTTATAAAATATTTGAAAGCTTATAAACTAATTTTTAACTAAAAATTAAAAGCTTATAAACTAACTTATTAAATTAGAAGTGTTTAATAAAAATAATTGTTGAAGTACTGAAAAATATAAAATGACATAAAAGGGTATAAAAGTGCCTAAAATAATACAAAATAAATATATGAGTTTTTATTTTTTAATTAAATTAATTTAAATTATATATAAAAAATTAATTAATATATATATATTGTATCATATATATATATATATATATATAATTTTATATTTTATATATTATACTTAGATATATATAGTTATGTTGAAAAAATGTAATATATACTCACAAATTAAATATATCACATTTATATTTATTTAAAATAAATTTAATTAGAGATAAAAAATTTAAATAAAAATAAAAATTATTCACAATAAAAATATTTTGAGAATTTATGTTATGAATCAAACAAAAAGATATAATAGGTATTTAGATAAAATAATAAAAAAACAAAAAAAATACATAAATTATAAGCTATAAATTATAAGTTACAAAAAGTAACATTTCAAAATAAGTTATAAACTTATAAAATAGATTCATTTACCAAACATTTTTAACAAATTTAAAAATTAATTAAATAAATTATAAACTAATAAAATAAAGTATAAACTGAAACACACCAAGTCTATTCATATATTGCATTGTGTGCGTAAAATCAATCAAGATTTACTAATTGGGACAAAGAAGAAGACAAGTAACAAGATTCATTTTGTTAAGGGGCTGTGCTATTCATTTAAGTTTCGAGATTTGTGCCGTGTTACTTTCTTTTTAATTATATACATTATTTTAATATTAAAAATTATTGTACTTTTCGACTTTGCTATTAGATGAAATGGCGCCAACATACAGTAAATTTGCTTCTTCTGTCTCGACCTCCGGCCACGAACACGATGCCCCTCCAACCATCGTCCCAGTCTGACATTGACGAGACCGAGAACCTCATACACGCCAGCGTCGAATCCAGCGGACCCATGATTCTACCAGCTAGACCTCCAAGTCCTCCTGGACCTTCAATCCCTGTATCTACTTCTCCCTTCATACCCTCGAGCTTCGGACTGGGATGATGGGTGGAAGGGTATCGTGTATGAGCTTCGTGGCCGAAAGTCGAGACAGAAGAAGCAAATTTACTGTGTATTTGGCGCCATTCCATCTGATAGCAAAGTCCAGTAATTTTTAATATTAAAATATTATATACAATTTAAGAAAAAAAAGTAACACTGCACAAATCTCAAAACTTAAATGAAGGGTCGGGATGCTCGACCTCTCTCCTGACAGCAAAACCCTTTGTTAATTCACATTTTCAATTTCGATCAGTCAACGCCAACAAATAGATCTATATAGAATATCTTGCGGACTTGGGAGACTTGAATGGTCAAGATCGAATTTCTTTGATTTTTCTATTTTTTTTCCTGAACTATTGCGGAGGCATTCTCGATCCAGAACAATTTAGCAGAATTTAATCCAAAATTGAAGTACTGAAGCCTTTCTTCTCTTCTGAAGAACAGTCTTCAGAGACTTGGATAGTAGGATCGGTCACTACAACATTTTGTTTGTTGCATTAAGGAAAAAAAGAAAAAGAAAAAAACACTTGCTCCGTTATAAGAAAATTACAAATTTAATTTGAGACTAAAAAGTAAGTCTTGGATCTGCGAAAATTCCACCTAAAGTGAATTTGAGATAGAATCTGTGAGAGTTTTTTGGTCACTAAAATTGGCATTACTAATCCGACAAATGTTAGGCGACCACAACCATTGATGTGCGGCCCATACCTAATTTAATTTGAGTTGGATTTTGAAACAAAATTTAAAATAAAAAATTTTCGTTTCTAAATCTATTTAAAATCCTGTTTTTTAAAAAAATTTAAAAAATCAGAGACAAAATGAGATGAAAATTATGTCTCTAAATCCAAAGCAAATCCTAATTTTTATTTTTTAAAAAAAGATTTTAAAAAATTAGAGGCTAAATTTGGGAAAGGAATTATGTCTCTAAATCCATCTCAAATCCAATTTTTTCATTTTTTTAAAAATTAGAAATGGAATTTGTTGCAAAACATTCGCCTGAAAATATATATCAAATATTAATTTTTATTTTAAAAATTTAAAAACTAGAGACATTTCAAAATTTTGAGAAAGAAATAGTCCCTTTGAAAGTCCAAATCAAAATTTTATTTTATAAAAATTAGAGGTACGTTTTGAGACAAAATTTGTACCTTGTATCAGATAGGACACTCTTATTCTAACCGCCCGTTTGGTAGCTTTCCTAGGGAGGAAAGGAAGAGGGAATTTGATCTTTTTTTTTTTTTTTTTTTTCAATTTCCCTTGTTTGGTGTGGTTTCCTAAGTGAGGGAAGGAAAAAAAAATCAGGAAACTTGTGCTATTGTGTTGCCTTTTTTCGTGAATATTTTCCATAAAAAAAAGTCTGGAAAACCGAGTAAAAAGTGCAAAATATTCTCATGCTTTTGTCAAAATTTCGAAAATGTCCTTCAAGCCCTAAGTCGTTCATAACTCTAAAGGCGCTTCATTGGTTAAGGCTTCATCGTCTAGCCCTTCATTGGTTCGCAGCTTCGAAAGTGTCTCTCCCTCAAGTTTCTCCGTTCTCCAACCCCTCTACTCCTCTCGTATGGGCTGTCAATTTTGTCAGAAAGATGAAGAAAGAGGTTGTGGAATGGGTCTCCATATCTTGTCGCTATTCTGGATTTGCTAGTGAACACGATCGATGACGTCAATTTTGCCACTGAACATGAAAGAACATGGAGAGGCGGCATTAAAGAGAGAACAGTGATGACTGGCGATGACGATGTTGAATAGAGAGATTTGAGGGAAACAGAGAAAGACGGATTATAAAATTGACATTACTAATTCGGCAAATGTTAGGCGACCACAACCACTGATGTGCAACCCATACGTAATTCAATTTGAGTTGGATTTTGAAACGAAAGTTGAAATGAAAATTTTTTGTCTCTAAATCTATCTAAAATCCTATTTTTTGAGACAAAATGAGATGAAAATTATGTCTCTAAATTCAACGCAAATCCTAATTTTTATTTTTTAAAAAAAGAATTTGAAAAATTAGAGGCTAAATTTGGGAAAAGAATTATGTCTCTAAATCCATCTCAAATCCAATTTTTTATTTTTTTTAAAAGATTAGAAATGGAATTTGTGGCAAAACATTCGTCTCGAAATATATATCAAATATAATTTTATTTTAAAAATTTAAAAACTAGAGACAAATTACGAAATAAATTTTGAGAAAGAAATAGTCCCTTTTGAAAATCCAAATCCAGATTTTATTTTGTAAAAATTAGAGATATGTTTTGAGACAAAATTGGTACCTTGTATAGTATAGGACACTCTTATTCTAAGCGCCTGTTTAGTAGCTCTTTCAGGGAGGAAAGGAAGAGGAATTTGATCCCTTTTTTTTTTTTTTCATTTTCCCTTGTTTGATGTGCTTTTCTAAGTGAGAGAAGGAAAAAAAATCAGGAAAACCTATGCTATTGTGCTGCCTTTTTTCCATGAATATTTTTCATCAAAAAAAGTTTGGAAAATCAAGTAAAAAGTCCAAAATATTCTCATGCTTTTGTCAGAATTTTGAAAATGTCCTCTAAGCCTTAAGTCGTTCATGACTCTGGAGGCACTTCGTTGGTTTAGGCTTCATCGTCTAGTCCTTCATTGGTTCGCAGCTTTGAAAGTATCTCTCCCTCAAGTCTCTCTGTTCTCTGTTCTCCAACCCCTCTACTCCTCTCGTCTAGGCTGTTGATTTTGTCGGAAAGATGAAGAAAGAGGTTGCAGAATGGGTCCCATATCTCATTGTCGTTTTGTTTTTGCAAGTGAACACGATCAACGATGTCAATTTTGCCACTGAACATGAAAGAACATGGAGAGGTGGCATCGAAGAGAGAACAATGACGGCTGGCGATGATGATGTCGAAGAGAGAGACTTGAGGGAAACAAAGGAAAAGGGATTATATTGCAAATTGAAAGAAAAAAAGTTAAGGGACTATCTTGCAAACAGATGAAGAGAAGAGACTGAGGAAGAGGGATTATATTAAAAGAAAAAAATTTAAGGGACCATGTTGAAAAGATAGATAAGGATAGATATTGGCACAAATTACAAATTAAAGAAACTATATTAAAAAAAAAAAGAGACTATATTGAAATAGAAAAAAGTTAAACGACAAAAATAATAGTTAAGCCAACATCTTACTAAACACATTTTTATTTGTGTGTTTTATTTGTGTTTTAAATAATAAATTTAACACATGAGTGTTTTAGTAAATATATTTTATATACCAAACATATATTTTTTTTAATCTCATACTAAATATATTTTTTTCATTTTTTGTTTTCCTTTCCCATCCATTCATATCTTGTGTACCAAAGGGGCCTTCATAGTACACGTTTCCCATGAGATACTTAATGTTGTTTTATGTTTTTCATTTTGTTCGTTCAAACTCTGGTTGAAATCCGCGTTTGATGTACGCGGTCACTAGGTCTTATTTGGATGCTCTATATTTTTAGACATAATGCGGAGGAATAAATTACGGAACATTAATGACTTCGAACTTTCTAGCAATTCTTTAATTTTATATTAGTTTCAATGTACATGGGTTGGTTGGCACATTTTATCTTTCGTCCGGGCTTTGGTCCATTGTATAAATAAGGGTTTATGCAGTAGTGCCATACATAAT
Source organism: Biancaea sappan (assembly GCA_037074585.1). Lineage (NCBI taxonomy): Eukaryota > Viridiplantae > Streptophyta > Magnoliopsida > Fabales > Fabaceae > Biancaea > Biancaea sappan. Next base: position 3,893,690 of record CM073495.1, read on the forward strand.
ATCATTTCATTACAAATTTTAGACATCAAGAATGTTGCCAGGTTCGTCCAAAAAAACAAACAAAAACAAAAGCATGACGCCAGGTGACAGTAGCCCTACTCCTCCTTCGGATCCTATTCCTAATGATTTTCACAGAGTTAATTTCGAAGTGTTCAGTAGTGATACATGGCTGTGGGGAAATTCCAGTACCAATTTTATCCAAATGGCTGACATCAACATCAAGTCCACTTCCGTACCCTTCTTCAAGTTCAATCCAATGAACAGTTTAAGCCAGGAAGTCTCATCGATGTTGAAAAGCACTGGCTTCTTTTCTAAAGATTTTCCCCCGCCCAAACCTTTCCGCAATCGCTTGCGAGAGCAGGTGCAATCTCAGAAAACGGAGATGTCAATTCCTCCCCGACCATTTATAAGTTCGGTGAACTCTTCAACAGGTAGCAAAGGATTATCGACAACTTTAATGGGTGACCAACCATTCAGAAGTTGGGAGAGCTCTTCAAAAGGTAACAAAGGATTATCGACAACTTCAATAGGTGGCCAACCATCCACAAGCTCTTCAAAAGGTAGCAAACGATTATCGACAACTTCAATGGGTGACCAACCATCCACAAGCTTTTCGAAAGGTAGCAAACGATTATCGACAACTTCAATGGGTGACCAACCATCCACAAGTTGGGGGAGTTCTTCAGAAGGGAGCAATGGATTTGGTTGTGTGATCTCTTGATCGCTCGCTCAGTGAAAAATTGAATTTCAATTTCTTTTTTTTTTTTACTATCACATGGTGTGATTTTAATTATGCGTTTATCATTGTTATGATGTTTGTAATTTAAGTTGCCTCCGTTTTTTTTTTTTCAATGTAATTTAATGTTCATATGAATCATGATATTTGATACATTAAGTGTTGAAAGTGATACTGATATACCAAATTATTATTTATGTTAATAACATTAAAAGATAGAAAAGTTAAAACATAAATGAATTCATTCATTTTAATATTGAAATTGAATCTCTTTTTTTTTTAACGTAGAAACGGAGACAAAATTAAAACTTACTCTTAACTTAAATGACAAAATTGAAATTTAAAATTACACACTAACAACATATAATGCACTTGTCCACGGATAGGTTATTATTTTCTATTAATAATTTAGATAGTATTAATAATTGGGGGATAAAATTGACAATTCGTTAAAGAAATGAGACAAATTTCACCATAGCAAAAGGCTAAAATACCAACAAAAGTAACAATTGGTAAAATAAGAAATTCAGTAAAAAAACTATATTTGCGACTGACTTGCGACTGATAATATTTAGTGGCTAATTTTTTTCTACTGATTTCATTGAATATGATACTTCTGTTGAAATTCACTTACTAAAATTTAATAGGAAATATCCTCCCAAATCAAATTGACAATTTTTTTTAAAAAAAATTATGATGTGCTGCCTCGAGCTCCCTTTCTCAATTCTTTAAGAAAAAAATATAGATAAAGCAACAAATAGTTATGAGTAGGGCTATTCTAGATAAAGCAAGCCTAGATAAGAAAACAAATAATAAAATATAGATAAAGCAACAAATAATTATGAGTAGGCGTGATGTTTAATAAAGTATTAAACTAAGAAAAAGTATACAAAGTCTAGTGAAATTAAAATTAAAAAAACCATCTAAATGCAATATCTAATTTAAATTAAACAAAAGTAACTAGATATCCTAACTAACACTTGGTCTATTTCTAAATGTAACGGTGTGTTTGACAAAAATAATTAATAAGATAGCTAAAAGTTTATAAGTTAATTTTTAGTTGAAAGTTTATAAGCTATCTTATTGAATTAAAAATGTTTAGTAAAAATAATTGTTAAATTAGTTAAAAAATATAAAATGACACAAAATAGTATAAAAGTGTTTGTATCATTTTATAATTCTAAAATAATATAAAATAAATATATTAGTTTTTATTTTTAATTGAATTAATTTAAATTATTATGTATATAAAATTAATTAATATATATTATTATATCATATATATATATAATTTTATATTTTATATTTTATATATTATACTTACTTGCATATATATAGTTATGTTGAAAAAGTGTAATATATACTTACATATTAAATATATCATATTTTTATCTTAATATATATATATATATTAAAAATAAATATAATAAAAGATACAAAATTTAAATAAAAATGAAAACTATTTACAATAAAAGTATTTTAGAGATTTAAATTATGAATAAAATAAAAAGGATATAATGGGTATTGAGATAAAATAATAAGGGTAAAACAAGAAGAAAAATATATAAACTATAAGTTATAATAAGTAACGTTTCAAAATAAACTATAAGCTAATAAAATAAATTTATTTATCAAACACTTATAATAAATTTATAACCTAATCAAATAAATTATAAGTTGTTCAAATAAGTTATAAATTAAAATTTTTAAGAAGTCAAACACACCCTAAGCCTAAATTAAACAAAAACTCTCCGACCTGTACACTTGAGAACCCTAAAACCCCTTTGACACCAGCGCCTACACACACTGAAGCACTCAAACACACAAGATCATCTAGGCGGCTAAACCTATAGAAACCCTAAGTCGTGCACCCTACCCTAGACATCCATACACGCCCACAAAAGCTCTCCAACTTCTTGCGACGCCTATATTTGCGCAAGTGCGTATATTTTGAGTTCATCATAGTTACTGTAGAATATTCATCAGACTTAAAGAGGCACTTGGAGTAACAGATTTTTTCTAGATTATGGAAAATGTTAGAAAATAATCTAAAAAAAATCTAATATAATAAAAATAGAATAAATTATAATTTAGAAGGCAGTGAAAATAGATAAGTTAGTAAATGATATCCAGAACTTACTAGGCAATCAAAAACTACTTGGCACATGGATTGTATGTAAAATGCCCATGGGTGGCAGTGAAGATGATGTCTTAGTTTTAAGAGAGTTTTGTTGTATTATAAAAAGATTTCTTTATAATTATCTAATACACAAAAATAAATTCTTTAAAAAAGTAACCCTCAAGTTCATTATTATTTTTTATTATTTTTAATATTTTGTAGTGTGCAATGAAAGGCAATGAGAGAGAAGAAATTTCTTTTCTCTTGGCTGTCCTTTACATTATTAATTATACAAACAAGTAAAGATATTATTATTGCTGTCACACTCACAAGACATTATTAATTATAAAATTATAGGCAACCTTACCAAGAGAACAAGAGTTTATTAATTACTAGTCGTTATTGGCAGCATAATATGTTTGCAGAATTGTGAAAGCAAGCAACGTTGCAGCTGCCAATCTCTAATCAAAATGTTGTACCAATTTCGCCAATAGTACCCACTGACATCTACACTTCGCCTCCATTGATGCCACGCCATTAGAGGCCAGTTTTTGAACAACCCCTTCTCCGCCTTGTACTTGTTCAATCTCTCACACAGTTCACTGTAACTGGGGTCCATATATTCAACACCCTCTGTGATTTTCCGAAACAGTCTCACCAAATCCTCCTTCTTCTTCTTCGCATCATTCACTATAACCTTGCTCTCCTCAAGCACCTCTATGTCATGCTCACAGCATATCAAAGCTTGAAAGAAAGGAGCATAAGATGTGAATTTGCATCTTATACCAACCCTACTTTGCTCCCACCCAATCATATTCCTCCACTTCACTTCCATTGTTTCCTTGATATGAAGTTGCGGGATTTCAAGTGCCTTATTGTTGAAGTTTACATTGAAGTCGAAGCTATCCTTAAACTTGACGCGTTGTGGAGTGTTAGTATGAACAATAACATTGTTTGTGTTACTGTTATCACTATTTGCTAGTCGAATTGTTATTCTAGAGGCTCGAAGCTTCGTGGTGCAATACTTAAGTTCCTGACGTGCTTGCTGATAAGTCTTTTATTTTGGCTAATTTAAGTGATTTTTATTGACTTTTTCCTCTCCTTGATCTCATTTTGCTATTCTTTTGAATGCTTCATTCTTTATTTTAGTTTATCTCTTTGTACATTGTAGTTCTCCTTGTTTTGTTTAGTTTTAATTCCTTTTCCCTTGCCTTTTAGTGCTTTTTGCTATTTTTCTTGTAGGCTCTTATTTCTAGTCTAATGCAATTTTGTGAGCTGATGAAATTCTAAAGCAAAGTGCTGATCTGTTGCAAATCTCATGGCTGGCGCCCAGGCGCCACACAGGGCACCCCACGGGCCAGAAGCTCAACTCTCGACCTGACCTTGAGGCGCAAGCACCTTGACTCTCTATCCGAGCTTTAAGATATGGTGCCTCAGGCGTCACTCAGGACACCCCAGGCGCCAGCCTCCCCGCTCAGACCTGCAAGAATAGCTCTATAAATAGCTGTTATGTAGATTATTTTGGATCTTTTGGTTGAAGGAGCAGGGGAGCTCTGCTAGGGTTTGTTGGAGGAGATGTGAGACCTCTTCTCTACTGAGTTTGAAGCTTTTCTTCCTTTTTCTCCTTCCTCTTGATCATATTTTGTTGTGTATTTGTTATGTTTTTTTTCCCTTGTTCATCGTAACTAAATTTTATGGTTTAGGGGATTGATGTATATTGACTTCCTTTGAAAATTTGTTATTGAATGCTTTAATATAATTATAGTTCTGATTATTGGAGTAGATTTACTAATTTATTTTCTTTTACGTGATTTCAATCATTTAACTTAGAAGTATTTGGGATTTACAATTGTCTAAGCTAGAAATAACTAGATATTATTTTGGCCCTTGTAATTTATACCATGATTGACAACCATAGAGTATACTTTACCGATTTATTTTCTTTTATGTGATTTGCAATCATCTAACTTAGATGTATTTGGAGTTTGTATTAATGATAGAATAGCTTGATATAAACACACCCTGTAACTTTTACCGTGAGCCAGGTTATACTAAACATAGATAATCTTGTTTGTATAGTCTTATGAGTTCTCAAGCTTAAACTCCGAACCAAAAAATTGGACTAAGACATATTAGCTAATTATTTAGATAAGGAAGATTTGTTTCTTTAAGACATTGGGTTCAAATATTTTCATGAACTTAACCAATATTAAAAGGAATTTACAAATGTATTGAAGTATTCTCTAAGGATTCAAATATTAGTTTATCTATGAATTAATCGGATTAGGAGTCAAGAAAGCCAATCCCCTATACCCGTTGTGTTATTGTATACTTCTTCGTTTAGTGTTTAGTTAATTCTTTGTCATTAATTTAGTTTACTTTCAGTTAAATCTATTATCTTTTCTCCCAACATTTTTCTTTTGTCCAAATATAACTTAATCTAGTAAAATTAGTAGTTGTTAAAAGTCGATCTCTAAGAATGATACTCTTTCTCATCATTAAACTACAGTTACGATTCGATACACTTATCGGGAAAAATCACATCACTTGCTTCACTTGGTTATTTTGTTGGTCTACGATGGACATGTGCATCAAGTGAAGGAGGTGAGCCACGCCAGACCTGTGAATTAAAGGAGGGTAGCCCAAGGCATTCAAGGCCATGTCAGCAACGCGATGATCATCTTCAATGTTAATATTTTCAGGAAAAATCTTCCTGTACAGCTTCTTGAGAACGATGAAGGGTACTTGGTTTTCCAACAGTGTTAGTTCATCTAGAGCACACACGATCTTTTCCTTGCTTCCAAGTATGGGATCGTTGGAATAAACATCGGCTACATTCTGCAATTCCATATTTCATAAAAACTTACAACACTTACTGATTAAAAATATATATGTCAAATTTGTGACAAAACTATCCAATTATTGCTTATTATTACAAAAAATTAGGTAGAATGTTCATGTCATTATTAATTAACAACCTATTAAATTGTCTAAAAACAAATTAAATTTTGTATAGCCCACCAATTATATGATTGGATCTTTCAAAATTCTTTTCTTTTCACATGTCATATATAATTTTATCAAAATATTTCATAAACAAATTACTAAAAATTTCACATGAGCGAAGGGCTTGATTGAGATGAAGGTTTGAACATTATCGTAACACATCCCACACTCCATTACAATTTTGAAACTAGTCCAAATTGAGTTTTTTTCTTTTTATTTTTTAATTTTAATTTTCAAATTCTTTCTCTTTCTAAAGGGTTAACATCACAAAGCAAATATTAAAGATTTTATTCTTCGAACCTACTTCCCCACGTTAATGACAATTCAACATTAATTTAATGGAGTCAAGTTAGGATTGGCTACCATTCAATTTTTTTTTTATTGAATTCCTAATCAGTAGACCTGTCTTCTTCTCCCTACTTTCAGCTGCTTCTATTTCCCATTAGCTATTTTCCTATCCTACTCTCTTAAGTCTCAATTTAAAGCTCTATCCAATAATCTGTAGTCTTATTCAACATTAAAATGCATGTGCAGCCGCTAATATATTAATAGACTACTGAAATTAAACTTAAAAATAAAGTTCTTAGTAGTAAAATGGTAAAATATGACACGTGTGTGAAATGTTGCATAATTGAAGCATTTAACTAAAAATATAAAAAGAAAAGGAAAAACATTACGTTCTGCACTTCCATATAGTTGTGAAGCCTGAGGAAAAGCTCCAACAAGAAACACCCATCCGCCAACATGATTTTGGCAAGCTCGTAGGGGTCCAACTCCAGATTACCACCATAGCTGGCTTGGATTACATTAGCCAAACCCAAAGTTGTTGCACCGCACTCTCTGAGCCTAACCTCTGCCCTTCTGGTTTGATCTGGGTTGCTTCCATCTCGACGAAGCAGACACAATGTGTAACGCCATTTGGGCTCTTCCATTAGCAGAGCTGGCTGCTTCCTCTGTGTAAGGGTCCAATGGACACCATGTTTGGCCTATAAGCCTCTTCTTTGGGTCTGCGAAGCTTATCAGGAATTACGGAAATACTGCATGCCTGCACTTCTCTTTGGTCTATAGAGCCCAACATCACTTCTATTGGAATCATCCAACTAAAATCCTCAGCACTGCTTTGTGTCTGCTAAGCCATGAGATTTTGAAAGGAAGAAGATTCAAATTAGAAATTAAGGAAATGTGGAAGGAGTAGAGGCTGATAGAGAGTATTAATTTAGTTGTTGGACATCTACGTAGCATCCTTTGCTCAGAGTACTATTCTGTGAATCCGATCCTATATATTGCCAGAGACTTAATATCTTTATTTAGTTGTTGGTTAATTGGAGAGTTTTATGGTTGTTTCCGTGTTGTTTCCCGGAAGATACTTAATGTGCTTCTGTGTATGTGTGTGTGTGTTTTTTTTAAATGTTTCAAACTCTTGCTGGAACCCGCGTTGGATGCACTATATGTCTCTATATATTCTATTCATAAATTAATTAAAAGATTATATGACAGCCAAACAAGCTCAGTATCTTTCTGCTCTTTTTTCCTAGGTAGTATTAATCATAACGCATATCTCCAAGTCTACGTCATAATATATTGTATTGTAATGCGTAAAATCAATCAAGGTTTACTAATTGGGACAAAGAAGAAGACTAGTGACAAGATTCATTTTGTTAATTCACATTTTCAATTTTGATCAGTAAACACCAACAAATAAATCTATGTACAATATCTTGCGGACTTGGGAGACTAGAATGGTCCAGATAGAATTTCTTTGATTTTTCTACTTTTTTTTTTCCTGAACTATTGCGGAGGCATTCTCGGTCCAGAACAATTCAGCAGAATTTAATCCAAATTGAAGTACTGAAGCCTTTCTTTTCTTCTGAAGAACAATATGCAGAGACATGGATAGTAGGATCGGTCACTACAACATTTTGGTTGTTGCATTGAGCCAAAAAAAAAAATCTGCTCCATTATAAGAAAATTACAAATTTAATTTGAGACTAAAACATAAGTCTTAGATCTGTGAAAATTCCATCTCAGGAGAATCTGAGATAGAATTTGAGATGAAGTTTTTTCATCTTTAAAATTGGCATTACTAATGCACTAAGACAAATGTTAGGCGACCACAACCAATGATGTGCAGCCCAGACTTAATTCAATTTGAGTTGGATTTTGAGACGAAATTTAAAATAAAAAATTTTTGTCTTTAAATCTATCTAAAATCCTATTTTTTATTTTTATTTTGAATTTAAAAACTTAGAGACAAAACGAGATGAAAATTATGCCTCTAAATCCATATCAATTCTTAATTTTTATTTTTTTAAAAAGAATTTAAAAAATTAGAGGCTAAATTTGGGAAAGGAATTATGTCTCTAAATCCATCTCAAATCTAGTTTTTTTAAAAGTTTTTTTAAAAGGATTAGAAATGGAATTTGTGGCAAAACATTAGTCTAAAAATATATGTCAAATATTAATTTTTATTTTAAAAATCTAAAATCTAGAGACAAAGTTTGAAATAGATTTTGAGAAAGAAATATTCAAATCAAAATTTTATTTTATAAAAATTAGAGATATATTTTGGGACAAAATTGGTACCTTGTATCGTAGAGGATCACTCATTCTAGCTGCCTGTTTGGTAGCTTTTCCAGGGAGGAAAGTTACAGGGAATTTCATCCTTTTTTTTTTAAAAAATGTTTTCCTTCTTTAGTGTGCTTTCCTAAGTGGGAGAAAGAAAGAAAATCAGGAAAACCAATTGTCCTATGAAAGATAAAAAATCAGGAAAACCAATTGTACTGTGCTGCCTTTTTTCCATGAATATTTTCCATAAAAAAAAAGTCACGAAAACTGGTTTTCCAGCTGGAAAATCGGGTGAAAAGTCCAAAATATCCTCATGCTTTTGTCAGAATTCCAAAAATGTCCTCCAAGCCCTAAGTCGTTCTAGCTCCAAAGGTGCTTCGTTGGTTATGGCTTCATCGTCTGGTCTTTCATCGGTTCGTCCGAAAGTGCCTCTCCCTCAGGTCTCTTTGTTCTCCGATCTCCAACCCCTCTATTCCTCTCGCCTGGTCTGTCGATTTTTCCAGAAAGATGAAGAAGGAGGTTGCAGAATGGGTCCCTGTATCTCATCGTCATTCTGGATTTGCCAATGAACATGATCGACGTTGTCAATTTTGTTACTGAACACGAAAGAACATAGAGAGGATGGCATCAAAGAGAGACCGATGTCGACTGGCGATGATGACGTCAAAGAGAGAAACTTGAGGGAAATAGAGGAAGAGGGATTATATTGCAAATTGAAAGGAAAAAGCTAAGGGACTATATTACAAATAGAGGAAGAGAAGAGATGAGGAAGAGGGATTATATTGAAAGATAAAAGCTAAGGGACTATATTGAAAAGATGGATAAGGATAGATATGACACAAATTGCAAATTAAAGGGACTATATTGAAATAGAAAAAAGTTAAAGGACAAAAATAATAGTTAAGCTAATATCTTACTAAACACATTTTTATCTGTGTTATAAATAATAAATTTAACACATGGGTATTTTAGTAAATATGTTCTATATACTAAACATATCTTTTTCTTTTTGCATCTCATACCAAATATTTTTTTTTCACTATTCTTTTTTTTTCATTTTTGTTTTCCTTTCCTATCATTTCTTGTCTTGTGTACCAAGCGGACCCTAATATACTTGTTTCCGATAAGATACTTAATGTTGTTTTATGTTTTTCATTTTGTTGGTTCAAACTCTGATTGGAATCCGCATTTGATGTACGTGGTCACTAAGTCTTATTTGGATGCTCTATATTTTTTTATTTTGCATAAATCAATTAAAATGTCATATAGTCAGCCAAAAACCCTTTCTACTCTTGTTTTCTAAGAAGTTTCTAATACAATCATATTGTACATGGGTTGGTTGGTACGTAAGGAGGAAAAAATTAAGGAAGATTAATGACTTTGACCTATCTAGTATTTCTTTAATTATATAAGAAGTTTCAATGTATATCGGTTGGTTGGCACATCCACATTGTATCTTTGGTCTGCGCTTTGGTTCATTGTAATATTAAATATTATAATGTAACAGACAGAACCCCGTAGAATCACCTTGTGTGTATAGATATCAGCATAAATAAGGGTTTGATGCAGTACTAGTGCCATTATGCCATACATAATATCGTTTCATTACAAATTTTAGACATCAAGAATGAGGCCAGATGACAATAGGTTCCAACGTCCTTCCGATCGATATTAATTATGCCCTAGTGTCTAACAGCAGCACTACTCCCCCTTCCAATCCTATTCCTAATTATTTTCGCAGTATCTCTGACAGAGATAATTCCGAAGTGTTCAGGAGAGATACAGGGCGGTTGGGAAATTCCAGTACCAATTTTACCGAAAGGGTTGTCATCAACATCATCGATTCCACATCCAACCACCCCTATCCAATGACCAGTTTAAGCAAGGGAGTCACAAGGATAGTGAAACGCAGTGACAGAATTTCCACAACACCCCTCAATAACCTTTCTTCTCTGCCGGGGACCCACTCAAATAGAGCTTTGCCCCAGCCCTGATCTTTCGACAGTGTCTTGGGAATGCAGTTACAATCTCATAAAATGGGAAGTCAATTCGTCGTCGACCATCTATAAGTCTGGGGAGCTCTTTAGAAGGTAACAGTGGATTATCAACAACTTCCATTCGTCACCAACCATCTACAACTTCAAGTACTTCAATTCCGTCGGGGGAGCTCTTTAGAAGGTAACAGTAGATTATCAACAACTTCCATTCGTCACCAACCATCTACAAGTACTTCAATTCCGTCGGGGGAGCTCTTTAGAAGGTAACAGTAGATTATCAACAACTTCCATTCGTCACCAACCATCTACAAGTACTTCAATTCCGTCGGGGGAGCTCTTTAGAAGGTAACAGTAGATTATCAACAACTTCCATTCGTCACCAACCATCTATAAGTTGGGGGAGCTCTTCAGAAGGCAAGAGTGGATTATTGACAACTTCAATTCGTCACCAACCATCCACAAGTTGGGAGAGCTCTTCAAAAGGTTACAGTGGATTATCAACAACTTCAATTCATCATCAACCACCTACAAGTCTGGGGTTCGAAGATCTCTTCATAAGATTACAGTCTTTTATCAGAAACTTCAATGGGTGACCAACCATCTACAAGTTGGGGGAACTCCTCAGAAGGTAGCAATGGATTTGGTTGCGTGATCTCTTTATCCCTCACTCAGTGAAAAATTGAATTTCAATTTTTTTTTACTATTACATGCATAGTTGTCAAAATCGCGATTTAACTCTTAAAATCGTACTATTTTACGTTTCTACCCCCCAAATCGAGTAAACTCGTACATAAACTCGGTCAAACTCGGTCAAACTCGGTCAAACTCGGTTGAAATCGGTCAAAATCGCTGATTTTACCGAGTTGGAACAGTGCAGATCAAATTTTTTTTTTAAAGAATTGCAGCCCAAATAGAATAGTGCAGCCCAAATTTTTTTTAAAGAAGTACAGCCCAAATAGAATAGTGCAGCCCAAATTTTTTTTTAAAGAATTACAGCCCAAATTGTTTTTTTTAAAGAATTGCAGTCCAAATAGAATAGTGCAGCCCAAATTTTTTTTTTTTAAAGAAGTGCAGCCCAAATATTTTAGTTTGTCCCATTTGTGGTGTTGATAGAATATCATTTGTGTTGTATGGACATCTTTTGTATGTTCTATGTTGTATGGACATCTTATGTATGTTCTATGTTGTATGAACATCTTATGCATGTGGACATCTTATGTATGTTCTATCTTGTATGGACATTTTATGTATGTTGTATGGACTATGGACATCTTGTGTATGAGTTTAATTAGTGAATGTATATATTGAGTAACATGAAAGAGTAAATGTAAACTCTTACGAGTTTACGATCCGATTTTACGATCCGAGTTTACCACCCCTCCCTGAGTTTGGGTAAACTCTCGATTTTGACAACCTTGATTACATGGTGTGGTTTTGATTATGCGTTTATCGTTGTTATGATTTGCGTAATTTGTTAAGTTGCCTCCATTTTTTTAATGTAATTTAATGTTTATATGAATCATGATATTTGATACATTAAGTGTTGAAAGTGATATACCAAATTATTATTTATATTAATAACATTAAAAGATAGAAAATTTAAAACATAAATGAATTCATCCATTTTAATATTGAAATTGAAACTTTTTTTCAAACATAAGAGTTGAGACAAATTTAAAACTTACACTCCTAACTTAAATGACAAAATTAAAATTTTAAATTATAAACTAGCAAAAACTGTCCACATGTTCGGATATATCATTTTTTTCTATTAATGATTTAGATAGTGTTAATAATCGGGGACAAAATTGACAATTCTTTAAAGAAGTGGGACAAATTTCACCATAGCAATAGCCTAAAATACCGACAGAAATAATGGAAAAATAAGAAATTTAGTCGAAACATCATATTTGCGACTGAAAATATTCGATCGCTAACTTTTCTTTCTACTCATTTCCAATTGAATATGATAACCCTATTGAAATTCACTTATTGAAATTTAGTAGGAAATATCCTGCCACGTTCGACAAATTATTTTTTTAAAAAATTATGAGGTACTGCCGTGAGCCCCCTCTGACAATTTTTTTTTATTTTATATAATCATCAGGTGGCTCGAGCCATGGCAGGTCGAGCTACCCTCAAAATATATATTTGATACATTAAGCGTTGAAAGTGATATACCAAATTATTATTTATATTAATAACATTAAAAGATAGAAAAGTTAAAACATAAATTAACTCATCCAGTTTAATATTAAAATTGAAACCTTTTTTTTTTCCGAACGTAAGAGTCGAGACAAAATTAAAACTTACTCCTAACTTAAATGACATAATTGAAATTTAAAATTGCACACTAACAACATCTAATAAACTTATCCATGTGTTCAGATAGGTCACTATTGTCTATTAATAATTTAGATAGTGTTAATAATTGAGGGACAAAATTGACAATTCCTTAAAGAAATGAGACAAATTTCACCACAGCAAAAGGCTAAAATACCGACAGAAGTAAGAGTCGGTAAAGTAAGAAATTCAGTCAGAAAACTATATTTGCGATTGACAATATTTTTTTTTAATAATCATGCGGTGGCTTGAGCTCTCCTCAAAATAATTTTTTCAAAAAAAAAAATTAAAAGAGATTTTGAGCTACCTTAACTTGACGTGGTGGAGATCATGTGACAAATAATTAGTAAAAAGATAGTTAACTAAAAAATTGAGCTGTAAAAAAAGATGACATGACAAGAGTTTCAGTCTATATTAGCATTTAAATAACGGTCAACTGACAGTAAATTAACTTTAGAAGGTTTTCTGTATAAAATGAATGTTGAGAGAGTCTTTTGCTGAGTTTGAAACTTTAGAAAGATTTTTTACACATGAATAAAATTTTTGTGGGGTAAAGTGCAATTTCCCCATAAAAATATAGAGAGCTCGAGCTACCATATCTCAAGCCTCCTAATAAGATTTTTTTTTAATAATTATGAGTGGGACAAATTTAATACAAAACAAATATGTATAACAAATATGTGTACAAATTATGTGATATTTTTAATTCACACTTTCTCTTCAAATTAAATTGCTACATATGATATTAGCATAATTAAATTGTTCATATATCTAGTATAATAATTAAATATTATTTCAAAATAACTTAATTAAGTTCTAAAAAAATTAATAAAATAAAAAAAATTCAAGAGGTCTTTTTTTCTTTGTGGAGGTAAATGTTTATTATTTTATAATACATGAAAAGACTATTGTAATACCTAGATACTACGACTATGAAAAAGCAAAAGTTCGGACATGTGTAAAATTTTTCACAAGTAAATGATACTTACATTTATTCCAGACTAAAAATAACAAATATCCGTAAGAACGAATTTTTAAAAGGAAGTAATAGTGTGATAATTCTTGTGTCTGACGTTTAAATTCATATGACTGCATGTGCTGTTATCTAAATTTGCATGCCAGTATGATATGCGTTAGTGTTGCATGGAAATTTGAATCACTGTTTATGTTTTGCTCATCTGGATGTCCACTGGGGTTGAATGATCTGTGAGAGATTGGCTATTGGGCCAGGATTAGGCCAACTATAGTGGCGTGAGGCCCAAGGGGTTAAACAAAAAAATTATTAAATTATTATCAAATTATAAATAAATAATATACATATGGTAGAGACGTATAAAGCCTAGAAGAAATGAGGTAGGGTTAGTTAAGTTGAATAAAAGATAAAATTAACATTCATGTAATAGGATAAGATGGGATCTTGCCAACAACATAAAATAATATATATATATATACACACATATATATGGGATAATTTAGGGAGGAGGCGTGCAAACCTAGGGACAAGAAGGGAAATGAGATTAGGCTTCTAGAAGGATAATGTAATTAAAAAAAAAAAATAAAAAAGGAGATAGGTGACAACCTAATGATATTAGTAATATTCTAATAACTTAACAAACACTAGGCTAAATAAGCAAAAAGAAATATAATGCAAGCTATTCTAGATAAAGCAAGATAGTTAAGAAAACAAACAATAAAATTAAAGAAAGCAACAAATAATTATGAGTAGGTGTGATGTTTATTAAACTAAGATAAAATATACAAGATCCAGTGGAATTAAAACTAAATAAACCATCTAAATCCAATATCTAATTTAAATTAAACTAAACTAACTAGAAATCCTATCTGACACCTAATCTAGTTTCTAAATGAAACGACTAAGCCTAAATTAAACAAAAACACTACGACCTATACACTTGAGAACCCTAGAAACCCTTTGACACTTGACGCCTACACACACTCATGCACTAAACACACAAGACACACTCAAGGTGACTAAAACGATTGTACTTTAATAAGATTTTGTCATCAAGTATTATGTGAGATGAGGTAGGATAAATCTCCTGGATTAGTAGTATAGTAGCATTGGTAACAAAATATGATAATAACTGTGGAATAGGCATGACATGCAATTTGAGAATTTGAAATATTAAGTTATTATGACGAATCTTCAGTTATAATTATTAATTTATCATAATAAAATTGTTATTATGATTCGGTTGTGATTATTATTTTATCATAATAAAGTTGTTATTATGATTGAGCTGTTATTATTAATTTATTATGATTATTAATTCAAAAACTTGATGACATACAAATGGGATAATGAATTATAATTTATTAAAGGCTTGACTAACATTTTGTTCCGTCATTAATGATTTATTAATTATTTCAATGTTATTTTTAATTCTGTATTTGATTTTTTAGTAAGTTACTAAAATGGTAATGATAAGGAGTGGGGCATATAGTTAGCATTTTTCTAATTTTATTACTTCTTTACATCTTGAACTGTTGTAAAAAATAGAATATTTTAAAAGGATATTTTAAATTGTTGTGAAAATAATTTTAGAAAAATAATTTAATTATTTTTATACTTATCTGACATGGTGGGAATTATGTTTGTTATATATAATTATCTGTTTATTTTAAATTTAATTATAATCTTATTTTTATAACTAACTATTATCTACTATCTCTATTATCCCATGATCATATTGTTATAATTATCTTTTCATATTTAATTATAAATTCAGGAAAAAAAGTTTTTAGAATATTTGTCCTCCATCTCTTGCTTCTAGTTTTTAGAACTCTAACCTAACCATTTTGATATTGGGTTATACAACTTTTCTTTTTCTACTGTTCTGTGACCTGAGATTTATCTCAGAAGGATTTGTTTTATCGTGAAAAAAAAGCCACGAATCTTTCCTTAAAGACATGTCAACCAGAGCACGACTTAGACTATATTTTACTGATAAATTCCTCAAATTTTTCAACAATCTTAAAGAAAGAAGTTCTAGGATGGAAGAAAAAAAAATGAGAGTGTGATGAATCAGAGAGAGGATATTCGTGAGTGCAATTGAGAGAGCCGAAGGCAAAGGCGGCGACAAAAGAGAATTCCATCCATTACATCTTAATTATATGAATGAATTTGGAATTCCCTCCCAGTATCGACGTGGATGATGGATTTGTTGAATTTGGAGAAGACCAAGATGATTTGAAGGTGATGATGGTCGACTTGCTTCTCCCAGCATTCAGTAATGCTCAAAATGTTCTAAATGCATTATTATGTGTATGTTACAGTATTATAAAATATAATATTAAAATAATCATAAATTAGTTAATTATATGAATGAATTGGAAACTGATGTCGGTGTCCTAATATGTGTGTGTGTGTGTGTGTGTGTATATATATATATATACTGTGGGGCCTTGATGTGTGTGTGTGTATATATATATCTGTTATTTTTTTTTGCAATTTGTAAGGTATTTGTGGGTGGATGCTGAGACTGTGATTTGGACAGTAAGTTTGATAGAAATTTGTTTTCAATTAAAAGCGAATCATGGTAGTTTTTTTCTTTAACTCAAGGGTGGTTCTTTTTTTTTTTGTGAAACAATGATTCGTAATTCGTTAAAATGAAATGTGATTGATAATTTTAATATTGATTCAGTTTTGACAGTTGTGATTCTTAAAGCTTGACTTATCAAAAATTAATTTATGGTTTTGAAATTATCTTTTCTAAATTTGAATTATTTGTTTTTTAATCATGACTTTTATAATTGGTTATTTGGTCCAAATTATCTATTCTGAGTTTCAGAATGAGTTTTTTGATTTGTTATTTGATTTAAGTAGTACATGGATGATTCCTTTGTTTTATAACAAAGTTATATGTGGGAATGTGTATATGCTGTGTTGGGCCTTTCTTTTTTCCTTTTTGATGATCAGGACCTTTATTTCATTGATACGTGATACTGTATGCCTTTTACACGTAGCCGTAGTACATTTTTTGTGTATATAATATCATCTTGAGTTAGATGATTATATTTGAGTTTAGAGTCATCTCTTTTGAATTGGTGGTTTTCTTTCTGGCTGGAAGTATTTATTTTGCTAGAACAATACTGCATTCTCCTATTTGTTCTGATTATATAAGTGATTATAAATAACTGATTTTATTGGAATAGTGCTTTAATTTTGGATGTGGATTAAAATTCTTACATGATGATGTTTTTTTTTTTAAATTTTGAAAGTTATCTTCACCAAAATTCATATATGATGCGGAACTTTCTCTTTAATCTATCACATAATCTTCAAATGAGTTAGATTATGATCCTAACTTTTCAAAAGTGGCTTTGATGTTAAATGGTGATTTTGACATGATGATATTTTTAGTTTGAATGCTATCTGCTATGAGAAAAATAATATATATAAAACTATGTGAGAATCTCATGTGATATATGTTGTCTTGTGTGCTTTAACTAAGATTGTTGAATATTATATACATATACATATACATATATATATATATATATATATATAGAAAAATAAATTTTGTGAGCTTTGAGAAATTTCACATATATGTAAATTGTGATTTTACTTGTGATGTGGTCTTATAAGAAAATTGTGATTTTAAGTGAAAAGAAAATTGTGGAATTCTTGAAAATGGCACAATAGCTATCAATGTGGGAGTGTCCAATTTTATAAATTAAAAATGTCTTCGGTTAAATTATTCACATTGTTATTATTATTAAATAATATTATGAATTACACTTATCATTTTGAAACCAAATTTTATTGTGATTGTGTGACCAAAACTTTTGTGAATATTGACATATAAAAATTTTGAGTCTATTTGTAAATAGATGATACCATCTCATTGAGATGATGATATATCATTTTTGAAAATTGGAAAAAGCATTTCAAATGCTAGTTTTTTATAATATTTTTTATTGTACAAAGAGATACAATAATGTTGAGTTGTTGGTCATAAAATTTGAGATTGAAAAGTTCTTAAATGATTCTGTGTAATTATATTTTTAAATAATATTATTATATGGTAAATAAATACATATGTGCATATATATTATGTGTTTTCATGTCCACCAATAATAATTTTGAGACTTTAAGAAGAGTTAATTATGTGTTAAAATTAAAGTATACATACATTGTGGTATCATTCTTACAAATTTAAATAAAATTCAAAAAATGAAATTTGTTTTAGAAACCTAGTAAGATATCACATGAATTGTGGAAAGAGAAAAAATGACCTACCAAAATACTTAGATATTTCCTATTAAAGCCCAGATTACAAAGGTTGTTTTTATCATCTAAGATCGCTAAACGCATGAGATGACATGGTGAGGATATGAATAATAATGGGTTGCTTAGACATCCTAAAGACTCTGAAGCTTGGAAAATGTTTGATTTGCTCAGACATCCCAAGTCTTGGATTGCTAGACCCCATAATACTCTTGAATATTTAGAGGGACTTAATGAGTTTTTAGATTTTGCATTTGCAAATAATAGTGTTGAGGGTAAAATTATATATCCATATCCCAAATACAAATTCAAAAAGTGGCAAGTTAGAGAAGTTGTACACGAACACTTAATTTTCAAGGCATTTCCACAAGGTTACACATTTTGGTCTAGACATGGGGAGACTCTTATGGTACAACCCTCTGTAGAAGCTGTTTCAAGGGTAGATAGAATTAACTTAGATAATCCTATACATGACATGGTACATGATGCAATTGGTGTCTATGCTAAAAATAAGAGGGTAGACATTGGTGAGACTATTGTTTTGTCAAATCAAATGAATAATAAAACTAAAAAGTTTTATGAGTTGTTTGAAGATGAACAACATAGTTTGTACGAAGGATGTGAGAAATTTACGAAATTATCATTTTTGATAAGACTGTACCACATTAAGTGTATGTATGGGATAACTGACAAGACAATGCCAATGATATTAGAGTTATTGGCAGATGCATTTAGACATACCAAAATTCCAACATCTTTCTATAAGGCTAAAAAAACTATTAATAAATTGGGGTTTAGTTATACTAAAATTCATGCATGTTTGAATGACTGCATGTTATACTGGGGGGATAATGAAAACAAAGATGCTTGTAAAAAAATGCAATATATCTAGATGGAAATCTAAGGGTAAAGGTGTGTCAAATGAAAATGGAAAAAGGAAAAATGACCTACCAAAATACTTAGATATTTCTTATTAAAACCCAGATTACAAAGGTTGTTTTTATCATCTAAGATCGCTAAACACATGAGATGACATGCTGAGGATATGAATAATGATGGGTTGCTCAGACATCTTAAAGACTCTAAAGCTTGGAAAATGTTTGATTTGACAAATTATCAATTTGCTTTAGTTCCCCATAACGTTCGTCTTGGGTTAGCAACTGATGGTTTCAATCCATTCGGGAATTTAAGTATAAGTTACAACATTTGGCCCGTGGTTCTAATACCTTACAATTTGCCACCATAGATGTGCATGAAACATAGTTCTCTGTTGCTGTCAATGATTATTCCAGGGAAGATAGCACCGGATAATGATATTAATGTCTATTTGTGGTCGTTGATGAATGAGTTGAAAGATTTGTGGACAATTAGTGTTGAAACATATGATGCTCATGCAAAGGAAATATTTACAATGCTTGTAGCTATTATCACTACAAAAAAAAAGACTTTTGGTGGCGACTAAAGTCGCCACCAAAAGTCTAAAAGTCGCCACTAAAAGTCTTTGGTGGCGACTTTTAGTGGCGACTAAAGTTGTTGGCGTAAGTCCGTGGCTGATTCTTTTGGTGGCGACTTTCAAAGTCGCCACCAAAAGTTACCTTTAGTGGCGACTTTAGTCGCCACCAAAAGTCATTTTTATTGCAAAAAAAAAAAAGAAAATTCGTGAAAAAAATGATTTTTGGTGTTAGCAAAAACTACCGCCACCAAAAGTCACTCGTCATCTTTTTAGATCCGGATTGGCCCGGAAGGTCGATCCGAGATCCATTCGACTCGTGCGGGTCTTGGCCGATCCAATAACTCGCTATCCCGAGCTGACTCGATTTTTTTGTGTGCAATATTCAAGTTTATTTGAAATTAAACCAAACATGTGCATACCTGAGATTCGAACCTGGGTCCCTTGCTTGCAGCCATGTGTGTCTTGCCATTCTGCCACTGCTTCATTTGTGTTATGTAAGTGCAAAATATTATATATATCTATATATATAATATGTTAAAAATATTTTAGGTCAAAAATATTATAAAACAAAAATAAAATAATATTAAACTTAACAAAAAGCAAATATATTATTACTATTAGAGTCACCACAAAATTCAAACTTCAACTAATTTCATAAAAAAAAAAACGATTTCACTTAAAAAAATAGACTTCAGTCGTCACTGATAATCTAATTTTTTAAAAAAATTAAAAAATTTAAAAAATTTAAAAAATTAAATTTCTTTTAAATATAATTAAGAAAAATAAAAAAATTGAATTTTTTAAGTAAAAAAATGACTTTTTTAATTTTTTTAAAAAATTAGACTTTTGGTGGCGACTCTAATTTTTTATTTTATTTTAAAAAATATGACTTTTTTTTATTTTTTTTTAAAAAAAGACTTGTCGCCACCAAAAGTCTAATTTTTTATTTTATTTTAAAAAATCTGACTTTTTTTATTTTATTTTAAAAAAGACTTTTGGTGGCGACTATAGTCGCCACCAAAAGTCTAATTTTTTATTTTATTTTAAAAAATCTGACTTTTTTTATTTTTTTTTAAAAAGACTTTTGGTGGCGACTATAGTCGCCACCAAAAGTCTAATTTTTTATTTTATTTTAAAAAATTTGACTGTTTTTTTATTTTTTTTAAAAAATACTTTTGGTGGCGACAAAAATCTGACTTTTTTTTTATTTTTTTTAAAAAAAGACTTTTGGTGGCGACTATAGTCGCCACCAAAAGCCTAATTGTTTATTTTATTTTAAAAAATTTGACTTTTTTTTTATTTTTTTTAAAAAATACTTTTGAAAGTCGCCACCAAAAAGTCACCACTGAAAGTCAATTTTCTTGTAGTGTATGTTGACTATCAATGATTTTCTAGGTCTCGGGACTTTATCTGGATGGAATACTCATACCGAGTTAGCTTGTGCAGTATGCAATTTTGACTCTACTGCTTGTTGACTTCTATATAATCGAAAGTGATATTTTATAGCACATCGTCGCTTTTTAGACTGCCTAGGAGTAGATTTGATGGTACAGTAGAGAAGAGAGATCCACCTACGAAATTGACTAGATTTGACATTTTTAGTTATCTTTTTGCTATTAATGTGGTGTTTGGAAAAGATGTGGATAGTGAGGGACAGAGGAAAAGGACAAGAGGGGTTAGTGATGTAAATGCAATCCCTCAACAATGGTGCATGAAGAGCATATTCTTTGAACTTCTATATTAGGTGAACAACTTGTTACGTCACAATTTGGATGTCATACACATAAAGAAAAATGTTTGTGATAATATTATTTTCACACTGCTTAATGAGCCTGGGAAGTCCAAAGATCACTTAAATGCAAGGAAAGATTTACAAGAAATGAGTATTAGATCAGATCTTTGGCCAAATGAATAATGCAGAAAAAGATTTGTTCTTGAAGATATTGAAAAATATTATTGTCTCTGATGGTTATTCTAGCAATATCTCTAGATGTGTGGATTTGAGGTAGCAGAAACTTTTCAGATTGAAGAGTTACGATTATCATATTCTCATGGAGCAATTTTTGCCATTAGCTTTGAGAAAGACACTACTAAAGCATGTTACTGCAATTATTATTGACTTGTGTTCATTCTTTAGGAAATTGTGCAGTAAAGTTCTAAATGTTAATGATTTGAACAAGGTCCAAGATAGAATAGTGTTGAGATTGTGCAAAATTGAGATGTTATTCCTGCCTTCATTCTTTACAGTTATGGTACATCTCATGGTTCATTTAGTTGATGAAACGAAAATGGGCGGACCAGTTCAATATATAGAGAAGTAATTTAATTCCATGCGAAATTTTGTAATAACTTGTTTATTTATAAAGATTTCAATTACAGTACTTCAATTTGATCTTCTATAGATATCGTAGAAAATTAAAATCCTATGTACAGAATAGAGCTCAACTAAAAGGTTCTATAGCCAAAGGTTACATGGAACAAGAAGTTTTAACCTTTTGTTCAAGATATTTAGATGGAGTTGAGATATTGTTCAATCGACCAGGACGCGTTGATGATGAACTAAAGGTTGGATCATTTACGAGTGATAAAATGTTTCATGCAATCAGAAAGGTCATGGGGCGTTCTGAGTGATATACCTTGTCTCCGGTGGAGAAGTTGCAAGCTCATCAACATGTCTTGACCAATTGTATAGAAGTTGATCCATTTTTCAGTGTATATTGTCAATACTCGTTGTAGCTTTAGTTAAAATAATTCTTTTTTTTTTTCTGGGTATAGGGAGTTTAGGGAGATTACTAAGAGACAATTGAGAGGTCATACACAATCTTCAGCTAAAATAGGTAGGAGAGTGCATCGAGAATTTGTTGGATGGTTTTCTCAACGTGTAAGTAGCTTTTTTGGTGCCTGTAATATTCCATAAATTTTTTATTTAATTTGATTTTTTCTCTTTAGATTATGAAGGATCCTAGATCCCATTCTATGGATCTTCAATTATTTGCACAAGGCCCCCTTGATAAAGTAAGGTGATTTACTGCATATATTGTCAACAGATTTATATTATGAGTTGTTGAACGTGATGAAGGTTTGGAAACTCAGAATAGTGGAGTTTTCAGTACATTTGGAGCTAGAAGTTACGCGAACAACAGTGATGACTGCATGCAATTTGGAAATATGCCTTACTATGGTCAAGTTGTTGATATCATTAAGATAAACTACCATGGAAAATTTATGATAACGCTATGTAAATGCAAATGGGCAAATACGACTAATTCTATGGGTATGATTGATGATGGCTTTGGCTTTACTTCCATGAATTTTTCATGGTTGATCCACATTGGTGATTATGAAGACGATGAGCCATATATACAATCTTCAGAAGCTCAGTTGGTTTATTATGTAGATGATGAGCCAGGCAAGAATTGGAAGATAACTGTTCATCTAAAGTTAAGAGATTTTTATGAAATGAGAGATGATAAAGAAGAGTTGATATATAAGAATGAACCGTATCAACTATAATCATTGGAGTCTTTGTTCTCTGATAGTGAAGATAATCTACCCCTAGCTAGAGAGTTCCTTGAAAATATGGATTGAGAATTGTATTCAAGTATTTTTCACTTGTTTCAATTTTTTTATTATGATTTGTTTTTCATTTAATTTATTATTTTTTTCGTTTAGATGAATATGTGATTTTTTTTCTATTATTTAAAGATATAAGAATGAAGTGATTATTTAAGAAGAAAAACATATCAGACCCCACTATTAGACAAGATGCATCTAGTAGTAGTAGTCCTTTATCGACTCCACCAGCTAGTTACGGTGCACAGCCACAAATTATGGAGTTAGTCATTCCACCCGAAACTCAGATCACTCCACATACCTCATCAGCATCACATATTCCTTCCGATTCTGGTTCTATTTAGCCTGAGACACTATCAGACAACTCGAGACTCCACCTCCTACGACTTCTTCCACATAGCATTCCCACTAGGGTGGTTATTGGATGGTGGAGACGATTGGTAACTTGATTGAATTTTATGTCACCGTTTAATTTTAATATTATTTATAAAATTAAGCTAATAAATTTTCAATTCTTACAAAATGAAAATGGAGTTGAGTGTACTGAGCGAATGAAATTTCAGAGAAAAATCAGCAAAAGGCCTAATGAGTTTGAAATAGCATCCTTTGCTGAGAGCACTAGTCTGTGGATCCGATCCTATATATTGCTAGAGAATTAATATCTTTATTTAGTTGTTGGTTAATTGGAGAGTTTTATGGTTGTTTCCGGAAGATACTTAATGTGTTTCTATGTGTGTGTGTGTGTGTGTTTTTAATCTTTCCAACTCTTGCTGGAACCCGCGTTGGACGCACTATATGTCTCTATATTTTCTATTCATAAATTAATTAAAAGATCATATGACAGCCAAACAAGCTCAGTTTCTTTCTACTCTTTTTTTCTAAGTAGTTATTAATCATACCACACATCTCCAAGTCTATGTCATAATATATTGTATTGTAATGCGTAAAATTAATCAAGATTTATTTACTATTTGGGACAAAAAAAGAAGACAAGTAACAAGATTCATTTTGTTAATTGACATTTTCAATTTTTATCAGTAAACGCCAACAAATAAATCTATATAGAACATCTTGCGGACTTGGGACACTTGAATGGTCAAGGTCTAATTTCTTTGATTTTTCTACTTTTTTTTTCTCCGCATTCTTGTTCCAGAACAATTCAGCAGAATTTAATCCAAAATTGAAGTATTGAAGCCTTTTTTTCTTCTGAAGAACAATTTTCAGAGACTTGGATAGTAGGATCGGTCACTACAACATTTTGGTTGTTGCACTAATCCAAAAAAAAAAAAAACTGCTCCATTATAAGAAAATTACAAATTTAATTTAAGACTAAAAAATCAGTTTTAGATTTGTGAAAATTCAATCTCAAGTGAATCTGAGTTAGAATCTGAGATGAATTTTTTTTTGGTCTCTAAAATTGGCATTATTAATTCGCTGAGACAAATGTTAGGCGACCACAACCACTATTGTGCAGCCCATATCTAATTCAATTTGAGTTGGATTTTGAGACAAAATTTAAAACAGAAAATTTTTGTTTCTAAATCCATCTAAAATCCTATTTTTTATTTTTTAAAAAAAATTAAAAAATTAGAGATAAAATGAGATGAAAATTATGTCTCTAAATCCATATTAAATCCTAATTTTTATTTTTTTTCAAAAAGAATTTAAAAAATTAGAGGCTAAATTTGGGAAAGGAATTATGTCTCTAAATCCATCTCAAATCCATTTTTTTATTTTTTAAAAAGATTATAAATGGAATTTCTGGCAAAACATTCGTCTCAAAATATATATCAAATATTAATTTTTGTTTCAAAAATTTAAAAACTAGAGACAAATTTAATAGATTTTGAGAAAGAAATATTCCTTTCCAAAATCCAAATCAAATTTTTATTTTATAAAAATTAGAGATATATTTTGAGACAAAATTGGTACCCTCTATCGTACAGGACACTCTTATTCTAATTGCCTCTTTGGTAGCTTGTCCTGTGAGGAAAGGAAGAGGGAATTTCATCCTTTTTTATTCCCTTGTTTGGTGTGCTTTCCTAAGTGAGAGAAGGAAAAAAAAGTCAAGAAAACAAGTGCTATTGTGCTTCCTTTTTTCCATAAAAAGTTGGGAAAACCGGTTTGCCATTTGAAAAACCCGGTAAAAAGTCCAAAATATCCTGATGCTTTTGTTAGAATTTTGAAAATGTCCTCTAAGCCCTAAGTCATTCGTAGTCTAGAGATGCTTCATTGGTTAAGGCTTCATCGTCTGGTCCTCCATTGGTTTGCAGCTCCAAAAGTGTCTTTCTCTCAAGTTTCTCTGTTCTTCGTTCTCCAACCCCTCTACTTCTCTCATATGGGCCGTCAATTTTGCTGGAAAGATGAAGGAGGTTGCGGAATGGGTCCACGTATCTCGTGCCATTCCGAATTTGCCAATGAACACTATCGACGACGTTGATTTTGCCACTGAACACGAAAGAACATAAAGAGGACGGTGTCGAAGAGAGAATGATGATGGCCGGCGATGACGGTGGCGAAGAGAGAGACTTGAGGGAAACAGAGGAAGAGGGTTTATATTGCAAATTGAAAGAAAAAAGTTAAGGGACTATATTGCAAATAAAGGAAGAGAAAAGACTGAGGAAGAGGGATCATTTTGAAAGAAAATAAGTTAAGGGACTATATTGAAAAGATGGATAAGACAGATATGACACAAATTTGCAAATTAAAGGGACTATATTGAAAGAGAAAATGGGCTATATTGAAATAGAAAAAAGTTAAAGGACAAAAATAATAGTTAGGCCAATATCTTATTGAACACATTTTTATTTGTGTTATAAATAATAAATTAAACACATGGATATTTTAATAAATATGTTCTATATACCAAACATATTTTTTCCTTTTTCTATTTTATACCAAATATAATTTTTTTCTTTTTCCTTTCCTTTTTCTTTTCCAATTTTGCTTTCCTTTCTTATCTATTCATTTCTTGCGTACTAAACAGGCCTTAATATAGTACTTGTTTCCCAGAAGATACTTAATGTTGTTTTATGTTTTTCATTTTGTTCGTTCAAACTCTGGTTGGAATCCGCATTTGATGTACGTGTGGTCACTAGGTCTTATTTGGATGCTCTAAATTTTTAATTAAGCATAAATCAATTAAATTATCGTAATCAGCCAAAAAGCCTTTGTTGGGTTTGACTTAAATTTAGTGGGTGACCCGGTTTGTAACCCGACCAACGACCCACGACCCATGACCCATGACCCATTTGTCTCTATATATATGAGTGTGAGGGAATTCATTGTAAGTGTGGTTGATGTAATTTCTCTCTGTATAGCCTCCGTCAGAAAATAATACAGATATTCTCTCTGTCCGTGGACGTAGGTCGCATTGACCGAACCACGTAATTTCTTTATGTGTTATTCTCTATCCTTCTCCTTGATTAATTGCATTTCAGTAACCTAACAAGTGGTATCAGAGCCTCGGTTCATTTTTGGTTCGTCGGTTACTGTAGCATGTCCGAAAATTTTCAGATCTGGCTCCAAAATTTCAGATCCTGCCTCGATTTAGTTGTTTTGGAGCATAGGAGACCATTCTCTGCATCTTTGGTGCGTTGAAGAACGTCGGAGACCAATTTTTGGTGGTAAGAAAATTTTCAGATCTAATTTTAAATTTCAGATCTAGCTTGATTCGCTTGTTTTTTTGGGAAAAAGAGACCGTTTATTGCATTTCTAGTGCATTGGAGATCGTTTTTCAGTTGTTTTGGCGAGTTTTTACGGTTGCGAGTACTGTTCATCACCGGAATATTCATCAGAAGTACTGTTCATTGCCGGAATCTTCATCGGAAGCACTGTTCATCGTCTTCTACGGTGAGGCACTGTAGCAGTCAACGGTCAACGGCACTGTAGCGACTCGGATACTGTAGCGACTCAGAACTGTAGCGACTCGGCACTGTAGCACGGTCAACGGTACTATTTGGTCAAAGTTGCTGTTTGGTCAAAGTTGCTGTTTGGTCAAAGCTGTTGTTTGGTCAAAGCTGCTGTTTGGTTAAAGCTGCTGTTTGGTCAAAAATTGCTGTTTGGTCAAAGCTGCTGTTTAGTCATAGTTGTTGTTTGGACCAAATTTTCTGTTGCGATCATTATTATTTCCTCGACACAGTTTCGGTGAGTTTATGTTTAATTCAGAAAAGAATTCTGAATTTCTGTGTGAATTTACTGGATTGTGTTAGATTGTGCTGGATTGGATTTCTGGTTTACTGCTGTGAATTTTGTTGGACTGCTGTGTTGAATTTCTGTTAGTGAAGTTCTGGTCAGTTTGCAAGGTTCTGAACAGTTTTGTGAAATTCAATTTCTGATTACGAAATTTGCTAGTAATTTATCTGCTGTTATTTGAGAAGATGTCGACTCATAAATTTGATATTGAGAAGTTCAATGGATCGAATGATTTCACTTTGTGGAAGGTAAAAATGAGGGCACTTCTGGTTCAGCAGGGATGTGCAGTGGCATTAGAAGGAGAAAGTAGTCTACCTAACACGTTGAAAGAAGAGGAGAAGAAGGAAATTTTGGCAAAGGCTCATAGTGCATTACTATTGAGTCTGACAGATGAGGTGTTGAGAGAAGTAGTTGATGAATCAACTGCAGCAGGTTTGTGGAAGAAATTGGATGATAAATACCAGAAAAAGTCTCTCACAAACCGGTTATATCAAAAGCTGCGTTTGTATACCCTGCGGATGACAGAAAATATGCAGGTAAAAGATCATCTTGATAATTTTAACCGAATTATCCTGGATTTACAGGGTGTTGGGGTTAAGATAGATGATGAAGATCAGGCTATCATTCTTTTGTGTTCTCTACCAAATTCATATGAGAACTTTGTTGACACTATGTTGTATGGTAGAGATAGTATCTCTGTTAATGATGTCAAAGATGCTTTGCAGTCTAAAGAGCTGAATAGAAGAGTCTCTAGTTCTAATGAGGATGGTGCAGAAGCAGGTTTGTATGTTGGCAGAGGCAGAGACACTAAAAGGGATGATGGAAAAAGAAGCAAGTCACGGTCTAAGTCGAGGAACAAAGGAGGACCTCGATGTTATCACTGTAAACAGAAGGGGCACATCAGGAAGAATTGTCCACAGAGGAAGAAGGGAAATGACGAGAAGGAACTGAATACCAGTGGTAGTGCTACGGTGGTGCAAGATAGTTCTGACGAAGAAGAAGACATTGATGTTCTCACAGTCAGCACCTCTGGTTCTGCAAATACTTGGGTCTTGGAGACAGGTGCATCTTATCATATGACTTTCTCACGTGAACTGTTTACTTCTTTCAAGGAGTGGAATGGTGTTGTGAGGTTGGGTGATGATGAGCAGCTCAGTGTTAAGGGCAGTGGTTCTGTGCAGATTCAGATGTATGATGGAATAGTCAGGACGCTTGATGCTTGGTATGTTCCTGGTCTACGGAAGAATTTGATTTCTCTTGGTACTCTAGACAAACAAGGGTACAAGTACTCTGGAGAGAATGGACAGTTGAGAATTTCCAAAGG
Organism: Biancaea sappan; assembly: GCA_037074585.1. NCBI lineage: Eukaryota > Viridiplantae > Streptophyta > Magnoliopsida > Fabales > Fabaceae > Biancaea > Biancaea sappan. The sequence goes on from CM073495.1 coordinate 3,922,251, forward strand.
TGCTCTGGTTATAATGAAGGGTAAATTGCAGCATGGCATTTACTTTCTGATTGGTAGTTCTGTGATGGGGACAGTGGCTGTATCTAAATCTTTAGGGAAGGATGATGATTGTACAGAGTTGTGGCATTACCGATTGGGACACATGAGTGAGAAAGGGCTATCAATTCTAAGTAAACAAGGATTGTTGAAGGAGCAGAAACTGGGAAACTGAAATTCTGTGAAGTTTGTGTTATGGGTAAACAACGCAGAGTTAAGTTCAGTTCTGGGAAGCATACTTCTACGGATGTTCTGCAATATGTTCACTTAGACTTATGGGGTCCTTCTCCAGTTGAATCTTAGGGCAAATGCAAGTACTTTGTTACTTTCATTGATGACTACTCTAGAAGGGTTTGGGTATATTTTCTGAAATCCAAAGATGAAGTGTTTGGGAAATTCAAGGAGTGGAAGATCATGGTTGAGAAACGGACTGGAAAACAGGTCAAAACACTTAGAACTGATAATGGGTTGGAGTTCTGTAACGCTCCATTTGATGAATTTTGCAAGAAAGAAGGTATAGTGAGGCATCGCACTGTACGTCATACACCACAGCAAAATGAAGTTGCAGAACGTATGAATCAAACACTGTTGCAGCGTGCGAGATGTATGCGATTAAACGCTGGCTTGCCAAAACAATTCTGGGCTGAAGCAGTTAACACTGCTTGTTATCTGGTGAATAGATCGCCATCTACTGCAATTGACTTTATGACTCCTCAAGAGGTATGGTCCGGTAAACCTTCTGATTATTTTGGCCTGCGTATATTTGGTTGTCCTGCTTATGCTCATGTGAATGATGGTAAACTAGAGCCTAGGGCAATGAAATGCATATTTCTAGGGTATGCACCTGGAGTTAAAGGGTACAGACTGTGGTGTACTGAAAAGGATAGAACTCCAAAATTTATTACTAGCAGAGATGTAACTTTTGATGAGTCTGCTATGTTCGGTCAGAAGGAGGAGCTTGGTAGTCATGCAGGTAATAATGATCAAGGTGCCAAACAGAAGGTGGAAATTGAAGTTCAAACTTCAAAAAGGGTTATAACAGACCTTGTACAACAGCCCAGGGAAGAAGAAAAATCACAACCTATAGCAACAAGGAGGGAAAGAAGGGAAATCAGAAAACCTATAAGGTATGCAGATTGTGTTGATATAGTTGATATTAATTCAGTCGCTTATGCCTTGGCAGTAGGTGAAAGCATTGATTCTGATGACCCGAGATCATATAAAGAAGCAGTTGAGAGTAGAGAAGCATCAGAATGGCTAGTTGCAATGAATAAAGAGATGCAATCTCTTGAGAAGAATGAAACCTGGGATCTTGTACCGTTACCAAAGGGAGTGAAACCGGTAGGATGCAAATGGGTCTTCAAGAAGAAAGAAGGTATTCCTAGAGTTGAATCAGCAAGGTTCAAAGCACGACTCGTGGCCAAGGGTTTTTCACAAAAGGAGGGAATTGATTATCATGAAGTTTTCTCCCCGGTTGTGAAGCATAAAACCATTCGTGTCCTTTTGTCCATGGTAAGTGTTTTTGACTTGGAGTTGGAACAACTGGATGTGAAAACTGCTTTCTTACATGGAAATTTAGAGGAGCAGATTTATATGTCACAGCCAGAAGGATTTCTTGATTATGGGAAGAAAGATCATGATGTTTGCTGAAAAAGTCCTTGTATGGTTTGAAGCAGTCTCCTAGACAGTGGTACAAGAAATTTGATGCATTCATGACTTCTCATAGTTTTCTGCGTAATCAGTTTGATAACTGTGTCTACTCTAAGAAACTTGCAGATGATTCTTATATTTATTTGTTGCTATATGTTGATGATATGTTGATTGCTGCAAAGAACAAGGTTGAAATTGATAGTTTGAAAGCTGATGCGCTATTTCCCGACAAGTGTATCGGGTCGCACAAGTAGTAAAGTGATGAGAAAAAGTTATCGTCCTCAGGGATTGACTTTAACAATTACCAATTTCACTTGATCAAGTTATATTTGGACAGAAGAAAAATGTAAAGATAAACTGAAAATAAACTAAACTAACAACAAGGAATTAACTAAACACCAAACGAAGAACTACGCCAAAACACAACGGGTAGGGGATTGACTTTCTTAACTCCTAATCCGATTAATTCATAGACAAACCAATCTTTGAATCGTTAAAGAATGCTTAGATACATTCACAGATTCCATTTAATGTTGGTCGAGTTCACGAAAATATTTGAACCCAATGTCTTGGTGAGCAAATCTTCCTAGCCAAAATAATTAGCTAATGTCTTAGTCCAATTAATTGGTTCGGAGTTTAAGTTCAAGAACTCATATGACCACGCAAACAAGATTATCTATGTCTAGACTAACCCGATTCACGGTAGAAGTTACAAGGGCATGTTTATATCAAGCTATGTCTAGCATTAATACAAACCCCAAATGCATCTAAGTGAAATGATCGCAATCACCTAAAACCAGTTAAACCAATAACAACTACTCTAATAATCAGAAATGCAATTGTATTTAAGCATCCAACAACAAAGCTTCATAGGAAGTCAATATACATCAATCCCCTAAACCCTAGAATTTATAACAAGAGGAAGAAATACATAACAAATATACAACAAAATATGATCAAGAGGAAGGAGAAAAAGGAAGAAAAGCTTCAAACTCAGTAGAGAAGAGGTCTCCCAGCTCCTCCATCCTTGCCCTAGCAGAGCTCTCTTGCCCTCCAACCTCCAGATCCTCAAAACATTTGCAAAAGAGCAATATATACAAGAAAGCTCGCAGGTGCAGAACCGGGGCGCCTAGGCGCCAAGCAGAAAAAAAGGAAAAAGGGGGCTGGCGCCTGGGCGCCAGCCCAAAACAGCTGGAAACAAGGGGTGGCGCCTGGGCGCCACGTTCTGACTCTTTGGCAGAGAGTTGAGGGGCTGGCGCCTCCAGGCGCCCTGCGTGGCGCCTGGGCGCCAGCCATCAGATGTGCAGCAGAACCTCAGATTATCCATGTTCCAGACCAGAATGGAAAGCCTACTAGAATGTACAACAAAAAGGCGTAAAAAGGCAAGGAAAAGACTAAAATAAGATAAAGCAAAGCAACAACTATGTACAAAGAGGGAAGCAAAAATGAAGGACAAAGCAAGGAAAAGGATAACAAAAACGGACAAAGAAGAGGAAAAAGCCCTAAAGAAGCAACCAAAATTAACCAAAATAGAGGACTCATCAAAAGCCTTGTTGAGCTGTGAGTTTGAGATGAAGGATTTGGGTGCAGCCAAGAAGATACTGGGCATGGAGATTTGGAAAGATAGAAGTGCAGGTTTACTGTATGTATCTCAACAGAAATACATAGAAAAATTGTTGCAGTCTTTCCAAATGAATAATTCTAAGCCAGTTAGTACTCCGTTGGCGGCACATTTTAAACTTGATGCTAGTACAATACCTATTACAGCTGAGGAAAAAGGGTACATGAGTTCAGTGCCCTACTGTAATGCTGTTGGAAGCTTGATGTATGCAATGGTGTGTACTAGGCCTGAACTGGCTCATGCAGTCAGTGTGGTAAGCAGGTTTATGAGTAATCCTGGGAGAGCTCACTGGAGTGCAGTTAAATGGATTATGCGGTATCTGAAAGGTACGAGTAATATTTGCTTGGTTTATGGTGCTGATAAATCTGATAGTGGCTTGGTTGGTTATACAGATTCAGATTATGCTGGAGATCTTTTGAGGAGGAGATCCTTAACATGCTATGTCTTAACTCTGAATGGATGTGCTGTCAGTTGGAAGGCAACACTTCAATCTACAGTTGCCTTGTCTACTACTGAAGCAGAATACATGTCATTGGCAGAAGGAGTTAAGGAAGGTATGTGGTTACATGGTTTGATTGATAGTCTGGGGTTAAATATTCAGAGACCTATCATTTATTGTGATAGTCAGAGTGCATTAAGTTTGGCCAAGAATCCAGTCTACCATGAGAGGTCTAAGCATATTGATATCAGATTGAATTTTATTCGAGATGTGATAGAAGACAAGAAATTATTCATCGAGAAGATAGCCACAGCAGATAATCCAGCAGATATGTTGACAAAGGCTCTACCTTCAGAGAAGTTCAAGCATAGCTTGGACTTGGTGAATGTTCGCATTCTATGAAGCCCTACAGGGCTTGAATGACAGAGATGAATTTGTACTTAGTTCTGGTGATTTGAGAGAATTCAAGTCAAGGAGGGAAATTGTTGGGTTTGACTTAAATTTAGTGGGTGACCCGGTTTGTAACCCGACCCACGACCCATGACCCATGACCCATGACCCATTTGTCTCTATATATATGAGTGTGAGGAAATTCATTGTAAGTGTGGTTGATGTAATTTCTCTCTGTATAGCCTCCGTCAGAAAATAATACAGATATTCTCTCTGTCCGTGGACGTAGGTCGCATTGACCGAACCACGTAATTTCTTTATGTGTTATTCTCTATCCTTCTCCTTGATTAATTGCATTTCAGTAACCTAACAGCCTTTCTACTCTTGTTTTCTAAGAAGTTTCCAATACAATCATACTGTACATGGGTTGGTTGGTACGTAACTTGCATCTTTGGACATAATAAGGAGGAAAAAATTAAGGAAGATTAATGACTTTGACCTTTCTAGTAATTCTTTAATTATATAAGAAGTTTCGATGCATCTGCACATTATATCTTTGGCCTCGGCTCTGGTTTATTGAAATATTTAATATTATAGTGTAATAGAACCCCGTTGAATCACCATGTGTGCATAGATATCAGTGTAAATAAGGGTTTATGCAGTAGTGCTATATATACATAATATCATTTCATTACAAATTTTAGACATCAAGAATGAGGCCCTGTGACAATAGGTTCCAAGTTCGTCCTTCCGATCGAAATTATCCCCAGGTACCTAACAGTAGCGCTACTCCTCCTACCAATCCTCTTCCTAATCATTTTCACAATATCTCTGACAGAGCTAATTCCGAAGTGTCCGGGAGTGATACAAGGCGGCCAGAAAATTCCAGTACCAATTTTACCGAAAGGGTTAACATCAACATCAACAACACCACAGCCATCAACCACAATCCAATGATCAGTTTAAGCAATGGAGTCACAAGGATGGTGAAGCGCACTGTCTTTGCTTCCAAAACACACCTCAATATTCCTTCTTCTCAGCCGGGGACCCACTCAATGTTTAAAGCTTTGCCCCCGCCCAGATCTTTCGACAGTGTCATGGGAGTGCAGATCCAAACGTCAATGTTTGTCCGACCATCTATAAGTCCGGGGAGCACTTTAGAAGGCAACAGTGGGTTGTCGACAACTTCAATTCATCACCAACCATCTACGATGGTGAATCGCAGTATCTTTGATACCACAACACACCTCAATAATCTTTCTTCTGAGCCGGGGACCCACTCAATGTTTAAAGATTTGCCCCCGCCCAGATCTTTCGACAGTGTCATGGAAATGCAGATTGGAAAGTTAATGTTTCCCCGACCACGACCGTCAATGTTTCCCCGACCAGGAACGCCAATGCTTCCCCGACCACGACCGTCAATGTTTCCCCGACCATGAACGTCAATGTTTCCCCCACCATGAACGTCAATGTTTCCCCGACCACCAACGTCAATGTTTCCCCGGCCACCAACATCAATGTTTCCCTGACCATGTATAAGTCCGGGGAGCTCTTTAGAAGGCAACAATGGGTTATCGACAACTTCAATTCATCACCAACCATCTACAAGTTTAGAGTTGGAAGAGCTCTTCATAAGATTACAGTCTTTTATCGGCCACTTCAATTGGTGACCAAACATCTACAAGTTCGGGCCTCCGGATCCCAATGAGCCACAGTTTTAACTGTGACAGTTAAAAATGTGACTAAAAAATTTGTTTCTTAGAACACTTTCAGCAATAGTTTAAATTATTGCTAAAACTTATACCCACAGTTAAAATTATGACTAAACGTGGATCTCGTCTCTAAGTTGGGGGATCTCCTCAAAAGGTAGCAATGGATTTGGTTGTGTGATCTCTTGATACCTCAGTCAATGAAAAATTGAATTTCAATTTTTTTTTTACTATCACTTGGTGTGATTTTAATTTTGCATTTGTAATTTGTTAAGTTGCCTCCATTCTTTTTCAATGTAATTTAATGTTCATATGAATGATGATATTTGATACATTAAGTGTTGAAAGTGATATACCAAATTATTTTTTATATTAATAACATTAAAAGATAGAAAAGTTAAAACATAAATGAATTCATCCATTATAATATTGAAATTGAATTTTTTTTTTCAAACGTAAGGGTCGAGATAAAATTAAAACTTACTCCTAACTTAAATGACAAAATTGAAATTTAAAATTACACACTAATAACATCTAATAAATTTGTCCACATGTTGGGATAGGTCATTATTTTCTATTAATTAATAATTTAGATAGTGTTAATAATTGGAGGACAAAATTGACAATTCTTTAAAGAAGTGGGACAAATAATAAAAAATTCAGTCAAAAAATCATATTTGTGACTAGAAATATTTAGTTGCTAACTTTTTTTTGGATTAGGATCAACTTCATGTATTTGAAAGTTCTAACTCTTTGTTAACCACGATTTTGTTTATTTATCTATAGTTAAAATTGTAGTTAAATGTAAATTTTAGTCACAATTTGATTTAATCACAGTTTTTATCATGACTAACAATGAGTTAAAGCCTTTAAATGTCTGGAATTGATCCATTTCTATTTTTTTCTACTAATTTCTAATTGAATATGATAATTCTATTGAAGTTCGCTTGCGGAAATTTAGAAGGAAATATCCTACCACGTCAGATTGCATATATATATATATATATATATATATATATATATATATAAAAAAATTATGAGGTGCTGCCTAAAGCCCCCTTTCTCAAAATTTTTTTTATAATCATGAGGTGGCTGGAGCTACCTTCAAAATTTTTTTTCAAAAAAAAAAATTTGAAAGAAAGTTTGAACTACCTTAGCTCGAATCACATTTTTACAATTTTTTAAAAATATTATTGGGGGCTCGAGCCACCATACCTCAAGCCCCCTAATAAGCATTTTTTTTAATAATTATTAGTGGGACAAATTTAATACAAACAAATATGTATAACAAATATGTGTACAAATTGTGTAATATTTTCAACTCACACTTTTTCTTCAGATTAAATCGCTATATACGATACTGGCAAAATTAAATTGTTCATATACGTAGTATAATAATTAAATATTATTTTAAAAAATAACTTAATTAAGTTCTATAAAAATTAAAAAAAATTCAAGAGGTATTTTTTTCTTTGTGGAGGTAAATGTTTATTATTTTATTATACAACGAAAGACTACTATAATATACCAGGTATTACGATGTTGTGAGGAAGTGGGAGCTTGGGCATATGTAAAATTTTTCACAAATAGATAAATACTCATATTTATTCAAAATTGAAAATAACAAAAATTCAGATGATCAAATTTTTAAAAAGAGATAATGATGCCCGTGGAGTTTAAGTCCTGTGTCTGACGTTTAAACTCATATGAGTGCTTGTGCTGTAATCTAAATTTACATGCCAGTATGATGGCCATTGGGCTAGGATTAGGCCACCTACAGTGGCGTGAGGCCGAAGGAGTTAAACAAATATTTTATTAAATTATTAACAAATTATATATATATATATATATATATATATATATATATATATATATATATATATATATATATATATATATGGGAGAGAAGTATAAAGCCTAGAAGAAATGAGGTAGGGCTTGTTAAGTTGAATAAAAGATAAAATTAACGTTAATGGTAATAAGATAAGATGGGATCTTGCGAATAATATATATATATATATATATATATAAACATATATGGGTTACGACAGGGAGGAAGCGTAGAATGTAATTCTCTCCTTAGTGCTAAGGTAAAAAAGGGTTATTAGTTTCTCATAATCGTTAAATTACTGTGTAATTCATTTTAACTGATGAGATATGCAACTATCCAATAATTATGAGAATATATATTAAAAAAAATAAGAGAAAGTTGACAACCTAATGATATTGGTAACATTCTAATAACTTAACAAACAGTAAACTAAATAAGCAAAAAGAAATATAATGCAAGCTATTCTAGAAGATAGGTGTCCTCCTACTAATAGATAAAACAAAGGTGTAGAGTTAGGCTTTTGAACAATTAAAACAATATATATATATATATATATATATATATATATATATATGAATAAGAATTGGGCATATATGACAACAAAAATAATAAGATAATACAGACCTAAATTGAAATCTACAAGTAACGGCGTGAACTAATATTATTAATAACTAAATTATAAGCAATCATAGATAAGAAAACAAATAATAAAATATAGATAAAGCAACAAATTAAAGAATTATGAGTGGGCGTGATGTTTAATAAAGTATTAAACTAAGATAGCATATACAAGATCTAGTAGAATTAAAATTAAATAAACCATCTAAATCCAATATCTAATTTAAATTAATCTAAACTAACTAGAAATCCTAACTAACATTTAACCTAGTTTCTAAATGAAACAACTAAGCCTAACTTAAACAAAAACACTACGGCATATACACTTGAGAACCCTAGAACCCCCTTGACACTAGACACCTAACTCAAACACACAAGGCACACTCGTGAACTCAAACACACAAGATCATCTAGGCGGCTACACATATAGAAACCCTAAGCCGTGGACCCTACCCTAGACAGCCATACATGCCCAAAGCTCCCCAACCTAGGACGTGCACCTCCCTCTTAAACTAAGACATAAGCCCCCACACCTTCAACCACATTCGTTGATAATCAAGCAACATCTCTTCGGAAACTTCACAAACAAGGTAAAGAGCAAAACCTTAACCTTAAATATACTTGCGGCAGGTTGTGAGAATTGGAGTCCTAATGAAGAATGAGCTTTAACGCCACTGTTACTTTCTTAAATTATTACATTGTAGTAAATCCCTAGCTCTCATTTACATCGTTCCTCGGGTAATGACTTGGTGACGATAATAATGTCATTGTAACCTAAGTAAGTGAAATGACTATATTTTAATATGATTATGTTATCAAGTATTATGCGGGATGATGTAGAGTAAATCTCTCGGGATTAGTGGTACGGTAACATTGGTAACAAAATGTGATCATAACCATGGAATAAGCATGACATGTACTTTGAGAATTTGAATTATTGAGTTATTATGATGAATCCATTATTATAATTCAATTATAATTATTAATTTATCATAATAAAATTGTTATTATTATTCTGCTGTGATTATTAATTCAAAAACTTGATGACATACAAAAGGGATAACGGATCATAATTTATTAAAGGGTTGACCACCATTTTGTTTCTTCATTAATGATTTATTAATTATTTCAATGTGATTTCTAATTTTATATTTGATTTTTTAATAAGTTATTAAAATGGCAAATTGGTAATGATAAGGAGTGGGGCATATAGTTAGCATTTCTCTAATTTTATTACTTCTTTATATCTCGAACAGCAGTATAATTTTATAACTAAAGAGTCAATTTGTTTGTACTGGAAATTATACAATTTTGAACAGCTTAAATTACAAAAATAATATAGGACACCATCCTACTAAAAATTTTTGAATTATGGTTACTTTGTGAATTCCTAAACAACTATGTTGCTAGCGCGCAGTAGTACAACGACGTTCGAATTTTTAGAAAGCTACAATATGGTAGGACCTTTTGTCTAGACAACACAAACGTGTATAGAATTCCTAAATATTGTGTAATAGTATCTCGACAAAACATAAATAACATGCCAGTGACTGATAAAGATTAAACCAATTATCAAACCAAAGCTTAGTCTTCTCTTGAAGTACACTTCCACAAGAAATTTCAAAACAAGTTTAAAGTTCAACCAATAACTAATCAACTTCCATTTAATTCTCACTTAATTTTTTTTTTCATATCTTTAACAAAAATGGACTATATAATTCTTAATTAATTTTTTTGCCATATCTGGAAACCTAAATGGACTACCTATCTTGATGTTGTGCATGTGCAAGATAGATTTTGTTCAAGCTATCTGATTTTGTAGCGGACACTCAAATGAAGAGCATATAGGGAGTATCAAAACCTAGAAAGTTCAAACTATAATGCCAAGCTAAATAAATTTTTTTAAACAAAAATAAAAAAATAAGACACACAACGGACTACTAAACAAGTAAATTACAAAGTATAACAAAGTAATCTCTACTACGGAGTTCTCAATCCTGTCTGACTTCAATTATTTGTAATTTGAATAATTGTAGCACACCTTTAATTAACGATAAAAAAACATGATACCTAATTAATTAGAAGCAAATACAGGGTCAACATTTATGTAGCCACTTCCCCCTTTACTATAATTATATACAACTAATAACATAAGCCTTTATAAACAGCCTTATGTAACAACTAATGTCGACGGAGGGTGAATAGCAGTAACAACAACAAAAAGACACGTACGATCAATGGTAGAGCGGGGTTGTAAATGAAATTGGGCTAAATATTTAACGAGTTTAGTGACAATTTTATCTAAACTAGCACTACATAATGGCAGATATAACAAAACTACTACTATGTAGTGGCGGTTTAGAAATAACCATCACTAAATAAAGGTCGTTGAGAGCAAACAGTTACTAAACAAGTGCCACTAAATTCTCGTTTTTTTGTAGTAAAACTTCTAACTATCATCCACTTTCTAGCTATCATTATTTCAAACTACAGGCACCATATATCCAGATTTGAAGACGCAAAAATCTTCAAGATTAAGAGGGAACAAAATCTATGCGCAGATAGACTAGCCAAAGAAGCCAGAAATGATAGTCACCCAACTAGAACTTATATCAAACCTCCCGATTTTGTGAACTAGTTCCGCATGGAGGATATTTGCTCTAACTAGCTTATTTGTCTTGGTTTTTGTATGCTGATACTGTCTACGACAATTCCCTTCCAAAGGTAGACGCTCTCTTCTTGTTCTCTTTTAATTAAAGAAGTACCCTTCCACCCAAAAAAAAAAGGAATCACTATTAGAAAATTGGGATATAATAGTAATTAAAATTGCTACAACAAACAATAAAAACTGTTGCTAAAACTTATACAATAAGCAACTTTATTAATTGTCACTATTAGATCAAGAGTTGTTGCTATAGCCTTGTCAGGATGTTTTTTTAGTAACAAATATTTAATTGCCGGTATACGTAGCTTTTTTTTTTAACTAAAATTAGCATAAATACTACCTTAGAATAAAAAAATTGCTAATAAATCTTAATTTTTGTGACGTCAATATTTACTACTATAATGTAAAAAAATTGTTACTAAATTTTATTTATGTTATTAAATATTAATATAAATAAAACTAGTAGTATATTTTTTCAAACTTAGAAAAATTTTCATAATTTAAATTTCCAGAAACACAAATAAAAATATAATTAGACCGATTGGTTCAATAAAAAATTGTTAGTAGTCATTATAACAATGAGAAAAATTGTTAGTATATTATATTTTTAGTAGCAATTATTATATTTGTCAGTAAAAAAATTGCTATCATTGTCTAATTTTGGGGTAGTGAATAAAAAATGTATATTTTAAAAGTCTTATAAAAATATTTTTTAAGATTAAAACTGATTGATAGTGTTTGATAATAATTTTGAAAAGTTAATGTAAATGTACATAATAAGAATAATGGGGTATATGCTATTATCGCTTTTACTTTTTGCATTTCCAAAAACTGAAAAGAAAAATCTATATCAAGTTGTTAAAATAATATAAAATAGGTTAAACAAAAAACTAATTTAGTTAGTTTTGTAATAACAAATTAGTTGAGGGTTGGAATTGAAAAAGGAAAAAAAATAATGATAGAAATTTAATTGAAGGTTTAAATATACTTGAGGTCCTTATAGTTTCATTGAAAAATAATTATAGTCCCTATAATTTAAAAATAATGAATTTAGTTCCTGTAGTTTTCAAAACTATGAAATAGGTTCCTGGAGATAGTTTTTGATTAGTCAATCGTTAGTCAATATTGACTGAGATGTTGACATCAGTATTAAAATCCATGTTAGTACTGACTGTGTATCACTTATTCTGACATAGACTAGTCACATGGACTCCCTAAAAAAAGTTTCAGTTTATTCACTTAGGTCCTTGGTCAAAATTTTCTTTTTGTCCAATTTTTTATATAAACTCATCTTCGACTTTGCCTATGTCCCTAGTTTGAAAATATATTTTTTTTGTCAAAATATCCCCTATAAACTTCTCAGTTTGTTCAATTTAGTCCCCATTCTTCACATTCATATTTTTTTCTCACAGTTTAGTCCTTCAAATTAGTCTATAATTTCATTTTTAGTCATGATATGATTTAATCTATCATTTGTACCCAAAAATAATACTAGAAATAAATTGAAATTCAAGTTTCAAAGCTTACCTTTTATTCACTTAGGTCCTTGGTTAAAATTTTTCTTTTGTCCAATTTTCGATATAAACTAGTCTTCTATTTCGTCTAGGTCCCTAGTTTAAGAATTTTTTTTGTCAAAATCATCCCCAACTTTTCAGTTTGTTCACTTTAGTCCTAGTTCTTCACCTTCATATTTTTTCTCACAATTTAGTCCTCCAAATCAGTCAATAATTTCACTTTTTAGTCATGATATGATTCAATTTATCATTCATACCCAGGAACAATACGAGAAATAAATTAAAATTCAAGTTTCAAAGTTGACCTTTCATTCACTTAGGTATAAATGATAGATTGTATTGTTTTTGGGTAGAAATGATGGATTTAATCATATTATGACTAAAAATAAAATTATGGACTGATTTGGAAGACCAAACAGTGAGAAAAATCATGAAAGTGAAGAAAAGGGATTAAAGTGAACAAATTAAAAAGTTTGTAGGGGATGATTTTGACAAATAAAAAATATATTCTTAAACTAAGGACGTAGACGAAATAGAAGATGAGTTTATATAAAAAAAATTGGACAAAAGAAAAGTAGGGACTAAATTGACCAAACTAAAAAGTTTTTAGGGGATATTTTGACAAATAAAAAATATATTCTTAAACTAGGGACCTAGACAAAGTAGAAGAAGAGTTTATATCAAAAATTGGACAAAAGAAAAATTTTGACTAAGGACCTATGTGAATAAAAGATAAGCTTTGAAACTTAAATTTTAATCCATTTCTTGTATCTTTTATTTTGGGTAGAAATAATGGATTAAATCATATCATGATAAAAAATGAAATTATCGACTAATTTGAAGGACCAAGCCGTGAGAAAAAAGCATGAAATTGAAGAATAGGGACTAAAGTGAACAAATTAAAAAGTTTGTAGGGGATATTTTGACAAATAAAAATATATTTTTAAACTAGGGACCTAGACAAAGTAGAAGATGAGTTTATATAAAAAAATTAGACAAAAGAAAGATAGGGACTAAAGTGAATAAACTAAAAAGTTTGTAGGGGATGATTTTGACAAATAAAAAATATATTCTTGAACTAGGGACCTAGAAAAAGTAGAAAATGAGTTTATATCAAAAATTAGACAAAAACAAATTTTGATCAAGGACCTATGTGAATAAAAGATAAGTTTTGAAACTTGAATTTTAATTTGTTTTTTGTATTTTTTATTTTGGGTAGAAATAATAGATTAAATCATATCATGATAAAAAATGAAATTATCAACTAATTTGGAGGACCAAACTATGAGAAAAAAGCATGGAAGTGATAGCTCAAACATAGGGAAGGAAGGGGAACTTTGCTCCATTAAGAATTTGAAGCTTTTGTCTCAATTCCTTAGAATCATCATCTTTACTCATTCTTCTACTGTCATTTTCTATTTTTCTGCTATGTATAACTAAACCGTTATTTCTAGGATTGCTTTGAACCATGTTATTGGATTAGAATTTGTTTATCTCTCTAATCTTATAATTATTGGATCCAATACATGTTTATTCAATTTATGCTTCATGCTTTCTCTAAGTTGGACCATCTTTAAGAATGTTTCTTGTGTTCTTGCTTTGCTTGAGAGAGTAGGAATAGAGCAAAATTGAATTGTGTGAGTACTTGAACCTCAGCAAAATAAGGGGATGGTTAAGTTAATAACCTAGGATAATATAGTTATTAACCTCACATAAACCAAATTAGGACTTGTGCACGAATTGAACCTAAAAAATCACATAAGGAATTATGGATGTTTAGACATAATCTTTAGGAAGCTTGGAAAATTTCCTTTGACGGCTAAAGATTCCTAGGCTAACATGTATTGCAATAAGTAAAAGATATATATATATATATATAACCAACTTTAGGAAGAATCATGGGGATTACACTCCTAGGACCCTTTGCATTGATAATTTTAATGATTAAGCTCTGTTTTCTGCATTCTTGCTGTCTAATTTTCATATTAATCAGTTTTCTTTGTTTTGAGAGAGAGAGAGAGAGATAGAGATGCATAGATAGATAACCAACTTAAGGAAGAATCATGTGGATTAACAATCCTAGGACCTTTTGCATTGATAATTTCATAGAATAAGCTCTGTTTTTCTGCATTGTTGCTGTCTAATTTTCATATTAATCACTTTTCTCTTTTTGACTTGCTCAACCATTGTTTAAGTGCAACATTCATCTCTTAGCCGCGTTCTGTCGAATTTTCATATTAATCAGTTTTCTCTTGTTGTGATGCCTATATTTGCGCAAGTGCATTTATTTTGAGTGCATCATATATAGTTATTGTAGAAAAATTCATCAAAAGTAACGAGATGCTTGGACTCATAGATTTTTTCTAAGATTATGAAAGAGTATTAGAAAATAATCTAGAAAAAATCTAATATAATAAAAATATAAAAATTATAATTTAGAAGGCGGTGAAAATAGAGAAGGTGGCAAATGATATCTAGAAGTTACTAGGCAATCAGAAACTACTTGGCTGTACATGGACTGTGTATAGAGTTGCTTAGAAGAGTATAAACCGACCTGTAAGCTTAAAATTAGGGCTATGTAGTGCGCAATGAGAGGTAATAAGAGAGAAGAAATTTCTTCTCTCTTGGCTTACACGTCCAGTACATTATTAATTATAAAAACAAGTAAAGATTTTATTGTTGCTGTCACACTCACAATAAAAATTATAGGCAACCTTCCCAAGAGAACAAGAGTTTATTAATCAGTAGTTGTTATTGGCAGCATAATATGTCTGCAGAATTGTGAGAGCAAGCAACGTTGCAGCTGCCAACACTTCTATGAATTTCCACACTGTGGGGAGGATGTGATCTCTAATAAAAAAATGCTGTACCAATTTCGCCAATAGTACCCACTGACACCTACACTTCGCCAATAGTACTCCTATGCCTCGTACTTGTTCAATCTCTCACACACTTCACTGTAACTGGCGTCCATCTATTCAGCCCCCTTTGTGATTTTCTGAAACAGTCTCACCAAATCCTCCTTCCTCTTCTTCGCATCATTCACTATAATCTTTGCTCTCCTTAAGCACCTCTATGTCATGCTCACAACATATCAAAGCTTGAAAGAAAAGAGCATAAGATGTGAATTTGCATCTTATAACAACCTTACTTTGCTCCCACCCAATCATATTCCTCCACTTCACTTCCGTTGTTTCCTTGATATGAAGTTGTGGGATTTCAAGTGCCTCATCGTTGAAGTTTACGTTGAAATCAAAGCTATCCTTAAACTTGACACGTTGTGGAGTGTTAGTATGAACAGTAACACTGTTGGTATTACTATTATTACTATTTGCTGGTCCAATTGTTATTCCAGAGGCTCGAAGCTTCGTGGCGCAGTGCTTGAGTTCCCGATGAGCTTGCTTCACTTGGTTATTTTGTTGGTCTACGATGGACAAGTGCATCAAGTGAAGGAGGTGAGCCACTCCAGACCTGTGAACTAAAGGAGGGTAGCCCAAGGCTTTCAAGGTCATATCAGCAACACGATGATCATCTTCAATGTTAATATTTTCAGGAAAAATCTTCCTATACAGCTTCTTAAGAATGATGAAGGGTACTTAGTTTTCCAGCAGTGTTAGATCATTTAGAGCACACGAGCTTTTCCTCGCTTCCAAGTAGGGGATCGTCAGAATAAACATTGGCTACGTTCTGCGATTCCATATTTCATAAAAATTTACAACACCAATTGATTAACAACATATATTTCAAATATGTGACAAAATTATCCAATTACTGCTTATTATTACAAAAAATTAGGTAGAATGTTCATGTCATTATTAACAATCTATTAAATTGTATAAAAACAAATTAAATTTTGTATAGCCCACCAACTATATGATTGAATCTTTCAAAATTTTTTTTATCACTTGTCATATATAATTTTATCAAAATATCTCATAACAAATAACTAAAAATTTTACGTGAGCCCAAGGCTTGATTGAGATGAAGGTTTGAACATTATCTTAACACATTCCACACCCCAACACAATTTTGAAAGTAGTCCAAATTGAGGTTATTTTTTTAAATTTTTAAATTTTTTAATTTTTTAATTTAATTTTGAAACTCTTTCTCTTTCTCTTTTTAAAGGGTTAACATAACAAAGCAAATATTAAAAATTTTATTCTTCAAACCTACTTGCCCACGTTAATGACAATTCAACATTAATTTAATGGAGTCAAGTTAGGATTGGCTATACCAGTCAATTTTTTTTTTAATTGAATTCTTAATCAATAGAGTTGTCTTCTTCTCTTTACTGTCAATATTAACTACTTTCCTATCGTACTCTCTTAAGTCATAATTTAAAGCTCTATCCAATCTATAGTCTTATTCAACGTTAAAAAGCATGTGCAGCCGCTAATATAATAATAGACTACTGAAATTAAACTTAAAAGTAAAGTTCTTGGTAGTAGAATAGTAAAATATGACAAGTGCGTGCAATGTTGCATAATTGAAGCACTTAACTAAAAATATAAAAAGAAAAAGGAACAACATTACGATCTGCGCTTCCATATAGCTGTGAATCCTGAGGAGAATCTCCAACGCGAAACACCCATCCACCAACATGATTTTGGCAAGCTGGCTTGGATTACATTAGCTAAACCCAAAGTGGTTGCACCACACTCTCTGAGCCTAACCTCTGCCCTTCTGGTTTGTTCTGGGGTGCTTCCATCTCGACGAAGCAGATACAATGTGTAACGCCATTTGGGCTCTTCCATATTTTCTATATATATTAAGTCTTCCTACTCTTTATTTTCTATTGATAAATTAATTAAAAGATTATATGACAGCCAAGCAAGCTCAGTTTCTTTCTACTCTTTTTTCCTTTCTACTCTTTTTTTCTGAACTATTACGGAGGCATTCTCGGTCCAGAACAATTCAGCAGAATTTAATCCAAAATTGAAGTATTAAAGCCTTTCTTGTCTTCTGAAGAACAATCTTCAGAGACTTGGATAGCAGGATCGGTCACTAAAACATTTTGATTGTTGCATTAAGCACCGAAAAAAGAAAAAAAAACTCCTCATTATAAGAAAATTAAAAATTTAATTTGAGACTAAAAAATTTGTCTTAGATATGCAAAAATTCCATCTCAGGTGAATTTGAGATAGAATCTGAGATAGAATCAGAGATTGAGTTTTTTCCGTCTCTAAAATTGAGATTACTAATTCGCTAAGACAAATGTTAGGCGACCATAATCACTGTTGTGCAGCCCTTCATTCAATTTGAGTTGGATTTTGAGACAAAATTTAAAATGAAAAATTTTCGTCTTTAAATCTATCTAAAATCCTATTTTTTATTTTTTAAAAAACTTAAAAAATTAGAGATAAAATGAGAAGAAAACTATATCTCTAAATCTATATCAAATCCTAATTATTATTTTTTAAAAAAGAATTTAAAAAATTAGAGGCTAAATTGGGGAAAGGAATTATGTCTCTAAATCCATCTCAAATCCAATTTTTTATTTTTTTAAAAAGATCAGAAATGGAATTTGTGATAGAACATTCATCTCAAAATATATATCAAATATTAATTTTTGTTTTAAAAATTTAAAAACTAGAGACAATTTTGAAATAGATTTTGAGAAAGAAATATTCCCTTTCAAAATCAAAATCAAATTTTTATTTATAAAAATTAGAGATATATTTTGTGGCAAAATTGGTACCTTGTGTCGTATAGGACATTCTTATTCTAACTTCTTGTTTGGTAGCTTTTCTAGGGAGGAAAGGAAGAGGGAATTTCATCCCTTTTTTTTTCATTTTTCTTTGTTTGGTGTGCTTTCCTAAGTGATAGAAGGAAAAAAAAAATCAGGAAAACAGGTGCTACGGTGTTGCCTTTTTTCCATAAAAAAAATTCAAGAAAATCGATTTTTCATGTGAAAAATTGGGTGAAAAGTCCAAAATTTCCTCATGCTTTTGTTAGAATTCTGAAAATGTACTCTAAGCCCTAAGTCGTTTGTAGCTCCAAAGGAGCTTCATTGGTTAAGGCTTCATCATCTGGTCCTTCATGGGTTTGCAGCTCCAAAAGTGTCTCTCCCTCAAGTCTCTCTGTTCTCTGTTCTCCAACCCCTCTACTCCTCTCATCTAGGCCGTCGTTTTGCCAGAAAGATTAAGAAGGAAGTTTAGGAATGGGTTCCCATATCTCGTCGTCATTCCGAATTCGCCAATGAACATTATTGGTGATGTCGATTTTGCCACTGAACATGAGAAAATAGAGAGAGGACGACGTCGAAGAGAGAAGATGACAGCTGGCGATCACGGTGTCGAAGAGAGAGACTCGAGGAAAACAGAGGAAGAGGGATTATGTTGCAAACTGAAAGAGGGTTTATATTGAAAGAAAAAAAGTTAGGAGACTATATGAAAAGATAGATAAGACAGATATGACACAAATTACAAATTAAAAGGACTATATTAAAAGAGAAAATGGATTATATTATAATAGAAAAAAGTTAAAGGAAAAAAATAGTAGTTAAGCCAACATCTTATTAAATACATTTTCATTTATGTTATAAATAATAAATTAACACAAGTATTTTAGTAAATATGTTCTATATACTAATCATATCTTTTTTTTGTTTTTTTATCCCATATCAAATAATTTTTTTTTTCATTTTTGTTTTCCTTTTCCATCTATTCATGTCTTGTGTACCGAACAGATCCTAATATACTTGTTTTCCATAAGATACTTAATGTTGTTTTATGTTTTTCATTTTGTAGGTTCAAACCCTGGTTGGAATCCGCGTTTGATGTACGTGGTCACTAGGTCGTATTTGGATGCTCCATATTTTTAATTATGCATAAATCAATTAAAGTATCATATAATCAGCCAAAAAGCCTTTCTACTCTTGTTTTCCAAGAAGTTTCTAACCCAATCATATATTGTACATGGGTTGGTTGGGACGTAACTCGTATCTTTGGACATAATGCGGAGGAAAAAATTAAGGAAGATTAGTGACTTTGACCTTTCTAGTAATTCTTTAATCATATAAGAAGTTTCAATGCATATGGGTTGGTTGGCACATTGTATCTTTGGTCTGGGCTTTGGTTCATTGTAATATTTAATATTATAGTGTAACAGAACCTCGTAGAATCACCTTGCGTGGATATATATCAGTATGAATAAGGGTTTGATGCAGTAGTGCCATACATAATATCATTTCATTTCAAATTCTAGTCTGCAAGAATGAGGGCAGGTGACAATAGGTTCCAAGTTCGTCCTTCCGATCGAAAATTTCCCCCTATGCCTAACAGTAGCCCTCGAGAATTTCCCCCTGTGCCTAACAGTAGCGCTACTCCTCGTTCCAATCCTTTTCCTAATCATTTTCACAGTATCTCTGACAGAGCTAATTCCGAAGTGTTCATGAGAGATACAAGGCGGTTGAGAAATTCCACTACCAATTTTACCGAAAGGGCTGACATCAACATCACCCATTCCACAACCATCAAACCCTATCCAAAGATCAGTTTAAGCAAGGGAGTCACAAGAATGGTGAATCGCACTGCCACTATTTCCACAACACACCTCAATAACCTTTCTTCTCTGCCGGGGATCCACCCATCTAAACCTTTGCCTCCGCCCAGATCTTTCGACAGTGTCTTGAGAATGCAGCTACAATCTCATCCCCTACCATCTATAAGTCGGGGGAGCTCTTTAGAAAGATTATAGTGGATTATCGACAACTTCAATTCATCACCAACCATCTGCAAGTTTGGAGTTGGAAGATCTCTTCATAAGATTACAGTCTTTTATCGGCAACTTCAATGGGTGACCAACCATCTACAAGTTGGGGGAACTCGTCAGAAGGTAGCCATGGATTTGGTTGTGTGATCTCTTGATCCCTCGCTCAGTGAAAAATTGAATTTCAATTTTTTTTTTACTATCACATGGTGTGATTTTAATTATGCGTTTATCATTGTTATGATTTTTGTAATTTGTTAAGTTGTCTCCTTTCTTTTTCAATGTAATTTAATGTTCATATGGATCATGATATTTGATATATTAAGTGTTGAAAGTGATATACCAAATTATTATTTATATTAGTAACATTAAAAGATAGAAAAGTTAAAACATAAATGAATTCATTCATTTAAATATTGAAATTCAAACTTTTCTTTTTTTGAATGTAAGAGTGGAGACGAAATTAAAACTTACTCCTAACTTAAATGACAAAATTGAAATTTAAAATTACACGCTAATAACATCTAATAAATTTGTCTACATGTTCAGATAGTCATTATTTTCTGTTAATAATTTAGATAGTGTTAATAATTGGGGGATAAAATTGACATTTCTTTAAAGAAATGGGACAATTTTTACCACAACAAAAGGCTAAAATACCAATAGAAGTAACGATCGGTAAAATAAGAAATTCAGTCAGAAAATTATATTTGTGACTGACAATATTCAGTCGCTAATTTTTATTTTTTTTACTGATTTCCAATTGAATATGAGAATTCTATTGAAATTCACTTACTGAAATTTAGTAGGAAATATACTGTCACATCAGATTGACAAAATATTTTTTAAAAAAAAATTATGAGGTGCTGCCTCGAGCCCTCCTTCTCAAGTTTTTTTATAATCATGAGGTGACTCGAGCTACTCTCAAAATATTTTTTTCAAAAAAAAATAATAATAAAGAGAGTTTGAGCTACTTTAGCTTGAGTTGCATTTTGACGATTTTTTAAAAAAAATGTGGGGGGCGCTCGAGCCACCATACCTCAAAGCCTCATAATAACCATTTTTTTAATTGTTATGAGTGGAACAAATTTAATACAAAACAAATATGTATAACAAATATGTGTACAGATTGTGTGATATTTTCAATTCACACTTTATCTTCAAATTAAATTGCTATATATGATATTAGCATAATTAAATTGTTCATATATCTAGTATAATAATTAAATAATTTTTAAAAATAACTTAACTAAGTTCTAAAAAAATTAATAAAATCAAAAAATTCAAGAGGTCTTTTGTTCTTTGTGGAGGTAAATGTTATTTATTTTATTATACATGGAAAGACTGTTGTAATACTCCAAGTGTTATAACGTTGTGAGAAAGCAAGAGTTCATACATGTTCAAAAATTTTTCCAAGTAGACGATACCCGCATTTATTCGAGCCTAGAAATAACAAACATTTGGAGGACTGAATTTTCAAAAGGAGGTAATACTGTGACACTTAATTCTTGTGTCTGACGTTTAAATTCATATGACTGCATGTGCCGTTATCTAAATTTACATGCCAGTATGACATGCACTAGTTGTGTTGCATGGAAATTTGAATCACTATGTATGTTTTGCTCATCTGTGTGTCCACCGGGCCGATGTGTTGAATGATCTATGAGGGATTGGCTATTGGGCCAGCTTTAGGCCACCCATACTGGCAAGTGGCCCAAGGGGTTAAACAAAAAAATAAATTGTTATCAAATTATAAATAAACTATTGGGCCAGCTTTAGGCCACCTATACCTAGGTGGTGGAATTACACGAAACACGTGATCTAAGGTTTAAATAGCAATATGACAATTTTTTGGGAATTCTGGAAACTTGGAGAAGAGGAGTGCTGGCTTTAGCATAAGAGACGAAGGGGAACTTTGCTCCATCAAGAATTTGAAGCTTTTGTCTCAATTCCTTCTTAGAATCAACATGTTTACTCATTCTTCTACTGTCATTTTCTATTTTGTTGCTATGTATAACTAAATCTTTATTTCTAGGATTGCTTTGAACCATGTTTTTGGATTAGAATTTGTTTAATCTTTAATCTTATAATTATTGGATTCAATACATGTTTTTTCAATTTATGCTTCATGCTTTCTCTAAGTTTGACCATCTTTGAGAATGTTTCTTGTGTTCTTGCTTTGCTTGAGAGAGTAGGAATAGAGCAAAATTGAATTGTGTATGGACCTGAACCTTAGCAAAATAAGGGGATGGTTAAGTTAATAACCTAGGAATATAGTTATGAATCTCACATAAACCAAATTAGGATTTACGCATTAACTGAACCTAAAAAATCACATAAGGAATTATGGATGTTTAGATATAATCTTTTAGGTAGTCTGGAAAAATTCCTTTGAAAGCTAAATATTCCTAGGCTAACATGTATTCCAATAAGGGCAAGAGAGAGAAAGATAATTATATAACCAATTTTAGGAAGAATCACGGGGATTAACAATCCTAGGACCCTTTCTGCATTGATAATTTCCTAGTTTAAGCTCTGTTTTCTGCATTATTGTCTAATTTTCATATTAATCAGTTTTCTCTGTTTTGACTTGCTCAATCATTGTTTTAAGTGTGAAATTAATCTTTTAACCACGTTCTAGAAACAAATCCACGTGCGTACGATGACTTTCTTTCTCCCATTTATTACTTGTTGGGATGCATATATTTGCACAAGTACATATATTTTGAGTGCATCATATATAGATATTGTAGAAAAATTCATCAAATTTAAAGAGATGCTTGGAGTCATAGATTTTTTCTAAGATTATGGAAGAGTATTAGCAAATAATCTAGAAAAAATCTAATATAATAAAAAAAATTATAATTTAGAAGGCAGTGAAAATAGATAAGGTGGTAAATGATATCTAGAATTTACTAGGCAATCAAAAACCACTTGGCTGTACATGAACTACGTGTAGAAAAAGCCTTGTTGGTGGTGGAGATGGGATAGTGAAGAGATGGCAATGTGTAGAATTCCCTAGAAGAGTATAAACCGACTTGTGAACATAAAATCCGGACTATGTAGTGCGCAACGAGAGGTAATAAGAGAGATGAAGTTTCTTCTTGGCTTACACGTCCAGTACATTATTAATTATAAAAACAAGATGTTATTGTTGCTGTCACACTCATAACACATTATTAATTATAAATTATGGGCAACCTTACCAAGAGAACAAGAGTTTATTAATCAGTGGTAGGGATGTTAATTCCTACCTGAACCTCGCTAACCTAGCCCGTTCGGGTCAGGTTATTCAACGTTTGACCAAAGACTGATACGAATAGAAGACTAATTACGAATGTGAATGAGGTTAACAATGCAGTGGTGTCTAATATTGATGACGAGGAATTACATGTGGAACCAGAAGTCGATGTAGAAGCAGTAAAAAGGAATGATGACAATGCTTTTAAACCACGTAGATCGACCAAAATGAAGAAGAACTCCATTTGGCTTCTGGATTACGTGGCGTAAGTGGAATGGATACCTAGGATGGTTTGTTAGTGATGAGGCAATGCAGAGAACGTTCCTTTCATTTTCCTTTCTGTTATGTTGTTTTGAATAAAGGGGGGTTTGTGTAAGGGTGTGAAGCATGAATGATTTTAATGGAAGCTTTGGCTTTTGGGAGTTTTCCTCTACTTGAAAGATGCCAGTAGTTGTAATCCTTCCAACGTAATATTCAGTATCAATCCATCTACATTTTCTATCTCTGATATTTAATTTCTTTGTTCATTGTTCCATTACCTATTATTGGTGCTTTCATTGAGAGTCTCTGCGAATGGCAAAGGGAACTCAATTCGCAAAATTAAAGGCTATTACGATTGAATTACAAAGGAATCAAATCTCGGTTGATGATAAACTCAATACTATGGGAAATCATATTGGAAAATTAGAAGAAACACTAAACACATATAAGGAGTCATTTGTGAATATGGAGGAGATGATGCGAAGGTATTTAATCTTAGAAAGAAAAACAGGTAGAATCATCTATAAGTGCAAATCAAGAAACCAGTATGGAATTATTCAATGTCACCAAATTGTTTGGGGAAAAGAGCTTAAAGTGGATATACCTAGATTCAATACTAACGCGGAGGACTAGGTTTTCAAGATGAAAGAGTCTTTTGAAGTATACGGGATACATGAGGAGCAAAGGATCAAGGTGGCGTCATTTCACATGGAGGGATCGGCTCATGCGTGGTATAAATGGGTTATGATAAACGCCTTGGTTCAAACATGGGTAGAGTTTTTGAGAGCACTGCTGTTGCATTTTGGAACATCCTTATATGATGATCATAAAGGAGCCCCAAAGGAGCTGAAACAGTGTGGTACAGTAGCAGAGTACCAGATATGATTTGAAGAAATTTCGACGAAGGTAACTTAGTGAAACCTGGCTAGTTAGTTTCTTCATCGCTGGTTTACAGGAACAGCTCAAGTGTGAGTTATTGCTAACGCAGCCAACAACATACTACCAAGCAATTTCATTAGCCAAATTACATGAACAGAAATAGGCTAGCTTACAAAAAACTCTGAAATATAATACCAACAAGCTCAATTTGACATTTACCCCTAAGATAGCGAGTATGGGATCAGCATTCCTAGCTCCGAAAAGTAAACCTGAAATTCAGACAAGTTGGTCGAGTAAAGCAGGGGGATTAAATAACCAAAATAGTCTGAAGGAAGCTACACCGAAATCTGGAAATGCTTCAACTAGTGTATCAAGTACTTCAGTACCTTACAAGAAGCTTACAACTGCAGAATTGAAAGCTAAACGTGAAAATGGTTATATTATTATTGTGATGATAAGTATAGTCCTAGTCACCAGTGTAAGACAGCTTGTCTAATACTGGTATGGCAGGATGAAATCGAGGAATTATTGAATGATGATGAATTAGAGTATACAATGAATAATTGGGAGAATGAGAACGAGATCAATGCTATGGAAGTGGAGGCAGGGCTCAATATTAATGATCTGCTGGGCAATTTCATCCCAGTACATTACGAATGACTAAACAATGTTTTGGGAAAGAGGTAAAAATTTTAGTTGATAATGGCAGTAACGATAACTTCATCAAGGCTAGTGTAGCTGCTAGATTGAAGCTTCTACAAACTTCTATTACAGGATTTAAAGTAGACACTGGAAGTGGAGTGAGTTTATAGTGTGAGAAGAAATGCGTAGGTGTAAAATTGAAGGTACAGGGCCACGTGTTTACAAATGATTTATTTGTCTTAGAAATTAAAGGTGCTGATGTAATCTTGGGTGTTCAATGGTTGATAAATTGGGTACTATCATCATCAATTACAAGGGTTTGACCATGCAGTTCAATTATAGGTGCAGTGAGGTTAAGTTACAAAGAGAGAGCATGCTCACTACTATTCCATTGAAGAATAAAAGTTTAAATAAGATGTTGAATGCTAATTCCATTTTAGATTTTTATCAGCTGCAAGTATTGACTGAGACAGGAAGTATGGGTCAAGAAAGGACACCAGAATGTGTTGCTCAACTAATTCAAGAATTCAAAGAAGTGTTTGAAGAGCCAAGTTCCCTACCTCAAGTGAGAGAAGTGGACCATACGATCCCCAATGAACTTGGAGCCAAGCCCATTACTGTTAGACGTTATAGGTATCTGCAGTTCCAGAAGGTTGAAATCAAAAGACTAGTAAATGAGATGCTAAACTCAGGGGTGATTCGTGACAGTAGAAGTTCATTTTCCTCTCTAGTACTTTTGGTTAAAAAAAAAGATGGAAACTGGAGATTTTGTGTGTATTATTGAGGGCTAAATTGTATTGCTGCAAAAGACAAATTTCCTATTCTGACTATTGACGAAATCTTGGATGGGTTACATGGTGCTACTTACTTTTCAAAGCTGGACCTGCGTTCTGGCAATCATCAAATACGAATGTGGGATTCGGATATACATAAAACAGCCTTTAGGATGCATTTAGGGCACTATGAGTTCATTGTCATGCCCTTCAACTTGACATACGCTCCTTCCACTTTTCAAGCTGGCATGAATAAGGTATTTCAACCATATTTGCACAAATTTTTTGCCATATTTTTTGACGATATCCTAATATATAGTAAAAATATAGAAGAGCATCTGTAGCATTTACATACAGTTCTAGCAATGTTAAAGGAACAATATTTCTTTGCTATGCTTTCAAAATATGTGTTTGCACAAGATACTATGGAATTCTTAAGGCATGTGGTAAGTAAAGCAGGGGTTCAGGTGGATAAGAAGAAAATTCAAGCCATGCTTGACTGGCCAGTACCAAAGACATTAAATAATTAAGGGGCTTCGTGGGGCTTACCGGTTACTACCGTAAGTTTGTCCAAGGCTATACACATATTGCATTTCCTTTGATTGAACTATTAAGAAAAAAACAAATTTGGCTAGAGTGAAGAGGCTTAGTAGGCATTTGACGAGTTAAAAACTAGGATGACAAAAACTACTGTATTATTACTGCCAGATTTCAGGAAAAGATTTGTGGTGGAAACAGATGCTTCTAACACAGCGGTAGAGGTTGTGTTAACTAAAGATGGGCATCCTCTAGTATACTTCAGTAAAAAGCTTTCTTCAAAACTTATACATGCTTCAGCATATGTTAGGGAATTGTATGCAATTACTCAGGCTATGCCGAAGTGGCATCACTATTTGCTAGGAAGATTGTTTATCATTAAAACTCATCATAGGAGCTTGAAAGAGCTCATTTCACAAGTGGTGCAACCCCTGAGCAACAGTTTTACTTGACTAAACTACTTGGTTTCCACTTTGAAATTATTTATAGATCGAGTAAAAGCAATAAAATAGTTGATGCGTTGTCAAGATAGGAGGGCGTGCTCATTGAATTGAACACCATGATGGTTATACAGCGTCCCCTGATACTAGCTGTTCAGAATGCCAATAAGGAAACTGAAGAAATGAAGTCATGGCACACTCAGTTCGAACAACTCAATTTGCCTACTGATTTTAGTGTTAGAGACAGTATCATGCTTTTTCAAAATAGAATCCTAGTGCTTGATGTACAACCTCTTAAATTGTCGATATTTTAAGCTTTCCATGATATGCCTATAGCTAGCCATAGGGTTATACAAAAAACATATAAAGCTATAACAGAGGTGTTTTTCTGGAAGAACATGAGGAAGGAAGTAATTGAATTCATAAGGAATTGCGTGGTGTGCCAAAGGGTAAAGTATTGTACTGATAAAAAATTTGGTTTACTCCAACACTTACCAATACCAGATAAGCTATGGATTGACATTACCATAGATTTCATTGTCGGTTTACCAAGTTTGAAGAGGTGTGTGGCGATCTTAGTTGTGGTGGACCGTTTTACAAAATGTGCTCATTTTAGTGCCTTGAAACCTTCTTTTACTACTGGTTCTGTAGTTAAAGTATTCATCCAAAGTGTTATCAAGCTTCATGGATTCCCACACATCATAGTATCTGATTGTGATCCCATTTTTTTGAGCAAGTTCTAGTCACAACTCATGCTTTACAGTGGGACAATACTACTTCATACAACTGCTTATTATCCGGAAAGTGATGGCTAGTCAAAAGTGGTGAACCGATGCTTGGAACAGTACCTTCGATTAATTACACATGGCATCCTCAACAGTTGACAAGCTACCTACAGTGGGCAAAGCTATGGTACAACATATCCTTCCACAGTTCAATTGGCATGTCCCCGTATCATGCTCTATATGGGATTGAACCCCATTTACTACCAGCTTACAATATGGGAAGTTCTTCGATCAACAACGTGGATGAATTACTGCTAAAAAGGGAAGAGGTTCGAGCGTAGCTAAAATTGAATTTAGAGGTGGCCCAAGAATGGATAAAGAAATATGCAGATACAAATAGGAAGGAAAAGGAATTTCAAATAGAAACTTAGGCATGGCTTAAGTTGCAATGCTATAAACAGCAATCCTTGGCTAAGAAACTTAATTTCAAGCTTTCATAGAGGTATTTTGGGCCCCATCAAATTTGTGAGAAAATTAGACCTGTAGCTTATAAGCTTGAATTACCTTAAGAGACCACACTTTACCTAATTTTTCATGTTTCCTTGTTAAAGGAGTATCATGGTGATGAACCAGCTCATATTACAGCTATTCCTGTACCTACAGTAGAAGAAGAATTACATCTTGCAGCAATCGTGGATCAGAGGACAAATGTTGTTAATGGTAAAACCATGGTGGAAGTATTGGTAGAATGGAAAAATCTACCACGAGAGGAAGCTACTTGGGAACAGTTATCAATACTTCAAGATAATTTTCCAAATTATAACCTTGAGGACAAGGTTATTTTCAAACAGGGGAATATTGATATGAACATAAGACTAATTACGAATGTGAATGAGGTTAACAATGCAGTGGTGGTCAACATTGCTGATGAGGAATTACAAGTAGAACCAAAAGTCGATGTAGAAGTAGTAAAAGGGAATGACGACAGTGTTATTAAACCACGTAGATTAAGCAAAATGAAGAAGGATTCCACGTGGCTCCAGGATTACATGGCGTAAGTGGAATGGAATACCTAGTATGGTTTGTTAACGGTGGGGCAATGCAGAGAATGTTCTTTTCATTTTGTTTTCTGTTATGTTGTTTTGAATAAAGGGGGATTTGTGTAAGGGTGTGAGGCATAAATGATTTTAATGGAAGCTTTGGCTTTTGGGAGTTTTCCTCTACTTGAAAGAGGTCAGTAGTTGTAATCCTTCTAACATAATATTCAGTATCAATCCATCTACATTTTCTATCTCTGTCATTTAATTTCTCTATTCACAATTCCATTACCTATCTGGAATGAGGGGTTCAGGGGGATGGGTCAATGTCTTCCCCATCCAGAACCTACCCCGAATATATATATATATAAAAGATTTTAGGGTTTCAATATCAATTCTTTACTTTTTAGACTTTAGTTCAATCTTTCCACTTTCCAGAATACTCCGGCATTGATCAGTCCATCTCATCATTTCTCCTTCGGCCATTTTCTCTTCTCTTATGATCTTATTGACCGTCTGTCGCCCCTATACTGCTAGATTGTGATCTCGTTGGCCTTTGGTCACCAATCGCCATCTCTTTTCTCCACTTCTCCATCTGAGACTGTGACATTGTGTTGTGCTCGACCTCAACATCTTGACATCTTCTTCGACCTTCTTCTTCTTCTTGCTCAACAATGTCGCCGATCGAACCTCCTCTTCACCTCTTTGTTTTTTATTCGCCTCACTTCCTCTAATTCCATCTTAGCATAATCAAGTTGTGATAGCCGTGCAGTCAAGTTGTTCTAAAATGTTTCTAGAATATTGTTGTTGCTACTTGAAATCACCTTTGCCTAACTAGTTTATGCTAAGCTAAAGTAGAATTTTAGATGCAAATGAAATTACAAAGCCCCCAAATTATAGTGCAAATACTAGTGCTCCTCTGTTCACAAACATCAATATCAATATGTGAATAGAGGAATTCTGCAAGTTGGCGCTACAATGGTGAACACATATTGCTGTAGTGATGGAAGGCAGAGCAAAGATGTATACTGAATCTCACTGTTTACTTTAGGAGAATTTAGACCCTTATTCATTTTGTTCTTCAGCTTCAAGATTCTTTCAGTATAATATTATATGCTTTATTAGGCCCCATTAGTGGTTAATGATATGGAAAATGCTTTATTAGGCAACATCTTATATCATTTAGGATTTGGTTCTATATACTTACCTTTTTTGGTTTGACTTATTATACTAATAGGCCTTTTTTCTTTAATAGTTTTAATAAGTTTTTAAAATGGAAGATACTTCAAATAAATGTTCAATGGATAGTAGCAATGAAGTAAGTAAAGTGGGTGATACTTCTACACCAACAACACAAGTAAGTGAATCAAGAGAGGAGACATAAGTGCAAGATGATGTAGAGGCAGATTCAAAGCTTAGATGTGTAGTGTGGCAGCATTTTGTTAGGCTTTACATGGGGAATGGAAGGCTAAATGTAATGATTGCTCCAAATTATTAGGAGGAAACACAAGGAATGGGACAAAACATTCACATAGTCATCTTGATAGATGTAATAGAAAAGGAGTAAAGGATTTGCGTCAAACAATTCTAACTACTAATTTTTCCAAAGGGAGCAGGCAAGAGTTGAAAGCTGGCTTATTTGAACAAGAAATTTCAAAGAAAGAATTAGCTAGGATGATCATTATGCATGAACATCCTCTTAGCATGGTTAAGCACATGGGATTCAAAAGATATTCCAATTCTTTTCAACTTTTATTCAAAATTCTTTCTCGCAACACTGTGAAAGGTGACATTTTGAATATTTATGAAATTGAAAAATAAAAAATAATGAAGATGTAGGAGAAAATGAAGGTAGAGTTACAACCACAACTTATATATGGACTTCTAACCTGAAAAGAAGATACATGGCTATCACATCTTACTTTATTGATAGCTCACAGACACTTCAAAGTAGAATATTTTCATATGCTAAAATTTCATTAATTACCTTTTAGAAATTATATGAAAATATTAATTAACTTACTTCAAACTTTATTGTTATTTAGGTTTGTTTATGTTCCTTGTCCACACACAAGTGATGTGATATGTGAAGCATTGGTTGATACTTTGATAGATTGGAATATTGTCTCAAAGTTATCCACAATAACGTTAGATAATTGTTGCACTAATGATGCTTTAGTGCAATTATTGTTGGACAAATTGCAACTTGAAAAATTAATATCTCGTGGCTGTTTGTTTCACATGCATTGTTGTGCACATATTCTGAATCTTATTGTGAAAGATGGACTAGAGGTGATTAAGGGAGGAATTGAAAAGATTCGTGATAGTGTGATATATTGGGGTGCAACATCTAAAAGAGAGGAAAAGTTTTGAAGAAACTAATAGACAATTGCGCATTCCTTTTACTAAGAAATTAATTTTTGATTGACCAACAAGATGGAATTCAACATTATTAATGCTTCAAGTTGCTATAATGTATAAGGATGTTTTTGTTTACTTGAAACAACGAGACTCTAAGTACAAGATATTTCCTAGTGAAAATGAATGGGAATTAGTAAAAGATGTATGTAAACAGTTGGAGATTTTTTATAATGTTACTGAATTATTTTTAGGAACAAATATCCTACAGCCAATATGTATTTTTCTCAAATTTGTGAGATAAAACTATCATTGAATGATTGGCTAAAATCTCCAATGGAAATTATAAAGAATATGGCGTCGTCTATGCTAGGTAAATTTGAAAAATATTGGGATGTGATTCAGGCATTATGGGAGTTATTGCAATTTTGGATCCTAGATATAAGATAACTTTACTTGAGTATTATTTTCCCCCAATTTATGATAGTGATTCATCAAATCAAGTTGATGTGATTCTTCATTTATGTTATGATTTGGTTAGTGAATATCAACTAAAGCTAAATTCACTTGGGGAAGATGAATCTTCTGGACAATCAGATAACACACTGTCTATCGATGATAGATTGATCGGTTATGACCAGTTTGTGAGAAATAAGAAGAGATTTAGGATTTCTTATATTAGAACAGAGAAGAAGAAGTTTTGCCACGATCAGCTGACTTTGATATTTTGCTTTGGTGGAAACTTAATGATGTTAAATATCCAACTCTTTAAGCAATTGCAAGAGACTTGCTAGCCATTCCAGTATCTACAGTCACTTCAGAATATGCTTTTAGTACAAGTAGTAGATTGGTGAGCCCTCATTGTAATAGGTTGCACTCAAAGACATTGGAAGCTTTAATGTGTGCTCAAAATTGGTTGTTAGCTACGAAAATAAAAGGTTACACATTTTTTTTTGAAATAATATTTATTTAATTTACATCAGTTTAGTATTTGATTTTTTAAACTTTAAATTTTTTTCATAGATGATGCCACATCTACATCTCAATGTTATGCTACTATTAATGATGATGTGGAGACAAATGATAAATGTTTAGGTATAATTTAAGTGTTTGACATTTTGTCTCTTTTAAATTTCATATAGAAATTGAGAGTTAATAATATTTTTTTTATCAATTAATGCAAAAGTTATTGATGTATGATTCAGATGATTGGTTTAAGTAGATGGAAGTCACTCTTCATGTGGGTAATTTATATTTGAAATCTTGTTTTCTTATTTGTTATTTTAGTTGGCTTAATTTTTGGTTTGTAACAGTCCACATTTGTATAGTTGAGTAGCCATAGGTTTGAGAAGATTAAACTTCTGTTTCCTTCTATTGATGTGAATGCCACCAACAAATAACATTAAACCTCTGCTTCCTTCTACATAGTTTTAACAAATTAAATAGTGGGATAAGGGAAGGGCAAAGCAAGAAAACTGAAAAGTGTGGGTATAATAAAAGACACAGGCAGTGTGTGTTGCGTGGGCACAAGGTTGACAAGTTTTGTGATGCCTAGGAAGTAGGAATGATGAGGGCACGTGGTATATGTGAGCTTTCAGTTTGCAGTATCAATAAAATGTAAATGTGTAGTATAGTAAATATTAATATATAACATTATATTGTGGTGCCAACAGGAGGAGTACTGGACAACTCCAATCAACCGTTCTTACTTAATTAATTCAATAATTAATCAAAACTTATAGAAGAAAATCATTGCATCGTATTTCGATTTTCATTTATATATTTCATGCCTAAGCCAATCATTGAATCAAGTGAAGTGTATTAATTGGTGCGTTAACATATTGCCATCTCAAATGCATTGCTTTTTGCCTCTCTGGAATGCATGCTTAGACTCAGTAAAGTGCTCAAGTATGTATGAATGGGAAAAGTTAAGCATGACCAACTTTTTAGATGAAGCATTTTAAGTATGACAACTTTTTAGATATTTATAAATGAGATTTTTTTTTACCGTTGATGTGTATCTTAACAAATTGTTGACTATTATGCCTTTTGAATTAATTTTGTTGAGTATTGTGTAATGAGATTTGTTATGATAAGTTTATGAATGTTATGTTTAAAATTATATTGTTTTACATGTTGCTTATTTGTGGTATGTTGCCCTTGCCCCCTGTTCTATTTCATTTTTTGTACTTCTTGTTGTTTAAGCTTGTAAGAACTTTTTTTTTTCTCTTAATGAATTTCCCCTTTTTACTTAAAAAAATTTTATATTGTTAATTGATACGGGTCGGTTTTGGTTTTGGGTACATGTATGAAAAAAAAACACTCAAAAATATGATTTTGGGGCGGGGCGGAGTATTGAAATTCCCCATGATTTCTGGGATGGGGCAAAAAAAAGCCTACAAGGTAATAGAGCAGGGATAGGGCGGAGGATGAGTGTGTGAGGCGGGGACGGGTATTGAAAAACCTGCCCGATCTACTCCATTGTCATCCTTAATTAGTGGTTATTATTGGTAGCATAATATATTTGTAGAATTGTGAGATCACGCAACGTTGCAGCTGCCAACACTCCTATGAATTTCCACACAGTGGGGATGTGATCTCTAATCAAAATGTTGTACCAATTTTGCCAATAGTACCCACTGACATCTACACTTCGCCTCCATTGATGCCAAGCCATTAGAGCCTAGTTTTTGAACAACCCTTCTCTACCTCGTACTTGTTCAATCTTTTACACACTTCACTGAAACTGGCCTCCATATATTCAACCCCCTCTGTGATTGTCTGAAACAGTCTCACCAAATCCTACTTCCTCTTCTTTGCATCATTCACTATAACCTTGCTCTCCTCAATCACCTCTATGTCATGCTCACAACATATCAAAGCTCGAAAGAAAAGAGCATAAGATGTGAATTTCCATCTTATACCAACGCTACTTTGCTCCCACCCAATCATATTCCTCCACTTCACTTCCGTTGTTTCCTTGATATGAAGTTGTGGGATTTCAAGTGCCTCATTGTTGAAGTTTACATTGAAATCAAAGCTATCCTTAAACTTGACACGTGGAGTGTTAGTATGAACAGTAACACTATTGGTATTACTATTATTACTATTTGCTGGTCGAATTCTTATTCCAGAGGCTCGAAGTTTCGTGGCGCAGTGCTTGAGTTCCCGACAAGCTTGCGTCACTTGGTTATTTTGTTGGTCTATGATGGACATGTGCATCAAGTGAAGGAGGTGAGCCACATGAGACCTGTGAACTAAAGGAGGGTAGCCCAAGGCATTCAAGGCCATATTAGCAACACGATGATCCTCTTCAATGTTAATATTTTCAGGAAAAATCTTCCTATACAGCTTCTTGAGAACAATGAAGGGTACTTGGTTTTCCAGCAGTGTTAGACCATTCAGAGCACACACGATCTTTTCCTTGCTTCCAAGTATGGGATCATCAGAATAAAGATCCGCTATGTTTTGCGATTTCATATTTCATAAAAATTTACAACACCAATTGATTAACAATATATACTTCAAATATGCGACAAATTTATCCAATTACTGCTTATTATTACAGAAATTTAGGTAGAATGTTCATGTCATTGTTAACAATATATTAAATTGTCTAAAAAAAAATTAAATTTTGTATAGCCCCCCAACTATATGATTGGATCTTTCAAAATTCTGTTTATCACATGTCATATATAATTTTATCAAAATATCTCATACCAAATAACTAAAAATTTTACATGAGCCCAGGGCTTGATTGAAATGAAGGTTTGAGCATTATCGTAACACATCCCACACCCCAATACAATTTTGAAACTAGTCCAAATTGACCGTTTTTTTCTTTTAATTTTTAATTTTAATTTTCAAACTCTTTCTCTTTCTCTTTTTAGAAGGGTTAACATGACAAAGCAAATATTAAAAAGTTTTATTCTTCAAACCTACTTCCCCACGTTAATGACAGTTCAACGTTAATTTAATGAAGTCAAGTTAGGATTGGCTACCCTTCAATTTTTTTTATTGAATTCTTAATCAATAGAGTTGTCTTCTTCTCCCTACTTTCAGCTGCTCCTATTACCCATTAACTACTTTCCCATCCTACTCTCATAAGTCTTAATTTAAAGCTCCATAAAAACTATAGTCTTATTCAACATTAAAAAGCATGTGCAACCACCAATATAATAATAGACTACTGAAATTAAACTTAAAAAGTAAAGTTCTTGGTAGTAAAATAGTAAAATATATGTTAAGTGTGTTAAATGTTGCATAATTGAACCATTTAACTAAAAATATAAAAAGAAAAAACATTACGTTCTGCGCTTCTATATAGTTTTGAAGCCTGAGGGGAAGCTCCAACAAGAAACACCCATCCACCAACATGATTTTGGCAAGCTCGTAGGGGTCCAACTCCAGATTACCGCCGTAGCTGGCTTGGATTACATTAGCCAAACCCAAAGTGGTTGCACCACACTTTCTGAGCCTAACCTCTGCCCTTCTGGTTTGTTCTGGGTTGCTTCCATCACGACGAAGCAGACACAATTTGTAACGCCATTTGGGCTCTTCTATTAGCAGAAGCTGGCTTCTGCTTCCTCTGTGTAAGGATCCAATGGACACCATGTTTGGCCTATAAGCCTCTTCTTTGGGTCTGCGAAGCTTGTCTGGAATTACGGAAATACTGCATGCCTGCACTTCTCAGTGATCTATAGAGCCCAGCATCACTTCTATTGGAATCATCCAACTGAAGTCGTCAGCACTGCTTTGTGTCTGCTGAGCCATGAATTTTGAAAGGAAGAAGATTCAAATTAGAAATTAAGGAAATGTGGAAGGAGTAGAGGCTGATAGAGAGTATTAGTTTATCAGCACGGCCCAGAGTTGGCTGATCTTTGTAGTAGCAACTATTTGAATTTAAGAAACGACAATAATTCAACTTTTAGAGATGCTACTTAGAAAAATATTCCATCGGCCTTAACATTTAAGAAACCCAAAAGGAATTAGACTTCCTATATATCCTATTGAATGGGAAGATATCCTTGAAATTTCAAAGAAAAATCAGCAAAAAGCCTAATGAGTTTGAAATAGCATCCTTGGCTCAGAGCACTAGTCTGTAAGTACTATATACTGCGAGAGACTTAATATCTTTATTTACTTGTTGGTTAATGTGTTTGTGTGTATGTGTTTTAAATGTTTCAAACCTTTGCTGGAATCCACGTTGGAGGCGTCGCACCATATGTCTCTATATTTTCTATTCATAAATTAATTAAAAGATCATATGACAGCCAAACAAGCTCAGTTTCTTTCTACTCTCTTTTTTCAAAGTAGTTTCTGCTACAATCATATTAATCATAAATAAAAAAAGGCAGATCTCCAAGTCTGTGACATAATATATCGTATTGTAATGCGTAAAATCAATCAAGATTCACTAATAAACAAGATTCATTTGGTTAATTGACATTTTCAAGGAGTGGGTAACCCAACAAATAAATAAACAGTGTTAGTTCATATTTGAACAACATCCCAATGGAAAATACATCCAACTAAAAATTATTGGAACTTTATATATAATTACAGCATGTATTCTCAATTGGTCATTGTCTCTAATTTATCTTAATTTGGAGCAAATAAAAAAAATAAAAAGAATAACTTAAACTGTTCCACTTGATCAGTAAACTCCAACAAATATATGTATATAGAATATCTTGCGGACTTATAGGAGACTTGAATTATTATCCAAAATTGAAGCACTGAAGCCTTTCTTTTCTTCTGAAGAACAATCTTCACAGACTTGATAGTACGATCGATAACTACAACATTTTGGTTGTTGCATTAAGCCAAAAAAAATTTTAAAAAAAAAAAAAAACTGATGCACTATTAGAAAGTCAAAAATTTAAGGCAGAAAAAATTGTCTTCGATTTGCAAAACTTCCATCTCAAGTGAATTTGACACAGAATTCGAGATGAAATTTTTTTCGTCTTTAAAATTTGCATTACTAATTTGCTAAGATCAAAACAAAAAAATGATTGGTCTCAAATCTAAGACCACCACAACCACTGACGTGCAGCCCATGCCCATAGGGGTTAAACTGTGCAAAGAGTTTGCAGTTGTTAACAACGCACCTTACTATTGCTTCCATTAATAATTTGTTGTCATAATACTAAAATTAATATGTATGTAATTCAATTAGAGTTAGATTTTGAGACAAAATTTAAAACAAAAAATTTTCGTCTCTAAATTCATCTAAAATCTTACTTTTAAAAAAAATTAAAAATTATAGACAAAATGAGGTGAAAATTCAGTCTCTAAATCCATTTCAAATCTATTTTTTTAATTTTTTTAAAATATTAGAAATGAAATTTGTGGCAAAATATTAGTCTCAAAATATGTCTCAAATATTAATTTTTATTTTAAAAAATTTAAAAACTAGAGCAAATTTTGAAATACATTTTGAGACCAAAAAAATTCTCATTCAAAATCCAATTGAAATTTTTATTTTATAAAAATAAGAGATACATTTTGAGACAAAATTGGTACAATTAAAAACGAAAAAAAAATACATCTCTAATCAATAAAAGAAAATGGAGGAATAGTGAAGGAAATAAATTTCCCTCCCCAATTCTAGCCCAAACACGTAGGAAGATTGTCACTACCTATTTTCTAGGCACATGACCGGCACAATAATGAATATCCCATCACTGTAAGCCTTTCGATAAATTCTTCCCACAAGTAAAATTATTAGTCATTATCTCTATATTCTCAAAATACCATTCCTTAATAAATACAAAGAAAATACATCCGATTTTCTTAATTAAAAAAATATAGATCCTCAGTACAAAATACATTATCATACTGAAATACAAGCCAAATACCAAACCCCTGACCTAGATGTCCTAGACGGTTACAGAGCAACATACTGTATAACAAAAGAAGGGCCTACCCGACAGCGGGAAGGTCCAACGTGATCTACTCCTCTAGCGGATTTTCTTCGGCGGCAACCTGATCTAAACAAAAAGTTTGTACAGAGAGTGTGAGCTTTTAAACTCAGTGAGCAAATCGGCCTTGCGTTAATAAAATTCAAATACATCACCAGTCATGCAAGCATATCCGAAGGCTCAAGCTCAACCAATAGACATAGTTAGAAATTACATATAAGAAGACAAAAATTCATCCAATTCAACAAACGTTACTAGTACTCGTCAATGGCAATATATCCCGGAGAGCGCACATAGGCCGGCTCACCAATTTTATATATTTCCGCCAAGAAGCACAACCTCATCCTCTTAGCTAGGGCGCCTCACGGATTTATCACCAATCCGGGCTATATCCCTACTGAGGGAACCGTTGTCTCCACACTCATTGGTTAAGACACCCTTTAAACCGGGTTTTTCGCCTTGCGTTGAGAGGGGGTACTGTACCGCTCAATCACAATCAATAGTACAATAGTTCATATCATAATCAGAAGCACAATATAATACCCATCCATATAACATGTATAGTATATAACTATATTATAGGTTTATAAACCACAATTAAAGAGATTCAATCTTCACATCATCATGAGATACTTGCTTCTTCTTATCCATACTTCTGGATTAATTATCTCATTAGATTCGTCATTCTGAATCTAATATCCCCCTATGAATCTTGGGAGTGTCCTACGACATACTTTTTATCACCAGTAATGCTAAAACTCTATTAAAACGGGGTTGTTTCACTCACCTGGATTCCGTATGAGTATCACTTGTTTAAGTCGTTACGAACAAGAGTACACAGGTGAATTTCAGTGTTCTGCTATCGGAGATTTTCATGAAAGATTAGAGAGAATACGTTAAGATTGTTTTCGTAGAGATACTGTTCATATGTATGGTTACTATTCATATGTATGAGTACTATTCATACCAGAAATAGAGAATACAATCTGTAAAAGAGTACACTAGATAAGTTCCCAGAAAAGTGTGGAGGGTCACACTGGACACACTTAAAAACCAGGTCTTTCCTTAGCCAGAACTTTCCTAGACATGTATTTTTCACAGTTTACATTCTATTTCGCTAATCAGAGAATCAAAATAACATATAAACAGCTAACGACAGTTTTTCTGATGTGGAAGATCGGCCAAAGCTGCAACCACAGAGCATACTTAAGAAAATAACTTCTAAAATTTGAAAGACATAGAAAGGGCATAGTATCCTTACCTAAGCAAAAAAAAGAAAGGCCCAAAATCTCAGAGGCCTAGCGTCGGAGCAAGAGAAACTTAAGGAGAGAAGAAGAGAAGTTTGAAGGTGTGAGTTTAGAAGTGAAATGGAAGGGCCTATTTATAGCAAAAGTCAAGAGTACTATTTGATACTATGCACTAATAAAATATTCAATTTACTATTTATGAAAATGACATTTCTAATAATGCAGTTACTGTGCACCTTACGCGTAGGAAAATTTTTCTTTTATTTACTATTAGAAACTTAAAGGGAAAACTATCCTTTCACCTTAAACCTTTAAGTTTCTTTTCAATTCAGTCCTTTCACTTTAGTCCCTGAGGGTATTTTTACACACAAAACGTCATTTTCTCCTACAAACTTCTTTCTAGTTTTCTCTTATAGCCAAACCACATCTAGTACTTGACATTTTGATTGTATAAATGAACAGTAACATATACGTAAATAGTATTATACGGGTAAATAGTACCGTATACTGAAATAGTAACAGTAGTTTGAAAACACACATTTATATTTTATTTTTCATGGGTATTACAAAGATGGTGCAAAGACTTCTCAACAAAAATGTGCCAAATAAGCGGCA
Organism: Biancaea sappan; assembly: GCA_037074585.1. Lineage (NCBI taxonomy): Eukaryota > Viridiplantae > Streptophyta > Magnoliopsida > Fabales > Fabaceae > Biancaea > Biancaea sappan. Next base: position 3,962,112 of record CM073495.1, read on the forward strand.
GATCAACAAGAAAAAAAAAATTTGTCATTGATTTTTCTCTCACTAACTTGTTTAGATCCATTTAATTGATTCGGATTGATCCGTATAAGGTACTACAAGTTAACATTAGATGTTTCAAAGACTTATGGAAGGGCCCCTGTATTTACTGCTTTTCTCTATTCTTTTTCTTTTGGCAACGATTTTTTTATTTTTAGCAACGGTTAACATTGTTGTCTTTTCAACAGCACTTTTAGCAACAATTTCAACCGTTGCTAAAAGTGAAAAAGTGTTGCTAAAAAAAAGAAAAGCAGAGGATCCAAAGCCGAAGGAAGAGGAGGGACACCTCAGAGACTTAAGACCAACAGAATAACATCACAGAGAGTACAGGGGCAGGCGGTTCTCAAGAAGTTGCGTTAAGATTACAATTGTGTAGAAGAACTCGTTTGTTGTACATTATTTAGCCACTTGCATTGTATAATAAAAATTTAAACACAAACTTTAATTTTCAATGATAAATTTCAATAATTCTAAAGGCCAATCAACAAGACAAATAATAATTTTTTTTAATGCTAGCTAGCGTTCACATTAATTATTATGTGAAGATTTGATTCACATATAATTAATGAGTTGACTAAAAAAAAAGGAGTATATTAATAAATTTATTGTAGTGTGAACAACCTTTGCAGTCTTCTTTTAATATATATATATATATATAGAATATTTAAGTTATATATTAAAATTTTCAGAAAATAATATTAATCATTGGAAATATTCCTAAAAGTTTTGATCTATGAATACCAGATAAATTTAAAGATAAATAAAACATATAAACATTTTAAAGTGATCTGCTAATTAACTATGCAAATTATTCCCAGTTCTTAATACAAAATATATAAAATATCAATAAACTGTACACAGGCAGACACACATATACGAGACGTGTCTTGTGATAGGAGTAGTTTAACGTGCGTGATGAAAGGAGAAAATAATCATTATTGGATCACAAATCATTAGCTCAAATTGATACAAAATCTTTTAACATAAACCAATAATATTTTTCTTAAATTTCGTATAAATTGACTCTGGATAAATTTAAAACATTGGTTTGTCATGAGCTAAATGTAATTATTTTCTCCTCTTACCTCTCATATCAAACTGCTCTATTCACCAGAAATGGCTGTCTTAATTTATATATATATATATATATATATATATATATATAATCACCTTGACATCAAAATCAATTGTTTAAATTGATACGGAATATAATAACACAAATTATATTTTTATTATTGACTTTGACTTTTCTTGTAATTCTTAGTTAATTTATATAAGTTTCATTGTATATGGGTTGGTTGGCACCATATTGTATCTTTGGTCTGCAGCATGAATAAGGGTTTGATGCAGAAGTGCCACTGCCACATATTCCCAAGCCATATTATCGATCGCCAGAATCAACCCGTTTTACCAAATGAGCAGTCGTCGTCCCTTCGACGACAGTATCTCTGACAGAGCTAATTCCGAAGTATTCAGGAGAGATACGTGGCGAGGGGGAAGTTTCATTACCAAGTTTACCAAATGGGCTGGCATCACCACCAAAGCCAACGAACGCCACGACCATCCAGTGACCAGTTTTACAGAGAAACTCAAAGGGATGGTGCGTCGCAGTGTCAATCTTTCCTCAGCAGACCTCGATCCCATTTCTTCTCTGCCGGGGATCCACACATCTCATACTACTAACTCTACTCATTCTGATGCTTCATCTTTCCCCACAGTCCTGGGAACGCAGCTACAATCCCCTGGAACTAGAATCCCAACTTCAACTCGTTACAAGCCATTTACAGCCCGGGGGACCTCCTCAGAAGCTAGCAAAGGATCTAGTTGTGTCATCTCTTGATCCCTTGCTCATTCAAAAATTGAATTTCTTTTTACTATCACACGCTGTGATTTTAATTCTGTGTTTATTATTATTGTTGTGATTTTTTTTATTTGTTAAGTTGCTTCCAATATTCTTTTTCAATGTAATTTTATGGTTCCAAGCATCATGATATTTGTGTGTTAGATTATTTTCTAATAGTTCATGTAATTAAGTTTAATGGCATTAATTATTAAATTTACATAATATAACATTGAAGGACCTAAATGATAAGTTTTAGTATATTAGGCCCTTCATGAGATGATTGAGAAACTATTAAGTAATTAAAAATTTTATAGGGGTCAAAAGGTAATATATCCATTTTATTCTTATTTCAAAATTTAAATATTAACAGTAATAAAATAAACAACATTCATTTTCAGAATAGTTATTGTTACTGTTTTTCTCTCCTAATCATTAAAGAGATTGGAAGCAAAGAAATTCAGAAGAAAGAACAAGGATTTGAATTTATCGAAAAAAAGCATGAATCCAGATATATTTAAATTTTTATTTATGTGAATCATAAACGTCAAGATCTTTAATTGTGAATTTTTGGCTTACAATTTGAGAAATTAAGTGTTCAGAGTGCTGTATCAAATTATTGTTTATGTTAATGACATTAAAAGGTATAAAATTTAAAACATGAATGAATTCATCCATTTTAATATTTTGAATCTTATCTCAAAAGTAAGAGTTAAGACAAAATCAAAACTTACTCCAAACTTAAATGAAAAATAAAAATTTAAAATTACATACTAGCAACATCTACTAAGACTGTCTACATATTCGGATAGGTTATCATTTTCTATTAATGATTTAGATAGTGTTAATTATTGGGACAAAATTGACAATTTTTTAAAGAAGTGGGATACATTTGTCACGAAACAAATATGCGGAACAAAATTAAAATTAATTACACCAAACGTAAGGGATTAAAGAATAATTTTGCAAACCTTGTTACACCACAGGGATTTAATTGAAATAAAAGTCCACTGGATAAAAGTTAAATTTATTTCTAGTCAAATATCTTTTTTGTAAGGATTAACTTGAAGGGATTTTCTTTGTGGAATGTTAAAGGAGTTTTTGTGGTAAAAGTGGAATTTTTGAAAATTTTGGGGGTTCAGAAATTTATTTTCTCCAAGTAAATTATGGACTTAACTGCAACAGGGAATTTCATTCAGGGAAACGTAAGAGGTTTTAGTCAAAAGTTTGAACACATGAGACTTACTCAGCTTACACGTGGGCCGCTTTCTCATTTTGTGTTGAAATTCCGAGTTCCTCATATCTGTGAAAGGTTTGGAATACTCCACACCGACTTAGCTTTTCTTTTTCTGCTCTCTTCATCGTATAAACCTGTTGCTGTATCGCCATTTCTCTGGTAGGAGTTGGGAAATTTCTGCAGAATTTTGATGTTGCTTCTCGAGTAAGGCCAACTGAGTAACAGAAGTTCCAATCTCATCCTTGTTTCGTGCATGTTTAAAATTGTGGTTCCGATGAAAAGTCCTTGTTGTAGGCCTTGCTCAGGACTGATTAAAAGAGGTGGCTGAACTTGGGTGAGCCGAGGAAGACGAAAACATGGAAGTAAGCTAGTAAAAAGTCTACAAAGTTCTTCTCGCCTTCATGAGAGCTGTTTCTTTCGGGTTGCATGGACCGTGGGTGTGGGTGCTGCAAAAATTGTGAATAAAGTTCAGTTTCACTTTGCGTATGAAAAATCTGAATAACTAGGGAAAATCTTATGGAAATACTCGAATTAGAACATCAATTTTGGAAGACAAAGACTGGTTCTGCAGAATGTGTGTTTACATGAATTTTATGTGAAGTTCTTGTAAAAGATACAATATTCATCAATTGTGGGAGTATATGATTTTGTGAATTTGAAAATGAGTTCACCTAATTTATTAATGGTATTATTATTATTATTATGCAATATTTTGAGTTGTACATATTATTTTAGAATAAAATTTATTGAGTATGTGACAAAATATATTGTGGATATTGTCATACAAATATTTTTAATAATCAACTTATAAATTAATGATTCTATTTTGTTGAAATGGTAACTACAAAAAAATTGATATTTAACGTTGGTTGTTAGTCGAATTGGCAAGCGCACCAATCGCACAAGTAATATAGTGATTTGAGAGTAAAAGTATCGTTCCCACGAGGACTAAGCGACTAAGTACCTAAGAAATTTAATTGAATTAGTTGGACGAAACAATTGGATTGAAGATGGCTTTAGCCAATGAATGATAAAATAAAATCAATAACAGTAAATATTTATGAGTTTTCTTTCAATAACAGTAAACAATGCAAAAACTGATGAAATAGTCTAATTAAAGCCTAGGGTCACTAATCCCTCTCCTCTATCTTATAAATTACAAAACCCCTCTCACGTACTCGCAACTTATTCAACCCTATAAGTTAATCCTAGGTTATTCTAATAACTTAAAAGAATCCTCCCGAATCTCAATTAAGTTACTCAACTCCTACGCAATTTCTTGTGTGGGCTAAGCCTAATACAACCAACCTAGCTTTGATTAAACGAGATTAACTAACATTGCTATTAGCTAACAAGCGAAAACACTTAGTAAGGTTCACGCACTCGTCCTTCCTATTAAGTGTTCTACTCTCACCTCCCTCTCCCGAGTTCGAAGACAGTAACAAGCATACATATAGATTGATCAAGTCCATATAACGCAACAATAAAATGGATAGAAAGACTTATATTAATTGAAATAAGGTTGCAAATACATGAGAGAATGTAAAATCTATTCAAGAGTCAAGTTCATAGTAACCCCAGATAGAAAATCTAGCTACTCATAGAAAATAAACAGCAGAAAGCAGAAAAAGGGATAAAGATGGCCATGAATCTGATGTGGGATGATGGATTAAGCTCCCCAAGCCTTAAAAATCAAGTTCCCCTTGCTCTTCTCAGCCAAAACGGCGCTTCCCCGTCTCCCTCGGATCAGAATCTCCTTTGAAAATAACCTAGGAAGCTATTTAAAGCCTTTCTGAAAAGCTGACTTTTTGGTTCCGCCGCTACAGCGGTACGAATTCACCGCTGCAGCGAGATAATGCAGATTCAATTGTGCTGATTTTGGGCTCCACCGCTGCAGCGGGAATATTTCACCGCTACAGTGGTGGAAGGCAGAAAAACATAAACTACGAAAATCATCAGCGCATCACTGAGGGAAGCAGCGAATGAACTACCGCTGCAGCGGTAAGAACTCACCGCTACAGCGGTGAGTGGCAGAAACATGACATTAGCAAGGATTTCCATTCTTTGCTTCTTTGGCTTCTTTACTCAGCAACTTTAAGGCTTCCTTTCCTCAATTGACTCCCAACTTTTGACCTTGCATAGGATTCACAAAAATACACAAATCAATAGTAAAAATTGGGATTTAAGATAAGAAAAATGCAACAAGCCTTTTGAAGTTCAAAAGGTGATTAAGAGGACAAAAATTATTTTAGAGTAAACATGTTTAGGTAAATTGAAGGTAAAATCATTAAATAAAAAGTACCAAGTTAGTGTTAACTTGAGAACTTAACACTCCCCCAAACCTAAAATTTTGCTTGTCCTCAAGCAAAGGCCTCTTACGAGAGAAACTCTAATATGAAAATGTGCAACCAAGAATATATGCAACTAGAAGGAGGATCTGAAAATATGTGACTTAAATCAAGCCAAGCCTCATCAAACCATTACCCATAAGATTTAACTCAAGAGTTTGCAATCTTAAGGATTCAAAATGAAGTGTTAACCAAACCACAAGAAAATTTGAAATCAAAGCTTCACCTCTTGGAACAGATTATAAAACCAAATTCACAAAAATTCCAAAACTAAATTACTTATTTGTTCTCAAAGGCATCGTTTTATTTCAATTCTCAAGGGTTTCACTATTTTGTTCTCAAGGATATAGCTTCCTAACTTTCCTTATTTCCTTTGGAAATTTTTTTTTTGTCAATTTTCTCATTTTATTTTAATCACAGGAGCCTATCCCTTATTGAAACTTTCAGCTATCCCCTTATTGAATCCTTTTTTCACTAGCCTCTTATTGAACTTTTTTTTTAATATATAAATATTAAAATGATCTAAAACCATTCAAAGAGACAAAACAAGATTCCTGTTATTTTGAAGTGATAGAGCTAACACTTACAAAATATGAAAACTTAAGATTAGCAAACTTAAGAGGTAACTCTTAAAAAGAATTGCATTTGACATGATTTGACTTGCCAAAAACTTCATACTTTCAGATTTCAAAATTTTCAAAAATTTCCTCCTACTACACATGTGTATGGACAATACAAAATTAACCAAAATTTTCTCAAAGAAGAAACCCATCAACAAAACCTCTCCCCCAAACTTAAATTTGACAGTGTCCTCACTGTCCCAGATCAGCACAATTGAGGAAAAGAAGACACAACATAACAAACAAAACAAAACAAAATGCTATTCGAACATCCTAACTGCCATTCACCAAGATAATAAACATGACCATATTTAGCATTTATCAATTCGACTCCAAAATAAATAATAAATAGCAGTTAAAATATTACCAATAGCAGCACATCAAACCACAACAAAAAAAAAATAGAAGAAAAAAAATGACGAAAGCAATAAACTTGGGTTGCCTCCCAAGAGCGCTAAGTTTATAGTCTTCAGCCAGACTTTACCGGTTTTATCCTGGATCACAATAACCCATGGAAGAGTCTTGAAGCTGAATCAACATTGTTTCTTCCCTATTATTGCCCGCTTCCTTTTCCATCGATGATTTTGCAATATCAAACACATTGAAAGTCTCTATCTCCTTCTGAACTGTCAGAGTTAATGTCCAATGAGCCACATTAATTACCTCTCCCGAAGTAGCCAAGAATGGCCTACCTAGAATGAAAGAGATTTCCTCATCTTCCGCCATGTCTAATACTACAAAATCCACAAGAAAAAAGAATATTCCCACTTTGACTAGCACATCTTCTACTACCCCATATGGATGTCTCAAGGATCGGTCGGCGAGCTGAAGAGTCATCATAGTTGGTTTCACCTGACCAATCCCGAGTTTCTTGAAAATTGATAGTGGCATAAGATTGATGCTAGCCCCAAGATCACATAAAGTCTTCTTGAATGTGACATCCCCAATAGTACAGGGGATGGAGAAACTCCCTGGATCCTTGAGTTTTGGAGGCAACTTCTTATGTATGATTGCGCTGCACTCTTCATTCAATGTGACTTTTTCATTATTTCCCATCTTCTTCTTTTTCAGCAACATTTCCTTCATGAATTTTGCATACATAGGCATTTGTTCCAAAGCTTCAGCAAAAGGTATACTTATTTGCAATTTACTCAATACCTCCAAGAATCTGCTGAACTGCTTCTCATTGTGTTTTTTGGGCCTCTGAGCCTGAGGATACGGTAGTGGTGGAACAAAACTTTCAGCCCTTTTATCTTTTACCACCCTTCCATATTTACCTTTTTTCTTTGAAGCATCAGCTTCCTCAGTTAGAGGTTTAGCAACCTCATCTTTTCCCTCTTCAATAATCACATCTTTAGGTGGATCATGTGATGTAATGGTATCTGGAAGCTCCTTGCCACTCCTTAAAGTAATAGCATTACAATGCTCTTTCCCCTCCCTTCTTGGGTTATTTTCGGTGTCACTGGGGAGATTACCTTGTGGCCTATTTTTCAAAGCAAGTGCCATCTATCCCATTTGTGTCTCTAAATTTTTGATTGCCAAATTCTAAGATTGGAACATTGACTCGCTCCTTTCCATGAACTTCATGAACATATCCTCCATTAAAGGTTTCTTTTCCACTTGAGGTAGTGAAGCTCTATTTTGAGGAGGATAATTACTCTGATTATTAAAGCCAAGAGGGTGAGATGGCATACCAGAGGATGCAGCTGAAGGGTTCAAATAGTGATTATTGCTCCATGAAAAATTAGGATGATTCCTCGAACTCGGATGATATGTGTTGGAGTACTGGTTGTTCTGGTCCTTCTACAAATTACCCATGTAGTTTAATTGTTCCATTGAAGGAAATTCTTCACAACAACCATTGACATGAGCCCCTCCACAAAAATCACAAGTTGCTTCAGGCATTGTTATTGCATTTACCTTCGCCTGTTCATTTTGTCTAGAGCACAACATGTCAACTTTCTTTGTTAGTGCTTCATTCTGAGCTAACAAAGCATTCAGTATGTCTAGTTCCATGACTCCCCTTCTTGTAACATTCTTGGCTCGACTAGATGCATTTTGGCTTGCCCCCATTGTCTCAATTATTTCTTTTACTCGCACTATAGACTTTGCCATCAAAGTACCACCAGCTGCGGTGTCCAGTTTGTCTCGAGTCTCATATGTGAGACCGCTGTGAAAGATAGTGAGCTGCTGCCACTCCGGTAGACCATGATTAGGACATTTCACCAATAAATATTTGAACCTCTCCCAAGCCTCATATAGGCTTTCGCCTTCATGCTGATAAAATGCAGTGATTTCATTCCTCAGTTTGACCGACCTTGATGGAGGAAAGAACTTGCCCAAAAATCTTGTCTGTAGCTCATCCCACGTTGTTATACTTCCTCTTGGTTGAGCATTCAACCAACTTTTAGCCATATCCCTCAAGAAAAAGGGAAACAAACGTAAGCGGATAGCATTATCACTGGCTCCATTAATCTTAACCATATCACAAATATCCAGAAAATTTGTGATATGATTGTTCGGGTCTTCCATCGGGCTACCCCAAAACTGGTTCTGCTAAACCAAGTTCATCAAGACTGCTTTTATTTCGAAGTTATTTGCATCAAGTGGAGGTTTCACTATGCTCGATGCATGCCCAGCATTGTTGGGTGAGGCATAATCCCACACAGCTCTGTTTTCATCTTGGTTCAAATTTCCCGCTCCATTTCCTCCATTGTTTTCAACACCACCCAGATTTACATTATCATCAGCCATTTCCTCTTGAGAACTTTGTCCTTCTTGGGTTCTTCTAATTCTAGCTTCTTTTCGAGTTCTCCTTGCAAGCCTCTCGATTTCGGGATAAAAAAAAAGATCAGCTTGACTAATTGCACCTCGCATGCACAAAAAGACGATACTAATTAGCAATGACAGTAAATTCAGCAGCAAAAATCAACACAGCAAGAACTAAAAATGACTCTATAGTAAAAAAAAAAGAACAAAAGCAAAAGAAAACAAAACAAAATAAGATAAAGCGTCTAAGCTAACCCTTTAAATTTCTTTGAATATTAGCACAAATCTTAGTCACTGGCAACGGCGCCAAAAACTTGTTAATCGAATTGGCAAGCGCACCAATCGCACAAGTAATATAGTGATTTGAGAGTAAAAGTATCGTTCCCACGAGGACTAAGCGACTAAGTACCTAAGAAATTTAATTGAATTAGTTGGACGAAACAATTGGATTGAAGATGGCTTTAGCCAATGAATGATAAAATAAAATCAATAACAGTAAATATTTATGAGTTTTCTTTCAATAACAGTAAACAATGCAAAAACTGATGAAATAGTCTAATTAAAGCCTAGGGTCACTAATCCCTCTCCTCTATCTTATAAATTACAAAACCCCTCTCACGTACTCGCAACTTATTCAATCCTATAAGTTAATCCTAGTTTATTCTAATAACTTAAAAGAATCCTCCCGAATCTCAATTAAGTTACTCAACTCCTACACAATTCCTTGTGTGGGCTAAGCCTAATACAACCAACCTAGCTTTGATTAAACGAGATTAACTAACATTGCTATTAGCTAACAAGCGAAAACACTTAGTAAGGTTCACGCACTTGTCCTTCCTATTAAGTGTTCTACTCTCACCTCCCTCTCCCGAGTTCGAAGACAGCAACAAGCATACATATAGATTGATCAAGTCCATATAACGCAACAATAAAATGGATAGAAAGACTTATATTAATTGAAATAAGGTTGCAAATACATGAGAGAATGTAAAATCTATTCAAGAGTCAAGTTCATAGCAACCCCAGATAGAAAATCTAGCTACTCATAGAAAATAAACAGCAGAAAGCAGAAAAAGGGATAAAGATGGCCATGAATCTGATGTGGGATGATGGATTAAGCTCCCCAAGCCTTAAAAATCAAGTTCCCCTTGCTCTTCTCAGCCAAAACGGCGCTTCCCCGTCTCCCTCGGATCAGAATCTCCTTTGAAAATAACCTAGGAAGCTATTTAAAGCCTTTCTGAAAAGCTGACTTTTTGGTTCCGCCGCTGCAGCGGTACGAATTCACCGCTGCAGCGAGATAATGCAGATTCAATTGTGCTGATTTTGGGCTCCACCGCTGCAGCGGGAATATTTCACCGATGCAGTGGTGGAAGGCAGAAAAACATAAACTACGAAAATCATTAACGCATCGCTGAGGGAAGCAGCGGAAGAACTACCGCTGCAGCGGTGAGTGGCAGAAACATGACATTAGCAAGGATTTCCATTCTTTGCTTCTTTGGCTTCCTTACTCAGCAACTTTAAGGCTTCCTTTCTTCAATTGACTCCCAACTTTTGACCTTGCATAGGATTCACAAAAATACACAAATCAATAGTAAAAATTGGGATTTAAGATAAGAAATATGCAACAATCCTTTAAAGTTCAAAAGGTTATTAAGAGGACAAAAATTATTTTAGAGTAAACATGTTTAGGTAAATTGAAGGTAAAATCATTAAATAAAAAGTACCAAGTTAGTGTTAACTTGAGAACTTAACATTGGTCAAAATTATTCTTTAACGTCGATTTTAACCGGAATTAAACAACTTAACATCGGTTTTGTAAATTGACGTTATGTGCTCTGTTGCAACATTTTGTAATGTCGATTTTGACAACTGTTGGAATAACCGACGTTATATGACTATAATTTTAACCGACATTAGATGCTATCATTTATCGTTTAATGTCAATTTTGACTAACGTTATAAGTTATTAGTTGTTTCAATTATTTAGCAACGCTTACAACTGTCGCTATTTGTTTGTTATTTTCTTAGTGGGAATAACCGACATTAGATGACTATAATTTTAACCGACGTTAGATGCTATCATTTATCGTTGAACGTTATTAGTTATTAGTTGTTTCAGTTATTTAGCAACGCTTACAACCGTGGCTATTTGTTTGTTATTTTCTTAGTGGCAGTTATAATTGTTACTAAGTTTTTTTATTTAAATAAATACCAACTTACATTGTTATTAGTTCATAACAAGATAACTAATCCAAAGTCAAAAGGATTGAAACATATTTTAAAATTACAAGTTTTAGAATAAATTGCAATCGTGGATTGTGACTAGCTCAGGCAGTGGTCAAGCTGTTCTTCACTAGTTGAACATTCTCCATTCCATATAATATCTAGGAAATGGCAACACTATTGGCATCCATGTCTTCAATAGCATTTTTAAAAAATTTCATCTGCAAGAAAAGGGAAATGGATTCACCATTATGATACGGTTTTCAACAAGCGGGAAAATAATAGCAAGAAAAGGGCATTTAAAAAGAAGATAATAACACACCAAAACAAAGAATAACACATGCAGTTGATTACAATAACATGGAAAATTTACACCTACAGCAGCAGAAATACAATTTGACAGAACAAAACCAACAAACAAAATTAAAAAGAGGAAAGGCATCCAAGTGTCTGAATGTCATCATGCTTAGAATAGCCCATAATGTCAGTAATCACATTAAGCAAATTGACAGCAAAGTATGCTCTGCAATAGGCAAAAGGCATAAATGTAATGTCGTGAAGCACATTGGGGATATTTTAGAAGACTAGAAGGATCACAAGCATAAGGTTCTGTCGTGAAGAACTGCAAAATGGTAGGAAAGGGGGGATGATAATGATTAGACTCTTTAACTACTAGATCAAAAGAACTCTAAAGCCATGTCAAGAACCAACTATTCCAAAAGCAAAAGCTGTAAGAAAAAAGCCTCAAAGTACCTTTTTTAAACATCTCTTGATATAAAATTTGTTTAGGTAAGTTGAATGACTATTAAGACACAAATCATTTAAAATTTTGATTCTACAAGTGCAATAAGATGTATGCTTGTACGTTCAGAACTGTGGGAAAAAATATAAAGTGAGAAATAGTGAACAAAATATACACCTATTCCAGCGGCTCTTAATTAAGGTGGCCCACATTGGATCAACATCTTTTGGAATTTCTAGCCACTGATTCATGAACCCAACAATTCCAATCACCTGCAAGTATCCTAGAGGAACTGTTTGTTCACAGTTGTCCCTACCACAATATGACACTTACAATAAATAGATATGACAAACTAATAGAATGGGATATCAGAAAGTGAAGAATTATATAGCACAGTTGCAATTATCAGTTGTAATTAGTTAATTATCAGTTGTAATTAGTTAGTTAGTTAGATTCGAAGTTAGTTACTAATTCAGTTTAGTGGTTATGTTAGCTTTTAACTCTTGTATATATATATATATTTGACTTAGTAATAAAGTACATATATTCAGAATCATTTTTGCTCTCTCTATCACTTACATAAGACTTTACATGGTATCAGAGCCAGGTTCACTCTGGTAGTTTGCTGTTAGAGAGAGTTTTCTTTCTTCCCAGAATACAGAACTATGTCTACATCAGGAGAGGCTTCAGGAGATTCGAGTGTAGAGAGAAGGTCGAGTTCAACATTAACACGGAAGATCCTTTGCTAATGCACGCTTCAGATAATCCAGGTATGGTACTAGTTACCGGTCTCTTGACTAATTTGAACTATCTGACCTGGAGTAGGTCAGTGAGGAGGGCCCTACCTGTGAAAAACAAACTCGGTTTTGTTTTAGGATGCTTTATCTAACCGAGCGAAGAAACAGAGAAGAGAAAATGGTGTCGAGTGGATGAAATGGTCACGTCTTGGATCATTAACTCAATGTCAAGGGAAATTGCAGAAACATACATATATTGCGACTTGGCGAGGCAATTGTGGAATGAATTATAAGAGCAATTTGGGGAAAGCAATGGTACCCAAATTTACCATATCCAGCGTCAAATTGCATCGATCGAACAAGGAGGACAGTCTATAATCATGTACTACAGTCGCCTGAAGAAGCTATGGGAGGAGTTGAATGTCTTACAACCAATTCCAAGCTGTACGTGTGGCGTAATGAGCAAGTGCCAGTGTGAAGTCGCTAGAAGGTTCGCAGACATGGCTTCACAAAGCAAGCTGATACAATTTCTAATGGGCTTGAATGAGTCCTATGACGCCATAAGGAGCCAGATACTGGTGCTGGATCCTCTGCCGAGTGTAAGTAAGGCGTACTCAATGGTGTTAAGGATTGAAAAGCAGAAAGCTATTCAGTCTGACTTAGCTAATATTAATGCGTCAGACGCTAGTGCATTGGCAGTAAGGACAGCACAGCAGAATAACTAGAGGTATAGTGGTAACAGAAGGAATTAGAATAAAGAAGACAGAAGTTGCGAGTATTGCAAAGCTATAGGACATTTGAAGGAAACTTGTTTCAAGTTAAATGGTTATCCTGACTGGTGTAAACAGCTCAAGAAAGATAAACAGTCGGGAAAGAAATATGTTAATATGGCAAGTGATCCGTGTGACGAAAGACCAGAAATAGAAGAGAAACAGGATGGCCTCATGTCAAGGTGTTCACCAGCTATGACAGAGATCATTCAACAGGAAGTATCTAGACTTCTGAAAAATAAACAACAATCCACTAGAGCTGAACAAGTGAATTTCGCTCAAGTGGATGAATTTGCTGGTAACATCTCTAAAGAATTTTCACAGGATAGTGTTTTGCATAAATGGATAGTAGACACAGGTGCCACTAATCACATATGTGCAGTAAGAAAGTTTTTTCTCACTCTGAAACCTTTGTCCAAACCTATTTCCATTCATTTACCTGATGATACTACTAAGGTAGTAGATTTTTGCGGACACATTCAACTTCATAAATCATTGTGTTTAAGGGATGTCTTGTTCATTCCTTCTTTTAAACATAACTTGCTATCAGTTAGTAAATTGACTCAAACCAATAAATTTAAATTTACCTTCACTTCTTCTGCTTGTTTGTTACAGGACCAGAGGACTGATGAAGTTGTTGCAGTGGGCAGAGAGAATGGACACCTGTACTACTTCACCCAAGATTCATTTGTTTCAAATAATGCCAATACTGGTTGTAGCTTGGTAGCTAGTTGTAGTCAGACTTCTACTTTCATTGAAGATTTTTCTTTATGGCATAAAAGACTAGGCCATGCTTCTATGTCAGTACTGAACCATTTACCCTTTCCCATGAATAAGAATACTTCTTCTCTTGTTGACAGTTGTGAGATATGCCACTTTTCTAAACAAACCAAATTACCGTTTTCCTTGAGCAGTACTAGATCCAAAGAACTATTTTAGCTCATTCACGTAGATGTGTGGGGACCATATAAGGTTCCTAGTTCCTCTGGTGCGTGATATTTTTTGACAATTGTTGAAGATCACAGCAGAGCAACTTGGATATTCTTGATGAAGGAAAAATCTCAAGTCCATCATTTGCTGAGAAACTATTTACTGAAGGTAAAAACTGATGTAATCAAGGATAATCCCATTGTAGCCCAAGAAAGGGAGAACACTTCAATTGGGCCTCTAACTCGTTCAATGGTTAAAGAGCTTGGACTAATTGCAGCCCAAGAAAGGGAGAACATTTCAATTGGGCCTCTAACTCGTTCAAGGGCTAAAGGGCTTGGATTGGGCTTAACCACATTGTTGAAAGTGGAAGAAGTGTGAACAAGATTGCATGTGAGATAGTTGCATTTGTTGAATATAGTTGTAGTCTATTACCTATGCATTTATTGTCTTTGACATTTAGCTACCTATGCATTTATTGTCTTTGACATTTAGCCTACACTACTTGACTTTTAGTTGATGCATTTAATGCATTAGTTGGAGTCTTTTATCTTTTTTGTTTTGGAGACCCTCTATAAAAAAGGGTCCTTGCCATTTGTTGTAAACCATCCTTGAATCATATATGAGATATTGGTATTTTTCTTTCAAGAGGATTCTTGAGTTCTTTCTCTTATCTAACTTGGGTTAGTGGCGAGAGCAGCTAGATTTCTTATCACTCACGTTCTTCTTTCTTGAGTGTGGCGAGATCAACCCATTTCTCTTAGTTATGGCGCCCTTTGGCTTATCAATTGAGTGATTTGGTTTTCTTTGTTTGTTTCTTTCAACCTATCCAGAAAATCGATTAAGTGTTTTCCCTCCGGAAATCACATCAAAAACTCAATTTGACAAATCGGTGAGGACCATTCATACTGACAATGGCACAGAATTTGTGAATAACAAATGTCAACAGCTGTTCGATGAGTTAGGAATTTAGCATAAAAAAACGTGCGTGTATACCCCACAGCAGAATGGGGTAGTGGAGAGAAGGCATAGAACAATCCTACAAATGGCTAGGTCGCTTTTGTTTCAGTCAAGGATGCCTGCAGACTACTGGGGTGAAGCAGTGCTACATGCAACTTACTTATTAAATCGCCTACCTTCAATAACAGGAGATTGGAAGACACTGTATGAAGTGCTTTTTGGAAGGAAACCAACATACGATAGCTTAAGATGTTTTGGAAGTCTTTGCTTTGCTACTGTATCAGGCCCACAACATGACAAGTTTGCACCAAGAGCTACAAAGTGTATTTTTATGGGATACTCTCCTAGACAAAAGGGTTACAGAGTCCTTGATTTAAATACAAAGAAACTTTTGATATCAAGGAATGTATTATTTCATGAGCAAATTTATCCTTTCAAGCAGAGCACTCCTCAACCAAATAATTTCGAAGAGCAGTTACCACTGCCTATAGCATCTCTTGGGCAAGAAGATGGTTTTGACGTCTTACCAGGGAATACCATATCAGTTCCAACTATATCACTGCCTCCCATTGCTCCAGAAACGATCCTTGAACCATCTACTAATGCATCCACCTATTCTGAAACCGAGGAAAGAACATCTTCAGACCATACACAGTCAGAACCTGAAACAAAAGCTATGAAAATGCCTCTCAGACACAGTACTAGGACCAAGAAACAACCAGTATGGCTAAAGGATTTTGTTGGTCATGCAAACTCTCATACCCACTGCAATGACATTCATAACACTGAACTAGTAAGTTTTGCCTCTTCTCCTTCTTCTTATCCTACTTATTTACATCCCACTTACCCTTTTATTCAGTCCAAACATTTTTCTACTGCATATATGTCTTTTGTTGGGAATCTTGCTGCTATACAAGAACTATATAACTATAATAAAGCTAAAGAAAACCCAGCCTAGGTTGCAGCAATGGATCAAGAGATAGCTGCACTTGAAAAAAATAATACGTGGAAGGTTGTACCTCTGCCAAGTGGAAAAAAGGCTATTGGATGTAAATGGGTTTACAAAGTGAAGTTAAAAGCAGATGGGACAGTGGACAGGTACAAGGCACGCTTGGTGGCTAAAGGTTATCTTCAATTGGAATGAGTAGATTTTCAAGAGAGCTTCTCGCCAGTGGCTAAAGTAGTCACAGTGAGGATTCTTCTAACAGTAGCAGCAGCTAAGTCATGGGTGCTGCATCAACTAGATGTTAACAATACGTTTTTACACGGACACTTGGATGAAGAAGTTTACATGGAGGCTCCTGAGGGATACAACAAAGTCAAAAAAGGGGAGGTATGTTTGTTAAAAAGATCTTTGTACGGTTTGAAACAAGCCTCAAGACAATGGAACCAGGAGTTAACTACACAACTTATACAATATGGGTTCAGGCAGTCTATGCACGATCACTGTTTATTTGTCCTAGATACTTCTTCTGGTTTTCTGGCATTGTTGGTTTATGTGGACGATATACTGTTGACTGGAGATTCTGAAACAGAAATAGCAAAGGTAAAATGTTTCTTGGATCACAAATTTACTATTAAAGATTTAAAGAATGCGAAATATTTCCTAGGATTGGAAAAGGTAAGGTCAGAAAGGGGTTTGTTTGTGCATCAAAGGAAGTATGTGTTGGATTTGTTGGCTGATGCTGGTTTAATGGAGTGTAAACCGGTTACTACACCACTACCAAGAGGGACTAAGATCTCAAGTAATCAAGGGGAGCTACTGACAGATGTACAGTAGTATAGGAGATTGATAGGAGACTTTTATACTTAGGATTTACTAGACCAAATATTTCCTATGCTACTCAACAGTTGAGTCAGTATGTGCATTCACCAAGAAATACACATTGGGAGGGAGCCATGCACATATTAAGATATTTGAAGAATAGTCCATCTCTAGGTTTATTTTTCCCTTCTGCTGTAAGTTCTCTCAGCCTCACTTCTTATTGTGATTCGGATTGGGGGGCATGTCTGGATAGCAGGAGATGTCTCACAGGGTACTGTATATTTATGGGTGATGCTTTAATTTCCTGGAAAACAAAGAAACAGAGTACAGTCTCTAGATCTACCGCAGAGGGGGAGTACAGAGCCATGGCTTCTACTGTTTGTGAGTTGCAGTGGGTGTCATACATCTTGAAGGATCTAAAGGTGGAGATCTCTCGTCCTATTCCTCTATACTGTGATAGTCAAGCAGCTATTCACATTGCACGTAACCCAGTATTTCATGAGAGGACCAAGCACATAGAAATGGATTGTCACTTTATCAGAGAAAAATTAAAAGAGGGCTTCATTAATCCACAACACATTTCTTCAGCAAGTCAACTGGCTGATTCTTTCACCAAGCCTTTGTCTAACCCAGTATTTCAAAGTATGGTAGTCAAGTTGGGTTTGCTAGATTCCTATCAAGCCTCAACTTGAGGGGGGGATGAAGAATTATATAGCACAGTTGCAATTATCAGTTGTAATTAGTTAATTATCAGTTGTAATTAGTTAATTATCAGTTGTAATTAGTTAGTTAGTTAGATTCGAAGTTAGTTACTAATTCAGTTTAGTGGTTATGTTAGCTTTTAACTCTTGTATATATATATGTGACTTAGTAATAAAGTACATATATTCAGAATCATTTTTGCTCTCTCTATCACTTACATAAGACTTTACAGAAAGGAACTATGCAACAAATTAATAAATAAAAATTACGGGTCAACATGGCGCATCAATCAGAATTTGTTTATTCAGTAACTAAATGAAGTAATTTTTAAAGGCCTACATGGCATCTTTATGATATATCTGTAAAGGCTGGAATAACCATCTAACAAAAACAGTGGTCGTTTTCACCAATATGAAACAAACTCTTAGAAGTGAGTTATCTCATTCAACCAGCTTAAATATCACCTCACAGTCTACATTCTGTTTTAATAAAGTTTCAACTCTCAAGATACACATATACAAGAAAACAACACCTACCTGCATTGAGTTGAGACTCTCCCAAGGGATTTTCACTTGTAAGTTCCCACATATATAATGTAATTTGATGATTAATGCTCAAAATGAAAAATGAAATAAGATTGGACATTTGCACTTTTATCAATTAAAAGTGTACTTTGGAAACCAATACTGACCCATTTAGCAGTTACACTAATTTGAAGTTTATCATCCACACAACCTTATACTCATTAAAATTACAGTAATTACTTCTAATAAAGGTCAATTTGACTACTGATGCAAGCAAAGTATTTACCAGCCATGTGGGCTATAAAATTTTGCTAAATGCTCTTTAAGGTCAACAGGTCACAAATATAACTAACTAGCAGATGCCTTCTTCCAATTAAAATAAGCACACGGGAAGCATAAAAGACTGCTTACAAGAAGTTCATTCATGTCACTAGATGCCTAAATCATTGCCTTTTCTTCCAGAGAACGTCCTAGAAGCACAAAACCAAGAAGCATGACCTGCATGCTAAAAAAGAAGATCCTCCATGAAGAGCTCATTATAAGCATAATATTGGAAAGCCCAAGAAGTAACAGGATTACAAGATGAAACAAAATTTCATAATATGATTCACTTTGAATTACTCAGTATTCTGCAAGCCCAAGAAGTAACAGGATTACAAGATGAAACAAAATTTCATAATAGGATTCACTTTGAATTACTCAGTATTCTGCAAGCCCAAGAAGTAACGGGATTACAAAGTGAAACAAAATATTCAACAAATCTTTATAAGTATTGTTAATTAGTGAAGAACCTGGATGGAAATCCATCTTACTAGATAATTTGTATCAATTACTCAAATTAGTACTTCAACACATAATTTGTATCAACCCTTTTTTCTTTCAGCAGAACTAGATTTCATCATTTTAAAACCACTCAATCAGGTCTCATATTATCAATTTTATCTCCCATTACTCAGCAAACTACAAGACGAGTTAGTACAGAGGAGAAAGCACAACCAGAAATTATGCAGAAGAAAGATTACTACTCGAACCTTACCTCATGGACAGACCTCTGTTTTATTCTTCCTTTCTGTCACTCCCTCAGGTCCTGCAATATCTACCAGTAAAAGATTCATTCCTCCTAATTTTAATTTTCCCCTAAATAGACCAAGAAATTAGATTGAAAAGGTAAGCTGAATTTCCCCTTTGAACCCAGATGCACGATGGAGAAAAAATAAAACCATAAGCTGAGATTTAGTTTAATTCTTTCTTACCTACTGCACAAACTATATTTCCTCCGTCATTCACCATTGGAGATCAATTTCAAACTAAAAATTGGCACATGTATCCATTGATGGAAAGGAGGGAGAGAATTGAAGGCAACCGCGAGGAAGAAGAAGATTCAATATTTGACATTCACAGGTCTCGCCTTTTCAATCAGTAATTGCCTTAAATCTCTATACCATCAACAGATTCAATATTTGCCCTAATAAGAGACTAAAAATAAGGAGAAAGAAGAAGATGAAGCATACCTACTAAACTACAAATCTCAAAAGCAGAAAATAGAAGAGAGAACTAATTGAAGATGGAGACTTACAATATCGATTTGAAGCTAGTTGATGGTCGTGCGACAGCAGTGCGGTGCGACAGCAGTGCTCCAATATTGCAAAGGAAGTTCTCTGGTGGCGCGACATTGAGAGCCAAGCACCTTAAGACAAAAATAGAGAAAATATTAGAGCTTGGAAACACGATGGAAGACAAAGAAGAAGAAAACAAAGCACAATCCACATTGAAACAAAGAAAGGAAGAAAGAGTGAGCAGGAAATGTGAAGTGATCTTTGAGAGGAAGCCCGCGAGAGGGAGAACGAAAAAATTGGGGGTTTTGGTTAGGTCTCAGACTTTGGAATGTTTTAGAGGAGGAGGAAATGTTTCAAGAATGGGAGGGAATGAATTTTCACGAAAGCGAGAGAATAAATTTTTATTCTTATCTTTTTAAAAATAAGATAGTCTCGGTTTTACGAATTTTACCGTTGATTCTAGTAACTGACATTTAATTTTAAGAAGTATTGGATCTAACATCAGTTTTAACAACTGACGTTAAATTTTAATTTTTTTTAGTATATTAAGTATATTTTTTATACGAGACAACTCTTATTATAAAAAAAAGTGCAAAATATTTGAAAAGTTAACATACTAATCTAATATAATTTTTTGAGACCAATTATTATTTTTGGCTGGTAAAGTAGTAAAGTACGTAATTAGAGGATAGAAAACAATGTGAATTGTGATGCAGACTTTTAGTGTAGTTTTTATGCCAATCTTCTACGAATTATTTAAAATGTTTAACTATTGTAATATATCTTTTTGTGACCAATTGTTGTTGTTAGTGGGTAAAGTAATCAAAGAATAGAAAATATTGTAATTGCAATTTAGACTTTTGTTTTTTTGTATTATTTAATATTAGTCTTCTAGAATGGCCTAAAGTATCAATATATTTAATATCATTTAAACAATCTTAATTATATTCTATAATGTCCTGAAGTATCAATTTGTTCTTTTATTTGTATCTCAAGATTCATTTTAGTCTCTTAATTTTATTTTAGCTTTTAGTTTGAGCCCATAATTTTATTCTTTTCCATTTTAGTCATTTAAATCTATTTAATATTTTTCTTTAGTCCTTGAATTTTATTGTATATCAATATATATATATATATAGAGAGTCCTTTAATTTACAAAAATTACTCAATCATTTCTCCAAAACACTTCAGAAAAAATTCTGAGTCTCTGCTTCCACATCATTTCTTCTCTTTCAAGAAGATCATTCATCTCTCTACAGATATCTCTTTGGGGTCTATCAATCCTCTGTTGAATATTTCCCCCTTCACCTCTACCATTACTCCACGTAAATGGACAACCATCAAATCCCATATCATGAAAATTGCAATCATCCACAGTATCTCTAAAATTTTTCATTAATTGCATGTACACTTTTCGCCACTCCTCCCTTCTTCTCCACGTCATAAAGAATTTCATGGAAGTCACCTGAGCACAACCATGGAAATCGGGAACATCATTTGAGGCTTTTTAAGAGAAGCAATGATGATTTCCATTTACTCATGCCATCCGGATAACCATAAAAACTAGTGTAACGCCATTTTATGCTTGTGCCAACTTCTTCAATCTCCATATCGATATGATTCGGGGATAAGGATCATAAAAGGCTAGCATGAAAACTGTCCTTCCATAACAACGCTAAACCACCAGCCTGAAATTTTCCTTTGCAATCAGCATTAATCATCCCGTCAAAATTGAGCTTCAATTTGACTTTCTCCATCTTTCCTTTGCCCAGGTAGAAGGCGTCTCAGTTTGCTTCAAAAGCATCTCTTCCAAGCTCATGTTTGGATCCATCAATAGACTGATGTTCAGCTGAGAGATTTAGCCGCTGCATGCATCATCTAATGATAATACAGACTCTTATTTGTGTCCAACATTGACTGAGGCCTAGCCCATGATCATTCTCAGCCCAAACTATCACCACCTCGGCCTGCTTCCAAGTTCCAAGTATTCTCATCCCTATTCTTATTTGGGTGCACGAAATCATTATTAGCTTCTTGATCCTCTGATTTGTTTTTGATTCCCTTTTCTACTATTTTCTCTTCTGAATTCTGATGACGCCGAAATTTCCTCTTTGATTGAAATCTGCCATCTCCCCATATATCATAATAAAACCGATTTCTTGATTTTTAGCGGCGTCTCCCATAACTTTCTCACCTTCCTCATTGACAACCTTTAATCTTTTTCCAGCCCCATTCACCGTGTTCATATTTTGTATTTGGTTGTTACGTGTAACATATATATATATTTTGTCTCAGGTATAGTGTAAGGCAAATATTTTTATCACTCTACATCAAATGAGTTGTTATATCATCTGCATCTATCGGTAGGATGTTGGTTTGAAATATTATTGGCAAATGTATTAATAAGTAATATAAAAAATGAATAGAGTATTAATTTCACGAAAATTATAGTAGTTAAGTACTTTTACACTATCTAGACAATCGATTTTTAATGTGAGATTAAACTAAACTAAACTAAATAAGTTAACAGTTAATTAAATTACTAATAAATCACAAAAATCAACACAAATTAATTTAAAGAGATTATTAAAATTACACAAATTATCAAAGCGTTAGGGATTCGATTTCACTATCCTCTCCAACTATGAGTGAGTATCCAATTTAATATAAGTCTTTAATTTTTATATTGATGGTAGAATTTTCAATTCTAATTAAAACTCAATTCTTTGGCGAATCAATACTCTAAACCTAATCAGATTATCTAATTCCTTAGACCAATCAAATTAGGGACATGCAGTAAGTATAGGTGAATTTTATCAAAACCACACGAGAAATCTGTCTATTCCTATATCAAATCTACTTATGACAATTATTTTAATAGGCGCATTCAATATATAAATTTTCTAATTCTCTTTATGAACTTTAAATCAATTTTTAAATGATCAATTTAAAAAGTAATAAGTACAAAAATAATTAATCAACAAGAAAATTAAATAAACTTAGATTAATTAAAAACTCAATTCATAATATTTAAGAGAAGTTATATCTTTCATCTAACAAAAAGAATTTAGCTACTTATGACAATTAAAATATCCATAATAACATAATCCATGAGTTTTGCCATTAAACTAAAAGAAAGAATAAAAATAAAAAAAATTGAAGAAGGTGAATGAATGAATGAATAAAATGATGAATCTCCAATCTCCAAAAACTTCTTCCGACCTCTCCTTAGTTTCGTGTTGCGTGGGCTTCTCCTCCAATTCCTTCCAATCTCCCTTTCAAACCTAATTTTGAATATAAATAAATAAATTCCTAAAATAAAATAAAATCAGGAAAAGATAAATCAATTACTTTAACAAAAATTAATTTTAAATTAAATCCTAAAAAAAATTAACCAGAATAAATTCAAATAAAAGTTAACTTAAATATCTCAAGTTAATTTAAACTAAATAACCATAATAAACAATAAATCATAAGATAAATTTAAAAAAATTAATTTTTTATAAAATTAAACTAATTAATTAAATAAATTAAATAAATATAAAAAATTTAAAATTATTTATTTTACCCAATTTTTTAATAAAAATATAGGTTAAATAATTTTATAAAATAAAATTATCATATGACAATTCAACTCATGGGAGGCATAACCTTAAAGAAAATGAGATTTTCATGTTTCAATTTAATGCATACATTTATTGATAACATTCACTTTCTTTCTTTTTCGGGGTCTAATTTATTATAAAATCGCACACTAGTTTATGTTTCCAATGTCAAAATCCTAGTCTGAGTCTAGCTAAAATCAGACTCGCAATAGAGTCACATAGAATTTGTCAAAACTGGTCTAACTTAGGCTATTCTACTTTTTTTTTTCTTTTCTAAAAAAAAAAAAAGACTTTGACCTATATTTCTACAACCTACAACTAGTTATTTAAATTGAAGAATTTACTTAAATTTAATGAAAAAGGTAAACTCAAAACTTAAATTTAGAACGTAAAATGTAAGAATTTATATATGTCTTTTCTCTACTTAATAAATTATTAAAATTATATATATTTTAACATATAAAAATATCTTAGTTTATAACTAATATAAAATTGATAAGAATAAAATATAAATTGACAAAATAAAAAAAATATCAATTGATAAGAACGTTACCCAACAAGTACAAAATATAGATTATTGTTGTTGGTTGGTAAACTAATTAATAACTAGAAAATAACGTAAACTACTGTGATTTAGAATTATTTTATTATTTTTAGGTAGACTTCTATAAAGTATTTAAAAAAGCTAAATTGTTCTAATATAATTATTTGGGACAAATTATTGCTTTTTGTGTTAAAGAAATCAAATGGTAGAAAATGATCTGAATTGTGACATAGAACTTTAGCATTTTTTTTTTAATGGTGGTCTTCTACAAAATATTTAAAAAGTTAACATAATCTAATATAATTTTTTAGACCAATTATTGTTGTTGGCTGGTAAAATAATTAAAGAATAGTAAACAAAGTGAATTGTGATTTAGACTTTTACTGTAGTTTTTATGCCAGTCTTCTACGAATTATTTAAAATGTTTAACTATTGTAATATAGCTCTTTGTGACCAATTTTTGTTGTTAGTTGGTAAAGTAATCAAAGAATAGAAATATTGTAATTGCAATTTAGACTTTTATTTTTTGTATTATTTAATACTAGTCTTATAGAATGTCCTAAAGTATCAATATATTTAATATTATTTAAACAATCTTAATTATATTCTATAATTTCCTAAAGAATCAATTTTCTCTTTTAATTTTATCTCAAGTTTCATTTTAGTCTAGTAATTTTATTTTAGGTTTTAGTTTGAGCCCATAATTTTTTTTATTTTTGTCATTTAAATCTATTTTAGATTTTTCTTTAGTCCTTGAATTTTATTGTATATCAATATATATAGTCCCTTAATTTACAAAAATTACTCAGTCATTTCTCCAAAACACTTAAGAAAAAAGGTTTATGAAGTAAAGAGAGTTAAGCAGGAAATTGTATGAAGTGTTTCTATCAAGTATTTTGATTGAATTAATGAGAAGAAAATATTTTGAGTAAAGTACATATATTAGAGACTAAATTGATACGAAATGAAATTAGGGGATCAAAGATATCAAAGATAAAGTTAAGAGACCTAATGGAATAAAATTATAACTTTAATGGACCAAAGTATCAAACCATAATTAAAGTTATGGGACTAAATTGAAAACTAATCTAAAGTAAATCAAATTTGAATTACAAATTATAATGTTAAGGGATCAAAGTGAGGGATGTCAATGGTTATGCATATTTTGGGTATTTGATGGTATCCATCTAAAAAAATATTTGATATTTATCGGACATCAGATAATGTATAAATAGTAAAAATAAATATAGGGTAGATGCAAATGTTGACATCCGGTATCATATATTTGTTCAATATGAATGGGTGAAGAGGATATTTGATATTGTTCGCTATATATATATATATATTATATTTTATAAATTATTAACTTTCAACATATAAATTATAATAAAAAACAAAAAAATTATAATTATAATTATTATTTATATAATATAAATATGGTAATTTTTGTTTGATGAATACTAGGTATTTAGGTATACAATACCTGTTTGGCAAGACTTTTTTTCTTTTTCTTTTTTTTTTTGGGATATTTTGAATATTTCAGATATTGGCTAATACGAATTCAATATTGAATTTTTTTTTTGAATTCAAATAGGATATGGGCATTAGAAATTTTAGATGGATACTATTGAAAAGAAAAAAAAAATTGATTGGGTACCCACCCATTGACATTCCTAATCAAAGTGAAGCTTTTTGTAAAGTTAGAAGACTAAATTGGAACAAAATTAAGTTAAAAGACCAAAATAGACTTGAAATAAAGTTAGTGTTCTAAAATGATATTTTAGCTTACTGTTTTGTTATTCATTAATGGTGTAGCTCAAGTTTTGACAGGTCGATAATTATTATTTTATCAGTATTATTATTATTATTCAAAGTGTAAACAACCAGCTATTACATACCTTGTTTTTCCCAGTCAATAAATTAGAAGCACTGTGCAATCTTCGAACAATATGAAGCATTAACTGTGAATGAAACTGATTCTTGGCAGCCGCCCACCATCCTTTGGTACAAACTTAATTAACTGTGATGGATCTTCATCAAATTTACGGATGGGAGTTGGTATGTCTGCGTGATGCATCAGGATTATGGATAAAAGATTTCTCTCAACACATAGGTGAAGAAAATGCACTTAAAGTAGAATTATGGGCAATCATGTTGGGTTTGAATATCTTATTTCATATGCCTCATCACTCTCGAACTGTGAAACTGATTCTACCTTTGCTATTGCTCTTATTCTTCATGCCTCTCCAGACCATCATCCTTTGGAGACTCATAAAAAATTACAAGTGCCTTTTATCTAAGCCTGGAATACTTCAAACTAATAAAGGGAAGTAGGAAGCATAATAGGTGTGCGGATATTCAAGCTAAGGATGGAAGTAGACGACAACTACCTTTAACGATCTATGATGAAGTGCCCAGCTTATTCTTCAACTTTGTCATGATGATAAATCTTTCTCTTCTACGACTAATTTCTTGATGTGCTATGCTACTCCTTCAGATATTGCAACTGCCACTGCCACAACCATGATTCTTGTTTCAGTTTTCCCTCTTCAACGTTTGGGTTGTTATGCTTCTAAGACTTATGTTTTAAATACCTTTACTTTTGTTAATCACTCCCTCGATGCCACCCCTACAGTACATCTAAGTTGTATAACTTCAAACTCTACTGGACAATGTGATTTAGTTTAATATATCTTCCTCTTTTCAAAAGAAAAAAAAAATATGAAAGCATTTAGAAAATTAAATCTCTTATTTCTTTCAACCCGAAGAAAACAGAAATTGGACAAAGCACAGAGGACTTAAAATAACAAGAACAACAAATCAAGATATTTGCCCAGTCTCCTGGCATATGGATTTGGCTGAGACGTCCGGTAGCATCTTAGCAGCATGAGGAAGGCCATGACAATGATGAACAATTTCATCCACCTTCACCTTGTCGGCATTATTTGCGCCTTTCATATTTCGCCTGACAATGTCTTCCAGAAACTTGCCATTTTCTTCATAATTATCCAAAGGGTTAACATGAATCAACTTCTTTCCACCCACCATTTTTTCAGCCACTTCCTTTTTCCTGCTGGTTACTATCACAGCGCCATCCAACTCCAACTTTGGATCCATTTTCTCAGGTTCGCCTAATTTATGGCATAAATCAATGAACCCATCATTACAAAACCACACATCATCAAACACTACGATATAATTTCCTAAATTCTGTAATTTAAGCCTGAGTTGTTCCATAAGCCAAACTTCATCATCCCGATAGCCATGAAAGGCATCAATATCACAGCCCAAATACTCCAGCAAGCACTTCAAAATCCTGCTATCTATCTCATCCTCGCAGGTTATGTCCGACAAGCAAGCCCATATAATGTAGTTAAATTCGTCACTGACTCGCGGATGTTTCAACACCTTTTTAACAAGTGCAGTCTTCCCTGAACCGCCCATCCCATAAATCCCGATGGCCTTAAATCCTTCACCTGGCGACGAGAGCCAACGAACCATCTCGTTTACGTGTTTACCGCAACCCCTAATGTCAAATGACTCAGATGGATGGGGACTATAGTATGTGAATCGATCCCAATTTGTTTGGTGCAACATCGGCGAGCTTGAAGAACCTTGGACTTGGTTCAACAGGTGGCTCAGATTTTCTGTGATATGGGACAACCGCTCCTTCGTCCTCTGAACGACACCCGGCTTGCTGAACGTTTTCTTGATACCCGTGCGCTGAGTTATGAAGACTCGCCACTCGTCCAGCGCGTCACTAAGATCGTAAAGCGGTGAGATGAATTCATGGGTGGTTGAGACTGAGAATGAACTATTCTCCTCCAACTTATCTCGGATGCCTCGAAATTCATGAGGGATAGAAGCTGTCAAGCCTGACTCTAATTCTCTCAAAGACTTCAAGCATTTCCCCCATAGAAATCTGGCGACGTCTGATTCCATCATAGGATAGCAAGAACAGAACTGGCGGGGCAGTTTTCAACACTTACTGGAAGGAGAAGAAAGCTAGTCTAAAGCGAGAGCCGAGAGGGATTAAAAAATCAAAAAGACAAGAAGAATCTGCCATGTGAGTGGTAATGTAACGTTACTGCTAACATATATATTTTTCCAGCAGGTTTTTAATTTGTATGGGCTTCATGAGCAATTACAGGGAGAAAATTTATAAAACTCCACAGTTTAATGACTATAAATGATAAGTAATTTTTCGTATATTGAAATTAAATGATTTATATGTATATATTTTATGGCATCAGAATTTATTATATATGATCAATTATTTCTAAAAGACATAAAAATGATAAGAAAAATTAATAAATCTGATTCCATCATCAGTACAATAATAAATGATATTTTGTCCCATGTGATGGATTGGGTGAATCTTATTACAAAGTAAGGCTTAACCCTGACCGGAATTCTAGACTGAAAAGTCACTTGTTTTTACTAAACGAGAGTTTGAATTTGATTTATTCAAATTTTAAATTTTCAAATCTAATATTGAGTACTACATTAAACGTAAGAGATTGTTTTAACTATCTAAATCAAATTTTGCTATTACTATATATGAGTGAATCTTTATATGTAATATAACAAGTGTAAATTATATTATTTTTTATATAAAATGATCTTGAATTATAAGAAATAAACTATAAATTTTATAATACCATATAATATTAAAGATAATAATTATAGACAAATATTTATTTACTTATTTATTTAAAAATTATTTAAATATAATTTTTTATAAACTATTTATATATGTTCAGATGTTTAAAAAATAGTCTTAATTATTCAATATTTAAATTTAGAGAAAATTATGTGTATTCATATTCACACATCTTAATCTAAATAAAAAAAAAACAAATGGCCATTAAAAGAATAAAACAATGGATAATTATTTTTTTTCAAACTACTAGTATTCAAAGATTGATTAAGCTTCAACTAATTTAATTGGAGTCAAATTAGATTATATAAGTATAAAAGACAATTTTTTTTAATTTTCTCCATTCACAAAATTTAAACTCAAGTTAAAGATATCAAATCAAAAAAATTAAGCAGCATTGGGTGCCATTTATTTATTTATTTTAAGATTAAAATGCCTGAACTTGAAAACACATTTAATTACTAAGATATTGTCTCCAAATTTAAATATTGAATGATTAAGAAAACTTATTTTTTTGATATCTAAATACATATAAATAGTTTATGAAAAGAATTATATTCAAATCATTTTCAAATAAATTAGTAACTAAACATTTCTTGTTAATTCTTTTATTTGATATTATATGGTATTATAGAATTTGTTGTTAACGTTTTTTATTATTATAATTCAAAATTATTTTATACAAATAATAATATAATTTACATTTTTATATTATATATAAAAAATTGCCGTTATACAATAGTACTAAGGATTTGGGTTAGATAGTTAAAGTCATGGTTGTCAGAACTGGATTGGACTAGTCAGTTTGACTGGTCGAACTGAGAGTAGATCCTAGATTCGGTCCGAGAAAATCGTTTGAAGCGTTGAGGGATTGGACCAGTGAAAAAATAGTCAAATCGGTTTTGAACTGATAAAACCAGCGAAACTTGTTGGTTTACTAGTTAGACTGGTTCAAGGATTTTTTTTTTAATTAATTGATAGATTTGGTGATATGAATTAATTATTTGATGAATAATAATATTTTCTTCCACTTTGGAAGAGTTTATTTTGAGTTTATTTAGGCTTATCTTATGTATAAACACTTATACATGTGTTTAAAAGAGCTTATAGAAATAACTTAGGGACTGTTTGGTTCAATGGAGGGGAAGGGAGGGGAGGGGAGGGGAGGGGAAGGGAAGGGAGGAGAAATAAAATTTCGTTGTTTGGTTTAGTTTGAAGAGAGGGGTAGAATGGAAAATAAACTTTCTTTTGTTTAATTTACAAGGGGAGAGGAGAGAAAATAAAATATAATGACTATTATAACCCTTTGATTGTATGACCAATAGAACATGATAAATTTGTTACCACTTATATTCAAGTAAGTTAACTCATTTGTTATAGTGAAATAATATAATATTTTAATAGTTTCAATTTAATTCATCTAAAAAACATCTCAAATATATAATTGGTTTTAAAAATCATATAAAATTTTAATTTTATTTTTACCATAATAAGAAAAGAAGTTAAATAATTTTATTGTTAGAACAAACAAAAAAATAATTGAGTAAAATTTAACTAAATGATTAAAATCTTATTTTGGTCCCTCACATATATGTCCTTTTTTTTAATCTAGTCCTTCATAGATTTTTATTTTCAATTTGGTCCCTTACAAATTGATATGTCATCAATTCAGTCCCTCAAAAAAATTTATGCTCCCAATTTGGTCCCTTATAAATTAATATATTATTAATTTAGACCCTCACTTATTTTCATTCTCAATTTTATCCTTAACAAATTGATATATTATCAATTTAATTCTTTTTTTGCTAACCATAACTTTTGATGGTAACAACTTTTGATGAAGGGACTAAATTAATAACACATAAATCTATGAGGGACCAAATTGAAAATAAAAATATGTGAGGGACTAAATTAATAACATATCAACATATTGAGAATGAAAATCTACGAGGTACTAAGTTGATAATATATCAATCTATAAGGGACCGAATTGATAATAAAAATTTGTAAGTGACTAACCTGAGGAAAAAGACATCTGTGAAGGACCAAAATGATATTTTGATCCTTATTAATTTATTCAGTTTATTATTATTATGATTTTTTTGTTATCTTTTATTATTTAGTTATACATATAATATATTATTTACATATAATAATAATAGTAATAATAATAATAATAATAATAATAATAATAAAACTTTTATATAGTCAAAATATGTTAATAATATATTATTTAAGAAGCAAAATAAAATAAGTTAGAAGGCAATCTTGGTATTAAGAAAAATTATTGATGATACTTATGTCTTTTATATTGTTACAATTTTCCTTCCCTCTAAATCCCCTCACTTTCGAAGGGAAAGAAAACAAGAGAAGATGAATGATTTTTCACTTATATTTTCCCTCCCCTCCCCTCCAATCCAACTAATTGAAACAAATAATATCAAATTAAAAAAATCCCTTCCTTTCCATCCCCTCCCCTCCATTCCCCTCCAACCAGACAATACGTTATAGTATTGTCCAATAAGTTATTTTCAGCTTATTTTCATAAACTTTTCAAGATAACTTATAGAAATAGCTTAAATATATATATATATATATATATATTTTAGCGTTTATTATATAAGCATTTAATTAAGTTGTTTACCCAAACTCATCCTAATTGGCTATTTTTTTTATTATAAACTTTTGATTGAGGATGTTATTTTATCAAAACATTTGTATAATTGAATATTAAATCTTATTTTTAATTGAGATTACATATTTATGTTTATAATATGTAATTATATATAGTATTTTAATTTTTTAATTATATATTTTATTTTTAAATATTTTTAAAGTATTGCTAGTTGAACTGTAGTTCGACCACAGTTTAATTATTGACCTTTAAATTAGTGCCACCACCAATTTAATGACTGTTCAATTTTGATAACCTTAGTTAGCATGACATAGGCTCAATTCTTCTCTAGAACTCTTTTTAAATATTTAAATAAAACAATCGATACTCAAAGTTGCATAGTAAAATATTTTAGACTTGTTCAAAAATTTAATTTATTGAGGCCTATTCGATTCTATTACCAAATTAATAAAAAGAAACAAACGCATCTAAAATTTAGACGAATTAAATTCAAAACTCAAACAAATGCCACCCAGAGGCTGCATGCACTATTTTGTTGCCACACCTGTCCTATGTATGTATTTACGACCTTTTGATCAAATCTCAAGAGACGTTAGAGTTATTTATCCCTTAAAGTTGGTACAATATATAGTGAGTAAGAATTTCGAATAGTACTTTGACTTCACTCAAAATAAACTGAATACAAATCAATAGATGTGTATTGAGGTAAATTTTTTATGAAGACTGTAAAGATATTCATGTCATTGTTCACATTGCAATTATGATTTAACAACTTAAATATTTTATATTTGTTTCGCTATTTGATGAACTAGTGAAAGTTTTTCAGTCAACTTGTTATATGTGAGTTTAATCTTTACGATAAAATTAATATGAAAGCACGCATAAAAAAGAATAGTGAATTGTTTTTTTTCTGATGGGCCTTTACCGTTGTTGAATGCGCATGATTTATCTTTGACATAAATATGAATTTTAATTATGCAAGTGGCTTAAATAATATACAACAAAGAAAATATTTTAAATAATGATATGCTAAAGTAACATTATCTTGAGATCCATCTACCCACCTACTCCTTGCCATGTTGATGATATTCTATTGGTCCTTGGTCCTTAAAAAGGAGATCAAGGTTTGGTCTTTAAAAAGGGAATCAAGATTCAAGACCACAAGTTTTTAGTCTTTGTTTGCTTACCTTAATTTACAATTTTTGAAAGTTATTGACATGTGTGCCTTTCTTTCTCTTTATTTTTTATTTTACAAGTGACACGCATTATAGGCTTGAAAATTGTATGTTATCCAATGATAGTGTTCTTACGAGTGGTGATAAGTATTCATTTTATAATTGTTGTTTTAATTATTATTTTGGCCTCTATCTTCTTTATTTGTTCTGCTTGTTCCTTTAAATTATTTTATTTTGATCTTTTGATTGGATAATTATACTTGGACCTTACATTATTAATTCATTCTTACTATTTATTTGATTTATTAAATTTTTAAATTTTTTTTATTTTGACTATTTTTAATTTTCTTCAAATTTTGATACTTTTTATTCCCTTAATATCTCACATTTGCCTTACTGTAACGTTTGAGCCACAAATTGAAGTATTTTTAATTTAACCCCTAATTAACTATTTTTTTACTTTAGTCCCTTTTGTGCTCTAGATCACACATCATATCTTATCACATATAACTCGTTATTCCACATAACATGTGTAACATGGACGTATAATATAATGCATGTCTTTTTTACTCATATACATAGATAAGTTTCATATAGATATAATATACAAAAAGAAAAATTAAAAATCATAAAAAAATTCATTGACAGACATCACACATATATAGTAAGAATTTCCCATAATGCTTTGACTTCCCCCTCAAAATAAACTAGAGAAAAATCAATAGAAGTGTATTGAGGTAATTTTTTTTGAAGACTGTAAAGATATTCAAGTCATTGTTCACTACATATTTTATATTTGTTTTGTTATTTGATGAACTAGTGAAAGTCTTTCAGTCAACTTATTATATGTGAATTTAATCTTTACGACAAAACTAATGTGAAAGCACACTGTAATTATTTGTTTTTATTGATGGGCGTTTACCATTATTGAATGCGCATGATTTATCTTTATCATAAATATGAATTTTTATTATGCAAGTGGCATAAATAATATACAACAAAGAAAATATTTTAAATAATGATAATACTAAAGTAACATCTTGAGACCCATCTACCCACCCATGTTGATGATATTCTATTGGTCTTGCTCTTTAAAAAGGAGATCTAGGTTTGGTTTTTAAAAAGGAGATCAAGATTCAAGACCCGCCATGTTGATGATATTCTATTAGTTTTGGTCTTTAAAACGGAGATCAAGGTTTGGTCTTTAAAAAGAGGATCAAGATTCAAGACCACAAGTTTTTGGTCTTTGTTTGCTTACCGTAATTTACAATTTTTGAAAGTTATTGATATGCGTGCCTTTCTTTCTCTTTATTTTTTATTTTACAAGTGACACGCATTATAGTTTTGAAAATTGGAAGTTGTGTGAAGTTATCCAAAGGGCGCTGGCTCGAGTTCTTATTTTATTTTATTTATTTTATATTTTTAATATAATTAAAAATAAAATTTGTATTCTATTTTTTTTGGTTAGTTTAGAGTTTAAGGTTCAGTATTTATTTAATTTTATTCTTTAATTTTTTTCATCTCTCAATCATTAATAATCAGATTTAACTAGATTTTAATTTTTAAAAATTTAAAATAATAAAAAAATATATATAGAACAAGATTAAGCATGTGTTTGGCAATGCATTGCATTTGTCCAACCCACATGTTTGGCATTTTGCATACGTTTTCTTTCTGAATCGTAGTTTGAAGCAACGCAGAGTGATGTTGCTTTCAAGGCTCATAAACCAAGTTCAATCACCACTCACCCGCCCTTTTTTCATATCTGTCCTTCCAATAATTGCATTATCCAAATTTTTTCTGTGTCTATGTGTTTGGTGAGGGAGTGGTCGTGAGTTGTCGTCTGACCCTGTTACATCAAATTTCTTGTGGTTTTTCGGCATTTTCCCATCATTTTAGCTTGTTATTTTTGACATTTTCCATTTGGTTTTTCTACTTTATTCTCCCATGTTTTGCAAAGTACTTTGAGCATTGTTGCATGATTTTATTGTTGCTGGTCATTTGTTGTCTTTTTTTATTGCATGTGACGTCGGGGAAATGAGGAGGGTAGTGACAGCTTTTGAAAGCGCTTCTCAAACGAGTTTTTAGTTAAATAATCGACAGGTCACAAATTTAGATCTTTTTGACCAGCCTACCTGAAAAGACAATTTTGTTCTACCTCTTTTCCATTTTTCAGATCGGATTAGGATTTGGACCTTTGGGTTTGAAATTGAATTTGGTCAAATGGTGGGCTACTTAAACAACTTATTAGACTTATTTGGGCTAATTAAAAAGCTTATTAGGCTTATTCAATTTATGTAAATAGCTAAAAATCTTAATTTTCATTATTAAATAACTTAATTAATCTATTAATTATAAAATTAAAACTGGCCTATGATTTATTACATTATAAATAAATAAATAATAATGACATATAAAAAATATAAAATTTATATTATTTTTAATAATTATACATCTAAAATTTAAATTTATTCAACTACTTTTTTATGTGATTTTGACATGTGGCCCATAGTCATTATTCAACTAAGGACAGTTACCTTTACGCTAACAAGTCTACTTTATAAATGTCGGAGATTTCTTTGGTGTGGTTTATATAAATCTAAGTATTGATTCTGTTGAAGCTTAGCTTGTGTCACAGTAATTGCTCCTCTTGTATATTTTTTATTAAAAAATAATTTTAAAACTTCAATAATCCTTTTATTTAAAAATCATTTTTTATGTAAAACCTCAACATAATAAATTTAGTAACTGGGACTGGAAAAGCCTAAATCAGTCATTCAAAATTGAATTTGAACTGACCCATTCAGTTGAACAGTAGAATCTCAAGAGTTGAACGGGTGACTCAAGAATAATTGAACCGGATTTTTTTTAAATGAGTAGTTATGGAATTTTTTTTTTCATACATATTGTTAATACTTTTTTTATGCTTTTGTTATTATATATTATATCAAAACAAAACATATATTGCATTTTATAATTATATCAAATATAAATATATATAAACTTATCGATTAATTATTATTTTGATAATTATGCTTCTGACGAGAACATAGTGAAAATATGCATGTAAATATTGAAATTGTTTATTAAAATATCTTACATTATATTCAAATGTAGAATGTTCGCTTTTATATATATATATATATATATATATATATATATATATATAAAGAGTCACAGAAACTTTTTTTATTAAGTTTTGACATAGTTGTCCAAGTAAATATATATATACATACACTAGTGACCCACTGTTTTTTTTCTTTTGGTGCCGCGGTGTATGCTTTTTTTTTTTTAAATTCTGTTTTTTGTTTCAAAAAAATAATCTATCGACATGGCCATATATGAATTTGGATTCTTTCAAATATCTTTGATAGAAGTTTTCTTAATGATTAAATATAAATCGATGAAATTATCAAACGATTTAGATTAATTTTATTTTTATTTAAATTACATGATTAATTTTTAATAAGTTTAATTTAATATTTTTTATTTTTAAAAAATATTAAATATATTCATGTAATTTATAAAAAAACATAAAATTAATGTGAATTGTTAGTTGACCAAATTTGACCCTTCAAGGACCGTTCAGGGATCCAAATCGCTAAACTACTGAGACACTAAAACGGTTAAATTTTCGTCCAGATATTCAAGATAGTAGTTTGTTACAAATTTCATCGTGGGAGGCCGGTCAGTCAAGACGAGTTTTCTCTCTCTGTAACTTGAACTTTCCTTTTTCTCGTCTTCATCGATCTCCAAGTTTCCTCTCCGGTCTCCGCCCAAAACAAGCCTCGTTGTTAGCATCTCTGGCATTCTGAGAATGTTGATTCGAGCAAATCCAGCGAAAGCTGTGCCCGCACTGCTGGATCGCCTCGCAGGGACTATCAAAACCAACGAAGATGATTCATTAGACGAAAAGATCAACAGCATGAAAAGTCAATTCCCCGCAGTGATGAAGTGGGAAGAGAAACTACTTGATCAATGTTCTGAGTTGTATCGCTATCGTCGCCAATTTGATGGCCCCAGCGTCAGTTCCCACTCCCAGCTGCTCAAAGATATCGGGCCAAATATCAATCAGATGAAAACCTTGCTTGACCAACTTCAATCGACGCCCGAGAATAATAGTACAGATACATCCACAAGAAAGCATACACCGCAGCACCAAAACGGCTTCCGAGAATTATCAGAATTGGAGAAGGAGATTTTGCAAGAGGAAGCCATGAATTCGACCGTGAAAATTCTTCGGGTGAGTTATGATCGTCTCGAAAGACTTGACCTGAAAATGTGCTTATTGTTTCTGGCTATGTTCCCTGAGAATGATGTTCTGAAGAAAAGGCTTCTTATATATTGGTGGATTGGGGAAGGGTTTATCGCGACCGAGGAAGAAGGCGAAAATATATTTGATGAGCTTTTGAAACTCGAGTTTATTATACCCTACGGCAATGGCGAGTGTCCGTTAGTGAATAAATGTCAAATTCACCCTTGGATCCGTTACATGTTGATGGCAGTGGGCGCAGAGGAACAGCTTTTGCGCTTTGACAGAGGGATACCGTGTTTTGATCCAACCAGCGCCAGCTCTCGGCGGCTTTGTTTGATAGGTAATCGTAAAATGTTGTTAACTGATAATGATCCCAGAAATGAGACTTTGAGGACCATTTTTAATGTAAGCGAGAGCAGTGTGAGACTTGAATCCAAATGGTTTTCCAAAATGAAGAAATTGGTGGTGCTTCAGTTGGGTCGTTGGCAGGTTTCTCCATTCCATCGCATTGAAGTCCTTCAAAGTCAAGTTTTGCTAAGAGGCTTGAAGGCTAAAAAGCATCTCAAGTATTTGAGCCTCCGTGGGATTTCAAGAATCACTTCAATCCCTCCCTCCATTGTTGAACTGGTCAGCCTTGAAATTCTTGATCTCAAAGATTGCCGTAATTTGGAAACGTTGCCAGCTGATATTTCGTCATTGAGGAAGCTCACGCATTTGGATGTGTCAGAATGTTACTTGCTGGAAAACATGCCTAAGGGGCTGGACAAGCTCGCTAACCTTCAAGTACTTAAGGGATTTATAATAGGTAATTCGGAGAAGACTCCCTGCACAATAGGCGATCTTAAAAGTTTGGAGAAACTTAAAAGACTAAGCATACATATAGGGAGCGAGGCTCTAATTCAGCATGGGGAGTTAGAAAAGTTGGAGGATTTAGAGTCAGTTAGGTGTCTCAAAATATCTTGGGGGGTTTCTCAGACGAGAAAAGATCAAGTTGTTAAGGAGCCTCTTTCTTTTCCGTCTTCATTAGAAAAATTGGTTCTTGAATGCATGCCTCATGAGTCGATCCCAGAATGGTTAAATCCTAGCAAACTTGAGCCACTGGAGCAGCTATACATAAAGGGAGGTGAGCTCCGAAGTTTAGGTTGTGGCGGTGGCGGATGGAAAGTGAAATATCTGCGTCTCAAGTATATGAAGAATCTCCAGGATTATACTGCCCCGGAATTGAAATTAATATTTCCTTCACTGATGTATGTGCAGAAAATACGCAATGCAACAAAATGATCAACTAGTCAAAAACTGGTGAAAAAAAGTCAAAAAACAGAAAAATCAATAAAATCGAAAGTTTTAGGGGGTTGAACCGATTTTAGATTTATTTTAGTTTTTCTTCTAATTTTTATGCATTTTTTCTATTTTATACATGTTATGAGCATTAATGTGTTATTTTATATATAGGTATTAATTATTGATGTGATATTTTTAAAAAATAATTTCTTTTCTTTTGCATGCTTAAACCTTTAAGCTTCCCTCCCTAATCATTCAAGACATCATTCCTCTTGTCGGAAGTAAGAATTGAAGTAGAAATTGAAGGTTGGATTTCACGGTGAGTGAATAATACTCCACTATAAATTGTTATAATTGTCCCAACTTTAACTGTTTAATTAGACTTGTCTTTCTTGTGATTGACCCAATGGAGGAACTAATAGTACTATGAGATTTACTTCAGGTGGCTCTACATGATGATGTAATTAATAAAATAATTTCATGAGTAGTTTACTACACTTATTCAAACAAATGGATCATTATAGTTAATTGGGATTGAAACATGAATTTATGGTATATATTATTGTGGGCATTACAAATAAGTTGTTAATGCAATGATATTGTCGACATTGGTAACGTGATTTTGAACTTGAGAATACCATTGGCTGCTTTCTTATTATGATTGTATTTGTGATGTATTACTTTGGATA
This sequence comes from Biancaea sappan, assembly GCA_037074585.1. Taxonomy (NCBI): domain Eukaryota; kingdom Viridiplantae; phylum Streptophyta; class Magnoliopsida; order Fabales; family Fabaceae; genus Biancaea; species Biancaea sappan. The sequence goes on from CM073495.1 coordinate 4,000,712, forward strand.
TTGGAGGATGACATAGGATCCCGAGGGTTGGAACAATAAGAGTAATTATATATATATATATATATATATATATATAGCGCATGCATGAACAAATACATTCATACCTATTTTATGATTAGAGAAGGTGAAAATGAAACGTGAAGTAATACGGGAGGATGGTGATGAAGCCACTGGGCAATAGACACACTACGTGAATGAGACCCAAAAAATGTCTGGGCCACATGTGTTCTTTATTTGCCACTAATGTGTCCCTTATTGCTTTTGTGTGTAAATAATATTGTGACACCTTCAAGTTAGTAACACCATCGTATTATTAATTCGTAAGTCATCATTCCTCAGCGAAGATTAACTTGTATAGAGGATTAGGTCTCAACTTAATTGGTAATTTCCAGCCATAAACTTGATCAATTTTTAAAATATTAATGACTTTAGATAAAGAGGGGCTCAAAATAAAGAAATAAATAATTAAAAACAATTTTGAAATACTTGGCTAATCGGTCGATTAGAAAGATTTTTCGGTCAACTAATTGTTCTCAGACTAAATTTTTTGCTATAAGTAATGGGCTGACAGTTGACTTCCTAACCCAAGAAGCCAACTAACTTCTGTCAACTATTATTTCTCATACTTCGAGTCAGACTTTCCCTAGTAGGCTTTATGGATCACCTATACTATGATTGTAACATACTGGAATTATATTTAAAAAGAATAGTCATAACTAACCAGCACCAGTAGACTGGGAACAAAGGTCATAAAAGAGTTTCTGGCCATTAGAAATCTAAGCATCTAGACATTTCTTATCATGAGGACTAACTTTCACATCTGTTGTGAGATGCAACCGACACAGATTGAAGCCATTTCAAACCGAAAGCCTTCACCCAAGAGATATAAACCTGACAATGATATATCAACTTCTACCTTACACATAGTGCTTATATACAATCATAAAGCATGCACATTATTCTTAAGTTATAAACATATCATACATTGAATTCTTTATAACACTCTCATAATTCATACTCAGAATCTGATAAAACATTGATGAAGCATCTAAACATTCCTATCTTTCATTATATGAAAACATAAAACACATTCAAAGGTTAAAGATGTCATCTCAAAAGGGAACATATCTTCCTACTACATACAGCCACTACAGGTTAACTTTCTAGCTGGAATCTAACACAGGTACATGAACCTGCCTATGTGATTACAGAGTTGTTCTAGAATTTTCAAAAGAAAATACAAAAGCACATGATAGGTTTTCAACAGTTATACTGGCCCAAAGAAACAAGTTCGGGCCATCACAAGATGGCTATCCTGATCAGTTACTCAACCAGACGAAACTCAACACCGAGACTACTATCTGGGAAGAAATGGAAAGAAAATGTATGGGCTACAAGCTTAGTGAGTAACTAATTTACCGTAACATTAACATACAACAAAACCAACTAAATAACCAGCTCAAAACAAGTTCCACTAGCAATCCACACATTATAAAAAGAAAACCTAACAAATACTTATTCCAGTGCAATACCTCAGGAAAGAGAGAAAGAAATAAGGACTCACCTTTCTAAATATACAATAATGGTAAAAGTAATAGATATCTCAAATCATTTATAACACTAGAACATATTTCAGATGTCAAAGCTGTAAGTTTAAAAATTGTATCTACGTGTCTGAAATGCCAAGCTGTATTGCTTTAACCCTCCAAATCCGGTGCTCCATGACCTACCGGTCCACATCATATCAACCAACCGTGCCTGTGCCACACAGTCTACAAGCTTATATCATGTCACCCTCCATGCCTGTGCTACATGGCCTACAGGCTTGTATAACATTAACTTTTCGTTATAACATAACGCTTCTGTATCATCGTTATTCCTCTGAGTTCATTCTCAATGTTTTAGCCTTCCATATACCTCCATTTTCATCACTCAACTTTCTGAAATAACAAAAATCATGTAATACATACATACACTAAATAACTTCTCGTGGTCATGAGCAGGGTCCATATGTCTTAACTAAATAATCCAGAGTGATTCCAATCATTTACACACATACTCATATTCAAATAAAGATAATTTTTCATAGAACAAACTAAAATCCAAGGGAATCAGTGCCTAAGCTTCAAAGGTAACAACATTATTATAAGTAACCTTTTAAAGTTAGACATATATGAAAATAGAAAAATGATCAAAATAGAAAAGTCAAATAATCCAAAATCCCAACATCCAGTAAAGGGCAGAGAAATAAAAGTGTTCTCTAATGGAACTCCGTACTTTCAAATTCAAGTAACTGAAACTAAATCACAGGAATGGCACTATTCACCGGGCTACCACCTCTGCACATACTTCACAGTTCTCAACATAGAATATGTTTAGTAAAGCTCACAAAGATCACTTAGGCTCCAAGTGGAATATCTAATTCATGACTATTTATTTAACGAAGTTATATACATGATGGTATGTAGTCTTTTATCTTATCAATCATTTTAAGATAAAGCTATCCCATCCAATCATTTGAGTTTGAGCAAATAGGCACTTGTACTATCATGAGGAATACTTGACAAATTTCCCGATAGTTTGCTGTCATAGATTTTAAATAAAACAAGTATTGCTTATAAATCATAAGTCGGCAACACCCACATTACAGTAAAATTTCAAGTAAACCAACCAGAAAATAAATGAATAACTTTCACATAGAAACAACTTTAAGAAACTAAATTTAGAAAGAAAAATGAGCAGTTCAGTTTATATAATTTCAATTCATGTTAGCAACCATAAATTAGTTATTACTCACCTGGTCGACTAGCTAAAGTTCATACTCTATTTTTCCAGGCTGACACCAAGCTAAGAGAAAGGAGACTGCACCCAAACCTTGCTTTTTCTTTCTCTGACATATAAGAGGAAAACAAATTAAAATCAATATATCAGGACAGTTGTAGGTCGCTGCACAATCCCTTTTGCTTCAAAAGAAAACTCCCACCCAGCTCAAACTCATCTAAATTCATCCAATTGCATTAAGTGAATAATACAAGACATTTGAATCAAGAAAACATGTCAGAACAGATTTAGTTAACATTCTCCCTGCTTCGCTTTGTTGACCAGATTTTTTTTTTCCGCTCTATTTTCACAAATGTCTCGGCTAAGACACACACTCGAAGATCAATCACCCAAAAAAAAAAAAAATCAAACATCAACTTACAGTCGGCCAAACGTAACCATTCATTCAAGATTAACCAGTTAAATAATCAAATTTTCAGAAGGAACACGAAAATCACTCCCCCAATTCCTTGTTTTTGCAATGCAAAATTTACTGTCTTTTACACAGACTAGAAATTCTCTTCCCGACCCCAACATTCCAGCTCCTTTAGTTCATATATTAACACAATTTTGATTTTAGCAATCCTCGATTAAGATTCAAACGTGAAATTTAGCTTGCATGCAGATTATTAGTACAGATTCCAGCTTTTAACTACTAAAATCACTTAGGTGCCACGACCCCTTTAGCTTAACTAGTCTAACTTATCTTTAGCTTCTTCCTCTCAATTTCCGTTCACAACCACAACTCAAGTTTAGCCAAGTTTTAGGTCTTAATCCCACATTATAACCATTATAGCCCTTTCTCAACTTTACAGACAATTTCGCTCAAGAAAACCCACGAAATTCTCAGCATTCTCAGGTAGTAGGAAAAAAAAAAGAAGAGAAATTGGGTCCCTTATCTCGTGCTAACGCCCACTGAGATCACCTCTTTGAAAAGTTCCTTCCAAATCCAAATTGAATCTCTTAATCGGAGAGCCACACAAATTAGGCAGAGAATGAAGGAGAAAGAAAGTGTTAATCTCGTGGAAAATTCCAGAAGCCTCTCTCTCTCTCTCTCTCTCTCTCTCTCTCTCAATTAAGCTGGATATTGATAATGAGTAGAGCTGCACGAGACTTTTATCAGGCCACATTGGAGGCAAAAATTATTCAGATTCCACTCTTGCCAATTAATTCTTCACTTGGGTCCCTCAAATGATGCTTGAGTTCACTATCACAAATCTCCGTAAGTTCACTACATGAAACTTGGGTCCCACTTCTTAATCTGACATGTACCTTTCAATTTTTTATTTTTTATTTTTATTTTAAATTTACATTTACTTTCAAACCTCTAAAATTCATAATTTTTCATAATATCCCCCCCACAAGTTCATAGAAGGGTGCAAAGGGCCCTTATGTATAATATTAACAATACCATCTACTTCTTAAAATTCCAAATGTTATTCTATAATTCCAAAAATTTACTTTAATATGATTCTCTAATTCCCATTTCAAGATCAAAAATTTCAAGTGAAGCTAAAAAATTTCAATTTAGTCCCAGTCATCTCCTATAAAAGATTATGGGGTGTAACACTAACCCTTAAAGGATAACTATAATACATAGCTACAATTGGGCATTTCACCTAGCTTTCCCTAATGAAGCATCATCATCAATCATGATTACCTGGGTGTTTTGATCTGCCATCCCCAGGCTCTCGCATAAACATGTTCTCATTTGGGCACTATGTAATGCAGTCCCTAGAGTTTCATACATAACATGGTCCCACTTGGGTGCTATTGTTAGATTTTATTATTATAAAATATTATATACATTAAAAAGTGGCTTAAATCTTCTTATCCTTGGAAACCTTCTCTTTTAATGTTGATATATTCATCAGTTTTTTTTTCTTGCATGGACGTTGGCATCATCACATGGATGTTACAATTTTGATGAAATTTTATTGAAATTGATTACACTCAATTAAGTTGCATCAATAGCCTTTAAATCTCTTGGAATGATGCCAACGGACTTCTTCTCCTTTCTATGCTATGTATATATATATATATATATATATGGTGTTGTTTTGGGAAGATGTAAGAAGAGTCAAGAAAATATATATACGATTTGTTAACGTGAATATATATATATATATATATATATATATATTTATATATACACTTGTGTGATATTTTGGGTAGAAAAGGTGTGGGAGAAATTGAGTCCGATTTATTACCTACGTGCAGAGGTAGTAAATAAAAAAGGCAAGTACTTGAACTGTTGTATCCTGGAGGTAACACGTCTGAGTACCCGTACACCGGGTAATATAGCAAAATTAACCCGTGGGAGACGTGAAAATTACCTTAAAGAAAGACGAGACACTCGGACCTCAGCCAAGTATCACGCATGATTTTCTACTAACATTTGTTCTTATTTTGCAGTTATATATATTTTCTTATTTTTTGGTTGCTAGCTCCAACAAATTTTAAGGTAATTTTCAACGTCATAATGGAAGTTGCAACCGAAAGTAAGAATGGCGTGGGTGATCTCAATAAGCCTTTTCGTTTCAAGGGTGTTCACTTCAAAAGATGGATGGAAAAAGTTTTGTTTTATCTTAATCTTTTGAAGGTGTCATATGTGCTCACAATGAAAAATCTAAAAAAGACTCCTACTGATTCAATGAGTGATGCTGAAAAGAAAGATCATGCTAAAAAAATAGAAAAATGGGAAAAAGATGAATACAATTGTCGTTATTATTTACTTAACTGTTTGGCTGATGAATTTTATGATTACTATGAGAAATCATATGTTACAGCCAAAAAGATTTGGAAAGCCTTGCAGAAAAAAAATGATACTGAAGAAGCTGGAGCAAAGAAGTATGCAGCAAGTCGCTTTTTCCGCTATCAAATGGTGGATGACAAACCTGTGGTAGAACAAACACAAGAATTCCAAATGCTAGCTCATGAAGTAAGGTCCAAGGGAATTCAAATTGAAGATAATCTAGTCGTGGCTGGCATCATTGATAAGCTACCACAGTCTTGGAAGGAGTTTCAAAAGGCACTACGTCACAAGCAAAAGGAGACAAGCCTAGAAAATCTCATTACAAGGATCCGAGTAGAAGAAGAAGCAAGGAGTCAAGATCTTCTCATGACTCAAGGTGAAAATTCAACAATTAAGGTAAATGCTATTGGAACTAATGACTCTTTGCCTCAAGGTCAATGTTTAAAGCAAAATGCTCACTTGAAGCCCTCTAAGAAAAACATGAAAAATTCATCTAGAAATGGCAGCAAAGGTTATTCCACTCAAACTAAAAATAAATACAATGGTTCCAACCAAAAACCTCAATTCTCTTGCTATGTGTGCGGTAAAATTGGACACATGGCAAAGAATTGTAGGAATCCTTTTCGTGGTAACAAACCACAAGCCAACAATGTTGAAGAGTCTTTAGTGGCCATGATTACTGAAATCAACATGGTTGGTGAATCAAGAGGTTGGTGGGTGGACTCGGGAGCCACTAGGCATGTATGTTATGATAAAGATTGGTTCAAGGTGTTCACACCTTATGATAAGCCTAAAGATATTATGCTTGGTGACTCTCATACCACACAAATTTTGGGTGAAGGCGATGTGGAACTTAATTTCACTTCTGGTCGTACCCTCACTCTTAAGGATGTTTTATACACACCTAAGATGAGGAAGAATCTTATGTCTGCCTTTCTGTTGAACAAAGCTGGTTTTAAACAGACAATTGAGTCTGATCAATATGTTTTTACTAAAAGAGGGGACTTTGTAGGCAAAGGGTATGCTTGTGATGGAATGTTTAAGTTAAATCTTAATATGAATAAAATGCCTTCAAGTTCTATTTACATGATGTCTTCTATTAATTTTTGGCATGAACGTCTATGTCATATAAATAATAAATATGTACAAAGAATGAGTAATTTAGGACTAATTCCTAATGTCAATGAAATTTTTGAAAAATGTGACTTTTGTAGCATGTCAAAAATTACAAAAAAGTCACATAAAACAGTTTTGAAAAATTCTGAATTATTAGATTTAATTCATACGGATATATGTGAATTTGATGGCCATCTAACTCATGGTGGTAATAGATATTTTATTACTTTTATAGATGACTTTTCTAAATTTACTTATGTTTACTTGATGAAACATAAAAGTGAGGCTTTTGAAAAATTAAAGTTATATCTAAATGAAGTTGAAAATCAGTTTGGTAAGAAAATTAAACGTTTTCGAAGTGATAGAGGTGGTGAGTATAATTCAAATGAATTGAATTCTTTTATTAAAAATTTGGGTATTTTACATGAAGTAACACCACCTTATTTACCAGCTTCTAATGGTGTCGCTGAACGTAAAAATAGAACATTAATAAATCTTACAAATTCCATGTTATTACAGTCAAGTGTTTCTTTTAATTTTTGGGGTGAAGCTGTTTTGACTGCTTGTTTTGTTTTAAATCGTATTCCTCATAAAAATTTAAATAAAACACCTTTTGAGTTATGGAAAAATTATAAACCAAATTTGAATTTTTTGAGAGTATGGGGATGTTTAGCATATGTGAAACATGTGGATCCTAAAAGGTCTAAATTAGGATCTCAAGCTTCTACTTGTATTTTTGTTGGTTATTCTTTGAATAGTATAACTTATAGATTTTTTGATCTTGACAACAAAGTTATAATTGAGTCTTGCGATGCTATATTTCATGAAAATAAATTTTCTTATAAATTAGGAAATAGTGGGGGTCAACAAAAGTCAAATATTTCCAATTCAAGCTCTCATTACCATGAAAATATTGAAACTGAGATTGAACCAAGGAAGGGTAAGAGAGCTAGAATAGAAAAAGATTTTGGGCCAGATTTCCTAGTTTATAATGTTGAAGATAATCCCATATCTTTGAAAGAAGCTCTAGCATCACCTGACTCAATGTTTTGGGAAGAAGCTATACATGATGAAATAGATTCACTTATGTCCAATAAAACATGGAAATTGTGTGATTTACCTGATGGATGCAAAACAATTTCTTGCAAATGGATTCTTCGTAAGAAATTAAAACCTGATGGCTCTATAGATAAATATAAAGCAAGACTTGTAGCTAAAGGTTTTACTCAAAGAGAGGATTTAGATTTCTTTGATACTTTTTCACCTGTTGCTAGAATTACATCTATTAGATTGTTAATTGCTATTGCTTCTATTCATAACATGTTCATACATCAAATGGATGTAAAAACAGCTTTTTTGAATGGTGAACTTGATGAAGAAATCTATATGGAGCAACCGGAAGTTTTGTAATAGAAGGACAAGAAAATAAAGTATGTAAATTAACAAAATCATTGTATGGGTTAAAACAAGCTCCTAAACAATGGCATGAGAAATTTGATATGTGTATGCTTGAGAATGGATTTAAATCTAGTGAATGTGATAAGTGTATATATTATAAATCTTTTGAGAATGATCATGTTATTGTTAGCTTGTATGTGGATGATTTATTGATTTTTGGTACAAGCTCAAATATAATTAAAAATACAAAATTCTTGCTTTGTGAGAATTTTAGTATGAAAGATCTTGGTGAAGCAAATGTGATTCTAGGCATGAGGATCACAAGGGTAAATAATGGAATTTATCTTGATCAATCTCATTATGTGGAAAAGATTTTGAAAAAATATGGATTTGTAGATAATAAATATGTTTTTAATCCATTAGAAAAAGGTATCCATTTATTTTCTACTACTAATGATAATTTGATTTTGGATCAACAAGAATACGCTAGTATGATTGGAAGTTTGTGCTATTTAACAGATTGTACTAGACCTGACATTGCTTATGCAGTTGGATTACTTGGAAGGTTTACAAGTAAACCTAGCATGGAACATTGGAGTGCCCTAAGACATCTTATGAAATACTTGTGTGGCACTAAAAATTATGGATTATTTTATAGAAAATATCCTTCTGTGCTAGAAGGATATTCAGATGCTGATTGGAATACATTGTCAGGTAACTCCCTTTGTATCTCTGGTTATGTATTTATTTTGGGTGGTTGTGCAATTTGTTGGAAATCTAAAAAACAACAAATAATTGCTAAATCAACAATGGAAGCAAAGCTTATTGCTCTCACAACAGCTAGTGAGGAGGCTAGTTGGTTCAAAGATTTTTTGAGTGAGATCCCAATGTGGGAAAAACCTATTCCACCCATACTAATACATTGTGATAGTACTGCTGCTATTGGTAGAGTACGAAACCGTTATTATAACGGTAAATCCAGACCCATTAGAAGAAAACATAGTATTATGAGATATTATGTTAGTAATGGTATCATTCATGTTGACTATATAAAGTCAAGAGATAATCTTGCGGATCCGCTTACAAAAGCCTTACATAAAGAGGTGGTCTGGAATACATCGAGGGGGATGGGCCTCAAGCCCGTAGGATTAAAAGCAACCTATGAGGATACCCTACCTTGTGACTAGAGATCCTAAGAACTTGGTTCAAAGGGAAAAACGAATCATAGAGTTGTTTGATGATTACACATGTTTTATAAGAGTTCTAGCTCTTAATCTCATCCCTATGATGTAAGTGCATTATTCTGCAGTGAATATGTGAGGGTTTGAGAAAAAAAAACTCTTAATGAAATCTGTAACTCTATAAGAGTGGGGTGTCTTAACTGCAGGGACATCCTTGACAGAATTCACCTATTTGAATGTGGCAGAGTGGGGCCGCTCTTAAATGAGAATATACAGGGCATATTCTCAGAACACATTCAAGAAACAGGATACGGCACAAAGCCGCATAACCGTGCCAGTTAGGGCTCATATTTGCACCTAGATTGTTATGTGCAAGATATATATCTTGTCTCCCCAAAGCAGTCATAGTTCAAGGCGAATACCACTATGGCTCTAGATCAAGAAATATATTTTTGCTAAGTATAGGTTCAAAGCAAATTAAGCTACCTATATTATACATAACAATTTGCCTCTACCCAAAGTATACATATTATGTTGTGTGCTATTTTATAATAATAAGTGGGGGATTGTTAGATTTTATTATTATAAAATATTATATACATTAAAAAGTGGCTTAAATCTTCTTACCGTTGGAAACCTTCTCTTTTAATGTTGATATATTCATCAGTTTTTTTTTCTTGCATGGACGTTGGCATCATCACATGGGTGTTACAATTTTGATGAAATTTTATTGAAATTGATTACACTCAATTAAGTTGCATCAATAGCCTTTAAATCTCTTGGAATGATGCCAACGGACTTCTTCTCCTTTCTATGCTATGTATATATATATATATATATATATTTATATATACACTTGTGTGATATTTTGGGTAAAGAATGTGTGGGAGAAATTGAGTCCGATTTATTACCTACGTACAGAGGTAGTAAATAAAAAAGGCAAGTACTTGAGCTGTTGTATCCTGGAGGTAACACGTCTGAGTACCCCTGCATCGGGTAATATAGCAAAATTAACCCGTGGGAGACGTGAAAATTACCTTAAAGAAAGACCAGACACTCGGACCTCAGCCAAGTATCACGCATGATTTTCTACTAACATTTGTTCTTATTTTGCAGTTATATATATTTTCTTATTTTTTGGTTGCTAGCTCCAACAGCTATGCATCATCATCCCCATAATGGTACATTAGCATATAAAATCTTGAGGGAATCACTCCAATCATAAAATGCCACGACAATTAACATAAGCGTCACATGATTCACACAAATATTACGTCCATATCTCACACTAAGTTAAGCATGGCTCACCTGGAAGTTGATTACAAAAGGAAATCATGCACTTGCCACCGCCTTGAGCGTGTCAAATATCCTCAAGTGGCCTACCATAACATAATCAAACTCACATCCTAGGGTTCAATCCTTTTGAATATATCTTTAACTTAACAATCCCCACATCTAGGGTTTCTATATAAGGCTAACCATACCCTTATCTAGAACTAAAACCCTGGTTTTATGTTTTCATGGCATCTTAATTGCTTAAATTATACATGGATCTTAGGGCTTACCTGAGGGAGCAAAGATCCAGAGAAAAAGGTGCAAAAGAAATTTACAATTCAAGTGTCACAAACAACCTTTATAATACAAAAATCCAACTGGTTGGTAGTGAAGAGACATTTGAAAAAACAAGAATGAGAGGAAGAATTCTCTCACCCATGGTTCAAAACAATCAGATGGCAGGATTCCAGTGAGAAAATGACCAACCTCCTCCTCCTTTCAACAAACCACTTTTGTACAAGGCAGAGAAGAGAATCTTTCTCAAAGCAAATGGAAGCTAGAGGGCATCAATGATGGAGAAGAAGAAGGAATTGGGGTTTTTGAAATGTTGCCTAGGCTAAAGGACCATCTTGCCCTTCCATCTTGTGGTCATGAAGCTTGGAGCGTGTCAAAATAAGGGTAAAATATCTTTTGCTCCCCAAAAGAAAAAATCCATCAGCATGTTTTCTAGCCTTGACAATTGACGGGCTAGCTCTACCACTCAACTTGCTAGCTTATAAAAGCGTAACTCTCTTTAGTTGAGACCAAACAGTCGAATAGTTTGTGCTACCAGTTGGACCATTCCTCTCTAGATCTCATGGAGCCCTAATTTAGACCAACTAATCAACTTTTAAGGCCTTGTAGTTAATGGGTTGCTTGCCAACAAAAAGATGATGGAAAAAAATCTCTTTCAAGACCTTAAACTTAACCAAACTTGAATTGTATCAAACTAGCATATGGGGCATCACAATACCAAAATTTTTAAAATAAAATTTGAAATTAGCCACAAATTTTGACGCGAATATTTTTGTTGCATGCGTTAATTCTTGAAAAAAATGGAAAATAAATTGAATTAATGAATCAGAGTCAAATTTTGCCACTAAAAAAAAAAACTGTTTTAGATCAAATACAATCATAGACTAATTTTGCCACTAAAAAAAATACTGATTTAGATCAAATACAATCAGAGACAAATTTTGTCACTAAAAAAAAATACTGTTTTCCTTTGATTCACTGTTCTATCAAGTCATTCCCTCAATTTTTTGTCGAGGTACTGTTCAGCATATTCCCTTTTTTCTGTTCACCGAACTGTAAAGTCAGCGGCAATGTTGACGGCGTAATTCCTCCTCCTCCTCCTCTTCTTCCTCTCCTCCTCCTGAAAAGACATTGATCATATGAACTTAAAATTAAAAGCTGAAGGCTAATGATGTGTCACCAGCATCTGAAAGCCAAACTCAATTTAGAAAAACAGTTGCTAAATTAAAAAAGACAAGGAAGCATACCCACGCAATATAAGAAATTAATAACAAAGACGTGAATTGACTCAAATTTCAGCGCTCATAGATTGCAGTAATCACTGTGCTGGGATAAATTTCAATTTTAGACATGGTGAGATATTCCTTAGGACATAGGAAGGGGACACTTAACACTTGACATATAAGTCAAAATAAATTTGTCATGTGCCAAAAGTTATTTTTGATTTGAAAATTATATTGACATTAGTTAATTTAAATTCTACAATAAAATAAAGAAAAATTTAAAGTCTTTAAGTTTAAATATGCCTAACGTTGAAAATCCTCAAAGAGCATGTTAAATCATGAAAATGTTAGTAAGTGCCATTTCATCATAAAAAATAGTGTTGTGAGAGTGTGTGGTGTGTGCATTTTTTGTTGCAAATTAGTAACAAAGAATTAATTATAAACAGAATAACAATATATAAAATATAATACGTTGAAGCCATTCAATTTTCTTATCCTTCTTTTCTTTTTAAAATTATTGATTTTAAAACATTGAAAACGAAAATAAAGAAACAATATTAGTGTTTATATTTAGATACCTTGATTTTCGCTCAAATATTTTATGGTGGCATTCAGGTCTCCTTGCCAGCAATTTATAATAGACAGAATATAAATTGTCTTCAATCTTGGTGTCTTCAGAGACCCTGCAACAAATATCTTCATTCTTGGAATGTCCTTCACACTAACCATATGTAACCGGGAGAATTCAAATTCAACTTCTTGTTCACAGAAACTCGTGAGATTGGGCAGATGTTTAAGTATAATGCACTCCAAATTCTGAAACACTTTTTTACTGTTTCCTCCTCCACCCTGAAGAACTTGTACCAGGTTTTCACATTCATATAATTTTAGCAGTTTCAAAGCGTGAAGGTTTTCAGCTACTGCAATGGAGAATAATTTTTGAATGCTGTTGCAACGGATGATTTCAAGTGATGTCAAATTTGTAAACACCGGAATTTTAGGTTCCTGTTCCCATAGTTGCATGCAGGGTAGGTCACTCAGTACCAATACATCTAATGTCCCCAGTAATTTCATTTCAGACTTGGAGTTCTCATGATTTTCAGAAGACACTCCTAATGCATTCGAACTCTGCACGTTAATTTTCTTAAGCTTCCGCCAAGGCCACCTATATGGGATGATGTTCGACACTGCGCTGCTTTCGTCCACATATGTCTTCTTCAATTTACGCCTTGAGCTTGAAGAGATAACTTTGTTCCATATATTTTGACAACTATTCACATTTATAAGATGCAATTCCTTCAGTTTTCCAAGAGACTCCTGCAACAGATTGATAATTATCCTAGAATTAGTAATTGGCACAACATAATCAACACAAGATCTCTTATACTTTATTTGACGTGTTTTTCTATGTACATGTATACACATACGTAGGAAATTAAATATATAATCCACATACGTAGGAAATTAAATATATAATCTACACAATTAATTACCATATTCATAAAGGAATTGCCTGATGCAGCAGAAACATTCGGTGAGGACCCTGGTATAAATGTTTGCAGCAATGGACAGTCTGCTATTCTCACTTTTACCAGTGATGGAAATTCAAATATCCCCAAGTAGAAGCTTGAAAGCACTGGCAGTTTTTCAAGCATGATAGCTTCCAAATGAGAGATAATCTTAGCATCCATTATTTGTTCTCCTGTGTCCATGAAAATTTCTTCTAAATTCCTACACTCAGAAATCTCTATTTCTTTTAGCTTTTTGGAGGGACATAACTGCAGGTGTCGAAGAGAGTCACAGCTTTTTACTTGTATAATCTCCAGGTTTTGAGCGACCGAGACAGAATTATTCCCAAATGGTTGAAACAAATTAGTCAATGAACTGCAATTGCTCACAACGAGTTTCGTCAAATTTTCCAACCTCAGCATCATACCAGAGTCAGAGGGGAAGATATATTCCACTTCGCTTAAGGTATCCACTTCTAGCTCTTGCAGCTTACGGAATGATTCAGTAGAAAGGCAACCCTGCCATATCTCATAAGTTTTGAGGCCTACAAGCTTTAAAGACTCCAATTTAAGGTACGCTTCCTGCAGAAAAGTGCCTTGAAACTGATTAAAATATTCTCAAATTTGCCCTCATTCAATATTTGAACCAAGTCTCAATAACTAAAATTATTTGTTACAGAGCCACATAGATATATATATATATAATGTTCGAGGAAGCCCAAGAATTTTGTTACATTTTCAATTCCACATGTATCGACCTCATTTAAAATGCAATGAACTAATTACAAAAACATTCCCTCCCTGCCATTGGTTAAAATTAACTTCAACTTATAAATTTCCTTTTCATTCTTCTTCTTTTTCCATTCTTTTTTATTTAAAAAAATCTGTCTAATGATGGCAGCTTCACACGGATTACACATATTTGATATTTCATATCAGTTTATATAGATACGTTACAATTATTTATGTGCATGCTTACTTTTGTCAGTTTTCCTAAAGGATTCAATAAATAGATTCATCGATTGTGACATGGCCAAATGAATATAAGAAAAAAATCCAATTAGGTAGGTTCACTGACAACATACCTCAATCTTATTCTCCACTGAACCAAATGAATCTGGTGCCTGAGCACTTAAAAATCCAGTAGTGAACACATTCATCTTAGGACAGTGCTCTATGGTCAATCTCTGCAGGTTCGGAAATCTAGAATTCAAGTTTTGTGAGTTGAACTCGATGAAATTTGGAAGGTTCAGAAGACGAAGATTATTCAAGTTAGGAAACGATCTTCCCTGATTTTCCATCACCTCTCCTACGTTGATAGTGACCACTTCTATCATCTCACATGAATCAATGTATAATTCTTTTAGTTTCACAAGGTTTTCTGCTACAGAAATGGAAACTAGATTCCTTAGTGAGCCACATTTGATGATTTCCAAAGTAACTAGGCTTTGAAGGTCTACAATTCCACTTGGATCCTTGTTCCATAAGCAATTCAAGTTTGGTAGATCTGACAATCTCATTGTATTTAAATTGGAGAATCGCCCGTTTCCTTCAGGATCAAAGCCTCCAAGGTCAAAAACTTGTTCCAGCTGTTCACATTTTTCCACTGTTAGCTGTTCAAGCTTCTGTGACTTCCTAAGCAAAATGGACAAAAGTTTGTTTAACTCTTTGTCACACTTTCTGGCCTCTAGCGTCTCTAGTTCCGTGAAAGATGAAAACAAACGCAGCATAGTCATATATTTGTTCAACTGGTGTGAGCCTTCGATTGTGAGATTTATATGCGACTTATCCTGCAAAATGATGCCACTTTCAGCAAATTATATTCACCGGCTGAGCAGAATTAGCAGATTTGAAGGAGTGTAAGTAATATTATTTGACGAAGGAAAAGAAAAAAACAAAAACAAGTTGATATAAGAGTTCATGTTGGATTTACTAAGTACAAAAAATGTTATATTAAAAATACAAAAACAATATTCATAAGTCAAATATAAAATTTGAAGTAATTAAATTTGCGATATATTTCAAGTTGATATACTTTTGAAGTTAAAAAAGAACGGTAATATTATCATATTAAAGATCAAAATTGGAGGCATCTTCCCCGTTAAAATTTTAATTTGTACTGATCAAGTTGGCGAAACCGAATGATTGTAAAACTAATATATTGCACATGCTATTCAGTATTGAATAATCATACATAAATGCATTAGTTTGATCACATTAGTCATGCTAAGCACAATATCCTTGAATAATTGGATTAATGTTTCATTTTGTTATGAATGGAAGAGAAGACAGAAATACAGGTGAGAGCGCTTACTGTATATTTGAAGAGGTAGGCAACGTTGATCCCAGGGTCCACAGTTTCCCATGGACTGCAGTCAATCACCTCCACTGACTTCAAGAGAGTTCTGTCCAACACTCCCAAAGCAGACTCCTCAATATCATGGCACTCGGCCACTCTTAATTTTTTCAACGAGAGCCATTTAATGGTACAATTATTGTGGCAGAATTTAGTAAATCCAGGCAACTTTTCAAGAATTAGAGTGGCCACCTGAGGGAATTCAACAGTATCTACAGTTGCTGTTACGTTCGACTCTCCTATCACAGTACGTATATTGCACGAAATTATCTCAAGCTCTTGGAGAGAAGGAAGACTTTGTGCTACTAATGATGAAAACAGATATTCCCAATTGTCACATCCGTACAGTTGCAGAGATATCATATGCCTAAAGTTAATCATCAGGGGATCATCCCACATTTTTTTCACTAGAGTACGGAGCGTCAGATTCAGCAGTAGCGAGGGTTCTATAATTATCTGCTGTTTTTGTGTGCAATGCCAGTAGAACAAGCACGGATAAGAAGAGAAAGCGACGTAGTTAATTTAATATTATGTTATTATACCAATATATAAAAAAATGAAAGCTATAAAAATGAAAAGAAGATGAGATTTACGTATACCTCTTCAGAGTTTGTCATTGAAGTAGCCGGTGATTGTGCAAAACTAAAAGTCAGCTTAGGACAGTAATCAATGGTCATTTGGTTCAGGTGAAAAGTGATAAGACGAGGAGCTCCTGAACAAATACTGGCAAGCTCAGGCAAATTGCTGAGTTTAAGAGAGTGCAAGAAGGGCAACACCTTTTTTTCTGAGACAGTCATTATCGGACCTTCTTCGCACAAGAAAACTTGTTCTAGCATCGAACAGTCACTTATATCAATATATTGGAGTAGCTTGAGATTTTCGAGGACGTAGTGAGGAAGAAGATATCTCAGCTGATTACAATTACGTACTGTTAGCTTATTCAACATTTTGAAACTCTGTATTCTCCTCTGCAGATGTCCGTCGCCTATTAAGCTTTTAAAGTTAGGCAGGTTTTGCAAGCGAAGTTGACGTAAATTGGGTAGTAGGTCACTGGATCCAAATCCTCTGTTCTTCCCCATATACTTTATCCACGCATGCCGTTGGATTTGTGTGGGCCTCATATGTCCAAATGAGGTCCACACGCCATCATCTTCATCAATGTCAAAGACAATGTTAAAGATTTGGGAAATCTCATTGCAGTCATTGATTTCTAATGTTTCTAAATTTTGCAGTGGTATTGTGTTGGTTGTGTCCGACTTAACCAAATGTGTTACCTTGGGTATTTTGACCAACTTCAAATGCTTTAAACCAGGCAGATCAACCTGCGACAATCAAGGTTTGGTGTTATAACACTCTCATAAGAAAAGTCACATCCCAAGCACATCAAATATATGTTTTAGTACTTATTTAATATAGAAAAACTAGTAACAATCCACACCGAATTATCAAAATAATAGAATATAAAAAATTTATTATGATGCCAGGGCTCCGTGGGATTTAATTTGTACACAAGGTTACAAGATTAATTATTTGACTACCAAACATAAATGTTAGTTATAATTAAGACTCATTTGTAAAGAAACAAAAAACTAGATAATCCAATTCTGAACTTCAATTAGTATGTATCCCTTAACTTTCTCTCTCAGCTCCTCTTCCCAGTCACATTGTTTGTGACACAACAAAAAATCCTTGACATACTGACTATGAGTAAACCCTTCAACATTTTCACTAGCACAACAATTTTTTTTTTTCTTAAAATAAGGTAGGGTTGGAACTCAAGGTAGTCGATAATGCGATATCTAATAGGACTGAAATAATTAAGTTCTTTATATATTTACTAGTAATATTTTGATGAAAAATATGACGTGTGTAAAGAAAAAAAAATTTAAATGATTCACTCATGCAAAGCTGAACTTAAGAAACCATGCTTTTATTTCTAAAAATCATGTAATTTCCAAGAGTTTATTGGAAAACCGAATACCAAAATATAAAATCTGCAAATAAAATTTCTCCTATCTAATATCTATTAACGTGTCGAGAAAGCAAGGAGAGCACAAAAGATAGGGAGAAAAGGGTTAACAAAAAGTCACTACTTATTTATATTATTATAATTATAGCTTTGTGGCTTTATGGCCATTGGTTCCAAAGCTATATATTGCTATTTGGGACAGCCATACGCTGCAATCAAATTTTGTAAGAAATAAAGAAAGAAATGTAGTTTAGCCGAATTGTAAGAAAGAAAGAATGAAAGAAATATATAGTTTAATCTTATATTTATAACTTAATATGGGAAAGCGATACACTGCGATCAAATTTTGTACTGGACAGTAATAATTATAACAGGCCACACGAATCAGGGTTGATTCCTATGCAGCACAGGAGTCGTTGGATGCTATCTACGGCTATGATCTCCTTTTTATTTTTTTATGTCTTTTATCATTTTTTTTCAAAAAATTTTATTAACCATTAGATTTGATTTAATTATTACTAAATCTAATAGTTAATATAATTTTAAAATTGACAAATAAAAAAACTGAGTAAAAATCAAAGTCGTTGGATGGATTACATCCAATGACTCCTGTGCTGCGCATGAGCAAATCCTGATTCTAAGCAATACTACACTACACCATACGAATGCCAGTTTGGATTTCCTCTAGCTTTGAAGGAAACGCACTGGAGGGAACAATTCCCTCCAACGCTAGAGGGAGCCCTTTAGTACTTGATCTTGACTGTTGGATATCATTGTTAAATCTTACATTTTTTAAAAAAGAATTATATAATTAATTTTAACAAATATAATTTTATATTTTTTTAATTAATCATGCAATATTTTTAAAAATTAACACAATTTAACAATAGTTATTGGATGAGATTATCCAACGACCAAGTTCCAGCATTAGAGAGAATCTCCTTCCTACAAATGCAGTCTTTTATTAGTGTGGATTCCCTCAAGCTCCCTTTCACTTCATCTCCCTCCATGTCTTTAAGGTCATTGTTAATCTCATGTTTCTCTGTTTTTTTTTTTTTTAAATTTCAAGCAAAATTCTTTCTTTAAGATATTGAAATTGCTACATAGGTGTTGTAATTTATGAATTGTTCTCTGTTAAAGGAGCAAAGTTTAGTTGACCAGAATATTTCCCCACGCATAATTTTACTTGAAAGTTTTTTTAAGAAAAAGATATAGGAGGGACATAGAGGGAAAGGGAGCTCGAGAAAATCTAGACCCGCCTTTTATACGCAATTTATGTGAAGATTTTTATAACCTTTGTATCCCTACAGTCCCCGTAGTCCATTTTTTAAATTATATTTGCTTTAATTTAATTTATAAAAAAATTAATTATTTTAGTTTAATAATTAAAAAACTATATTTGTTTTAATTTGTGATAAATTTGAATATTCAAGACTGATAGTTGCAAAAAAATTGACCAAAAAAAAAAGAATTAAATTGAGACAATTTTTTAAAAAGATTAAATTAAAATGTTTAGTTTATAAGCGGAGCCAACTTGAAGTAAACTAATTTTTGAAAGATTAGATAAATAATTTACTCATTTAATAAGTTCGAGTTTTTAATTAATATCTAGTTCTTAAAATATCGACCCGAAGTAAAAGAAATTAATACCTTGCGAAGAAGGGGCCTCTCCCAGCGATGATGCCAAGTGTCTGTATATGACCAAAAGATGACAAGCTTATCCAGTTTCTGCAGCGTCAAGGTCCTCAACTGCCCTAAACTTGTAAAATCAAATGTTTCTTTTTGTTGGTTGTTAATAACTACAGCGTCCATGTTCCCACATGCAGCAATCTCCAGTTCTTGCAATGGAAAAGTGTCGAAGCTTGAGTAGTCTGTTAGTATTTCGAAGACGAACCTCAGTGAAGGACAATACCTTATTCTCACAACCACCAAGTTCCGCCAATATGATATATAAGACCTTGTAAAGTATTCCAGTTCTGCATTATCTGGGATATACAGATGCTTCAACCGTAGTACCTCTGAAAATACCGGGTTGAACCCCTTGGATTTCTTTAACCATAACACGTCACAAGTCTTCAACAGCGATCGGAGCCACCTCTTGGAATCATTATCGTGATTCCATTTCAATACCTTACAGTTTTTGTGCCCTTCATCCTCGCCGTAACATTGGAAATATTTGCCTATCACAATATGATATGTACCCCAATTATCCCAAGGCAGGGCTTCTGGGATCATGTCAACATTCGGAATATCAATTTCCAAGGTATGCAGGCTTGTCAAACTGGTTAACTCACCAAGGCTGGCTTTATCACTTCTATCATTGTCTTCTACCCTCCAGTTGGTAAAACTGTTTTTCATTAGTAAATATTTTAGTTTGGTCAAGTTTGATAACAGCTTTGCTGGAATCACGTTCAGACTCAAACAATTGCTCAAATCCAACATACACAAACTAGTTAATTGTCTAATTTGTGCAGGCAATTGCTGTATGTTCGTATGTGAAAGACTAAGAACTCTCAAAGTCTGTAATTCTCCAATCATAGATATATCTCCTAACACACAATAATCCAAGCACAATGTGTCTATGTTTGTTAGGTTAAGCAGCGATGATGGTAGTGGCAGTAATTGAATGTTAATCAAAGCTAAGACTTTGGACCCTGTTTTATTCATCCCCGTGAAAAAATTGTCTGCAATCTTTAACAAACCATTTTCATCATACACATGTAAAAACTCGAGGTCAGGAAGCGACAAACCTGCAGGAAGCTCAAGCGTACCAATGCTGACCTGCAGAGAAATGTATCGAACCTGTGCCAATATATCATTCTCTGGCCATTCTATTGCCCCCCCATCTTTTCTGACAATGAACCAATCAGGATCACTGGATGCAATCACCATGGCCGCATCACAACATATCTTGCTCATCCTTTTAGTGTAAGGAGTTCTTCCCTCCAGCAACATGCAATTATTCTCAAGGAAATGCATCCCATGTTCATAATTAACTTTGTTTTGTAAATCCCCACGTCCAAATAATGCCAAATATAAGCCATACTTGGAAAGGTCCTCATAAGAAATTTGTACCCCAATAACGCCACAGAGCAAGAACATAAACTGGGATTGTTTGGTCGTCCAAGAATAATTCCTTTTTATGGGGTAAAGTATGCCACGGTCGAACTCAACAATGGACCTCCTTAATTTTTGCAAAGCAAGCTCCCATTCAGATAATGGTCGACCCCTTAATTTCTGTGCGATTACTTTGACTGTCCGAGGCAGACCCTCACAAATCTCAACTATCTCCCTAGCTAAGTCAGTAGATTCCGCATCTTCAATTAGTCCAACAATCTGGTTGAACAAAATGAACGCTTCTTCCTTTGGTAAAACCATCACAGAGATGAATCGATCCACAATTTTTGATTCTTTTATTTGGCTTGAAGTGAAAATTAACTTACATGCCGAGCGATAATTAGGACCTAAAAGTCCAATGGTAAACAAATAATATTCGTGCCAGACATCATCTAAAACAATAAGGACCCTTTTCGCATTGCGCTTCATTAGCATTTTAAGAATTACTTCTGCCCTTGTTGCTTCACTCTCCTGGGGATCAAGGCTGAAATCAAAGGCTCTTGCGATTTGATCTTGAATTCTGCACACATCTGGTTCTTCACATACTTCTAACCACAGTATCTCATCAAATAACCCTTCCTCAGCGGCAAATGTTGCAACTTCTTTAACGAGCGTGGTTTTTCCCACGCCCGTCATTCCATGCACCTCAATCCAATTGATATATTCATCTTTCAGAAAAAGCATAATGTCGCAGAAAATATTTATTCTTGACTCCAATCCCAACTGTATATTTGGGAATCTGGAGACAAACCCGCCCTGCTCAGAGATTCTTACAAAATTTTCCTCCATCGTCCTCTGTGGTCTGTTTTTGTAAACACCAGAACCCGCATTAGACATAGGACAAACAAAAGGAAAAGAAGGAAATTAAGGCAAGAGAGAAGGAGCTAGAAGGAAATCACTAATTACTGGCCGTGGAATCGTAAGACATGGAACAAACTGAGAGATATTACAGATCAAAGAGGACTGAAAAGCTTGGGAATGAAAAGCAGAAGTAAGGAAAGGATACAAGTAAAGGAAAGGAAGAGTATGAAGGCAGAAGAGAAGGAGAAGGAAGAAACTAAGAGCAGCAGAAGACGGAGCAAAAGCAGAGGAGGAAGACAGGGAACAGTGCAGAGTGAAGACGACGTTGATTTTAAAAGGTGAAGAAATATTATTATTCTCAATTTCTCGTATCTTGGACCAAGATTCTTGGGTATTGGATAGATGGGAAAAATATATTTAAGTGCAGAAGAATCTTAATGTAGGTTAGAAGGATTCCCCTGTCATAAAAAAAATATATAATCATATAAAAGAAAAAAAACTTAATAAAAATTCAAACTTAGATGCATTTCAATATTATATTATTAATTGAATAAAAAAATAAATAATTGTAAAGGGCGATAAACAAAGACAAAATACTTGTAAAATTGATCCCTTTTTTTTTAAATAATTAACAAAGACAAGGATAGGTCAAAGACTAAGTCCAATAAAATTTAGACAAAATTTTTATTTTAGTCCCTTATAGATGCTTTTTATTTCAATTTAGTCTCTTACATGTTTATTTTTTAATTTGGTTTCTCTAATTCAAACATTCTTAATTTAGTCATTCACAAATTTAAATATTTTCAATTTGGTCTCTCTATGACTAAGGATATGCTAATTTGATAATTAACTCGTATATATATATATATTTTTTTTTCTTTTTGCTAATATTATATGTAATGTTGGGGAATTCAACAAAATTGAGAAGGAAATTGAGAGTTACATAGAGGGACCAAGTTGAAAATATTAGGATTTATAAGGAACCAAATTAAATCTATGTGGATCTATGAAGAATCAAAATAAGAATAAAAATCTACAAGAAATCAAATTAAAAATATTTAGAACTGTGAATGACTAAATTAAAAATATAAATCTATGAAAACCAAATTTAAAAAAACAATACAACTATACAGAACCAAAATGAAGTTTTAGGTAACGGGTTAGTGGGTCTCCAAATGTTGCATTAAGACAATAATTTGTTTATTGAATATTATATATGCCACTTGTATAATATAAATTCAAACTTATGAGGCATACCATTTGTTAAGGAAAAACCACCCATAAATATTACAATCATAAATTTTCAACAACTGTAATGGTCAATCAACAAGATAAATAATAATACTTTTTATGCTAACATAACTTTCACATTAATTATTAGATTCATATATAGCGAGTTGACTTAAAGACCTTTTATCTTTCTTCAGAAAAAAAGTAAATGAAGAATTTTATTTTGGGATCAAAAGGGAAATATATATTGAAGAAAGTAAAATACATAAAAGAAACAAGTACAGAGAATATAAAAGCATAAAGACAGCGCAAGCCTCAGAAAACAAAAAGCATTCTCCTATATCTCTTGTATGAGTGGAGCTTTCAAAAAGATTTTCTGATGTTGTTGGTACTTTCTCGCTCTCTTAGTTATTATATATATCATAGTTATACTTTTATTCTATTGTCAACAAATAATTTAAATACCGTTACAGTCTTCATAAAAAAAACAGATTAAATATAGAGTGGAGCTTTCAAAAAGATTTTCTGATGTTGTTGGTACTTTCTCGCTCTCTTGGTTATTATATATATCATAGTTATACTTTTATTTTATCGTCAACAAATAATTTAAATACCGTTACAGTCTTCATAAAAAATAGATTAAATATAGAGTGGAGCTTTCAAAAAGATTTTCTGATGATGTTGGTACTTTCTCGCTCTCTTAGTTATTATATAAATCATAGTTATACTTTTATTTTATTGTCAACAAATAATTTAAATACCGTTACAGTCTTCATAAAAAATAGATTAAATATAGAATTTTATTACTAACTTTCAAAGTTAAACTTTGGTTAAACTTAAAACTATCTGTGAAGGGTTGAAATCAACATTTCTTCTTGGGACCTGCATGAAACGAAGGATAGAACAAAAGGTAAGAGGGCAATTAAGGATAGAACAACATATTGTAATTGTGTAAAACAACTTGTTTGTTGAATATTATTTAATCTATTTGTATAATATAACCCCAAACTTATGACACATGGGACCTGTTATATATCCTTAAAAAAGAAACCCCACAAATAATATAATGATAAACTTTCAATAATTGCAAAGGCTAATCAACAAAGACAAAAACCCTTTGCATTGGAGAGGACAAACGTGCGTTGTCACTCATCTAACTAATAAAT
Source organism: Biancaea sappan (assembly GCA_037074585.1). Lineage (NCBI taxonomy): Eukaryota > Viridiplantae > Streptophyta > Magnoliopsida > Fabales > Fabaceae > Biancaea > Biancaea sappan. Next base: position 4,024,921 of record CM073495.1, read on the forward strand.
TATTGTCAAATTCACAAGCATCAAGGCGTGGGTGGAGTTCAAAATGAATCATTAACGTCTTAGAGTAAACTAATGTTGTGACCTGTGCGATACGGATTAACATAAATGTTATAATTTTTATTTATTAAATAAATATAAATAATTACAAAAATATATAAAAGAATATATGTACAAAAATAATACGACATTCAAGTCGTATTAAGATACATATAGGATGATTCATTAGATATAAATACTTTGAAGATTAAATGTAAATAATGTCAAATGAAAATAAAAATAAAAAATAACGTATTACATGAATTAATTTAGATAAATATATTAATTAATGATAAAATGAGTTGAAATAAAAGTTACTAACCTAATAGGTCTGCTAGGATCAAAATCATTGTCTTCCTTTCACTGTTTCTTCTATTAATGCAAATATACATTTGTATTAGCAACAATAGGTTTATTAAAATTTAAAACATAACTTACATACCTACAAAATCTTAAAACAACAAAAATAAGATAATCAATGAAGGAAATATACATCACATCCCAACTTTAAAATTTAAAGCTTTAAATCCTAAATTAGCATTCAATCAATCAGCACACATGTAATCTCGGCATTGCCTGAAGTTTCTCTTCATAGGGAGGGTTCTACCCTTTGCTCACATTAAGCCTAAAAGGAATTATTCATTAATCCTATTAGATGAGAAAATCAGGAAAAAATTAATTTTAAAATAGTCAAATTATATTATTCAAATACAAGTAATTCCCTTAATGGCATCATTTTTTTCTTTCAGGATTTAATCTTTCTCATGATCTGCTTTCCTCAAGAAAACGTAATGACAGAAATAGCAAAAAGAAATTGGAATTAGAAAACTAAAACAATGTAAAAATGAAATATAATAGACAAAAATAAAAAAACCAGAAGACCAAAAACAGAAATATAGATGAACCAGGAACACGAAAAACAACAACGAAGAACGAATACAGAAATGAAGAAAGTAAAAAAAATGCAGGAATGAAAGAGAAATAGAAAATCAAAAATTATAATCGAATAAACAGTAATTGCAAATGTGAACAGTACATGAACTGTATAGATCAGAAAAAATAAATAAAAAAAACTGAACTATGATACCAAATGATGTGAGAGAAACATCACTTTAAAACTTTGATGATAAATTACTATTGTTATCGTTTATCCATGCAAGGAAAGAAAGCAAAATTGAAGAGAAAAAGAAGAAAATTGTGTGAGAGAAAGAGATATGCAAATATGGATAAAATATTCGAAAGAAATATATAAATATCAACATTGATTTTGAATTTTAAAATTTTAATTTTGAAAAATGAAAAAACCTCCAAATTGGCCAATAGTGATGGTCACTTTTTAAAAATCTCTATATGAAGATAGGAGATTGACCATTGATGATGGTGCAATAAAGAAGTCTAGCGTGCTTGTATAAAAAAAGAAAAGAAAAATGAATGATAATTTATTATTATAGTTTGAGCTCATGGAGGTAATTTTAAATTTTATTATAATTATTTAAGAAGATAAATAAATAATATGAGCACTTGTAAGTTAGTTTTTATATAGCAATTATATACCAATTAATTATTTGATTATTTGTATATAATAAATGTTAATTTACCAAATAACAGCATATTATATTTCAATTGAAAAATTTACTTAATTTATCAATTATATAATAATTATAGCAATTACATACCAATTATATAGCAAATTACCCTAATTTTTTTTAAATTTATTTATTGTGATTATATAGCAATTATATCAATTATAAACTAATTATATAACAACAAACCCTAATTTTTTCAAATTCATTCAATGTGATGTGATTAATTTATCAAATTTATTTATTTAAATTTATTTTATTATAATAATTTAATAATCTACCGATAATTAATGCTCTAAAGTGAAATTGTTTTAATCTATTATATAGATTACATTAATTTTTATTAAAATTTAGTTACATTATATCTTATATATATACTTATTTCGTCTTTTAAATATTTTTTATAAATACAACAAAAAATGTTTTTAATTTATTTTTCTCGAATAAATTAACTTTCCAAATAAGTTTTATAACTATAAATTAACTTTCTTATCACTAATTGATGGCTGTGGAGGACGAAGCAAAAACGGAGGAAAAAGACCTAATATTGTACTACCAAAAATAACCAAAAATATAGCAAAGTTCAAAAAATTCAATCAGTCAAAATATCATATCAAAAATCAATTGTCAGACCGTGATCAAACCACGATCAAATTGTTAAACTAGTACTTAAAATATTAAAATATATAATTAATGTATATGTTACAAATAATAAAATATTAAAAATATAAATGTAAAATTAAAATATTCTAGACATATTATAGATGTATATTTATATCAATATTAGATCATCTCCTAATAACTTAAATTTTTAAAAATTTCTTTTAAAAATACATAATAATATTAAGTAATAATTTAAAAAATTCAAAAATTCAAAATTTTAAAAGAAATAGAATTAGTTAAACTGACTGATTTTACCAGTTCGATTAATTTTTTACAAGTTTAAACACTTATTGATTAACTGATCCAAACGAAAAAGAAAGGCACGCATATGAATATAGTAAATAAAATATCTTTCAAAAATTATAAATTAAGTGCAGCAAACAAAGACCAAAAACTTGTCGTCTTCATCTCCTTTTTATAGTTAAAATGAAAAGGGATGCATTAAAGACTAAGGGGCCGTTTGGTAAGGTTTCTGTCGCTGGAAATGAATATTTCTTTCCATTACTGTTTATTATCTTATACCGTTTAGTATCATTTTGGCAAGGAAAACGGAATTCCTTCTTCCTTCAACAGTGCACTTTTTTTTTCATTACATTTGCGATGGAAAACCGGTTTCTCATATGGAAAATAAGTGAAATGTCTATTTTGCCTTCATATTTTTTCTTGTCCTTGCCTGTTGAGCTTCGTTTTCCTCTGATTTCACCGTCGACTTCTTCCCCGTCTGTTGTTGGTATAGGCCGGCCGTGCACCAGGCGGCCGACCGCCTGACACAGGCCTGTCGACAGGCCTGGTGCCAGGCTGGTTAACCACCTGGGCCAGACCGGTCGACCGCCTGGCACGCCTACAAGCCAGCGACAGTTGGGTAGGGATAATTTAGTCATTTATTCTAATTTTTCCTTTATTTCTTCTTAAAAAATATTATATTTCTACTCTATTTTCTATTTCATACCAAATATTTTTTTTTCATTCTCTTTTCCCTCTTCCATTCTTTTTTCCTTTCCATTTTCTTATTTGTTTTTCATTCTAACTTTTTTCTGAATACCAAACAACTCCTAAGATTAATAGGGATGCGGATCCTCTGCATTACTAAAAAGTAATGCAGAGTGCATTTCCACCTTTAGCAACGATTTTTTCTGTTGCTAAAGGTTTCAGCAACAGAATTTTTTGTTGCTGAAACCTTTAGCAACAGAAAAAACCGTTGCTATAAGTCAAAAAAAAAAAAGAAATGCAGAGGCACCGGATCCGATTAATAGGGATTTGGAGTGGCTGCTCTTCGTGTAAGAAGAGCAGCCAACTCTTTCCTTGTGGCAACAGTTTTAACTGTTGCCACAAGTTTCAGCAAAGGTTTAAAACCGTTGCTATAAGTGTTAATTGTAATATTTTTTTTACAAAATTTATAACAACGGTTTTAAACCGTTGCTGAAACTTGTAGCAACAGTTAAAACTGTTGTCACAAGAGAAGAGTTGGCTGTTCTTCTTACACGAAGAGCAGCCACTCCAGATCCGATTAATAGAATGCGATTGCCATGGCATGGAATAGGGCGCACGGATCCGTTGCACGCGATGTGCACCTCCAGTGATGCTTAGGGATCCGTTCTCAACATGTGTCTCAAGATATTACTGTAGCAGTTTCTTTATTTAAATGATTTTTTTTTGTTGCATATTATTTAAGCCACTTGCATAATAAAAATTCATATTTATGAGAAAGATAAATCATGCACATTCAACAATGGTAAAGGCCCATAAAAAAAACAAATAATTACACTTTTTTATGCGTGCTTTCGCATTAATTTTATCGTAAAGATTAAATTCACATATAATAAGTTGACTGAAAGACTTTCACTCGTTCATCAAATAACAAAATAAATATAAAATATTCAGGTTGTTATATCATAATTGCAGTGTGAACAATCACTTGAATATCTTTACAGTCTCCAAAAAAAAAATTTACCTCATTGCACATCTATTGATTTGTATCTATTTTATTATTAGTGGAGAAGTCAAAATATTATGCGAAATTCTTACTCACTGTATATTTGTATGTCTATGGATGAATTTTTCTTGATTTTTAATTATTTTGTTTACATATTATATGTGTATAAACTTATTTGTGTATATTAGTAAAAAGGACATGCATTACGTCCATGTTGCACATATTGTGTAAAATGACGAGTTATATATGATAAGATATGATGTTGTGTGATTTGGGATCCAAAGAGACAAAAGTCAAAAATAAAAGTTGACTAGAGGTCAAATTAAAAATATTTTAATTTATGGCGTGGAATAAGAAATGTTACAGTAAGACAAATGTGAGATTCTAGGGGGATGAAAGGTGTCAGGATTAGAAAAAAAATTAAAAAAAATTAAAATAGGAAAAAAACCCTAAGAACTTAATAAATTAAATAAATAGTACTCTTACTTGAGATATTTTAGTCGGCTCATATGATATTTTGATATAACACTTTAACTATTAGCGTCATTAATTTTAGTTGGCTACCTTTTCATATCTTCAATAATTGAATCATAGCCATAAATTTAATAATTACATGATTAAAATTTCAATTTTATTATACATTTTTCACAACTGAATATAAAAGAATCATTCTTGAAAAGTAACTGCACTAGTATTTTTAACACTTTAACTACCGAAATGGATCCATTTGTTATGATGAAAGAGAATATTTGAATTTGAATAGATACTCAGAGCATCTGTATTGGTGAATTTTAATTTGGTTATTATTGTGGGTCCTACTATATTACATTAGCTTAAATAACTCCCCACCACTTTAAGTAACTTTCTACTCCATTAGTGAACTTCCTAAAAACCTACCAATAGGTCCCACAATCAATTTTTCACTACTTCAACATTTATTATTTTCCACTAACTCCACTAACATTTATTGTAAGTTAATTATTTTATATTACTTTTTGTATAAAAATCGATTTTTATATAAGAACCGTTCTTACGCGTGGTAGTCAAAGTGGCGAACTACAGTGGTAAATTGAAATAAGAACTGGTTCTTAAATTTAAGAACCCTTAAGAACCGTCACTGTAGATACTCTTAGATATCCGTGTATAAATATAATTAACTGTATATAGGTAATATATTCTAATTTTATATATTAGAACTTTTCATAAAATAATACTAATTATAGGAGATATTTCTAGAGTTTTGATCTATCAAAAACAACCAAAATTAATTATAAAATATGTGAACATTTTAAGACAAATTCCCAATTATAAAAATTGTCTAACATTTTCTTTGTATGGACAAACTTACACGTTCGTAAATCATACTCAGATGGATTTACTTTAAATTTTGTCATTTTATTTACTCATTCTCATAAATATATAAAATAATTGGAATGTAATTTTTTTTGGAACCATTAATATTTATAAAGTAGCTAAATTTTATTTAATTTAATTCAAATTTCATTAAAGATTTATCTAAAAGAAGGTTGACCTTTCCAGATGTCGTCTCCCTGCTATGACTAGCACACTTCACTTTGCGTTCTAGTTATTTTTTTATATTTTACCTAGACCTATTGGGTTCTAGGTAAAAGGAGTAAAAGAGGCGACATTTGGATAGGTTGATCTTTCAATAAACAAATTTTTTCGTTGATCAAATATATTATGACTCATTTCTCTTTCTTGAGACCTTAGATTCTTTTTACTATCACTATACTAGTATAGTAGTCTAGCTTTATCAAACTTATATTATATATATATATATATATATATATATATGTATGTGTGTGTGTGTGTGTGTGTAGAAATTATATATCTCTTTTAACGCACCCTCCCCCCTCCACCTCACACTCTTAATTTTAAGATTGATGTTTAATAGTTTATTTTCATATATAAAAAATCACATTGATATTGCAATAATTTATTTTGTAATTTTGGGATACATTTGGAGATGACAAAGGGCCTGAAGTGGATATCTCTAATTGCGTGTTTCGCTAGATAGAATAGAATGGAGACTGAAATTTTATTAAACAATGTTCTTTTTAGTGTTTGGTTGGGTGATTCTGATGAAAGGCTTTCATTTTAGAGTAGAAAAAAAAAATTTTGATGTGACATTAATTTTTTAGTTTTTTTTTCAACAGATCTGCTATAAAAAAAAAAGCTTCTCCACTATGGAAAAGGTTTGAAAGTTCATTTATGCCCTCCAATGCTTCAAATCATCATCCCCTTCATCTTTGTAGCATCGTTCCGGTTCGTTTCCATGTATGCCATTCGTGTTTCCTCCATTTTTTCTGTTCATCTCCATTTCTCCAGTTCGTGTTCCTCTGCATATCCATTTGAAGCATCTGTTGAATACTAAATCGATTTGTGTTTGATATTCCATAATTTTTTCAGAATTCTCCGGTGTCGGCCATTTGAAGGGACAAGTTCCATGGTTGTGGCAAGCTTGACGAGAGAGAGAGAGAGAGAGAGAGAGAGAGAGAGAGAGAGAGAGAGAGAGAGAGAGAGAGAGAGAGAGAGAGAGAGAGAGAGAGAGAGAGAGAGAGAGAGAGAATTTTTTTTAAAAAAATAGTTTTAATTGATGGGTAATTTAATAAATTTACCTTACATATCAAACAAATTTTTTTCTTTTCCTATTTTCTATTCTATTGCAAATCAAACTATTTTTTTTTCTTTTCCTTTCTTTTTTTTCCATTTCTATTTTCTATCTATTCCTCATTTTCTTTTTATTCCTTCTTTGTATTGCGAGCCAAACACACTATAAATGGCGTGATGTAGCAAAAGTTGAACAAGGTCCACATGATATAAGGATGGAGAAGAGCCCAATATGAGTGAAGGATTGTTACATTAAGAAGCCTTGAGGGGATTTGGAGTGGCTGCTCTTCGTGTAAGAATAGCAGCCAACTCTTCCCTTGTGGCAGTAGTTTTAACTGTTGTCACAAATTTTAGCAACAGTTTAAAACCGTTGCTATAAGTGTTAATTGTAATACTTTTTTTACAAAATTTATAGCAACGATTTTAAACCGTTGCTAAAAATTGTGGCAACAGTTAAAACTGTTGTCACAAGGAAAAAGTTGGCAGCCACACCAGATCCGCCTTGAGGAAGGTCAATGGCACTATGTGATAGAAGACCCTTTTGGTAAGAGACGGTTATAGGGCCACAAACAAGAGGTGGGGATACCTGGAAGGTTCGAACACTATTGCTTTAGGATCCTAAATCCTGATTTCTGAAATTTTGATTTCCAACCCCATAACTTTTAAGTTATCCATCTCTCCTTTTTTGAAAATTTGATTTTACTCTCCACAACTTTTGGAATTTTGAAAGAAACTCATACGTCCCAGATTTTATTATTTTTTATCACAAAAATTTTTGAAAATTTCAAAATGACCCCAATTTCTCAAAATTTATTTTCAACACCAAAACTTATAGAAATTCAAAAATAACCCCTGTTCTTAAAATTTGAACTATTTTTTTTTGTCCATGATTTATGTCGTTAGCTTTAAAGTGTTCTGTACAGCTAGGCTTCTAGTTACAATTTTCTCTCGTGTTTGAATATGTGGCTAATTTGAATCATGACGAATGGAGTTCCTAAGATTCGCAACGTGCCACAAAGTTGTTAAAATGATTACCATTAAATTATAAATGGTAAGCCTATATAAAATTTAACCTCTAAAGAAATTAAAACTTTTGTTGTCAAATCATTTTAAATTGATGTAAAATAATTTTTAGTTATAATATATATAAATTTTAAAATAGTTTAATATTGATCGAATAATAAAAAAAACTCAACCTCTGTAATGATTTGAGTTCTCATAGAGTTTCACAGTTATAATTAGAGGTGCGTTTACTTTATATCTGAGCGAATTCACACGGCAGCCTTTGTACTTTGAAATATTTTCCATGGCAATGTCCCTGGACCTTTTGTTTTTTTTTTTTGGCCCCTCAGTTTGTACCCCAGAATTATGTGATTGTGCTATCTGTGGCAGGAACGGCTTGAAAAATCATTAAATTATTTGGTGATAATTATAACACACACACGCAAACACAGACACACACAGATACACACAGCGAAGTTGTGAATTTGTGAGAGACACAAAAATGGTTTCTATCGTCAAAGTATTGAAGAATTGGAATATCCGGGGAGCTATCCTCTTCAGTCTGTTCCTCCAGGTTTGTCTGATCTTTTTCGCTTCTTTGAGGAAACGCACAAGAGGCTTCACACACAAGCTCATCTGGTTGGCTTACCTTCTGGCCGATGCCACTGCCAACTACTGTATTGGGCTCATTTCCAAAACCGAAAGCTGCAAATCCAGCATCGCCCACAACGACTCCTTAATGGCGTTTTGGGGTCCATTTCTTCTGTTACACCTCGGGGGCCCAGACACCATCACTGCTCTGTCTCTGGAGGACAACGAGCTCTGGCGCCGCCACCTGCTTGGTCTCGGTGCCCAGGCAGTCGCAGCTGCTTATGTCTTCTTTCTTACGGTCCCTGGAAACACGCTATGGTTACCCACAGTGTTGGTGTTTGTTGCTGGAGTGATCAAGTACGGCGGGAGAATCTTAGCCTTGTACCTCGCAAGCATCGACACTTTCCGGCGATCCATGGTTTCAGACCCCGACCCTGGGCCCAATTATGCGAAGCTTGTGGAGGAACACTCGTATAGACTACAGGCCGGACTTCCTGCCGAAATAATCACAGTCCCAGAACTTGATTATTCAGACTTGGGAAATTGTAATGGTGCCAATACACAGAATCATGTGGGACGATCAATAAATGAGGAAGTGAATGTTGATGTAGAGGATGTGAATGTTGAGGTCCAGGAGGTGAATGATGTCGAGGAGGTGCAGAGAGCTTATGAATTCTTCGACAAGTTTAAAGGCCTTATTGTTGGCATGATCTATAGCTTCGGCGACCGCTCCGAGAGCCGGAAATACTTCGACAATGCAAAAGCAGAAAAAAATTTTAGGGTGATAGAAATTGAACTCAATTTCATGTATGAGAATTTCTACACCAAGGCCACGTTGGTGCGGCATCCGGTTGGGATTTTGTGTCGATTCATTTCCTTCGGTTCAGTCCTCTTGGCTCTTGGGCTCTTCGTTTCAGTAGAAAAGAAGGGTTTCGACATGCTGGACGTTAGGGTCACTTATGCGTTGCTGTATGGCGCCCTGGCGTTGGATCTCGTGGCTTTCTTCATGCTCATCTTTGCTGACCGTACGGCAGCTGCATCTGGCTCTTCCCTTGAAGCTCAGAAAGATTCCGACTCCGCAGCTTCTGGCCTCCAGCGTTTCAATCGTTTCCTTGTTCAAAAGATTTTGAAGTATTACCTCAAGAAGAGGCGACCAAGTTGGAAACCGTGTAAGGATGAGCTTTATAAGGGATATAGGCAATTGTCTACGCCATTCCTATATCGCAGATCGTGCGGGTCAATCTCAGGGTACAATTTGTTGACATATTGCCTGGACCTGTCTACTCCCAAGGTTCCTAACATTGATCCCAACGGCTTTGAAATTGCTAAATTCATCCAACGTAAGTGCTTCAGAATTGTGCTATCTGTAAAAGCTACTATCTATGAATTAGCAGGCAAAACGATTGGCAAATATTTTGGTATTAGAGATATGTTAGCTGATTGGTTCTTTAAGGAGGACCATCCATTCCTCTTGGAGCTGTGGGAACTTATCTTCATTGAGCTCGAAAGGAAATCCTCTGCCGTGGAGGACAATTTGGATGTAGAAAGCCTCCATCGTATAAGTTCTTCTAGAGGGGAGTGGGTTCTGCACGAAGTAGACTTAAAGTCAGACAACAGAAAGAAGTTGATGCCTTTTGTAGATCCCAACGAAGTCGCTTTTGATCAAAGCATTCTACTGTGGCACATTGCTACTCACCTCTGCTACTACGACCCAGATGCCGCTCCTAGTGCTGGTGGTGAACAAAACGGGGATGGCCATCATGGTGGTGGTGAACAAAATGGAGAATGCCCTCATGGTGGTGGTGAACAAAACGGAGAAGGCCCTCATGGTGGTGGTGATCAAAACGGAGATGGCCAACAAAGAGAAATCAGTATGCTTCTCTCAGATTACATGGTATACCTTCTAATTATGCAACCTACTATGATGTCTGCTGTGGCGGGAATCGGACAACGAAGGTTCCAAGATACTTGTGCCGAGGCCATGAAGTTCTTCAGCAAAAGGAGTTTAAAAGAAAGAAATCAGGAGGAGAAGCAGAAGCGAGCCTGCAAAATTCTTCTTCAAGTGCCTACAGAAATTAAACCTATAGAGATCAAGGGAGATAGGAGCAAATCCCTGTTGTTTGACGCATGTAGGTTGGCCAAAGAGCTAAGAGAATTAAAGGATGAGAAATGGAAAATCATATGCCAAGTATGGGTCGAATTGTTGTCCTATGCTGCAAGTCATTGCATACCGACAACATTTGTCCAGGAGTTAAGTAAAGGTGGGGAACTCATTTCCTTTGTTTGGCTACTCATGACTCAATTGGGCTTGGGGAGGCAGTTCCAAATCAAAGAAGGCGAAGCAAGGGCTGAACTGATAGTGGGTAAGTTGGCAAATCCACCCACTTGACTTTTCACTGTTCCCTTCAGAAAAAAGCTGCGTTTATATATATATATATGTTGACTTCTACTTTCCTGTTGTTAAATTATCATCACCACATTGTAGAACTTGGGATCTTTCATTTTCAGAATTTGGAATGAAGTTTCTGACTGTCAAATCATTTGCCTTATTCTTAACTAGTTTATATGAAATGATACGAAATATGTTAATTGGCATCTATATTTAGTCAAAAATGGTGGTGCTGTATCAATAGTAAGAAAATTTTCAATAACGCAAGCTCTGTTTCTTTCCCAATGTCTTTAAAAAGGATTTTTGGTAAAGGTTCAATCGAAGCTCTCAGATGCACATAGAGTTTCAGATTTTGGATCCATAGCTTATTTCATCAATCTGGTCTATTTTCAACCATCCCACCAATTCCATGTTTTCTCAGATAGAACCCATTAACTAGTTGTGTTGGGAGAGAGCATAAAGTATCCTCAATGCTATATATGGAACATGTGAGAGAGAGAGAGAAAGAGAGAGAGAAGATTCAAGTGGGAGAAGGACATTACATATCTTCTTATCAACATGGATTTGATTTTATTTTAAAGAGAATGCACTAGATTGATATGATGTGTCCTTAAAATCATTCAAACGAGAATTGACACTGAGGCAAAGATGGAGTACACTCCCAATTACCATAAAGCGCGCGCGCGCCCACACACACACACACACACACATATATATATATATTGAAAAACTTTTTTGGTAAAGCAGTTATATTTTAATCAAAAATATATTTAATGTCTTTAATGTTTATATAAAATTTTATTTATATTCCACACGTTTTTTAGTCAGATATATCTTACATGTTTTATTTTTTTTTTGGCAAATATGTCTTTTTTAAAGTATATATAATTTTTAATTTTTTAATTTATTTATCTAATTTAACAATCAACTCGGTAACTTGATAGTTGAACCACTGACCCAGTAACCTAAAAGTTAACTAGGGTTAATGACCTTGTCAGTTCCAAAAATATTAATCCTATGTATTAGACATTATGCTTATTGTATAATCTAATTCATTTCCTCTTTTACGAAAAAAAAATTGTGATTATAGATTTTGTTACTCATGCTCTCATGCCTCTTTGTACCTCTTCAGCTCCATTGGCACTATACTTTATAAGGAAGGATGCTCAGATTCTCAGTGTATATTCCTGTGATTTTGTATTATCAGGACTTGCAGGTTTCAGAATTTTGAGTTTTTAAGATTTCAAAATGCTGAATTTCTAATTCAATGATTTAAGTGAAATTATGCTTCAAATGATGTGGAATCAATAATGTACTTTCCTCTTTATTAATCATTTTGATTAAGTAGTTTGGATGTCCAATATGCATTCACATATAATTTATTGCTAAGGTTTCTCCTTAAGATTGACAAGAATATGGAGTGATTCTAATATAGTTATGGACTAAAAATCATTAATGAAACATTAGCTATTTAAATGCAATTTGGAATTGTCCTTATTTGCTTCAAAACACTTCAATTAAACATTCTAAACAATTGGTTGTCAACCATTTTCATTATAAATAAGTTTTCTTTTATACTTCAATTTTGTATACTTCTCATATCTCAATCTTAAAAATTGGTGCTCCAAAATATTTTAATTTTTTTTAATTCACAACATCATAAATTTATTTTCTTTTGAAAGAATCTTTATATTTTTAAGTTATAATATCACACTGTTAATGCTGTATATAAATAAATCTTTATGAATGCAATTTAAATTTTTATTATCATCTTAAATATTAGTTATTTTACAGCAAATAAATAATTCATAACAGAGTTATTTAATACTAGCCTTGTGCATTGACATAATATACCACAATTCATGTTAGTTTCTTTTCTACGATTACTTTATTCAACAATATCATTAATTGCTCTTAAAAATTACATTAGTATTTTATTTTTTTAACTATTTTGTAGACGTACGGCTGCATAAAATAATATTAGAAGTCTGAATCGGGAATAACATTATTTTCTCTTTAATTATTTCAGCCACTATAGACTATAATTGATCTCAAAAATTTAGATGAGAATAGTTTAACTTTTTAAATGTTTTGTGGAAGACTAGTATAAAATAAGACTGACTAAAAATCTAAAGCACAACTCACATTATTTTATTGTTCGAGACTTCGAGTGTTTGACCCATCACCAACCATAATTGGTCTAAAAAAAATCACATTATAATAGTTTAATTTTTAAATATTTTGTAGAAGACTACCATGTAAGAATACTAAAAAAGTGATTTAGACTTGTAATTACTAAAGGGACACTAAACTTATATCATATTGCCTGCCACCGAGCAATAGCTGGCATTATGTGTTGGCATGGAGATTGAGGGAAAGGGAAAATTGTTAATTAATTACTGTGATTATTGTCTCTTGATTCATCCTGATACCAAAATCTTCTGCCATTGCCTTTATGGAATATTCTCTTTCCCTTAAACTTATTACACCAAACAGTTCATTTGGCCCTCTCTAATGACTCTCAGCTTACAAACTGGCTCAGTATTTTATGCTCTGTTCTCTATAAAGACACCCAAAACAACAAAAGCCACCAGAAGTTCTTCATGTAGTCATGCTCATTTCCCACAAATATTAGACGTTTACCTATTAGTTCCTCTATAGCATCTATCCTTGAATAACATTCAAAAACTTAATCGTTTATATGGAAACTCTACTATCATGACACCTAATATTTTCTCCCAGAGACCTGCAGTATGTTGAGAAAAAAGAAGCTACGACAGCTAATGACAGTGGTCCCGCAGCATCAGTGCATAAGAATAACAGATGATCATTCACGCTTTTATTATCTACAGTATACGTGTAACTTCTTCATTCTTTTCAATTCTTTCTGTAATTGTTAAAAACAGAATTCTGCCGTTAGTTCCTTATTTGGCGGATCATACACCACGGATATATTCTGATATTTTTCCTGTATTCTTCAAGTGTATATATATTCATTCTCTCAGTCTCAGATATATCACCTAAGCTAAATTTCTCTTACAATGTGTTTACTCTGTTTATTTCACTTAGTATCACTATAAAAAAAAAAGACTTTTGATGGTGAGAGTCTAAAAGTCGCCACCAAAAGTTTTTGATGATAACTTTTAGTGACGACTAAAGTTGTTGGCGTAAGTCCGTGACTGATTATCTTTTGGTGACAACTTTTAAAAGTTACCATCAAAAGTCACCCTTTAGTGGCTACTATAAAAATCATCTTTATTGCAAAAAAAAGAAATTCGTGAGAAAAAGTGACTTTTGGTGGTGACTTTAATTGCCACTGAAGGTCACTTTTAATAGTGACTTTCAAAGTCGCCACCAAGAAGATCTTTAGTGACAACTAAAAATTGCCACCAAAAGTTATTCGCCATCTTTTTGGATCTAGATTGGCTCAACAAGTCGACCCGAGACCTATTCGACTCGTGCGAGTCTTGACCGATCTAATAACTCGCTGTCCCAGAGTGGCTCAATTTTCTTTTGTACAATATTCAAGTTTATTTGAAATTAAACCAAATATATGTATACTTAAGATTTGAACCTGGGTCCCTTGCTAGCAACTATTTGTGTCTTGCCATCTTGCCACCACTTCATTTGTATTATGTAAGTGCAAAATATTATATATATATATATATATATAATATGTTAAAATTATTTTAAGTCAAAAATATTACAAAATAGAAATAAAATTATATTTAACTTAACAAAAACCAAATATATTATTACTATAGGAGTTACCAAAAAAAGCCCGACTTTAGCTAATTTCATAAAAAAAAAATAACTTCGGTTAAAAAATCAGACTTTAGTCATCATCAAAATCTGATTTTTTAAAAAAAATTTAAAAAATTTGAATTTTTTAAATAAAATTAAAAAATAAGAAAATTAAAAAAATTGAATTTTTTAAATAAAATAAAAAAGACTATTTTAATTTTTTAAAAAAATTAGACTTTTGGTGGTGACTGAAGTTTAATTTTTTTTAATTTTATTTAAAAAATTTGACTTTTTTTAGTTTTTAAAAATAGACTTTTTGTGGCAACTACAAGAGTTGCCACCAAAAGTCTATTTTTTTTAATTTTATTTAACAAAATTTGACTAAAAAAAATTGACTTTTGAGAGTCACCACCAAAAGTCTGCTTTTTTTAATTTTATTTTAAAAAATTTGACTTTTTCTTCTTTTTTTTTAAAATCGACTTTTGGTAAAAAATTTTATTTTTTTAATTTTATTTTAAAAAATATGAATTTTTTTTAAAATGGACTTTTGGTGGCGGCAACGAGATTCGCCACCAAAAGTCTGATTCTTTTAAATTTATTTAAAAAATTTGACTTTTTTTTAAAAAAATAGACTTTTGGTGGGGACAAAAGTCTAATTTTTTTAATTTTATTTAAAAAAATGACTTTTTAATTTTTTTTTAAAATTGACTTTTGATGGCAATTATGAGAGTCACTACTAAAAGTTTGATTTTTTAAAATTTATTTTAAAAAATTTGACTTTTTTTTAAATCGAATTTTGGTGGCGACTATGAGAATAGCCACTAAAAGTCTGAAATCTAATTTTTTTAATTTTATTTTCAAAAAATTTCAATATTTTTTTACTTTTTTTTAAATTAACTTTTGGTGGCCACTATAGGTGCTAGTCGCCACCAAAAGTCTAATTTTTTTTTAAATCTGACTTTCTCTAATTTTTTAATTTTATTTAAAAAAATTTAACTTTTGGTGGCGACTCTCAAAAGTCGCCGCCAAAAGTTGACTTTTGGTGGCGACTTTAAAAGTCACCACTGAAAGTCAATTTTCTTGTAGTGGTATATCAAAGCCAAGTTTCTCAATGCTATCATGGACTCTAGCTCACCACAAATCTCCCTAAATTCCTCTGCTTCAGGCTCAGGTTTAAAGACCACTCAAACGCCTTCCAATTCCTTTAATCTAGTGGCCCATGTCAAGCTGGTCAGGAACAACTTCTTACTCTGGAAATCCACTGTGCTTGCAGTCATCAAGGGAAACAGACTAGAGGGATTCATAAATAATAAAAATTCATGCCCTTCAGAAACCATTATTGGTTCGTATGGTCTTGAACCAAATCCCAAATATGAGGATTGGGTTGTCACTGACCAACTATTGTTGGGTTTGCTATATAGTTCTATCACAATCGAGATAGCAGCACAGCTCATTAACTGTAATATATGTTAAAAAAAATTCTGTCTGCTTAAATTTTTACGTAAATTTTATTATCTTGGTTGTGTAAGATGTTGAAAATATGAATTTTCACTTATAAATTGAATAAATTGTGAGATATAATGAATGGTACGATATGGAATTTATCCCATTAAGTAAAATACAATTCAAAAGTGGAATCTAGAATGTATAGTTGAAAGTGAGACTGATAGATGAAACTGATAGATGAAATAGTATAGGAGAACGGTAGATGAAAACTGGTAAGTGAAACTGGTAGATGAAATAGTATAGGAGAATGGTAAATGAAAACTGGTAAGTGAAACTGGTAGATGAAATAGTATAGGAGAATGGTAGATGAAATAGTAGCAAATAGTACCATAACTTCTCCTATAAAAGGCACTTCCATTTCACTTCTAAACTCACACCTACAGATTCTATTCTCTCCTCCCCTCTAATTCTTCTGATTCTGGTGTTAAGATTCTGAGTTATTATAAAAGTCCTCATTTATAGCTTGGATTTGAGGTGAGGGAATATTCTACTATGCTCTTTTAAATTCTTGCAATAATTTAGAGGTTAAATTCTTAGTATGCTCTGTGGTTGCGGCCTTAGCCGATCTTTCATATCAGAAAAGAACTAACCTCGATTGTTTAAAAATTATTTATTGATTACTAATATACTGTGAGGGTACTATATTTTTACAAATACTTGTGTGATAAATTCTTAGTATGTTCTGTGGTTGCGGCCTTAGCCGATCCTCCACATCAGTGTCACATCCCAAAAATTGAGCATGTGAAAAGATACTACTCATTTGATATAATTCTCAAACATACGTTATATACATATATTCTGTAAGGTTTTACATTCAACCTTAATCATTCATTCCACACTACAGAATTATATTCATCTGATAAGCAAATATAGACATACATAGTCTGATATTTCTATCTCATCGCAAGCCTAGGAGACCTATAGAAAATACAGAGCTTTTCTAATATCCACATTAATAAGTACTGGTGTCCCACCAGACAGAAATAGAGAATAAACCCAAGGGGCTTCTAATCTTCAAACGGATACTCTTGTTCTTTATTTTCTGTATCTGAAAAAAATAATCATAGGGAGTGTGAGTTTATTTAAAAACTCAGTAAGTAAATAACTGTACTATATAAAATATCAAAAGTACAAATACCACATTTACTCATATAATTAATTATCTTATACATCGAGTAGTATGAGACTCTAACCCTTTCAAACTCATGAATAAGATTTCATAGATATACACCGAGTAGTATGGGACTATAACCCTTTCAAACTCGTGAATAAGATCTCATAGATATGCACTGAGTAGTATGGGACTTTAACCCTTTCACACTCGTGTATAAGATTTCTTAGATATACACCGAGTAGTATGGGACTTTAACCCTTTCACACTCGTGTATTAGATTTCTTAGATATACACCGAGTAGTATGAGACTTTAACCCTTTCAAACTCGTGTATTAGATCCCGTAGATCTTTACTCATTAATAAAATAGTGAGAATTCATCATATAGTACAATTGTCATGAAATAAATAGTTTCTTCATACTCTTATTTCTACTGATCATCATATACTCCCATATGAAAAATTAATTGCTTATTATCCAAATAATTTTGTAAATGGGACTTATATTGTACTTTGACTAGTAATATCAAATTAGCTGAGCAAAGTTATTCACTCACCTTGATGTTTGTCCAAGTTTACCTTGTTCCACACTAGAATTTGTGTAGGAAAATTTCCTAGTAAAATATATTACAAGGAATCATAAGAAAGGAAACAAAATCACGAAAATACGTAAAATTTTCTGACTGCTACAGTAACGGGTTGCTACAGTACGGTTTGCTACAGTGTCGGTTCGCTACAGTGCCGGTTCGCTACAGTAACGTTGACTGCTACAGTACCGTTGACTGCCGACACTACAGTAACTGCTACAGTACCCGAAGAAAATTTTCCAGATTTTTTCCCGAAATTTCTGGTCGCTACAGTAACTCGAAGAAAAATTTCAGATTTTCAGTTGCTACAGTACTTCGAATTTTGCAGAAAATCTTTCAAAAAAATTCATCCTTTCCTTTCTTTTGATTCAAAACCAGAATCTCAACTCTTTTAACCGATTATAACTCAAATATAACTTCTAAAACAACTGAGATTCATGAATTATCATCAAAATCTTCAAGAACAAAACCTCCTCTGATCTTGTATATAAACTGAAATTTAAGGAAAATAATCGGATTAAAGCTTACCTTTGATCCTTACAAAGCTTTTGAACCGAACAAATAATCAGAAATTCTGAAGATCAAGGAAATGATTTGAGAAGAAAATGAAGAACTGAGAGAGAAATCTTTTCTGCTTCCTTCGGCTGAGTGAAAAAGTGAGGGTTACTATTGAAACTTTATATTAAATATTTCTAATGGGTTATTCAATAACCCATGGGTATCCATAACCCAACATCCAAACCCATCCAGTCAATTTACAATAAATGGATTAATTGACCATTCTGAAACCACTTTTTCCATGAATTTCCCCATTCTTAGAATATATCCCTCATTGTGCAAATATTTAATCCAGTCATTTAACTCAATTTTCATAAATAATATTCAAAGAGAACAATTAAATATGAAAATTAAAAATGACCAAAATCAATAACTAAAGTAACGTTGTAGAATTCTAAAATACTCTTAAGCGAATTATATTCTGAAATTAACGGGTATTACAATCAGAAAGGAATTATCCTCAGTTACTTGAAAATTATTTCTGATTATCGCATATATAAACAGTACCACACCGTACATATGAACAGTACCATGCCGTAAATAGTATTATACCGTACATATGCACAGTGCCGTATTTATGAATAGTATCATACCGTACATATGAACAGTATCGTACGTACATATGAACAGTGCCATATTTATGAATAGTATCATACCATACATATGAATAGTACTATAATTATGAACAGTACCACATATGCATATAAATAGTCTGTATATAAATCATGTTCACACGTATAGTTGTATGGTATATGTAAACAGTATCATATACATTACTATATATGTGAACAACATCACATACATAGGTAGTATTGTGTGTAAGGTTGAATTATTGTTATGTTTGTGATTGACGGAGAATGTTACGGGGACGGGTCCATGTGTGGGAGTAAAAAGGGAGGAGCAGGAGATAATAAGGGTGGCAAATCATGTTAATCAAAAATTTGTTCCAATACAAAGAGTATTGAAAATATAGGGGTGAAATAAGGGAGGCATTTATGAAAGTAGTAATAAGGGAAGATGCGGCAGGGGCCACGGGACAACTACCACCTTATGTGGATTGGATCCGAAAAATTTCTGGGAATTTAATTTGGAACTATATGATATGTTTTGTGATTTTATATGATTGTTTCTTATGTTAATGTGATAGAATAATATATTTTCTCACTGAGTAAAATATACTCATGCCATTCCTCCCCTCACAGATTTTCAAGAAGAAGTAGAGGCACAACTAGCTAATCGTTCGAGTTCTCAACCCCATTGATCAGGGTAAATATTTGTTATTATGTAAAACTTTATCAAAAGCATTCTAGTAGTAGCTCTGTAATTTGGGTAGGTAAATCTTGGACGAATAATGCTTGTTGAGAATATTATTTATTAATGAATAAATGGATATATTTGAAATATTTAATGTACTCTCTTTCATGAGATAGCATTTTTATATATATCAAATTGGTATGGAATTAGGCTTACGGTGGTGAGGTAAAAACTTATCTATCGTGCCGGTCACGTGCGTAAGTTGGAGGCGTGACATTAACTGTAGCACTAGTATGGAGCTATGGTGCAACACTAAAGAAATGGCAGGTGCAGCGACTAAAGCGAAAGAGTTGTGGTTCAAGGGGGAACTGCAGCGTACAAGGAAAGGCTCATTAAAGATGGCGGAATACCTAGCAAAAATGAAATCTCTCTCAGACAACTTACAGCTAGCAGGGAGTTCTTTATCCTTGAAAGACTTGTTTGCTCAAACATTATCTGGTCTACACTCAAATTACACTCCTATAGTTACTTAATTAACCTACATGACTGACATTTCTTGGGTTGAATTTTCCACTGCTCTTCTAACTTTTGAGAGTAGAATTGAACAAAACATGTTAGTTGATGGAACTGCTACTGCTAATGTAACTGAAACCCATAAATAAAATAATAACAACCAAGGTAATTAGAGAGGAAATACTAGAGGAAGGAACAAAGGAAGAGGACAACTTGGCCTACTAGTCAGATTTGTGGGAAGATAGGACACTTGGCCTCAATATACCTAATTCAACCAAAGGTACTACAATTCAGTCTAGTCCCTATGCTAGATGTGTTGCAACACCCAAGTCTGTGACAAATGAGGCTTAGTGTATTGATTCTGGTGCTAGTCATCATATTACCAGTGATGCTAGCAACTTGCACCAAAAGAACAAATACAATGGTAAAGCTAAAATAACAATGGGAAATGGCAATTCAATACCTATCAATCATATAGGAACAACAAAAATTATTGCATCTGATGGCACATCTGTTTTACTCAAACATGTGTTACACACACTAAATATTTCGAGAAATTTTCTAAGTGTTTCCCAACTCACTGCACAAAATAATGTTTTAGTGAAATTTGACTCTTGTTCTTTTGTTATGAAGGACAAAGCAATATGGAGGAAGCTGCTGTAGGGAAGGAGTAAGAATAGCCTCTATCTTCTTGAATCAAATACACCACCTAAAATCAATCTTGCTTTTTTCAAGTCCATCAATTCAGAAGTCTTCCTTTATTGGCACAATAAAACTGGCCATCTTCACATAATGTTTTGCTACAAGTTTTTAAATCCTGTAATCTGAAAATCAATAATAGTGATAGTTTTCCTTTTTGCACTTCCTGTCAATATGGTAAAGCACACAAAATGCCTTTCATATAATCAAACTCAAAAGCTAACAAACCTCTTGCCATTTTTCATGCTGATCTATGGGGTCTAGCACCTCTTATGTCCAAGCAAGGCTTAGATACTATTTAAACATTCTGGATGATTTTAGTAGATATAGCTAGATCTTTCCCTTAAAAACAAAAAATGAAGCTCTTGTTTTTAAACAGTTCAAACTACAAGTTGAAAAGCAATTTGAGTCATCTATCAAAACCATTCATATAGATTCTGGTGGTGAATTGTTAGCTTTTAAACCATTCTTGAATGAACATGGCATTCATCATATGCTTATGTGTCCATACACTTCTGAACAAAACGGGAGAGTGAAGAGGAAACATAGACAAATTATGGAGAGTGGTCTTACACTTTTAGCTCATACAAAAATGCCTTTAGATTATTAGTGGGATGCTTTTCATACAGCCACATATAATATAAATAGATTGCCTTCATCTTCACTAAACAACAAAACACCTTTTGAAACTTTATTCCAAAGAAAACCCAACTATGACTTTTCTCATCCTTTTGGTTATGCTGTGTACCCTTGTCTAACTCCTTATAACGAAAATAAATAGCAATTTCACTCACACAAGTGCATTTTTGTTAGATATAGTAACAATCATAAATGGTTCAAGTGTTTGTCTCCAAGTGGCAAATTATATTTGTCATGACATGTAGTGTTCAATCACAAGGAATTTCCCTATTCTACACCTTTTCTTTCCACATCAACATCAAACTCTCCCTCATCTCATGTGAATTCACAGTATGTTCCTCTTACTATTATCCTCAATCTACGACTTTAGTAGCCACCAAAAGACTTTGGTGGCGACTAAAGTTGTTGGCATAAGTCTGTGGCTGATTGTCTTTTAGTGGCGACTCTCAAAAGTCGCCACCAAAAGTCACCCTTTAGTGACGACTATAATTGCCACCAAAAGTTATCTTTATTGAAAAGTCATCTTTATTGAAAGTCGCCATTAAAGGTGACCTTCAGTAGCAACTAAAGTCACCACCAAAAGTCACTCGCTATCTTTTTAGATCCGGATCGGCCTGACGGGTCGTCTCGAGACCTATTCGACTCGTGCAAGTTTTGACAGATCCAATAACTCGCTGTCCTGGGGTGACTTGATTTTTTTGTACAATATTTAAGTTTATTTAAAATTAAACCAAACATATGCATACTTGAGATTTGAACCTGAGTCCCTTGCTTGCAACCATGTATGTCTTGTCATCCTATCACCACTTCATTTGTGTTATGTAAATGCAAAATATTTTATATATATATATATATATATAATATGTTAAAATTATTTTAAGTCAAAAATATTACAAAAAAGAAATAAAACAATATTTAACTTAACAAAAAACAAATATATTTTTACTATAGCAGTCACCACAAAAAGTCCGACTTCAGTTGATTTCATAAAAAAAATTAACTTCGGTTAAAAAAAATTGACTTTAGCTGCCACCAAAAATCTTATTTTTTAAAAAAATTTAAAAATAAAAAAATTCGAATTTCTTTTAAATAAAATTAAAAAAATTAAAAAATTTGAATTTTTTAAATAAAATAAAAATGACTTTTTTTATTTTTTAATTTTATTTTAAAAATATAATTTTTATTTTTTTAAAAAAATAGACTTTTTTATTTTTTTAAAAAATATATTTTTTATTTTTTAAAAAAATTGACTTTTGGTGGCGACTGTGGGAGTCGCCACCAAAAGTCTGATTTTTTTAATTTTATTTTTAAAAAATTTGACTTTTTTTTTAAAAATCAATTTTTGATGGCGACTCTCAAAAGTCTGATTTTTAATGGTGACTATGAGAGTTGCCACCAATAGTCTAATTTTTTTAATTTTATTTTAGAAAAATTCCAATATTTTTATTTTTTATCTTTTAAAAAAATTAACTTTTGGTGTCGACTATGGGAGTCACATCAAAAGTCTAATTTTTTTTAAAAAAATCTTACTTTCTTTAATTTTTTTAAAAAAGATTTGACTTTTGCTTATGACTATGAGAGTTGCCATTATAAATCTAATTTTTTTAATTTTATTTAAAAAATCTGATTTTTAGTAACGACTTCAAAAGTCACCAACAAAAGTGTGACTTTTAACGACGATTTTAGGAGTCACCACAAAACTCAACTTCTAGTGGCAACTTAGTCGCCACCAAAAGTCGACTTTTGGTTGTGACTTTACTAAAAAGTCACCACTGAAAGTCAATTTTCTTGTAGTTGTCAATTCAATACTGAAATAGCAAGGCCCAACTTATCTTCTGTTGCAGTAGATCACTCCTTATCTCCCATCAACAGGTCAACTTCTTCTCTTGTATATGATGATTTATCCATTAATCCTCTCTCGAATGAATATAGAAGCAATGATATGTCAACTAAATATATGCTGGCAGAGGATGTGCATCAATCAAATTCTATAGCACAAGAAACAAACTCTTTGTCCACTCTTTATATGTTGCCTCATGAAGATCCTGTACAAGATGGTACAGTAAATCAGCACCCTATGCTTACCAGGAGTAAAGTAGGAGTGGTTAAAAGCAAATTGCCTTTCGTTGGTTCAGGCACACCAACCATAATGCCAGCATCAGTAATTGAAGCCTTGACAGTTCCACTGTGGTATAAAGCAATCGAAACAGAATATCAAGCTCTCCAAAACAATCACACATGGTCACTGGTTCCAAGTACTCCTACTATGCACATTGTGGGGTCTAAATGGAATTTCAAAGTTAAGTATAAACCGAATGGAGAAGTTGAGAGGCATAAGGCCTGATTAGTAGCACAAGGTTTTTCTCAAACTCCAAGACTCGATTTTTTCAACACTTTTAGTCCTGTCATTAAACTAGTGACTGTAAGGATTGTGCTTTCCATTGCTGCTACTCTTGCTTGGCCAGTACACCAAATCGATGTGAATAACGCCTTCTTGAAAGAGAATGTTACGTCCCAAAATTTGAGCACGTGACCGGCACGGAAAGTGAATTTCACCTCACCTCCGTAAGCCTATCTTTCTCTTAAGCACAATACTAAATCTAATTTTAGTTATTCTTTTAAATACAATTAATTTAAATTATATAATTTAAGAAATAAAAAAAAGGAACTATTTCTCTTCTCACAAAATGATAAGAAATTATGGCTAAACCAAGTTTCCCATACACGTTACAACTATACACATTTGGTCGCTGAACAAACCTACCCGATTACAGAGCTTTCCTAGATTTATACATTAGAATAAAACCTAAACATTATACCTTTACCCTAAATAAATGAAAAAGTAATCTTGGCGTGAACGTCATCGGATTAGCAAGTTCTCCATATCTAAAACTGAAGACAGCTTCTACTTGAGAGAATCCTATCACATTCACACAAAATATAGGTATATATATATATTTATATATACAAGCAGATATACATAATTGATCTAACAGTATAATCATCTAAATTTTGGTGTACAAGATATTTATCAAGACACACACATTGAAATCACCTCGCAATTATTAACAACACATTTAAGATCAAACCAAATCACATTTCAAACAATTCAAACAATTTATACAATTCCAAATCAAGTTCCCAGACTTTTTTCGGGTCCCGTCCACAATAAGTAGCCATTGTTCCACGGCCCCTGCCGTATCCTCCCTTATTTCACCCTTGTCCTCAAAGGGATAAATCTTAGTCCAACCTTATTTCACCCTGTCCTAAAAAGGACGAATATTATATTCAATATCACGTGGCCATAGTGATTTTATTCCACCCTTATTTCATCCCATGGGATTCCATAAAGTCCATTTCCGTTTCTCTTAAGATCAAATACAATCACATTACATAATCATAGGCAACCATATATATCCCATTTTAGGAAAAGTTCACAACAGTCTCATATTTGCACATTTTAATGCATAACATGAATGCATAAATTTCATGTCACACGCATATATATATATATATATATATACACTTTTAATATATACATTAAATAAGCAAATAAAGTAAGGTATGATCTCTCACCTTGATATTTGCCCAATTTTACCTTGAATCTTTCTCGAAGATGTGTAAGATGATGGAATCTAATTTCTTCTACATCCAAACTAATCATAACATTCCAAAATATGTGGATGATGCATTAAAGAATCCTTCCCTACAAGATAATCATGCCAAAAACATATCAAGGTCACAAAATAGAAAAATTATTTGCTATAATTTGACCTTTGATCACTCCTCTGGATATAATTTTCAAATAATAAAGAATTTTTAAATGAAACTTATACCATTAAAAAATAGACTCAAAAAGCTTTCCAATGGTATCTTATTTACTAAAAATAAAGGCCGGATGAAAGAGTTATAAATATTTTAAAACTGATACTACAGTAACGGTCAATGGTCAATGCAGCTACATTATCGTTGACTGAGTCAATGCTACAGTATCGTTGACCGAGTCAGTGCCACAGTAACCAAGAAAATCTGAAAAAAATTTCTTGATTAATAGTATTTTCTGAAAAATTTCCAGAACAAACAATAACATTTTTCGTGTTTTTCATTTAAAAATCCTAAAATCAGATCTAAAACAACATTTCTTTTGATTTCTTCCATGAGTTTTCTTTCTTAATGTCTAAGGAGTGTTTTGACACCAAAACCCCTAATTTTCACCAACAATCTAAGCTCAAATCCCAAATTTTCATTAAGAACACTAACTTTTTTTTAATATCTAAATTCTACGAATTTCTCCTAGTTTTCTCCAAATTTCTTGTTCCAATAACATTATAAACCACCCAGGAATGTTTTAGATTAACATCCACACTTAAATTCATCCATTAAAACTCAAAATCCTAATTCTCTTCCATAGGTCCGAAAATGGAGAAAAAGAGAAATAGAGTAGATAAAATTTACCTCTTTGCCTCTAAAACTCCTGAAAATTGGAAGTATGGTTAGAAAATACAAGATCACCAGAAGAAAATTAGAGAAAGGATTGAAGGAGATGGAAGAAAATAGTAGATGAAGAAGAAGATGGAGAGCCTCAGGGAGGAAAGAAGGAAGAGAGGAAGATAAATGTTTTGAGTGAATGTGTAGGCTCCATTAATTTTCTTGGATAAAATTGCTTATAGCCACTCTAACTTGTAAGATTTGTTCACTTAGGTCCTTAAGAATTTGTAAAAATTTCCTAAATTAAAAATTGAAATTTCTATTTCGAAATTTCCTTTACTAATTCAAAAATAACATTTTTCACGTAATTAAATTTTTTTTAATAAACTTCAAAATAGATTTTAAATATTCATAAAAATTATTGGGGTATTACAAAGAACTTACAGGAAACAATATACATGAGATAGCCATAAGGTTTTGAAGATGTCAATAAACCTACACATGTATGTAAGCTGCATCAAGTGCTCTACGACCTTAAACAGGCACCGAGGGCTTGGTTTGATAAGCTAAAGGAAACGTTGCTGCTTTGGGGTTTTAATCAAAGTAAAGCTGATTCCTCCTTATTTTATCTTGTGACGCCATTAAAGGTTCTGTTCATCTTGATTTATGTCGATGACATTATAATTATAGCTAACAAAACTCAATTCCTTACTGAGTTTACATAGAAATTACATAGTTGCTTTGCTCTTAAGGATCTTGGTCCTTTGCACTTCTTCCTAGGAATTCAAGTGCATAGAGACTCAAATGGCTTCTTCATGTCACAGTCGAAGTATGCCCATGAACTACTTGAAAAGTTCTCTCTCAACAATGTTAATCCATGTCCCACACCTATGGCCTCCAATTTATCCTTGTCTGCTACAGAGGGGGAATCATTTTAGCATCCTACAAGTTACAAAAGTGCCATAGGGGGGCTACAATACCTTACTTACACAAGACCAGATCTTAGCTTTGCAGTGAACAAGTTAATTCAGTTTCTACAACAACCCACAGATGTACACTGGAAAGCTCTCAAAAGAATATTTCGATATTTAAAAGGGACATTAACTGCTAGAATTCACATCAAACTAATAGTTAGTATATTCCAAATTCCTTTACTGCTCTTCTACCTATTAAGGGTTCTTAGACGCTGACTGGGCAGCCTCCAAAGATAACGAAAAATCTATTGGAGGCCATTGTGTATTCTTAGGTGATAGCCTCATCTCATGGTCTTCAAGAAAACAAAATGCAATGGCATGCTCCAGCACTGATGTCACGACCCTCAAAATGGTACGTGACCGGCATAACTTAGAGATACTCTCTAGTTGTAAGCCTATGCTTTTAGCTCCATATGATACTCATATCACTATAGAATAATCATTCTAAAATGTGAGAGTAATAATATAGCAAAGACTTATCTTATTTAAACACTCCGATTTTACTTAATAAGCTACAATCTCACAGAACATACAGTAAACTTAAAGTACTGTAATAACATAATTATATACAATAACCACTTCCTCCTAGATGTCCTATTTGACTGTAGAGCTTTCTAGAATTTAAAACTGAAGAAACAACTTTAATTCAAAGAAACACCAACCCTTGGAGCAAAGAGGGTTAGGATATTGAACTTCTGCTACTCCTCAGGCGGATGTTTTTCGTTAACCTCAGGATCTGAAAAAAAAAATATCCACCACAATATGAGATAATAATCTTAATGAATAGATAACGTTACAATGATAGAAACTTAATTACAGATAATCATCAAGTGATTAACAATACACAAGTATATGTATAAAATACATAAGTAAAATTTTCTATCCTTAACATATAACTGTAATCATATCATACTCATAATCGACACACAGCCATAGCATATGACCATAATCATATTTGGCACACAGCCATATTCATATTCGGCACACAGCCATAGCATATGACCATAATCATATTTGGCACACAACCATATTCATATTCGGCACACAGACATCTTCACATTCGGCACACAGCCATAGCATATGACCATAATCATATTCGGCACATAGCCATATTCACATTCGGCACACAGCCATAGTATATGACCATAATCATATTCGGCACACAGCCATATTCATATTAATTGAAATATTCAGTCAAAGGTAATAGTAGATATACTTTGAATATGTAAATTACTTGGACTATTCATATAATTAAATAAATATCCAAGTAGGTTAGCTACTCACCTGAAATCCAAGTTACTATATCTTCTTTAAATCTACACAATTACATTTAATGGATTCAATTAATAAAATTCTTTATTACAAATACATATAATCACGTATACGTATGTGTACTATTCAAAAATATGTATAAAAATGTACACGTATATGTACTATTCAAAAAATATGTATAAATACTATTTATATATAATTACTATTCATACATACATGTACTATTTATACGTATGATTACTATTCATATATATACTATTTATACGTACGACTACTATTCATACATACATGCACTATTTATATATACATATACTATTTATACGTACAGTTACTATTCATATATACATGCACTATTTATACGTACGGTTACTATTTATATATACATGCAGTTGTATAAGCCGCATCCATAGAGAATATAATCTCTAAAAATTTTAAAGACATAAGAAGAGCATAGTATCCTTATCTTGGACCTAGACTAAGGAAGAAAGATCTAGAATTTCAGAACCCTGACGTCGGAGTAAGAGAACTTTTAAGGAGAGAAGAGAAGAGAAACTAAAGGTGTGATTAGAAATGAAATGGAAGGACCTATTTATAGGAGAAGTTATGATACTATTTGCTACTATTCCATCTACCGTTCTCCTATACTATTACATCTACCAATTTTCATCTACCAGTCTCATCTACCAGTTCCACTTTTAACTTTTCAGTTTAGTCCCTAAGGAATTTTCTCACATAAAACATCACTTGGTTTCCCAATTTCTTCCTACGATCCCTTTAAGCCTAAATCACATCTTATATTTGACAAGATGATTATGTATGTAAACCGTACAGTATATGTAAATAGTACCATATATTATAATAGTAACCGTAGTTTGTGAACACACGTTTATACAAATTATTATGGGTATTACAACTGAGTCTGAATATAGGTCCCTTACTAACTTAGCTTCTGAAGTTGTCTGGATTAGATCTTTGCTTTCATAATTAAAATTTCCTACACCTGGTCCAGCTGTATTATGGTGTGATAACATTAGTGCTGGTTCATTGGCTTCTAATCCAATATTTCACACTAGAAGTAAACACATTGAGTTAATTTTATTCAGGATAAAATTCAAGCAAAAGAAGTTGAAGTCTGATACGTTCCCTCTTGTGATTAGTTAGCTAATATATTAACTAAACCCCTGTCTCACTCGCAATTCATGTTTTTAAGAAGCAAACTCGGGATTTTTCTTTATTCACCCTTGCGTTTGAGGGGGAATATTGAGAAAAAAGAAGCTATGATAGCTAATGACAATAGTCCCGCAGCATAAGTGGATAAGAATAACATATGATCATTCACGTTTTTATTCTCTGTGGTATACCTGTAAATTCTTCATTCTTTCAATTCTTTCTGTAATTGTTAATAATAGAATTCTGCTGTTAGTTCCTTATTTGGTGGATCATATGCCACCTGTATATTCTGATATTTTTCCTGTATTGTTCAAGTATATATATATTCATTCTCTCAATCTCAGATACATCACCTGAGCTGAATTTCTCTCATAGTGTGCTTACTCTGTTTATTTCACTCAGTATAGCGTCATTCGCCTGCATCAACACAAAAGCCTTAAGTTTATGCAAGCCGAATTCAAACTAATCAGAAAATAGTTGGATTCGTTTGCAATCCCTTGTTAGCAGAAAATATCCATAATTGAGATCACATCATAATCAAGTGGCTTGATTTTGATTTATGAGCTTGGCAAAAAATTGACACTTATTTATTAAATGACTATTAATTCACTTATTCAACCGCTCATTTCAAATTTATTTGTAATTCTCATTATTTAACAAGAAAGTATTTATTTATTAATAAATAAAAAGTACAGATCAATGACACTTTTTCTTTTGGCGAGAGAAATGTCACAACTTTTTTCTTTAATAAATAAAAAGTACAGATCAATTAATGCAAGTTTCAAAATAGAGTTTTTAAGATTTCAAAATGCTAGATTTCTATTTCAATGATTTAAAGTGAAATTATGCTTCAAATGATATAGAATCAATAATGTATTACTTTCCTCTTTATTAATCATTATGATTAAGTAGTTTGGATGTCCAATATGCATTCATATATAATTTATTGTTAAGGTTTCTCCTTAAGATTGACAAGAATATGGAGTGATTCTAATATAGTTATTGACTAAAAATAATTAATGAAACATTAGGTATATTTAAATGCAATTTGGCATTGTCCTTATTTGCTTCAAAACACTTTAATTAAACATTATAAACAATTGATTGTCAACCATTTTTCACTATAAGTTTTCTATTATACATCAATTTTGCATACTTCTTAATCCTCAATCTTAAAATTTGGTGCTCCAAAATATTTTAATGTTTTCAGAAGTCACAACATCATAAATTTATTTTCTTTTGAAAGAATCTTTATATTTGAAAGTTATAATATCACTGTTAATGCTGCATATAAATAAATTCTTATTAATGTAATTTGAATTTTCATTATCATCTTGAATATTAGTTATTTTACAGCAAACAAATAATTCATAGCAAAGTTTTTTTTTTGGTGTAATAACATAGTTATTTAATACTGGCCTCGTGTATTGACATAGTACTTGTGTATCGCGAGGGTCCAAGGCTAGTTACTTTCTATTCTTTGATTATTCTACCCAACGATAAACATTAATGCCCTCAAAGCATTACATTAGAATATTTAACTTTTTAAATATTTTGTAGAAGACTACCATAAAATATTGCTAAAAGTCTAACTCACAATTCACATTAGTTTCTATTCTACGATTACTTTACCCAAACAAAAACAATAATTGTTCTTAAAAAATTATACCAGTCCTTTAACTTTTTAACTACATAAATTAATACTAAAAGTCTGAATCGGAAATGACATTATTTTCTCTTCTTTGATTGTTTCAGCCATAAACGACAATAATTGATCTCAAAAAATTATATTAGAATAGTTTAACTTTTTAAATGTTTTTTGGAAGACTAGTATAAAATAAGACTGACTAAAAATCTAAAGCACAACTCACCTTATTTTTTGTTGTTCGATTGCTTTACCTCCCCACCAACCATAATTGGTCTCAAAAAATTATATTATAATAGTTTAATTTTTAAATATTTTGTAGAAGACTACCATAAAAGTATACTAAAAGTCTAAATCAAAATTCACATTACTTTCTATTCTTTGAATACTTTACCCACCGACAAAATAATTTCTCAAAGAAATGATATTAGAATATTTTAACTTTTTAAATGTTTTGTAGAAGACTATCATAAAATATAATGCAAAAAATATTTCTAAATAGGTTGGCTAATCTGATTTTCCAACTCGTGGGATGATAATTAAGTTGGCTAACATGGACCAAGACCCTCTAATTATTTGCTTCCGGGAAGATAACATCTAGGGGGCGTTTGGTGGCCTCAAACACTGGGAGAGGAAAAGGTCCGTTCCAGTACAGACTGGTATTCAGGTGTTTGGTAGCATTTTTCTACAATGATTTATGCCGATTCGTTCCTTTCCTTCCTCCCGTTTTTTCCATCCTTTTTTTCCACTTACCCGACTATGGAAACCACATTTGGGAATGGGAAACAGGAGCGGAAGGATGGATCATTGCCGGAATTGCCTTCACTTTGCACTTGCGAAATTCCTTCGCCTACCCTCTGGTGTTATACTACAATTTTCTTCTTTGCTTGATGGGTGAATGGTTGTTGTTGCTTGTTCCTTCTTGATGAGCGACGCCTGTCTGTGTTGGAGGAGTTTCACTGACTCATGGACTTTGCAAGAAAAATTGCAGCAATCTCCATCTCAATTTCTTAGACTAAAATTCCTTCTATTTCATTTTCGATTACTGTTTCTTCTTAACTTCAAAGAGGAAAGAAAAAGAGATTGACAGTACTGTGCATTCCGGCATCGAAGGTGACTGGAGATTGGAGTCTATTGAAGGAAGCATCCACTCGTCTCGTTGGCATTGAAGGAGATGTCCATGGTGTTGAGGGTTCAATGTTGAGGGAGATGGGGAGTGTCAGCTAGGGGTCAGCGACGATAATGAATATAGACACAGTAGAGAGAGAGAGAGAGAGAGAGAGAGATGATGATGATAATGATAATGATTATAGACTAGTGAAGATGATGAACTTTGATGTAGCTGGGATGCAAGGCAGCGTAGGGCTTAGGCGTCGAAGGAGGGGAACTATGGATGTTCATAGGAGCTTGGGTGATCGTAGGGGTCTTCGTTCTCAATCAAAGCTGGGTCAGATAATTATAGGGATAATGTAGTAATTGACTAATAATTTTTCCTATCTCCTATCTTAGAAAATATATATATCAAAAACACCAAATATTCTATTTTTATATATTTTTTTCATAACATATCAAACATTTTTTTTTTATTTTTTTTATTTTACTTCTTTTCCATTCCTATTCTATACTTACATACCAAACGGACCCGTTTATTATTAGTTCCTCTATAGCTTCTATCCTTGAATAACCTTCAAAAACTTTATCCTTAAGGATCGTTTATATGGAAAATCTACTATTATGACACCTAATAATTTCTCCCAGAGACCGGCAGTATATATGGAGTCATTCGCCTACATCAACACAAAAGCCCTAAAGTTTATCCAGGTTAAATACTAGGATTGCATAGCAAACCCTTAAACAAGTTAAATTAGAGGAAATGATTGCCAAAGATATAGTTACGTTTCTTTCAAAGAAAAAAACGCAAAGCCAACCGAATTCAAGCTAATAAAAAAAGAGTTGGATTCGTTTGCAATCCCTTATTAGCAGAAAATATCCATAATTAACATCACATCGATCATAATCAAGTGGCTTGATTTTGATTTATTAGCTTGGCAAAAACAATATTTTGACGGTGGCAAGTCGCATCGAAATACACCAAAAAAAAAGATTATTTATTAAATGACTATTAATTCAGTTAATCAAGTGCTCGTTTCGAATTTATTTGTAATTAATTTTCATTATTTCGGAAGAAAGTATTTATTTCTTAATCAATTAAAAGTACAGATCAATGACACTTTTTCTTTTGGCAAGAGAAATATCACAACTTTTTTCTTTTGAATTCTTACACCACATCAATTAATGTTTAATGCTAATAATACTTCAGAACGAAGGCTCCGTAGCCGGAACTAACCTCCGTTGCTTAAAGACTAAAGAAGAAAACAGAAGAGAAATCAAGGATACTCAAGTTCAGTAGTATCCCCTAGTTTCTGCGCATATTTCAGAAAAGGAAACATCTGCTTCAATTCCGGGACTTCATAATGTTTGAGCTCCTTCATATACTTGAGAAGCAAAATTTTTACCTTCCACTCGTTATCTGCCTGCCCCTGATCTAAACTTTGGAGGTGACCTCCCTTTATGTATAGCTTCTCCAGTTCCTGAAGCTTGCCAGGATTTAACCATTCTGGGATCGACTCGTGAGGCATGCCTTCGAGAACCAATTTTTCTAATGATGGCGGAAAAGAGAGAGGCTCCTTAACAGCTTGATCTTTTCTTATCTGAGAAACCCCCCAAGATACTTTGATACACCTAACTGATTTTAAATCCTTCAACCCATCAAACTCCCCACGCTGAATTAAAGCCTCACTTCCTATGTGTATACTTAGTCGCTTAAGTTTCTCCAGACTTTTAAGATCGCCTATTGTGCAGGGAGTCTTCTCCGAATTGCCTATTATGAATCCCTTAAGCACTTGAAGGTTAGTGAGCTTGTCGAGCCCCTTTGGCATGTTTTCCAGCAAATAACATTCTGATACATCCAAATGCGTGAGCTTCCTCAACGACGAAATATCAGCTGGCAACGTTTCTAAATTACGACAATCTTTGAGATCAAGAATCTCTAGGTTCACCAGTTCCACAATGGAGGGAGGGACTGAAGTGATTCTTGAAATTCCCCGAAGGCTCAAATACTTGAGATGCTTTTGAGCCCTCAAGCCTCTTAGCAAAACTTGACTTTGAAGTACTTCAATGCGATGGAATGGAGAAACCTCCCAACGACCCAGCTGAAGCACCATCAATTTCTTCCATTTGGCAAACCATTTGGATTCAAGAGTAACATGGCTCTCGCTTACATTAAAAATGGTCCTCAAACTCTCATTTCTGGAATCATTCTCATTTGACAACATTTTACGATTACCTATCAAACAAACCCGCTGAGAGCTGGTGCTGGTCGGATCAAAACACGGTATCCTTTCGTCAAGGTGAAAAAGCTCTTCTTCTATGCCCACTGCGATCAACATGAGACGGATCCAAGGGTAAATTTGACATTTGCTCACTATCGGACACTTGCCATTGCGGTGAGGTATAATTAACTCGCGTTTCAATAGCTCATCAAATATAGTTTCGCCTTCTTCCTCCGTCCGGATCAACCCTTCCCCAACCCACCAATATATAAGAAGCCTTTTCTTTAGAACAGCGTTCACTGGGAAAATAGCCAGAAACAATAAGCACATTTTCAGGTCATTTCTGTCGAGACGGTCATAACTCAACCGAAGATTTTTCATGACTGGATTTATGGCTGCCTCTTCTATAATCTTCTCCTCCAATTCAGATAATTCTGGGAAGACGTTTTGGTGCTGCGGTGTATGCCTTCTTGTGACTGTTTCTGTACTTTTATTCTCGGGCTTCGCTTCAAAATGGTGAAGTAAGGTCTTCATATGAGTGATATTTGGTTTGATATCTTGAAGCAGGGAACTGACGTTGCGGCCATCAAATTTGCGATGATGGCGATACAACTCAGTACATTGGTCATGCAGTTTCTCTTCCCACTCCTTCATTGCGGGGAATTTACCTTTCATGCTGTTCAGGTCCTCTTTAATGATGTCGTCTGATGAATGTTCTTCGTTGGTTTCGACAGTCTTTGTGAGGCGATTCAGCAGTGCGGGCACAGCTTTCGCCGGATTTGATCGAATCAACATTTTCAGAATACAAGAGCTGCCAACCAACGAGAAGGAACTTGACGATGGAGAGGAGAACAAGGAAAGTTAAGAGAGAGAGGGGAGAAAGAGAGAGAGAGACGCGAGAGAGGGAGAAGTAGCCGCAATTTTTTTAAAAAATAATTATTAAGAGTACTTTTGTATTTCATGTGATAATTTTATGTGATAATTGACTAATGATAGCCATTACGTGGTATTTGAATTAATTTTTTAAAATTTTTTAACGATATTATAAAATAACATATTTGTAAAAAAAAAATCTGAAAAAAAATAAATAAATAAGACAACCTTACAATCACATTAGCTTTCGGTTTCACAGGCAAGTTCTTATCTTTTTCTTCTTCTTTCTTGCTTTATGCTAGTTTTCTTCTCCTTCCATTAAGTGTTGCAAACTGCCCAGTTCTGTTGTTGCTATTCTTTGATGGAATCCGAATCAGTCGTCGCCAGATCTCTATGGGAGAAATACTTGAACTCTTTGAAAGAAGTAGAGTCATCAGGCTTAACAGCTTTTATCCCTCGTGAATTTAGAGACATCCGAGATAAGTTGGAGGAGAATAGTTCGTTCTCAACCACCAATAGATTCGTCTCACCGCTACGCGATCTTAATGACGCACTGGACGAGTGGCGAGTCTCCGGGACTCAGCGCAAGGTTTTCAAGAAATTGCTCCGCAAGCCAGATTTCATTCGGAGGAAAAATAAGCGATTGTCCGACATCAAAAATCATCTGGACGGCCTGTTGAACCCCCAAGTCCCAGGTCCTTCGAGCTCGCCGATATTGGACCCAACAAATTCCCCATATTCCCCATGGGAACGATTCACAATCTATGAACCCCATTCATCTATGTCATATGAGATTATGGGTTTCGAGAAACACGAAAAAGAGATGGTTCATTGGCTCACCTCGTCAGATGAACGATTTAAGGCCATTGGGATTTATGGGATGGGTGGCACGGGAAAGACTACGCTTGTTAGAAACGTGTTGCAAAATTCAACTGTCCGTGACAAATTCAAGCATATCATATGGGCTTGCTTATCGGACTTAACTTCCGAGGATGAGGTAGATGACAAGATCGTAGAGTATTTGTTATTTTATATTGGACATGATGTTGATAGCTTCGCGTTCTCTCGCAATGTTTCGCCTATAGAACAACTCGAGCTTAAATTACAGGATTTAGGAAATTATATTGTAGTGTTTGATGATGTGTGGGTTTGTAATGATTGGTTCGTTGATTTTTGCCATAAATTGGGTCAATCTAAGAAAATGGATCAAAAGTTGGAGTTGGATGGTGCTGTTATAGTAACCAGCAGGATAAAGGAAGTGGCTGAAAAGATGGTGCATTATGGAGAGAAATTGATTCATCTCAACCCTTTGGAGAATTATAAAGAAAATGGCGAGTTTCTTGAAGGCATTGTGAAGCAAAATATGGTAAATGCAAGTAATGCAAACATGGTGGGTGAAATTGTTCGTCATTCTCATGGTCTTCCTCAAGCTGCTAAGACTCTACCAGACGTCATAGCTAAACCCATGTCCCAGCGGGCTGGACAAATATCTTGATTTCTTGTTCTTGTTATAATTTTAAGTCCTCTGTGCTTTGTCCAATTACTGTTTTCTCCGGTTTGAAACAAGTTTCAATGTTCTAAATTCTTCATTACTTGTAGATTGCAAAGAGATTTCAATTTATTCAATAAAACAAAAGTAAGGTAAAATATAATGTAATAACCTAAGTTAATTTGGGATATGTAGAAAATTTTATTGAGAATAAGAAGTGAATTAAGGGTTTGAAGGATTAGATGTAGGGGAAATTGAAGAAAATGGGTGGAATGATTAATAACATGGTAGTCAGTGATAATTTGCGTATCTATAACATGGCTACACTCAAAAATATTTTTAAAAATCTATTAATATTCCCATTTCTATTTTTTTTTCTTTTCTTTCCCTTCATTTTTCTTTCTTCCCATCTTCACGCGTTCAGAACTTGCTCCACCGCATTCTTCTGCTTCTTTCTAGCTTCCACCTTCCCTGACCATTTTCACGTCTTAAGAGATTTCTGTAGTTTCCAGCTCTGGTGAATCACTACCACATCAGAAATGAAGCAGACGAAGAGGTTGCCATGCAATCTGAATTGTTTATCACAGTGAGATTTTAGATTTAATGACAGATATATTAAATAGTAATTTTAATATTTTTTTAATAGTCGATAAATATAACACTTGTACTTGGATTCCATTTCGATTGGCGTACCTTGAGAATCAAGTAGTCAAATGTAAAGGGTGGAGCTCATTGCTCAATGTGCTTTGGGAGTAACATTGCGTACACTGCATCATATGTGGGTTGGTAAAACGAGAAAGGAGAAGGCAAAAAGCTACTGACTAGGTTTGAATTAAAAAAACAATTCTTTTAGGTTTTATATTTGATATAAAAATATATATATAATAATATTTTTTAAAAAAATAAACATTAATTCTTAATTTATTAATATAAAATTTTAAAATATATATTTAATTATTACTGGTTCAATAATTAAACCAACAAAATCTAAACCGATATCTTCATCATATAATTAATTTATTAAGTAAAGTATTATATAATTATTTATTTAAAGTAAAAATACAAATTAATTTATGTCTTTAATATGAATTAAAATTTTTTAATTATATACATACAAATATTTTAAAAATTAAACAAATTATTAAATCAATAACAATATCAATTTAAAGTTCACACATTCATTTATAACAAAATCATAATTGAAAAGATAATAATTATATATATATATATATATTAAATTTTATATTAATAAATTAAGAATTAATATTTATTTTTTTAAAAAATATATTACTATATATTATTATGTTAAATATAAAAATTAAAAGAAAAAGTTTTTTTAAAATTAAAACGTAGCCAATAACTTTTTGGCTTCCTCTTTCTCGATTTCCCAACTCACATGACACAATGCACGCAACCTTACCCCCCAGGCATGTTGAGCAGCGAGCTCTTCCCTTTACATTTGACTACTTGTATAATATAAATTTAATTATATATTAACTATCCTTTGATTACTATATAGAACAGTAACAATAATTGCTCTCAAAATATTATATTAGAAAAGTTTAACTTTTTAAATATTTTATAGAAGACTGCCATAAAAATAATGCTAAAAGTCTAAAGCACAATTCAGACTATTTTCTATTCATCGAGTACTTCACCCATGGATTGGTCCCGTAAAAATTATATTACAATAGTTAAAATTTTTAAATATTTTGTACAAGATTCCCACAAAAGAATTCTAAAAGTTATATCAAAATTCACATTACTTTCTGTCCCTTGATTACTTTACCCGCCGCCAACAATAATTGCTCTCAAAAAATTATATCAGAACAGTTTATCTTTTTAAGTACTTTCTAGAAAAGTAGTATAAACTATAAAATAAGACTAGAAGCCTAAATTACAATTCACATTATTTTCTTTTCTTGGAGTACTTTACCCACCATTGGTCTCAAAAAAATATATTAGAAAATTTAACTTTTTAAATATTTTATAGAAGACTACAATGTTGTAAACTACATGTAAAAGGAAAATAAATGCAATATATAAGTAACATGACATGCGAAAAAAAAGTTAACGACAATAATATATTTTTTGAAACTTAATTTTATAATGTCTATTACTAAATATATCTTTTATTAGTTATTTGTCTAGCATATTGAATGTCTTTAATATCTTATTGTTGAAAAATCATGTTACAACCAAGGGTGGGCAACAAAAAGATTTGAAGATTTAACTACTTTATAAAAAGGAAAAATGTTCAAATATATATATTTTTAATATAGTGTATGAAAACATTTAAAGAATTAAAAATTATAATTTTTTAAATACAAATTCATAAAAAATACAATGAATTATAATTAATTTAAAATTTTTTATATTTAAATACTTACATTAGTTTCCTGCAAAGCACGGGTCATGTTCTAGTTAAGACAAAGACAATGCTCCTCTATGAACTTAAAATTAAATGCTAAAGGGCCAACAATGTGTCAGCAGCATCTAAAAGCCAAACTCAATTAAAAAAATTAGTGAATTAAAATAGACAAGAAATCACACTGCTAGCCCGATATCAGAAATTAATTACTAAGATATACAAAATGACTCAAATTTCAATGCTCCTATATTATATTACCAGATGAATTAAAAAGAAAAATAATATTTCCTCTCAAAGTTCCTAGAGGTCCAGTTATATTGCAATGATCATTGTGCTGGAATAAATTTTTATTTTAGAATATGGTGAGAGTATTCCTCATTACTTAGGACATTAGGAAGGGGACACTGTGTAAGACAAAATAAAAGTGTTGTTTTCCAAAAATTAATTTATAGGTAGGGGTAAAATTGAAACAAATATAATTTTTTAAGAATTAAATAAAAATTATTTTTTTCAAAGATTAAATTGTGAAAATTGTTATCTTTTGGGGATCAAATTAATAATTTGCTTTAATTAATGTATAGAGTAAATATACTGCTCTCCCCTAAAAGTTTTCCGAAATACTCTCCTCTCTGAGTTTAAATTTTAAAATACACATTCCCTGCAATTTCTTTTTTGGAAAAGGAAATATATTAAAAAAATAGAGTTATACAAAAGGCAAGTAAGAAAACTTGCAACCAACATAGGCAGAAAGGAAAGAAGCTAACATCCAGATAAGTCTGTTACATAAGCTTCATTAACAAAAGCAGGAAACTGAAGCATAAGTTCTTCGATGAAGGAGTTTCATTCTAGCTTCCTTTGCTATTGCATCTGCACATATGTTTTGAGTTCTTGAAATTTTGTGAAATTATATTCTTCAAAAGACTGGAGCAATTGGCTGCCATTTGACAACATATATAACAGCAAGGGGTGGAGGTCGCTGAATTTTTTTGTTATAAGCATGAAAATTTCTTGATAGTCTAGCTCAATCTCAATTTTTTTTTTGATACTTTTTGAAGAAGCTACCTGTAATCCAATCTATAGAGCCCATGCTTCTGCCAAATATATTGAGCCTATTCCAATAAGTTTCGCAAGCCTGGTATCCACTCTCCTTTTCGTTTGACCTGATCACTGCCCCAGCTGCCATGATGTTATTTTTCATTGAGTCGTCAACATTAAGTTTGTGCCATCCTATATTAGGTTTTGTCCAAGAAAGATCACTAGTACGAGAACTTACATTTGTCAAACGAAGAGTGCTACTGATAGAATTTTGAGAGGAAAACCAATATGTTGCTCTTGATTTTATCAAATTCGTGATCTTAGGAACTTGAAAAGGAATGTTCTGAAATTTTTTTTTTTGTTTCTTGCAACCCAAATGTTCCTTAGAGCATAAAAGAAGATAGTTTTCCAAGAGATTTGTAAAAATGAATGATAAATATTTCTGCTATATATGAAAAGCCAAGATTTTTAGTTTGTCAAGACAAAGTCACAAGGTGGAGTCAAATTTTCCCAAATTTGTTTTACTAATGTTGGATGATTATTTTTAAAATATAATTGTCAACAAGAGATATGTTGCTTCACTGACGAGTAATTATCTTAGATGGTGCGACAAATGTAGAAGTATCAAAATAGTAACCTGGCATGTAAAAAATTCGACGAAAACTAGCAACTTGACAAGAAGGAATTCGACAGAAAAAAAACAAGTGAAATAGATAAGTCAGCTTGAAATAGTTCACGACAACACTATCAAGCATAAGTCAGTCGAAGTAAAATCATCGGAACCATACCATTCAACAAATGAGTTTGAGAGATTAAGTTGTCAAATGTTGAAGACATGTTGATTAATGGCATAACTAAGTTGTCAAATGTCAAAGGCAAGATAGGCAGAAGTTGTCAAATGTCGAAGGCAAGATAGGTAGAAGTCGTTGAATGTCGAAGACAAGATAGGCAAAAGTCATCCAATGTCAAAGACATGTTGTAATGGTGTGACAAAGTTGTCAAATGTCGAAGACAAGATAAGTAGTTACTTTTATCTTCAAATGGCCAAGGCAGTTATGTCGAGTGATATAAACTGCCACTTATATGGCAATTAAGTAGATAAGCAGTTATTTCTATCATTTACCTATATATACTAAGTGTTTTGTTGTAAATGGGGTTGGCATCTCTTGATTAAACATCCTAATATCTCACACAAGCATATTAATAGATTGACATCAAAGTATGCTTTTCCCTTTAACATTTTAGTCATTTTAATTCAAAGTTCATCTTTTAAACTTCTTCGTTCTTACTTCTTTTAATTTCCTATTGTTTTTATCACTTTCCTTTACTTTCTACAATTTACTGGACTTTATTTAACTTTTCTGCCATTTGCTTTCCGTTGTTTACATTCTGCAGTTTACTTCTTGCAATTACTTTTTACAATTCACTTTCTGCAATTTTCTTTGCTTTTACCACTTCTATTTAACTTTTCTGCAAAAACCGTATTTCCAACCTTATTTTTGTCCTATGCAGTTATATGTTTTAAGTAACTAAGCTTTCGACATATTTTTTGCCCATTGACGAGATTACTACATACACTGCAACAATAACATTTGATAGCTATGGAATGTCCAGTCGGAAATATATGGATTATAGTAGGAAAACAAGATTTTCTACTGAGTTGTTACTGAAATTTTGCAGTCAGAAAATATCCAGTTGCTAATTAAACACCGATTGAATTGCGACTGAAAAAATAGTTCTTATTGTAGCATTCTTACTATATTTCAGTCACAAAAATTGATGCCATATGTATATATATATATATATATATCAATTTAATTGATTTAAAAATATTATTAATCTCACTTTTTATTATTTTTTAAATAATTTACAGTTGAGAGAGATCACTCCAAACCAATCTAACCGTACAATATGTATATATTGTAGCGCAGGGGGAAGCCTCTTGTACCACAATATATAGTGGAGCAGGTGAAAGTTCCCTGCGTAACAAAATTTTTTTTTAGTTAATTAGTGGGGTGGTGAGCAACACTTTTTTTTAATTAATGCATTATATATCACTATATGTATAGTGGCACAATGGGGAGCCCCCTGTGCCACTATATATAGTGGCACAAGGGGAATCCTCCTTACACTATTATATGTGGTGCAGGGGGCTCCCCCTTGCGCCACTATGCCCCCTGCGCTACATCTGATATAATGTGTGTGTGTGTGTGTTTTTTTTTTAATTTTTAATTTAATAGTAAAAATTTATTTAATTATTTGCAATTAATTATATATATATTTTTATTCTAGTTAAATTTAAAATTTATTTGGGAGGAGATTTTTATATTTATGATTATAAATTTAGAGAAGATAAATTATTCATGAAAAATAAATAACTATGTAATTTTTTATTTCAATGTATGAATTTATTTTATTTTACAAATCTATAATTCTAATATTATTCGTCGACTAACATGCATTGTTCATCTTTCATGAATCCATTTTGTAACACGCATTGTAATGAATCCATCCTGTAACACGCATTGTTCATCTTTCAATGAAATCATCTTGTGAAGCATAACAACATAATTGATTAGAAATGAATAAGGATATTAAAAAATTAAACTTAAAAAAGATATTACAAGTTTATTTTTAAAATCCATCTCGTCCTATCTTGTAAAACATATTAAAAAAGGAAATGATATTAGATAGCGTATAAGTTTCAATTTAAGATTAAAAATGAGTCAAATACATGATATATTGAGTTGGATAATTGTGAGGAGAGAAGACAAATATAAGAGGAAAAAAATGTAAGGAGAATCAGAAAAAATCAAATCATATCCCA
Organism: Biancaea sappan; assembly: GCA_037074585.1. NCBI lineage: Eukaryota > Viridiplantae > Streptophyta > Magnoliopsida > Fabales > Fabaceae > Biancaea > Biancaea sappan. The sequence goes on from CM073495.1 coordinate 4,067,776, forward strand.
GAAGAAGAGAGAACCATAAAAGCATACAAATCCGGATCACAGAGCAAAAGAAGAAAAGAAATAAGACAAGGATAGCGAAGGATAATATTATATAAACATATTTTCAAGGAAAAAATATTAAAATTTTGAAATCGCGCCAAAAAATTGAGGCTATCGAATTATTTTCTGGCATTTGTATATTATTTTATATTCTTTTTATGTTATTAAATAATCGTTTGGCGTGCAAAGCATGCCTAGTAGCCTATTTTAGTAGTATGGTGCATGTACCATAGTATTTAAACTAGTGTCTTCTACCTAGTGTATTCTCTTAAATTTCGTTTGGTTTGCTTTAATGGAATGAGATAGGTGTATATGATCACTATAAGGCTACGTGGAAAAACTATGTATATGAACTAGTGTAGATGAGATGTTAGCTTATAGCAAATGCGGTGTATAATTAGTAAAAGATCTTATGGGAAAGAAGAGATATGCCTGTTTGCAAAATATCAACAATATTTATATATGCCAACGTAGAGCACGCTAGTGTACTCATACTGTATTAAGGTGACATTTTATGCAACGAGATTATCTCATTTATACCTAATTTACTACGGTTTATATATTTAATTTTGTTTTGAAGTGTATTTTTAAATTAATTTATTTTTATAAAAATAATACAAAATAAAAATTATATAAATATAATATTAATTTTATTACATACATACAATATCTTATATATATATATATATATATGTATTACACACACACACACACACACATATATATATATATATTAATATTATATAAGTATTATATTTATATATATAAGTATTATATAAGATTATATAAGTCTTAGTGGCATTAGAGGTAACAATTATCAATAAAATACAAATTATCAAATGCTAAGATATGTAACAAAAGAATGTGTTTAAAATATCTTTTATTTTATTTAGGAATTTAAATAAACCAATGATTTTAGAAACTCTATTTTTAACTCTAATTTATCCCTTTAAGGTATCAGAATTAGGAATTTCAACATATATTTTAGGAAAAGAAATTTGTTTTGAATTTCTAAACCCTTCAAAAACAATATGTTTTGTAGTAAATTAAATGTTTTATATTATACTGTCAAAAACAATATGTCAAAAATTTGCCAGAAATTATATTTACAATAGTTTATATTATATATATATATATATATATATTAAAGAAAATGAGCATTTCCCAACGGTTGAAGCATATCCTGGCGGTTATTAATTGAATAGCGGTGTCGGTGCTATTACTGACGGTTTTAAAAACCGTCAGTAATTGTAAAAAAAAAAGTTAAAAAAATCTTAAAATCTAAAAAAAATTCAATTTTCCTCTCATTCCTAATTTCCCCCCATTCAGAAAACCCTAAGTCCCCAATCTTGCTACCTCACTCTCACTCAGTCACTCTGCCTCTCTGTGTTTTCTCTCTACATTCTGTCGTGGTTCCTCCATTCCTTCCGATGAGTCGTTCTTTCTCCATTCCTCTTAGGGGTGCTATTGTTTGACAACAGGTAGGAATGAAAATTTTTGGTTCTCTTTTCTTCCTTCTGTACTTTTCTGTTTTGGGATTAAATTATATATAGAGTTTAGATCTGAAAATTTTGTGAGAAATTGAGTTCTTCATAAAATTTTTAGATTTGAGAAAAATTAAAAATTTTCTAGGGTTAATGACAGTAATCATGTTCCTACTTTTTTATGGTTTTCCTAGTTCATGGTTTTCCTATTGGTTCGTTGATGGTTTTCCTAGTTGTTACTTTAATAAACAATATTTGTTACTTTCTAGTTGATGGTTTTCCTCTTGGTTCATTAATTAATTCCAATTCCTTGGTAATTAATCTTCTTTTAACTTATTTGATTAACTAATTTATTAATTTAAACAAATAAGAGAAGACATAAAGACATGAGGAGGAAATTAGCTAATTATTCATTGTCTTATTACAAAAGGTGGAATTTGTTTCAAATTTTTCGGTTTCTTTTTTAGAAAAGTGATGATTTTCACCTTTTCCGTTTTGTCTTTCAAAATTAAATCTTCAAATATTTTTTTTAAATACCATGATGTAGATTTGAGAACTCTTGATAAAGATCTTTCACATATTATAATTTAATAAAGTTCTTGTTTCTAAGTTTTTGATATGTATTGAATTGAATTTTTATCATCTATTCTAGCATTTCATTGCTGTTAATAATATTATTTTGTTTCTAAATTCAGCACTTGCATATATATGATTTGATTAATTACTTAACTTTTGTGATGACATCTTTTTCTTTCCATATATCAGTTATTAGCCCTAATGGCTTTGTGATATTAACTTGTAGTAGCTATGGAGAGAGAAAAAAAGAAGAATTGAGGTCGAGAGGTAAGAGACCGAGTGTTTCTCATTTTTGGCTTCTGAGGTTGTACCTCCTGTTGCTGCTGCCATTGATGATGATGCTGATGATGATTATTATCATTATTATTATTATTCACTGGTACAAGTGTTTGGTGCGAAGCACCCAGGCAGAGTTTGGCCCTACAAGTATTTGTAATATATATTACATTTAATTTCAGAATATATATGTATGACTTTTGTTGCTCTATAATATGTATGACATTTAATTTAGTAATTATAAATTATAATATATATGATATTTGCATATTTTATTTATGATTATCATAATTTAATTAAGTATATAAATACTATTTAGAAATGGTATAAATTAAAAATACCAAAAAAAAAAACTCTACATTAGCAACGGTTTTATAAATAATATCATCCAAACATAATAATATGAATAAGATGTAGAAATAAATAATATCATTCAAACATAATAATATCACTAAGATGCAGAAAATCAAATTTTGTCAAAAACATAGATTTAAATTTTTAGCTACACTTAAATCATAAACGTCTGATGTGAAAATTGTTATAAAAAGTTTTTATATTTTTTGAGTCTAGTTTAATTTTTCTAACTATATTTTAACCTATTTAATTACAAAATTAATTTGAATAATTAAAAAATTTAAAAATTGTTTAAAAATAAAAAACATAATAAAAATAAATTCAATTTTTTTAAAAAATAACAAAATACTATATCTAATAGTATATATATATATATATATATTATATTATATTTTATTTTATATATATATATATATATATATATATTATATAATACTGTGAATAAGATGTAGAGATAAATAATATCATTAAAAATATTAGTTCTTTTTCAAAAAATATAGATTTGAATTTTTTGCCACACTTAAATGTTGAAATTGTGTTATAAATTTTTTTTATATTTTTCGAGTCTAGGTTATTTTTTTAAAAATAATTTTAATTTAATTATTTTTTAACCTATATAATTAAAAATTAATTTTACTAATTAAAAAAATTAAAAAACTATTTAAAAATAAACAAATATAATACAAAAAAGTTCAATATTTAATATATATATATTAAATGGCGCAGGGGGCGCAGAGGATTCTCCCCTCCGCCATATATATATAAATGGAGCAGGGGTATATATATATATATATATATATATATATATATATATATATATATATAATAGTATATATAATATATATTTTATTATTTATATTATATATATATATAATATAGCATCATGATTTAAGTTTTTGGTAAAAATTGTGTTATAAATTTTTTTTATATTTTTAGTTTAATTTAAATTTTTAAGAAATAATTTTAATTTAATTATTTTTTATTTACCTAATTACAAAATTGATTTAAATTACTAAAAAAATTTCAGAACTTAGTCGTTTAGGTCTATCTTATTTTTTAAATTATTATTCTCTGTTTTCCTCTGTTTCTTCTTTTTTATAATAAACACTCATCTTTTTGTTTTTCTATTTTCCTCTGTTCTTTCCCCTTTTTTTCTTCTCATGTCTTTATATGAATATATATGAATATTATATATATATATATATATATATATATATATATATATATATATATATATATATACTTATATATTACATATGTTATTTAATATATATTACACACACACACACGCACATACACACATATATATCATGTATATGTATGTTAATCTTGTGTATACTTTTATATATATATATATATATATAAATACTTTCACATTATATACTTATATTATACTTATCTTGTGTATACTTATATCTTCTTCTGCTTCTTAGGAGACCCTTCAACAGATCTTTTGCCTTTATCCTTACTTAGGCACAAAGTTAAGTTGAGATCCTCCTTGGCCTCATTGTTGAGATCGAGAATTCTCTTGGGGGCCATGGTTTTTGGAGATTAAAAGTTGTGTTTGGATAAGAAGAACAGAGGGAGAATAAGTTTTTGGAGATTAAGTTTCGTGGTGCAATACTAATAGCTCTAGGGAAACTTTTATAGAGAGATTTTAGCACTTGAAGTCAGCAAGGAGATCACATCACAACCCCTACTTGCCTCAGGCCTACAGATTATTGCAAGTTGGATATCATAGATTAGGGTTAAGTAGGAACGTCTCGAGCACTTGAAGTCAGCAAGGAGATCACATCACCACCTCTACCTACCTCAGGCCTATAGATTTTTGCAAGCTGGATATCATAGATTAGGGTTAAGCAAGTACGTCTCAAGCAAGGAGCTAAAGTGATGTCCGACAACGACTATCTCAATCTTTTGAACTTTACTCTCTTGCACCAAAAGGAGGCAATGGATATGTAAACATATCACTGTAACATCTTTGACTTATATTTTTGCTTCATTTAATCTATGCGGCCTACGGATTCAATTTTTGTCTTGAGCTCATTCACTTTTGTTTAAATAAAGCTAAAACCTTTTTAATCACCACATCGCACAAACTTGCTTCCTTTGCATACATATTTCTCATCCTCACCTTCAAAATTATTTCTTAATACAAAACAATGGCAAGCTTCTACAAGCAACTAATTCTTAATGCTGAGGCCAAGAAGGAAGAACTTGATCTGTCCCTTTAGCTTGGAATCAACAAAGGTAAAGGACCCATTGATGGGTCAAATGAAACAAGAAAGAGGAAGAGAAATCAAGAGGAGCTTGATGACAATAACACAGCTCAATCATCTGAAAACAAGCTCAATCTTATTGAGAAAAGGATAGAGAGCTTGGAAAAATAGATTAATCAATTGGCTGACAAAATTGATAAACTTCTCACTCATGCAACTTCCTGCATTTGCACTCAACTAGCAAAGAGTGTTAATTGCTTGAATGAAATCCATTCTACTCTTAGCCAGATGCGTTATTCGCTTCCCCAAGGACGGGTTCTGAGATAATACAATTTTCATCAATTCCAAAACCTTGAAGCAGCCCCTCATCATCCAAGAAGTCTTCTTGACAATAAGATTACTCTTGCTTATAGTGTTTATCATTGTTGTAATCTTATGAAGTTATTTTCAATGAAATTAAAATCTTTTGCATTAATGCATTTTCGCCATAAATGCATTTTGTGCACATTTACATTAGCTCTTCAATTCTTTGTACTATACAATTATTTATCTTGATAGCATATTGATTTTCTGTATTATTTTTACTGTCTTAAACTATTGCCAAATGACTCCAAAAACTGTTGCCAAATGATCCCAAACATTTGGCGACGGTCATACTGACAACGATAAAAAACTGTCGCCAAATGCTTATCGACACATGCAACGCTAATGCTTTTCTCACCATATGGCAACCATTTAACTATGGTTAAAAACCATCAGGAAACACAAAAAAAAAAAAACTCTGGCTAAATGTATATATAAATATATACTATATAATATATATACTATATACTTATATATAATATTTATTATATATATCTATTCTTATATATATATATATTATTTCATATATTTATATATATATATATAAATATAAATAATATATATTATTTTATAATATATATATATATATATATTAATATATATATACACACACATATGTGTGTATATTACCCCCTGCACATATACCATGTGTTTATGTATATATATATATATATATATTAATATTAATATTAATATTAATATAAATTTATTAAATATAAATATATATATATATGTATAAATATTTATATTTATATATATATAATATATATGTAAATATAAATATTTATACATATACTCGCTTGCTCAGGGGACGCCTTCTTGCGCATGTGTGATACTCACTTGAGTAGGGGAGGCCCTCCTGCGCCAGTTTGATGCATACTTGCCTGAGGGGATTTTTTTTTAATATAAAAAATTTTTAAAATTTTTTTTATTTATAAAAGATATTATAAATTTTTTTAGTATGTATATGTATTTTCTACAACGTTTCAGTAAGAAAATATAAATATCACAGTAGGAATTAGTGACATGTCTACAATAATTGTTTTTTGTCTATTTTCTCTCAAACTCTATAAATATTTATTCTTTTCACTTTTTTTTTCAGCTCTCAACACTTTTTTTTTCTTTTTAAAAGAAATTAATATTGAGATGGCTAGTGTAAGAGATAAAGCTGATATTGATACAGATGGCTAGTGTAATAGATGAAACTGATAATTATGTAAATTAAAGAATATTTTTTGTTTTAATTTATGTAAATTAATGAATATATTATGTTTTTAATAAATTGGGTTTTTATTTTATTTATTTTTTAGGTTTTTTTTTGGAAATTGTTTTTATTATAAATATATATATATATATATATATATATATAAGAATAAATGATATATATAATTAAATATAGATAAAGTTTCTTTTAAAGATTACGTAAATTTTATATACATATTTCTCCACGTAGGTCGCACATATATTATACCATATGTACAATTACCGACTAAATATCAGTATGTGTGAAGTAGAAAAATTTTTTTCATTGAATTTCAGTCGGTACTTCAATAGGAAAGGATGATATAGTGAAAACATCTATGTTCCTACACCAATTTAGTTGGAAAAGTAGTGAGAAATTGATTCAGTAACATTTGGTAGGAAATTTGCAGTCAGTATGAAACATTATTGTTGTAGTGATAAACTTTGAAACCACATCGTTCTCGATTTCTATTATTTGTTGTCAGATTCGAGTTAAATAAAAAATCACTGTTAACAAATGGGAACGTCCAGTGAGATGAGTTTAGAGTAACTCATTGAATGTATGCACTTGGGAAGTGGTAAACACATAACTGCTTAAAACTTTGAAATTATGAGTAATGCAAATAGTGCTAATCAAGTGACAAATTTGCTAAATGCACCTTCGACTGTCGTAACCATAGAAAATGTTCTAGCATTTGCAACAACTACTAATCCTATAGACTTTGTGCCAAACGTATCCCTTTCGGGAAATCTTGTATTAGAACAAGTAGTGTCTGGGTCGACGTCAGTATCACTAAATCCAATAGTTCATCAGACGACAAGGTTTGTACCACGATATAGATTACCTCAAGGATATGTCCCTCTTGTAATGACCCAACTCGGGGTTGAAAATCAGTTAGCCAATCCCACGTGTCAAGTGGTTTAAGGCCAAGCAGTAAGTTCTACATTGGCAAGTCTAAGCATGGCAGGAACAAGTACTCCCACTATGTTTTGATAGAAGAGGTTGAATTTGGAACCTATTTTCCCAAGTATGCCGAGAGACATGCCAAGTAATGTCACTACATCTACCATAAGTTCATTGGCTAACATTCGACAGCAAATGGAGGAAAGTAATCACGATATGGTACGTATGTTAACACAACAGATGAGTGTCGTACTAAAACCTTTAATGACGAATATTAATAGTGTATGTAATACGTTAGCCTTACAAATGGGTAGACTTAGTCAGGCTTTGGGTATTGTTGTGCCTGATAATATCCAACTAGAACATGTGGTTATGGCCTAAGACTAGGGCCTAAAACAAAAAAATAACGTAGTTCAAGGTCAAGACCAACCTCAGCCTCAATTGGGATATGGTCAAATGCAAATCTTACATTAGAATGAACCATAAGTAGTCAAAAACAATGCTGTAAGAGCATTCCAACAAAACCTCGTAGGAAGCCAAGTAGAACGAAACGTGAATCAAGTAGTTAAACAAGTTCTTAATAGGTTTGGTTTCAACGTAGGTTATACTAATCAACCCTATTTTGCTTCAATATTTCCAGATTGGGTTCAGCAGGCAGAATTGCCAAGAGGAATGGTTAAGGTTCCTAAACTTTCTGAGTTTGCTGGAGAAAGTATTGAGTTTACCGTCAAACATATCGCATGGTACAACATTAAAATGGGAGATCTAGTGATAGATGAAGGGCTTAAGATGAGATTCTTTCCAATTTCGCTCACAAAAAAATGCTTTCTCTTGTTTCTCGACATTGAGACCCAATTCTATTCATTCATGGGCACAAATGGGGAGAAGTTTTCATGACTAATTTTTTACGGGAGATCTGAAAGTTAGTCTGATAGACTTGTTTAACATTATGAGATTATATAACGAGTCTGTCGAAGACTACTTGGCAATATTTAGGCGGATGAGGAGTAGATGTTTTACTCCTATTCCCAAAGAAAAGATTGTAAATATAACTATTGGGGGTCTAGATTATTAAATTAGGAAAAAGCTTGTCAACCAACATTTAGTTGACCTTGCCAAATTAGGAAGCAATGTTAGACAAATAAAACAATTGAAAGTTGAGAAAATGCAGAAACAAAAGAAGTTTCTTAAAAGTGAAAAAGTAAACTTCATCGAATTAGAAGAATCCAACAAGGAGGAAGAAAATGATGAATATGATGTTAATCTTGATGAGTTGAAAAGTGGACAGCCTTATACCTGTCATGCTATAAAGCCTATGACAGCTAAAGAAAAGATGAGCTATGTCAATAGAAAAGTATATACATTCAAAAAACAAATAAAATTGTTGGATAATTATAGGATCTTAAAGCTTGATGAGATAAAAGACCAAAAGTATTGTAAATTTTATAACTTATTTGGTCATATTACTAATGAATTTGTACATTTCAGGGATTTAATTCAAAAGGCATTGACGAAGGGAAAACTGAAATTCATAGATAAGTAAAAGGCAGACATGAAGGTTGATATCGATTCCTTTCAAACTAGTGTTGCAAAAATCAATAGCCAAATTCCTTTGAATATTGGCATGATTGATGTGAAAGGAAAAGGGAAGAAGCATGTCGAAATAAACTCAAATGAGTTACATGTAGATACTGATCATATAGTAGACCCTTATGACACATACCAAAAACCTTGGGAGACTTACAAAGAGTTTTTTTCAAGAAAGAAAGGTTTAGTGGTGATCAAGCTATGTCCAAGATGTGTCGAGTTATATGATCTAGAAGCCATAGAGGCACATCAAAAGGCATTGGCCGATTCTCAACTGTTGGAAATTCAGAAGAACAAAAATCTTTTACATAAGAGGAATTTTCAGCCAAAACCATTCTACACATCAAGATCTCGGCTACAACATCCAATTTGGTTGAATTCTACTGGCTGGTTGAGAACTCAAAGGAGTCGGTTGGGAGTAATCTGATTTCCCAAGACTATTTTTGACACGTCGGAACTCGGGTGCCACCTACAAATGTGAAGGTTGGCTAGTGGGTGATGAATTTTACAATGACAACTTTTTCCTAAGTGATATGACAAGGACAATGCCAGGAGGATTAGATTCCAAAAGGATCAGCCTTGTTGGAATGAAGACTGTCATCATAGTAAGGCTAAGCTGTTTAGTCAAAATAAACCTGAGGCATCTCGCGATCGCTATCAAAGAGCCAAAAATGAAGATTTGAAAGCTATAAGCAAGCACAAAAGAGGAAAACCTTGATAGATGCACTTCTAATTTAAAAAGAGCCTTTAGGGTTAGGCAAAAGGCGTTTAACAGTCGAAACCGAACCAACACTTGAGAATGCTCAAAATAAAAGGGTAGTGTGACAAGAAGTTGCGAAGTCACAAGAAGAAAATGTGATAAAGCTACAGCCAACACATTTAAGTGCATAGCTTGAGGAAGAGATTGCAAAGGCATGGAAATTGATGCAATCAACAAGTACAGGGCCTGATAGAAGTATACTTCAGAAGCTAGGTTGAAGGGATCCTAAGAGAAGCTGGCTTATTGCGCTAGTAAAAGCTGAAAGAGTCACTTGTGACAAAGGAAAACAAGTGGCTATGGTAGAAGTAAAAGGAAAAGATTATGAGGATTGGACTAACAAAGAAGTTAAGACAATCTTAAAAGATTCTATAACCAATGTTAAGCAAAAGAGGGAGACTCTTGCCAAAGTAAAGCAAGGGGGCAACTTATCGAGTTCAAGCCTGAATGTCATATAACTGATGTGGATTTATTGGCCAACAAAATTATAGAAGCCCTCAGTGATCGCAAAGATCCTCTAGGTTTTGATGACAATGAAGATTTTGACATGGACTTCGACTTGGGAAGAGATTTGGATGATGTAATTATGGCCATGGGAAGTACTTTGTCAGAACCAAGGTTAGACGACAGACCAGTGAGTAGAGATTATCTTAGGCTTGGGCCAATAGATGAATAGGATGCAGTTGAGAAAGAGTCAGAAGATGTTGAAGAAAAGGATGACGTTGAAAGGAAGGAAGATGTAGATGAGCATCTTGTAAACATAAATCTCAATATCATCTCCATGATACCACTGGAGTACGAAGCTTATTATGAGTTTGAGTATGTAGGAGAAAATGAGGAAGATATATGATACTTGTTAGAAGATTGGCTATTTATAGAAGATGATTTAACTTCAGATTTTGATAGTCTAGAAGATAACCTGGTTTCAGGATTTAATAACTTAGCCAGGTTTAAGAAGCCTACTGATGAACAGAAGGCACATTTGTGGCATTTGCATATCAAGGCTTTATTACAAGGGAAACCCAACAACAAAATATTGGTGGATGGTAGAGTTACCATTAATTTGATACCAAGAGCTATGTTCAAAAGGCTAGGGAAGAATGAGTCTGACTTGATTCAGACAGACATGGTTGTCACTGATTCTAGTGGTAAGATTTCTCCATCTGACGAGGTTGGCATGTTAAACATTCGTGCCGGATTAGTCGAACAGTTAACCCTCTTCATAGTGATTCCCATAAAATTCAACTATAACATACTATTGGGATGAGACTAGATTTATGTTGTCGGAGCCATTCCATCAACCATGCATCAAAAACCAATCTTATGGAATGGTGAAGTTCAAATAGAGATTATGGAGGCAGATGATAGTCCTTGTTATCTACAACAACTTCGCGTTGATTTCAGAATCTATGCGCCAAATTCAAACCAGTTGCTATGGAAGATGGAGAAATCAATAAAAAGGCATTAGAAGTTTTTCTGATGGACCAGTTTGGTGTCAAGTTAGTAGACAAGGCCGACGAAAATTGGCCAAGTACTAGCCATGAGTCTTGAGACTTCAATGGATAGATTGTTAGCCGATATGGTCGATAAGGCAGTCAATACCTCGAAAGGTATTTTGTTAGACTACATTATAGATGATAGCCCTTTGGGTTTTGAGAAAGGGGCTCACGAGAAATTGAATGTTGAAGTAGAAGATCATTTGGAAGAAGTAAACTTGGGTACTGAAGCGCGTAAAAAGCCCATTTTCATAAGTGCATTTTTTCCAAAGGAATTCAAAGAAGAACTTATCATGTTGATTAAAGAATATAAAGATTGGTTTGCATGGGATTACAATGAAATGCCTTGTTTAAGTAGAGATCTTGTCAAATACAAACTACCATTCAAGGAAGGTTGTAGACTTGTCAAGCAAGCAAATAGAAGATTTGCAACTAAAGTGGTGCTGAAAATCAAAGAGGAGGTCAATCATCTACTTAAAGCTAAGTTCATCCGATCCACCAGGTATATCAAATGGCTCTCTAATGTAGTCCCAGTTATTGAGAAAATGGTGAGTTAAGAGTATGCATAAACTTTAGGAAGAATTTGACTACTCCTAAAGATGAATATCCAATGCCCATAGTGGATATGTTAGTAGATGCTGCATCTAGGCATGAAATTTTAAGTTGAATGGATGGCCATGCAAGTTATAATCAGATTTTTATGGCCGAGGAGGACGTGTCAAAAACCACTTTTAGATGTCCAGGATCTATTGGGACATATAAATGGGTAGCTATGCCTTTTGATTTAAAGAATGCAAGGGCTATATATCAAAGGGTGATGAACACCATCTTCCATGATGTCATAGGGAAGTCTGTGGAAGTATACGTCGACAATGTCATTGTCAAGTTAGAAAATAAGCAAAATCATCTGACACATTTAAGGTATGCTTTTGAAAGAATGCAGAAGCACAACCTTAAAATAAATCCGGATAAGTGTGCTTTTGTAGTGTTAGCTGCCAAATTATTGGGATTCTTAGTCCATAAAAAAGGTATTGAAGTGGACAAGAATAAAACTAAGGCAGTTTTGGAAGCTGCCGCACCAACAAATAAGAAGAAATTACAATCTTCCTTAGGAAACTGAATTTTTTAAGAAGATTTATATCCAATTTGTCGAGTAGGAGTAGAGTTTTTTTTTATCTTTGGTCAAGCTGAAAGCTAAATAAGATTTTGTCTGGGAGCCTTGCCATCAAGAGGCTTTCGAACAAATCAAGCAATATCTGACAAATCCTCCAGTTATGATGTCACTAATAACTCGTCGACCACTGAAGTTATATATTTCAGCTTCTAAAGAGACTATAGGATGTTCGCTGGCTCAAGATGATGAGAATAGTGTTAAAAGAGCCATTTATTACCTTAGTCGAGTTTTAAATGATGTAAAAACAAGATATAGTGCAATTGAAAAATTATATTTATGATTATATTTTTCTTATACTAAGCTGTAGTATTATATGATGCCTTGTAATGTATTCGTTGTCTCAAAGACAGACATAATAAAGTATATGTTATCTAAATGTATTCTCAATAGACGTATTGACAAATGGACAATTGTGTTGTCAAAATTTGCTTTAGAATATGTTCTAGCAAAAACTATGAAAGGCCAAGCATTGGCTGACTTTTTGGTCAATCATCTTGGTCTGGATATAGATAATAATATAAATTTTGTCAGATTGAGGCCATGGTGTCTTTACTTTGATGGGTTAAGGCATAGAAAAGGAAGTGGCATAGGAATTTTAATAATATCCCCTTTGGGAACCCCAACTAAATTTATATTTGAACTTAAGTATTCTTGTTCTAACAATAAGGATGAATATGAGGCTTCAATTGTCAGATTAGAAATGCTTTGTCAAATGAAAGCACGAGGAGTGCATATATTTGGAGATTCCTAGTTAATCGTTAAACAACTTTCTCAGGAATACAAATGTGTTAGTCAAAAATTGATTAAGTATTGTGCTGTAGTAAGTAAGTTAATGAAAAAATTTGATGAAGTTATTGTCTAACATATTCCTAGGGAGTCAATGAAGAAGTTAATAACTTAGCCAAAATAGCTTCTGGGTACAAGGTTTCTTTGAAAGTTCTGTCAGATTTAATAGAAATTAGAGAAATTTTATATCTCTTAGAGGAAAGAGATGTATTACAAAATAACATTTAAACAAGTGATGACTGGAGAAAAACAATTATTGATTATTTGGAAAATTTGAGTTTTGAGGCAGAACAGAAACTTAAATATAGAGCATTAAAATTTGTAATGTCGGGAGGACAATTGTATAGAAGAACTATCGATGGATAGTTAGAAGAATGCTTAAGTGAGTTGGAGGTATACTGTTAGAGTGGTATTTTCAATGTCCAAATTGTCAAAAAGGCTTGTGTATACGACAAGATTCTTGAATAAATGTCTACAAATATAATGTAGTGTCATTTGATGAAATTGCAATATGGCCTATAGGGATTCGACAGAAAGAATGCATCGAATGGGCTGAAAAAGGAATTTGACAGAGAAGAACACATTTGACTGAAATAAGTTTGAAGCAGTTCATAACAACACTATCAAGTAAAAAACTGCCGAAGTAAAATGGTCAGAAGCTTATCATTCAACAAACTAGTTTGATGGTGATTTTTGATTGTCGACAGAAGTATGCATTTCGACAAGAATGCCAATTAGTGATTATACAATTTAGTAGCTATGAATTCGACGGATATTAAGTATTTTTCGAATGAAGGAAGATGCTAGCCATAATGAGCTATTGGATGGACATGTTGACCTACGACCAAGTCGTCAAATGAGCTATCGAATGGACATATTGATTGATAACCAAGTCATCAAATGAGCTATCAGATGGACATGTTGATCGACGATCAAGTCATCAAATGAGTTGTCGGATAGACATGTTGATCGACAACCAAGTCGTCAAATGAGCTGTTGGATGGACATGTTGATCGACGACCAAGTTATCAAATGAGCTGTCAGATTGACATGTTGATCAACGACCAAGTCATCAAATGAGCTATCAGATGGACATGTTAATCGACAATTAAGTTATCAAATGTCAAAGATGTTGATTGATGGCATGACCAAGTTTTCATCAAATATGCTGATTGACAATATGACGATGTAATCAAGTTGTCAGACATCGAATATGCTATTTGACAGACAGTTTGTTAGGGGTAATGGTGCAACGAAGTTGTTAGACGTTGAATATGTTGTTTGAAGGACAGATTAGGAAGACATGTCTAGTAGCTTTTGATGGTTATGTCTGGTTTATCATACTATGCAATATGCACAATAACTATCACTTATGTGGCCAATAGATAGATACATTGTAAACCATCACTTACATGGCAAATATATAGATAGGCAGTTATTTTAATGATTTTCCTATAAATATTAGAATTTCTAATGCAAAAAAGGTTGGCAACTTTTGATCAAAATCCTTACATCACACACGAGCAGATTAAAACATCAACATCAAAGTATGCCTTCTACCTTACATTTCAGTCAATTTTAATTCTAGTTCATCTTCCATCTTTACTTCCTCATCTTCATCTTCTCCTAATCTATTTCTGACTTCTTCCTTCTATTCTATTTTTGACTTCTTCTCCCTACTTTATTTCTGATTTCTTCTCCTACTTGCTTTCATTTATCTTTCTGTAATTTACACGCTTTCATTTATTTTTCTACAATTTACATGCTTTCATTTATTTTTCTGCAATTTACTTGTTTTATTTAACTTCTTGCATTTTATTGATTTTATTTACTTTTATGCAATTTCTTTTAAACCATTTTCTCAAACCATCTTCAACCTTATTCTCTTTATTTTTGCAGTTACTAACAAGTTACATGCATCATTTGACATATATTTCTAATGTGTAACTTATATTTCTAACAAGATTACTGCATAACTTTGAATATTCACATTGTTCCCGAAAGAATTAAGTATTTGTTGTTACATGCATGAATTTGAGAAGTGGTGAATTCATACCTTGTTATTGTCATACTTACAATTCTAAAATCATGAATAACGTAATGAATACTAGTGCTAGTCAAATGACAAGTGCACCAAGTACCCAGTCGATTACTATGACCACGGCCAGTGTGCTAGCAGTTGCAACAACTGCTAATTCTATAGACATAGTGCCAAACGTATGGGAAGTCCAGTATTAGAACAAATAGTATCTAGTTTGGTACCATTACTACCAAATCCTGTAGGTCTTTAGACTACAAGGTTTATACCTAGATATGGATTACCTTAGGGGTATGTCCCTTTTGTTATGACTTAACCTGGGAATAGAAATCAATCCAATCCTATGTGTCAAATGGTTCAAGGCCAGGCAGTAAATTCTGCATTGGTAAATACAAATATGGTAGAGACAAGTACTCCCAATATGTCTCACCAAGAGAGGTTGAATATAGGACCTGTTTTCCCAAATATGTCGAGAGACATGTCATACAGTGTCCTTGCCTATATCGAAAGTTCATTGGTTAACATTCGACAACAAATGGATGAAAGTAACCGTAACATAGTGAGCATGTTGACACAGTAAATAAGAGTTGTGCTGAAATCGTTAATGGAAAATACTAATAATGCATGCAATACTCTAGCCTTACAAATGAGTCGGCTTAGTCAGGCTTTGGATTTCATCGTGCCTAAAAATGTTCAAATAGAACAAGGGGTTGTGGCCCAAGATCAAGGCCAAAACCAACAAAATAATGTAGCCCAAGGACAAGAACAACCTTAGCCTTAATTAGGGTATGGCTAATAATGCCGAAAATAATGCTGTAAGAGCTTTCCAAGTGGTCGAAAATAATGCTGTAAGAGCTTTCCAACAAAATCTAATAGGAAACCAAGTAGAACAAAATGTCAATCAAATAGTTGAGCAGGTTCTTAATAGATTTGGTTTCAACGTAAATTACACCAATCAACCTTATTTTGCCTCAGTATTTCCTACTTGGGTTCAATAGGTAGAATTGCTAAGGTGATTGGTCAAAGTTCCTAAACTTTTAAAGTTCACTGGAGAAAGTAGTGAATCAACCATCGAACATGTTGCATGGTATACCATAGAAGTGCATGACCTAGCGACAGATGAAGGACTTAAAATGAGATTCTTTACAAGTTCACTCACAAAAAATGATTTTTCTTGGTTTTTGACATTGAGACCAAATTCCATTCATTCGTGGGCATAGATGGAGAGAAGTTTCCATGACCAATTCTTCAGAGGAGATTTGAAAGTTAGTCTAACATATTTGTTTAATATTAAGAGGCTATACAATGAATCTGTTGAGGATTATTTGGCAAGATTAAGGAAGATGAGGAGTAGATGTTTTACTCCAATTCCTGAAGTTGAGATTGTAAAAATGGCTATCGAGAGCCTAGATTATTATATCAAGAAAAAGCTTGTTAACCAGCATTTAGTTGTCCTTGCCTAACTAAGAGGCAAAGTTTGACAAATGTAATAGTTAAAAGCTAAAAAAATTACAAAAACAAAAGACATTTCTAGAGAGAAAAAATCAATTTTTTTCAGAATAGATGAATATGAAGAAAAGGAAGAAAATGAGTATGATCTTGCTGAGTCAAAAAACGGGCTACCTTATGCCTGTCAGAAGAATGCTTAAGTGAGACAGAGGCATATATTACCTTGTCAAAAGTCCATGAAGGAATATGTAGAGCTCACCAAGAAAGAGATAAAATGAAATAGGTCCATCGACGGTAAAGATTTTATTGGCTGACACTAGTTAAGGATTGTATAATGTCTTTATTGTCAAAGACATGGCCATATCCAAAAGATCCTAGTTAGTGAATTACATTCAATTATCAAACTATGGCCATTCAGGGGTGGACTTTGGACTTTATAGGCCAAATACACCTTCCTTCGTCAAAAGGACATAAATCTTCGACAAGAGATTGACAGTTGTAGTTTGACAAGTTCAAGTTCATCCAAGAGCTTGTATTTTACTTCTCGTAGATTTTTTTGAAGCAAGGACCTTAAATAGATAATCAAGAAAATTCCTCAATTCTTTCAGCCATTTTTCAGCTTTTGAGTTTGTTGAATAGTGTTTTGAACAAAAGAAGAAATTGTCGACAAAGAATAGTCACCCAATAATAAGTTGATCACATCGTCCAAAGTCAAGCAAAAAGGGTAACTTGTCAAATTCAAATCCAAGTGTCATGTGACCAACATGGATTTGAAAACCGACAGAATTATAAAAGCTCTTAATGACCCTATAGATCCTCTAGGTTTCGACAACAAAGAGAATTCGACGTCAGTTATGAGACCATCTAAAATTTTAGTTTCCTTCTAAGATACTTTGGAAACAAAATTTTGGGGGGCATATGTTAGACTGGTATTTTCAATGTCTAAATTGTCAAAGAGGCTTGTGTATCTAACAAGATTCCTGAATGATTGTCAACAAATATAATGTAGTACCATTTGGCGAAATTGCAATATAGCCTATAAGGATTAGACAGAAAGAATATGTCGAATGGGGAATTCAACAGAGGAGAACACATTTTACGGAAATCAGCTTGAAGTAGTTTGCAACAACACTATTATGTAAAAAACCGTTGAAGTAAAATCGTCAAAAATATACCATTCAACAAACTAGTTTGACGATAATTTTCAACTGTCGACAAAAGTATGCATTTCGACAAGAATGCCAATTAGTGATTATACAATTTGGCAGCTTTGAATTCGACGGATATTAAGTGTTTGTCGAATGAAGGAAGATGCTAGTAATATCTTGAAGTCATCAAATGAGCTATCAGATGGATATGTTGATCGACGACCAAGTCATCAAAAGAGCTATTGAATAGACATGTTGATCGATGACCAAGTCGTCAAATGAGCTATCAGATGGACATGTGGATCGATGATCAAGTCATCAAATGAGCTGTCGGATTCACATGTTGATCAACAATCAAGTCGTCAAATGAATTGTCGGATGGACATGTTGATTGACAACCAAGTTGTCAAATGAGTTGTTGGATTGAGATGTTGATCGACGACCAAGTCATCAAATGAGCTATTGGATAGGGTTGATCGACGACCAATTCATCAAATGTCAAAGATGTTAATTGACGGCATGATCAAGTTTTTGTCAAATATGCTGATTGATAGTATGACGATGCAATTAAGTTGTCAGACATCGAATATACTGTTTGACAGATAGTTTGTTGGGGTGATGGTGCAACCAAGTTGTCAAACGTCAAATATGCTATTTAATGGACAGATTAGGAAAGCATGTCTAGTGGCCTTTGACGATTATGTCTAGTTTATCATACTATATAATATGCACAATAACTGTTACTTACGTGGCCAATAGATAAATAAACAATTATGTCCATAGTTAGCTTGCACAATAACTGTCACTTACGTGGCCAATAGATAGATACATTGTAAACGTCACTTACATGGTAAATATGTAGATAGGCAGTTATTTCCATGATTTGCCTATAAATATTAGGATTTCTATTGTCAAAAAGGTTGACAATTTTTGATCAAAATCCTAACATCTCACACTATCAGATTAAAGGATTAACATCAAAGTATGCCTTCCACCTTACATTTCAGTCAATTTTAATTCCAGTTCTTCTTCTATCTTTACTTCTTCATCTTCATCTTCATCTTCTCCTATTCTATTTCTAACTTTTTCTCCCTACTTTATTTCTGATTTCTTGTCCTTCTTGCTTTCATGTATCTTTATGCAATTTACATGCTTTCATTTATCTTTCTGCAATTTACATGCTTTCATTTATTTTTTTTGCAATTTACTTCTTTTATTTAACTTCCTGTATTTTACTGCTTTTATTTACTTTTCTGTAATTTCTTTTAAACCTTCTTTTCAAACCATCTTCAACCTTATTCTCTTTATTTTTACAGTTACTAACAAGTTACATGCATCATTTGAATATCCATATCGTTCTCGATATAATCAAGTATATGTTGTTAGATTTGGCTTTTGACAAAAATTACTGTAAACACATATATTGCCTTTTCAAACGTCCATGAAGGATTTGTGGATCTCACAAAGCAGGAGAAAATATGAAATAGGTCCTTTGACGATGAAGATATTATTGGCTAACACTAGTTAAGGATTATATAATTTTTGCCAAGTCTTGTGAAGAGTGTCAAAGACATGGTCATATACTATTAAATTATGTTCAATTATCAAACCTTGGCCGTTCAAAGGATGGGCTTCGAATTTGATAGGCCAAATGTCCTGTGTGTCAATTTGTTAACGGGGTTTTTTTTGTCAAAGCCAAGTCCGACAACAAATAATGAAAAATCAAGAGCGATTGTATTTTCAAAGTTGTGCAGTAATCTTATTTTGATGAAAATGTGTCGAATGAGAATAGCTTTATGAAAGAACTTGAGGCTTGAAATGTATTTTTTGCATAAAGTGAAATGAAAGTGGTAAAAAGCAAAAAATAAGTGCAGAAAGTAATCGATGGAATGTAAATGGTAGAGTAAAGTGCAGCAAGTTTAAAGTGCGGAAGATTTAAAGGAAAGCAACTAAATTGATAGAAGATAAATGAAAGCAACTAAAGTGCTGGAAAACAAATGAAAGTGTAGTAAATTGCATGAAGTTAAATAAAAGCGATAAAGGACTGTGATAAAAGACTTTGAATTAAATTGACTGAAATGTAAGGTGAAAACATACTTTGATGTAGATCCTTTAATCTGCTCGTGTGAGATTTTAGGATTTTGATCAAGAGTTGCCAACCCTTTTACAACAAATGATTTAGTATTTATAAGCAAATGACTAAAGTAACTTCCTATCTATCTGACCAACATGTAAGTGATAGTTTACATTGCTCGACAACTGCCCTACCCATGTTAGTGATGATTTACATGGTTCGACACAACTATTTTAAGATGGGAGTAATGGTCTTTAACGAATTTCATTCGACAACCTCTCTTTCCTTCAACGTTCGACAACCAAATCACTATTACTGACATCTCTATCATTCAATGTCTTTTGTCTCTTGACTTGTTTGTTGATGATGATTAATTGAACTTGCCTATCGAATGACATGTTTTCGACGATTGAACTTTGACAAATGTATAAGAATGTCTTTGCAAATTATTACAAGTTTGACATCTATCCTTCTTGCTTTATTCTGTTGAATTCATCTCTGTCGAACTACTGACCTTTGTCAAAATTCTATGCCAGATCACTATTTTGACACTTAGACAATCAACATTATTTCATTACATTGCTAAGAACGATTACTTGTCGGCCAAGCTACTAACTTTCGATGGAAAAAATGTATATATTTTATTTTAAAATAGTCATCCAACAGATGCCCCCAAAAATTTTGTTCTCGACAGATACGGAGAGAATTAAATTTTAAATGGCCTCATAACTGATACATGATTTCTAGGGATTTTCTTAGAGGATCATTGTTATCTCTAATATGGCAGCTTTATCTTGGGACATGAGTTGTCACTGCCTTTTTGATGTTTCGTGACTCTCAAGTCCTTTAAAACCCTGAACCCTTGTTGTTAGGCTGTTTACTCAGCTATTTGTGCTATATTGCATTCTCCTTATGCCATTCCTTTTCCAAGAACTTTTGAAAACCTTTAACTTAAGTTACTCTCAACAATGGCATCTTTTTCCAATGTTGGAGCTTCTTCTTCTGCCAAGCAGTCCACTATTGTCATAAACAAGAACATAATCTGTGACCCAGTCGTGGATCATTCGGATTTATGGCAAAAATCAAAGGTAATCCTCCTTGTTCCTAATTCTTCTTTTACTCCTCCTATTGCATTTCTAGGATTTATGGTATCTCTAGAAACCTTTTTGGCAAATCTCCGTCCAGTGTTCCCCTGCAAAACCCCTAATGAAGCTATTCTCGCTTTGGGTTTGACAATACCCATTCACTACTTTAAGAAGGCTAAGAGGATGTATCAAACTCTGCTTCTCAAGTTAATAGATATCACGACTGGCTTGATAGAGTGCAAGTGCAAAAAGGTGAATTTTGGAAAAAGATAGGCATTTTTTACTTCATTTAGCTCTTCTGATACACCATCAAAATCAACCCTGCCATGATTGGAGCTTCGGTCTTTTCTAGAACAAGACTACCAATAACTATCATTTTTCTTATGGCATGATGGGTCTGACACTTTTTGATGTCTCAGCCATTACAGGCCTTTAACTAGATAGGAAAGTCATTCACCTATACCTTCAATCTCATCAAACCATAGATGTATATTCCCATAAACACATCTCTTTTTCTTCTTTTGTTAGCCTTTACCATAAAAGTCCATCCATCGTGTCGGATGAAGAACACGTTGCTTTTCTTCTCCTTTGGTTATCGGCCTATGCCTTCAGCTTAAAATCTATAAATACAGCCAAATCCCTTCAACCCTTAGCCAACAACATCTATAAGGGTACCCGAATCACCCTAAGTCAATGGGTGCTTGCTAACCTTTTCCAATGTATGAGCTAAATGGTTGACAACATTAGGGTTCAGTCAAAGAAGGAGAATATCGGAGGCCATATATGGCTGCTTTAGTTATGGTTGAATGCTGTTTTGGAGTATTATCTGTCTATTAGGCCTCCATCTGACAAGTTGGTTGGTCACATATCTGGCTCATATGGGACAAAGCTTGGTTTTTTGACATGTGATTCCTTTACGAAGGATGAGAAATGGAATTTTTCCATTTTTTCAAGATTTTTCATGCCACTGCATTTGATTCAACCAAAATAAACTTTGCCCCCTTTGTTGGACATCAGAAGGGACCCAAATGGTTCATCCGACCAATAGTGTCTAACAAAGATAATCTTTTGATTACGTTGAATTTTCTCTGTCAAAAGATCATTTTTGTGGGTGTTCCAGAAACAAAGAACACCAGTTTCTATATCCATTTGCCAAAGACAGTTGCTCAACAAATGGGCCTTTGCCAATCCATCCCAGCATCTTATTTATCTGCTCTAAGCGATCATTTTATCGATGCTTATATCTTCAAGGAAGGTGATGTTAAGGAGCTAATAATGGAGAATAACAGATGCAAGCAACCTCTCAAACTTACACCTTTTAAAATTTCATCAGGAGTGTCGAACTGTTTTGTCGATTGGTGGTTAAGATACTACCTATCATATCGTCAAAGTATCAAAACCTGCTCTAACATTCTTGTTGATACTCCTGTACAAGAAAAGGACCCGTTGTCGAAGACTAAAGGTTAGCATCTGGAGGAAATTAGGCATTTGAAAAATTTTACAGGAGAAAATGGGATCCTCGTTACGATCATTAGATTACTCAGAATGTGGAAGAAATCATAGCAAAACGAAAGCAAGAGCACAGAACTCAACATGGGTTCAAATATTTATAATTTCTTGACATTCCACTGGAACTTATTAAAAAGTTCCTTTTCTAGACCCAGTCCCATTGCCTTGTGCTTGTTTTGGTTTAGCGAATGTATTTCTTGAGGAACTGACAAGGGCAGGTAACTAAGTTTGTCAAAAGGTGCCTATCTGTCATAAACTTTTTTCAAACAAAGAATGATAGAGTTACTTTTGCTCTTCGATTTACCCCCTCTTCTAAACAAATTGATGCTGTAAAGATTGCCACTAAATTTCTCCAAGGTATATGAACCTGTTTATTCAAAGGCAATAATCATTTTCGACCACTCATACTTATGATTCTATTTGTAGCTCTCCCTTTAAAGGAGACTTTAACTAACAAGCGGCAGGTGGAGCAATTGGTCATTGTTGAGTCCAAAGAAGAAGAAGAGGAAGATAGCCAACCTCTTCAGAGGAGAAGGAGATTGGTCAAAGAAAGTAACCAATCAATGATCGAAGTGAGTGACCAACCGACTGCTGTGTCACCACAACCCGTCAAATCCAAAAAGGCAACTAGGCCTAAAAAAGAAAAGGCTCTGACAAAGAGAAAAATAGTTTTCTTTGATGTCGAATGTACCTCCAAGAAGAACAAAGCACACAAAGGCTTAGTAGCTTATGACCTAACTATTGGGTCTCAGGTATATTTTAACTGTCTAGTGTTATGGTTTGTCAGAATAAACTTAGTTGAATATACTTATTCGTTTCCTTTGTCAATATAAAGACTCAGCTTTTGAGCACTTGACTTCAATTCCTGCATATGGCGAACCAATCCTGCAGACTTAATCAAGGATATGATCCTCTGACACTTTATTTTGCACATATATTTTTTTCTTGACGGGGCTAATATGAATTTTATCTTAGGATTTGGGCCAAGAAATTTTGAGCCCAATTGTTGAAGAGTCTGTAGGAGCTCCTCAAAGCGAGGTTCGTCATACTAAAATAACTGTAGTTCCTCAGATTGATGCTCTGATAGCATCACTTGGCCCAGAATGGCCTATCAAAACCAATCAAGGAGAGTTTACTGTAAGCTTTTCTTACTAAGGAATCAGCAACTGATCCCTCTCCTTCTCAATAGGCCTCATCATATGAAGTGTCACATGAAGAGCAAAAACAAGAAAATGTGCCTTCTAGTTCCCAATAGTTAGAAAAAAGCCATTCTGCTGTCGTCCTTCCTTTACAAAGCTATTCTGCCATGCGTCTGCCATTTGTGATCAGAGACAACACATGGAGGCTTTGATGGCAAATATTTCTCCTATTTCCAGTCTAGTTTATTCGATAGTCCAAACCTAACCTGCTAGGTGTCCAAGTACTGCTGACATAGACTTAGATGCCTTAATAAACCTTTTGTCGGGTGATCAAGCTTTGCTTCAGCAGTTTCTTCTTTGGCTCCAAAGGAGTCTTAAACAGACTCGAAGGTCAAAGAGCTAGTAAAATAGTTAAAGAATTTCCTAGATTACTCTTTTGAAGTGATTGCTTTTGATGAATATTTGAGAAGCAAAAGCCAAGTCATCAGTCAGATCACAACTCCCTATCTCCTATCAAAGCCTTTACTTAACCTTCAAGGATTTTATCAATGATTTATTTGACAAAGCACTAACTTTTAATCAAGTTATCTCTTCTTATAAATAGGAGGTGTTGGAAAAAGAAATCGTCTTGGGTCAATTACGAGATTCAAAGGTTAAACGAGATTGACAAGATGATTTGATTACCAAAGGGAGAGAAAGTACTATGCAAGTAAACAACAATATTGACTAGTTAAGACATAAGCTCAACGACTTAGAAGAGAGAATCTGCAAAACCAAAAAATATTTAGAGGTGACTGAAATGCTGAAAAACATGCTTGAAAATACTATAACCCAACGCCTGGCAAAATGGTAGAAAATTAAAGAGAATGTCTAGGCCATCGCGGTTAAAGCCTAAGCTGTTGCCGAAAAGATTAAGTCATTAGAGATTGGCTATCTGATGGCTTACGTAGAGAAAGAGATATTGGCCAGTGTATGGGAACATCTACGACAGATGTAATTATGTCAGTTAGGCTTATCTGACAGATTTATATTATTATTATTTTTTATTATTGTTGGTTATTTTATTCCAACGAATTCAATTTATTTGTACAGCATTTGACAAACTCTTATGAAGTATAATTGTACACATCCTTTTTCTTATACAATTTTATATAATAAAATTCTCTATTCAATCTTTACTTTGCACATCGTCCACCTGTATTGCTTTAGGTATTTGCCATTGATTGACATTACCTTTAATTCAAAATTAACTTCGTCGAGAGCATAAATATTACCAAAAAATACTTGAGCAATTATAAATGGTCCTTCCTATTTAGATGACCATTTGCCATATTATCAACAACGTGTCTCAATAGGCAAAATTACCTTATATACTAAATCGCTTAAGTTAAAAAATTTGTATTTAACTCAACTATCATATAATTTAGCAATTTGCTCTTTTTGTCAAATTAAGTTTTCTAATGAAATTAATCTTTCATTAGTCAATTTGTTTAATTCGTCAAACATTGAATTCCAATAACTTTCAACTGATAATTCATCTTGTCTTTGGATATGAATTTACTAAAGATTAATTTCGACAGGCAATAATGCATCGTGACTGTAAACTAGCTTATACGGTGAAGTGCCTGTCGATTCCCTTGGCAAATTTCTGTATGCTCACAAAATCTGATCAAGAGTGTTATGCCAATTTCTTGGTTGTCGACCAATACGTTTTTTAATCAGGCTTATAAGTATTTTATTGATGGCTTCTATCTAACCATTTGCCTACGCATAGTATGGTGTTGACATAATTAGTTTTATTTTTCTAGTATTGGCATAATCTGTAACTTTTTGTCTAGTAAAAACAATACCTTGATTAGTCATTAGAGTTTGAGGTATCCCATACTTGCACATGATGTGATTTTCAATGAAATTAATCACATCTTGCTGGGTAACATCTTTTAGCATGATTGCTTCAACCCATTTAGTAAAGTAGTCAACCCTAACTAAAATATATCTATGTCTTTTAGACAAAGGAGGATGTATTTGGCTTATTAAATCCAAAGCCCATCTTCTAAATGGCCAAGGTTTAACAATTGAGTGTATTAAGTAGCTAGAATATTTTGTATATGGCCATGTCTTTGACACTCTTCACAAGACTTAACAAACATTATACAATATTTAACTAGTGTTAGCCAATAAAATCTTTGTCTTCGAAGGATCCATTTCATTTTTTTCCCTGCTTTGTGAGCTCTACAAATGCCTTCATGGACTTCTGACAAGGAAATATATGCCTCCAACTCACTTAAGCATTCTTCTAACTATCTATCAACAATTTTTCTGTATAATTGTCCACCCGACATTACAAAATTTAATGCTCTATATTTAAGTTTCCATTCTATGTCAGAACTTGGATTCTCTAAATAATCAATGATTGCTTTCCTACAATCATTACTTGTTTGAATGTTGTTTTGAAATATATCTCTATCTTCCAAGGGGTATAAAACTTCTCTGATTTCTATTAAATTTGTCAGAACCTTTTGAGAAAGCTTATACCCTAAGCTATTTGAGCTAAGTCATTGGCTTCTTCATTTAACTCCCTAGGAATAGGTTGGACAATCTCTTTGTCAAACTTTTTCTTCAACTTACTCGCTATAACGCAATATTTCATCAATTTTTGGCTAACACATTTATGTTGCTAAGTAAGTTGTTTGACGACTAATTGGGAATCTCCAAGTACATTCACTCTTCATGCTTTCATTTGAAAAAAGTATTTCTAATCCAACAATTAAAGCTTTGCATTTAGTATATTGTTAGAATAAGAATACTTGAGTTTAAACATAAATTTGGTTGGAGTTCCCTAAGGAGAAATTATTAATATCTTGACGCCAATCTCTTTTTTATTCATTGATCTATCAAAATAAAGACGTCATGGTCATAATCTGACAAAATTTATATCGTTATCTATATCCAAGCGAGGATGGTCAACTAGAAAGTCAGCCAATGCTTGGCCTTTGATGGTTTTTAATGGAACATATTGTAATGAAAATTTCGACAATGCAATTGTCCATTTACCAATACATCCATTAAAAATAGGTTTAGATAACATTTATTTTATTATGTCTGTCTTTGAGACCACACATATATTACATGGCATCATATAATATTTTAGCTTAGTACAAGAAAAATACAATGACAAGCATAATTTTTCAATTGCACTGTATCTTGTTTTTACATCATTCAGACATCGACTAAGGTAGTAAACGACTTTTTTGACATCTTTTTCATCATCTTGAGCCAATAAACATCCTATTGTCTCTTCAGAAGCTGAAATATATAATTTCAAAGGTTGATGTGGCATTGCTGGCATCATGACCAGAAGATTCGTCAGGTATTGCTTGATTTGATCAAAAGCCTCTTGATGACAAGGTTCCTAGACGAAATCTTGTTCAGCTTTCAGCTTGACCAAAGATGAAATGACTCTGGTCCTCCTCAACAGATTGGATATGAATGTTCTTAAAAAGTTCACTTTCCTTAAGAAAAATTGTAATTCTTTCTTTTTTGTTGGGGCGGCTGCTTCCAAATCTACTTTATTCTTATTCTTGTCCACTTCAATTCCTTTTTTATGGACTAAGAATCCTAAAAATTTGTAGCCGATAAACCAAAAACACACTTCTCTAGATACATTTTAAGGATATGCTTCCTGATTCTTTCAAAAGCCTACCTCAAATGTGTCAAATGATCTGGCTTATCTTTTAACTTGACAATGATGTCATCAATGTAAACCTCCATGAACTTCCCTAGTACATTGTGGAAGATGGTGTTCATCACTCTTTGATATGTGGCCCATGCATTCTTCAAATTGAAAGGCGTGACAACCCATTCATATGTCCTAATAGCTCCTAGACATCTGAAAGCAGTTTTCGACACGTCTTCCTCAGCTATAAAAAATTTGATTATAGCCTGCATGACCATCTACACAACTTAGAATTTCATACCCAGACGGGATGTCAACCAATATATATCTGTAATGGGCATAGGGTATTCTGTTAGCCCTAATGTATTATGCTATAAGTTTTGATGATGACAAATATGTGGGAATTATAGTATGATTTAATCTTCTTGGCGCAAATGAATGATTTAATCTTCTTGGCCCAATGTATGATTTAATCTTCTTGGCCCAATGTATGATTTAATCTTTCTTAGCCCAAATAGTATGATTTAATCTTCTTGACCCAAATGAATGATTTAATCTTATTGGCCCAAATGCATGATTCAATTTTTCTTGGCCCAAATATATTTAATGCTTTATATATTTATATATAGTAATATAAATTGATTTTTCATAAAATTTATTGGTTGTTTTAATATAATTTGAAAAAGAATGTTTTTTACTGTAACACTTTTGAAAAAGAAATTTGATTGTTGAAAAAGTATAATAAAGTTTATTGATTGTTTTAATATAATTTGAAAAAGAATGCTTTTTACTGTAGCACTTTTGAAAAAGAAATTTGATTGTTGAAAAAGTATAATAAAGTTTATTGGGTGTTGTAATATAATTTGAAAAAAAATATCTTTTACTGTAGCACTTTTGAAAAAGAAATTTGATTGTTGAAAAAGTATGATAAAGTTTATTGGTTGTTGTAATAAACTTTGAAAAAGAATACTTTTTACTGTAGCAAATTTGAAAAAGAATATTGATTGTTGAAAAAAAGTTGATAAAGTTTTTTGGTTGATGTAGAAAAGTTGAAAAATGATGATGAAGCTTACTGTAGCAATTCTGACTAAAGCAGTCACTGTAGCAGCAAGGTTTCACTATATAAAGGGGACTTCACAACACCATTTGCATCAAGCTTCAATTGTTTATTTCTCATATTATCTTGAGTTCTATTCTCTCTAAATTACTAGAGAAAAATTCTGAGCTTAATTTCTGCGTTATCTACACTTTGAGAGTGTCTACCATTATTTTCCTTAAGCCTTTAAATTTAGTTGCTCAAGGATTGGTTCCTTGAGTTAGTGTTTGAGAGAAAACACGTTGTAAGGGGGAGAGACACCCTTGAGGGAGAAAAGATCTATGTTGTAGTGGTTTGCAAGTACCCAGATTAAACTTACAATTATAGTGGAAATACTCAAGTGGTCTCTTGAGGACTGGATGTAGGCTTGGGATTAGCTGAACCAGTATAAATCTCCGAGTTTGCTTTCTCTATCCATACTCTATTTACATTTGAAGTTAATTAATTAATGCTTTGCGTTTATATTTGATTTCTACCTCAAGTATTAATTAATTTGTGTAGATTTATATTTGCTCCTTAATTGCTTGCACTATAAAATTATTCATCTTGATAAAACACTTTGATTTTCTGAATTAAATTATTATCTTTAACATAGTCCAATTTCAGAAAATCATTTTAACTTCCAATTAAGTTTTGTGAAAATTTTTATAAAACCCAATTCACCCCCCCTCTTGGGATCCAACCATTTCTTTCATATTCATCTTTAGGAGTTGCCAAATTTAAATTCCTTAAATTAATGCATACGCTTAACTTACCATTTTTCTTAACAATTGGAACTACGTTAGAAAGCTATTCGACTTACCTGGTAGTTTTGATGAAGTTAGCTTTAAGTAACCTTTCGACCTCTTCCTTGATTTTCAGCACCACTTCAGGAGCAAATTTCCTATTTGCCTATTTGACAAGCCTGCATCCTTCTTTGAGAGGTAGTCTATATTCGACAAGGTTTCTACTTAGACTAGCCATTTCGTCATAATCCCAAGTGAAGCAATCTTTGTATTCTGATATCAACATGATAAGTTCTTTTTTGAATTCCTTTGGTAGAAATGCACTTATAAAAATGAATCTTTTATTTGCTTCAGTACCAAAATTCACTTCTTCTAAAGGATCTTCTGCTTCGACATTAAGTTTCTCATCGATCCCTTTTTCAAAACCCAAAGGGCCATCATTTATAACGTAGTCTGACAAAATATCCTCCAAAGTATTGACTGCCTTGTCGGCCATATTGGCTGACAACCTGTTCATCTAAGTTTCAAGACTCATGGCTAGTGCTTGACTAATTTTTGTCGACCTTATCGATTAATTGGACACCAAATTGATCCATCAGGCAAACCTCTAAGGCTTTCTTGTTGATCACACCATTATTGTAGCAATTGGTCTAACGTTCATAGCATAAATTCTAAAGTCAATGTGAAGTTGCTGTAAGTAACAGGGACTATCATCTGCTTTGACAACTTCTACTTGACCTTCGCCATTCTATAGGATTAATTTCTGATGCACAGTCGATAGAATGGCTCCAACAACATGAATTCAATCTTTTCCCAACAATATATTATAGCTGGACTTTGTGAAAATTACTACAAAGAGGATTGATCTCTCGACTGATCCAACACAGATATTCAACATAACTACCTCGTCGGATGGGGATGATTTTCCACTAAAATTAATGACAACCATATCTATTTGAATCAGGTTAGACTCATTCTTTCCTAGCCTTTTGAAGGTGGCTCTCGGTATCAGATTGATGGCCGCTCCACCATCCACCAGAACTCTATTAGTGGGCTTTCCTTCCAATTAGCTTTAATATGTAAAGGCCACAGGTGCACCTTCTTTTGATCAGTCAGTTTTTCAAGCTTGGCTAAGTTGTTGAATCCTGTGATTAAATCATCTTCTAGGCTGTCAAATCCTGAATTTATATCATCTTCTAGATTGTCAAATCCTGAATTTATATCATTTTCTAGGAATAGCCAATCCTCCGACAAATCTTCTAAGTCCTCTTCATTCTCTCTTATATAAATCTCGTAATGAGCTTTATACTCCAGTGGTATCACAGAAATAAGATTAAGATTCATGTTTATGAGACGTTCATCTGTATATTTTCTTTTCTTGATGTCATCTTTTTCTTTGATGTCATATTCTTCTTTTTTCCAGATCGATTACATTATAATCATCATCATCTATGGATGGCTTGAGCTTAAAATAATCTTTGTCCACTGGTCCATCATCTAATCTTGGTTCTAACAACGTACTTCCCATGGCCATAATTATGTCATCCAAGTCTCCTTCTTTGTCAAAGTCTATGTCAAACTCCTCTTCATCATCAAGACCTAGAGGGTCTTTAGGATCATTAAAGGCTTTTATAATCTCGTCGGCCGACCAATCAATGTCGGTCGCATGACATTCAAGTTTGAACTTGACGAGTTGACCCCTTATTTAACTTTGGCAAGAGTTTCTCTCTTTTGCTCAACATTGGTTATGGGGTCCTTCAAGATCGCTTTAATCTTTTTGTGAGACCAATCTTCCACTACAAAAAAACTAACTTTCAGTGGCGACTTTTTGGTGGTGACTAAAAAAGTCACTACTGAAAGTCGACCTTTGGTGGAGACTAAAAGAGTCGCCACCAAAAGTCAGACTTTTGGTGGCGACTTTTGAGAGTCACCACTGAAAGTGAGATTTTTGGTGGCAACTCTCAGAGTCGCCACCAAAAGTCCAGAGTTGCCACCAAAAGTCTCACTTTCAGTGGCAACTCTCTTAGTCACCACCAAAAGTAAATTTTTTAATATATATATATATATAATTATATATTTTTTCTTATCTCTTAATCTATTAATAGTAATATATTTATTTTATGTTAAGTTAGATGTTATTTCATTTAGGTTTTATGATGTTTCTAGCTTAAAATAATTTGAACAGATTATATATATATATATATATATATATAAAATAAAAATCAGTAGGCCGTATACATGAAACACAAGTGGAGTTGTACGAGGAACAAAACCGACTCCACCAGAAAGTCATTAAAATGTTGAAGCAACTAGGAGCTCGGTCACCATTTCCTAGCACATCAGAGGAATCTCAAGGAGAAGAAGGAGATGAGGGAGGAGGAAGCTAAAATGAAAGAAAACATCCCAGGGGACTTCTTTTCTCTATTGCTCTTATATTTTAATCTTGATTAATGAATTATACATTGTGTTTGCTAGATTTTGCTATTTATTTTAATCTTGATTAATGAATTATACATTGTGTTTGCTAGATTTTGCTATTTATGATGACTGACTAATATTAACACTATAAATGAGCATTTGACAATCAATTCTTGTGTGCTTTACATTACTGTAGGATATGTGACTTTGTTTGATTTACTCAATTTTAATTGAAGACTAAATAAGTTCTCAATTCCTAGCCCTCTTTACTTTTGAATGACATATTTAAGCATTGAATGCTTCATTTTAAGTTTGGGGGTAGGAAAATATTACTGTAAAATTCACCAAAATTTTAAATTTTTTTTTGCAAATTGTTTGGTGAATTTAGGTTTGAATTGGAGAACTTTTGGTCATTCAATTTGTGCTTTCAAATGGTACAACTTATATTTTACTTGCCCTTGAAATTTTTTTTTTGAAAATAATTGAAAAGGTTAATTGCTTTTGTAATTTTATCCTATGAAAAGCCAAATATCTATGATGAAAATGAATTGCTATAGGATGGATGATTTATAGGAAATTAAAGATAATTTTAGCAATGGAAAAGATTGATTGATAATGGTTTTACTTTCTTAACTTTTGAAAAAAAAAATATTAAGCACTATAGCCAGTATTATTTAAAGTGTAAGTTTTTAGAAAAAAGTCTTATATGTATTGAATTATATACTTTATCTTAATTTTAGAACTCTAGAACTTGGTTTGTATTCTCCTAAGGCGAATTCCTAAGTGGCATATAGATAGAGAGATGATTTAGGCATTGTTTGATTTAATTTTAGCCTTGGACTTGTTTTTTTTTTTTCACCCATTTTGAGCCCTTTTTGTTGTGGAAATAATTAGAAATTGAATTTTCATTTTGGTACTTATACAAGTACACACCTGAAGCCTAAAAAGAAATTACCTACCCTTTCAAGAGAGTAAGTAGTACATAGAAAAATTCTAAAGGAAGGGAGGTTAAAAAAATGATGAAAATAAAGATGAATAAAGCCAAAATTGCTCAACAACTCAGAAAAAGAAAAATGAAAAAAAAAGGATTAAAATGACCCAAGTTTGGGAGAGTTGATACTAAAGAAAAAAATAGAAAAGGAAAAAGAAGGAAAGCTGAACCAAATAGTATAGAAATTTAGAGAATTATGTTTACACTATGCGTTATTTACTCTCTTGTACTTTGTATTTCCCTAATCCTTTTCTTCTTTTACCCTTAACCATTGGCCCTATTACAAGTAGAGAAAGACCTATTGATCTCCGTTTATATGTTGCTTACATTAATTGAGGAAGGATAGAGGATTAAGCATATAAAGTTCTAAATTTAAGTTTGGTTATATAGTTTAATAAATATAGAACTGATTCTAAATATTTGCATGAGAATTTTGTTGGCTACCCACACACACACACTTCAAGAGTCTAAGAAAATAAATTATTATCTTTCGAACTTAGAACTTGTTAGAATCGCTTTACCTTCTTGTTTATCATCTTATTTAGTGTAATTATTGAGGATTAATGTTTGGCTTTCAGGATGAATTATAGAGAGTGGTGAACTTATATTTTTATGAAGCTTTACTTTTGCTTGAGGGCGAGCAAAATCTTATGTTTTAGGGAGTGCTCACTTTATTTCATAGAGTTATCTAACCTATATTTTTATTTTCTAAATTCATTTAGTCTTTTTAATTATTTAGTTTAATTTTATAGGGAATTAGTTTTTCTTTAGGATTTATCTTATGTTTTATAATTTATTGTGTTTATTTAGTTTAATTTAGTTTAGGATATTTATTTAAATTTAAATTTAAATTTATTTTGGCTAGTTTCTTTTAGGATTTAATTTATGTTTAGGATTTTAAAAAAATGATTTTTATTTTTTTCTTTTTTCTTTTTTATTTATTATTCTTTAGACATGATGTCTTTTAATTTTTTGAATTTAGATTTGAAAGAGATTGAAAAAGAGATTTTCACGGAAGGGACAAAAGAAGAATACACTGGAGAGAGAAAACAGAGAGGCAATTGGACGCAGAAGATTTACTTAAGGAGCTTTGGAGACAATTGGGACTCACATCATCTTCTTCTATTCTTCATCTTTTCTTTATTCTCTTTAGCTTAATGGCAAAACTCATGAATTATGTTATTGTGGATGTTTTATGTACTATAAGTAGCTAAATTCCTATTGTCAAGGGGAAGTAGCTTCCCTTGAATGCTGTAATTGAATTTTCTTATGTTAATCTAAGTCTATTATCTTATTAAGCGATTATTTCTGTACCTATTGCTTTTTCAAATTTGGCCACTTGAGAATTGAATTAGGGTTCATGTAGGGAATTGGAAAATTCATACATGAACATGACTATTGAAATTGTCATAAATTAATTTAATCTAGGAATAGATAAATTGTTTGTGTGATTGTGCCTGAATTCAATTGTACTTATTGCTTTTACTTGATTAAATTAGTCTAAGTAGTTAGGAAATTTAATTATGTTAAGAGGCTTAATTAGCCAAGGGATTGAGTTTTAACTAGAATTGATAATTTAACCATTAATGTAGAAATTTAGAACTTAGATTAAAATAAAAATTCAGATTATAGTTAGATAGGTTAGTGAAATCGGATCTCTAATGATTTGATAATTTGCAGATTCTATATACTTTCTTTAGTTTAATCCTGTGACTCTTCTGTCAATTATTAGTAATTTAGTTTATTTTAGATAAATTAATTTAGACTGGTTCAGTTTAATCTCACATTAAAAATTGATCGTCTAGATAGCGTAGAAATAGCAAAATCGGTATTTGATTACTATAATCGTCGTTGGATCAACTCTCTACTATAACCAGAAACAATAAGCACATTTTCAAGTCATTTCTGTCAAGACAGTCGTAACTCAACCAAAGTTTTTTCATAGCTGGATTCATGGCTGGATTTTCTATAATCTTCTCTTGCAATTCAGATAATTGTCAAAAGAAGTTTTGGTACTGTAGTGTAGGCCTTCTTTTGACTGTTTCTGGACTAGTATTCTCAAGCTTCGCTTCAAAATGGGAAAGTAAGGTCTTCATCTAAGTGATATTTAGGTTGATATCTTGGAGCAGAGAATCGATGTCGGTGTTGCGGACATCAAATTTGCGATGACGGCAATGCAACTTAGTCTATTGGTCATGCAATTTCTCTTCCCACTCCTTCATTGCAAGGAATTTACCTTTCATGTTGTTCAGGTTCTCTTTAATGATGTCATCTAATGAATGTTCTTTGTTGGTTTCGATAGTCTTTGTAAGGCAATTCAGCAGTGTGGGCATAGCTTTCACTAGATTTGATCGAATCAACATTTTCAGAATACAAGAGCTACCAACCAATGAGAAAGAACTTGAAGATGGAGAGGGGGACAAGGAAAGTTAAGAGAGAGAGAGAGAGAGAGAGGAAGAAACAGAAGGAGAGTGCGAAATAGAAAGAGAGACCATAGAAAGAGAGAGACGCTTTGAGAGACTGAGGGAGAGAGAGAAGTAACCGCAGTTTTTTTAAATTATTATTAACATGATAGATGATATTTATACGTCAGTCAATATTTTTTTGTTAATTATTTTAACGATGTTAAAGAGAGAGATATTTATAAAAAATAATAAAATATGTAGAACATATTTAATTTTAAAAAATATTAAAGACATAAATAAAATTCAAAGTAAAAATTAAGGACGTAAAATATAATTTTGTCAAAAACAAATAACTAAGACAACCTTACAATCACATTAGCTTTCAATTTCACGGGCAAGTTCTTATCTTTTTCTTCTTTCTTCTTTCTTCTTTCTTGCTTTATGCAAGTCTTCTTCTCCTTCCATTAAGTGTTGCAAACTGCCCAGTTTGTTGTCACTATTCTTTGATGGAATCTGAATCAGTCTCTATAGGCGAAATACTTGAACTCTTTGAAAGAAGTAGAGTCATCAGGCATAACAACTTTTATCCTTTATGAATTTCGAGACATCGGAGATAAGTTGGAGGAGAATAGTTTGTTCTCAACCACCAATAAATTTGTCTCACCACTACATGATCTTAATGACACACTGGACGAGTGGCGAGTCTCCGTGACTCATCGCAAGTGCATCAAGAAAGTGTTCCATAAGCCAGATTTCATTCAGAGGAAAAATAAGCGATTGTTTGATATCACAAATTGTCTAGACAGCCTGTTTAACACACAAGTCCAACGTTCTTTTAGCTCATCGATATTGGACCTAACAAATTCCCCATGGGAACTATTCACAATCTATGAACCCCGCTCATCTATGTCATCTGAGATTATGAGTTTCTAGAAACACGAAAAAGGGTCATTGGCTTGTCTCATTAGGTGAAGGATTTAAGGCCAATGGGATTTATGGGATGAATGGCATGGGAAAGACTACACTTGTTAGAGAGGTGTTGCAAAATTCAACTGTCCGTGAAAAATTCAAGCATATGATATGCTTATTGGACATAACTTTCGAGGATGAGGTAGATGTCAAGATTGTAGACTATTTGTTATTTTATATTGGACATGATGTTGATAGCTTGTGTTGTCTTGCAATGTTTTGCCTATGGAACAACTCGAGCTTAAATTACAGGGTTTAGGAAATTATATTGTAGTGTTTGATGATGTGTGGGATTGTAATGATTGGTTCATTGATTTATGCCATAAATTGGGTGAACCTAAGAAAATGGATCCAAAGTTGGAGTTGGATTGTGCTGTGATAGTAACCAACAGGATAAAGAAAGTGGCTGAAAAGATGCTAGATTATGAAGAGAAATTGATTCATCTTAACCCTTCGGAAAATTATAAAGAAAATGGCAAGTTTCTAGAAGGCATTGTAAAGCAAAATATGGTAGATGCAAGTAATGCAAACGTGGTGGGTTAAATTGTTCGTCATTCTCATGGTCTTCCTCAAGTTGCTAAGACGCTACCAAGCGTCATAGCTAAACCCATATCCTACCAGGCTGGACAAATATCTTGATTTCTTGTTCTTGTTATTTTAAGTCCTCTGTGCTTTGTCCAATTACTGTTTTCTCCGGGTTGAAAGAAGTAAGAGTTTCAATGTTCTAAATTATTCTTTGTTTGTAGATTGCAAAGTGATTTCAATTTATTCCAATAAAACAAAAGCAAGGTAAAATATAATGTAATAACCTAAGTTAATTTGGAATATGTAGAAAATTTTATTGGGAATAAGAAGAAGTGAATTAAGGGTTTGGAGGACTAGATGTAGGGAAAGTTGAAGAAAAAGGGTGGAATAATTAAATTTTAGTGGTGCAAAGTGCGTAGCTTTAATTTGGAAATTTTGAGAAACTAAAATGGTAGTCAGTGGAAATTTGTGTATCTATAACATGTCTACATTCAAAAATATTTTTAAAAATCTATTAATATTCCCATTTCTTCTTACTTTTTTTTCCTTGTTCTTTTCTTTCCCTTCCTTTCTCTTTCTTCCCATCTTCACGCATTCAGAACTAGCTCCACCACCATTCTTCATTTCTTCTGCTTCTTTTGAGCTTCCACCTTCCTGGACCATTTCCACTTCTTTAGAGATTTCAAGTGGTTTCCAGCTCTAGTGAATAGCTATCACATCAAAAATGAAGCAAATGAGGAGGTTGTTGTGCCTTGAGAATCAAATAGTCAAATGTGAAGGGACGATCTCACTGCTCAATCTGCCTTGGGAATAAGGTTGCGTGCACTGCATCATATGTGGGTTGGGAAATCGAGAAAAAAGAAGGCAAAAACCTGATAGCTATATTTGAATTAAAAAAAGTTTTTTAGTTTTTATATTTAATATAAAAATATATATTTTTTTAAAATAAACATTAATTTTTAATTTATTAATGTAAAATCTAAAAATATATATTTAATTACTACCGAATCGACTACAGTTGAACCAATAAATTTTAAACTGGTGTCTTTATCATACAATCAATTTATTAAATAAAATATTATGTAATCAATTATGTAAAATAATAATACAAATTTAATAAAATATATGAACTAATCTATATATAAATATATAATTTGTCTTTAATATAAATTAAATATTTATAATTGTATATACTAAAATTTAAAAAATTAGAGCGGTCATTGAATCAGTGAAGACATTAATTTAAAGTTTATTGGTTCAACTATAGCCAAACCGTGGTCGAACCAGTAATAATTAAATATATATATATATATATATTTAAATTTTATATTAATAAATTAAGAATTAATGTTTATTTTTTTAAAAATGTTATATATATATATATATAATATAAAAATTAAAAGAAATTTTTTTAATTAAAACATAGTCAATAACTTTATTGTCTTCCTCTTTCTCAATTTCCCAACTCACATATGATGCACTACACGCAACTTTTCTCTCGAGGCACGTTGAGCAGTAAGCTTTGGAATCGGATCCCTGCTCTTTGTCTACTAAAGAGCAAGGTGCTCTTCTACTTAGCCATGGTTTAAAAATTGTGACAAAAAGTGTTGTAGAACAATCGTTGCTAAAAGTTTTAGCAACGGATTTTTAGCAACGGTTTTAAACAGTTGCTAAAGTTTTATCCACAGTTTAGAACACCCTACTCCTCGATAAGCAAAGAGCAAAAGGGATTAGGGTTCGTGAGCTTCTCCCTTCACATTTGACTATTTGTATATTATAAATTTAATTATATACTAACTATCCTTTGATTACTATGTAGAACAACAACAATAATTGTTCTGAAAAATATTATATTAGAAAAGTTTAACTTTTTAAATATTTTATAGAATACTACCATAAAAATAATGCTAAAAGTCTAAATCACAATTCTCACTACTTTCCATTCATCGAGTACTTTACTCATCGCCAACAATAGTTGGTCACATAAAAATTATATTACAATAGTTAAAATTTTTAAATATTTTGTACAAGATTACCACAAAAGAATTCTAAAACTTATATCAAATTCACATTACTTTCTCTTCCTTGATTACTTACCCATTACCAACAATAATTGCTCTCAAAAAAATTATATTAGAATAGTTTATCTTTTTAAATATTTTCTAGAAGACTAGTATAAAATAAGACTAAAAGTCTAAATCATAATTCACATTATTTCCTTTTCTTGGAGTACTTTACCCATCACCACCACCACCAACAACAACAAAGCCTTATCACACTAGATGAGGTCGACTATATGAATCGCACAACACTGTTGAGCTCTATCAATGACCAGCTATTTAGGAATCTCATTCATTAAAAGATCTCGTTCAATGACTTCCCCAAGTATCCTTTTTGGTCTTTCTAAGCCTTTTTTCGCAAGACTCCAAACTATCTGCTCAAGCCTCCTTACTGGCTCCTTCAACTGTCTTATTTGAACATGACTATACCACCTTAAACGATGTTCTATCATTTTCTCCTCAATAGGTGCCACTCCAACTCTACTTCATATATAATCATTACGGATCATGTCTCTTCTTATATGATCACTCATTCATCTCAACATCCTCATCTCTGCTCCCTGAATTGTGTTCTTGTTGTCCTTTCACTACCCACCATTCACTCCTATATAATATTGCCGATCTTATAGGCATACAATAAAACTTCCCTTTAAGCTTATTAGGTATTTTCTGGTCACATATAACTCTTGATGATTTTCTTCATTTCATCCACCCAACTTGTATACTATGTGTAACATCCCTATTCATTTCACCATTATCTTGTGTAACTGATCCCAGATACTTGAACTTTAACACTTGTGGTATAACGTGGTCTCTACTTTTAACCTCCAACTTATTTCTAGCTTTCCGTTTTTTAAACTTGTAATGTATATATTCTGTCTTACTCCTACTCAAATAGAAACCCTTCGATTCCAAAGTATACCTCTATAACTCAAGTTTAGAGTTAATATCTTCCATTGACTTCGTCATGAGGACAATATCATCCGTAAAAAGCATGCATTTGGGGATTTCATCTTGAATATGTTCTGTCATAATGTCTAAAACTATGGCAAACAAATAAGGGCTCAAAGATGATCCCTGATGCAAGTCAATCTTAATGGGAAAATCTCTAATCTCCCCTCTAAACGTTCTCACACTAGTTGATGCCCCTCATACATATCTTTTATAGCTTTAATGAAAGCAACATGAACACTTTCTTTTCCATAGCTTTCCACAAAACTTCTCTTGGTACTCGATCATAAGCTTTTTTCAGATCAATAAAAATCATTTGCAAGTCTTTTTATTTACTTCGATACTTTTCCATCAATCCTCTTAGGAGATAAATAGCTTACATAGTAGATCGCCTTGGCATAAAACCAAATTAATTCTTAAAAATACCTATCTCAATTCTTAACCTATGTTCAATCACTCTTTCCCATAATTTCATAATGTGACTCATAAGCTTAATCCTTCGGTAGTTTATGCAGTTCTAGATATCCCCTTTATTTTTATATATAGGCACTAAAGTGCTTCTTCTCCATTCCTCAAGTATTTTATTGGACTTTAAAATCTCATTAAATAGATTAGTTAGCTAGATAATTCCCTCTTACCCCGAAAACTTCTAGACTTCAATAAGGATACTATCAGGGCCAACGACTTTACCAATATCCATTCTCCTAAGAGCTTCCTTGCCTTTCCAACCTTAATCCTGTGATAAAAAGCCAATTTTTGTTCATCCTCTTGGGTTGTTAAATCATCCATATCACTAGTTGATCTTACTCCGTCATTAAAAATCTTGTGAAAATAACCTTCCCATCTATTTTTAATATCTCCATCTGTAACCAAAACTTTTCCTTCTTCATCCTTAACACATCTTACTTAATCCAAATCTCTAGATTTCCTTTCTCTGTTCTTCACAATTTTATAAATCTTTCAATCCCTTTTTTTCGATCCTAAGTCCTTATAAAACTTTTCAAATGCTTTAGTTCGAGCTTCACTTACTACTTTTTTAATCTCTTTGTTAGCCTTCTAATACCTTTTCCAATTTTTTGTATTATTGCACAAATGTATAGCTTTGAAACATTCTCTTTTATATTTGGTGTTCTCTTGAACGCTCTCATTCCGCCACCAATATTTCTTATCTCTTTGACCAAAATCTTTTGATTCTCCTAAAAGTGCTTTAGCAACTTTCCTAACCCTCTTGGTCATTACATGCCACATGATGTTAACACTTTCTTGCAACTCCCAGGCTCCTTCCTCCAGTAGTTTCCTCTTAAAAGTTTGTTGTTTCTCTCCCTTTAGCTACCACCATTTGATTCTAGGGTTCATCACCTGTCGATACTTTTGTTTTCGATCCTCAATGAGCACATCAAGGACCAAAGCCCTCTATTGAGTTGCCACGGGTTCCCCAAGGATCACTTAACAATTTTTACATATTTTTCTATCTAGATTCCTTACCAAAAAGAAGTCAATCTGTGACTTTCAAGCTCCACTCTTATATTCGAAAATTTAACTTTTTAAATATTTTATAGAAGAAAGAAAATGAATGCAATATATAAGTACCATGACGTCTGAAAAAAAAAAAGTTAACGACAATATCAAAAACTCATAATAACATTTTTCATATATTTTTTGAAAATTAATTTTTTAATGTCTGCTACTAAATATATCTTTTATTAGTTATTTGTCTAGAGTATTGAATATCTTTAATATCTTATTGTGAAAAATCATTACATGTTACAATTAAGGGTCGACAACAAAAAGATTTGAAGATTTAATCACTTTATAAAGAAGAAAAAATGTTGAAATATATATATTTGTTAATATAGTGTATGAAAAATGTTTAATAATTTATAAATTTTTAAATACAAATTCATAAAAAATAAGATTAATTATAATTAATTTAAAACTTTTATATATAATCTTTTACATTTTTTAAATACTTACATTAGGTTCCCTGCATGGCACGTACGGGTCATGTTCTAGTTAGGACAAAGACAATGCTCCTCCATGAACTTAAAATTAAATGCTAAAGGGCCAATAATGTGTCGGCAGCATCTGAAAGCCGAACTCAATTAAGAAAATTGGTAAATTAAAATAGACAAGAAAGCATACTCCTAGCCCAACATCAGAAATTAATTTCTAAAATATGCAAAATGACTCAAATTTTAGCGCTCATATATTATATTGCCAGATGAATTAAAAAATTATAATATTTCCTTTCAAAGTTCATATGGGTTCATTTATATTGCAATAATAATTGTGCTGGAATAAATTTTCATTTTAAAACATGGTGAGAGTATTCCTTATTAATTAGGACATTAGGAAAGGGACACTTTACAGGTAAGTCAAAATAAAGTGTCGTTTGCCAAAAGTTAATTTATACGCAAGGGGGCAAATTTGAAACTAATATAATTTTTTTAAAAAAAACTAAATTGTGAAAATCATTATCTTTGGGGATCAAATTAGTAATTTGCTCTAATTAATGCATAAAGTAAATTATACTACTCTCCCCTAAATTTTTCCAAAATATTCGCCTCTCTTAGTTTAAATTTTAAAATATACATTCCCTGCAAGTTTTTTTTTTTTTTTGGTTTTGTGGAAAACGAAATGTATTAGAAATAGAGTCATACAAAAGGCAAGTAAGAAAACTAATAACAAACATAGGCAGAAAGGAAAGAAGCTAACATCCATATAAGTCTGTTACATTAGATTCATTAACAAAAGCAGGAACTGAAGCATAAGTTCTTCGATGAAGGAGTTCCACTCTAGCTTCCTTTGCCATTGCATCCACACATCTGTTTTGAGTTCTTGAAATTTTTGTCAAATTATATTCTTCAAAAGACTGGAGCAATTGCCTGCAGTTTGACAACATATATAACACCAAGGGGTGGAGTTTACTGAATTTTTTTGTTGTAAGCATGAAAATTTCATGACAGTCTAGCTTAATCTCAATTTTTTTGATACTTTGTGAAGAATCTATATGTAATCCAATCTGTAAAGCCTATGCTTCCGCCAAATATATTGAGCCTATTCCAATAAATTTCGCAAAGCCTAGTATCCACTCTCCTTTTGGTCTGACCTATCACTCCCCTAGTGGCCATGATGTTACTTTTCATTGAGTCATCAACATTAAGTTTGCACCATCCAATATTAGGTTTTTTCAAAGAAAGACCAGTAGTACGAGAACTTACATTTGTTAAATGAAGAGTGTTACTGACAGAGTTTTAAGAAGAAAACCAATATTATGCTGCTCTTGATTTTATCAGATTTGTGATCTTAGGAACTTGAAAAGGAATGTTCTGAAATATTTTTTTTGTTTCTTGCAACCCAAATGCTCCTTAGAGCATAAAAGAAGATAGTTTTCCAACAGATTTGTAAAAGGAATGACAAGTATTTCTGCTATTTACAAGAAGCTAAGATTTTTAGTTTGTCAAGACCAAGTTACGAGGTGAGTTCAAATTTTCCCAAATTTGTTTCACTAGCAAATATCCCTAAGTGCATTGTTGGAAAGTTACAAAGTGAGTTTCTGAGTTACAGTTACAAAGCGAACAGAGGTCAGTTGTATATCCTAGAATTTTATGGAGAGTTGTCTTTGTAAGGAGACCTTTAATGCAGGCTTGCCAAATGGTATCTAGATTAAAGTGTATATTTTAAACCTAGAAGGAGATGTATTTTGAGAAACTTACGTAGAAAGAGAGTGTAATTTCCTCTAATATATATCATGTCACTACAAAAAACAAAAATTGACAATTTTTTACTGCTAAGAATTGCACCACATGGTGGTTAAAAAACCGTCGGCAATGCATGCATCAACACGCATTTGTCGATAATTTTTTTCCATTGCCGTTATAACCACTAGGCAACATTTGCATGCAGTATTATCCACCGCCAGTATAACCGTGTGGGCCACATTTCCCAGCGGTTTTGTTGTAATCTATGGCGGGTTTTGGAAAAACTTTTTTTAAAAAAAAAATGTGTATTTAGCTTGTTTTATTGCAGTGGTGCTATAACTGCTGCTAAATGCAACACGTCGTATCTTAACCATCGCTAGTGATGTATTTTTTTATAAAAAAATGATTTTTTATTTTTATCATTTCTAATTTTAATTAATATACTTATTTGATGAATATATAATTTAGCAATAGTTCCTTATTTTTATTTGTACCATTTCTAAATTTAATTAATATAATTATTTAAATTATCACAATCATAAGTAAACAATGCAAATATTATAATTACTGAAACAAATGTCATACATATTTAGTGTAACTAACATAAAGTGACCAAAAAACATACATATTCTTCAAATTATATAAACTGAATATAATTTATACAAAATGTTCATTAGCAAAAGTCCTAGCTATTTCTCTGACCATTTGAAGGAAGAGCGTAGTTCGATGATGATGATGGCCATACCTTTTCCTGAAAAAAATATTTTATATAACATTAAGTTAGAAAATAAATATATTAATAAAGATTTACAAATGTTAGATATTTATAAACAATTTACCTCATTATTTACTAGTGAGGCAAACTTTGACGGTATTGGTCGGTTACTATAAAAGTCTTTCATAATGCATTGCAGCATATTCTCTAAATTATGTATGCGTTCATTGTTAGATTGCTCCACACGCTGCAATTCAGACTTAAATTCTTCACGCATTTTCTGAATATCAACAGTAGAATCAACCTCAGGTGGCATATTCATTCCAAGAGAACTGCTGAAAACTTGAGATGTTGTAGAGCCAAACCCTAAGCTTCTAACTCTAACTAGGTGCTCCGCACCTAACACTTGTGCCAGAGAATATTGCTAGCCAATAGTTGAGGAAGAACCCTCTTGAGACTCCATTTCTAAATTTTTTTCCTACAAGCAATATAACTAAGTTAGTAATTTAATAAAAGAAATTAATGAATTAAGTTAATATAAATGTTTCAAATTTACACTAATAATCATGCCTTGTTCATTAACATATGAACCATCAATTCTTTTATGAGTCTCAATGTATAAAGCACCACGACTAATAGGCATCCCGGTTTTTGTTACCTAACATTTATTAAATAGATAATGTTATTTTTAAATCATTCAATTGTTTAAGAAATTAATATTGTCTTACCATCTCATGATGTTTCCTAGCGTTGCTTCTAGAGCCTTCTGTATGTGGAGT
This sequence comes from Biancaea sappan, assembly GCA_037074585.1. Lineage (NCBI taxonomy): Eukaryota > Viridiplantae > Streptophyta > Magnoliopsida > Fabales > Fabaceae > Biancaea > Biancaea sappan. The sequence goes on from CM073495.1 coordinate 4,112,486, forward strand.
TACCAGCTTCTTTCTATTTGCAATATTAATTTCAACCATTTTCTGTAATTCAATAAGACCAAATCAAAACCCAGTATTATAAAAGATAATTCAAGGCTCTTAATAAGGGAGCATCATTAGAGCCCAAGTTTCTCAATGAGCAATAATAATGGAGCATACAGTAGAGACATTGCCTTCTTCCCTGGACCATAGAAAATCTAATCACATATCTTTTCTAAAAATTAATCTATGAAGCATAGACACAAATAGTACATGAACTTCACCATTTAATATTCAGACCACAAACTATGAGAGATAGAGCAAAAAGGTTATTCAATTGATGTGGATTGTGGAACTTCACCATTTAATATTCCATGTGATGTACTCAGCAATGTTAATCTAAAACTATTTTCACTACAAAGAAATTCACTTTTGGTGGCGATAAAGGTCTAAAAGTCACCACCAAAGGGTCTTGGGTGGCGACTATACTTCTTACCAAAGTTGCTGCTAAAAGTTCCGCCGCTAAAAAGTTTTTGGTGGTGATTAAAGGGGTCGCCACCAAAAGTCATTTTTGTTGCCAAAAAAAAAATTTGAACTTATTGACGGCAACTTTAGTTGCAACTGAAGCTCACCTTCAAAGGTTACCTTCTGTGGTGACTTTAAAAGTCACCACCAAAAGTCATTTGCCACTATTATTAGACCCGAACTAGTTTGATAGGTCGACCAGAGACCCAGCAATCCAGTCAAGACCTAGTTGACCTGTGCAATTCTTGGCCGGCCCACTGACACACAGCCCCTGTGTGACTTATTTTTTATGTGTAATATTCAAGTTTATTTGAAATTAAACCAAACACATGCATACCTGAGATTCGAACCTGGGTCTTTTGCTTTCAACCATACATGTTTTTCCATCTTGCCACTGCTTCATTTGTGTTATATAAGGGCAAAATATTATATATATATATATATAATCTGTTAAAATTATTTTGAGCCTAAAACCTCGCAAAACCAAAATGGAACAATATCTAACTTAACAAAAAATAAATATATTATTACTAATAGATTAAGAGATAAAAAAATATAATTATATTTATAAAATTACTTGGTGTGAAAATTTTCAAAACAAGAAAAATTAAAGAGCATAAACAAAAAATTTTATATAATCATTTAATATCATCAAGAAAAATTATGGTTTTAACATTTTAAAGTGTAAAAATTGTATATAATTTATTCACTCTGAACCAATGACCCAGTAACTCGAAGGCTACTTCGAGTCAATGATATAAGAAAATTGACTTTCAATAGCAATTATGAGAGTCACCACTGAAAGTTTGATTTTTGGTGGTGACTATTAGAAGTCGCCACCAAAAATTTGACATCTATTAATTTTTCCCCCAAAAAAAAAGGCTTTTGGTAACAACTATATGAGTAGCCATTAAAAGTTCTACTTCTATTAATTTCTCAATAAAAAAAAAATTCATTTTCAGTGACAACTTTTGGGAGTCGCCATTGAAAATTTGACTTTTGGTGGTGACTATTGGGAGTCGCCACTGAAAGTTCAACTTGTATTAATTTCTCCAAATAAAAAATTGACTTTTTGTGGCGACTCTAGAAGTTGTCACAAAAAATCGACTTTCAGTAACGACTCCAATAGTCGCTACCAAAAAGTCAACTTTGTTGTAGTGTTTATTAGACAAAACACTAATATAGATCATCAACAACAATGGGAATCCTCTCTCTCTCTGATTAAAAAAAAAAGGGATATTTTAGCCACAATGATGTAGAATGCTAAAACAAACTTAAAGGATATCATCCATTAATTAGCTAGTAAAACACAGACTCACGTATATGTGTTACATTGCACATGATTTATCTAAACCAATCAAGTTCAATGCCTACTGGATTTTTGTCCACTTATTTCCAAGAGAATAAGCCATGCTTGCAAGATAGTAGGACAATACTAGATTATGGTGCCAATACAAATCATAACAACAGTCAATCTTCATTATATGTATCCATCAAACTATCCAACAAACATATACTATTCAGCATGTATACAGATTTAAAATCCAGCAAACTATTAACTCAAATTATCAAGCTATCCAGCAAATATCCAGCAAACTACCCAACAAACATATAAAATGGTTTAATAAAACTATCTAGCAAATACTATCCAGAATATTAACATGTATATATTAACACGTATACAGATTTAGAATAGACAGTACCACATAGTCCAACAAACTATCCATTAAATACTATCCAACATGTCAAAAAAGCATTTAATAGATAGCTACATGCAATACTTTTGTCTAAGATGAGAATTGCTAAGATGAGAATTGCGTTAAAATTTAAAAGAAAAAAAAAACTAACCTCTGTTGAACTTTCTGCAGCAATGGTAGATAGTTCGAAGTTGTTTACAACACAATCAACCTTGGCTTTAAGTTCGTCTATTAATGAAACCCAAACAGAAAAAGTAATTATATAGTTCGTATCTATGCTTATTCAACAACCTTGTATAATACATATATATAAATGATATTGTACTTATATAAATTAATAAAAAAGCCAGAATAATAATTTCATACGTTTCAAAAAAATTAAAGTTGTTTTTGTCTTGAAAATTATATTGACCTTAGTCAATTTAAGTTTTACAATAAAATAAAAAGAAAAATTCTAGTCTTCAATATAATTATGCCTAATTTTGAAAATCCTCAAAGAGCATGTTCAATCAAGAACATGTAATTAGGTGTACCATTTCATTTCATCATTAAAAAGAAAGTATTGTGAGGGAGTGTGTGTTGTATGCATGATTTTTTGCAAAGTAGTAATAATGAATTAATTATAATCAGGATAACAATATATAAAATATAATACGTTGAAGCCATCTGATTTTTTCTTATCTTCTTTTTTTTAAAAAAAAAAAAAACATTCTTGATTGTAACTAAAACATGTATAAAAACGTAAATGAAGAAACATAGTGTTTATATATATACCTTGATTTTCGTTTAGGTATTTTATGGTAGCGTTCAGGTTCTCTTGCCAGTACTTTTTAATAAATATGACATAAACTGCCTTCAATTTTGACGTCTTCAGAGACCCCGTCACAAATGTCTTCATCTTTGGAATGCCCTCTACCCTAACCATTTGTAACTGAGGGAATTCAAATTCAAAATCTTGTTCACAGAAGCTCGTGAGATTTGGCAGATGTTTGAGTATAAGGCACTTCAATTTCTGAAACACTTTTTTACTGTTTCCTCCTCGACCCTGAAGAACTTGTACCAAATTTTGACATCCATATAATTTTAACTTTTCCAAAGCGTGAAGGTTTTCAGCCACTGAAATGGAGAATAATTTTTGGATGCTGTTGCATCGGATGATTCCAAGTGATGTCAAATTTATAAACACTGGAATTTCAAGTATTCTAGGTAAGTCACTCAGTACTAGCTCGTCTAATATAGACGGTAATTCCAATACCAATTCAGTCTGGGCAATTGGTTTAAATGTGTTGAGCGTAGGACAGTCTGCTATTCTCATTTCTACCAATGATGGAAATCCAACCATCTCCAGCAAGGAGCTTCGAAGCATTGGCAGTTTTTCAAGAACAATAGATTCTAAATGAGGGAGAATCTTGACATCTATTATTTGTTCTCCTGTTTCCATGAAAATTTCTTCCAAAATACTACACTCACAAATCTCTACTTCTTTCAGCTTGGTGAAGGGTAATAACTGCAGGTGTTTAAGAGAGTCACAGCCTTTCAGTTGTATAATCTCCAGGTTTTGAGCATACATGACAGAATTATTTCCAATTAATTGAAACACATTACTCAATGAACTGCAGTTTCTCACAACGAGTTTCTTCAACTTCTCCAACCTTGGCAATGTACTAGAGGGGAAGATATACTCCACATTGCTTAAGTTACCCAACTCTAACTCTTTAAGCTCACAGAATGATTCCGTAGAAATGCAGCCCTGCCATATCTCATAAGTTTTGAGGCCCACAAGCTTCAATGACCGCAATTCTGGGTACACATCCTGCAAAAAAAGAGCTTTAAAATTAAACTAATTGAAATATTCTCCAATTCTCACTCATTTAATATTTTGAGCTAGGCCTCAGTAACTAAAATTGTTTGTTAGAGTCATGTTCACAGAAACCCAAGAATTATGTCACTTGTCCAATTTCATATGCATCGACATCATTTAAAATGTAATTAACATAAATGACAAAAGCATGGCCTCCATACCATTGGTTAAAATTAACTTTAAATTATAGTTGTAGTTTCCATTTAAAAAAAAAATCTTACTGACAATATGACAGAGTCATGGGGAATTGCTGTTTACACATATTTGATATTTCATAACAATAATTATGTAGATATGTTAAAATTATTTACGTGCATGCTTGCCTTGGGGTTTTCCCAAAGGACTCAACACGTACGTAGATTGACTAAATGTGACATAACCAAATGAATCTAAGACAAAATACAATAAAGTAGGTTTGCTGACAACATACCACAATCTTATTCTTCACTGGAGTAGATGAATCTGGTGCCTGCACACTTAAAAATCCAGTAGTGAATGCATTCATCTTAGGACAGTGCTCTATGGTCAAACTTAGCAGATTTGGAAATCTAAAATTCAAGTTTTGTGAGGTAAACTTGATAAAATTTGGAAGGCTCAGGAGATGAAGATTCTTCAATTTGGGAAACCATCTTCCCTGATTTTCCGTCTTCTCTCCTACGTTGATGGTCGCCACTTCTTCTATCATCTCACACGAATCCAAGTATAATTGCTCTAGTAGCACAAGGTTTTCTACTACAGCAGTGGAAACTAGATTTTTAAGCAAGCCACATTTGATGATTTCCAGTTTAACTAGTCTTCGGAGGTGAATAATTCCACTTGGATCCTTGTTCCATAGGCAATTCAAGTTTGGAAGATCTGACATTATCATTGTGTTTAAATTGGGCAATCGCCCATTCCCTTCCGGATCAAAGCCTTCAAGGTTGAAAACTTGTTTTAAGTCTTCGCATTTTTCTACTGTTAGCCGCTCAAGCTTTCGTGAACTCCTAAGCAAAATGGCCACAAGACTGTTTAACTCATTATCACACCGCGTGGCCTCTAGCGTCTTCAGTTCAGTGAAAAAGAAAAGCAAAGGCGGCATAGTAATATATTCTTTCAAATGGTCGGAATCTTCGATTGTAAGATTAGTAGGCAACTCATCCTGTCAAATGATGCCACTTTCAGAAAATAATATTCACTGCTCAGAATTAGAAGATTTCAAGGTGTATAAGTAGTATTATTTAACAAAAGGGGAAAAAATGGTCGATAAGAGTTCATATTGGATTTACTATGTACCTAAAAAAAAAAAGGTTAAATGCAAGAATTATATTTATTATTGAATATAAAATATGAAGTAATTAAGTATTTAATTTGCACGGACTGTTTGAATATCGAATAAGCATACCTAACTACATTAGTTTCACATTAGTCATGCTAAGCCATAATATTCTTGAATAATTGGATTAATATTTCATTTTATTATGAAGGCATGCAAGAGAAGATAGAAACATGGGAGAGAGCGCTTACAGTATATTTGAAGAGGTAAGTAGCGTTGGTCGTAGGATCTTCATTTTCCCACGGACTGCAGTCAACCACCTCCACTGACCTCAGGAGAGTTCTGTCCACCACTCCCAATGTAAATTCTTCAATATAAGGACACTCGACCACTCTTAATTTTTTCAACGAGAGCCATTCAACGGTACAATTAGTGGGGCAGAATTTAGTAAATTCAGGCAACTTTTCAAGAATTAGAGTGACCACCTGAGGAAATTCAATAGCATGTGCAATTGCTGTTACTTTCGACAATCCTATCACGCTATGTATATTGCACGAAATTATCTCAAGCTCTTGGAGAGAAGAAAGACTTTGTGCTACTGATGATGAAAACAGATATTCCCAATTGTCGCATCCGTACAGTTGCAGAGATATTAGATGCCTAAAGTTAATCTGGTGATCATTCCACCGCTTTTTCACTTGAGTACGGAGATTCAGCTTCAGTGGTAGCGACGGGATTATAATTATCTGAGTTTTTGTGTCCAATGTAATTAGGACAAAGGTACGGACAAGAAGAGAAACCGACGTAGTTGATTTAATATTATGCTATTATATCAGTATCTTAAAAAAAAGAAAAAGTTACGAGAAAGAAGAGAAAATCTCAAGATTTATGTACCTCTTTATAATTTGTAATTGAAGTAGTCTGTGAATGTAAAGTAAATGTCAATTTAGGACAGTCTTCAATGGTCACTTGGTTCAGGCGAAGATTGAGTAGAGGAACAGCTCCTGAACAAAAATTCTTGAGTTTAGGCAAATTGCTGAGCCTAAGAGAGTCCAAGCGGGGTAACACATGATTTTTCGACTCAATCATTATTGTATCTCCTTCATTTATGAAAACTTGTTCCAACATCGAACAATCCCTTATATCAATCTTTTGAAGTAGCTCAAGATTCTGGAGGACGTAATGAGGAAGAAGATACCTCAGCTGGTTACAATTACATATTGTTAGCTGATTCAACATTTTGAAACTCGGTATTCGCCTATGTAGATGTTTGTCGCCTATGAAGCAATCACAGTTATCCAGGTTTGGCAAGCGAAGTTGACTTAACTTGGGTACGAGGTCACCGTAATCTCCATGAATGTCGACAAGGCCTTCAAATTTGAATATCTGGTAACGTTCATAGCAATCATCGATTTCTAAACTTTCCAAATTTTGTTGAGTTAGTATTCTGTTGGTTGTGTCTGCAGTAACCACATGTCTTACTTCAGGTATTTTGACCAACTTCAAATGCTTCAAATCGGGCAGATCAAGCTGCAACAATTGAGCATTCGTGTTATGACAATTTCGTATGAAAAGTCACATCTAAGCACGCCAAATATAAGTTTTATTATTTATATTTATTTAATATAGAAAAACTAATAACAAACATCACTGAATATTTATTTAATATAGAAAAACTAATAACAAACATCACTGATTATTAAAATAATATTATATAAAACAAGTCAGGTTCTTAGTAAAATAAATGACAATAAACATATAAAAAATTTATACTTAAATTTAATCTGAAGAAAATTATGGGGGAGAGTACTTACAAGTAATTCATCAAGGTTAGTAATGTTGCTCATAGAATCTTCATTTTCCCCAGGGTTGCAGTCAATCTCTTCTGTTGACTTCAAGATACCATCTACCATTCCCAATGTGGATGTTTCAATCTTGGGACACTCAATGACTCTTAGCAGTTTCAACACGGGCCATTTAACAATGCAACCATTTGAGCAAAATTTAGTAAATTCAGGTAAGTTCTCGAGAATTAAAGTGTTCACTCCAGGGAATTGAACAATACAATCTGCAGTGGTTGCTGTGACTTTCAATTCTCTCCTTATAATTTGCTCAACCCTTTTGCACAAAATTATCTTAAGTTCTTGGAGGAATGAAAGGCTTTGGGCCACTGATGACGAAAACAGATATTCCAAATTGTCACATGCATACAATTGCAAAGATCTAAGATACATAAAACCTGAGAAGTGATCTTTGCAAATAATTTTCAAGTGATTCGACTGACGGAGGTTCAAATTCTCTAACAATATCAAAGGAATTGCTGTCATCTGCAGTTTCATTTTATCCAATATAGTTGTAATCAGTGGCACGAAAAAAAAGACAATGTGAGATTTTAAAAGATACATGCTACTCCATCATTATCAAAGAAAAAGAAAGGTCATTGGAAAGAAAAGAAGATCCCAAGAGTACTTGCATACCTGTTCAGTATTTTTTATGGAAGTAATATGTGAATGCGCAAAAGTCAACTTAGGACAGTCTTCAATGGTGATTTGATTGAGGTAAAGAGAGACAAGATGAGGAGCTCCTAAATAAATACTCGTAAGTTGAGGCAAGTTGCTGAGCTTAAGAGAGCGCAAGAGGGGTAACGACCTTTCTTGTGACTCAATCATCACTGTATCATTTTCATATAAGAAAACTTGTTCCAGCATGGGACAGTCACTGATATCAATGTTTCGAAGTTGCTCTAGATTATGGAGGACATAATGAGGAAGAAGATACTTTAGTTGGTTACAATTACATACCGTCAGCTGATTCAACATTTTGAAATTCAATGTTCTCCTCCGCAAAAGGTTACTGCGTCTGCCTGTTATACAATCCAAGTTTCGCAGGTTCTGCAATCGAAGTTGACACAATCTGGGTAGCAGGACATCTTGGTCATTTTTGAATATTTGGGAAAGGTCATTGCACTCATCAATTTCTAGTGTTTCCATATTTTGCAGTCGCATTTCTGTGTCAATATCCAGAGTGCGTACCTTGGGTAGTTTGATCAACTTCAAATGCTTCAGACGAGGCAGATTCACCTGCGACAATAAGCACTATTAAGTAATTTTATTATTTGAAGGAATATATGTATATATATATATATATATGGCAAAAGATAAAGTTAAATGTAAATTTATTTTAAAACAATATCGATTATTATTTAGTCAAAACTCCATGTCGTGTACTCAGAGTCTCAGATGAATAAAATAAAATATTAAACGTAAAATAAGAAAAGGACAATAAATAATTAGTGGAAGTTAAGTACTTCTCACTATTTTTTATATTAAGAATATAATAAAGATTATTATAATTTATTTTTATATTTTGAAAAATTATTATAAAATAAATTTATTTTAGTATTGTACAGTAATAGGCCACTATTGTTCTTATAATAAACAACTCATTATTAATTTGATTATTGAAATATATATTATGATTGTTTTTTTAAAAAATATGATTTAATTTATTTTTTAAAAGATTGTATTTGTCTCAAATTAGTTTACCTAAATGACTTTAGACAACAATAAATTTAAAATTTAACAATAGTATATTTAATAATTTAACAATAAAAAGATCAAATTTATAAACAAACTTAATATTTCATAACAAAACTAAAACACCAAATATTTTAGTAAGTTAATTGAAACAAATCTTTCAATAACCAAATTAATAATTTATATCTATATAATATATAATTTTGCTTCCACTCTGAAGCATTTAATGCAACATAAGCATTAGATATATCTGTCAACTATCATTGTATATTTTAATGCAATGTTAAACCAATACTTTTATTTTCTTATATCAATGGAAGTGAATTTGATATTGCGTCCATTAAATACATTCTTTCCCTTTAATATTGTCACTAATTTTAGCCAATTAACTATCATCTAAATATTTTTATAACCATTATCTAAATAATTAATATTGAAAGTTTTAAATATTTACAAAGAAAGAAATATATAAATATTTTTTCAATATAGTGTACAAAAAAATGTTAAATAATTTATATTTTTTAAAATATAAATGCATAAAAAATAAGATAAATTTTAACAAATCTAAAAAATTTTTATATACAATGTTTTACAGTTTTTTAAATGCACACATTATGCCCCGGTATTGGCCGAGTCACGTGTCTACAATAAATACGAGTTTATAACTAATATGAAAACTACGTTAATAAACAAAACTATTGAATGAGAGCAAAGGTTATACCTTGTGAATAACTCCCTTATATTGGGGCGGTATCCCATATGGTCCCAAGCAATTTAAGAAGGTGAGCAGATTATCTAGATTCTGCAGTGTCAAGAACTGCAAACCACTTAAACCAATGTCAAAACTTGTTGGTGGATCTTTGTCGTTAATAGCTATAACCCTCATTCCCCCACATCCAGCTATCTTCAGTTCTGTGAGGTGAGGGAGGCATTCACGGGTTTGTGTTTTCCAGACGAACTTCAACGAAGGACAATCTTCTATCCTCAAAATTCTTAGCTTTTGGAAGGACGCATCAAATCCAATACCATTGCGAATTAGCGCTTTGAAATTGATCATATTCTTAAGAATTAACGATTCTAAGTTCTGAAAACTTCTAGTTTGTTCTATATCACTAGTGATCAAGTATTCCAGTTCAACATTATCTTGGATATAGAGATGCTCCAAATGTTGCGTCATCGAAAGTACCTTCTCCAAACCTTTGGATATCCGTAACCATAACTCGTCACAATTCTCCAACAGTGATTCCATCAGATCATTTGGACTATTACTGTGATTCCATTTCAATACTCTAGAGGTTTTATGCTCCTCGTTGGGACATTCGAAATCTTGGCCTATCACAATTTTATATCTATCCCATTTATCCCAGGGCAAGGCCTTTGGGATCATGTCAGGATTCAAAATAAGAATATCCAAGGCACACAAACTTGTCAAACTAGTTAATTCATCAACCTTCCAGTCGGCAATGCAATTTCTCATAAGTAAATATTCTAGCTTACTCAAGCTTGACAACACATTTGGTATGATTACCTTAAGTTCTAAACAATTGCTCAAATCCAACATAATTAGACGAGTTAATTGTCCAATTTGTATGGGCAACTGGTCTATGCTAGTATGTGAAAGACTGAGAACTCTCAGACTCCGTAGTTCTCCAATCTTAGATATATCTCCTAACACACAATAATCCAAACACAATGCGTCTATGTTTGTTAGATCAAGCAGCGATGACGGTAGTGACAGTAACTGCATTTTAATCAAAGCCAAGACTTTGGGTCCTGTTTTATTCATCCCCATGAAAAAATTGTCTGCAATCCGTAATGAACCATCTTCATCATACACATGTAAAAGATTGACGTCAGGAAGTAGCAAACCTTCAGGAAGCTCAAGCGTACAATTGTTGACTTGCAAAGAAATGTAGCGGATCTGTGTCAATATATTATTCTCTGGCCATTTTATTGCCTCGCCATCTTGTCTGATAATGAACCAATCAGGATCACCGGATGCAACCGCCTTGGCCACGTCACGACATATCTTACTCATGCTTACATATTCACCAGTTTTTCCATCCAGCAACAGGTTTCCTCGTTTCAAGAAACTCATCATATCATATACATGTTGCGTTGTTGCCGTTACTCCAAGTACATGCTCAAAGAAGAGACTCGAACCATACTTGATGAGGTCCTTGTAGAAAATCTGTTTGTCGAGAATGCTACAAAGCAAGAACATAAACTTGCATCCCTCCCATCCCAGCTTATAGTTACTCAATTTTATGTTAGAAATCATGCCAGGGTCTAACTCAGACTCTGCAAGAGACCTCCTTAATGTCTGCAAAACAAACTCCCATTCAGATAATGGTCGACCCCTTAATTTCTGCGCAACTGCCTCGATTGCCAGAGGCAGACCAGGACATGTCTCAACTATCTTCCCCACTAAATCGGTGTGTTTAGTTTGTCCAACGATCTGGTTGAACAGAAGAATAGCTTCTTCCTTTGGCAAGGATGTCACAGGAATAATATTCATCTCAAGATCCGCATTCCTAGGCGCTTGTATAATATCCCTTGAAGTGAGAAGTACCTTGCAAGCCACGCCACGATCACGATCCAGAAATCCTATGCTTAAGAGATCAAAACTGCTCCGGGCATCATCGAAAGTAATAACCACCTTCTTCACTGTGCTACTCCTTAGCATTTCAGAAATTTCGCCTGGTCTTATTTGTTGAGTCTCCTTGTGGCCAAGAATGAAACCTAAGGCACTTGCGATTTCATCTTGAATTTTGCTCACAGCTGGTACATGAGATACTACTGACCACACTGTCTCATCTTCAAGCGTGGTTCTTTCCAAGCCAGTCATCGGATGCACCCTAATCCAACTCACATCCTCATCTTTCAGCAAAAACATACTCTCCAACAGTGTACTCCCTGTTGATCTAAATTCTCTCAACATATTTGGGCGTATGGACACTAAGTCCGCCTGGTAACAGATTCTTGTAAAATTCTCCTCCATCGTCTTCCCTGTTTTTTTTTTTTTGATGTTATGAAACAGGAAGATATTACAAATCAAAGAGTACTGAAAAACTTGCTAACACCAGAACCCGAATTAAACAAGGGACAGAACCAAAGCAAAGAAGGCAAGCTAGAAGGAAATCACAAATTAATGGAAGCGGAAGACAGATAACAAACTGAGAGATATTAGAGGTCAAAGAGGAGTGAAAAGCAGGTAATAAAGAGTAATAAAGAGGAGAAGGGGAAGGAAAAGCAGAAGTAAAGAAAGTATAGAACTAAAGGAAAGGAAGAGTATGAAAAAGGCAGAAGAGAAGGAGAAGGAAAGAAACTAAGAGCAGCAGAAGACGGACAAAAGCTGAGGAGGAAGACAGGGAACAGTACAGAGTGAAGGCAACGTTGATTTTAAAAGATGAAGAAATTTTTACTATTCTCAATTTCTAGTATCTTGGACCAAGATTCTTGGTATCGGATAGATGGGAAAAATATATTTAAGTGCAGGAGAATCATAATGTAGGTTAGAAGGAGTCCCCTGTGATTAAAAAATTATAATTATATAAAAGAAAATAACTTAATAAAAATTCAAACTTAGATGCATTTCAATATTATATTATTGAATAAAAAAATCAATAATTGTAAAGGGCGGTAAACAAGGACAAAATACTTGTAAAATTGATCTCTTTTTTTTTTTTAATAATTAACGAAGACAATGGATAGATCAGACCAATATAATTTAGGCAAAATTTTTATTTTAGTCCCTCATAGATACTTTTTGTTTCAATTTAGTCTCTCACATATGTTCATTTTTTAATTTGGTTCCTCAAATTCAAAAATTCTCAATTTAATCCTTCACAAATTAAAATATTCTCAATTTGATCTCTCTATGACTATTGTTAAATACTTTAACGGAGGTGCTAATTTGATAGTCAACTCATTGATGTGGATGCCGCATATATTTTTTCTTTGTACTAATATGATATGCAGTGTCAGGAAATTCAACAAAATTGAGAATGAAATTGAGAGTTACATAGAGGGACCAAATTGAAAACATTAGGATTTGTAAGGAACCAAATTGAAACTATTGAAAACATTAGGATTTGTAAGGAACTAAATTGAAACTATGTGGATATATGAAGAACCATAATGAGAATAAAAATTTATAAGGGATCAAATTAAAATATTTAGAACTATAGGACCAAATTAAAAATATAAATCAGTGAAATACCAAATTTTAAAAAAAAATACATCTATAAAGATCCAAAATGAAGTTTTAGGTAACGGATAAGTGGGTCTCCAAAAGTTGCATTAAGACGATAATTTGTTTGTTGAATACTATATATGCCACTTGTATATTAAAAATTCAAACTTACGAGGCATGCCATTTGTTAAGGAAAAACCACCCATAAATATTATAATGATAATTTTTCAACAGTAAATGCCAATCAACAAGACAAATAATAATACTTTTTATGCTATCTTTTACATTAATTTATTAGATTAATATATAGCGAGTTGACTTAAAGACCTTCTATCTTTCTTCGAAAAAAGTAAAGAAAAAAAAAATTTTGGGTTAGAGGGAAATATATATTAAGAAAGTTCAGTACAAAAAAGAAACAAGTACAGCGAATATAAAAACATAAAGACAGGGCAAGCCTCAGAAAACAAAGTGAAGCTTTCAAAAAGATTTTCTGATGATGTTGGCAGCGTCTCGCTCTCTTAGTTATTCTATCGTAGTTATACATTTATTTCATTGTCAACTAATAATTTAAATACCTTGACAGTCTTCATAAAACAATAGATTAAATATAGAATTTTATTACTAAGTTTGAAAGTTAAACTTTGGTTATACTTAAAACCATCTGCGAACGGTTGAAATCAACATTTCTTCTTGCTAATTGCAGGACCCGAATGAAACGAAGGATAGAACAAAAGGTAATAAGGCAATTAAGGATAGAACAAAATATTGTAATTGTGTAAAACAACTTGTTTGTTGAATATAATTTAATCCATTTGTATTATATAAATCCAAACTTATGACACATGTGACCTGTTAAACTTTGGTTAAACTTAAAACCATATGTGAAGGGTTGAAATCAACATTTCTTCTTGGTAAAAGCAAAACTCGAATGAAACGAAGGATTGAACAAAACATAAGAAGACAATTAAGGATAGAACAAAATATTGTAATTGTGTAAAACAACTTGTTTGTTGAATATTATTTAATCCATTTGTATATTATAAATCCAAACTTATGACACATGGGACCTGTTATGTATACTTAAAAAAGAAACCCCACAAAATAATATAATGATAAACTTTCAATAATTGTAAAGGCTAATCAACAAAGACAAACACCCTTGCATAGGAGAGGACAAACGTGCGTTGTCACCCATCTAACGAATTAATTATTGTCAAATTCACAAGCATCAAGGAGTAGGTGGAGTTCAAAATGAATCATTAACGTTTTAGCGTAAATTACATTAATTTTTATTAAAATTTAGTTACATTATATCTTATATATATACTTCTTATTTCATCTTTTAAATATTTTTATAAATATAACAAAAAATGTTTTTAATTTATTTTTCTCAAATAAATTAACTTTCTATCAAATAAGTTATATAACTATAAATTAACTTTTTTATCACTAATTAATGGCTGTCTAGAACGAAGCAAAAACAGAGGCAGAAGACCTAATGTATAAACAATATACGAATTCTTTTTATAAATTTATTTTTAATTGATATTTTAATAGAATAGTTTTATTACACTACCAAAAATAACCAAAGAAATAGCAAGGTTCAAAAAATCGGACCAGTTATTGAACCGATCGAGACACCAATTCAAAAGTCAATGATCAGACCATACGTGGTCGAACCATGGTTGAATCTGTAATACTTAAAATATTAAAATATATAATTAATATATATATATATATATATATATATATATATATATATGTTATAGATATTAAAACATTAAAAATATAAATTTGATATAAAAATACTTGAGACATTTAATAGATATATATATTTATACCAATTCTAGATCATCTCTTAATAACTGAAATTTTTAGAGATTTTTTTAAAACAATACATAATAATATTAGTAAAAATTCAAAAATCAAAAAAATAAAAATTTTAAAAAAATTGAACTGGCCAATTTTTTCGTTTTGACTGATTTTTACTTGTCTAAACACTCATTGATTTATTGGTCCAAACAAAACTTGTTCCGTAATCAATTCATCAACTTTCCAGTTGAATTAAGCGATTTTGTCCGGTTCTTCCGAGAAATGGTAAGAAATTGTATAATTTTTTAACTTTCACATACATGCATTTTATTTTTCTTTTACATGTGTGCATCCGCGTATATGTCGTTGTAACAGGGGTGGAAATAGTAGCATAAAAAACTTGCATAATATTAAGATAAATAATAATTGTGTAAAATAGTAACATTCGTTAGTCCAACCATTCATATGTTTTATTTTCTCATTGCTGCGGATGCCGTGAATTTTTTTTTTTGGTGCTAATATGATATGTAGTTCCAGAAAATTCAACGGAATGAAATTGTGAATTACATAACGGACTCAATTGAAAATATTAAAATTTATAAGGAATCAAATTAAAATTGTGTGAATCTATGAGGAATCAAAGTGAAAATAAAAATCTATAAGAAATTAAATTAAAATATTTAAAAATATGAAAAATCAAATTAAAATTATAAATCTATGAAAGACTATTTTTTTTTAAAAAATACATCTATACAAAACTAAAATGGAGTTTTAGTTAAAAAATATCATCATGGAATGGAGTAAGTAACGGGTATGTGGGTCTCCAAAAGTTGACTGTCCAAACACTATCTTTAAAAAAAAAATTAGTCATATCCTACAGATCTTGTCACATCAACTTATATTTAAAAAAAATTCAAAAATTGGCACAAATTTCAATAAAATATTAAATACTCTGAAAAAATGGCCGAGTTCCATTTAGACATTTTTTTTCTTAAATAAACAGTGGAGCTCGGCCAGCTGTTTTATATGTTTTAAACTTTTAATATATGAGGACTCTTGGCCGAGTACCCCTATATATATATATATAAATTATAGTATAATATATATATATTATTAAATTACATAATATAAATTAAAAATTATAATACATATACATACATAAAATAATTTTTATATATAAAAATTTATTTAATAAATTTAGTAATTTTAATATTTTTAACACTTGATTGGTTATTGAATTAATGAAGTTATCCATTTAAGAGTCAATGATCAAACTATGATCAAACCATGATTGAACCAATGATATTTAAAAGTATTTAAAAACAATACACATAATTAAAAATAAATTAATTAAAAAAATATTATTAATTAATATAATATTCATTGTCCAACCAAATAAATCATTGGTCGAATTTGATTTTGACAACTATGAGAAATTTATATATATTATGTAATATAGAGTTTGATTTTTGTTTATTATGCAAAACAATATTTAAACGATAAAAAATAAATTAATTAGAATATTTATTTGTTGAATAAGATGCAAGCACAATTTAATCATCCCCTCAACACTAGTTAGCATTATTGTTACAAAGTCTTGATGGTTACGCTGATCTAGCATCTCAACACTAGAACGTAAGGTTGAGACATTAAATCATTAATTAAATGAGTTTTAGCACTTCTATGAATCATGAATCTATTATGATTAAGATTATTCTACATAATTGCCAATAAAGAGTTATAAACATTCTAAATGTAGGAATTAGAACATAAGAAAGTCCTAATCTAAAAATATTAATATAACTCAAGAATTAAGAAATATTGAATGAAATTCATAATTCAATTTAACATCATGATTTCTGATATAATTAAACATATAGTACTTATAAAATATAAAGTATATAATACATTATGAAATATTTGTAATATATAGTTATATATTCGATTGGTTTGTTTTGGATTGGATGATTAATATAATTATCCAAATGTCAACTCAAATAAATCGGTTTTGACGAAATCCATCCAATCTATTCAATAATTTAATCAACTTTGGTTAGACGCTTTATTTGAAATTAGATTAAATTAGATTTAAACACCTTTAGTAGCACTTGATTGATTGACAAAACTTAATATATCTTTAGACTTCCACTAATTTAGTTCAAACCACATCTAAGACCATTGGTGAATTGGTTTTTTTGCCTTCTTACTCTCTATTTGATTTTTGATCGAAATATTATTACTATACTTGTTAGTCTATAAAAGTTGAAACAACTATATTGGTTAGTCCAACTATTCATATGTTTTATTTTCTTAGCTAATATGACATGCTATCTGCCCACGCGTGTGGTTAAAGGTTGATGTAGCATTAGTGGGTACATAAAAATCTTGATAACTTGGAGATAAAATAGTCTCTAAATATTTTAAAGGAAAATTAAAAGTTCCCTGAAAATTTGATACTCATATTACTCATATTATAATGATAAATTTTCAATAATTGTAAAGGCCAATCAACGAAGACAAATTGCATTGTAGAACAATCCATATATATGTTACAACAAACAGAATAGGTATACAATTAATTTGTTGTCTAAAGCTTTCAGAGAAAAGACACCCATTCTGAACCTAAACTCCCAGAAACCAAAATTTCCCAAAAAAAAAAAAACTAGTATTTCTGAAAAGAAAGATGGAATTTGAGCCCAAAAAAAAATGAAAGAAAATTGGAAATGAAAACTTAAGGGGAAAATGGTAAATGAGCACAAGAGAGTAAGCCTTAATCAGAATTGTTCTTGGCAAGATGGTAAAACCGATCTGGTATTCATGAATTTCTTGTTACCAGTGTGACTGTGTCACTTGGCTTTCATATTTGTTCTGCATCTATGCCTTTTAGTATTCTTGCACAGAACACTGGTTAGTGGCTTGTTGCTAGAGCAGTAACCACGAGACCAACCACAAGGAATGTATCACTTGGCTTGTTGCATATTTTATTTTTAGTAAAACGATCAAACAAAACAAAATAACTATTAAAATCTAATAAATATTAAAAAAAAGAATTGCACCAACCAAATTCTACTTATTTTGTAATATGTTAAGTGAGAATAATTCGTAAGGACAAGATTTATAGCTCATTTTTTTATATATTTGTTATTAGGGTCTTTATTAAAAATATAATATGTGTAAAATATTTCTTAAAAACTAATCATATAATATTGAGTTGTAAAAATTATACAACTATTTTTAAAAAAAAAATAATCAGAGAATTTATTTCTACCTAACGTATTTTTTTGAAGGCTATAAGGATGTTAATGTGTTTGTGGGCATTTTGTTAACCAAAAGGGCAAAGCTATAGGGAGTTCCAGAGCTCTCAACCATTGGATCTTTTAACTTTGCTCTAAAAAATTGAATGAAAACCAAATTGATAAGTCACTCAAGTATAGAACTGTATGTTGATAACCATAGTGCTCAAAATATATTACTGAAAAAGGGTATTAATGCAAAGAATAAAGCACCATGGCAAACTGATGTAACTTGCTCGAAGAGTAAATTTCCAATCCATCCATTTTGCTTTAGCTGCAGAGATACATTAAAATATGTCAAAGTTCAAAAAAAAAAAAAGGGATAATGTAGGACAAAATGAAAAAAATAAGGATGAAAATATATTAAAAAAAAGCACCTTTAAAGATGGGAGCATAGTATATACAGACAGATCCACCCAGTGCAAGGTAGAAAACTATAGGGAAATCATGCCCTGCCTATAAGGACAAGCTTTTGAAAAACCAATCTTTATTGTAATCTACACTCTACATGAAATACAAAACTATAGAATAAAGTTCTCAGATATTGCCCCTGAAGGAATTGGTCGATAAGATTCACATTACGTCTCCTGCATTGCACGGGTCGTGCTCTAGTTAGTACAAAGACAATACTCTTCTATGAACTTAAAATTAAATGTTAAAGGGCCAATAATGTGTTAGCAGTATCTGAAAGTCGAACTCAATTAAGAAAATCGTTAAATTAAAATAGACAAAGAAGCATACTTCTAACCGAATATCAGAAATTAATCATTACTAAGATATGCAAAATGACTCAAATTTCAGCCCTCGTATATTATATTGCCAGATGAATTAAAAAGAAAACTATATTTCCTCTCAAAGTTCATATGGGTCCAATTATATTTCAATAATCATTGTGCTGGAATAAATTTTAATTTTAGAAGATGGTGAGAGTATTCCTTATTAGGACATTAGGAAGGGGACACTTTACATTTAAGTCAAAATAAATTTGTCATTTGTCAAAAGTTAATTTATAGGTAAAGAGGCAAAATTGAAAATTTTTTTAAGAATTGAATAAAAATAATTAATTTTTTAAATACCAAATTGTGATAATTGTTATCTTTTCGGTATCAAATTAATAATTTGCTCTAACTAATTTGTAGAGTAAATTACACTACTCTCCCCTAAAGGTTTCCTAAACTACACAGTCCTCCTCTCCTAGTTTAAATTTTTAAATATACATTTCTCTTCCTTGCAAGTTTAGAATGTTTTATATTTTAATTTAAAAGTTAACTTTTCATGCAAATGGCCCAATCTCTCTTTCTCTCACTCTCTTGTTAGAATAATGTCATTTCTTTCTTGCCTAAAATGCCCTTCAAAATTTACATGAATATTAGATTTTTTTTAACAAAAAGAATAAATTACTCACTACACTTATAAATCCCCAACTTATTTATAGTATTTGTATACAAATATTATAATACAATTACTGTTAAAATATAAAATTCTATTAATTATTATATCAATAATTATATACACTTCAATTTTATCTTTCTTTTTACATATATATTATGTATTTATTTTATTTTATTTATACTTTATTCATATAATATATTTACATTCTATTTTAATTATAATTTAATTATATAAATATTTAATTATTATATTTCATCAATAGGTTGGATATACGTAAATTGATTACGAAACACAATCAAAATCATTTGAAAAAAAAATCATTTTCATGTCTGAAGGAGTGATTTGAATCTTTGTAATCACTTTTTGTACAGGTTTTCATAACAATTTTTTCAAAGAAGAATATTTTGATAATTTAAAATTATTTTAATGCAAGTTTTAATTTTAAAAAGCATCAAAAAATATTTTGAATAATATTCCTAATGGTGTGAGATATCTTGATTCAACAACCTAGAAGGGACGATGTATTTTGAGGAACTTACATAGAAAGGGAGTCTAATTTACTCTATGAACTTTTGTCTAAGATGAGAATTGGGAGAAGGAAAAAAATTGAAAAAAGATTAACCTCTGATGAACTTTGAGCATCATTAGTAGAAAGTATGTTGTTGACAGGGGGCGTTCTGGTATGTTAACAAACTTCCACAATCAACCTTGGCTTTAAGTTCGTCTATCAATCAAACCCAAACAGAAAAAGTAATTATATTGTGAGAGAGAGTGTGTGTGGTGTGCATGATTTTTTGCAAAGTAGCAATAATGAATTAATTATAATCAGAATAACAATAATATAAAATATAATAAGTTGAAGCCATTCGATTTTTTCTTTTTTTTTCTTTTTAAATTCTTGATTGTAA
Source organism: Biancaea sappan (assembly GCA_037074585.1). Taxonomy (NCBI): domain Eukaryota; kingdom Viridiplantae; phylum Streptophyta; class Magnoliopsida; order Fabales; family Fabaceae; genus Biancaea; species Biancaea sappan. The sequence goes on from CM073495.1 coordinate 4,132,936, forward strand.
CTAAAACATGTCGAAAAAAGTAAACGAAGAAACACAGTGTTTATATGTAATACCTTGATTTTCGTTCAGGTATTTTATGATAGCGTTGAGTTTCCCTTGCCAAAACTTTTTAATAAATATAACAAGCTGCCTTCAAATTTGGCGTCTTCAGAGACCCCTTGACAAATGTTTTTATCTTTGGAATGCCCTCCATCCTGACCATTTGTAAATGAGGAAATTCGAATTCAAAATCTTGTTCACAGAAGCTTGTGAGGTTTGGCAGTTGTTTAAGGCACTCCAATTTCTGAAACACATTTTTACTGTTTCCTCCTCCATCCTGAAGAACTTGTACCAATTTTTGACATCCATATAATTTTAGCATTCTTAGAGCGTGAAGGTTTCCAGCCACTGAAATGGAGAATAATTTTTGGATGCTGCTGGATCGGATGATTTCAAGTGATGTCAAATTTGTAAACACAAGAATTTCAGGTTCCTGTTCCCATAGTGTGCTGGGTAGGTCACTCAATACCAATTCATCTAATAGAGGCCGTAATTCCAATGATGGTCTTGGTTTTGTAAGGTGGGGTCCCTCCTAAGTGGGACCCATCACTAATATAAAAAAAAGGGTCAAGTTTAATAAAAGTTGTAACCAAATTTTGTAATTTACTCCAAAGTCAAAAAATATAAAAATGTTAGACACAGTCTTTGCTGAAATTGAAGGGGCTGCTGGAGTTAGGCGCAGACGCAAGGAGTTGGTGCAGTTGGTGGAGGCTGCGCAAAAAGAAGAAATCTGAAGGGGTTGGTGAGGAATGACCCAATAAATAGGGTCATTCACCTTCTTCAGAATTTATTCCTCAAATCATTCTAAATCCTCACAAAGGAGAGTGAGAGAAAATAGAGAGAGCCTTAGAAAGAGAGTTTTTCTAAGAAGAAAAATAGTGAGCCAATTTGTGAGGGTATTTTCACAAATTGAAGAAATACCGTTGTTGTATTTTTTGTGAGTGAGAGATCCACCTGAGGGTGAAGTTTGTAATCCCATTATTATTATAGTGGAAGTTTAAGTGGCCTACGGGTCCCGTGATTTTTACCTCATTTGGAGGGTTTTCCACGCTAAAATCTTGGTGTTATTTTATCTTTTTGGTTTGTGAATTATCCTCGGCTTGAGGGTATTATTTATTCTTTCAAATACCCCAATTTTCCCAACAAAGTGGTATCAGAGCTGTGGTTATTCAAGAATATTGTACAAGTACTATTTATACGTACGAGTACTATTCACAAATACTAAACAATGACATACGAGTACTGTTCATATGTACAAGTACTGTTCATACGTACGGTACTGTTCACTGTCGGAAAAAGTTTCAAGTTCGGTGAAACTTGTTGACTACTGCTCAAAATGGAGGAGAGCACCGGCAATATGATCAAGTTGACTGCCTTTAATTATGCTATCTGGAAGCCAAAGATGAAGGATCTTTTATACATTAAAGATCTATGGAAGCCGATCGTGATGCCGAAGGAGAAAGTAGTGGCAACTCCGACGGATGACAAACCTGATGGCAAAACAACTAGCACGTCAGATGCTGATTGGGTCGTGCTGAATCGAAAGTGTGCTGCTCAAATCAGGCAATGGATTGACAAGAGCATTTTTCAAAACTTTGCTAATGAACACGATGCTTATGTTCTTTGGCAAAAGTTAGAGAAAATATATGCAAGGACAACCGCACAGAATAAAGCTAATCTGATGCGACGATTAGTCAATCTGAAGTATAAAGATGGGAGCAGTGTATCGGAACATATGAGTGAGTTCCAAGGTATTGTAGATCAACTGAACTCGATGAAGATGACTGTCGATGATGAGCTACAAGCATTGCTGATGCTGAGTTCTCTACCAAAAAGTTGGGACACTTTAGTTGTGTCGGTTAGTAACTCAGCCCCTGAAGGCAAGCTTACCATGGATATGGTAAAAGACAGAATGTTGAATGAAGAATCTCGACGAAAAGACGAAGGATATAATCCTGAGTCCGAAGTTCTTGTCACAGAGAAATAGGACAAGCAAGAAAGACGCGGAAGAAATAAGGGTAGAGATTCTCAGAAAAGAAACCAGCAAAGAGGACGGTCAAAGTCTAGATCGAGACATGACAAGAAGTGTCACCACTGTGGGAAGCCCGGACATTTCATTAGAGAATGCCGGAAGTTACAGCAATCCAGGAATCAGGAAGCAGAGAACTGAACAAATGACAATGCAAGTGTCATCGAAGATGTTGTCATTGTTCAAGATGCTGACTATGTCAATCTGGCATATCAAGAGACTACATGGGAAGTTAACTCAGGCGCTTCCTACCATGTTACCTCAAGACGAGAATTCTTTTCAACCTACACCCAAGGTGATTTCGGACGAGTGAGGATGGGAAATGATGATGCATCCAAAATTATTGGCATCGGCAACATTTATTTGGAAACTAATCTTGGATGCAGGTTACTCTTGAAAGATGTGAGGCATGTTCCTGATATTCGCCTCAATTTAATCTCCACCGGAGTACTTGATGATGGTGGCTACAGCAACTATTTTGGTGAAGGAAAATGGAAGCTCACCAAAGGCAACTTAATAGTAGCCAAAGGCAAGAAAGATTCATCTCTTTACATTATGGAAGCAAAGTTATGTAAAGGATATGTAAACACTGCTAGGAAAGACATTCCCACCGAGCTATGGCATAAGCGGCTCGGTCACATGAGTGAGAAGGGTCTCAGAATTCTTTCCAAGAAGGAGCTCTTGCCAGAATTAAAAGGTACACCTTTGCGTACTTGTGTTGATTGTATTATGGGAAAACAACACAGAGTTGCATTTCGTAGTTCTCCACCCTCTAGAAAAGCAAATATTCTAGATTTGATACACACAGATGTCTGTTCAATGAGTAATAAGTCACATGGAGGTGCACTCTATTTTGTGACTTTTATTGATGACCACTCAAGAAAGGTATGGGCATTTGCCTTGAAAACTAAAGATGAAGTGAAAGAAGTTTTCAAGCAGTTTCATGTAAAAGTTGAAAGAGAAACTGGCAGACGTTTGAAGTGTGTACGTGCAGATAATGGTGGTGAGTATCGCAGACCATTTGAGGAGTACTGTAGAAGTTTCGGCATCAGGCTGGAAAAATCAGTACCAAAGACACCTCAACACAACGGTATCGCTGAAAGGATGAATAGAACCATCTGTGAAAGAGTCAGATGTATGCTCTCAAATGCAAAACTGCCAAACTCCTTTTGGGGGGAGGCAATGAAGACAGCAGTTGATTTAATCAACCTTTCTCCATCAGTTCCATTGAATTATGAAATTTTAGAAAGAGTCTGGACGGGGAAAGATATTTCTTACAAACACTTAAGGGTATTTGGCTGTAGAGCATTTATTCACATTCCAAAAGATGAAAGGTCCAAGTTGGAAGGAAAGTCGAAGCAGTGTATCTTCGTGGGATATGCCCATGAAGAATTCGGCTATAGACTCTGGGATCCTATTAGCAGAAAGATCATTAGAAGCAGGGACGTGGTGTTTCTTGAAGATCAGACGATCGAAGATCTTGAGAAACAAGAGAAACCACAGTCAGATGAAATGCCAGTTAATCTGGAACCAGTCTCTCCACCATCAAATTCTAATGACGGGGGAGCTACACCAGATACTGATGATGTTAATCCACCAACTAGCAGTTCACAACTAGAGCCAGTTCCAGAGCAGGTCCAATAAGAAGCACCGTTAAGGAAAAGCACCAGAGAGAGAAAACCAAGTTGTAGGTATTCTCCTAATGAGTATGTGATGCTCACTGACGGGGGAGAACCAGAGAGCTATGATGAAGCTATTACCGATGAGCACAAGGATGAGTGGTTAAAAGCCATGCAAGAAGAAATAAAATCCTTACATGAGAACCACACATTTGACCTGGTGAAATTACCACAGGGCAGGAAAGCTCTCAAGAACAAGTGGGTGTACAAAATCAAAAGTCAAGAAGGCAGCTCACAACCACGTTATAAAGCAAGGCTGGTTGTGAAAGGATTCGGTTAAAAGAAGGGCGTTGACTTTGATGAAATATTTTCACCGGTGGTAAAGATGTCTTCGATCCGAGTTGTTCTTGGTGTGGTAACTAGCCTCAACCTGGAAGTTGAACAACTTGATGTAAAAACTGCCTCCCTACATGGTGATCTTGACGAGGAAATCTACATGCAACAGCCCGAAGGTTTCCAAGTCAAAGGGAAAGAAAAGTTAGTGTGCAGATTAAAGAAGAGTTTGTATGGTCTGAAACAGGCACCAAGGCAGTGGTACAAAAAGTTTGACTCATTTATGGAGAAAAATGAGTACAATCGAACAACAACTGATCACTGTGTCTTCATCAAGAAATTCTCTGATGATGACTTTATCATTCTTTTGCTCTATGTTGATGACATGTTAATTGTAGGTCAAAACATTGACAAGATTAACATGTTGAAGAAAGAGTTAAGCAAGTCCTTTGCAATGAAGGACCTAGGACCGGCAAAGCAGATTCTTGGTGTCACGTCCCAAAATTTGAGCACGTGACCGGCACGGAAAGTGAATTTCATTTCACCTCCGTAAGCCTATCTTTCTCTTAAAAATCATACAATTCTTTTTCATGCAACCAAAACGAGTTCTCTATACATACTACAATTACTCACATTACATCACTGAATGAACCTACCCGATTACAGAGATTTCTAGATTTATACAACTTAGAATAAAACTTAACTATTATACCTTTATCCTGAACAAATGAAAAGGTAATCATGGACTAAGGATCCATAATTCCTTGTTCCGATATTTACCTTCAGCTGTCAACTCTGAAAAAAAAATATCAATAAGAGGGGTATGAGCAAACCACGTGCCCAGTGAGTAGATAACACAATACTATGACAAAAAAAATCATGCATCATAATGATAACATGCAGCAATCATACGTAGATCGATCATCATATGATATAATATTATTCATAATACTTCACAACAATATCCAAGTAAATCAAATGCATTTCAACATAATTCAAAATTCACAACAGCAATCGATGAAATCAATTTCACACACATTTCCCGTACCAACCGGGTCGTCCAGAATACCTCTAGATCGTTGCCCGCGGCCCCCGCCGCATCCACCCTTATCGCTCCATTTATATTCTCCACCCTTATAACTTCACATAGATTTCTCCATGGGGTGCACCACCATGCCTTTCCTTTCCAGTCAAACACAATCACAATCACATATAAAAACATCCTCAATCATAATCTTGAGCCACATACACAACTCAGTCATTTACAATTCAAGCCACAACATAATCAATGTGGTTCCAGCAACATAGCATGTATATAACATAACCCATAAAATAGAACAATTATTCAACTCAGTTCACATGCCATTCACAATCCATCATATAACCTCCATTCATGGGAAAATAAGAAAATATAATTATATACATTACCAGACACGTTCCACAATTGTTTATGCCTCATCGTTCCACATCATCCTCTTCAAACTTGGATATACAACATATTTCCACTATGATGCAAAAAGTCAATAACAGATATTTAATCATAGCAAGTATTAACCCACTCACCTGGATTTCACGCTCTCGCCACTCCCACCTTGCACTTTGACCATTCCTATTGTAACCAGATAAAAACCATCAGGGTTACGAAATAGAAAAATTTCCTACTACTACTCTCGACCTTCATCCACTTCTCAAATCATAACTTCTAACTGGTAATGAATATCCAGATGAAACTTATACCATTGGAAACTAGACTCAAAGAGCTTTTCAACGATATTTTAAAAAAAAAAACTGATGCTACAGTAACGGTCAACGGTCAACGCAGCTACAGTAATGTTGACCGAGTCAATGCTACAGTAACGAGAAAATCTGGAAAAATTTTCTCAGTGAACAGTAATTTCTGGGGAAAATTTTCGATGTTCTTCGTGTTCTTCATCCAAAAATCCTAAAATCATATCTAAAACAACATTTCTTTTGATTTCTTCCATGGGTTTTCATCCTTAATGTCTAAGGAGTGTTTTAACACCAAAACCCCCAATTTCTATCAACAATCCAAGCTCAAATCTCAAATTTTCATCAAAAACACTAACTTTTTTCAAATATCCAAATTCTACGAATTTCTCCTAGTTTTCTCCAAATTTCTTGTTCTAATAACATCATAAACTATCTAGGAATGTTTTAGATTAACATCCACACTTAAATTCATCCATTAAAATATTCTACAAAAATTTTACAAAAATGATAACTAAGGATTTGATCTTGTAATAAGAGGAAGAAGAAGAAGAACATCAACTTACCAAACCTCCTAACTTCCAAGGCTTCCTTCCTTAAGCATTTGGCATGGATGGAGGTGAAGAAGAGAAATTGGGATCCTCAGCCGAGAGCTACGGGAGGAAGATAAAAAAATGAATAAGAGAGAATGAGAAGAATAAGAGAGGAGTGTATACGCGTGGGCCCCACCGATTTCTTTTTCGATAAAATCGCTCATAGCCACCTTAGCTTATAAGATTTGTTCACTTTAATCCCTCTCGATGTCTCAAATACCACTTTAACCTCGAATCCATCATTCTTTCGGTACCGGACTCATAATTCATTCCCATAAGCTCTATTCTTCTTCTCGGGTTCCTACTTGGTCATTTCCCAAAAGTCCTCTATACTTTCTTTTCTTTTCACTTTAGTCCTTGAGAATTTGTACAAATTTCCTAAATTAAAAATAAAAATTTCTATTCCCACATTTTCTTCACTAATTAAAAAAGAAAATTTTCCACGTAATTAAATTTTTCACTAAACTTCAAATCAGATTTTAAATATTCATATAAATTCTTGGGATATTACATTCTTCCCCCCTTAAAAGAATTCGGTCCTCCGAATTCAAAACTTACCTCAAGATTGAAGCAAATGCCGATATTTTGTTTATATCTCATTCTCTCTCTTAGAATTTTCACAATCAAGTACAAAATATAACAAGTTCAACATATTTTTATTTCTCAAGTTTCTTCAGTAAAAGAATTGCTTCAACAAAAAAAAATCAAATACGAACAATTTTTATTTCTAATACATAAGTTACAGGCAACAAGCTGAACTTGATTTACAAAACAGATAATTTTAATACGTAAACACTAGATCAAACATCAGCTTTAGGTACAAACAAAAGAAAAGATAAATTAAGAACGAGGAGGCTTTTGAAATGCAGAAGGTGCTCCAGATCTAGAAGAAGAAGGTGCTTCAGACCTTAAGGAGGAAGTTAATCGTTGTAGCCTAGAAAGAGTTTCGGGAGGAAACGTCTGGGAAATTTGGCGAAGTGCAGAAGTCACTCCATTCATACAGTCAATACATCTCGCTTGTTGGTCACGAAAATTTTGAGTTGCAAACATCGAATGTCTATCAACTCTATTCGCCAATTCCCTAAAATGACAGTTCAAAAGCTTCTCCTGTTCTGTAAAGAGACGATTTATCAATCTCCCATATTGCTCAAAGTGGCGGTTTATCAATCTTTCCAAGTCCTCCATCTTTTGTCTCATAAGCGCAAGCTCATTATTAGAAGATGTTGCTGTGCTAACATCCTCTAACTCTACTACATCCCTTTTTCTTTTCTTAGCCTCTGGTGACTCTTCCATGGATCTCTTATTCTTATAATTCTCCAGGCTAAGATTTAGATCCAGCTCTACCTTGCCAGCCTCAAAGTTTAAATTGAAAGATTTATTGCCGGAAATATTTTTCTGAGTTATAAAGGTTGTACAGAAGGAGAAGTTTGATGCTAGAAAGCTTATAGATATAAACTCTTAGTGTAGTGAGCAGCGTAATGGGGCATCCATTATATATAGACGAAATTTAGGGCTACAAAACCTTTACATCATACTCTAAAGATGACCTACAGACCTTATCCGATGCAATGCCAATGGTCTCTGATAAGCATGCCAGAAAATAACAAAATATAATCTAATACAAAAGATTTCCTCAAAAATTTCGGCTAACTTTTGACTCTTGCTCAAATTATTAAACTAATCGCCGCTTCAATTTATGACTTCCTAACTCTGTATTTTTCTTATCCAATAATTCTAAATCGAGATATTACTCCATGAATGGGTAGCTTCATATTAACCTTATCTAGGTTTCTAATCCGTGGCTTTGCCCTAAGCTTACACATTTTCAAACATACATATTAAAATAAAAACTTTTCACATCTACACATCAAGCGTTCCATAAAGTAAGAAAAATTTTACCTTTCACTTGCCTCTACGAGCATATATATATATATATATATATATATATGTATAAACATGGAGATACATCATTATCTATATATTTTCATCTATTCAAGTCCTTTTAAATTTCAGACTTCTCATTCTCTGAATATGTGTAGAATCATTACATATTATTACTGGCCATAACAAATAGCCTTCACTCTCTATGCATGAATAACATACATACATATCATATGTATTTAGATACATATAATCACAGTATAATTTAATCAATCATGTATATTATACTCAACTGAAGGCTTTCAAGAATAATACAAGAAAGCATAGAAATACATTTTAGTTCATCGTGAAAACATCCAAGATAATTTGTAATGGCTACATTGTCGACTTCTTTCAATTTCAGAAAATGCCAACGAGAGAAATGGAAAAACCAAGTGTAAATCGGCCGCAAATCCACCGAATATTGACTTTCGTGGTTTTGCCATTAATGCGACGCGTTGTTGGTGTGCATGCCTACCCTAGACTTCTAGCTTCCAGCTTGCAGAAATCCATAGGTTAAGCGTGTAGGGTGCGGCGAAGAGATATCTTCTTTGTCTTTAAGTTCTAATTTTTCCTCTATAAGAACTGCCCCAGCGTTCTCAGTTACCACACCACAAAGAGTAATCATCTCTGAGCCTACAACTTCCCAGCATTCCTCTCTTCTCATACTCCTACATAAATTTTTAATTTTTTTTTCAAATCATGGCCACAAGGAAGTACATTGATCTCACAGTGGATGCCAAGAGAGAAGAGCTCGACTTAAACTTAAGTCTGGGCAAAGACAAGGGCAAAAGACCTTTTGAGGGGTCTCTAGAGAAACATAAGGAGAAGAAAATGAAGAAGAACGAGGAAGCTGAGGAGACTAGTACGGGCCATACCTCGGAGGACAAAATCGCCTGTCTAGAGCAGGAGGTGAAAAATCTGAAAAAGATGATAGGAGACCTGGAGAAGTTAACTAAACGCAATCATGCAGAAATGACTTCAAGAATAGACAAGTTCTTCTATTGGTCTACCCAGTGCTTCTGCAATCAACAACAAAGAAGTGTTGATTGTATGAATGGGATTTACACTACCCTCCACGACATTGCTCTGTCTCTCGCTCCAAGGAATGGTCGAGGTGTGATGATACAGTACAACCCTCCTAATCCGAGACCACCTCGCTTTTAGATTACTCATGCATGAGTAATTGTTTTTTTTTTGCAATGTAATCCTTCTGCTTTTAATGCCAGTGGTTTCTTTTATGGGATGGTACTCCAAAAATAGTAATAATAAAATTAAGAAAGATAAAAGAAATCAGTCACACAAAATCAATCATGAATGTAACATATAAAGCCCCATACATACAATTTGATCCGACAGCAACGGAATCAAAACAAATAATAGCCTTTCCTTTACCGAGCTCAAAAGTATAGCCATATCTGTCTAAAACTAAAACTAAAAACATAATTCATAAGAAAAGACAAGTCTTGGAGGAAAAGGAAATGAAAACATCCTACAGGACCTTCAGTGGAGCCATCTCTCTATAGTCGTGCCCGGGTTCACCACGATAGAGGAGATCCCACTAAGGTTACCTTACTCTGTAATCGGTAGGAGACCTAATCCCAAAGCTCTGATACCAACTTGTCACGTCACAAAATTTGAGCACGTGACCGGCACGGAAAGTGAATCATTTCACCTCCGTAAGCCTATCTTTCTCTTAAAAATCATACAATTCTTTTTCATGCAACCAAAACGAGTTCTCTATACATACTACAATTACTCACATTACATCACTGAATGAACCTACCCGATTACAGAGATTTCTAGATTTATACAACTTAGAATAAAACTTAACTATTATACCTTTATCCTGAACAAATGAAAAGATAATCATGGACTAAGGATCCATAATTCCTTGTTCCGATATTTACCTTCAGCTGTCAACTCTGAAAAAAAAATATCAATAAGAGGGGTATGAGCAAACCACGTGCCCAGTGAGTAGATAACACAACACTATGACAAAAAAAATCATGCATCATAATGATAACATGCAGCAATCATACGTAGATCGATCATCATATGATATAATATTATTCATAATACTTCACAACAATATCCAAGTAAATCAAATGCATTTCAACATAATTCAAAATTCACAACAGCAATCGATGAAATCAATTTCACACACATTTCCCGTACCAACCGGGTCGTCCAGAATACCTCTAGATCGTTGCCCGCGGCCCCCGCCGCATCCACCCTTATCGCTCCATTTATATTCTCCACCCTTATAACTTCACATAGATTTCTCCATGGGGTGCACCACCATGCCTTTCCTTTCCAGTCAAACACAATCACAATCACATATAAAAACATCCTCAATCATAATCTTGAGCCACATACACAACTCAATCATTTACAATTCAAGCCACAACATAATCAATGTGGTTCCAGCAACATAGCATGTATATAACATAACCCATAAAATAGAACAATTATTCAACTCAGTTCACATGCCATTCACAATCCATCATATAACTTCCATTCATGGGAAAATAAGAAAATATAATTATATACATTACCAGACACGTTCCACAATTGTTTATGCCTCATCGTTCCACATCATCCTCTTCAAACTTGGATATACAACATATTTCCACTATGATGCAAAAAGTCAATAACAGATATTTAATCATAGCAAGTATTAACCCACTCACCTGGATTTCACGCTCTCGCCACTCCCACCTTGCACTTTGACCATTCCTATTGTAACCAGATAAAAACCATCAGGGTTACGAAATAGAGAAATTTCCTACTACTACTCTCGACCTTCATCCACTTCTCAAATCATAACTTCTAACTGGTAATGAATATCCAGATGAAACTTATATCATTGGAAACTAGACTCAAAGAGCTTTTCAACGATATTTAAAAAAAAAAACTGATGCTACAGTAACAGTCAACGGTCAACGCAACTACAGTAATGTTGACCGAGTCAACGCTACAGTAACGAGAAAATCTGGAAAAATTTTCTCAGTGAACAGTAATTTCTGGGGAAAATTTTCGATGTTCTTCGTGTTCTTCATCCAAAAATCCTAAAATCATATCTAAAACAACATTTCTTTTGATTTCTTCCATGGGTTTTCATCCTTAATGTCTAAGGAGTGTTTTAACACCAAAACCCCCAATTTCTATCAACAATCCAAGCTCAAATCTCAAATTTTCATCAAGAACACTAACTTTTTTCAAATATCCAAATTCTACGAATTTCTCCTAGTTTTCTCCAAATTTCTTGTTCTAATAACATCATAAACTACCTAGGAATGTTTTAGATTAACATCCACACTTAAATTCATCCATTAAAATATTCTACAAAAATTTTACAAAAATGATAACTAAGGATTTGATCTTGTAATAAGAGGAAGAAGAAGAAGAACATCAACTTACCAATCCTCCTAACTTCCAAGGCTTCCTTCCTTAAGCATTTGGCATGGATGGAGGTGAAGAAGAGAAATTGGGATCCTCAGCCGAGAGCTACGGGAGGAAGATAAAAAAATGAATAAGAGAGAATGAGAAGAATAAGAGAGGAGTGTATACGCGTGGGCCCCACCGATTTCTTTTTCGATAAAATCGCTCATAGCCACCTTAGCTTATAAGATTTGCTCACTTTAATCCCTCTCGATGTCTCAAATACCACTTTAACCTCGAATCCATCATTCTTTCGGTACCGGACTCATAATTCATTCCTATAAGCTCTATTCTTCTTCTCGGGTTCCTACTTGGTCATTTCTCAAAAGTCCTCTATACTTTCTTTTCTTTTCACTTTAGTCCTTGAGAATTTGTACAAATTTCCTAAATTAAAAACAAAAATTTCTATTCCCACATTTTTTTCACTAATTCAAAAAGAAAATTTTCCACGTAATTAAATTTTTCACTAAACTTCTGATCAGACTTTAAATATTCATATAAATTCTTGGGATATTACACTTGGCATGAGAATTACCCGTGACAGGAAAAATCACAAGATTTGGCTATCTCAAGAACAGTATGTGGAAAAGGTTCTTGAAAGATTCAACATGGATAAGGCAAAAACTGTTAGTTCTCCACTTGCCAATCACTTTAAGCTAAAAGTGAGCCAGTGTCCTTCGAACAAGGAGGATAAATTAGAAATGAGCAAAGTGCCTTATGCATCGGCTGTTGGCAGTTTAATGTACACTATGGTATGTACTAGACCAGATATTACTCACGCTGTTGGCGTTGTGAGCAGGTTCCTGGCGAATCCTAGAAAGGAACATTGGGCAGCAATCAAATGGATACTCAGGTATCTTAGAGGTACTTCCAGTCATTGTTTATGCTTTGGTAATGGAAAAGCTGTATTAGAAGGATATACAGATTCAGGCATGGCTGGAGATGTGGATACCAATAAATCTATATCTGGGTACCTGATAACATTTGTAGGGGGAGCTGTCTCGTGGCAGTCACGATTACAAAAGTGTGTTGCCTTAAGCACTACAGAAGCAGAATACATTGCAATCACCGAAGGTTGTAAGGAAATCCTGTGGATGAAGAAGTTCTTACAAGAATTAGGCCAAAACCAGGAAAACTATATTCTCTATTGTGACAGTCAAAGCGCAATACATCTCAGCAAGAATCCAACTTTCCATTCCAAGTCGAAACACATTGATGTGAGATATCACTGGATCCGTGATGTGATGGAAAGCAAGTTGCTGAAAGTTGACAAAATCCACACCAACAATAATGGGGCCGATATGATGACGAAAACTCTACCAAGAGAGAAGTTAGAAGTCTGTAAAGAAGTTGCAGGCTTGGTAACACTCCCCACTTAAGTCGGGAGGGGGAGATTTGTAAGGTGGGGTCCCTCCTAAGTGGGACCCACCACTAATATAAAAAAAGGGTCAAGTTACAATTTAATAAAAGTTGTAACTAAATTTTGTAATTTACCCCAAAGTCAAAAAAGGACAAAAATGTTAGGCACAGTCTTTGCTGAAATTGGAGGGGCTATTGGAGTTAGGCGCAGACGCAAGGAGTTGGTGCAGTTGGTGGAAGCTGCGTAAAAAGAAGAAATCTGAAGGGGTTGGTGAGGAATGACCCTATAAATAGGGTCATTCACCTTCTTCAAAATTTATTTCTCAAATCATTCTAAATCCTCACAAAGGAGAGTGAGAGAAAATAGAGAAAGCCTTAGAAAGAGAGTTTTTCTAAGAAGAAAAATAGTGAGTCAATTTGTGAGGGTATTTTCACAAATTGAAGAAATACCGTTGTTGTATTTTTGTGAGTGAGAGATCTACCTGAGGGTGAAGTTTGTAATCCCATTATTATTATAGTGGAAGTTTAAGTGGCCTACGGGTCCCGTGATTTTGACCTCATTTGGAGGGTTTTCCACGCTAAAATCTTGATGTTATTTTATCTTTTTGGTTTGGGAATTATCCTCGGCTTGAGGGTATTATTTATTCTTTCAAATACCCCAATTTTCCCAACAGGTTTATGATATTATTGGCATCTATTACCTGTTCTCTTGTTTCCATGAAAATTTCTTCCAAAATCCTAGTGAAAAAGATGAAGGAATAGTGTAAAGGATTGTATAGGATCATTACCGATGTTACAGTATATATAATACATCTGATAAAAAGAGAGACGCACATCTAAGGGCTACGTGTACAGTGGATATTCACCAAAACTAAAAAGACAAGGAATAACAAATTGATAGTACTCCAGTACTATCAATAGCACTACAAGAAAATTGAATTTAAGTGACGACTTTTTAGTAGTGATTTTTAAAATCGCCACTAAAAGATGAGTCACCACTAAAAGTCACACTTTTGGTGGCGAGTTTTGAGATTCGCTACCAAAAGTTTGATTTTTTTAAAATAAAATTAAAAAAATTAAACTTTTAGTGGCGACTCTCATAGTCACCATCAAAGGTCTATTTTTTTATAAAAAAATAAAGAAAGTCAGATTTTGAAAAAAAAAAATAAAAAATTAGACTTTTAGTGGCGACTCCCATAGTCACCACCAAAAGTTAATTTTAAAAAAATAAAAAAATAAAAATATTGAATATTTTTTAAAATAAAATTAAAAAAATCAAACTTTTGGTGGCGACTACAAAAGTCGATTTAAAAAAAAAGAAAAAAGTCAAATTTTTTAAATAAAATTAAAAAAATCAAACTCTTGATAGTCACCACCAAAAGTCTATTTTTTATAAAAAAAAATAAAAAAATCAGATTTTTTAAATAAAATTAAAAAACTAAAAAGTCATTTTTTATTTTATTTAAAAAATTTGAATTTTTAAAAATTTTTAAAAATTTTTAATTTTATTTAAAAGAAATTCAAATTTTTTTATTTTTCATTTTTTTAAAAATCAAATTTTTTTATGGTGACTAAAATCTGATTTTTTAACCGAAGTTAGTTTTTTTTTTTTTATGAAATTAGCTAAAGGGTGTATTTGGCAAAAATAGCTGATAAGCTAACTGAAAGTTTATAAACTAGCTGAAAGCTTATAAGCTAATTTCTAGCTAAAAGCTTATAGCTGCAAGCTGAAAGCTTATAAGCTAACTTATGAAATTAGAAGTGTTTGGTAAAAGTAATTGTTGAAATAGTTGAAAAGTGTAAAATGACATAAAAGGGCATAGAAGTGTTTGTATTATTTTATAATTCTAAAATAATATAAAATAAATATATTAGTTTTTTAATTAAATTAATTTAAATTATTATATATATAATTACTTTGTATTATATATATATATATTTTATATATTATATTTACGTGTATATATATAGTTATGTTGAAAAAGTGTAATATATACTTACATATTAAATATATCACTTTTTTTATCTTTAATATATATATTTGTTTAAAATAAATTTAATTAAAGATAAAAATTTTAAATAAAAATAAAAATTATTCACAATGAAAGTATTTTGGGGATTTAAATTATGAATAAATCAAAAGGATATAATAGGTATTGAGATAAAATAATAAGAGTAAAACAGAAAGAAAAGTACATAAGCTATAAGCTACAAAAAGTAGCATTTCAAAATAAGGTATAAGCTATTGAAATAAGCTCGTTTACCAAACACTTCTAACAAGCTTATAAGCTAGTTAAATAAGCTATAAACTCAAATTTTTGGCAAGCCAAACACACCCAAAGTCAGACTTTTTTGTGGTGACTCTCATAGTAATAATATATTTGTTTTTTGTTACGTTAAATCTTGTTTTATTTCTGTTTTGTAATATATATATATATATATATATATATATATATATAATATTTTGCACTTACACAATACAAATGAAGTAGTGGCATGATGGTAAGATGCACATGATTGCAAGCAAGGGACCCATGTCCGAATCTCAAGTATGCATATATTTAGTTTAATTTCAAATAAACTTGAATATTGCACCAAAAAAAAAAGTCGCGACCAAAGACTTTTGTCGCCACCAAAAGTCATTTTTTTTTGTAGTGTAGACACATCTCATATAATACAAAAATAATTGTTATGGAGCCTAGGCTAGCTCTCCTAAATCCGTTTGCTCCATTATCTTCACTGCCCCCTCAAATGGACGGGTATTTCAGTAACTCCTAAATTTTCTCTCAAAAACCAGAAGTGTGTGAGTGAGAGGCTTCATTAAATAATTTGCAACTTGTTTAGACAAAGGGACATAACCAACTCTAAGCTGCTTAGAGAGAATTTGATCTCTCACATAATGTACATCGATTTCGATGTGCTTCCTCTGAGAGTGTTGCACTGGGTTTTCTATAATGACCACTGCACTTGTATTATCACACCACATGATTGGTATGCGACTTAGTGGGTACTCCAATTCCTATAACAATGATTTAATCCAAGTGATTTCAGCAGTTAGATTAGTTAAAGCACAATACTCTGATTCAGTGCTTAAGCGAGAAACCACACTCTGTTTTCTTCATGACCATGATGAAAGTAATGGTTGGAACCCAAGAGGGGGGGTGAATTGGGTTTTATAAATTTTTCACAAGAATTAATTGGAAGTTAAAATGATTTTCTGTAAAAGTACAATGCTTAGGATAATAAATACAATACAGAAAATCAATGTGTTGTTAAGATAAATAATTATAAAGATCAAGGAATTAAAGAATAGATATCAATATGCACAAATTAAAGAGTAAGGGATAGAGAAAGCAAACTCGGAGATTTATACTGGTTCGGCTAATCCAAGCCTACATCCAGTCCTCAAGAGACCACTTGAGTATTTCCACTATAATTGCAAGTTTAATCCGGGTACTTGCAAACCACTACAACCACGCAAATTCGATCCGGGTATTTGCGAAACCACAATGAAGAATTTATGAATCCGGACTCCTCCTCAACCCAAAGCAAGTTCTTCCAACACCGGTACTTGCGAACCTCAACTCAGAATAATATATGTGTTGATCAAAATCAACAATACAAAGAAACTCTCTCTAAAGAGTAGATGAAAACAAATGAAGCTCTAATAACTCTAATGATAGAGAATATGCAAGATTTGACTCAAGAATACTTTCCTTTCTCTCAAAGATGATAGAAGAAGTTAATATCACATTGTAGGACTTTGTTCTTGCTCAAAATCGTGTATCTAAGGTCATATATATAAGATTTTACAAAACTAGCCGTTATATAGCCGTTATATAGCCGTTATAGTGCAGTCCAGATTTTGAGCTTTCTTTAAAAATTCATAACTCCCTCATTTGAACTCCGTTTTAAACAAATAATATACCGTTGGAAAGCTCTTGGAGTCTAGTTTCAAATGAGCCAAGTTTTACTCAAAAATTATTTTTCTTTTAAAAGATATAATCAAAATACTGACTATAGGTCAGAACAGAATAATTTTTTATTACAGTAAAATCAACTTTCAGTTTTTCAAACTATATTTTGAATAGTCATATATTTCTCATTTGGACTCCGTTTTGAATAAATAATATACCGTTGAAAAGATCTTTGAGTCTACTATCAAATGAGATTAAGATACTTGAAAAACGGATTTTTCATTTATGAGATATGATATAAGGAGTGACCAAAGGTCAAAAAATAACTTTTGTAAAACTTCATATCTCACTATCTTTTTGTTCAAAAATGCTTGAGCCAATGTATGCAAATCTAAATCATTGAGTTGCACAAATATACTAGCCTATATAAAATATACCTAATTTAAACACATAGGCTATCTTGATGCATCCAAGCTTCCAAGACTTCAAATCTTCTAATTCTTCATTTCTTGGAGCTTCATCCTTGCATGTTGTTTTCCTTGAGTGAAGTATGATATTGCTTTTCCTTGTTCTTCAATACAATCCTCACTCTTCTTGTTTTGAACCAACCTATAAAATATATCTTACTTGCAAACCCAATGATTAGTTTAATAGCATGATTCAATATAGCAACATACATATTAAATAACATAATCATGCTTAAGTACTTGTAGCATATATATGATAATTAATCTTTATATATATATATATATATCAATGCTACTATTCAAATACATTTGTCATCATCAAAACTTATGGCATATAGCCTTAGGGTCAACAATCTCCCCCTTTTTGATGATGACAAATCACCACATAAAAATATGTATCACAAGATAATGAATACAATGTTATAAGCACGTATACATATTTTTCTATTGTTTCTTCTCCCCCTATTTGACATCAACAAAAAGGTGTAAGGAACACAATATATAGAAGTTAAAGCACATACCTTTATTAAGTCAGGATGTCAGAAGATGTCAATATAGTATGGGGTAAGGATACATCAAAACTTATCATTGATTTCATTGACATGTAAAAAGAAAATTTTAGAAAAATTTTTCTCATGTCAAATGAAATGAGCCAAAAGATAAAACTTGAAAGAGTTTTAGGCTCCCCCTTAAACCTTGCATAATTTGAAAAAGAATAATGAATAATGAATATCCAATTTTTCAAGATATATTCTTTTTTTAAAAAAAAATACATTCAAGTGAGACAAAGCTCCCCCTGAATTTCATAACATTTTTCCTTTGAAAAAGATTGTCCAAATCATTATAAAGCAAATTCAGTTTTTGATTGCAGAATTTTGAAGTAAGATTTTTGAAGAAATTTTTGCAATATTTTCATTGAAAATGATTTCTGCTTGTTTATGAAGAGGCATTTTTAGTAAATAGCAGAAAAATTAAACTCTTTGAAAAAAAAAACATCATTTGCTGTCATATGATAGAAATATTTACAGCACACAGCAGAAGTATGATATATGGATTAGCAAAGCATGATATAAACAAGAATATTAATCATAATCCATAAATCGAATAATAATATTTTTCAAGATTTCTGAAAAACAATTTCTGCATATATGCATAAAATTATTTCAACATATAGCAAAAGTAATTTAAAATTAGGATACTCAAATCCTTTTCTTTTCAAAACAGATAATGCTTCAATATGGTAAAGCAATTTCAGCATTGTGGAAGCAATTCAAGAGATTCACGATATTTTTCAAAAACATTTTGCTTCGAAGGAATTTAGAAACGTTTCATCTAAGGAAGCAATATATATGGATTAGTGTAATAAGATATATTCAAGCATATAGTTCATAATCCATATATGAAACATCAATATTTTTCATCCCTTTTGTTATCTACAACAAAAGAGATCTTTAAAATCTTTTCTTTTTCAAAAAGAATGTTGCTTCATATGATAAAACATATTAACATAATAGAAGCATTTTTAAAGTCCTTTTTCAAAACAAATTTGCTTCATAAAGGATAAGATAAATTTCATCACAAAGGAAGCAATTTATATACCCATTCAAAATGAATTTATATATGTATCTTGAGGATGAGTACATGTAAAAATTTTGACAGCTCATTTTGTATGAGTGCATGTGGAATCATGAAATATTATTCTTAGCCATAGCCTTCGCTCATGATGCATGAATTGCATACACAACATATGTTCTTAGATACATGTGATCATAGCATGATGCAATCAATCATGTATATTATACTAAAGCTCTCAAGAACAACACAACGAAGCAGAAAAATACGGTTCTGAATATCACCATTTTATTAATCCTTAAAATTTCTAATCAAAACAAATTAAATCAGCCGCAAATCCACCGAAAATTGACTTTCGTGGTTTTGCCATTAATGTGACGCGTTATCGGTGTGCATGCGTACTCTAGACTTCTGGCTTCCAGCTTGCAAAATCCATAGGATGAGCGTGTAGGGGTGCGGCGAAGAGATATCTTCGTTGGCTCTAAGTCACAATTTTCTCTCTATAAAGACTGCCCTAGAGTTCTCAATTATCACACCACAAAGAGTATTCATCTCTGAGCCTACAACTTTCTGACATTCCTCTCTCTTCATACTCCAAAAAAAATTCCAAGCCATGGCAGCAAGAAAGTTCATTGATCTCACAGTAGAGGCCAGGGAGGAAGAGCTCGACTTAAACTTGAGTCTAGGCAGGGACAAGGGTAAAAGGCCTTTGGAGGGATCTCAAGAGAATCGAAAGAAGAAGATGAAGATCGAAGAAGCTGAAGAGATTAGTACAGGCCATACGTCAGAAGACAAAATTGCTTGTCTGGAGCAGGAGGTGAAGAAACTCAAAAAGATGATAGAGGACCAGGAGAAGTTAGCTAAACGCAACAATGCGGCACTGACTTCAAGAATAGATAGGTTCTTCTATTGGTCTACCCAATGCTTCTGCAATCAACAACAAAGAAGTGTTGATTGTATGAATGGGATTTACACTACCCTCCGTGACATTGCTCAGTCTCTTGCTCCAAGGAATGGCCGAGGGGTGATGATACAATACGGGCCTCCTAATCCAAGACCACCTCGCCTGTAGATTGCTCATGCATGAGCAAACTTTCCCTTCTTTTTTTTTTTAATTATGCAATGTAATCCTTCGGTTTTTTTTAATGCAAGTGGTTTCTTTTATTTGACGGTACAAAAAAAATAATAATAAAGAAAGATAAAATAAATCAGCTACACAAATTCAGCACAGTATATATATATTGAAAAATATATATCCATTTTAAAGATGGAAAGAATTTTCTGACATGGACATATATATCATTATTTCAAAGCAAAAGCAAGTTACATACTTATCAAGATAAAACATATTATAACTTGAGTATGTAGTACAATAATTGAGGTAATATGGATTAATAAGATATAATCAGATATAAACTAGAATCCATAAACAATCGTTCATAAGCTATATCTTATACAAAGGATATGACATGTATAATGCTCAAACCATGATGAATGGTATAAAGACAATATCTTTATATACAATGATATGATCAAATATGTAAGATATTATAGAACAATATATCATTGTAATGAAAGTATGTCAGTAAAAAAAAATTGCCAACATAGCCAATTATGATCAGGGAGTATCACTCAATTAAATATTAAAGTGGTAAAGAATAGAGATACTCATCAATTTTGGCAAACTCTTATTGCTTCTTGAAGTTCCTCCTCAAGATTTTGATATTCTTGTTTTCCTCATTGCTCTTCTTTTGATTCTATCTTCTTGCAATTTTAATGAACTTAATTGATTGATTATTTGCAAGATCCTCTTGAAAACAATCTCTCATAAGATCACTGTCAAGCATTGGTCGATCATTACGAATGAGCTTAGAGGATAGATTTGAGGACTAACTCCTGCAAAACACTTTTGGTGGAGCACTTTGATGTTCAAATCAGTAATGTTCAAATAAATCTCGAGTACTAGGAGCAACATTATGTTCAAGATATACCATATTAATAAAAGTGCTATGCTTTCATGAAATGCAATTTTGCAAAATATTTGATTTCATTGAAAATATTTAAATAAGATTACAGCAAGGATAAATACTATAGGTAGGAGGAATCTTATTGTTGTGAAGACAAGAAAAATGTGCGTGTAATGGAAGCAAGTTTTCATGATGCAGTAAAAAGGATAGTTTGAGCAAAATTTGGAAGAAAGATTTTAGATCAAAACAAAATTTGAATCTATAATCTGCACACCTAACAATTGTTTTCAGATATAGCATGCATGAATATCAAGGATAGATGTAAGGCATATTAGATAACAAACAAAAGCATTAGAGAGCAGTAAACATATCAGTCAAAATTCTTACAATGCATTCCAGCTTATATGTTTACTTATCCATTGCCTCCTTTTGATGCAAGAGAGTGGAGTTTGAATGATGTAGCCATTGAAAAGTCATTTCCGCTCCTTGCTTCGAGGCAAATCTACAAATTATTCATTTATCTTTGGTACCCAAATTTCTTTGGGTTTGCCTGGGTCATGAGTTCCTTTTTGAACCCATTTCATTTTTACTCCATGAACAAGATTTTTCTTATAAAAACAGGAGTAAGATTTGTGTCCTTTCAGTCCACAATAGAAACAAGTGCAAGTTGGACTATTGGACATCTTTGCAGAAACAAAGAAGTTTTTAAACTGCTTTTGGTTTGATTTCTTTTTAGAAACAATACCAACTTTGTTAATTCTTCTTTGTTTCAAAACTGAGGTATTTAAAATTTCTCTACCTTGAGAGAGTTTTGCAAGTGTGTTTTTAAGATTATCATTTTCTTTTTTCAAAAAATCACACTTGGTACAAAAGTAATTTTTGTTGGTAGAGATATTTGTTTTTAAAATTAAATTCTCTTCTTGCAAAGTTTTGTTTTGATTTTCAAAAACAAAATTCTCTTCCTTGGAAATAGAAAATTCATTTTTCAATATTTCCAACTCATTTTCAAGAGAAGAGTTTTTCTGTTTTGAAACATTTAGTTTCTTTGCAAGTATAAGAGATTCTTCATGTAAATCATCAAAGGCATCTTGTAATTCTTCAAAAGAGTAGTCAAATGAATTTACCTCATCTTTATCTCTAGCCACAAGACAAGTGTTGGCTTCTTCATTTGTGTTCTGCTTATCAGAATTGCTATTTCCCCAATTGGAAGATAGGTAAGCTTTCTTTGATGATTCACCTTTTGGTTGTAGTTTCTCTTTTTCTCCTTTTTCTTCTTCGTCTGCCACCTTGGTGATTTGAGATTTTCCTGTAAGTTCAACACCAAGAGCTTGCAATTGATTAAGCACAAGTTGTATCTCATTAATGGTTTTGCAATTGTTCATTTGAGCAATTTCAAGTTCATTAATGAAACTTCTATACCTTAATTCCTCAGCAATAAGATCTTCCTCATGTGCAACTTCAAGAATTTCCCACATTTCTTTTGCAGTTGCACAGTTGGAGATTTTGAAAAATTCACCTTGACTCAATGCACAAGAAATAATCAATTTTACCTTAGCATTGAGTTGCATTAAACTTCTTTCAGTATCATTCCATTCACTCTTAAGTTTTGGAATGCATTTTCCTTGTTCTTCCTTGACAGGCATACAAAAACTATTTTCTATAACATCCCAAAGTTTATGGTCTACTGAAATTAAAAACATTTTCATTTCATACTTCCAATATTGAAAATGATTAGCATAAAAAATTGGAGGTTCTTTGAAAGAACAATTTTTAGAAATAAACCAATCACTATATCCAACCATGCTAACTCTTAGACGGTTAAGTTTTTAAACAAGAGCCCAAGCTCTGATACCAATTGAAAGTAATGGTTGGAACCCAAGAGGGGGGGTGAATTGGGTTTTATAAATTTTTCACAAGAATTAATTGGAAGTTAAAATGATTTTCTGTAAAAGTACAATGCTTAGGATAATAAATACAATACAGAAAATCAATGTGTTGTTAAGATAAATAATTATAAAGATCAAGGAATTAAAGAATAGATATCAATATGCACAAATTAAAGAGTAAGGGATAGAGAAAGCAAACTCGGAGATTTATACTGGTTCGGCTAATCCAAGCCTACATCCAGTCCTCAAGAGACCACTTGAGTATTTCCACTATAATTGCAAGTTTAATCCGGGTACTTGCAAACCACTACAACCACGCAAATTCGATCCGGGTATTTGCGAAACCACAATGAAGAATTTATGAATCCGGACTCCTCCTCAACCCAAAGCAAGTTCTTCCAACACCGGTACTTGCGAACCTCAACTCAGAATAATATATGTGTTGATCAAAATCAACAATACAAAGAAACTCTCTCTAAAGAGTAGATGAAAACAAATGAAGCTCTAATAACTCTAATGATAGAGAATATGCAAGATTTGACTCAAGAATACTTTCCTTTCTCTCAAAGATGATAGAAGAAGTTAATATCACATTGTAGGACTTTGTTCTTGCTCAAAATCGTGTATCTAAGGTCATATATATAAGATTTTACAAAACTAGCCGTTATATAGCCGTTATATAGCCGTTATAGTGCAGTCCAGATTTTGAGCTTTCTTTAAAAATTCATAACTCCCTCATTTGAACTCCGTTTTAAACAAATAATATACCGTTGGAAAGCTCTTGGAGTCTAGTTTCAAATGAGCCAAGTTTTACTCAAAAATTATTTTTCTTTTAAAAGATATAATCAAAATACTGACTATAGGTCAGAACAGAATAATTTTTTATTACAGTAAAATCAACTTTCAGTTTTTCAAACTATATTTTGAATAGTCATATATTTCTCATTTGGACTCCGTTTTGAATAAATAATATACCGTTGAAAAGATCTTTGAGTCTACTATCAAATGAGATTAAGATACTTGAAAAACGGATTTTTCATTTATGAGATATGATATAAGGAGTGACCAAAGGTCAAAAAATAACTTTTGTAAAACTTCATATCTCACTATCTTTTTGTTCAAAAATGCTTGAGCCAATGTATGCAAATCTAAATCATTGAGTTGCACAAATATACTAGCCTATATAAAATATACCTAATTTAAACACATAGGCTATCTTGATGCATCCAAGCTTCCAAGACTTCAAATCTTCTAATTCTTCATTTCTTGGAGCTTCATCCTTGCATGTTGTTTTCCTTGAGTGAAGTATGATATTGCTTTTCCTTGTTCTTCAATACAATCCTCACTCTTCTTGTTTTGAACCAACCTATAAAATATATCTTACTTGCAAACCCAATGATTAGTTTAATAGCATGATTCAATATAGCAACATACATATTAAATAACATAATCATGCTTAAGTACTTGTAGCATATATATGATAATTAATCTTTATATATATATATATATATATCAATGCTACTATTCAAATACATTTGTCATCATCAAAACTTATGGCATATAGCCTTAGGGTCAACACATGAGACCAAGCTTTCTCCCAAAAATACACAATATCCTCCCATAGACTTTTGATCTACTGAGTTTGCTGCCCAGTCCATATCTGAGTAGGTAATAATATTAAGACTAGGAGAAGGTTTTATGTGTATTCCTATTTGGGTTGTTCCCTTTAAATAACGAAATATGCATTTAGCATACTGCCAATGCTTAACTGTTGGACTGCTAAGGTACTAGCTTAGCCTATTTACAACAAAAGATATATCCGGTCTTGTGGTGGTTAAGTATTGTAGCCCACCTATTAAGCTTCTGAAGAAGTCATAGAGTAGGACAACTAGTAGTATTTGCCATGGAGAATTTTTTGAGTAAATCTCTAATGTATCTCTCTTGAGTTAAGTAAATACTTGATTCATCTCTGTGAGCCTCTAACCCAAGGAAATAATGAAGCTCGCCTAAATCTTTCAACAAAAACACATTATTTAGCTTCTTTGTGAAATTCTGCAGTAGCCTCCTATCATTCCCTGTCACCAAAATATCATCTACATATATAAGGATGATTAAGACTTATGTTTTTGTTTTGAACAAGAATAATGAATTATCATTCTTAATATTCTTAAAACCCCATTGAACAAGGGTTGTTCTCAACTTATCAAACCATGCTTGTGGTGCTTGCCTCAAACCATAGAGCACCTTCACCAATTTACACACATGATTGGGTCTTTTAGCATCTTCAAATCCTTCTGACTGCTTCATAAATACTTCTTCAGTGAGCTGTCTATTCATGAATGCATTGTTTACGTTAAGCTACTTGATACTCTAGTTTAGTGATACAGTAGTGGCGAGTAAGACTCTGATGATGGTTGATTTTGCTATAGGACTGAAAGTTTCTCCAAAATTCACACCAAGAGATTGTTAGAAGTCTTTTGCTACTAAGTGAGCTTTATGTCTCTCTATTGTACCGTCTGACTTGAATTTAGTTTTGAAAACCCATTTATTATCCACCACTTGCTACCCTGTGAAGGGCACTAACTTCAAGTACCATTCTTCATGAGTGCTCAAAGCTCAATTTCCACTGCTTGCTTCCACTTTAAACTCTTCAATGCTTTAGAAACAGCTATTGGCTCATCTCCTTCATTTATCTTCACTGTTCCTACATAAGGAATCTTAGGCTTTTGAATACCACTTTGGTTATGGGTGACCATAGGATGTCTCTAAGCTTGATTTTGTATGGATTGTTGTTCATGTGATGATGACATATTCGACTATTGCTGTGGGTTTTCTATTTGATTTTGACTAATGGTTTCACTACTGTTGGTCTGGAGAATTTGCCGTTGTATCATTTTTTGTGCTATCAATCAAGGACGATGGACTGTTGTGTGCATTTGAGTTTATTGTACTTGCATCAACTAAGTCAGAATTAGTGAATTGCTGGAAATGTCTTTGTATGAGCTCCCTTGGCATTTCAATTTCCTGTGTTTGAACTTCTGTTTTTCCTCTGTTTAAGAAACCCTTCAGGAAAGGAAAATCTCCTTCATCAAAGACAACATGTCTCGATATGATAATCTTTCCAGTGAGAGTCATGCATTTATAGCCTTTGTGAGAAGAATTGTAACCTAGAAAATAGCACTTAATATAGTGAAAAGCTAAACTTATGTTGTTGATAAGGTCTTAGGCATGGATAAGTAGCACAGCTAAACACTTTAAGTTCATCATAATTGGGTTTGCATTTAAATAGAGTATAAAATAGTGTGTTTCCTTTTAAGACAAAAGTAGGTAACTGATTAATAAGAAGTGTGGCAGTTTGGAATGCCTCAACCCAGTAGTGTAGACGCATGTAGGCTTGAGCTAAAAGAGTAAGTCACATCTATACTATTTGCCTATGTTTACGTTTAACTCTGCCATTTTGTGTTAAAGTGTGTGGACATGAATGGCGAAATATTATCCCTTTTTGTTGTGTTATGGTTCACACTACTATGATGCCGAATTCATGCTAATTTTGCAGTATAGTGATTCCCAGGTCGTATTCACTCAAGGAGCCTCACTTCTAATCACTAATTAATTGTTCTAAACACTAATTACACTAATTAACTATACGGGGGGTTATTGATAGATTCAGATTAAAAACAAAATTTAAACTACAACAATAAACAACAACAGTAAACTAAATCTGGACAGAACAGAACAATATCACAGACACATGTAATCAATCTATGGTTTCCCTAGAAGTGTAATCATCCTTATTCCATTCTCTAAATTTGTTCCAACTCCATCTAGTATTTCAGTTGTCAACTAATATTTTTAGGAAACCTCCTAGAACTAGATTACACTAAGATTATAGTTAGGAAGATCTTCGCTAATCATAACCAAATGTAACCCGATTAAGCTCTAACTGAAATCTTATCCCATAATCGCATATTAACAATCCATTTTAGTCTAACTTACTAGTCTTGCATAGCAACCACATACATACAAGTCTAGCAAGTCTTAACCTCCAATAAAACTATTAAAAATAGAAATCAAGTCCATACATTCCTTCTAACTAGAGAAATATATAGATATGAAAACAAAAGACAAGATAGGGACCAAAATGAAATAGATTGAATCAAAAACACTTATCTGTTCATGGAATTAAGATTACATCCTCTAGATCCACCACTGATTGATTACAAAAGGGGTTTTAACCCTCCATAAGGACTAAAATGAAAAATACAGAAAAGAAGTTACAGAACCTAAGCTACAGAAGAAGAGAGCAAGAAGAAGCTGATGTCTGTTGTAAAAATGAATTCTCCTCCCTCTTCATCTTTTTCCTAGGAATAAGGACAAAAGTGCATTGGTTTGTCCCCTTGGAAGTGTCTATTTCTCTCTTATGGCTAGTAGTGTTTCAGCAGCAGAAACCAAGGGTCTTTGCATGGAAAGGGATGCTAAACAATTGACTTTTCTGGCCTCTAAAGCTGACCTGCGAATTTTTCCATTTTTGTGCAAGTTTTGATCTGAATAAAATGTATGCATGCTACTCTGTCCATATCAGACCCATGGGACCCACTTGATAGCAAATTAGTCAATGCCAAATCATCAATATATGCCCAGTCAATGTCCACATCATTCCAGCATGCCACATCAGCGAAAATCCTCCAATAATAGTAGTTCTGTAGTTCTGTAATATGAAATTGGGTATTTAATAAATCATGTCCTAAAAATATAAAATTAAGACATATTCAATCTACAATTAATTTACAACTAATAAATTCCAAAGCATAATAAAATTGGAGAATTTGTAAGATAAAAGTGGCAATAGGACTAATACAGGGACTAAATTGTATATAAAAATGTTCGATATCATGTAATTTCATTAAACTTTTTAAACTCACCTCCATCATCACTTTGTAAAACTTTAAGTTTCTTGTCAAATTGCTTTTCCACTAGTGTTTTAAAATGCACAAAAGAATGTACAGCTTCAACTTTGTTTTTAAAGGGATAAAGCCACACAAAACGATTAGAGTCATCAATAAAGGAAATATAGAATTTATGGCTAGCAGTAGAACCAGTTGGGGCACGGCCCCACAAGTCCATATAAACTAATTCAAGTGGATTTTTTACATGAGAAATAGATCTCTTAAATGGGAGAGCATGAGATTTGCCTAACTGGCATGCCTCACAAAAAGAAACATAATCATTACCACAAATTTTCTCATTACAACTATTTAAAACTTGATTCAAATCTTTTATGGATGGGTGTCCCAGCTTTTGATGCCACTTCTTCCATTCTGATTGTAGCCTTTGATGATCATTATTAAAAACTAGGCTGTAGCATTGGGACTAAGGTGCCTTGATCTTATATAGACCTTCTTTCTGCTTCCCTTGCAGTATTTATGCTCTATTGCCTTGTCTTTCACCACACATCCATGTTTGTCAAATTCAACAATAAAATTCCCATTAGCAATTAATTTAGAAACACTAACAAGTTTCTTATTCATACGTGGAGCAAAGAGCACATTCTTTAATTGAATAGAGTCATCTTTACTATTGCAAGGTAATTTAATAGTGCCAACATTCTTAATTTTTATTTTCTAACCATTTCCAACAATTAGCTTTTTACCATGATTTCCATGCATATCACTGGTCTATTCAAAATTTGCATTATCATTTGTTATGTGGTGGCTAGCTCCACTGTGAACATACCAGCCTAAATCACTATAGTTGTTTGAATTAGCAAGGTAGGCTGAGTGATTTTGGTTTTGATTTATGCTAATCTTCTCTTTATCTGGCACTGACCCCATATAGCTACTGTTATATTGGAAATAACAGTGTGCTGTTGTGTTTCCAAGCTTACCATACACCTACACATTAGTCTGCTACCTGATCTGCCATATTGACCTTTACTTGTCCTTGGCCACCACTCTGTTTTGACCTCTCCAGTAGTTCCTCTGATTTTCCTGCTAATTACCAACACAAGAATTTGATTTGTTAGACACAATGTTAGTAGATGATTGTCCCAATGATAAATCTATCAAGCTATTCAACTGTTCAAGTCTACTCTCATAGGTAAAGAGAGCAGCTTGAAGGTCAATCAAGGTTACATCATCTTTATTAGATAGCTGTACTATAATCAGATTGTAGTTAGCATCAAGACCAACAAGGGTTTGTGTAACAATATCAATAGTGGAGAGAGGTGCTCCTGCCATCTGAAGTTTATTAGTGAGGCTTTTAATTTTATTTAGGTATTCTTCCATCTTGAAGGGCTCTTTTCTCAGCCTCTAAAGCTCTCCTTTATACAGAGTTACCCTTGAGCGAGTCTATGTACAGAGAAGATTTTTTAGCTGCAGTCCAAAGCTGCTGTGTTGTTTCGTAATTGATCATCTGAGAAGCTATCTCAACACTCATGGTGTTGTACAGCCAGCCCAACAATAGCTGGTCAGTGGTAATCTAGTCTTCATAAGCTGGATTAATCTTACTAGTCGTTCCTTCCACGATCATTATTTCAGGATATTCTTTGGTTCTAGTAATGAAACCATCCAGTTTGTTCCCTTTGATAATAGGGAGAATCATTGACTACCATAGCAGAAAATTGTTTCTATCAAGCCTAATAGAACAAGATCGATTCAGATTGGTAAATAGAGGGGTGAGTCGATTTTGATTGAGGGATTGGTTTTGATTTAGAGAGTTTTAGTTTTCGGTAGTGGTTTGGGTGTTGGTGCCAGTAGCTGACGAGTCTGAACCAATGGAATTCATGGTGTGAGCCTTACTGCTCTGATACCAAGTGAAAAAGAAGAATGAATAATGTAAAGGATTGTATTGAATCATTACCAAAAGAATGAATAATGTAAAGGATTGTATTGAATCATTACCAAAAGAATGAATAATGTAAAGGATTGTATTGAATCATTACCAAAGTTATAGTATATATAATACATCTGATAAAAAGAGAGACACACATTGTTAACGATAAGGCAAGTGTACCAGTCGCACAAGTAATAACGAGTGAGTAAGATATCATTTCCCCGATGACTAAGTGGCTAACTACCCAATAAATTTAACCAAATTAGTTAGACAAAAACATTGGATTGAAGATAGCTTTAATCAATAACCGACAAAGTAAAATCAAGTGACAGTAAATTTTTAGGAAAAAAAAGATAGCAAACAACATTCAGATTAAAGAAATTAATCTATTTAAAAGCCTAGAGTTACTTATCCCTCTCCTTCATCTTAGAAATTGTAAAACCCCTCTCGCGCACCTACAACTCTATCAACCATATAAGTTAATCCTAGGTTATTCTAATAACTTAAAAGAATTCTCTCGAATCTTAATTAAGATACCTAACGTCTACTCAATTCCTTAAGTGAGTTAAGTCTGTACTAACCAACCTAGCTTTGATTAAATGAGATTAACTAATATTCTTATTAGCTAACAAGCGGAAACACTTAAGATTTATGCACTCGTCCTCCCTATTCAAAGTTTTACTCTCACCTCCCTCTCCTGAGTTTCATGACATCAACAGGAAAATATAAAGATTGATCAAGTCCACATAATGCAACAGCAAAATGAATAAAAAGACTTATATTGATTGAATAAAAGTTATAGATACATGAGAGAAGACAAAATCTATTTGGGAGTTAAGTTCATAGTAATCCTAGAAGGAAAATCTAGCTACTCGTGATATACAAATGATAGAAAGCAGGAATAAGGATAGAAATAGTCATGAATTTAGTGTTAGATGATGGACTTGAGCCCTCAAGCCTTGAAAGTCTAGTTATCCCTTCTTTTCTCAGAAAAAATAGCATTTCCCAACCTTCTCCGTATCAGAATTCCCCTAAAAAATAACCTCTGCAGCTATTTAAAATATTCTTGATGTGGCAAAAAGTTCGTTCCATTGCTATAGTGGAACGTCTTCACTGCTGCAGTGGTGGAGAACAGAAAATCAAGATAGTAGCGGGGGGCTACTGCTGCAGCGGTGGAGGACAGAAACATATTGCTGAAAAAAACTTCTCCTCTAAAGTCGGGCACTGGATAGCCAGCGTTGGGCTGTTGGCCTACTAGAAGGTGGCATTATAATGACACTTCCTCAGCACTGCAGCAGTAAAAGGTAGAGGAGCTACTCTAAATCTGCTACTCTAGTGTCGAGCGCTGGGTTGGTGCTAGGCAAGAATTCCTCTTCTAAAAATGCAGGGTCAAAAGTTGGGAATCGAATGCAATGGCTTTCTCTCCTCTAATTGGTGATCAATCTTTGTACCCTGAAATATAAGATAAAACACGAATTTACTAACATAAAAATAAAGGTAAATCAAGAAAGTAACATTGAGCTTAAAGAAATCTAAATTAGAAAATCTTGAGCCAAAAGAATTATATCAGTAAAATTCAAGCAAAATCAAGGTTTAGATGTCAAGAAAAAGTTCACAAAAATCATGTTAATTGGGAAATTAACACTCCCCCAAACTTGAACCTTTACTTGTCTTCAAGCAAAAGCTTTTTAGAGAGAAATTCTGGTTTGAAAATCTGCAACTAGAAATATGTGCAACCAAGAGGAGTATATATCTGAAAATATGTGAATTAAAGCAAGCCAAGCCTCATCATACCATTACTCGTAAGATTAAATTCAAAAGTTTGTAATCTTAAAAATTCCAATGATAAGTGTTAACCAAACCACAAGAAAACTTGAATAATAGATTTTTAGAAACATCCAATCATCTCCACTATGAACAATTTATAGTATCAAATTCAAAAATTCCTAAACTAAATTTCATCTTTGTTCTCAAGGGCATCATTTTATTTCGATTCTCAAGGGCTTTGTTGTTTTGTTCTCAAGGGCATTGCTTCCTCAATTTCTTATTTCCTTTGAAAATTTGGCATATTATTCATTTTGTTTTA
Organism: Biancaea sappan; assembly: GCA_037074585.1. Classification (NCBI taxonomy): domain Eukaryota; kingdom Viridiplantae; phylum Streptophyta; class Magnoliopsida; order Fabales; family Fabaceae; genus Biancaea; species Biancaea sappan. The sequence continues at coordinate 4,164,726 of CM073495.1, forward strand.
ATTATAGGAGCCTAACCCTTGTTGAAACTTTTAACTATCCCCTTATTGAACATTTTTTTTCACTAGCCCCTTATTGAACAAATTTTTTTTTGATAAAAGAATATGATCTATAAACCATTCACAGAGAGACAAGAACACCTTTTCTGTTATTTTGAAGTAGTTGGGCTAACACTCATAAAAATATATAAAACTTAAGATTTGCCAACTCAAGAGGTAAATCTTTTATATATATATATATATATATATATATATATATATTTACTTGATTTGACTTGCTAGAGAGTTTCAGAATTTTCAAATTTCAAAATTTTCAAAAATTTCCTCCTATTACACATATGCATATAAACAACACAAAACTAACCAGAATTTTCTCAATGAAGGAACCCACATGCATGTTAAACCTCTCTCCTAAATTTGAATCTAACATTGTCCTCAATGAACTAAAGAGGGTTTAAAACATGAGAATAGAGAAAAAGGTTGTGCACAACAAAAATATTCAACAATGACAGCACAATATCAATAACCAAGCATAGTCATAAGCGCAATACCATATTATATTCCACCACAACAACATCTTGTCCCAAGGAAACAAAGTTCACACCAAAACAACATTATATTCACAGCAAAGCAATAAAACTACTAGAAACCAAGCAACAACACAACAAGAACAAAACAAAACAATTAAAACTAAGGAAGCAAGGAAACTTGGGTTACCTCCCAAGAGCACTAAGTTTATAGTCTTCAGCCAGACTTTACCAATTTTATCCTGGATCAAAAGAACTCATGGAAGAGTCTTGAAGCTGAATTGCCTTCCCCCAATCTTGCCACTGTTTTGCTTTTTTATTGATTGATTTTCCAACTTTGCATAGAGGAAGTGTAGATTGTTTAGCAAACATTGTTTCTTCTTTATGATTATAAGCTTCTTTTCCACTAGTGATTCAACAATGTCAAACACATTAAAAGTCTCCCTCTCTTTTTGGACTATCAGAATTAATGTCCCTTGAGCCACATCAGTTACCACTCCTAAAGTAGCCAAGAATGGCCTAGAATGAGAGGGATTTCTTCATCCTCTACCATGTGTAAGACCACAAAGTCCATAGGAAAGAAAAATTTTCCCATTTTGACTAGCAAATCTTCCACTACCCCATATGGATGTCTTAATGATCAGTCGGCAAGCTAAAGGGTCATCATAGTTGGTTTCACCTGACCAATCCTAAGTCTCTTAAAAATTGACAAAGGAATTAGATTGATGCTAGCCCCAAGATCACATAAGGTACTCTTGAATGTAACATTTCCAATAGTACAGGGGATGGAGAAATTCCCTAGATATTTAAGTTTCAAAGGCAACTTTTTATGTATAATCGCGCTACACTCTTCGTTTAATGTAACTCTCTCATTATTCCCCATCTTTCTCTTTTTCAACAGCCTCTTTTTCATGAACTTTGCATAAACAGGCATTTGTTCCAAAACTTTAGCAAATGGTGTGTTTATTTGTAACTTTTTAAATACCTCCAAAAATCTGTTGGACTACTTCTCAATGGTTTGTTTACGAAGCCTTTGAGGAAAGGGCACTTTGATATATGGTGTAGCCATACAATGTTTGTCAACTTTCTCAATGTTCTCCTTACTTCCTGAATCAAGCGAGGAAGTGCCAAGAGTTGCAGAATTGTCATCTTTAGTCTACTGCTTACTATCCTCTTTAGCTACCACTTCATTCCTAGACATAGGTTCTACCACCTTCCCACTCCTAGTGGTTATGGCATTTACATGCTCTCTCAGATTGTTAACTGTGTCAGTAGGCAATGACCCTTGAGGACTATTGTTCAAAGAACTTGCTAATTGGGCCATTTGAGTCTCTAAATTCTTGATTACAGAACTTTGAGTTTGGCTTATTACCTCAGTCCTCTCTATAAATTTCGTGAACATTTCCTCCATCGGTGACTTCTTTTCCACTTGAGATAGTTGAGCTCTATTTTGGGGAGGATAGTTATTTTGCTTGTTAAAACCAGGTGTAATACCTGCCAATTTTATATTTATATCATTGATGGTATTACAGTATTTAAATGTTTTGTAGGAATTACGCTATTTTTAATGCAATATTTAATAGTGTTATTTTTATTTTTATATTTCCAATCATTTAATTTCCATAAATTGGAGGAATACTTTTGGTAATTTATTTATGGAATTGATATTATGTGATTGGATTGGACGATTTGAGGTGTTATGGTATTTTTCTGTGATGTGTGGAAAATCATGGATGAGGCATTAATTGGAATTTATGTGGTTATTTGAGATTATATGGAAGTGGGTTAAGTGGGTTGGGTGTAGCGTATATGGGTCAACCCATGACCTACCACATAAAGGGTCCCCTTTACTCTTCACTTTCTCATTTCCAACACTTAGTAGTTTAGGGCTTTAAAGAACTTTCCTTATTATCTCTTCTCTCTCTTCATTCAACTTGTGTTTTCACCGATTAAACTTCAATTTTTGGTTGCTTTTAGCATCTCTGGACAATTCTAGGACTAAATGTAAAGTTACATCTCATTAATCTCCTCTAAATCCTTAAATTTGTCCATGCCTTAGGTGAAGACAAGTTTTGGTGGTTTTTTTAATGAAAACTTTGTCTCTTTGTCTCATTTCTTGGATTGGTTTGGTTGGTTTTGTTATAATCTAGTTCATGGTGGTAAAGCAAACAAGTTTCATGGACCAGAATCCAAGAACACATTTTTGAGAGATTTTTAAAGAATTTAAGGAAATCCATGAAATTAATTTGTTTTACATTTTAATTGTTCTAAATTGCTTCATGAACTTCATTTGGACTTAGGAAATCAAAAGAAGAAGAGAAAGAGTGCAAATCATAGATTTTTGGTGGATTTCTCCCCAAAATTAGTGAAGAACATTAAAGGGGTAGTAAATCTGGGGTGCCAAAACCACTACGAAGAATTGTGCTTTGTGCCCCAGGTGCCAAAAGTGGAAATTTGGGCAGAGAGTTTAGGGGTTGGTGCCCCAGGCACCATGTATGGTGCCTCAGGCACCAAGTATGAAGTCTTAGGCAGAGAGTTTGGGCCTTGGCACCTCAAGTGCCCTTGATGCTAAAAAGTGGTAATGGTGTATGTTTTTAAGGGAATATTGAGGGATCCTTGATGTATATTTGTTGCGACTTCTTTTAGGTGCTTTGGTAGGATTAGTTGGCTCTATTTTGAGACTTCAAGTACGGTAAACTTTGTTGAGGCAAAGGTGGATGGTGGACCTTACCAAAGTTATTTTATTTCAAGTACAATATAAATCCTTCCTCCTTCATTTGTGGAAGATAAGTTGATTATACTTCTAATTGTTTATATAAATTAGTAAATGAAATTGTGTGTAGAATATTTATCGTGATTGTGATGTGGCGTATGGTGTATTTGGTGTCATTGCATCCATTCATGACACCTAACACAAATGAAAATATGTTGGAAAATAGAGGGTTGGTCTTCTGCATGACGTGGAATATTCAGTGGGGGTTAACCTCTGGAATACACCCATTGAAAGTTAGTCCACAATGGGTAGAGTGATAAAATATGGAAACTATTATATTTGTTTGATTGCATATTAGCAATCTGTTTGTGGTTATTTAATGTTTACTTTATATTTGGATAATTTCCAATGGTGGCGGTGAGTTACAGTATTTGTACTTGTGCACTATAATCATTTTTCTGCACAGTCAATTACTTACTAAGTTTTGATGAACTCACACCCTTTGTGATTACTCTTTTCAGATATGGAGACTGAGGAAGATACGTTTTCACTGGATAGTTAACAACTCATTTGGAGTTATACTTCTCTTTGTGTCAGTGGGTTCATGAAACCCAATTTTGATAAATGTAGGATAACGCTCTATAGTCTGTTAGGCCACCTAGGCTTGCGGTGAGAAAATGTACATTATAAATTCGGCTATAATTTATCTTTGTAATATTATTGCTGCTTTCTAATGTTGTAGGATTTTTCTATGCATATGTGTATATATAATATTCTACTTTTATGATAATAATTAGCTTATATACTACTAGTTATGTACAATTAAGACTACTTGCTGTGGTATTGGAATATTCACGAATGTTAAATGTGTTTAAGTTTTCGGGGCGTGTCAAAATGGTATCAGAGGAAGGGTTTTTAGGTCTCTTAGGGATTACAGAGCTAAGTGTTCTTTGTGGGCCCTTCCACATTGTCATGAGCTGTGTCATGATGAAGATCATGGGTTTAGGTTCCATAAAAGACACTATATAGAGTTGAGTGTTTCTTTTTACTAAGCCGCTCCTAGGTGGATCAGGTTTAGATATTTGTTAACATTGAAGTGTTCATTGCTTGTATGTAGATTCCTATAAATTTTGATGGAGGATGAGAATTTTGGAAATGAACGTGCTCATAGTGAACATGGTCATAATGTTGTTGATTCGGTCCAAGGCGATTCTACAGTTTATCTATAGCATGATTTGTCCAGCATACTAAGAATGAATTTGTATAGAAAGTTGAAGGTTCTAATCAGAATCTAGCCCAAGTAGTTGGTCCATCTCTTGTAGTTGATGCTTTAGTCATTTAGGGGATAGTTGATATATTTACAGCTCATATAGAGTGCATTGAAGCTAAGTGGGATGCAAGGTTTGCAGCTGCATTTCTGACAACAGTTCCTCCCACTATAGAAGCACCATCTCTAGCCCCAGCGCCACAGAGAAGGTACTATTAAAGATATTAAGATGACTGAATTCTTAAAAAATAGGACTACCAGTATTATTTGGGGAAAACCTTGAAGATGACCTGTAACATTTTCTTGATGATTATGAGGTAATTTATGATGCATTGGGATATTCGGATGTGAGGAGAGTAGAAATGGTTGCTTTCCAATTAAGGGAACGGGCAAAAAGATGGTGGGTAACCTTGAGAAATGGGCGACCCCAAGATGCACCACCAATGCATTAGGTAGAGTTTCGTAAAGCTTTTATGGACCAGTTTCTTCCCAAGACTTTGAGGGTAGCTAGGGCAAAAGAGTTTGAAGAGCATAAGGACTTCTGTCTGTTGACAAATATGATGTCCACTATCTTCGTTTGGCTGAATATGCTCTAAATATGATGCCCATAGAAGAGGAAATGGTCGCAAGATTTGTTGAGGGACTCTGAGAATCTTTGTATGATTAGGTAGGTCCTATGATGGAGTATTTTACTTATTATAAAGATGTTGTGGAAGTGGCTAAAAGAATGGAAAAGAGAGCCAAAGGCCGTCAAGAATCTCTTAATGGCAAAAGAGAAAACATAAAGGTAAATTCATTGAGTATAGAGGAAGTTCAGGAACTCAAAGATTTTCCATTCCCAGTCAAGTCGTTTCAATGATGTCCTCGGAACCGACTACATCTACAAGTAGTGTGCCTAGGCCTCATTTTAAATTTAGTGGAAGTCATTCATTTACTGGTCGTAAGGATTTTCAGTGAAGGCGAGAAAAGCCTCTCTGTGCGATATGTGGAAGATTCCATTTTGGAAAATGTTTTGGGAAAGAAGCCAGTTATAGGTGCTTTAACTATGGCCAAATGGGTCATTTCTGAAGGAAATGTCCTCAGTTATTGTCAGAACCTATTCAAGGGCCAGTATATCTTGCATGTGTTCAGCCTACTGCTCCTCCTATGCCACGATTACTGATTAATTTGGTAGGAGGTAGGAACCTGGGAATAGTGGCTGGTAGAGGTCAGAGAGGTCAAGGATAACCTTCCGCAAGTCGAGGAACTACTCAGGTCTATGCTTTAACCTGATAGGATACTCAGGCATCCAATGCCGTGGTAACAGGTATTTTACCAATGTGTTCATTTTTGGCACCTGTTAGACTTGAGGAACCCCTTTTTGGTCAGTACACCGACTAAGGATACTCTTGTAGTGAATTCAGAGTGCCATTCTTACAAGTTCCTAGTGAATGGGTTAGAGATGGAGGCAAATCTCATGCTCCTCAACATGGTAGAGTTTGATGTAATTTTGGGAATGAACTAGCTTTCTTCGTACCATGCTACTGTAAATTGTTATAAAAAGACTATTTCTGTCAAGATACTAGGACAACAGGAATTCATGTTTCAAGGGGATCGATCGGAGGTACCTCTTAACATTGTGTCCTGGATAAGTGCTCGACGAATATTAAGGAAAGGTTGTCAGAGTTTCCTAGCTTTCGTCAATGATATAGAGAAAGAGGAAAAAGCCTTAGATCAAGTATCAGTAGTTAGTGACTTTTCGGATGTATTTTTTTGATGAATTTCCTGGTCTACCAAGTACACAACCAATTTCAATTTCTCCTTGCAAGATGGCACCTACTGAATTGAAAGAACTTAAGGGGCAGTTGGAAGACCTGTTGGATAAAGGATTCGTTTGTCTTAGTTCTCACCATGGGGTGCCCTTTTGTTCTTTTTGTAAGAAAGAAAGATGGCTCTTTGAGGCTGTGTATTAATTATCGACAATTGAACAAAGTTACCATGAAGAACAAATATCCATTACCAAGGATAGATGACTTGTTCGACCAACTCTAGGGAGCTCAATGTTTTTCAAAAATTGATTTAAGGTCTGGTTATCATCAGTTGAGTATTAAGGAGGATGGTATCCCTAAGACAGCTTTTTAAATGTGTTACGAACATTACGATTTTCTAGTGATGTCTTTTGGGTTGACTAACACAGCAACAACCTTTATGGATCTCACAAATAGAATGTTTAGACCTTTCCTTGATAGGTTTGTCATTGTTTTTATTGATGACATCCTGGTCTATTCTAAGAATCCTCATGATCATGCAGAGCACTTGAAGAAATTGTTACAAAATATGAGAGATCACTAGCTTTATGCAAATTCTCAAAATACGAATTTTGGACAAATCAGGTGACTTTCTTAGGCCATGTTATTTCATGAAAAGGTATTCATGTTGATCCTAGTAAGATTGAAGCTATTAAGCAATGCTCTAGGCCAACAACGGTATCTGAACTGTGGAGTTTTCTCAATTTAGCAGGATATTACCAATTTTATTACGAATTTCTCTAAGTTAGCTCTTTTGTTCCATAAGCTGACTTGGAAGAATGCTAAGTATATTTAGGATGATGCTTGTAAACAAGGTTTTTGTTAAACATAAGGAGCATTTGACTACAGAACCTGTTCTTGTTTTACCATCAGGATCAGGGGTTTTACTATGTATTGTGATGCTTCTAGAACTAGATTAGGATGTGTGCCAATACAACATGGTAAAGTTATAGCCTATGGCTCTCGTCAACTCTAGAAGCATAAGCATAATTATCTTGCTCATGATTTTGAAATTGTAGCCATTGTTTATGCCTTGAAGATTATTTATATCGTGAAACTTGTGAATTTTTACAATCCACAAGAGTCTTAAATATATTTTTGAACCAAAAGATCTCAATTTAAGACAACATTGATGGATGGAGCTCTTGAAAGATTACAACTATTCTATTCTCTGTCAACCTAGGAAGGCCAACGTGGTAGCAGATGCTCTCAATCGGAAGTCTATGGGGAGTTTAGTTCATATTGCCACGATAAGGAAATCTTTAGTTCAAGAGTTACAAGAACTTGAGATTGATGTTGTGTTCTTTGAAATCATAGAGTCTGGCACATTTTTAGCCCATTTTAGAGCTAAAACTTCCTTAATAGAAAGGATTAAGGCATCAATGATTAATGGCCTTACCATGATTAAGACCAGGGAAAAGGCAAACACTAGATTTCTCTATAGATGGTGGACGTATTTTATGGTTTAAAAGTAAACTTTATGTACCAAGTGTAGAGCAATTAAAAAGAGAGATTATGAAGGAAGCTCATGATCTGCATATGTGGTTCACCCTGGTGCTACTAAAATATATCGGGATTTGTAACTGATTATGTGGTTTGTTGCCTAACATGTCAACAAGTAAAGTCCGAACACCAGTGACCACCAGGAAAGATGCAGAGGTTAGAAATTCTTGAATAGAAGTGAGAGAGGATCACTATAGATTTCATTGTAGGTTTACCTAGATCACGGAAAGGGAATGACTCTATATGGGTCATTGTAGATCAGTTTACAAAGTCAGCACATTTTTTTCCTGTGCATACCACTTATGGTGTTGCAATACTTGCTCAGCTCTATGTGAACAAGATCGTTAAGCTTCATGGAGTACCAGTGTCTATTATCTCAAACTGTGGACCTTAATTTACATCCTGCTTCTGGAGAGTTTTTCAGCAGGCACTAGGTACCATAGTGGATTTAAGCACAACCTTTCATCCTCAGATGAATAGACAATTTGAAAGAACTATCCAGACGCTTGAAGATATGTTGAGGACTTGTGTTCTGGATTATGGAGGAAATTGGGAGAATTATTTGCCACTTATTGAGTTTGCCTACAACAATAGCTACCAAGCTAGTATTCAGATAGCACCTTATGATGCCTTATATAGGAGACATTGTCGATCTCCTACTGGTTTGTTTGAGCTTGGGGAAGCTAAAGTTATGGGACCTGATATGGTATAAAAAGTTGTTGAAAGGGTTAAGCTGATCAGAGAAAGATTGCTTACTGCTGAGAGCAGGAAAAAGTTCTATGTGGACAATCGACGTAGAAACTTAGAATTTATTATTGGAGATATGGTTTTCTTATGAATCTCACCCATTAAAAGGGTGATGAGATTCGATAAGAAAGCGAAACTTAGTCCAAGATATAGGTCCCTATAAGATTGTGGAAATGGTAGGTAACGTGGCATACCGCTTAGCTTTACCTTCGAACTTGGAAGGAGTTCATCTGGTCTTCCACGTGTCTATGTTGAAGAATTACCTTCTTGACCCTTCTCATGTTATTCAACCTCAGGAGGTACAATTTGATGAAACTCTCACTTGTGAAGAAGTAATCGCAACCATTCTTGACAGACAAGTTAAAAAGCTTCACACTAAGGAAATTTCTTCTGTCAAGATTTTGTGGCAGAATCACTCATGAAGAAGCTATATGGGAATTAGAAGAAGAAATACAGACGAAATATCCACACTTGTTTGAGGCTCAAGATTAGTTTTGAATTCAGGGGACTGAATTCTTTTAAGGGGGTGGAATGTATACCCACCAATTTTATATTTATATATTACAATATTTAAATGTTTTATGGGAATTACGCTATTTTTAATGCAATATTTAATAGTGTTATTTTTATTTTTATATTTCCAATCATTTAATTTCCATAAACTAGAAGAATACTTTTGGTAATTTATTTATGGAATTGATATTTTGTGATTGGATTGGATGATTTGAGGTGTTATGGTATTTTTCTGTGATGTGTGGAAAATAGTGGATCATGGATTAATTGAAATTTATGTGGTTATTTGAGATTATATGGAAGTGGGTCAAGTAGATTAGGTGTAGGGTCCATGTAGAACTTTCCTTATTATCTCTTATCTCTCTTCATCTAACTTGTGTTTTCACAGATTAAACTTCAGTTTCTGGTTGCTTTTAACATCTCTAGACAATTCTATGACTAAAGATAAGATTACATCTCATTAATTTCCTCTAAATCTTTGAATTTGTCCATGCTTTAGGTGAAGATAAGTTTAGGTGGTTTTTCATGAAAACTTTGTCTCTTTGTCTCCTTTCTTGGATTTGTTCAGTTGGTTTTGTTATAATATAGTTCATGGTGGTAAAATAAATAAGTTTCATGGATCAAAATCCAAGAACACGTACTTGAGAGATTTCTAAAGAATTTGGGGAAATTCATGAAATTCATTTGTTCTATGTTTTAATTGTTCTAAATTGCTTCACGAACTTCATTTAGACTTAGGAAATCAAAGAAAGAAAAGAAAGAGTGCAAATCATAGAATTTTGGTGGATTTCTCCCCAAAATTTGTGAAGAACATTGAAGGGGCAGCAAATCTGGGTTTTGGCAGTTGCGTGCCAGAACCACTACGAAGAATTATGCTAGGTGCCCCAAGTGCCATGTGTGGTGCCTCAAGTGCGAAGTATGAAATCTTAGGCTGAGAGTTTGGGCCTTGGCACCTCATACGCCACAGGTGGCTCTTCAAGCACCCTTGATGCTAAAAAGTGGTTATAGTGTGTGTTTTTAAGGGAATGTTGAGGGATCCTTGATGTATTGCGACTTCGTTTAGGTACTTTGATAGGATTAATTGGCTCCATTTTGAGACTTCGAGTGCGGTAAAAACTTTGTTGAGGAAAAGGTGAGTGGTGGACCTTGCCAAAGTTATTTTATTTCAAGTACAATATAAATCCTTCATCCCTCATTTGTGGAAGATAAGTTGATTATACTTCTAATTGTTTAAATAAATTCGTAAGTGGAATTGTGTGTGGAATAGTTATCGCAATTGTGATGTGGTGTATGATGTATTTGGTGTCGTTGCATCCATTCATGACACCTAACATAAATGAAAATATGTGGGAAAGTAGAGGGTTGGTCATCTGCATGCTGTGGAATATTCAAAGGGGGTTAACCTCTGGAATACACTCATTGAGGGTTGGTCCACAATGGGTAAAGTGGTAAATATGGCAAGCATTTCATTTGTTTGATTGCATATTGGTAATTAGTTTATGGTTATTTAATGTTTACTTTGTATTTGGATGATTTCTAATGGTGATGGTGAGTTATGATATTTGTACTTGTGCACTATAATCATTTTTCTACACAGTTAATTGCTCATTGAGTTTTGATGAACTTACACCCTCTATGGTTACTCTTTTTAGATACAGAGATTGGGGAAGAGGAGTTTCCATTGGAGAGTTAGTGGCTCATTTGGAGTTATACTTTGTGTTGGTGGGTTCATGGAACCGAATTTTGTTAACTGTAGGATAACACTCTGTAGTTTGTTAGGCCACCTAGGCTTAGGGCGGAAAATCTACATTATAAATTCGGCTGTAATTTACCTTTGTACTGTTACTGCTGCATTATGATGTTGTAAGATTTTTCTATGCATATGTGTATGTATAATATTCTACTTTGAAGATAATAACTGGCTTATACACTGCTAGTTGTGGACTAATATCAGGCATTTTTGTATGCAATTTAGTCCCTATTTTAGTCCTTTTTGCTATTTTAATATTGCCAATTCTCTAAGATTAATATGTTTTGGATTTATTGGGTGTAAATTAATTATAGAATTAATATGCTTCAATTTTATAATTTTATCCCAATTAATTCAATTGTGTATTTTTCAGATAAATAATTGGATAGTATGTGCTGACATGGACATTTTACTTATGTGGACGCCACTTGGATGCTAACATAGGATTCTAAGGCTGATTGAGCGTTGACTGGACTATGGGCCCCGCTATTTCTACATAAACCAGAAAGCATTATGCACTTTCCAGCAGCATCAAAAAAAGCAGCAGAAACCAAAAATGGAAACTACTTTTCTACATCAGCAAAAAGGGAGTTTCTACAACACTATTTCCATGAATCTTCTCTACACTATTGCTATACTTTCTGGTCAAAACAAAAGTTGAAAGGGACCTGACCAGAAGTCTAATTCATCCTCCCTCCTTGGCTAAAGCTAAAAGACATATTCAGACTCCATTTACAGCTATTGACGGCCTTTCTTCTTCCATTTCTTTTGTATTTTTGTAGTTTCCCCCCCCCCCCCAATTTTCTCCTTTGTTTTTGTTGTATTTTAGCCTCTATGGAAAGCTAACTTCTCATGTAATTAGTCATATATAATCTGGAGTTGTGCTTGAACCCTCTTGGGTATTAATCAGATAAGTTATTATTCCATTTTTTGTTCTGCCTCACTGTTTTTATATTCGTATTCATTTCTGATTAGAGTGGTATATGGTTATGATTACTATTTTAATCTTTTTATTTGAGAAGCAATCTAGTTATGCTTGTATGAATGCTATTGTTGTATGTGTATGGCAAGATTTTGTTAAGGTTATATCAGATTTCATTAGGTTTAGGTCAAGGCTAGTGGAAAAGATACAACTCTAGGGAGTTATGGTTAGTTAATGTTTGTTCATTTCATTCTATCTCCCTATTCTATTATATTTTCATTTCTATTCTGTTTAGATGTTTAATTTCTATTTTAAGCTTAATTATGCAATGACCCCCTCCCCGTGGTAATCAATAGCTAATTAGGGTAGATTAGTATTAGAACAATTAATTAGACAATTTAGAAGCAAGGCTCCAAGAGTAAGAACGACGTGGGACAATCATTATATTGCAAGTTACTACGAATTCAATTCTGGGCGACTTGGCAGTTGTAGTGGCCTGAACCATGGACAATTAGGACTGTTTGCTATGGTATTGGAATATTCATGCATGTTAAATGGGTTTAAGTTTTTAAGGCATGACACCAGAAGGGTGAAATGGCTTGCCAAAAGATGAGGTCGAAGGATGCAAGCAATGATTATTATTCCTAGAGAAATTAGGATGATTTCTTGAGCTTAAATGATAAGTGTTGGAATAATGGTTGTTTTGATTCTTTTGCACATTACTCATGTAATTCAATTGCTCAATTGAAGCAAATTCCTCACAACACCCATTAACGTGATCCCCTCTACAAAAATCACAATTTGCTTCTATTGCATTCACCCTTGTCGGTTCTTTTTGTCTTGCACATAGCATGTCAACTTTCCTGGTTAATGTTTTATTATGAGCTAATAAAGCATTTAGGGTGTCTTGTTCTATGACTCTTCTCCTTGAAGCATTTCTAGTTTGTCTTGAAGCATTATAGCTTGCTCTCATGGTCTCTATTATCTCTTTCAATTGAGCAATCAATCTTGGCATCAAAGCACAGCTAGCTACGATATCTAGTTTATCTTGAGTTTCATATATGAGACCACTGTGAAAGATGGTACACTGCTGCCACTCTGGAAGACCATGATTAGAACGCTTCATCAAAAGATCATTAAACCATTCCCAAGCCTCATAAAAGACTTTCGCTTTCATACTGATAGAAGGCTGAGATCTTAGTAATCAATTTGACCGACCTTGATGAAGGAAAGAATTTGTCTAAAAACTTATTTTGGAGTTGATCCCAAGTTGTGATACTCCCTTTTGGCTGAGCATTCAACCAGCTCTTTGTTGTATCCCTCAAGGAGAAGGTGAATAGGTGAAGGCATAGAGCATCATCACTAACTCCTTTTAGCTTAACCATATCACATATGTCCAGAAAATGTGTGATGTGGTTATTTAGGTCCTTCATAGGACTTCTCCCAAATCAATTTTGTAGGACCAAGTTCATTAGTACTGCTCTAATTTTGAAGTTATTTGAATTGATCAGGGATTTCACTATGCATGAAGCGTGTCCATCATTATTGGGTAAGGTATAGTCCCACATAACTCTATTGTCATCTTCTCTATTTCCTCCATTGTTTTCTATACTTCTAAGATTTAAATTATCCTCTGCCATTTCCTCTTAAGAACTTTGCCCCTCTTGGATTCTTCTAGCTCTAGCTTCTTTTCGATTTCTCCTTACAAGCCTCTCGATTTTTGGATCGAAAAGAAGATCAGCTTGATTAATGGTAATGCAACATTGTAGTGGTGGAGTACAAAAACATATTGCTGAAAAAACTGCTCCTCCATCGTTGGGCACTGGATAGCGAGGGCTATGTGCTAACCTACTGGAAGGTGGCACTGCAGCGGTACTTCCTCAGCACTACAGTGGTGGAAGACAGAGCAGCTGCTCTAAACATGCTACTCCAGCACTGAGCGCTGGGCTGCTGCTGGGCAAGAATTCCTCTTCTGAAAATGCAGGGCCGAAAGTTAGGAATCAAATGTAGTGGTTTCCTCTCCTCTAATTGGCGATCAATCTTTGTACCCTGAAATATACGATAAAACAGTAATTTACTAACATAAAAATGAAAGTAAATCAAGAAAGTAACAATGAGCTTAAAGAATTCCAAATTAGAAAATCTTGAGGCCAATCAGTAAAATTCAAGAAAAAGTGCACAAAAATCATGTTAATTAGGAAATTAACACACATCTAAGGGCTACATGTACAATGGATATTCACTAACACTAAAAGTCAAGGAATAACAAATTGGTACTATTGCAGTACTATCAAATAGACATGTCACATATAATACAAAAATAATTGTTATTAAGCTTAGGCCAACTCTTCTGAATCCATTTGCTCCATTATCCTCACTATCCTACACTCACAAATCTCTACTTCTTTCAACTTAGTGAAGGGCAATAATTGTAGGTGTCTAAGTCATAAGCTTTTAGTTGTATAATCTCTAGGTTTTAAGCATACATGATAGAACTATTTCTAATTACTTGAAACACATTCTCAGTAAACTGTAATTTCTCACAATGAGTTTCTTCAACTTCTCCAACCATGGCAACATAATAAAGGGTAAGATATAGTCTACATTGCTTAAGTTACCAAACTTTAGCTCTCTAAGATCACAGAATGATGATGCAGTAGAAATACTGCTCTGCCTTATCTCATAATTAAGTTTTCAGGCCTATAAGCATCCATGACTACAATTTCAAGTACGCATCCTACAAAAAGGATTTTTAAAAGTAATTGAAATATTCTGTAATTCTCACTCATTCAATTAAGCTAGGCCTCAATAACTAAAATTGTTTGTTCATGTTCATTGAAATCTAAGAATTTTGTCACTTGTGCAATTTCACATGTATCAACATCTTTTAAAATGTAATTAACATGAATGACAAACGCATACCCTCTATACCATTGGTTAAAATTAACTTTAAATTATAGTTGTAGTTTCCATTTTTAAAAAAAAAAACTTACTAACAATATGACAGACTCATTTGGAACTGTGGACTACACATACCTAATATTTCATATCAATAATGTAGATATGTTACAATTATTTACATGCATGCTTACCTTTATGGGTTTTTCCAAAGAACTCAACAAGTAGATTCACTAATTGTGACATGACCAAATGAATCTAAGACAACATCTAATTGAGTAGGTTCAGTGAAAACATACCTCAATCTTATTCTTCATTGGATCAGAAATATCAAGTACTTGTGTGCATAAAAAATCTAGTAGTGAATGCACTCATCTTAGGGCAGTGCTCTATGGTCAAACTCAGCAAATTTGGAAATCTAAAATTCAGGTTTTGTAAGTTGAACTTGACAAAATTTAAAAGTCTTGAAAGATGAAGATTCTTCAATTTAGGAAACCATCTTTCCTAATTTTCTGTCTCCTCTTTATGGTCACCACTTCTATCATCTCACACGAATCCACGTATAGTAGTTCTTCTAGTTGCACAGGATTTTCTACTACAACAATAGAAACTAGATTCCTTAGCGAGCCACATTGGATGATTTTCAATTTAGCTAGCCCTCGAAGGGATATAATTCCACTTGGATCCTTGTTCCATATGCAGTTCAACTTTGGCAGATCTGAAAGTGTCATTATTTTTAAATTGGAGAATTGCCCTTTTCCTTCAAGATGAAAGCCTTTAAGGTCAAAAATTTGTTCCAATAGTTCACATTTCTCTACTGTTAGCCACCCAAACTTCTCTGAACTCCTAAGAAAAATGGATAAAAGTTTGTTTAACTCCTTATCGAACTTTCTAGCCTTTAGCATCTTCAGTTCAGTGAAAGATGAAACCAAATGCGGAAGTTGAGAAAAGAAAGGTAGTCAATAGAACGGAGAAAATGCAGGAAAGTTGTATATTGCATTACACAGTGATTCAATATATACACTCGTACAAAAAGGATAAAATAGTAAAATTACAAAAGAATCAACAACAGAAAAGGTACAAAATTCCGTAAGAAAATGATCAAATGATAGGTGTCTTATGAGCTGTACATAAGGAAATATTCCAGAGTGATAATGTGTATCAGATAGTGAATTAGCTGCATGATCATTTAGCTTAATTCACTAACTTCCCTTCTCAAACTAGTGGGTAATTTAATTACTCTAAGTTGTCCCTAAAGCAGTCAAACTTGCTGATGAGAGTACCTTGGTAAAGCAATCAGCAATTTGCTCGAATAAATGAACATACTAAATAGTAAACTCCTTTGCTGCAATTTTATCTAGGATGAAGTGTAGATCACTTAGACATGTTTCATGTGACAGTGATAGATTGGATTAACGGCTAGTGAACAGGCTCTAATGTTATCATACCATACTACTGGGATTTGAGAAACAGGGCAATGAATTTCCTTCATGAGAGACTTGAGTTAGAGTATCTTAGCAGCCAAATCATCTATAGCGCGGTACTCAAATTTTGTGCTAGAGTGTGAGACAGGATTTTGTCTTTTGGATGGCCAAAAAATCAAAGAATTTCCTAGATATACACTAAACCCAACAATTAACCTTCTGTTCTCTTAAGAAATTGCCAATCGGCATCACAAAAACCAGTAATGTACAAGTCAAAGAAAAAGATTTGAAGTGTAAGGAGAAGTCTAATGTTCCTTTAAGGTACCACAATACTCATTTGGCCACTTACCACTAAGTGACAGTGGGCTTGTTCAAGAATCTACTCAGCTTATTGAAAGCAAAATTGACATCAGGGCGAGTATTTGTCACATACTGTAAAGAGCCAATGAGTTTTCTGTATATGGTCGGATTTGCCATAGGAGTATCATTCTCATTCAGAAAACTGTTTTCCAGTAACCATAGAAGTTGATGAGCACGAAGCATTTTCAAGACCAAATCTGGCAAGTAGACCTTGGATGTATTTTTTCTGTGTGAGAAATAGTCCAATGGCATCTCTACTAACTTCAAAACTAAGAAAGTAGTGTAAATTTCCAAGATCTTTAAGGGAGAACATGGTTTAATTTTGCTGTGAATTTTTTTAATTCATCAGTACAGCTTCCTATCACCAAGATGTCATCAACATAGATAAGGTGAATAGTGATAGTAGATTTGGTTTTTTGTATAAAAAGAAAGGAATCTCTCTTTGTATTGTGAAAACCCCATGAAACTAAAGTATTCCTTAAGCTATCAAACTAAGCTCTAAGGGCTTATTTCAATCCATAGATAGCTTTATTTAGTTTGCATACATTATGAGGATATTTTGGATTTTCAAAACCTTGTGGCTTCTACATGAATACTTCTTCTTGTAATATCCCATTCAAGAAAGCATTGTTTATGTCAAGTTGTTTAATAGGCCAGTTCAAATTAACAGCTAAGGAAAGAATTAACCGAAAAGTAGTCATTTTAGGAAAAAGGCTAAAAGTATCTCCAAAGTTCACCCCGGCTTCTTGCTGGAATCCCTTAGCAATTAAGCGGGCCTTAAATCTTTCAACTTCCCCATTTACCTTATATTTTGTTTTAAACACCATCTACAATCAACAATTTTTTGACTCTTACTATAGGGTACCAAGGATCATGTATTATTTTTATTTATGGCAGTAAGTTCATTCTCCATAGCTTTTTTCCAGTGGGATATTTTAGTGCTTCCTCTATCGTGCTTAGTTCAAGAGTATTACCAATATCATTTACAGTAGCAAAAGATATAATGGTGCCAACATAAGGTGTTTTTGTTTTGTGATTGCCACTCTTACTCTTAGTGGTCATAGGGTGTTTTTGTTTATGGATATTTAGAGCAATAGAATTACTTGGAATTAAAGAATCATCACCTGGATTGAGTTAAGGGATATCTAAAACAACTTCCAAATGATCATCTATTGTGATGCTTCTATGTGTTCTATCATTACCAGGCATAAGAGTGCTACTGCATTTATTAGTAAGCACTTGTTCAGTTTGCTTAGAATTGATAAAACCATTTTTGAAGGGAAAGTTTTCCTCATTGAAAACCACATGCCTGGAGATATATATTCTACCTGTGGAGGAGAGACATTTGTACACCTTATGTTCATGACTATAGCCAATGAAAACACATTTAGTGTTATGAAAACTTAGCTTGTGTGCATTAGCCCTTAAGTTAGGGTAGCAAGCACATCCAAAGATTTTAAAGTCATGATAGTTTGGTAGTTTATCAGAAAAACAAAAAATGGAGACTAATTTTTTATGATTGTTGAAGGGAGTCTATTTATAATGAATACTACAGTTGAGAAAGCTTTCCACCAATAGTATAATGGCATTCCAACTTGTTCAAGTAAGGTAAGACCAACCTCTACCACTTGTTTATGCCTTCTTTCTTCTCGCTCATTTTGGATCGAAGTGTGTGGACATGAGTGTCTGAAAATAATTAATTCGGTTTGTAAAAAGTGAGCGAAACTTTGAAATTCTCCACCCCAATTTGATTGTAATACTTTGATTTTCTTTTCAAATTGATTTTCCACCAATGTTTTGAATTGTTTAAAAGCATTAAGGGCTTCACCTTTGTGTTTAAGTGGATAAATCCAAGTGTGTCTAGAGAAATCATCTAGAAACTATATATAGTATCTAAATCTAGAGGTAGATTGAATTGGGGAAAGACCTTACACATTAGTATGAACAAGGGCCAAAGGTCACTTAGCTCAAGATAATGACAAATTAAAGGGAAGATTATGTAATTTACTTGGCATGGTTCACAAAATATAGTTTCATTACAACTCAATTTAACATTACAAGCTTGTAAAACTTGATTTAAAACATTGTTAGAAGGGTTACTAACACCAGTTTTTTCCTCCTTTTTCTTTACTAATAGAAGCAACAAAATAGTGAGCATCCCTTTTAAATTCATAAAGACCATCCTTCAACTGTCCCTCTAGTAGGATTTGTCCTGTTGCTTTGTCCTTTACATAACACCCATAAGCATTAAATTCAATAATCATATTGCTGTCATTGGTTAACCTTGAAACACTAAGAAGATTCTTAGTAATGTACGGTGTGTGCAAAACATCAGTCATTTTTAGTTTCAGATTTTTTGCAAGGCAAGGTTGAAAAACCAACTTTATCAACATGAATCTTTTCACCATTACCACCTTCTATATTTTTCTTACTATAAAAGCTTGTGACATTTTCGATGTTTGCAGGATCATTGGTAATATGGCTTGTGGCTTCACTATCCATATACTAATTTTGGTCAGGAACAGTGTTGGACGAAGCAAAGTAGGTGGATGACTACTAGTGCTATTAACAGAATCAAAAGCTTGATTAACATTGTTTAGAATAGAGCTCATATAGTTTTGATCATACCTGAAGTAGCAGTGGGTTGCTGTGTGGCCAATTTTACCACAGATCTGACACACAAGTCTATTATTATTGGATTTACCATGCCCTCTGCCTCTGTTTTGTCTTCCACCACGCTAATTTCTCCAATTAAAGGCATTATCAATATTAGCAAATTTTGTATGTGTAGTTAAATTGGCTTGAGTAGTGAATGCATCACTTAGACTGGTTAGTTGCTCTAATATACTCTAAAAGGTTAGGAGAGCAGATTGTAGATCAACCTAAGTGAGATCAGTTTTATCACTGAGTTGAGCGACAATAGCATTGTACTCACTGTCCAATCCAGCTAAAGTTTCTATTATTAAGTCATCAATAGAGGTGAGACAACCAGTTAATAAGAGATTATTAGCTAGGCTTTTTATTTTAGCTAGATATTCAGACATTTTTTAGCCCCCTTTTTCAGGTTCTGTATAGCTCATTTTTTTAGCAAGGTTTTCCTTGACTGGATATGTGCTCCAACAAGGTCTTTTACAGCTTTCTAGAGCTGTTGCAAAGATTTACATCCAATAACTTGGGATGCAATCTCAATAGTGAGGGTATTATAGATCCAGCCTAATAAGAGCTGATCAACAGCACTCTATTCCTCAAAAGTAGGGTTTGTCTTCACCACTGTTCCTTCAGTGATGAGTTGAGGAAGAGCTGGCTTAGTGCCTAAAAGAAAGCCTTCAAGCTTAAGGCCATAATTGATAGGAATTATACTTGATTCCCATAGCAAATAGTTTGTTCTGCCAAGCTTAATAGAGCATAACTAAGAAAGGTTTGAGGTGAGATTTTTTATTGGAAAAACAAGGGATGTATTAGTATTTTGATTTTGAGTATTTGAGGTTTTAGACATTGATGAGTTCATGGTAGCAGGAGAGAGTGTAACCTAGGCTCTGATACTAAGTTGAGAAAAGCAAGGTAGTTGATAGTAAGGAGAAAATGCAAGAAAGTTGTATATTGCATTACACAGTGATTCAACGTATGCACTTGTACAAAAGGGATAAAATAGTAAAATTACAAAAGAATCAATAGCAGAAAAGGTACAAAATTTTATAAGAAAGGGATCAAATTACAGGTGTCCTATGAGTTATGCATAAGGGAATATTCCAGAGTGATAATGTGTATCAGATAGTGAATCAGCTGCATGATCCTTTAGCTTAATTCACTAACTCATAGTAACATATTTGTTCAACTAGTGTGAACCTTCTATTTTGAGATATATGTGCGACTCATCCTGTAAAATGATGCCACCTCAGCATATTATGTTCATCACTGAGCAGAATTAGTTGATTTTAAGGAGTCTAACTAATATTATTTGACCAAATAAGGAAAAAAAGTCTATCAGAGGTCATATTAGATTTACTAAGTACAAAAAAATGTTACATAAAAAAAAAAATTTAATTTGTTCAAGTCGAGATGATGAAGCCCATTGGTTGTAAAATAACTATATTACACATATTGTTGAATATCTAATTAATAAGCGTGCATAACTACATTAGTTATAAATTAGTCATGCTAAGCTGTGTGAATAACTGGATAAATACGAAAGAGAGCGTACTTACAGCACAATCGAATAGGTAAATAATGCTAATCCCACGATTTACATTTTCCCATGGATTGCAATCTATCCCCTCCACTGAATTCAGGAGACTTCTATCCACCACTCCTAAAATGTATCTTTTAACGCTGGGACATGCAACCACTCTTAATTTATCCAATGATAGCCATTTAACCATACTATCATTCTCGCAAAATTTAGTAAATTTAGGTAAATTTTTGAGAATTAGAGTGGTCACCCGAGGAAATTCAATAGTATTTGCATTCGACCCTCTCATTAGAATATTTTCAATTATTTTGCTCGAAATTATCTTAAACTCTTGGAGAGAAGAAAGACTTCGTGCTACTGATAATGGAAACAGATACTCCAACTAATCACATCCATAGAGTTGCAAAGATGTTAGATACATAAAGCTAATCAGGTGATCATTGCATAGCCTTTTCAAGTGAGTATGGAGATTTAGATTCAATAGCAGTGAGGAGACTATAATTTTCTGCAATTTTATTGTGACCAATATAATTAGGAGAGAAGTACAGAAAAGAAGAGAAAGCAACACATTTAATTTAGGTTGTGTTCGACAAGTTAGTTTATAGTTTATTTGACTAACTTATAAAAGTGTTCGGTAAACATGCTTATTTTAATAGCTTATAACTTATTTTGATAAATTATTTTGATTAGCTTATAACTTATGTACTTTTTCTTTTTTACCTTTGTTATTTTATAAAAATACCTATTATACTTTTATTTCATATTCATTATACCCTTATATATAAATATAATAAAATATGTAAATATATTTTTACATATATAATATATTATATATAATAAAACATATTATTCATATATAAAATATAATAAAATATATAAATATATATATTTTTAATGAATTATATATATATAATAGTTTAATTAAAAACAAAAATGATATATTTATTTATATTATTTTAGAATTAAAAAATATATGTCCTTTTATGTCATTTTACATTTTTCAACTATTTCAACAGTTATTTTTATCGAACACTTCTACTTCAATAGTTAGCTTATAAGCTAACAAAATCTCAATAATATGCTATTATATTAATATGTAAAAAAGAAAAGAAAGTTATTCAAAAGAAAAGAAGATCTCAAGGTTTATGTACCTCTTCAGAGTTCCCCAGTGAAGTAGTCTATGAATACAAAAGTAAAAGGCAACCTAAGACAATCTTCAATAGTCATTTGGTTCAAGTGAAGAGTGATAAGACGAGGAGCTCCTGAGCAAATATTAGCAAGCCCAGGCAAATTGTGGAGCTTAAGAGAGCACAAGGAAGATAAAACCTTTTTTTTTCTGACACAGTCATTACCATATCTTCTTCAGATAAGAAAACTTGTTTCAGCATCGAACAATTGCTTACATCAATTTGTTGGAGTAGCTCGAGATTCTTGAGGACATAATGAGGAAGGATGATATAAACCCTAAATGAAAACAGAAATTAAGAAAAAATGGAAAAGGTAGAAGATGATATTGATGGTAATGACTATAACTATTCCCAGAAAAAGAGGAAAAATATAGTATGAACTCCCCTTTCAAGTAGAGGGAAACTCCAAGCAAAATTAGCTAATAATTTCGATATCCCTCTCTCTCCCATGTGTTGTCTACTTATTCCAAAAGAAAATAGGGAAAAAGCATAAAGAAGGAAAAAGCATAAAGGAAAATAACGTGACGCACATATTGACTCTAACAAACTAACATAGTGATTCAGCAAATTCAACAATGGTCCCTCTCAACACTCAACCCCAGTAATAATCACATGCCCACTATGGAGAACTCCTCTTTCTCTTCTCATACTATGGCAGCTCAGCATACGTTTTTGACTCATCAGCCACCTCACCAACTTCATCAGTATCCTTGTCAGTAATTTTATGATCTATTTCTTCTAAGGATGGATTCATATCAATTACACACGCCTTCAAAACAACCTTGTCCTTAAGGTTGATATTAAAAAGGAATAATCTATTATGCATCCCCCAGGGTCAAATGGAAAATGTTGACCTCCCCCATAATCCATCCTTACAACAAAAAATGGAACTAAAGTAATTACATCTTCATCAGGAAACATATGTTTTAATTTTGCTCCAGTTGGTTTCTTTCCTTTCACGAGAAGTGTGGCTGCAACAAAAGTATACTATTTACTGCACTCATAATTTTTCCTCACTCTCATCCAGTCTCTTCTTACGACACAATCAGCTTCATTATGGACATCAACCACCTGCTCCATTTGATCAGTATCACCATCTTCATCTTCTAATATGGTGTCTTCAGTTGGCTGTTTATCTTCACCATATAAAGCACTGTGTGATGACAATGCAGATTCCGATTGCATTGGTAACTCTGATACTGATTCTTTTGATTGAGAAAAGAGCTTTTCATCAAAGCGAAGCAAGTTTATTAGACAGATTACTTTATTTTGGAAGCTCCCACAGAGAAGCATATCAACTTCATCAAACACCATGCATGAAATCCATTTGACGGCTTTTGTTTTTGTCAACATAATTTAAAAGAGTAACAGGTGTTGCCACAAGTACATCCAGTTCACAAATTTGCCATCCTTGCCTGCCACAAATGGCTGCCACACTAAAAATAGGTCTACCATTGTCCCCGCAAGGATTGTTAGCCATCTGGACTACTAGTTCACACAGTTGTACATTTGGACATAGAGTGAGCAGAACCTTACATGGCAGAGACTCTTCTTGATAGAGAATAGTATTTTCCAGAATTATGGTGGGTACTTTGCAACTTATCAATTAGAAGAACTGGGAAACCGTGTGTTTTACCATTGCTGGTCTCAGCTGCAATGACCACATCCTTTCCAGAAAGCACGAATGGTATAGATAAAGCATCTGTAGATTGTATATCAAGGGGTGACAGCTTGATAATATACTCATCAACTCCTTTACATAATAAGGACAATCATCTGCATTAAATACTCTTGCATAGTATTTCCTGTCCATTTCTGAACCTTCAAGCAACATTAGAAGAGCAAACTTGTCTCTTTAATTTCTTTTCAAGACGTTCTAGTGTTTCTAAATTAGTTTTACTATTTCCAAAAGATCTTTTTAACTCCACAATACTAAGAGACTATGAAACTTTGCTGCCATCGACATTTAAATGGTTCATGAGTTTTGGCGAACCTTCAAAAGACAACATAAAATAACTATTTACATGGTAATTTACAGCTAATAGAAAAGTATCAGTAGTAGCATCATGGCTTTCAACAGTAACATCATTTTGTATATGCAACTCTAGAGCCAAGCTTTAAAACTCAAAATCATGAAACTCACAACACGGAAATTTATAAGTTGTAAATAATCTTCTTGCAAGTTGAAGTATTCAGCACTAATACCTAATAAACTAAAGGAGATCACAACATAAATTCCACCAGGATCATTTACCACGATAACATTCATTCCATCAATTTTTGTTCTTTCTATTAAGCTCCAATGATCTAGGTGTATAAAGATTCACCAAAACAAGGATGAATTCTTCGGTTAAACCTTTTGGCAAGTGAAAGATAGCATCTATAGGTATTGTAGTTGCATTTTGCAATTTATCAAAAAATGGGAAAATAATCGTTTACCCATATACCAGGAATCTAACACAAATTATTGCCCCAAAACTATTGTTGGATAGTTTAGTTCTTTACATACGGCTTCTAATTTGTCAAATATTTCAGCATTCTTCTGCTCTGTATCTAATGCGATCTCCTTTAGCTGATTCTTTGTTTTCTCCAGTAATTTTGATGTTGGCGATAACTCAAGAACAACATCCATAAGAAATTTGCTCTTACTGTCAACTGCTTCTGAACTTTGTGTCAATTGCTCTAGCAAATTGTTAGGTGTCAGTGCTAGTGTCGATGCATTGCATATAGAGCTGTCGTCTTTCGCTGCCACTAGCGTATCCTTCAAAATTGACATCTCAATAGGTGTTGATTTGATCATATATTCTGAATTGGATGCTTTTAATTCCTCCCATTCCTTACCGTATTCTTGTTAAATATATTCCCGCATCATCGCTTCCATCCTCTTTGCTGAATTCATCAACCTGTCAAGTGAATCAACAACCCTCTCAAGCTTAGAAAGAGTCCCTTTCACCATGACAGAAGTTATCTCAATGAAAGCACCGATGATATAAACCCCAAATAAAAACAACAATTAAGCATACAATGGAAAAGGTAAAAGATAATATTGACGGTAGTGACTATAACTATTCCCAGAAGAAGAGGAAAAATACAGTATAAACTCTCCTTTCGAGTAGAGGCAAACTCCAAGCAAAATTACCAATAATTTTGATATCCCTCACTCTCCTATGTGCTGTCTACGTATTCCAAAAGAAAACAGGGAAAAAGCATAAAGCAAGAAAAAGCATAAAGGAAAATAATGTTACACACATATTGACTCTAACAAACTAACAAACATAGTGATTCAGCAAATTCAGCGACGGTCTCCCTCAGCAGTCAACCCCAGTAACCATCATGTGCCCATTGTGGAGAACTCCTCTTTCTCTTCTCAGACTGTGGCATCTCAGCATGCGTTGACTCATCAGCCACCTCACCAACTTCACCCGTATCCTTGTCAGTAATTTTTTGATCTATTTCTTCTAAGGATGGATTCATATCAAAGGAGATACCTAAGTTGGTTACAATTGCATACTATTAGCTCATTCAACCTTCCCAATAAATGGTTGCAGCTGGGTATGCTTCTAAGCAAAGCATGTTTTGCAAGCCATGTTGTATTGGACACTCAGGTTCTTCAAGGCTGAATATCTGGTAAAGATTGTTATACTCATCGATTAAACATGCGATAAGAGAAAAAGGTTTATTAGAGTTCATATCAGATTTACTAAGTACAAAAAAAATGTTATATTAAAGATATGAAAATCATATTTATAAGTGAAATATAAAATTTGAAGTAATTAAACATGCGATATATTTCAAGTTCAAGTGCTTTTGAAGTTAAAGAATGAATGTCAAAATTACCACATCAAAGAAATTCGAGCCATCTTACCCGATTAAAATTTTAATTTGTTCTAGTCGAGATCGATGGCGAAGCCCATTGATTGAAAAACTAATATATTACACATACTGTTGAATATCTAAGTAATAAGCAAATGCATAACTACATTAGTTAAGTCATGCTAAGCTATGTGAATGACTGGATTAATGTGAGAGAGAGCACTTACAGCCCAACCGAAGAGGTAAATAAAGTTGATCCTAAGATCTTCATTTTCCCATGGATTGGAATCAATCACCTCCACTGAATTCAGAAGACTTCTGTCCACCTCTACCAAAATGGATCTTTCAATGTTGGGACACTCAACCACTCTTAACTTATTCAATGAAGGCCATTTAACGACATAATTATTCTGGCAAAATTTAGTAAATTTAGTAAATTTAGGTAACTTTTCGAGAATTAGAGTGGTCACCAGAGAAAATTCAATAGCATCTGCAATTGTTGTTACATCCAACCCTCTCATTAGAATATTTTCAATTATTTTGCATGAAATTATCTTAAGCTCTTGGAGAGAAGAAAGACATCGTGCCACTGATAACGGAAACAGGTATTCACGTCCATAGAGTTGCAAAGATGTCATATGCATAAACCTAGCCAGGTGATCATTGCAAATCCATTTCAAGTGAGTACGGAGATTTAGATTCAACAGTAGTGAGGGCAGTATAATTATCTGCAGTTTAATTATGTCCAATAGAATTAGGAGAGAACTATGGAAAAGAAGAAAAACACTACTAGAAAAACCACAATTAGTGATGAAAATTAGCGATGAAAAATTTCTGTCACAAAATCCGTCCAAATTTCATTGCTGATTTGAAATTGCAATATAAGGAATTTGCGACAGATTTTGATTAAATTTCTATTACTAATATTAGCGACGGAATTTTCCGTACCAAAAATCCGTTGTAAACTATTTTTTAGTTTTGCGACGGAAAATTCCGTCGCAAAGTATTTTTAGTTTTGCAAGTACAAATTTCGTCGCAAACACTATTTCTGTCACGAAATTCCATCACAAATAATTTTTATTTTTGCGATGCAAAATTCCATCGCAAAATATTTTTACTTTTGTCATGGAAAATTCTGTCGCAAAATTCCCTCGCAAACATTTATTCCCTCTCATTATTTTTCACATTTCTCCCCAATTGTCAAATCACTTGAAAAAAGATAAATATTTAACAAAATAAATTTAGGGGAGTTTTTACAAACTGTATGAAAAAAATAAAAATTATACCTACTAAAAATTAAGTGTCATTTTAAAATAAAATTTCTAGATTTTATTTTATTAATTTAATATTTATATAAAATTATATCATTTTTATATTTACTATATATTTTTTCTCTAATTCTCTTCTCTTAGTTAATCTTAGTCTCACTTTTCAACACTTACTCCCTCTGGTCTCTCTCTCCTGTTCGGCTTTGTCTCAACTATGATCTCCACTCCAGCCCTAGGGAGTTCTCTTTGCACACATGGCTCTTCCCATTCTTTGCATGGTTTGATCACACTTACACACTTAACATTTAGTCCTAGCCTCACACACATTGGTGCCTTTGGATATTCATCAAAATTGAGCCCTATTGCATGAATCACGGAGCAAAGGTGCACTTAATATTATTGTATTTGATTATATATAATAAAATATATTTTAATATTTTAATATATAATATATGTATTATATATATAATAATATATGATAAATATATGGTTATATATAATATTATATTTGTATAATATATTATATATAAATATAAATATAATAAAAGATGAGTAAATAATGAGTGCAAAATAGGAACAAAAAATTATAAGTTATAAACCACTCAAAATAATTTATTAGAATAAGTTATAAGTTACTAAAATAAGCTCCTTTATTGAACATTTTAACAAGCTTATAAACTAGTCAAATAAGTTATAAGGTAGCTTATAAATTATAAGCTGTTTTGACGAACACAACCATAGGCTCTCTCTCTTTCTCTTCTTGCACTTAGAGGCTATGTTCTTTACTACCTCAGCCTCACCCCTTGGTGGGAAAAAACAAAGGCAGAGAATCTTGTAGAATTGCAATGCAAGAAAATGTGCTTCGTAGGGATAGTTGACGTGATTTAATTGCCTAATAAGGTAACATGGTTATTGAGCAAATTGAACGCGGCACAGTTAGCCATTTTCATGGAAAACACAACTACAATTTTTTAACGTGTTTTGTGTTGACCCTAGGGCTTTATGCCATAAGTTTTGATGATGACAAATGTATTTGAATTGTAGCATTGATATATATATGCTACAAGTACTTAAGCATGATTATGTTATTTAATATGTTTGTTGCATATATTGAATCATGCTATTGAACTAACCATTGGATTTGCAAGTAAGATATATTTTATAGGTTTGTTCAAAACAAGAAGAGTAAGCATTGTATTGAAGAACAAGGAAAAGCAATATCATGCTTCACTCAAGGAAAACAACATGCAAGGATAAAGCTCCAAGAAATGAAGAATTAGAAGATTTGAAGTCTTGGAAGCTTGGATGCATCAAGAAAGCAACCATCATGCTCTAAAAACAAAGAATTTGAAGATAACAAGTGACTGGTCGACCACCCTATCCTGACTGGTCGACCAACGAGCTCCAGAAGCAAAGTATTTGAGCACTGGTCGACCACTCTATGCTGACTGGTCGACCAACGAGCTCCAGAAGCAAAGTCCTTGAGCATTGGTCGACCACCTTATGTTGACTGGTCGACCAACGACCTTTAGAAGCAAAAATATTTGAGCACTGGTCGACCAACGTGCCACACTGGTCAACCACCGATATTAGAAAATGTGCTGTAACGGCTAGTTTTTGCTGACATCATTATGGAACCACCTTGGATTTGTCTCCAACGGTCTTATTCGTCTTTGGGCTATATATATCAACCTTGGGGCCTATCAAAATAGTAGAGAGAACACTTCTATTGCTGAACTTCATCTGTAAATTTTCTCTTGAGCAGATTATACCCTTGTGAGCTTATCAATGTAACATATACTCTGTTTTTAGAGAGTTTCTCTGTAATTGTTGATTTTGATCAACACAAATATTATCTTGAGTTGTATTATCAAGGAGAGTATTCCTTGATAGAGTATTTATTGAGAGAGCTTTCCTTTGGGTTGTAGAGAAGCCAGTTTAGCAGAAATTCTCCGGAGGGTTGAGGAGGAGCCCGGATTCACAAATTCTCCGTTGGGTTGTAGATGAGCCTTGGCTAACGAAATTCATTGTAGTGGTTTGCAAGTACCCAGATCAAACTTGCAAGTATAGTGAAAATACTCAAGTGACTTCTTGAGGAATGGATGTAGGCTTGAGATTAGCCGAACCAGTATAAATCTCTGAGTTTGCTCTCTCTATCCCTTACTCATTTATTTGTGCTTATTGTTATCTATTCTTTATTTCCTTGCTCATCAAAATTATTCATCTTGATAGCACATTGATTTTCTGTGTTGTATTTATTATCCTAAGCATTGTACTTTTACAGAAAATCATTTTAACTTCAATAAAGTTTTGTGAAAAATTTATAAAACCCAATTCACCCCCCTCTTGGGTTCCAACCATTTCTTTCAATTGGTATCAGAGCTTGGGCTCTTGATTTAAGACTTAACCGTCTAAGAGTAAATATGGTTGGATCTAGTGAGTGGTTTATGTCTGAAAATTGTTCTTTCACAGAACCTCCAGTTTTTTATGCTAATCATTTTCAATATTGGAAGTATGAAATGAAAATGTTTTTAATTTCAGTAGACCATAAACTCTGGGAAGTTATAGAAAATGGTTTTGATATGCCTGTCAAGGAAGAACAAGGAAAATGCATTCCAAAACCCAAGAGTGAATGGAATGATACTGAAAGAAGTTTAATGCAACTCAATGCTAAGGCAAAATTGATTATTTCTTGTGCATTGAGTCAAGATGAATTTTTCAAAATCTCCAACTGTGCAACTGCAAAAGAAATGTGGGAAATTCTTGAAGTTGCACATGAGGAAGATCTTATTGCTGAGGAATTAAGGTATAGAAGTTTCATTAATGAACTTGAAATTGCTCAAATGAACAATTGCAAAACCATTAATGAGATACGACTTGTACTTAATCAATTGCAAGCTCTTGGTGTTGAACTTACAGGAAAATCTCAAATCACCAAGGAGATAGAAGAAAAAGAAAAAGGAGAAAAAGAGAAACCACAACCAAAAGCTGAATCATCAAAGAAAGCTTACCTATCTTCCATTTGGGGAAATTGCAATTCTGATGAGGAGAACACAAATGAAGAAGCCAACACTTGTCTTGTGGCCAGAGATAAAGATGAGGTAAATTCATTTGACTACTCTTTTGAAGAATTACAAGATGCCTTTGATGATTTACATGAAGAATCTCTTATACTTGCAAAGAAACTAAATGTTTCAAAACAGAAAAACTCTTCTATTGAAAATGAGTTGGAAACATTGAAAAAAGAATTTTCTATTTCCAAGGAAGAGAATTTTGTTTTTGAAAATCAAAACAAAACTTTGCAAGAAGAGAATTTGATTTTAAAAACAAATATCTCTACCAACAAAAATTGCTTTTGTACCAAGTGTGATTCTTTGAAAAAGGAAAATGATAATCTTAAAAACACACTTGCAAAACTCTCTCAAGGTAGAGAAATTTTAAATAACTCAGTTTTAAAACAAAGAAGAAAGTTTAACATAGTTGGTCTTGTTTCTAAAAAGAAATCAAACCAAAAGCATTTTAAAAACTTCTTTGTTTCTGCAAAGATGTCCAATAGTCCAACTTGCACTTATTTCTATTGTGGACTGAAAGGACACAAATCTTACTCCTGTTTTTATAAGAAAAATCTTGTTCATGGAGTAAAAATGAAATGGGTTCAAAAAGGAACTCATGACCCAGGAAAACCCAAAGAAATTTGGGTACCAAAGACAAAGGATTAATTTGCAGATTTACCTTGAAGCAAGGAGCGGAAATGACTTTTTCAGTGGCTACATCATTCAAACTCCAATCTCTTGCGTCAAAAGGAGGCAATAGACAAGTAAACATATAAGTTAGAATGCATTGTAAGAAATTTGACTGATATGTTTACTGCTTTCTAATGCTTTTGTCTGTCCTCTAATATGCCTTACATTTATCCTTGATACTTATGCATGCTATATTTGAAAACAATTGTTAGGCATGCGGCCTATAGATTCAAATTTTGTTTTGAACCAATATCTTTCTTCTAAATACTGCTCAAACTCTCCTTTTTGCCGCATCATGAAAACTTGCTTCCATTACATGCACATTTCTCTTGCCTTTACAACAATAAGATTACTCCTGCCTATAGTGTTTATCCTTGTTGTAATCTTATTTAAATACTTTTAATGAAATCAAATTTCTTGCAAAATTGCATTTCATGGAAGCATTGCATTTTTATTAATATAGCATATCTTAAACATAATGTTGCTCTTGATTCTCGAGATTTATTTGGACATTGCTAATCTAAGCTTCAAAGTGCTCCACCAAAAGTGTTTGCAGAAGTTAATTCTTAAATTTATCCTCTAAGGTACTCTCTTTCCTCTTCTCTCCAAAATCAGTAAGATTTATAGTTCTGAAGTTGGTTGGTCGACCAACGCTCCTATCAGTGGTCGACCAACGAAGCCTACATTGAATCAACGCCCAGCGCCAGGAGAAGAACGTTAAACGCTGAGACAAGTGGTCGACCAAGGTCCTCAGATTGGTCGACCAACTCGAGACAGTGGGTAAATAAGGCTATTCTGGTGAGGAGTGGTCGACCAGCTCATTCATGATGGTCGGCCAATGCTTGACAGTAAGCTCCTTCCACTTTCTCATCCCCACGATGGTCAACCAGTGTGGACACGTTGGTCGACCAGCAGATGACAATAGATGAAGGATTTAAATTTTGCTGCTATGTACTTAATGATCTCTTCAAAGCTTCATGGGTGATCTTATAAGAGATTGTTTTTGAGAGGATCTTGCAAATAATCAATCAATTAAGATCATTAAAATTGCAAGAAGATAGGATCAAAAGAAGAGCAATGAGCAAAACAAGGATATCAAAATCTTGAGGAGGAACTTCAAGAAGCAACAAGACTTTGCCCAAATTGATGAGTATCTCTATCCTTTACCACTATACTATTTAATTGAGTGATACTCCCTACTCATAATTGGCTATATTGGCATATTTTTTTTCTAACATACTTTCATTGCAATGACATATTGTTCTTTGATATCTTACATACTTGATCATATCATTGCATATAAAGATATGTTAAATGCTTAAATTGTCTTTATATCACTCATCATGGTTTGAGCATTATACATGTGATATCTTTGCATAAGCTATGGCTTATGAACAATTGTTTATGGATTATAGTTTATATCTGATTATATCTTATTAATCCATATTACTTCAATTATTTTACTACATGCTCTGGTTATAATATGCTTTATCTTGAATGAGTATGTAACTTGCTTCTGCTATGTAATGATGATATATATATTCATGTGAGAAAATGTTTTTATAGCCCTGAATAAATATATGTATACTTTTCAAAATACATAATGCCTCTACTGAGATGATATGATATATCTTGAATATAAATTGTTTTATATATGACAATGAATATATATTTTCTTCTATTGTGCTAAATTTTATGCCATTCTTTAAAGAAGAATTATTTCGAAAAGTGTTGGAAAAGGATTTGAAATTGCTTTATTTTTTTAAAAAAGAATTTTGAAAATCCTTATTTCAAAATTATATCTGCTAATGTACTTAAATGTCTCTATACATAAGCAGAAAATTATTTTCAGAACTTCTGAAAAGGGAAAGTGTACCCTTATTTCAAAAGAAGATAATGGCATTGAAGAGAATGCCAAACTATCTCAAGAAGAAGAAAAGCCTCAAGAAGAAAAATTACCTCATGAGAAGGAGTCATCAAGCAACAATGATGATTTTTCAAAGGATTTGAGATATGCCAAAAGTCATCCTAAGGAACTCATCATTGAAGATGCATCTCAATGGGTATTCACTCGAAATCTTCTTCTGCCAATGGACTATGCCTTATATTGGTTATATCTGTTATCCAAGAAAATTGTTGTGCTATTATATACTCCAATTTTAAAATGGTATATCTTATATGAGTATATAATTTGCATTTGCTGTGATATATATCCTGTTATAATATCTTCTGTTATTATCATTAAAAGGATATATATGTTGCCTCTATTGCGCTGCATCTTTTTCTACATCTTATGATTTTTGAAGCAAAAATTGTTTTTCAAAGTAAAAGAATCTGGAAATTCTTATTGACAAAGTTTTTCTGATAAGCTCTTTATAGAATCATTCTTTCAAGAGAAGAGATTGTTTCAAAAATTATTTTATCATGTTGAAGCAAAAATCATTTTGAAAAGAAAAGGATTTGGAAATCCTTATTTCAAAAGATTTTCTTCTCTTGTGCTTTTTATGGTATCAATCTTTGAAGAAGAATGATTTCTCTATAAATCCTCTATTGCTTGAGAATTATGAACTAACCCGTCAAGGACCCAAATTATTTAGGTACCTAAGAATAAGAGTCACATTGTTTTATGAGGAAAAGTATTCTCAAGCTCGAGCTTGCAATAACAACCAACCAATCTTGAGGTTGAAGGACTCAACGATGAAGATGGTGATTCTAATCAAGTATGCACACTCAAAACATTGGTAATTTCTATCCTTGCTTGAAATAGATCTTTAATCCATTAAGTATTATGAGCATTATGTAATGACTAGATGAATGGCAAGAAAGACTTTCTAAGCTGATTAAAAACTGTTTTGAAAACTCTTTAAAAGTTAAAACAGAAAAAGTGCAGATAGAGACACAAGGGATAAAAAGGGTCATATATTATTTTCAATGTCTCTTTTACACTTCAAGCTAAATATGAACTACAGTGGCTCATCTTTCAAAGGAGAAAAATGTTTTTTTTGCCACTAAAATTCTTTGAAGTAACTTTCCTTGCCTATCATCTATCAATTGTTTATATGATATTTGGATCTACTAATCAGAATATGTGCAAGGATATTTCTCTTAGTTGATGAAGAAGCCTAAAGATAAGAATAACTTGTTCAAAGGGACAGTCAAACTATACAAGTTTGAAATCTTCATCAAGGGTCCAACAAATTGTTACACTAATCCATATATATTGCTTCCTTGGATGAAACATTTCTAAATTCTCTTTGAAGCAAATTGTTTTAGAAAAAGATCATGAAACTTTTAAATTTCTTTCATTGTGCTAAAATTACTTTGCAGTATTGAAGCAACATCTACTTTGAAAAGAAATGGATTTGAATATCCTCATTTTAAATTACTTCTGCTATATGTTAAAATACTTTTATGCATATAAGCAGAAATTGTTTTCAAATATCTTGAAAAATATTAGTATTTGATTTATGGATTATGATTAATATTCTTGTTTATATCATTCTTTGCTAATCCATATATCATACTTCTGCTATGTGCTGCAAATATTTCTATCATATGACAGCAAATGGTGATTATTTATTTTTGTTACATATTTCAAAGATTTCAATGTTTCTGCTATTTACTAAAATGCCTTTTCATAAACAAGCAGAAATCATCTTCAACAGAAATATTGCAGAAATTTCTTCAAAAGTCTTACTTCAAAATTCTGCAAATCAAAAACTGAATTTCCTTTATACTGATTTGAACAATCTTTCTCAAAGGAAAAAGGTTATGAAATTCAGGGGGAGCTTTATCTCTCTTGAAAATATATAGATGACCTTGAAAAAGAATATATCTTGAAAAATTGGATATTCATTATTCATTATTCTTTTTCAAATTATGCAAGGTTTAAGGGGGAGCCTAAAACTCTTTCAAGTTTTATCTTTTGGCTCATTTCATTTGACATGCAAAATTTTTTTGAAAATTATTTTTACATGTCAATGAAATCAATGATAAGTTTTGATGTATCCTAACCCTATGCTATATTGACATCTTTTGACATCCTGGCTTAAAGAATGTATGTGCTTTAACTTCCATATATTGTGTTCCTTACACCTTTTTGTTGATGTCAAATAGGGGGAGAAGAAACAATAGAAAAATATGTGTATGTGCTTATAACATTGCATTCATTATCTTGTGATACATATTTTTCTGTGGTAATTTGTCATCATCAAAAAGGGGGAGATTGTTGACCCTAGGGCTTTATGCCATAAGTTTTGATGATGACAAATGTATTTGAATTGTAGCATTGATATATATATGCTACAAGTACTTAAGCATGATTATGTTATTTAATATGTTTGTTGCATATATTGAATCATGCTATTGAACTAACCATTGGATTTGCAAGTAAGATATATTTTATAGGTTGGTTCAAAACAAGAAGAGTAAGCATTGTATTGAAGAACAAGGAAAAGCAATATCATGCTTCACTCAAGGAAAACAACATGCAAGGATAAAGCTCCAAGAAATGAAGAATTAGAAGATTTGAAGTCTTGGAAGCTTGGATGCATCAAGAAAGCAACCATCATGCTCTAAAAACAAAGAATTTGAAGATAACAAGTGACTAGTCGACCACCCTATCCTGACTAGTCGACCAACGAGCTCCAGAAGCAAAGTATTTGAGCACTGGTCGACCACCCTATGCTGACTGGTCGACCAACGAGCTCCAAAAGCAAAGTCCTTGAGCATTGGTCGACCACCTTATGCTGACTGGTCGACCAACGACCTCTAGAAGCAAAAATATTTGAGCACTGGTCGACCAACGTGCCACACTGGTCGACCAACATGACTGATGAATCACTTTTGGACTACACTGGTCGACCAACGTGCCACACTGGTCGACCAACGTGCCACACTGGTCGACCAACGTACCACACTGGTCGACCACCGACATCAGAAAATGTGCTGTAACGGCTAGTTTTTGCTGACATCATTGTGGAACCACCTTGGATTTGTCTCCAATGGTCTTATTCGTCCTTGGGCTATATATATCAACCTTGGGGGCTATCAAAATAGTAGAGAGAACACTTCTATTGCTGAACTTCATCTATAAATTTTCTCTTGAGCAGATTATACCCTTGTGAGCTTATCAATGTAACATATACTCTATTTTTAGAGAGTTTCTCTGTAATTATTGATTTTGATCAACACAAATATTATCTTGAGTTGTATTATCAAGGAGAGTATTCCTTGATAGAGTATTTATTGAGAGAGCTTTCCTTTGGGTTGTAGAGAAGCCAGTTTAGCAGAAATTCTCCGGACGGTTGAGGAGGAGCCCAGATTCACAAATTCTCCGTTGGGTTGTGGAGGAGCCTTGGCTAACGAAATTCATTGTAGTGGTTTGCAAGTACCCAGATCAAACTTGCAAGTATAGTGAAAATACTCAAGTGACTTCTTGAGGACTGGATGTAGGCTTGAGATTAGCCGAACCAGTATAAATCTATGAGTTTGCTCTCTCTATCCCTTACTCATTTATTTGTGCTTATTGTTATCTATTCTTTATTTCCTTGCTCATCAAAATTATTCATCTTGATAGCACATTAATTTTCAGTGTTGTATTTATTATCCTAAGCATTGTACTTTTACAGAAAATCATTTTAACTTCCAATAAAGTTTTGTGAAAAATTTATAAAATCCAATTCACCCCCCTCTTGGGTTCCAACCATTTCTTTCATTTTGAACATAATTAAATGCATTACCAAACACAGTCTAAGGGTGTGTTTGAGAGTATGGTGGATTAAACGTTGGTGGGATAAATTAGATTTGATTGAACATGGTTAGAGAAAACTATGTTTGGATGAATGTAATTTATGTTTGGGAGACATTTGGGCAAATGTGGTTTGGGGTAGAACATGATGTTTGGATGTTGAGTTACAAATGTGGTTTCAGGATGTATAATTACCAGAAATTGCATGAATTTTTTATTTAATTTTTTGATGTATCATTATTATTTATTGTCATTTATTTAAAGGAAACCTAATTTTTTTGTTTATTTGTCTAATATTATAAATTAATCACTAATGACTCATTTATAATTAATAATTTATTTTCTATTTTTTAATTACTAATTAAAAATTTAATTAATCAGTAATTTCTCACAATAAATTAAAGATCTCTAATTAAATTTCAAAACATTTTTTTCTCTATTAAATTAATTTTACCTCTAACTAAATTTCAGTACAATTTTTTTTCTCTATTAAATTCATTCTATGTCAATTAAAATTTAAAGATTCCTTCTCAAGAATTTTGTTCTTAATTGTATAATGATATAATTAAAATAATTCTTTAATTAGTTTTTAAAGTACTTATATAAATTATGATATAATTAGGTGTAATGGTATAAATTAGGTTTATTCTCATAATAAAAGAAATTATGTCATCACTAATAACCTTAAAAATTTGGTAAATTCCATCAAATCCTATTAAAATTTCATTTATATTAAATCTAGACATTTTCAGAAATTTTACTCTCTCCCTCCAACTTCTCATATTATTCATTTAGGTCCTTGGTAATAATTTATCCTTTATCTTTTTCATGTTCTAAGACCATATTTAGTTTCATCTAAGTCCATAAGTCACAAATATATTTTGTTCTAAAATTATAGCTATTCTACAAACTTTTGATTTTGTTCACTTTGGTCCTTGGTAATAATTTTTCCTTTATCTTTTTCATGTTCTAAGACCACATTTAGTTTCATCTAGGTCCATATATCACAAATATATTTTGTTCTAAAATTATAGCTACTCGTACAAACTTTTGATTTTATTCACTTAGGTCCTTTGTAAAAATTTTTCCTTTATCTTTTTCATGTTTTAAGACCACATTTACTTTCATCTATGTCTGTAGGTCACAAATATATTTTTTTCTAAAATTATAGCTACTCCTACAAACTTTTGATTTTTTTCACTGAGGTCTTTGGTAATAATTTTTCCTTTATCTTTTTCATGTTCTAAGACCACATTTAGTTTCATCTACTTTCATCGGTCACAAATATATTTTTTCTAAAATTATAGCTACTCCTACAAACTTTTGATTTATTCACTTAGGTCATTGGTAAAAATTTTTCCTTTATCTTTTTTATGTTCTAAGACCACATTTAGTTTCATCTACGTCCATAGGTCACAAATATATTTCTTTCTAAAATTATAACTACTCCTACAAACTT
The DNA here is from genome assembly GCA_037074585.1 of Biancaea sappan. NCBI lineage: Eukaryota > Viridiplantae > Streptophyta > Magnoliopsida > Fabales > Fabaceae > Biancaea > Biancaea sappan. The sequence goes on from CM073495.1 coordinate 4,202,542, forward strand.
TTAATTATATTCACTTAGGTCCCTGCCCACGTTACATTCACCGAGAAAGTAAAAAATTCTCTCTGAAAATCAACTGAGGTCATAGCTCCCAAACTCGGTTTACCTTCAGCGTGGTTCGCATGTAAATTCTTCCAAACATCCTAGATTACAGCCAACCACAGTTGGAGCTACAATAAAGGTGGGAATGGCAGACTTAACGCGCTCCCAGACATGTAGTAAGTGGTCAATATATTTATAAAATATTTTTATTGCAGATATAGATATTACATATTCTAAAATTAATTTTGTAATGAATAATTTATAAGATAATTATAAATTTTTCATTTTCAACTTATTAGTTAGTTTTTATTAAAATTATTATTTTTGCTAATAATTACAAACTATAGATAAAAATAAAAATTATACCTCTTAAAATTTTATTTTAAAATAAAATTAAAGTTTTAATTTAATTAGTTTAATATTTATATATAATTTTTATTTGTAAATATAATATATTTTTTTAATTTCCCCAATTTCTATTCCTTTGTCTTCCTAGCCACGCATTATCAGTCACACTCCCATCATCAGTCACAGACCATCCATAACCGGTTAAATCTTTTGGTGAGTCCCCCCTTTAATGCACTGGTTCAGTGGCTCAAGGTGTGAACCAGATCTTCTGGTTCACACCGTGAACCTGAAATCTAATTTACGATATCGTGAACTAGATTCTGGTTCGCGATATCGTGAACCAAATTCTGGTTCATGATATCGTGAACCAGATCTTCTGGTTGCCTGAACCAGATTTAACCAGATTTTTGGTTCATGATGAAATCTGGTTCACGATGCGTGAACCAGATATCTGGTCCATGATGTGTGAACCAGAAATTTCTGGTTTAGTGAACTAGAAATATCTATGAGGCTAAAGATTTCAAAATTTCATAATTGTATTGTATTGCTGAATTAATTGGTGCTGAATTAATCGTATTGCCTATTTATTGATATATGTGTGCTTGTATGTAGCACTGTGTAATAAATGCATGTTCTATTGTTATTTATATGAGTGAAGCATGTACTATTGATTACCCAATTATTAATCCAGACATTAAATATTCGTAGAGGATTTATCATATACAATACATATAACTTAGTTGGGTTACTAAGATTTGCAAATATATATATAAATATACATGACTATCTAATCTGCTTGAAGAATAAGAGGGCTAGTTAATTTCTCAAGCAATATTGTTATTTATACCTAACATGAGTAGTTCTAGAAATTACATTAAAAGGAAAGAGCAAAAAGATAGTTTGCAAATTTGTCCATTGACTATGAAATTGTATTTATTATTAAAATATATTGTAACAAAACATGCATTTGTGACAAAGCAAGGGGCTGCTGGAGGAGGTGGGTGGTGAAGGAACTTGGGGTTGGAATAGTTAGTGCCACAGGTTCACTTCTCTATTCATCCTCACCCTATTTTCTTTCTTAATTTTACAATGATTCACTGTTATCCTCACCCTATTTTGTTTCTTAGGTTTGTTTGATAGAGATTGCATGTTAGCTCAATTTGAATCAAGATGTAGTGTAATTATTATACATAGTCAATAAAATTAGTCTAGAACTATTTATTAAAATCATTTATCCATAAACCTAATATTATATTAAATTATGTTAGTTTAGATAATTATTTATTATTCAACTATTGAATTATCCATAATTGTTATTAGCACTAATCTCATTAACACTGTAGTCATATTTGTCTCTGATGATATAAATATTTCTCATTGTTGCAATTGCATTAACAGTTAAAAATGACAATTATTTCTTTAAACAATTATACATATTCAGCAGATATGTAGTATCATCTACTCTTGCATAATTTGTCATTTACTATATCTATATTACTTTGTACAGTAAATGCTGAAATTAATTTTTCAAAGTTTAAGGAGTTTATTTTAGCTTGCCTTGACGCAAAGTCCAATAAAAGTTAAGTAGTGTTATAAATCAATAATCTTAGAATGCATTTGAAATTTTAGGGTTAAGAACATGGATGTGCCACCTTACCATCAGTGGATGTACAGTAGGGTTGGTCCTAAGAGAGTTGGGATTACAAATGAATTCTTGAACGGAGTTAAGATATTCATTAATCATGCAAGTCAATTACGAATATTTTTTAGAGAAGGGACGATAAAGTGTCCTTGTGTAAAGTGCAAATGTAGGAAGCTATTAGAACCTGATGATGTGAGGTTGCACCTTTACCAGAAGGGGTTCCAACCTGATTATTATTACTGGACATCTCATGGAGAAAAAATGCCACAAATTGGATAATCCTCGTCAACAATGAATCCTCTATTAGGTGACCCACCTTGTAATAGACAGTGAGGCACAGGAGAATCAGTATGAGGAAATGGTGTTGGATGCCGCTAGGCATAGAATGGGTGTTGATATTGACCAAATGGTAGAGGAGTCTCCTAACCCAGATGCTCAGGCATTTTATGATATGTTACAATCTGCACAAGCTCCTCTTTGGGAAGGTTGCAGTAGCCACTCTGAGTTATCAACGGCAGTAAGGTTATTGAGCATCCAATCAGATTATAAAATGGTTGAGGGGAAGTTCAATGCTTTCATACAATTCATGAGTGAGGCTTTGCCATCTGGACATTAATTACCTGAGAACCTTTTCAAAACAAAAAAATTGGTTGCAGGTTTGGGACTTGGGTACATGAAAATTGATTTTGTGAGAATGGTTACATGTTGTACTACAAGGATAAGGTAGATGAAACAGAGTGCAAGTTTTGTGGGAGTGCCAGATGCAGCACTAGAAGAATCCGTCATGGTATTCATGGCAGAGTAGCAAAAAAGCAATTGTGGTTTCTGCCTTTGATCCCAAGACTTCAAATGTTATTCACTTCCGAGGTCATGGCAAAGGAGATGAGGTGGCACCATGAGAACCGATGAGAAGATGGAGTGCTAGCTCATCTATCTAATAGACTGGCATGGAAAATGTTTGACCAAGTGATATCGGGTATTTTTATATACTTTTTAGTCCCTATCTTAGTCCTATGGCTATTCCAATGTTGCCAATTCTCTAATTTTATTATGTTTTGGAATTTATTGGGTATAAACTATTTATGGATTGAATGTGTTTCAATTTTATATTTTTAGAACTTGAATTGTAAAATGCTCAATTTAATTCCTACAAATTTTAATTTTAGAGAGAAAAATGCTGACATGGACAAAGATGATGATTTAGATGCTAATGTGGCACTTTTTGGATGATGCAGATGCTGACTAGGATATGCCGGATGTGGGGCCCACTCCTATTGAATGCCATGTATTCAGAATTTGAGGGCATGAATATTAAATTTCGTAGGTCAGAAAGCAAGGCTGAAATATCAATTCTTCCATGTTGTTCTGCTGCTGCCATACCTATGTTCTGCTGCTGTTTGTTACTTTCTGCTGCAGAAATATTAAATCTGCTGCTGCCATGCCTACTTTCTGCTGCAGAAACATTAATTATACTGATGTTTTGCTGTCAAAGTGCTGCTACATCATGGAGGAAGCATCTAGGGTAGAATATTCTAAGGCATTGAAGGGGCAACAGTTTTAGAAATCAGAATACTTTCATTTTAGGTAACCAGACTTAGAAAATTCGCAGCTCTCTCTTCCTCTCTGTTTTTGCTTCTGTTGTTTGCTGTTTTGCTCTCATGGAGGGCTAAGTTTTCATTGTAATTAGTCACTAGACCACTGGGATGTTGTAGCTTGAACTAAGAATGCAAGTTAAGTGTTTTATTCTCCATTTTCATCTTATTTCGTTTCTGTTTTGCTGTCATGTTTATTTTGCTGTCAAATTCTGATTAGAGCTTGAGAATGTAACATAAACTGACTTATATATAAAACATAACCTTGCTTGACTGATTAGGAAAGTGAGGGAGGCGAAATGACTAGTTAAATGATATATTTAACTTGGTTTGGTTGAGATTTTCCACTGAATGCATCTAGTTATAATAGAGGGATGTTCTTGACTGTAATTAGTAGCATTAAATTCTAGATGTTATTCTAGAAACATTTTCATAAAGAACCAAACAATGGAATGAGAACAAAACTGAATTAATGAGTTGGGTAATGATAGTTACACTCCCATGAATCCTAGTGGCTGATTACATAGTCTCTTTACTGTCAATATCTTGCAATCTCTGTTGCTGCTGCTGTTACTGCTGTTGCTGCTGTTGTAGTATTTAATTGATGTTCTGTTTTGTTTAATTTTGTTAGTACTGCTACAAAACCCCCCCACATTTATGTACTCTTAATTAGTGTTTGGATGTTTAGAACGATTAATTAGTATTAAGAAGTGAGGCTCTTTGAGTGAATACGACCTGGGGATCACTATACTACAAATTGCCACAAATTCAATTCTGGGCGATTTGGCATCGTAGTGGCGTGAACCAGAATTTTGGCGCCGTTGCCGGGGAGCCAATTCACTTCCAAGTTATCTAATTAGTTGTTTAAGTGTTTCTTTGTTTAATTTTAAGTTATCTAGTATTGTTGAAACGGTTTACAAGTTTTTGAGTTTTTATCGGTTACTATTCATAGGCAAAAAACTAACTACCTCCGATTGACCTCAAACTTGGTATACCACTATTTTTCGACATATTAAGCAATTTCCAACCAGTCGATTATCCAAAGGATCATCTCGGGTGGCCATTTTGCCAAATTCCATCATTTAGGCCTCCTTTTCTATTTTTTACTATTTTTTTGATTTTTCTAATTAATTGTGATTTTTAGTGTGATTTTTGTAGTTTGAATTTTTGAATTCTGTTTTTTGTGTTTGTCTCTCCAATTTGTCAAGAATGTTTCCATGAAAAATCATATTTTTCTGAGATACTTAAATTTTTGGTGATTTTCATCGGTTGGAGTCTTTTGTAGTGATTTAGTTGTTTTTGTTGTTTTCTTGTTGTTTCCTTGTGAATTTGTGCCCTTTCTAGTATATGAGAAGGTCTGGTCACGTGGACTTACCACCTTTTGATCTAGAAATTGATAGGACCTTCCATAGGCTAGTGAGAAGTAATAGCATTAGGACTAGTATAGTTTCTGAAATTCTTGCTGAAATTGTTGAGTTTGCTGTCAATAGTGTAGAAGTTGAATCAGATTCTGAATCTGATATTGTGTTGGAGTCTACAGATTCTGAGTCAGCTGGGATAACTGGGATGGATAATCAAAATGCACAAATGCCTCAAAATAGGCAAGAACAATCAATTAAAGAGTTGATTGCACCTGATGTGCATTATCAACCATTGTGCATAAATTATCCTGAGTTGGATGCTAACTTTGAACTAAAATCTGGTCTAATCCATTTGTTGCCTAAGTTTCATGGTCTTGCAGGAGAAGATCCGCACAAGCACTTAAAGGAGTTCCATGTTGTCTGCTCTACCATGAGGCCACATGGAGTTGGAGAAGAACAGATCAAATTAATAGCATTTCCTTTCTCTCTGGATGGGGCAGCCAATGATTGGCTTTACTATCTACCCATTGCCTTGATAACAAGATGGGATGAGCTGAAGAAGTTGTTCTTAGAAAAATTCTTTCCAGCCTCCAGAACAGCAGCAATCAGGAAGGATATCAGTGGGATTAGACAGTTGAATGGTGAGTCTCTGCATGAATATTGGGAGAGGTTTAAGAAGCTTTGCTCATGCTGTCCAAACCACCAGATTTCAGAGCAACTTCTCATCCAGTATTTCTATGAGGGATTACTGCCTATAGACAGATATATAGTTGATGCAGCTGCTGGTGGGGCATTGGTGGATAAGACTCCTACTGCAGCAAATGAATTATTGGCCAAGATGGCCCAAAATACTCAGCAATTTGGCACCAGATTGAGTGATCCAACAGTTACTGTCAATGAGGTGAGGACACCTCCCATGGAGCAACAAAGGATAGAAAATAAATTGGAAGAATTAGCTTCAATGGTGAGGCAATTGGCATTAAATCAGAGAACACAACAACAAACCCCTCCTCCTTCAGTCTGTGGTATTTGTTCCCTGAATACCCACCATACTGATCAATGCCCTCAGCTGCAAGAGACCCCAACTGAGTCATGTGCTGGTATGTTCCCTGGTAGACCCATGCAGCCACAACAACAGAGATATGACCCATATTCCTCCACCTACAATCCTGGGTGGCGTGATCATCCAGCTTTCAAGTATGGGAATACATCCAACCCCCCTTACCAACCACCCCATGCAAGATACAACCAACCTGAAGCTAGCCATACACCTCCTCCAGCACCCAAGAAACCTGAGCCTAGTCTTGAGGATCTAATGAAGCAACTGACTGCCAATACTCTTCAGTTCCAGCAAAGGACAGAAACAAATATGCAGAATTTGGAAACTAAAATTGGCCAGTTAGCCACAACAGTCAATGAGCTGAAAAGTCAAGGTTCAGGGAGTTTGCCATCCCAATCAGTGATCAACCCAAGAGGCAATGTGAGTGCCATCATCTTGAGGAGTGGTAAACAAGTAGACAGTCCAGCTTCTGAATCTGAACCAGAAAAATCAAATGTCCAGCAAAGTGTTCCTTCATCTTCAACCAGTGAGCAAAATAAAAAGGATGAAGAAGTGGTTCAGAAAATTCCTCTTCCTTTCCCCAATAGGCAGACTCAATCAAGGAAAGCTTCTGAAATCTGACATGGATAAAGAGATCATGGAGACCTTCAGGAAAATAGAGGTCAATATCCCACTTTTGGAAGCAATTAAGCAAATCCCCAAGTATGCCAAGTTCCTCAAAGAGTTGTGCACTCATAAGAGGCGTTTAAGGGGTAATGAGAGAGTTAATTTGGGAAGAAATGTGTCTGCACTTATCCAACCACCTATGCCACCCAAGTGCAAAGATTCTGGAACTTTCACAATACCATGCACAATAGGCAACATGGAGTTCTCCAATGCTATGCTGGATTTGGGAGCCTCAATCAATGTTATGCCCAAATCAATGTACTCGAGCCTCAAAATTGGTGTTCTTTCACCAACTGGAGTGATTGTCCAACTTGCCAATAGGAGCACAGCACATCCAGCAGGAGTTTTAGAAGATGTCCTAGTAAGAGTTAAAGATCTCATTTTTCCTGCTGATTTTTATGTGCTTGATATGGAAAATGATAATACTCCTAGCCATGCACCATTAATACTTGGTAGACCTTTTCTGAAAACTGCAAAAACCATCATTAATGTGCATGAAGGGACTTTGTCAATGGAGTTTGCTGGTAACAAAATTGATTTTAACATTTTGGATGCCATGAAACATCCTATAGAAAATCATTCCAATGTGCATGTGGTTAACTTTTTGGATTACTTAGTTGATGAGGCATGTGATGATTTCCAAACTAAATTAATTTCTGATTTTCCTGAATTCTCTGATTTGGTAGATGCCTTTGAATGCAACTGTGCTGGTTCTGAATTTTGTCATGCTTGCACTGAAATTGAAAACTCTCTAAATGCTGACAATTCTGAGTTGCATTCTGATTTGCATAGTGATTTGGATTCTGATGTGCATTCTGATTTTGTAAATTTCTCTAGCCTATACTTAGATTCTGTTTCTATTTTAGGTAGTTGTAGGTATAGTGATTTAAATTGTAATGTTGCACATTCTTCATCTCTTTCCTCTTGTGCTGCTAACCCTTCCTCCTCTTTAGCCAAGGATTCTGTCTTTGAGCAAACTGAATTTGTAGGTGCTTCCTTGGATGTGATTCCACAAAAACTAATTCCATCCTCCATCCAACCACCTGCATTGGAGTTGAAGGCTTTACCAGAAAACCTCAAGTATGCCTTCTTGGAAGTAGGAGACAAACTTCCAATCATTGTGGCCAACAACTTGAACCCCAATCAAGAAGAAAAATTGATCAGTTTGCTGAAAAAGAATAAGAAGGCGATTGGGTGGACTCTAGTAGACATTCCTAGAATTAGTCCTTCATTGTGCATGCACCGAATTCTCCTTGAAGAAGAGACGAAACCAGTGAGGCAACCCCAAAGAAGACTCAACCCCATGATTCTTGATATGGTCAAGAAGGAGGTAAGTAAGCTCCTCCAAGCTGGTATTATCTATCCTATCTCTGATAGTAAGTGGGTGAGTCCGGTACAAGTAGTGCCAAAGAAAACCGGGGTAATTGTTATAGCAAATGAAAATAATGAGTTAGTGCCCACTAGAGTTCAAAACAGTTGGCGTGTTTGCATTGATTATAGGAAGTTGAACCAAGCAACTAGAAAAGATCATTTTCCTCTTCCTTTTATTGATCAAATGCTTGAGAGACTTGTTGGCAAGTCTCATTACTGTTTTCTTGATGGTTTTTCTGGGTATTTTCAAATTCACATTGCACCTGAAGATCAGGAGAAGACTACCTTCACCTGTCCTTTTGGTACTTTTGCATATAGACGCATGCCTTTTGGTCTCTGTAATGCACCTGGCACTTTTCAAAGATGCATGTTGAGCATATTTTCTGATTTGTTAGAGGATTGCATGGAAGTGTTCATGGATGATTTTTCTGTTTATGGAGACTCATTTGATGCATGTTTGAAAAATTTGGAGAGAGTACTTGAGAGATGCATAGAGAAAAATTTGGTCTTGAATTATGAAAAATGTCATTTCATGGTAAAGCAAGGAATAGTCCTAGGCCACATAGTGTCACCACGTGGCATAGAAGTAGATAAAGCCAAAGTTGATGTTATCTCTTCTTTGCCTTACCCCGCTTCTGTGCGGGAAGTTCGCTCTTTTCTTGGCCATGCAGGATTTTATAGGAGATTCATCAAGGACTTCAGTAAGATCGCTCTACCCCTATCTAAACTCCTCCAAAAAGAAACTGATTTCATTTTTAATGATGCTTGCAGGTCAGCTTTTGATGAGTTGAAGAAGCAACTTACCTCCCCTCCTATCATCCAACCTCCACAGTGGGAGCTTCCCTTTGAGCTCATGTGCGATGCCTCAAATTTTGCTGTAGGAGCAGTACTTTCACAAAGAGTAGAGAGGAAGTTGCATGTCATAGCCTATGCGTCCCATACCCTTGATTCAGCTCAATCAAATTACACAACCACAGAGAAGGAGTTTTTAGCAATTGTTTTTGCTTTAGAAAAATTTAGATCATATTTGCTTGCCTCCAAAGTAATTGTGTTTTCTGACCATGCAGCACTGAAATATTTGTTGAAGAAGCCAGATGCAAAGCCAAGATTGCTTAGATGGATACTGCTCCTCCAAGAATTTGATGTGGAAATCAAGGATAAGAGTGGGGCAGAGAATGTAGTAGCAGATCACTTGAGTAGGCTTTCTGATCTTCCATTGGAACATCTCCCTGTAAGAGACAATTTTCCAGATGAGTGTTTCCTCCTTTTGCATGGTATTGGTGAGCCTTGGTATGCTGATTTGGTGAATTATCTTGTTGCATCTGAATTGCCTGTATACCAAAATAGACATCAATTGAATAAATTAAGAAGCGAGGCTAGGTACTATGTGTGGGATGACCCTTATTTATGGAAAATTTGTAGTGACCAAATTATTAGGAGATGTGTTCCAAATCATGAATTTGCATCTGTGCTGAATTTTTGTCATACTCTTGCATGTGGTGGACACTTTGGTCCCCAAAGAACAGCTAGAAAAGTGTTAGATTCTGGTTTATATTGGCCTACTTTATTTAGGGATGCCTTTGATTTTTGCAAAAATTGTTCTAGGTGTCAAAGAACTGGAAATGTGTCTAAAAGAAATGAAATGCCTCAACAACCTCTTCTTTTTTGTGATGTTTTTGATGTTTGGGGTATTGACTTTATGGGTCCTTTTCCTGTTTCTTTTGGCTTCATGTATATCTTAGTTGCTGTGGATTATGTGTCGAAGTGGGTGGAAGCTAAAGCCACCCGAACTGATGATTCTATTGTTGTTGTAGATTTCCTTCGTTCACATATTTTCTGCAGATTCGGTGTCCCCAAGGCCATAATCAGTGATCAAGGATCACACTTTTGTAATAGAAACATGCAAGGGCTATTGAAGAAATATGGGGTGGTGCACAAAACCTCTACACCTTACCACCCCCAAACCAATGGGCAAGCAGAAGTTTCCAACCGAGAGATAAAGCAAATATTAGAGAAAACTGTGCAACCCAACAGAAAAGATTGGAGTAAGAGGCTTGACGATGCGTTTTGGGCCTATAGAACCGCTTTCAAGACTCCCATCGGCATGTCTCCATACCGCTTGGTATTTGGTAAAGCATGTCACTTGCCGGTGGAGATTGCACACAAGGCATATTGGGCCGTTAAACAATGCAATATCGACATGACCCTAGCCGGTAAAGAAAGAAAGTTGCAACTTCAAGAACTGGAAGAACTAAGGCTAGGGGCTTATGAGAATGCGCGCATCTATAAAGAGAGGACAAAAGCTTTACATGATCAGAAAATTGAGAAAAAAGAATTCCAAGTGGGAGATAAAGTCCTTCTCTATAATTCTCGCCTCAAGCTAATGCCCGGTAAGCTTCGCTCTAGATGGGTTGGCCCTTTTGTTATTACTAATGTCTTTCCTTTTGGTGCAGTAGAAATTCAAAATGAGGCCACCAACAAGCAGTTCATGGTAAATGGGCAAAGGTTGAAGAAGTTCTACGAGGGCTTCAAAGAAGAAACTGTAGAGGAAATCAAACTCTACAACGTTCCGACTCCATGATAAGGCCGTACTCTTTCCCTCCTTTTAATTTATGTCCTCTTCATTTTATTTGATGTTTGGTAATAATTTGCATTGAGGACAATGCAATGTTTAAGTGTGGGGGGAGAGAATTTGAGTTTATTCTCCAAAAAAAAAAAAAAAAATTTCCTGCTGTCTCTTCTGTTTTCTCTGTTTCTGTCCAGAATTTTTGAGCTGTCTTGCATGAATTTTCTGTACTGATTGGCAACGGATTTTGCTAGTTTCTTTACATGTTTTTAAAGCTTTATATGTCTTCTAGCTGTAGAATTTTATTTAGTGTCTTTCGCATTTGTTTTGGTGTAGTTTTGTGTCAGTAAAGCTGAGTCGCCAGAATTTCTGCAGTGCAGAATTTTGCTACTCTGTTTTGCCCGAATTTGATGTTTTATTTTTGAAAAAAAAAAGTTTGATGGAGTTTTGGTGTGGAATTATGCATGATGAAATAGTTAAAGTGTAGATTGACTTAGCATGAAGAGAATTTAGCCTTATTTCTCTAAGGAATTCAAGTTAAATGGCAATGACGTTGACTTTAATGAATTTGTAGTAATAGTCTTTTAGCTGTGAGGATTTGAGCCTAAGTGAAAAATGCTATTCTTCTTGTTGTGTGTTCTCTATCATGGATTGTCACTCTAGAACTTGTCTTGAATCTTTGATTGAGGCTACATATCTTGTACATGCTTGAAAATGATTTAGGCATTTGTTTCTTGTAACCACTTGTAGCCAAATAGCCATCCATTATCATTGTTTCCATTGTATGTCATTTTGTGCCTTATCCATTTTCTTTCCTGCGTCCTTCCACCACTTTTTCTGCCTACAACAATATTTTTTCTCTTCAACTTAAGATGTGAGGAGTATTTTAAATTCTTTTAAGGGATTGATATGCTGAAAAATCTTGTGAATTTTGGGGTGTTTTGGACTATATTTCTTCTACTTCCTCTCAAGCAAAAGAAAAAGACTGGCCAGTCAAGAAGAAAAAGAAAAAAAAGAGAAAGAAAAAAAAAGAAAAAAAAAATTTTGAAAAAAAAAAGAGAGAGAAAATAATGAAAAAGAGGAGCAGATAGAACATTGAGACCCAAATTTATTTATACTCAGACTCTTATATTTCACTTGTAAATACTCTTCATTTTCTTGAGTTGTTACTATATTTTGTTTCATTGTTCAATCTTTCCCTTGGTTTCCCACTATTTTTCTTACCCACGTTACAACCTCGTAAAGTCCTTTTGATTCAAGTATGTATTGGATTCAAGTAGTGCAGATTTAGATTCTTGACAAGCTTATGGTAGTGAATTCTGTGATAAGTTGAATTTCGAGTGATTTACCCTAGACACTTGAGAGAATAGAGAGTAAACGCATTCCTGGTGAGGAGGCTAATTACTTGAATTCATTCGTATCAAATTAAATTGCCATGATACTTGGAATCTTAGAAATTTAAGATTAATTCCTTCGAGTGCTAAATCTTTTCAAAATTTTGATTATTCTATTCTAGCATGCTTTCCACATTTTTCCTTTGGTGTCTTTTGGTGTTCTGAATATTATTTTGCCCAGGAGTGCAAAAGGCCAAGTGTGTGGGATTTGATATCGGGTATTTTTATATACTTTTTAGTCCCTATCTTAGTCCTATGGCTATTCCAATGTTGCCAATTCTCTAATTTTATTATGTTTTGGAATTTATTGGGTATAAACTGTTCTGCTGCTGCCATACCTATGTTCTGCTGCTGTTTGTTACTTTCTGCTGCAGAAATATTAAATCTGCTGCTGCCATGCCTACTTTCTGCTACAGAAACATTAATTATACTGATGTTTTGCTGTCAAAGTGTTGCTACATCATGGAGGAAGCATCTAGGGTAGAATATTCTAAGGCATTGAAGGGGCATCAGTTTTAGAAATCAGAATACTTTCATTTTAGGCAACCAGACTTAGAAAATTCGCAGCTCTCTCTTCCTCTCTATTTTTGCTTCTGTTGTTTGCTGTTTTGCTCTCATGGAGGGCTAAGTTTTCATTGTAATTAGTCACTAGACCACTGGGATGTTGTAGCTTGAACTAAGAATGCAAGTTAAGTGTTTTATTCTCCATTTTCATCTCATTTCGTTTCTGTTTTGCTGTCATGTTTATTTTGCTGTCAAATTCTGATTAGAGCTTGAGAATGGAACATAAACTGACTTATATATAAAACATAACCTTGCTTGACTGATTAGGAAAGTGAGGGAGGTGAAATGACTAGTTAAATGATATATTTAACTTGGTTTGGTTGAGATTTTCCACTGAATTCATCTAGTTATAGTAGAGGGATGTTCTTGACTGTAATTAGTAGCATTAAATTCTAGATGTTATTCTAGAAACATTTTCATAAAGAACCAAACAATGGAATGAGAACAAAACTGAATTAATGAGTTGGGTAATGATAGTTACACTCCCATGAATCCTAGTGGCTGATTACATAGTCTCTTTACTGTCAATATCTTGCAATCTCTGTTGCTGCTGCTGTTACTGCTGTTGCTGCATATTTTGCTGCTGTTGTAGTTTAATTGATGTTCTGTTTTGTTTAATTTTGTTAGTACTGCTACAAAACCCCCCCCCCCACGTTTATGTACTCTTAATTAGTGTTTGGATGTTTAGAACGATTAATTAGTATCAAGAAGTGAGGCTCCTTGAGTAAATACGACCTGGGGATCACTATACTACAAATTGCCACAAATTCAATTCTGGGCGATTTGGCATCGTAGTGGCGTGAACCACCAAGAACACCCAGGATTTGCGCCAGATCCTCACAATGTATGGCATGGCTTATGTGCCGATGGGTTCACGCCATTTGGACAATCTGGAAAAGTGTATTCATGTTGACCAGTTATTATTACTCCTTATAACCTACCTCCAGGAAGGTGCATGCAACAGGAAGTTATGTTTTTGACACTAATCATTCCTAGGCTTAGCAATCCAAAATAGATGTCTACTTGCAGCCCTTGATAGATGAATTAAAATTGTTGTCGGATGAAGGTGTTATGACTTACGATGCATCGTTGAAGCAAAATTTCAATATGCGAGTAGCACTTATGTGGACTATAAATGATTTCCCCGCTTATGGAATGTTGTCTGGTTGGATGACTGCGATGAAGTTATCTTGCCCCGTCTACATGGAAGCCTCGCAGGCATTTATGCTAAAACATGGCAGAAAAATTTCTTTTTTTGGTTGTCATCGAAGATTTTTGCCACTGGACCACACATACAGGAGGAACAAGAATGCCTTCCTCAGAAACAAGGAAGAGAGATCGTCACCTCCTTCACGGTTAAATGGGTCACAAGTTCATAGCAAAGTATGTAACATTCCTATGGTCCATGAATGTGGTCAAGCTGTGATCGTTTCTGGGTATGGGGTCACACACAATTGGACAAAATGTAGTATATTTTGGGAATTGCCATACTAGAAGACAAATCTTATACGCCACAATTTAGATGTTATGCATATTGAGAAGAATGTCTTCGATAATGTATTTAATACTGTAATGGATGATAGGGGCAGAACAAAAGACAATGCAAAGGCCAGAATAGACATCAAAGAATATTGTCGCCGTAAAGACTTAGAGCTAGTTGAGCGTAATGGGAAGCAATTGAAACCCAAGGCTCGATATACGTTCACTTTAGAACAAAAATGTGTTGTTTGTCAATGGGTTAAGAATCTTAGGCTTCCTGATGGGTATGCCTCCAATCTGGCATGATGTGTTGATTTCAGGAAGGTAGGCTCCATGGTATGAAGAGTCATGATTGCGACATTTTTTAGAGTGATTTATTTCTATTGCATTCATAGATCTTCCAAAAGTTGTATGGAGACAGCTAATGAAACTTAGTCAGTTCTTTAGAGATATTTACTCCACTACATTGATGATGGAAAAGTTAATACAGCTAGAGGAAAACATTCTGGTGACATTATGCAAGTTAGAGAAGATATTTCCCTTGGTTTCTTTGACTCCATGGAGCACCTTCCAGTACACCTTGCATATGAAGCCAAAGTTGGTGGGCCAGTGCAATATCGTTGGATGTATCCTTTTGAGAGGTAAATATTCTACTTAACTATGTTTTGTGTTTGCATTTGGTTGGTAATAAATATTATTATAATTTTTGTATTGCAATTCCAAATTTAATCTAGGTTCCTCCACACATTAAAATGAAAAGTTAAAAATAAGTTAAAAATCATTTTGTTATATACAAATATGTAAAGTTTTTTGTTGTAAATGCTGGCTGAAACTTATTTGCTATATTAATGTTTGTTCACAGGTTTCAAATGAAGTTTGTAATTATTGTTATTGGTTAAATATATAAAAAAATCTGTCTAAAAATTTGTGACGGAATTAGCGACAGAATTTTTCGTCACAAACAACACAAAATTTATTATTATCTGTCACAAATTTGCAACGGATTTAGCGATAGAAATATCTGTCACAAATTTGCGACGAATTTAGCAACGGAAAAATCCGTCACAAATTTGCGATAGATTTAGCGACGAGAACATCCGTCACAAATTTGCGACGGAATTCCAAAATTTGCGATGGAAATATCCGTCACAAATTTGTGATAGAAAATTTTCCGTCGCAAATTCTTAAAATTTAAACGGATTTTTAAATTTGCAACGGAAAAATTTCGTCGCTAATTCTACGACAGACACGAATCTGTCACAAATAATTTGCGATGGATGTTTTAGCGACGGATTTTTTTTGCCATAAACAGATTTTTCCGTCACTAATCAATGAAGTTTTTGTAGTGAAAGCAACGTATTTAATTTAATATGCTATTATATTAATATGTAAAAAAACGTTAATCGATAGAAAAGAAGATCTCAAGATTTATGTACCTCTTCAAGAGTTCCTCAGTGAAGTAGTCTGTGAATGTGCAAAAGTAAAAGGCAACCAAGGACAATCTTCAAGAGCCATTTGGTTCAGGTGAAGTGTCATAAGATGAGGAGCTCCTGAACAAATATACACAAGAACAGGCAAATTGCTAAGCTTAAGAGAGTGCAAAAAGGGTAGCACCTTTTTTTCTGACACAGTCTTTTCTGTATTTTCTTCATATAAGAAAATTTGTTCTAGCATCGAACAGTTGCATACATAAACTTTTTGGAGTAGCTTGAGATTCTTGAAGACATAATGAGGAAGCAGATACCTAAGCTGGTTACAATTGCATACTTTTAGTTCTTTCAACCCTCCCAACAAGCAAAGTTGTATTGGACACTCAGATTCTTCAACGCTGAATATCTCTAAAGATTGTTGCACTCATCGATCTCTAAACTTTCCAAATATTCCAGTTGTATTGTGTTTAACGTAATCACATGTCTTATCCTAGGTATTTTGACCAACTTCAAATTCTTCAAAATAGGCAGATGAACCTGCAACAGTCGAGCATTGTGTTATAACGATTTCGTATGAACAGTCACATCCCAAACATGTCAAATCTATGTTTAGTATTTATTTAACATAAAAAATAATAAAAATATGTACTGAATTATCAAAATAAAATTATATGGAAATTTTATTAAATCCTAGTGCTACGTGGGATTTAATTTTTACACAAAGCTATAGATTGATTATTTAATTACCAAACTTAAACACAAATTACAACTCGTTATGAATTAGACTCATTTGTAAAGAAAAAAGATATAAAAACAACCAACTCGAATATCCAACTCCAACTGACGACTGAGCTATATATATATATATATATATATGTACCTTGACGTAATCTCTCAAGCTACTCTTCTCAGTCACACATCGCTTAACACGGTGACCCAACTTCTAAAAATATTTGACCCACATGCTTTGAGTAATCCCTTCACAAATTAGTACTATTAGAATGGGATTGGACCAGGCAATTCGTCCAGAAATTGATCAGGAACCATCGGTAAAATCAGCTAAATCGAGTAAGAATTAGTACTAAATAAATTAATTAAATTTGTCTATCTGAAATTTTTTCATTTTTGTTTTTAAATTTTTTAAATTTTGTTTATCTATAATCAGATAATAAAAAAATTAATATTACAAATCAAACAATTTTAGTAGAGATGTCAGTATATTGTTATTTTATAAATTTGATATGAATGAATATTATATTGACTAATAATATTTTCTTGTTATTTAGTCAATTTTTACTTTAAACTTTTGATAGTCGATGTTGTTTTGTGTACTTTAATGTTAAATCTTATTTTTAATTGAATTTATAAATTTATGTTTATAGTCATTAATTATGTAAATTTTTTGTAATATTTTAAAATAGATATGTCAACCAATGGCCAAATTTGTTGTAAGCACAATTTAAATATTCAAAAAATACCAAATCTGATTATAATGTCAATTATGAAATTAACTACACAATCTGAGGACAATCAGTAGCTAAATTCGAAATAAGGACAAAGGAGTATTTGTAAGTCAACTTCACTTTTCAAGAATGAATCCAAGCCCTTCAAATAATGAGTGGCTGAGATGCTTTTCTGATTTTCACCTTGGCCTTTTCAAAAATGTAGACTGAAAAAATTTACTAAAAGACAAGGGAAACAATGCTTCTTACTGTAATCCGAAAATCAATTTGGCCACCTGGAAAAAATAATATAATAGCTGCAACCATGATAGAGGGTAAAGGGAGATTGGGAAAGGAGAGAATGATCCAAGGAAGGAGGAATAGAAATGTGAGAAAGAATAGAGAAAGAGATCTGACAAAGATAGAAGTGACAGAGAAGAGAGATTCAGAAAATAAGAAAAATGACAGAGAAATAGAGATCCGAAGAAGAAGATAGGAGAAGAGAAAGGATTTAGAAAAATAAAATAAGTATTTTCATTTATTCATTGATATATTTTTCTGAATACATTATTTCTTTTTATATTGTCTTTCTTTCCTAAAACTTCTCCTCTGTAATAAGGAAGATGGAGTAGTTTTCTCTCAATCGAAATCATGTTGACTATAACGGTTTAGACAGGATGACTATTTTTTTGAAATTTATAATTTTCTTAATGCTTTGCTGAAATTAATTAATACTAATAAATGATGATAATGTATTTGAGATATGTGATGGCACATCACACCTGGTTCGACCATAGTCCGACTATTGACCTTCAAAATGATATTTTTATTTGTTCTGGTTCAATTTTCAGAATCTACTATATTCAACTTTAAGCATAAGGACAAAGGCACAACTATAAATTATTAATAAGGATTCAATTACGAAAGTAAAAAATATAGGGACCATACTAAAATTTGAGATAAACTATAGGGATCAAATGATTAATTTAATCAAAATTACATTTGCTTTAATTTGATTTTTAAGAAATTAAGTATTTTAGTATCAACTTAATTTATAAAAATTAAATATTTTAGTTTAGTCATTAAGGAGAAATTTGTCTTAATTTTATTCTTTAATTTATTTAACTATAACAAATTTGAAATTTATTAAGATTTGACAATAAAAAAATCAAATTGAGATAAAAAGATATTTTGAGAATAAAATTAAAATGCTTAATTTTTAAAAGATCAAATTGATATAAAATAGTTTTTCAAACACTAAATAAGCAACTTACTCTTTTAATGAACTCGAGTTTTTAATTAATATCTTGTTCCTAAAGTATTCAAGGTATAAGAAATTAATACCTTGTGAAGAAGGGGACTCACATGGTCATGGTCTGAAGTGTCTGTCAATGACAAGAAGATGACGAGCTTATCTAGATTCTGCAGTGTCAAGGACTCCAAACCATTCAAACTGATACCTTGTTGGTTGTTAATGAATATAGTCTCCATGTTCTCACATCCAGATACCTCCATTTCTTTGAGGTTGTGGAGGCATTCACATGCTGATATTTCGAAGATGAACCTCAACGAAAGACAATCTTCTATTCTCAACGTCCTCAAAAATCCAAAGGATAATACTGAGTCAATACCATTGTCAATAAGCACATTGAAATTGATCAAATTGTTGAGAATTAATGATCTCAATTGGTGAAGCAACACCCTGTCTTGTAGTTCTGGTTTTGTTGATCAAGTATTCATTTCAGCATTATCTTGGACATGGAGATGCTTCAACTGACCTAACTCTGGAAGTACCTTCTCCAAATCCTTGAATTCCTTTAACCATAGTCCATAATACTTCACAAGTCTCCAATAGCGATTCGATCCATTCCTTTGAACCATTATTGTGATTCCATTTCAATACTCTGGAGGCCATATACTCCCTGTTGGAACACTGAAAATTTGTGCCTATCACAATATTGTATGTATCCCACTTACCCCAACTCAGGTCTTTCGGGATCATGTGAACATCCGGAATATGGATATCCAAGGCACCCAGTCTTGTCAATCTGGTTAACTCGTCAAGACTAGGATTATCTCTTCCATTATTGTCTCCAACTCTCCAGTCGGCAAAGCTGTTTCTCATAAGTAAATATTCTAGGTTGGTTAAGCTTGATAATACATTTGGCGGAACCACCTTAAGATTTAAACAATTGCCCAAATCCAACATAGCCAGATGAGTTAATTGCCCAATTTGTTCCGGCAACTGCTCTATGTTAGTATATGAAAGACTAAGAACTTTCAGAGTCTGTAGTTCTCCAATCATAGATATATCTCCTCACAGACAATAATCCAAACACAATGTGTCTATGTTTGGTAGGTTAAGCAGCGATGATGGTAGTGATATTAATTGCATTTTAACCAAAGCCAAGACTTTGGGTGCTGTTCATTTATCCACATGAAAAAATTGTCTGCAATCTTTAACGAACCATCTTCATCATACGCATCTAAAAGCTCAAGGTGAGAAAGTAACGAACTTGCAGGAAGCTCAAGCGTACAACTGCTAACCTGCACAGAAATGTATCGAACCCGTGCCAATATATCATTCTTTGACAATTCTATTGCCCCCCATCTTTATTAGAAAATAATCAAAAATTTTTAGTGTACTAAATATATGTTAAATAGAGAATTCTAGAACCCACTAGATAATACATGATAGGCGGCATAATGTGTTATGATATAGGCGGAAGATTTTTCTAGGCAATAGAAAGAAGTCTCCAGACATATGTAACCGACATGCGAAGCCTATATATATAAGCATGGAGTGTGCAACTATATATATGAATCAATACAATAAACCATTTCCAGCCTCTGCCTTTTCCACTCTTGCGCACGCCATCATCACTTTCTCTCTCCCTCCATCATTAATTCGTCCATCATTATTCTCTTTCATCTATCATCATTGCTTTTCATCATCACTTATATTTACAAAATTGTCAATCCACTAAATTTATTTTAATCCAAATTCTATCAGTTGTATTTGGTTCGAAAAACTCCTAGCCATATTCTAGCCACCCTATTTTAATATTCTAACCATAAACCCTGATGGACTCCACATTAAATCCCAATTCAACCACCTTCAATTATACACAAACTTTAATTCCAATATTTGAAGGAGAAGCTTATGATTTTTGGAGCACAAAAAATGAAGACACTTTTTAACTCACAAGACTTGTGGGAAATAGTGCAAGAAGGCTTTCAACATCCAACACCTAAAGAGCAAGCGACATGGTCAGCTGCCAGGCAAAAGGAGTACAAGCAAATTATTCAGAAGGATGCAAGAGCGTTACTCCTTATACAGCAAAGGGTAAACCACTCAATCTTTCCAAGAATCATGAATGCAAGCAATGCTAAGGAGGCATGAGAAATTCTAAAGAGTCAGTTCAAGGGATCTAACAAGGTAATTACTATTAAACTCCAATCTTTATGGAAAGATTTTGATAATTTATTAATGAAGGAAAATGAATCAATTCAAACCTTCTTCTCTCGTGTCTCTAATATTATTAATCAAATTAGAAGTTACGGAGACACGATAAAAGATGAGAAAATTATTAAAAAATTACTAAGATGCCTTCCTTTCAAATATGATCATGTGGTGGCGGCAATTGAAGAAGCTAAAGATTTGACAAAGCTCACTCTAGTGGAATTAATGGGATCTCTCCAAGCTCATGAGGAGAGAATGCAAAGATTTGAGCAACCACTAGAGCAAGCTTTTCAAACAAAAGCAAATATCTCCAAAAGTAATGGAGATAAAAAGCATGACCACGGACAAAATCTTCAAGATAGAGGATCATCTAATTACTGTGGAAGGGAGAAAAGAAATAATAATGAATGGAGCAAAAATAAACCTAGCTCCTAATGTAATTTATGAAAAAAGAATAATCATACTACAAAAGACTGCCGACATAAATGTAAAAGGTACAAAAGGCACACACATCTTGAAAAAGATTGTTGGTATCGGTAGAAAGACGAAGCAAATTTTACTTAAAAAGACCAATACCTTGATCAAATATTTTATTATGCATTTTCTACTCAATATGAATCAAGAGATATTTGGTATTTAGATAGTAGTTGTTCAAACCACATGACAAGCAATAAAAATTGCTTCGTCAATTTAGTGTGATGGGAAAATTCAGGAAGTTGAAGGGAAAGGCATTATAGCTGTAAAAACAAAAAATAGTCAACAAAAATATATTCATGATGTTTTTTATGTTCCAGGCCTTAGTCAAAATTTATTAAGTGTTGGCCAATTGATTCAAAAAAGCTATAAGCTGATTTTTGATCATGATAAATGCACAATATTTGATAAAAATAGAGGGAAAATTATAACTACTATTAAAATGGCACCTAACAAAATTTTTCCTTTAAATATGCCACTTGAGCAATACGCTATGAAATGTGAAAATGTGGATGAAGCCACATTATGATATTTGAGATATGGTCATTTGAATTTTAATGGCCTTAAAGTATTAAATCAAAAGGATATGGTGCTTGGGCTACCATCTATGCATTTTGAAAGAAAAATTTGTGAAGGATGTATTTTTGGAAAAATGCATAGACTACCATTCCCAAAATCATCTTGGAGAGCAAAAGCTCTGTTAGAATTAGTGCATGCAGATATTTGGGGTCCTTCAAGAACCCCTACTCTTGGCGGGAAGAGATATTTTCTACTCTTTGTCAATGACTTTACCCGCATGATGGGGGTTTACTTCATCGAGCAGAAATCTAAAGCATTCAATTATTTTACTCAATTCAAGGCCCTAGCTGAAAAGCAAAGTGGGCATCCTCTCAAGATTTTAAGAACTGATCGTGGAGGAGAATTCACTGATCAAAGATTCATCAAGTTTTGCAAGGAGCATGGCATCAAGAAGGAGCTCACTGTTTGATACATACCACAGCAAAATGGAGTTGCGGAAAGGAAGAACAGAACCATCTTGGAAATGGCACGCGCTATGCTACAACAAAAACAACTGCCAAAATCATTTTGGGCCGAAGCAGTATACACAGCTGTCTATATTCTCAACCGATCCCCAACAAAGGCTGTTCCAAACAGAACTTCATATGAAGCATGGTTCGAGAGGAAGCC
This sequence comes from Biancaea sappan, assembly GCA_037074585.1. NCBI lineage: Eukaryota > Viridiplantae > Streptophyta > Magnoliopsida > Fabales > Fabaceae > Biancaea > Biancaea sappan. The sequence goes on from CM073495.1 coordinate 4,224,621, forward strand.
AAGAGTTGATCACTTCAAAGTCTTTAGCTACATTGCGTACTCTCATATTCCAAAAGTCAATACGGAAAAGCTTGATGAAAGAGGAGAAAGATGCATCTTCATTGGATATAGTGACGAGTCTAAAGGCTATCGTCTCTACAATCCAGAAACGAAGCAATTTATCATTTTAAGAGATGTCATATTTAATGAAGGAGAAAGCTAGGAATGGAACAATGAGGCACCAAAAGGAGTCCAACATATAAATGCTGAAGAGGAATCAAGAGACGACACAAGCCCAAGCACAAGCCAAATTTTCAGACCAGATTTTTCATCAGATTCATCTTCTCCAAGAAAGATGCGATCATTGCAAGACATTTACCAAACTTGTGATGTCACATTCTTTTCTTGTGAGCCTCAAAAATATGAAGAAGCTGCAAAAGAAAAAGAATGGAGAAAAGAAATGGATGAAGAAATCAAGATGATCGAGAAGAATCAAACATGAGAGCTCGTGGAGAAACCAAAAGAAAAAGACATAATTGGCTTAAAATGGGTTTACAAGACCAAATATAATGAAGACGGATCAATCCAGAAATATAAGGCACGACTCGTAGCAAAAGGCAATTCACAGCAACCTAGGATTGACTTCAATGAAACTTTTGCTCCTGTGGTGCGGATGGAGACCATACGACTAGTACTTGCTTTAGCTACACAACCAAAGCTGAATGTCTACCAGCTGGACGTAAAGTGTGCATTCCTAAATGGAGAAATTGAAGAAGTTTATGTAGAACAACCTGAAGGATACATTGTTCGAGGAAAAGAGGACAAAGTGTACCGGCTGAAGAAAGCATTATATGGGCTTAAGCAAGCACCACGAGCATGGAATAGTAAGATAGACAAGTATCTTCTTGATCAAGGTTTTACAAAAAGCCCAAGTGAGCCATCATTATATGTTAAGGTACGTGAAGAACATTTTCTCATCCTATGCTTATACATTGATGATTTAATATATAATGGCAACAATGTGAGGATGATTGAAGATTTTAAGCAAGCTATGACGAAGGAGTATGAGATGACCGATCACAATCCAGATCCTATGCTTAACAGATCAAAATTGCTCCAAGCATCATAAAAAATAATAACCACCTTCTTCTCTCTGCTCCTCCTTAGCATTTCATAAATTTCATCTAGTCTTATTCGTTCAGTCTCCTCGTGGCCAAGCCTGAATCCCAGGGCACTCGCGATGTCATCTTGAATTTTGGTCACAACTAGTACAAGAGATACTATTGACCAAACTGTCTCATTAAGCGTGCTTCTTTCCATGCCAGTCAACAGAATTGGACGCACCCTTATCCAACTCACATCCTCATCTTTTAGTAACACCATACTCTCCAATAGACTGATAGAGTACTCTCTCTTGACATCAATTCACTCAACATATTTGGGCTTATGGACACTAACTTCGCCTTATAACAGATTCTTGTAAAATTCTCCTCCATCGTCTTCCTTGCTCTTTTTTTTTAGGGATAGGTTATGACTTATGAAACAGGAAGATATTACAAATCAAGAGTACAAAAAATCTTGCTAACACCAGAACCCGAATTAAATAAAGAACGAAACAAAAGCAAAGAAGGCCAGCTAGAAGGAAATCACTAATTAACAGATGTGGATAAGGAAACAAAAATGGAAGCGGAAGACAGGGAACAAACTGATGAGAGATATTGCAGATCAAAGAGGACTGAAAAGCCTTGTAATTAACAGAAGGAGAAAGGAAAAGCAGAAGTAAAGAAAGGATAGAACTAAAGGAAAGGAAAAGTATGAAGGCAGAAGAGAAGGAAAAGGAAGAAACTAAAAGCTGCAGAAGGCGGAGCAAAAGCTGAGGAGGAAGACAGGGAATAGTGCAGAGAGCGAAGGCGATGTTGATTTTAAAAGATGATGAAATATCACTATTCGACTTTTTTTCATATTTCATTTTCTTATCTTATTAAGGTATGATTTAAAAAGTCATTGACCAAAAAGTCTAAAGCCATATTCATGTAAAATTTTTAATTATTTCTAAAATAAAAATATAATAATAAATTTTGTTACATTTATTTGACTTTCCTATTACTTGCTACTTTTTCTCCACTTCCCATTCTCGTATTGATAACTCTATTTTATATTTTATTATTATTATTATTATTATTATTATTTATGTTTTGATTGGATGCCTATTATTTTAAATTAGGATTTGGAGATTAAGGAGGCGGCACTGTACACGAAGGAGAAAGCTTGGAAAATTGGAAGCATCATTCTTCATCTTTTCTCCTTTTTCTTTTCTTTTGAGTTTTGATGAAAATACTCATGGATATTATTGTTGATGTTTTATGTATCATGAGTAGCTAAATTCATCTTGTTAGGGGGAAGATGTAGCTTCTCTTGAATATTATGAATCGAGTTTTCGATTAATCTAAGTTTATTTAATTCTCTTATTGAGTGATTATTTCTGTGCTTACTGCTTTTTCAAACTGATCACTTGAAAATTAATTTAGGGTTCATACAGAGAATTGGAAAATTCATGTATTGAATATGCCTATTGAATTAATTGCCATAAGTAGATTTGATCTAGGAATAGACAGATTACTTGTGTGGTTTTGATAGAATTCACCGATGCTTATTGCCTGTGCCTAATTTGGTTGGTCTAAGGAATTAGAGAATTTGATTAGGTTCAGAGTATTGATTCGCCAAGGGATTGGGTTTTAATTAAAATTGAGAATTCTACCATCAATATAGAAATTAAAGACTTAGATTAAAATGAAAGCTCATTCATAGTTGGATAGGTTAGTGAAATCGGATCCCTAACGCTTTAATAATTTTCATACTTTCCTTAGTTTAATTTTGTGACTTTTCATTAATTATTAGTAATTTAGTTTATTTTAGAAAATTAATTTAGGCTAATTTAGTTTAATCACATTAAAATTCGATCGTATAGATAGTGTAAAAATAGAGAAATTGGTACTTGGCTACTATAATCCTCGTGGGATCGACACTCTACTCATTTTCTATATTACTTGTTGACTCGGTACACTTGCCGATAGCATTTCATATTTCTGACCAACAAGTTTTTGGCGCCGTTGTCGGGGATTATTAGTGTTAGTCAATATCTAGAGTACCTAGAGCTATACTAATTTAGACACCTTTTTTTTTCTCTTCTTTATTTTAGTTAATTTTGTTTTATTTAATTTTGTTTCAATTTTCAGTATTTTTCTTTTATTTAGTAATTTAGTTATTTTGGTTATTCATTTTTTTTTTAACTTTTTCTTTCTTTCTGGTTTATGCGAGGTACCACTGATCCAAAGTCACTTTTGTTTGACTTGGAAATAGAGAAAACAACACGCTTAAATCGGAAGCAGGCAAGGGATAGAAAAAGAACTCAAAAAGCTGCAGAAACTCAACCATTAACAATGGCTGAGGAAAACCATAGAGTACCTGATAATGTGGCCAATCAGGGTAATGCTGTGAATCATGGAGGTGCTGTTAGGCGGACCATAGGAGAGTATCTTGCACCTATGACTGATGGGTGTCCCACAAGCATTGTTAGACCTCCTATTCAGGCTAATAATTTTGAGATCAAGCCAGCACTTCTGCAACTAGTTCAACAGGAACAGTTTGGAGGAGGCCCATTAGAGGATCCCAATGTCCATGTCAATCACTTCCTCCAACTGTGTGATACAATTAAAGTGAACGGAGCCAGTGATGATGCTATTCAATTGAGGCTTTTCCCATTTTCACTTAGGGATAAAGCCAAGAGCTGGATACATTCACAACCTCAAGGCAGTATTACTACATGGGCGGAATTGAAAACCCAGTTCCTTACTAAATATTTTCCGCCATCGAAATCTGCTAAAGTGAGGAGTGATATTACCTCATTCTATCAATTTGATGGAGAATCTCTGTATGATGCATGGGAACGATTTAAAGATTTGTTGAGAAGTTGCCCACATCACTCCATTCCAGATTGGATGCAGATACATACCTTCTATAGTGGGTTAGACGAATCATCAAGAGTTATGATCAATGCAGCTGCAGGAGGTTCATTGAGAGGTAAGACCCCCGATGAAGCATTTCAATTGATTGAGACAATGGTAACAGATATTTATCCTATCCCGAGAGATAGAGCTATTCCAAGGAGACAAGTGCTGGAAGTGGATACTTTAGATGCTGTGAAGACATTATCTCAGCAAATGGCTGCATTAACACAGAGATTTGATACTATGCAGATAGGGGCTGTGAATACCCCGTATCTTTTATGTGACTTCTGTGGAGGTAACCATTTGAATGGGGCATGTGAGGCCAATGCACACACAGAGCAGGTTAATTACATGGGCCAGCCCCAACGACCCCAGCATAATCCATATTCCAACACATATAATCCAGGGTGGCGTAATCATCCCAACTTCTCATGGAATCAACAAGGGGCACCTAGACCGTTAGTGCCACCATACCAGCCTCTTCATGTTCAGAGAGCTCCCAAGAAATCTTCTGGATGGGAAGAAGCTATTGAGAAGCTAGCCCAACACACCACATATTTTATGAAAGAGACAAGGGCAAACTTCAAAAATCAAGATGCTGCAATGAAGAGTCTAGAAAATCAGGTGGGACAAATAGCTAAGCACTTAGCTGAAAAGCCCTATGGTCTTTTACCAGGTAACACAGAGACAAATCCCAAGGAGCATTGTAATGCAATATCCTTGAGAAGTGGTAAAACACTTGAGCCGCTTCCCAAGGAGGACAAAATTGAACTAATAGCTGAACTTCCACCTAAAAACACTATTGAGGCCCACGATCCCAATGATAATGATTTGAGTAAGGGTGAACAGAAAACAGAGCAATCTGAGGAGAAATCTTGTAGGGGAAGGGGAAAGAAGAAGGAACCGGATTGGGATAAGCCATATGAGCCTTCACCGTACCAAAAAGTTCCTTATCCTCAGTGTTTAAAGAAGCAGACTCAAGATAGGCAATTTTTACGATTCCTCAATATCTTCAAGAAGTTGCGGATCAACATTCCATTTGCTGAGGCGATTGAGCATATGCCGGTTTATGCTAAATTTTTGAAAGAGATCCTATCTAAGAAGAGGAATATTCCTGAGGATGAGACAATCATGTTAAATGAAGAATGCAGTGCCATTCTTCAGAAAAAGCTGCCTCCAAAGCTTAAGGATCCAGGTAGTTTTCACATACCTTGCAAAATGGGAAATTTAATTATTGAAAAAGCTCTTTGTGATCTAGGAGCTAGCATCAACTTGATGCCACTTTCCATATTTCGTCGGCTCGGGATCGGGGAAGTTAAGCCCACGATGATATCACTACAGTTGGCCGATCGGTCAATTAAGCATCCTTATGGTATCGTGGAGGACGTGCTTGTGAAAGTTGATAAATTTATATTCCCAGTTGACTTTGTTGTGCTAGACATGGAAGAAGATAAGAATATCCCACTTATTTTGGGAAAACCCTTTTTGGCAACAAGTCGAGCATTGATAGATGTGGAAAAAGGAGAGCTTATGCTCAGGATAAATGATGAAAATGTGACGTTCAATGTGTTTGAACTCATGAATCACCCTGTAGAGGATACTGATCAATGCCTCAAAATTGACCACACTGACTCCTTTGCTACCAAGGAATGCCACAGGTATGTTCCTAAACCATCTCTTGAATATGTTTTGTGTAATTTAACTAAAGTGAAATGTGATGAAAAAGATGATAGTGAATTAGGAATCAAAAGATGTACAGAATAGTCAGAAGCCTTGCCTTGTGCATCACTTAGCCAAGAAAGTGATGTTGAAAATTTGAAAAAGGAGGAGGTAAGTAGAGATCCAAAACTTGATTTAAAACCTCTTCCCCTTCATCTTAAATATTCTTTTCTTGGTGGAAATAATATGTTTCCTGTTATTATAAGTGCTGAACTAACACAGATAGAAGAAGAAAAACTTTTAAGAGTTTTTAGGAAGCACAAATCAAAGATAAGTGAAGCCATAAATGACATGAAAGGGATGCATCCAACAAGTTGCAGAATATTCATGGAAGACGACTGCAATTTGGTGGTCCAACCTCAATGGAAATTTAATCTTACATTGAAAGATGTGATGTTGAAGAATAGGGAAGCACTAGCTTTGGTGAAGCATTATCCTATGGGGGAGGTCAACAGGGAGAAGCTCTCCCCGAATCGTATTGATCCAACATGAAGACACTGGAAGAGTCAAGCTAACGACTATAACTAAGCACTTGTTGGGAGGCAACCCAATTTTTAATATTTAGCTTTATGATTTATTTTGTTTTTGGTTTTGTAGTGCTTGATTTTCTTTTTAGGTTTATTGCAATTTTGTTTTCCTTATTTTTCTAAAGACTTGAACTATTTTGCAGGTAATTGAAAAGATCATTTATGAGTTTAATTGATAAAAATGAAGTTTGGCACATTCACAAGTGTTTGAGGACCTATTTTGCAAGAGGAAAATAAAAAAAAAATTGAAAAGGAAGATGAGGTAAGTCTATATTTTGGGTGCAATTCATGGATTTTAGGGACTAAGTGTAGATATTGGAGTATAAGGATATCAGAATTTGAATGCTGAAGCATCCATATCTGATGCCTTGGCATTGATTCCTTTTTTTTTAAAAAAAAAAAGAGGGGGCTGCAGTCCTTGGAAACCAGAGAATGAATGCCAAGGCATTCATTTTGGATGCCTTGGCATCCAAATCTCGTTCACGTTATCCAAAAAAAAAGAAAAAAAAAGGGACTGCAGTGTGATCCTGTGCAGACAGCAGGGAATGAATGCCAGGGCATTCATTTTGGATGCCCTGGCATCCAATTCTCACTGACGAAAAAAAAATTAAAAAAAAATATAAAATTTTTATTTATAAAAAAAAAAGATTTTTTTACTTTTTATTTATTTATTTATATATTTATTTTTCATTATTATTATTTTTTTTTACTTTTATCTTTAATTTTTCTCTCACAATCTGAACCCTTCTCTCCAACCCTTCATTCACGACGCCTTCACTGCGTGAGCCATCCATTGACGCCATTTTCCCTAACCGTCATCTCCTTCCCTCCATCTCCCTCAACCGCACCCCTTCCTTCACTCTCGCCCAGCCCTCTGGCCAACATTCACCGGTATTATGGAACTCCTCATCCACTATCATAATCCCTAACTGACCCCCCTCGACGCCGTTCAGCCAACACGCCTTCCGTTCATATTCATCGTCCTTCACTGTCGCCGCCGACGCTGTCCACCATTATCCCCCCACGGCCATCGCCACTGTCATTTACCTTACCCCCATCCACCATTGCCAGCCATCGAGTCTCCTTGCCTTTTTTTTCTCCATCTACGCGGTAACCCATCACACTATAACTAAAATTTTTTCTTTGGTTTGAAACTGCTTGGCTTGAAGATTTGGTTTATCACTTTGGGCATAGCAACAATCAAGGTCAGTAACTTTTTACTTCCATTGATATTGAGATTGACTTGCTAATGGCTTTACTTGCATTACAACTTGCCTCGTTGTGTAATGATGAGCTTTGAATTAAGAGTTAGTTGATCAAATTGCTTATTCTGGACCGAATATAGAGCATTAAGGAACTTTAGCATTGATTATATGAAATTGTGGTTCTGAATTTTAGAAGTTTTGCTACTTTGAATTGTTGTGAGTGCTAATGATTTACAGGGGTATAATTGTTGATAAAAGAGTTTTGTGCCTTACTTTGTTTTAGTACAGTTGTTGATAAAAGAGTTTTGTGCCTTACTTTGTTTTAGTACAGTTGTTGATTATTGATTTACTCAATTTTAGATTAAATACTAATTAAGTTCTTAATTCCTAATCCCCTCTACTTTTGGAAAGACATGTTTAAGCATTGAGGACAATGCTTCATTTTAAGTTTGGAGGTAGGGAATACCATTTTAAATTCACCAAAATTTTTAATTTTTGCGACAAATGGATGGTGAATTTTGTCTTGGATTGGAGAATTTTTTGGTCATTCAATTTTTGCTTTTAAATGGAAAAACTTAAATTTTACTTGCCCTTGAAAAACTTTTCTAAAAATATTTGAAAATTGTTGATTGCTTTTGTAGCTTTTCCTATGAAAAGTCAATTACCTATGATGAAAATTAATTGCTATAGGAAGATGATTTACAGGAAATTAAAGATAATTTTAGCAATGGAAAAGATTGCCTGATAATGGTTTTATTTTCTTAACTCTTGAAAAATTATTGAGCACTGTAGCCAGTAAAATTTGAAGTGTAGATTTTTAGAAGAAAGTTTTATGTTTATTAAATTATATACTTTATCTCAATTTTAGAACTCTAGAACTTGATTTTATATTCTCCCGAGGCGAAATCCTAAGTAGCATATAGATAAAGATATGATTTAGGCATTGTTTGATTAATTTTGAGCCTTGGCCTTTTTTTTTCTTTTTTCTCTCAGTTATTTGCCACTAGTACCCATTTTGAGCCTCTTTATTGTGGAAATAATTGGAAATTGAATTTTTTTTTTGGTACCCATAAAGTTATAACTTTCAGCCCAAAAAGAAATCACCTACCCTTTCAAGAGAGTAAGTGGTACGTAGAAAAATCATGAAGGAAGGGAGGCTGAAAAAAAAATGATGAAAATAAAGATGAATGAAGTCAAAATGCTCAACCCCCCAGAGAAAGGAAAATGAAAAAAAAGTGGATTAAAATTATTCAAGTTTGGGGGAGTTAACATTGAAAAAATAGAAGAAAAATAGAAAAAGGAAAAAGGAGGAAAGTTGAACTAAAAAAATAGAGGAGTATGAGAGTTATGCTTTACACTACATATTACTTATTCTCTTGTACTTTGTATATCCCTTATCCCTTTTCTTCTTTTACCTTAAACCCTTGGCCCCATTACATGCGGAAAAAGACCTTTTGATCTCTATTTATGTGTTGCTTACATTAGTGGAGGGAGGATATAGGATTAAACATATGGAGTTGTAAAATTTGAGGTTTGGTTATATAGTTTAATAAATATAGAATTGATTCTAAATATTTGCATGAGAATGTTGTTGGCTACTCACACACACACTTCAAGGGTCTGAGAAAATGAACTATTATCTTTCGAACTTAGAATTCGCTAGAATTGCTTTACTTTATTGTTTATCATCTTATTCTATGCAATTATTGAGGATTGATGTTTGGCTTTCAGGAAGAATTACAGAGAGTGATCAACTTGCATTTTTGCGGAGCTTTACTTTTGCTCGAGGGCGAGCAAAATCTTAAGTTTGGGGGTGTGATAACTCTATTTTATAGAGTTATTTAACCTCTATTTTTATTAATAAATTGAGTAAAATAAGTGGTTTTAAGTCTTTTTCTGATTTATTTAATCTTTTTATTTGTTTAGTTTAATTTTATAGGGAATTAGTTTTTCTTTAGGATTTATCTTGAGATTTATTATTTATTGTGGTTATTTAATTTAAGTTAGTTAGGATATTTAAGTTAGCTTTTATTAGAATTTATTTTAGTTAGTTTCCTTTAGAATTTAAATTAAGATTAGGATTTGAAAAAAAAAAAAGCAATCTTTATATTTTATTATTATTATTATTATTATTATTATTTATGTTTTGATTGGATGCCTATTATTTTAAATTAGGATTTGGAGATTAAGGAGGCGGCACTGTACACGAAGGAGAAAGCTTGGAAAATTGGAAGCATCATTCTTCATCTTTTCTTCTTTTTCTTTTCTTTTGAGTTTTGATGAAAATACTCATGGATATTATTGTTGATGTTTTATGTATCATGAGTAGCTAAATTCATCTTGTTAGGGGGAAGATGTAGCTTCCCTTGAATATTATGAATCGAGTTTTCGATTAATCTAAGTTTATTTAATTCTCTTATTGAGTGATTATTTCTGTGCTTACTGCTTTTTCAAACTGATCACTTGAAAATTAATTTAGGGTTCATATAGAAAATTAGAAAATTCATGTATTGAATATGCCTATTGAATTAATTGCCATAAGTAGATTTGATCTAGGAATAGATAGATTACTTGTGTGGTTTTGATAGAATTCACTGATGCTTATTGCCTGTGCCTAATTTGGTTGGTCTAAGGAATTAGAGAATTTGATTAGGTTCAGAGTATTGATTCGCCAAGGAATTGGGTTTTAATTAAAATTGAGAATTCTACCATCAATATAAAAATTAAAGACTTAGATTAAAATGAAAGCTCATTCATAGTTGGATAGGTTAATGAAATCGGATCCCTAACGCTTTAATAATTTGCATACTTTCCTTAGTTTAATTTTGTGACTTTTCATTAATTATTAGTAATTTAGTTTATTTTAGAAAATTAATTTAGGCTAATTTAGTTTAATCACATTAAAATTCGATCATCTAGATAGTGTAGAAATAGAGAAATTGGTACTTGGCTACTATAATCTTCGTGGGATCAACACTCTACTCATTTTCTATATTACTTGTTGACTCGGTACACTTACCGATAGCATTTCATATTTCTGACCAACACGTATCATTTCTTATTTTACATCTTAATAACTTATTAAGATGTGATTTTTAAAGACTATCGACTAAAATGGCCTAAATTCATACAATAACTAATAACTCTGCAAAGTTCGTGCATCAAATTGCATGTCAATATTCTCTTTAATTTATTTAAAGAATAAAATATTTATTGCCATATTTTAAAGAAGTTATTTAACTTCTCATCTTCTTATACATTTTAATCTCTCTTTTTATATTAAATTTTATTAATATAAGACTATTAGCTTTCAAAGCTATATATAATAGCCACTATAAAAAAAATGCAATATAAATGCCATAAAGTTGCTACTACAAATAATAAAATCAGTTACTAAAAAAATATACAAATAATTCTCTTAATTACTATTATTAAATCAAGAGTAGTTGTTATGTCTCTTACACAATTTCCTTTTGTAGGCTCATTCATCCAAAAGATCCATACTATTTGAATGACCCTCAACCATTTTAATATATCTATATATATACATACACACACACACACACACACACACACACACACACACACACATGTATATAAAGTTAGTTTATGGAGTGGTGGCGTAGTTCCTTCTCCATCCAACATTCATTTTGTTTTTTTGATTTTTTTTTAACTTAAACTGATGTTGATTATATATTTTTATCAATATTAATGTGTGTTGGATATTGTTATTAATATAAAATATTTAAAAAAATTAGTACTGCAATTTTGTTTTATTGATATGTTGCCATTAACATTCATTTAACATCTTGGACATTTAGCACCTTATTGCCATTATATTGTTGCAATATTTAAAGCATTGCTTATTGATCTCTTAAAGGGAAGATGGAATAGCCAACGTACAGTACATGGAAGGCCACTAAAATAGTAAAATCCTATATAAGTCCTCATGGCTTGGTATTGGAAAGATGGGAAAAATATATTTAAGTGCAGGAGAATCATTTATTTAATATATATGGTTTATGTCCAATATATGATTTATGAAATATATTTAAGTACAGTACATGGAAGGCCACTAAAATAGTAAAGTCCTATATAAGTCCTCATGGCTTGGTATTGGAAAGATGGGGAAAATATATTTAAGTGCAGGAGAATCATTTATGAAATATATATGATTTATATTCTACTTTGAGTAGTGAAAAGTCTAAGTAAACTGGAGTCTTGTCTATTTTTTTTGGTATAATGATTGTAATATAAATAGGCAAATCTTGAACTATTTTATAATCTTGAACTATTTTATGTTTTATGTTAGAGGTAATATGTCTATATACCAACTGCATTAAGTGACATAACAAAATCAATTAGTAAAAATCGTAAAATTACTCTAAAAGAAAAAAGAAATTCTCATGCCTCAATCCACCACAAAAAGATACCAAATGTGTGTGCAGGTCCAAGAAATGATCGCTCCTAATCAAGATTTTTTTTTAGAAGCATAAAATGTGTGTTTTATTCTGGAGATAATACGTTTATATATCAATTAAATTAAGTAATATGACAAAATTAACCCTTAAAAAATGTAAAATTGCTTTAAAGAAAATAAATTTCTCATGCCTCAACCCACCAGAAATTAAAAAGATACAAAATGTATGTTGCAAGCACAAGAAGTGATAGACTCCTAATCAGGATTACTTTGTAAGAAAAGTAGTTTCCCCTGCTTTTAGTCCACCGAAAAAGGTACAAAATGTGTGTCGCAAGTACAAGAGGTGATTGTTACTAATCAAGATTTTTAAAAAAATATGTATTTCAATTATGTTTTAATTTGCATGACAATTAGTAATTATAAGATGAAATTTTTAATTATAATCATCATTTTATTTTAATTTTAAAATATTAACATCACGAATTCTTACTCTTCTAAATTCTAATTATAATGAAAATATTTAAATATGTAATTTAATGAATAAATAGAATTAATTTTTGTATGATATGCATAAAAATATCTCTTTTAAATCAACTAATTGCACGAAACACGAAATTGTTTTCTTGTTATATATATACATACGTCTGTGTATGTGTTTTATGGAATAGGCTGACATAAATAAGATGACAAGTATTAGTCATCTCAGTTCAATTATTCAAGCAAGTGGGCTTCATCTCTGTCTAATTATTAGTACTTCGTTTCCACAAAAGAATTCATTACAAAATATAAAAAACAATCGTTAATATCGAAGTCAAAAAAAAAAATCACCCAGGAAACAATGCTAATAGAAGCCGATCCTCAAAGATTAATAATAACAACTCGAAAAAGACATGAGAATATCATGGCAGATTTTTCAAAAGAATGAAAGTTAAAAAGAATTTAACTTCCTAGGAAAATAAAACTGGGTGCGGATCCCTCCTATTGGGACGCCATCTGGCGCTATCATGTACTAATTTTCTTTTAAATTTTCTAATTAAATTTTAATGTAAATATAAATTATATTAGTTTTCTTATACTATTAAAAAGCAAAAAATAATGAAAAATCATGTTTTTTCAATCCCACATATATGCCTTTTAATTTTTCTTTTATTCGTGTGCACCCGCGCTTATGTTGTTAATAAGGGTGGAAATATGTGTTGATAATTAATTTATTGATGTGGATGCCATATACTTTTTTCTTACTTTGTATTAGTATGATGTGAAATATTAAGGAATTTACCGAAATTGAGAGTTTTATAAAGGGATTAAATTTAAAATATTATAATTTGTAAGGAACGTGTGGATATATAGGGAACCAAATTAAAAATATTTAAAATTATGAGAGATCAAATTAAAAATATAAATATATGAAGGATCAGTTTCTTTTTTAAAAAAAGATATAAAGAACCAAAATAGAGTTTTGCTTAAAAATATCGTCATGGGTGACCGGTAAGTGGTCTCAAGAAGTTGCAGCAAGATATAATTGTGTGAAAATAAATAAATAAATAAAACTTTTTCGTTGAATACTATGGACATGTTTCGTTTGAACTTTTTTATTGTTATTTTTATTAAAAATAAAAAATAAGATTAAAAATGTGTTTGATTGGATTTAATGAGACATATCATTTGTTAAGGAAAACCCACCCACAAATATTATAATGAAGAATTTTCGAGAATTGTAAAGGCCAATCAACAATACAAATGATAATACTTTTTATGCTAACTTTCACATTAATTATTATATAAAAATTAGATTATTCATATATAATGAGTTGACCAAAAAAAAAGTAAATAAAGAATATAAGTTATTATATCACAGTTATATAATTTTTTTTAGTGTGAACATATAACTTCAATACCTTTACAGTCTTCAAAACATGAAGGTCATATATTAAAAAATTAAGGAGTTTTTATTACTAATCAAAGTTAAACTTTGGTTAAACACCATCTGTGAAGGATTGAAATCAACATTTCTTCTTGTCAACAGCAGGACCCAAATGAAACGAAGGATAGAACAAAAGGTAAGAAGGCAATTAAGACAAGAACGAAGGAGCTAGAAGGCAAGTGTTTCTTTTATCAATTTGATCCCTCACAAGTTTTCATTCTTAATATAGCCCCTTAAAGATATTTCTTTGATCAATTTGGTCCCTCACATATTTTCATTCTCAATTTTCTCTTTCTGCAGTTGTCATTAAAAAATTCAATAGAGATTCTAATTTGATAATTAATTCATTATCGTGGATAGTTAAGTGCCATATATATAATCTTAAATCAATTTCTTTCTTCATTGGACTCCTAACCAATAGTTTAAAAGGAAAAAATACATTTGCCAGAGACCAAATAGGAAATGAAAATTTGTAAGTGATCAAATTAAGAAAAGAGATATTTGAGAGATTAAATTAAAAATACATATGTGAGAGACCAAATTAAAAAAAAAAAAGAGGCAATTGTGAAAGAACAAATTGAAAATAAAAACTTATAAGAGACCAAATTAAAAATGTTTAAATTTATGAATGATCAAATTGAAAATAAAAATTTGTATGGACCAAACTGAGAAAAGGGACATTTGTGATGGACCAAAACAGACTTTTAGTCTCTTCAAAAGAGTCATTAAGATTGTAATTACATAAAGAAAGAATAACTTCATAAAAATTTCAAACTTGTGATGCATTTCAATATTATATTATTGAATGAAAAAATCAACAATTGTAGAGGAAGGACATGAAAGACCAAGACCAATGAAATACTAAAAATCAGGAATCCTGATCACAATTCACATTCCTTTCTATCTTTTGATTACTATACAGAACAACAACAATAATTCCTCTCAAAATATTATATAAGAAAATTTTTACTTTTTAAATATTTTATAGAAGACTACCATGAAAAAAAACTAAAAATATAAATCACAATTCACACTACATTCGATTCATCGACTACTTTACTCATCACCAACAATAATTGGTCCCACAAAAATTATATTAGAGTAGTTTTTTTTTAAAATATTTTGTACAAGATTACCACAAGAATTCTAAAAGTTATATCAAAATTCACATCGCTTTTTCTTCAATGATTACTTTACCCACCACCAACAATAAATACTCTCAATAAATTATATTAAAATAGTTTATTTTTTAAAATATTTTCTAGAAGACTAGTATAAGATAAGACTAAAAGTCTAAATCACAATTTACATTATTTTCTTCTCTGAGTTCTTTATGTTGGGTATTATTATAAAATAATTAAAATAAAAAGTTCTTTGATTATTCATGTTGTAAGTTGAGATCTCATAATAGCCACATTTACATTGTAATATGAACGTTGGGCATTAAACATCAATTACTCTCTTAAACGCTTTGCATCTTGACATCAATATTACATAATATTGTTTCAATATCCTTTAAATGTGGCCAATAGATGTATTGCAATGAAAAGACACGGAGAGCCAGCTATATGTGTCATGTTAACGTGAATATATATAGATATATGATAGAGAGATGGAGAGAGTATAAGATATATATATAGATATATGACAGAGAGATGGAGAGAGTATAAGATATATATATATATATATATACACACACACATATATTGGGTAGAGAAGGTGAGGGAGGAAGTAAGTCTAGTTTACTTTTTATATATAGAGATAGTAAACAAATAGGCAAGTGCTAAATTTATCTTAGAAGTAACACGTTCGAGTACTACTGTACTGAGTAATATAACAAAGTCAACTCGTGGGAGACATAAAAATTACTTTTAAAAAAGATGAAATACCTAACCTCAGTCTACACTACAAGAAAATTGACTTTTGGTGGCAACTCTTACACTCGCCACTAAAAGTCATATTTTTTGTGGTGACTTTTTAGAGTCGCCACCAAAAGTCAAATTTTTTTTTAAAATAAAATAAAAAAATTAGATTTTTTGTGGCGACTTTTATAGTTGCCACCAAAAGTCTAATTTAAAAAAAAATAAAGAAATTTGGATTTTTTAAAAAAAATAAAATGAAAAATTAGACCTTTGGTGGCGAATATAGTCGCTACTAAAAGTTAATTTAAAAAAATAAAAAATATTAAAAAAATTTGAATTTTTTTAAAATAAAATTTAAAACAATCAGACTTTTGGTGGCGACTATAGTAGGGAAGATTCTTTCTAGCTTGCAAAGAATGACAGAAATGTTGTGCTCCATTTGCAGTACCTCATTCACTTTCAACTTTGTTGAACACAAATCTCTGAAAAATTAACTTATTTTAATGAGAGGCCTCCAAACCTACTCTGGCAAAGCACTGAATGTAATAGGTAGCAAACATTTCATGAAAATGTGACAGTCATGGCTTTTTAGTTCGAACAACTTTTTGTCCTTCACGTCAACACATCTTGACAAATTTGAAGAATATCCATCAGGCATTTTTAATCCTTTGACCCACTCGCATATGACCCATCGTTGCTCTAGCGTAAATGTGTATTTAGCCTTTGGCTTTATCACTCTGTCATTTCCTTGTAACTCTAAATCATGACACTTGCAATACACCACAAGATTTATCCTTGCCTTGGTGTTATCCTTTGTCTTCCCTTGGATGTCCATAACAGTGTTAAATATGTTATCAAACACATTTTTTCTATGTGCATGAGATCAAGATTATGATAGATCATTTGATCTTTCCAATAGGGGAGCTCCCAAAAAATACTTTGTTTTGTCCAATTATGTTAGACCCCATAATCTTGATCCTTAGAAAGGCCACTCTCAACGACTTAGGAAGTCTCTTGGCTTCTTCCCATAATTCCTCCCCAGTCATTCTTGGAGGTGGGAGATCCTATTCAATTTTATTCTTTTTAAATACATCTTTATTCCTCCTAAATGCATGGTTAGCAAGTAAAAACTGTTGATGACAATCAAATCAGGAGTTCTTTCTCCCATTTTGCAGAGTGAAGGCTTTTGAGTTATGCATGCAGTAAGGACAAGCTAACTTTCTGCAGTGCTTCAGCCTGACAATATTCCATACACTGGAAAGTTGTTTATCATCCACATCAACACTGCACACAAATATAAATTTTGTTGTGTCGACACATCAAAGGTGGATAGTTCATCCCACAACTTTTTCAGCTCATCAATGAGCGGTTGCACGTACACATCAATTCCAACCTTTGGATTCCATGGCCAGGTATAATGGCTATTAGAAACATATACAGTGCAGTCATACATAGCTCGGGATGCAAGTTATACGATGTCACTATGAGAGGCCAACACGAGTATAGTGTCCCATACTGACTGTAAGGTGTAAACCCATTTGTACACAAAATGAGCCTCACATTACGTGGCTTTTTGACAAAGTCTGGATACACCATGTCAAAGTGTTTTCATACTTCCGCATCTGAAGGATGGACCAATATGCTTTCATTTCTTCTGTTATTCCAATTTCATCGCATATGCTCAGTCGAGCTCATTGAGGCATACAGCCTCTGCAACTTAGGAATAAGAGGTAGATAGTGCATTCTTTTCATTGGTACATGTTTATCACTGGGTCGTCTCCTAGGGCATTCTTTTTGGCACTGTGATGCTTTACAAAATTTTCATTTTGTCTCATTTATATTGTCACTATAGTACAACATACGTCTATTTCAACATACATCAATTTTTGAGATGTGAGACCAAGTTTGGACACCAATTTTTTGGTCTGGTACTAATTTACAGGCACGAGATTCTCAGGGGGGCTAGTCTCGAGCATAAGACTTGCCATGTCATTGAAAGCTTGAACCAAAATGTTGCCTTCAGATTTCAAAGTCAACATTCTAACTACAACTGATAACTCTAAATGACTAGTACATCCTGGCCAAAAGGGCCTCTGGTAGGCATTTAGTAGATTAAAGAAATTTTGTGCTTCTGAATTTGGAGGTTCATCAGTATTTAAATTACCGATGTCATCATTATCTGGTTCCGATACATCTCTAATATTCAGATCTTGTCTAGTTCCATCTAAGATCATGACATGATATTGTGCATCCCCTACGGCAATTGTAGACATCGATGTACTTGAACAACCAACATCAACAGAAGTTGATGTTATGGCTTCACCACTGCGCTCACCGTGAAAAGTCCAGCACCAGTATCTTGCACCACTGATAAGCAACTAGTGGGTTTTTCCATAAATACATATGGAACCCAACCTTTTTTAGCAATTTTCTCAAGAATTTCAAGATAATCACCGGGACTAAGTGCAATTGCCCTTTCCCTGTCATATTTTTTTATGCTAACTTTGTCCTTAAACCAATTCTGGTGCTCTAGGGTTCTAAACTTCAAATTATCAAAGGAATGGAACCGTTAGACCCAACTTTTTCCTTACCCCTTGACCTCTCCTTACCTGTGAGAAATTCAGCAAAGAATCCCAAGAACAACAAAATATATCAACACTAATTCAGAGCCTATGTTCTCAAATTCCCAAAATGTAGTCTAAGTTCCAAAAATTTAACCACTAAGCCTACCAAAATCATAGAGGAGAGGTGAGAGACATTACCTACTAAGAAAAATAGGAAGGAATACAAAGAAAACACTTGGAGCATGGATGAACCACCACACACGGTGTATCCGACGCAGAAGATGGAGGAACCCATAGCGGAGGGACTTCGAAACACCAAAAACTGAAGAGGAACAGCGAATGTGGCCGAGAGAGGGAAGTAGAAGGGATGGGTGGATGGTTTTATGGTGGGGAATGGCCGGAAATAGGCTAGAGGGAGGAAAGGAGGAGTCGCAATGGGGGAGGGGCTGAGAATAGGAGAAATCTGAAAATTTTAGGGCAAAAAGCCCTAATTTCAAATTTAAACCAGTAACCGCATGCTTAAACGTGTTCAAACCGTGCTCAGCCAAATTTTTCCTCTCTTTTTTTCTTTTTTTTTTTATGGGCTCAGGGTCACAGCACTAGATGCTGAGGGACAGTTGCCTGGCGCTGGGGGACTAATGCCGAACGCTAAAGGACTAACGCCAGATGCTAGCTTTAGAACGTGTAAACAGGCGTCACCCACCTAAGTAGGCTATTATTGAGCTTAAGCGCGATTTGACCTGAAAACAACTTTCTTATTTTGCCACAACCCGCCTAAATGTGACTATTATGCATTTAAGCACATTTCTACCCGAGAGTAGCCCAGCATTAGCCCTTAACATGCCTAAGCATGATTAAACCCTGCCTAAGTGCAATTCCAACATAATGACAGCAAAAATTCAACAGATGACCAAAATAGCACTTCAATCATTTACTTCTGCCTCCAACTACAAACTAACATTTTCAAAAGAATCACAAGGGCAGCCATCTAGACATTAATGCAGAGAAATTACAGATTTTGTGACCTCAATTACATCTATCCAGTTATCTCCAATAACTCCACATAGGCCACAAGATCAGCTATCTTCCCCCCAACTTACTTTAGTCAAAGTTTCCAAACATCAGCAAAAATTCCCTCTCCTCAAAACAGCAATGAACATCATAAACATACCACAAGGAGATATAAGGTACAGAAAACATGCAAAGAAGCTACAAAGTTAAGAAACTAAACTATAGCAAAGTACCAACCAAATTAACTACACACAACAGCTTATGCAGCACAACAAAAGGTCACAGAGCCCAATATACAGCATGACAGCACACAAACAAGTAATTATTGCTAAAAATAAAAGGAAAAGTGTAAGAAAGCTTGGGGTGCCTCCCAAGAGCGCTACATTTATAGTCCTTAGTTGGACTTTACCGGAGCTCCTATGCCATAGGTTGGATGAGTGGTAGAGAAGTCTTCTCCCACTTGACTTCGCTACCAAGATAGTGCTTCAATCGATGGTCATTCACTTTGAAACTTCTAATGCCCTCTAGATCTGAAATTTCCACAACTCTGTGTGAGAAGGCCTCTTTGACAACAAAAGGTCCTGACCATCTAGACTTCAGCTTCTCGGGAAAGAGTTTGAGTCTAGAGTTGAAAAGAAGAACTTGTTGGTCTGCTTCAAAGGATTGGGGACTATTTTGCAATTATGTCATCTTTTCACCTTCTCTTTGTACAGTTTAGAGCTTTCATAAGCTTAAAGACGGAAGTCTTCAGGTTCATTTAATTGCAAAAGCCTTTTTTCTCTAGCTTCCTTGATATCGAAGTTTAAGAACTTTGTGACCCAAAATGCTTTATGCTCTAGCTCTACAGGGAGATGACAAGCCTTTCTATAGACTAGCTTGAATGGAGATGTTCCCATTGAACTCTTATATGCAGTTCTATAAGCCCATAAAGCATCGTCTATCCTGTTTGCCCAATCTTTTCTTGAGGTGTTAACTATTTTCTCCAATATCCTCTTCAATTCTCAGTTAGAAACCTTAACTTGACCGCTTGTTTGAGGGTGATAGAGGGTGGCTACTTGGTGCTTGACACCATATTTAGTCAGAAGACTATCCAAATACTTGTTACAGAAATGAGTTCCACCATCGCTAATTAAAGCTCGTGGCACCCCAAACTGAGAAAAAATGTTTTTCTTCAAGAAATTAACTACCACTTTTGAATCATTTGTTGTGGTAGGAATGGCTTCTACCCATTTGGAGACATATTCAACGGCCACAGTATGTATTGGAATGAGAAGGAAGAGGAAAATGGCCCCATGAAGTCAATCCCCCACACATAAAAAATCTCCACTTTAAGAACACTGTTAAGTGGCATTTCGTTATTTTCTTAAGATATTGCCACTTCTTTGACATCGATCACAATTTTCCACAAAATTTCTTGCATCCTTAAATAAGGATAGCCAATACAGTCCACTTTCCAGCACCTTGGCTGCTGTTTGAATGCTGCTATAATGACCTGCATAGTCTGAATTATGACAATGCCATAGCACACTTGTCATCTCTTCTTCTAGAATGTAGCGACGAATTATCTAATCAGCATAAACTTTGAAGAGAAATGGCTCATCCTAAAAGTAGCTTCGCACGTCACGGATGAACCTTTTCCTTTGATGGGTGTTTATGTCAGGTGGCAATTTACCATACATAAGAAGATTCACATAGTCTACATACCATGGCAACTGCTTGTCTCCTACTAGAAATAGCCACTCATCAAGAAAATTTTCATTAATTTGGGGCTCTATTTCATCTTGAGTATCATTGATTAGGTGGGAGAGGTGTTCGACAACTTGATTCTCACTCCCTTTCCTATCCTTAATTTGAAAATCAAATTCTTGTAGTAGTAGAATCCATCTGATCAACCGAGGCTTTGAGTCCTTTTTCTCAATGAGATATTTGATCGCCAAATGGTCAGTATGCACAGTGACTTTTGTTCCCACTAGAAATGCTCAAAATTTATCAAATGCAAACACTACCGCCAATAACTCTTTCTCTGTGGTGGTATAATTCAATTGAGCATCAACTAGCATTTTGCCAGCATAATAAATGGGATGAAAGATTTTTTTTACACCGTTGCCCAACACTGCCCCCACTGCATAGTCATTTGCATCGCACATCAATTCAAAGGATTTCTTCCAATCCGGGGCAACAATAATTGGTACAGCAACTAATCTCTTCTTTAATTCAAGAAATGATGCCAAACACTCCTCATTAAAGCAAAATGGAGCATCTTTTTCTAGCAAATGGCACAATGGCTTAGCAATCTTGGAGAAATCTTTTATGAATCTCCTGTAGAAGCCAGCATGACCAAGAAAGCTCCTAACTCTCTTTACAAACACCGGAGGGGGGAGTTGCTCAATGGTTGAAACTTTGGCTTGATCTACTTCCAGACCCTTCTTGGAGACCTTGTGGCCAAGCACAATGCCTTCTTGTATCATAAAATGGCATTTTTCCCAATTTATCACCAAATTGGTTTCTTCACATCGCTCTAGAACTTGTTTCAAGTTGCGAAGACAACTATCAAATGAGGCTCCAAAGATTGAGAAATCATCCATAAAAACTTTGAGGCATTTTTCCACCATATCTGAAAATATTGCCATCATGCACCTCTAAAATGTCGCCGGTGCATTACACAAACCAAATGGCATTCTCCTAAAAAAGAATGTGCCATAAGGAAATGTAAATGTTGTATTTTCCTGATCATCTGGTGCAATGGCAATCTGGTTATAGCCTAAATAACCATCAAGAAAACAGAAGAACTCTTGGCTAGCCAACCTGTCTAGCATCTGATCAATGAATAGTAGCGGGAAGTTATCCTTCCTTGTAACCTTGTTAAGCTTGCGATAGTCAATGCATATTCTCCACCCTATGATTATTCGGGTTGGTATCAATTTATTCCAAGTGTAAGGTACTATAGTCATGCCTCCCTTTTTGGGGACGCATTGAACTGGGTTCACCCACGAACTATCAAAAATAGGATAGATTATTCCAACATCTAGCTACTTTACAATCTCTTTCTTCACCACATCTTTCATTACTGGGTTTAATCTTCGCTGGTGCTCAATAGTAGGAGAATATCCTTCTTTGAGCTTTATCTTATGCATACAAATTGAAGGACTAATGCCTTTTATGTCAGCAATCATCCATCCCAAGGCTTTTTTACGTTCCCGTAGGATTCTCAATAATTTTTCTTCTTGCTCCAAACTCAACAAAGAAGACATAATGATTGGCAAGGTTGACGATTATCCCAGATATGCATACTTCAAATGGGGAGGCAATGGTTTGAGCTTAAGTACTGGTGGCTCTTCAATAAATGGCTTAGTGTCATGCCCCATCTTAGTGGTCAAATCTAATGATTCCACTTGTTTGTGGTATTTAGGAGTGGCATTCAACAAGTTCACACACTCAACCACTTCTTCATCATCTTCATCCACTTCCATAGCTACAAGAGATTATTCAAGTGCATCTTCATAATGCACCTTCTCAAAGGTGGTTTGCACTACTCTATCCACCATGGCATCCATCATAGAAATTCTATAACACTCATCTAGATCATCAGGATATTTCATTGCCTTAAAAACATTTAACTTTACCTCTTAGTCTTGCATCCTCATAGTGAGCTCTTCTTTTTGCACATCAATAATAGTTCTCCCGGTAGCTAAGAATGGTCATCCTAAAATGATAGGGACATCATGATCTTCTTCATAGTCCAGGACAATGAAATTAGATGGGAAGATAAACTTATCCACTTTAACTAATACATCCTCAACAACCTCTCTAGGATACGCAAGAGTGCGATCCGCTAGTTGCAAAGTGACTATAGTTAGTCGAGCTTCACCCAATCCTAGCCTCTTGTATATGGAGAGAGCCATTAAGTTTATGCTTGCCCCCAAATCACAAAAGGCCTTTCCATTGAATTTATCCCTAATTATGCAAGGTATATTGAAGCTTCCCGGATCTTTGAGCTTTGGTAGGAGCTTGTTTTGCAAGATGACACTACATTCTTCAGTGAGTGCTACAGTTTCATATTCACAAAGTCTTCTCTTCTTGGACAAAATATCCTTCATGAATTTCACATAACTTGGCATTTGCTCAAGGGCTTCCGCAAAGAGGATGTTGATATGGAGTCTTTTAAACACCTCTAAGAATTTCTTGAATTGGTGATCCAATTTTTGCTTCTTGAATCTTTGTGGAAATAGAGGTTGTGGTTGCATTTAGGGTTTTGAGTGCTCAATAAGGGGTTCAACTTCATTTTTCCCAGAAGTGACTTCTTCTTGGTCTTTTCTTTTTTCAACTTCCGCTATCTTTGGATTGCCCTCAATTTCTTTCCCACTTCTCAATGCAATGGCTTTACAATGCTCATTTCCCTCTTTTCTAGGATTGATCTTAGTGTCACTAGGAAGGGTGCCTTGAGGTCTATTATTAAGAGCGTTGGCCAGTTATCCCATTTGGGATTCCAAGTTTCTAATAGCCACATTTTGGTTCTAAATTAAAGATGCCTGACTCTGGATCACAACATCATTTTTTGTCATATATTGTATGAACATATCTTCCAAAGTGGGTTTCTTTTCCACCTGAGGTGGTGGAGCTCTATTCTGAGGAATGTGGTTATTTTGGTTATTGAAGCAGAGAGGTTGAGAAGGCCTACTAGTTGATGACCAAACCATGGGGTTGAGACAATGATTGTTGGTCCATGAAAAGTTCGAATGACTCCTATTTCCCAGATTATATGAATTTGAGTAGAAGGTGTTCTGGCTTCTTTGGTGATTGCCCATATAATTCAGTTGTTCTATGGTAGAAGTCTCCTCACAACATCCATTAATGTGAGTACCTCCACAGAAGTCACAGCTTGGTACCGGACTACTCACAGTATTTACTCTTACTGGCTCTTGTTGTCTAGCACACAACATCTCGACCTTTTTAGTTAAGGCTTCATTTTGGGCCAAAATAGCATTAAGAGTATCCAACTCTAACATCCCTTTCTTTGAGTTGCTCTTGGCTCTAATAGAAGCGTTTTGACTAGCCCCCATAGTCTCAATAATGTCCTGGGCCTGTTCAATTGACTTGGCCATCAATGCACCGCCAGCTGCAGCATCCAGTTTATCCCTGGTTTCATAATTCAATCCACTGTAGAAGATCGAAATTTGTTGCCACTCCTGAATGCCATGATTAGGGCATTTTCTCAGCATCTCCTTGAATCGCTCCCAAGTAATGTATAACGTCTCTCCTTCTTGTTGATAGAATATTGTAATCTCATTTCTCAATTTTACTGATCTTGAGGGAGGAAAGAATTTATCCAAGAATTTCTTTCGTAGTTCATCCCAAGTAGTTATACTCCCTGACGGTAGACTCATCAATCAATTTTTTGCACCATCCCTTAAAGAGAAAGGGAATAATCGAAGGCAGATAGCATCGTCTGTAACTTCATTTAGCTTAACCATATCGCAAATGTCAAGGAAGTTAACAATATGGTTGTTCGAATCCTCCATGGGACTTCCCCTAAACTGGTTCTGTTGCACCAGATTTAACATCATAGCCTTCATCTTGAAATTATTGGCTTCAATCGCTAGCTTCACTATGCTTGAAGTATTACCAGCATTAGTGGGCGAAGCATAATCCCATATCGCTCTGTATCTTAACTGAGGCTCATCAGCAACCTCATTTCCAACATTGATCTCATCACCCCGATGATTCAAGTTGTCATCAGCCATTTCTTCTTGTATTTTTCTAGCTCTAGCTTCCTTCCTAGTTCTCCTTGCTAGTCTTTCAATCTCTGGCTCGAAAAGAAGATCAAAAGGATCAAGGGTACCTCGCATACACAATGAAAAACACTAATTAGCAAAGAAAGATAGAAACAACAAAATTAACACAAAAACTAATATGACTAACTAAGAAAAATAAACAAAGAAAAACAAGTTATAGACAAAGGTCTAATCTAGCACCTCTTAATTCCTATGAATATTAGCAACAACCGCTAATCCCCGGCAACGACACCAAAACTTGTTGACGACTTGGCAAGTGTACCAATCATACAAGTAGTATAGTGAAAATTTAAGTAAGAATGTCGTTCCCCCAAGGATTAACATGCTAACTACCCGAGAAATTAAGTTATATTAGTTAGACAATCTAAATATGTATGGTTCATCAACAGAAAGCAAATAAAAATGTAAAATTAAGTTAGAAGTGAGTTGTATGATTGTATGGACTCTAACTAACACAATGGAAATCACAAGACAAACACAAAACAAGTCACAAGATTGACACAACCTAGGATTGCTAATCCCCCATCGTTCTTCACAGATTTTAATCCCTCTCCCTCTTGTTCTCACCAACCATACATGCTAATCTACGATACAAATATTCTTAGAAGCATTTTTCCAAATCACAACTAAGATAAAAACCTAATTCTCCATAATTCCTTATGTAAAAATCAAGTTAAATTGATTAACAAAACCTAATTTGACTATATGAGGTTAATATCTATATTCCTATGATATTAACAAATTCATCCCCTCTCCTTTAAGGTTCAAGAACTCATATTATCCATTCTATGGTCTAGGTTTACATTCCTCTTCCAAGTGTAGCAAAACCACCAAACAATCCATTAAATTGATCAAGTTTAATGAAAGCAAGAAGATAAGAATGAATAAACATGTATTAATGACCAAATAATCATAAGAAGTCAAGAGATTTACAAAACCTAATCCAAACTAGGGTTCATAGAAATCCTAGTACAGAAATTTAGCTACACATGATTACAAAATACAGAAAATGAGAGAAGAGAAGAGAAAACTCTATGATTCCAAGTTAGGTGGAAGAGAAATTGCTTCAATCTTCACCAAAAGTTGGTTCCCCTAGCCTCTGGAGCTAAAATCGTCGTTCTCCCCTCGGCTCCAACCCAAAATACCCCAAAATTTCAGTCTAAAATGCCTTTTAAAGCATGCTGCACATGACAGCAAAATGATTTGTGCGCTTAAGTGCACACTTTTCCCGCTTAAGCGCGATTTAGGCAGAAAAGAACTCTTCTTCAGCATGAGGGACCCGCTTAAGCGTAAATTCTTCACGCTTAAGCGCATTGTAGATAGAATGAAGCATTCAATGTTGCATGGGACCGCTTAAGCGTGTGTATATCCCGCTTAAGCATAAATATGGTAGAGAGGAATCACTTTCTTGAGCTTTATGCACTTAAGAGCATTAAATTCTACTTAATCGCATGAAGGACAGCAAAATCTACATTTTGAGCCCCCTTTTTCTTCTCCAAAGTTCCCTCTTTTCATCCTTTTAGATCTTGGCTTAGGATTTCTCATCTTCAACATAATTTTCCCAGCTAAAATATTTGCAAAACATAATCATCAATAGATTTACAATTATAACCCAAAAGGAATGCGATTAGGGGCCAAAAATTGCATTTCTAACCTAAGAGTAAGGTATGTATGCAACTATCCATAAGTTAGGTGTTAAAACCCTAACAAAAGCCAAAAGTACGCCAAAATGATCAAAATCTCCATAGAATTTATATGAATACTGAGGACTCATCACATAGATGAAGGTTGGTCCAATGGATGCTCAAGTGTCAAAGTGGTTGGATGCATAAATGGTTGGATTCTGCTAAGAGGTAAAAGGCCACATCATCGTCACCGACTGCTTCTTCTCAACTCGATCACCAGACAAAGATGCAAGATGCTTGGCCCCATCATAGGTTAGTTGCTAATTAATTATAGTTGAATCATAATTATTTTTTTATATGTGTATTGATAATATAGATTTTTTTGTCAGGAACAGCTAATTTTGTCTTGCCTATGATATATACTGAGAAGACTTTGTTGTTGTGTGGTACCACTTAGTTGAGCAAATTATGGTGGTCACAAAATTATACTCATGAGAACTCCATTGGCTTCCCGCTCAACAAACTACTTGGGGTGATGAAGCACTTTATGTAAATATTTTTGTTTTCCATAATTTTACTGTGTGGCTCTCCTTAGATAATAGGCCAACTATAGTTGTGTATGACATACAATATGATCATTTCTAGTCTTTTCTTATTTTGATACTTCCCTTTTGAAGAATTGCAAGTGGTTAAACACAAAAATAGCCTAGGCATCATCTTTTCTTTTGAACATTACATTCAAGGGAATATGCAACAACTATAGACATGTGATATAGTCTAATATGATCCATAGTCGTGGAATTTTGTGTGGTCTTTACGTAATCCACTGCACGCTAATCCATCACTGGCCTTCTCTTATGATGAGTTATTGGTTTTCAACGTGTCTGCTATAATGGGAGACAAGAAGGAAGATGATGATCCAGATAGAATTACACGTTCTTATAGATTTGGCATGGCAGACACTATGGTCAAACTAGCATTATCGGACATGTTTGGGACCTGATAGACCTTGAACTATACTTATTTTAGTAATGCTTGCATTTTTTTCCAACCTTCATGTAAATTAAATATGTACTACTTCTTATTTTGAAATAAATTTATATATGCTTAGTTGGATTTTATCTATACTTATTTATATATTATTAAATATTAATTATGGAAGTACAAGTTACTAAAAAAATAAAGACTTGATATACTTTTGAAATAATGATCATAAAAGTTATTTAAAAAAAGAAAAAAAAACTTGATGCACTGACACAAATAAATAATTTTTGTATATATATCTCAAGCCATTCACCTTTTCCTCACTCCCACACCACTCCCATGCCACTCTCTTCTATGTTGACAGTAAAGGATCTTTCACTCAAACTTCCAAGAGACAAGGTTCTTGCACACTTACTTACTCTGATACTAACACTCATTTTGTTTTTTTTTCCCATTGGCATTATTCTCATTTTGTTTGTTTCATTTGGCAGTGTTTGTTGTAAATATGGTAGAGTCACTTTACAATAATGCATACTTTCTAGAAAATATCATGCTTGATATTCTATCTCAAATTTCTACTGACGATTGTAAAAATTTGATGTCAATATCTAGAAACTAGTACAATAGTTTTCACAACGTTTTTTTTCAAAAAAGTCTATTGCAAAAAAGCCAAAGCAACGGATTCATTTTACCCATTATTGTCTTGGCTATGTCAATAATATAGGAGATCTCATTTAGATATCCTCCACATAGGAGACGGGGCCAATGCGCACACTTCAACTTCCTCCCTCGTTACACCATAGGCACCACACTATTAGAGCACTCGAGACAATCAATGGCCGGATATTGCTCAAGGCAATTATGTATGGAAACCTCACCAACTAGTGATTTTAAACCCATTGACATGAAGATGCCGAAAAATCACATTGCCTTTTATAGGTTACTTTTCAAATTTTTTTTTCTTTTTGTCATGCTTGATTTTCTACAAGAAATAGTTGTACTGACATTTATTATTCTTTTAGGTGTTATTAAATATTGTCTTGCATGTGACGTAGACGTGCAAGACTTTATTATATGTTATCGTTGTGAAAATAACATTGTGCGAGTGGCCAAATTATATTTGGAAAGAATGGAGTTCAGGTGGCTTGAATCTAAATCAGAGCAATGTCCACTAAAGTCGTGATCATATCCCACTCTTATCTTGCGCTAGACATTTTCATAGCCCCTCTATTTAACATCTGGTGGGGAAGATTGTTTGGTCATACACAATGTATCTGATGATACATTCAAATCTTTAATTATCCCATCAAATGCAATGAATGAAAACTACAAGTTGGTAATCTACAAAAATGGTTTAGGGATCATATTTTTTTGGTGAGCACCAGTGTTGAGGAACTGTCATCGAATTATGGACATGCAACATAGTCACCCTTGATCCCCAATCATGGAACTTAGTTCTCTCTTCTAATTTCGATGATAGCTCAGAAGCATTACTGTGGCTTCCGAACGATGAGTTCTTGATTGTAGATAAACCAGACGAGGATGGTGAATGGGAAGACGAGATGGAAGACAAGCCTTGGGCCGTCAATTTTTACACATTAAAGGATGATCGGTAGAGACCATCCAAATCTATAAACACAGACCTAAAACTTTACAGTTGTAACACGTATATTGCCACTTTTTCATAGTATATAAGTGAAATGGATGACTAATATATGTGAATGCAATTTTTATTGTATGTTAAAATTTTTTTATTTCTAAAAAATATTTAAAAAAAATACATGCTACTTGTCAGAACTTTTAAATAAGTAAAAAAAAATAAAACAAGACTCCACTCATTAAATATTTTAAATTAAAAAAATTATAAATTAAAAAAATTTATTTTTGCACCGAGGGAGATTCCCACAGTGTAGGTACCGAGGTGACCCCTCAGTGTAGTCCACTGCACCGAGGCACATAATAAATTTTTTTATTAATAAAAAATTAAAAAATATTTTACATTAAATTTTATAATTAAAAAATAAAAAATCTCACCCGAGTTGAAAAAATAACAACTTTTTTATAAACAATTTAATTTTTTACTGAAAACAAATGAAAATAATAAAATAAACATAAATTAATTTTAAAAGGTATATAAAACTACCTGCGGGTAGTTTTAACATATATAAAAGGTCACACAAAATTTAAAAAATTGTACAAATAACAGGTTCCCATATTACTACAAAGTAACATCTACCATACAATTATTACAAATAATTGCTCCGTCTATTCATCTTCCCTGTCTCCTGTTTCTTCTTCTTCTTGTCTTTACTTTCTATGCCTCTTCATGATCCCCTTCTTCTAAAGCAGTGTTGTTTGGGCTAGCAGCGTTACTGGCACTCGCTTCCTCTTCTTGACGTTTAGACCCTTGCGACATTTCAGCATACATCTGTGCGAATTGTCTCTGGTTCCTCTATCTCACCTCCCCTGTATTAATTTCATTTCATGTCGAGCCATAGGAATGAATTGTTTAGGCGGAAATGTAATGGATGCAGAAATGCAGTGTCATTTTTGTGCCATAGTGTCATTAATTTTTTCAGTATGTAAATTAAAAAAGATTTGTTGCATGAACTAGAAAAATATATTACATGTAATGAGATAGATACTATACCACAAGAGATAACAATGCATTGTCTTGACCAATATACCAGCACATAAATTTGAAATACCAATCCCAAGTAAGGCGAGTTTAGATCCAAGTGTGGGTCATTGGTTTCCTCACCCTTCATGATATGGGTTCTCCAATTGTTCCACATATTAATGGCAAGTTTATGATGGTCAGCCCAGTCATAGTCCTAGTATTTCCCTTTAGCCTTATGAGAGTGCAGAATTTCCCACAGTTCTCTTGGTGGATTTAGTGGTATCTTTTGCTTGTACCCAAATTGTTGCATTACTCAATCAGGCAGTTGCATTTTACAAATATGGAAACAAATTGAAGGCACTCTGGCATGACCCACTTCATTCCCAGACATATAGTATCCAGGAATTCCCTCCACGCACTTAAATATGGACGCCATTAAATCTAAAATGATTTGATACCTGTTAAAATATTTCATATTTAAGGAAAATTAATTTACACAAGTAGACTTTGTAATACCTCTTCATTGCTCATACAATCTAATATTTCTTTGTATTTATTGATGAGCTTTTATCATGGAGTTGGCTGCATCCGAGCCTTTGCCCACCTATACAGATAGTAATAGATTATTAATTATTAATTAGAAAAATACAAATTATTTTACCATACTTGAAACCCAAAGGCGGTAACAATGGATAAGTGTCTGTCAATAGATCTAGTTGACGGACAACATCAGGAGAAAAACAAGGAAATCGAGACCATATCCATATATGCAGTAGGGCTATACACCCCTTTAGTTTCCTTTAACGCGGTAGTGTAAGGCTCTCTGTATAAAATGCCCAACACTGCCAAACCCCATGTACTATTGATGCAGATTTTCCAGCAAGTGTATTGGGTCTCACACAAGTAGTAAAGTAGTAAGGAAAGAGTATTGTATCCACAGGGATTAACTATTGACAATTACTAATTTCGCTAATTCAGATTCTATTTGAACAAAATATAGATTGAATTGAAGGAAAATCTAAATAAGTTTTAAACATAAATTTGGAAAACAAAGAGCAAAAGCAAGGTTTGAAATTCAACAATGAATGAAAGGAAGCTAGAGATTGATTTCACATGTTTCTTAGCTTGCTTAATTCATAGACAAATTAACCTTTGAGTTACTAAAAGATGATTCTTTTTAATTTCAAATTCTTTTGTTGTTGGCTAATTTCTCAAATTTGATTAAACCTAATTCCTTGGAATTCAATCTGACCTAATTCAAATAATTGCCCAATTCCTTAATACAATTATTTGATTAGGTGATAAAGCTCAAGAAATCCACAAAAACTATATAAACAAAGTTATCTATCCCTAGATTAACTTGATTTATGGTAGTAATTACAAGGGCAATGTTATATTAAAATATCCCTAGTATCAATATAAATCCTAAATTTCATAGAATGGTGATCAATCATTCAAGAGGCAATTAAAATAGTAAAAACTACTCCAACAATCAAATTTGCATTAAAAAGAATTCAAACAATCAGTAAAACCCCATTTGAAGCAAGCTACATAAATCCCTAACTCTAAGAGTTTAGTGACTCATGGAAGGAATGAAGAAAACAGCAAAATCAAAAATCGTAGAGAAAGTTTAGAAGAAAAACTAAGAGAATTATAGGTCTCGATCGTCCCCAATCGAGTTCTCCTTGCTCTCCTGCGTCTATCAGCCATCGTAGCCTCCAAATCTTTGATTTCTCCAAAAGTAATTAGGTCAACAGCAAAATAGGGCTTTTAAAGGCTTCCAAAACGCGCAGCAGCACTAACATCATTGCTGAGCAATGCGAAACCATCGCTTAGCAATGAACCCGCTGGGAGGAACATAAAAACTGAAGGACGTCATCGCTGAGTGATGGTATTCCATCGCTGAGCTATGGCTTGCCATCACTGAGCTATGACTTTAGCAAAGCAACTTCAACCTACAAGAAAAACTAAAGAAAAATAAAAATAAACTAAAAATGAACTAAACAATTAAAAACTACTATGAAACTTAAAAGAAGGATAAAACTAACTAACAATTATGCAATATTAAATAAAGAACTAGCTAAAATGATTGAATTTAGAGCCATAATAATTCTATTTCAAAGAATTATCAACTATTTCCGCATTGATCAAGGTCAAGGAGGAAAGGAAGGCACTTTAGATTTATAAAATTGCTGGATTTATCTAGCATCAAATATCTGCCAATTAATTGCAGAATCCACGCTTTAGCGTGGAATTGTAAGGTGTTCTAGTTTGCACCTTCAGGGATCTTTGCAAATGTATCAGTGAGCCAATTTAGCATAACTCTTTGTCTGTCAGTTTCCAATAAAGGCAGCGCAACTACAAGACCTGTCACACACAAATCATTAAATTTTCTAATGCAGGGATTGCATGTAATTGGTATCCCTGTACATGGAAAGTCCTAATAGCATTCCTACATCTTCAATCGTAATTGTCGACTCACCCTTGGTGAGGTGAAAAGTGTAGGTCTCTGGGCACCTCCTTTCAATGAAGGCTGAAATTAGAGCGTATTTATAGGCAAAATCTCTCAAGGGAGATACACTACAACACCCAGATTGTATTAGAAATGGCATGATAACAACAGGTGGATCACACACGAATCTCGAATTTGTCTTCCTTTTACAGTAAGAATACAATTTATCTACATAGAAAATTTTAATTAATCATCATATTAATATAAAAGTAAATACATCATTTAGTAAATTGGCATAAATGACAAAAAATAGTATCATTAAAAAATTAATAACTTCATTAATAATAGTTTTGCTACAATAAATAATAGATACTTACTTGGTCATTTTTTCATATTAGAGAAGAAATATGTTGTTCCTGCATATATAGTAAGGTAAGATTTGTAGGTCTAGCAATATCTGTGTTCTCATTATAATCACCTATGGCCATGATAAAAAACTAGACAGCATAAGTAGAAAGATGAAAGGAGTAGGAAGATAAATATGAAAGACTAGAAGAGAGAGATGGAAAAGACCAAGTGAGTTCATGAAATGGTGGAGATAGGTACTTATAGGGGCATGACGTGGGGTGTGGCATGGGGTGTGAGATGTAATAGGACAAATGGAAAAAAAAAAGTCAAATTATTTAATATTAAATCATATATATTTAATATGGTGGGGTATATATGGTGAGGGATTTAGGGTTGCGAGGGAGACTTAGGATTTTTTTTATATATACCAAGATATTTTTTTATACATATTTTTTATATAATTATAAAAATTATTTATTATTATATTTTATGAAATATTATTTGTAATAATTATTATTTCATAATAACTAATTTTATATTTCTATAAACATGATTTCATTTAAATTATATTTTTATAAGTTATTATAATTATTTTATGAAAACTCAAACGCATTCAATATTTGCCTTAATTTACTGGAAATAGGGTAATAAAAGATATGTAGATTTATATATAAATATATATCTTTAGATAGGCGTGTAAATTCACTCACATCTTATAAACAAATTTAGCTTCTCAACACTCACTTCTGTCTTCATCTTCATCTCCCTTACTAGTTCTCATAACTCTTATCTTCCATTTTTTTCTTTTCTACTTAACATGTCGGGTGATCCACCACAGCATGCCGAAAATTTTTCTACTAGAGGACTAAGAAGACAACCTTCTATTCAAACTCATAATCCTTCTTCTTTGAATAACATAACCAGTACGGACATTGATAATGCTACACCAACAAACCCATGGTAATCATTTCCTTATCCTTCTTTTTTTGGCCCATAGCAAAATATGTCTTCCATGACTCCTCCAACTTTTTACTCACTAATGATGTCATGGCAATTTTAGGGAAACATATTGATACCAATGGCTCATTCCGGATATCCTCCGATTGGACTACTACCCCCATGGCAATTCTACGCCCATCATGATACATCTAATATGCCAACTACTTCTCCTCAAGTCCCAAATAACTCACCGTCACTTGTAACTCAAAGATATCATAACAACTATACTTCTTCACAACATTCTCGTTTTCATAACAACATTTAGGGCCAACACCATCTCTACCTCTACAAAATGCCCTATCTGGGTCTTTTCCACCGTCTAGATCCCCAGTCTCAAAAGATGCAACAACTCATGATTCGCAACATGAAGATAGCAACATGATTATTAGGAAAGATGTCATCGCTCCTGATGGAAACGAGAAATTATTATTATTCTTTTTCGTAGTTTACATTTAATTTTATATCGATGAAAATTTTCCATTATTGAGTTTCTTTATACTAGGTTTTGTCCAAAACATGAAGAGGTTCGAGGCCGGATTGTGCCTGTCATTAAAGCAACATATGATGGACCATACACTTGTTGGAGAGATGTACCAGAATCCCTACGAAAGTTTTGGTGGATAATTTTTTAGGTACATTTTCATTATAATTATTTTAAATTTATTTTCTTTAGTTTATATTTTATTGTTACTTATTAAATTTTTTTTTAGAAATACTATACTTGGTTACCACATCATGGTGACAATATTTACAACATTTGGAAAGGTTGTGTGTCAAAGCGCCTGAAGGATTTTATATATATAGTGGGTAAGAAAAACCAGACTGGATTGGAGAATCCATTTAGAATCAATTGTGTGATAAATGGGGAATGACACAATTCAAACAAATTAGCAAGCAAAAACAAATCTTTTGACTCTAATAGGTTTGGCACATCTCTTCACACTAGAGGTGTTATTTTAATGGTTGAAAATAAAAGAAGATTGGTAACTTGTTTAATTTTTTGAAATAATCTACATTTACTATTTCATCATTATAGCTAAAAATTATTTATTTATTTTTTCTATACCAAAGACAAAAGAATTAGGACGAGAACCAACCGCATCTGAGTTATTTCTCTAGACTCATCAGAATAAGACTGATAAGAGATGGGTTGATAAAAAATCAAAGGCAACCTTTATAAGTATTATTTCATGTATAATTACATATGTGTGGTACATATCTAAAAAAAACCTAATATAATTTCATTTTTTCAAGGCGAAATATAAAAGGCTACAATCTTCAACCAGTTCCAATAAGCAATTGTCGATATTGATCTACAGATGAAAGCAGCCGAAGGAAAAAGAAAAGGACATATATATGGTTAAGGAGTTGAGGTAACAAAATTGTTGGTACCACAACCTCTGGATATCGTTTGCAAGAGGACTCATTGGAGTTAGATTGGGCTCGCTCCTAAGAATTTCAATAGGTTCTAAGGGATAGACTTGTTCTAAGTTTGAGTAAATTTTACGAAGAAGAGTTGAAAAATACAAGGAAAGGATGAGAGGACTAAAAAATGAGCTCACTATTGTGGAAAGTAGACTAAATGTAGTCCAAGGATTTTGTCCACCGCATCCACCATCGATTTAGCTGTTGGAATACGGGCATTAGTAGCATAACTAGAGCAAAGGCCATGGCAAATGATTAGGGGAATGTTCTTTTTAACGAATCCTAAGACAATTGGAATGCTTTCAATGGCTAGAAGGAAGGAGTTAAAATGCAGTCCAAGGATTTTGTCCATCGTATCCACTTTCACAGGGATTTTATGCAAGTTCAAGTCAACTAGGGAAGGTAGAAGTGTATCAACTAGAAATAACTTCTTTAAATAATGTAACAAATTTTTTTATTCCACAGGATATTCCAGTAACTGATAACATCCATGATAAGGATGAGGAAAATGATGGGAATTGACAAGATGATGAAGAAGCATAGATTTATCTTAGGCAAATTAAATGTAATTTATTTGTATTAATATAATAGTTTATTTTTTAGTGTTTAATACAATTTATTCAATTGTGTGTTATTTATTATTTTTTAAACATATAAATAATATAAAATAAATAAAATA
Source organism: Biancaea sappan (assembly GCA_037074585.1). Classification (NCBI taxonomy): domain Eukaryota; kingdom Viridiplantae; phylum Streptophyta; class Magnoliopsida; order Fabales; family Fabaceae; genus Biancaea; species Biancaea sappan. The sequence continues at coordinate 4,260,763 of CM073495.1, forward strand.
TTATCTAATAAAATAAAAAATAACTTATTTAATAATTTACAAATAAATATGTAATAAAATAGGTAAGAACTTATTTAATAACTTGCAATATGTAATAACTGAGTAAATAACATATATATATATATATATATATATGTATAAAGTTCGTACATGAGTGTTTACGTACATGAGTGTTTCCCTTCTCTCATTATCTATTTCCTTTCCCGCGTATTCATGTAAATATATTTCTGGGCCTTTCAAAAATTTTAGATTGCCGCCAAAATATATCTATTAATATCATTGTCTCAAAGTCTTATCTCTTGTTGCTTCATTTTTTCTTTTCTTTCTTTTGGCTCATTGTTCAGCTCCACCTACTATTCAACTTTTCTCTTTCTGCTCATTATTCAACTTATTACTTGTATGCTGCTGTGTGTTGTACTTGTAACTTCAACTTCAGTGTTTTCTATTTTTAGCGTTGTGTATTTTTTAGCTTTTATCTTCTATTCTTATCTTTTTGTTCAGTTTTTTCTTCTCTTTTGTTTTGTCTCTTAGTGTTGTACTATATGTTCTAACAAAATTCTTTATGTACTTGTAGAAGATTGAAAGTATAGTTGAATAAAGTAAAATTTTGATTCATTACAGAATGTAGAAAGGGGAGTTGCATGAAGTAAAAGTTGCTGACTAGATTTATTGGTGAAGAATGGATTTATTGCTGAAGTTATAAAGTGGAGTTGAATAAGGTAAAAGTTGCAAGACTAGATTTATTGTTGAAGGTAGAAAGTGGAGTTGAATAAAGTAAAATTTCGAAAAGTACAAGAGAGAAAACGATACTACACATTGGATTTATTGAGCATTATGTATGTATTCATTGAGCATTATTGAGCATTATATAAGAAAGTAGAAAGTAGAATTGAACAAGGTCAAATTTCACAGTAGGACATGGATTCATTGAGCATTTCAAAAGAAAAAGAACAATGATGTATAAAACATACCATTAAAATAAAATGGATTTATATATTTAAAAATATAAAATTGATTCATATATTGATAATTTAATTTCTTTAAAGTTAATATTTTATAAATAAATTATTTTTGTAAATTTATAAGTTATATGTTTTGTAATAATAATATAAATATAAAAATTGCTAATATCTTATTATTGATAAATAAAATAAAATAATAATAAATTACCAAAAATAAATATTTTTAACAATAAAAACCAATAAAAAATTATTGAGTAGCAGAAAATAAAAAAAATAATATAAAATTTACCGACTCAACTAGGTGGAGTCCACTCGAGCATCTTGTGTTGCTCGAGTGGACTCCACCTGAGCAATATATTCTCTTAGGCAGTCACAAATAGTTTCTGACTGAAAATGTAGACGTAAAAAGGCAGTTTCTGATTGAGAACGAAGACATAAAAATGCAATAGTAATTTTTTTTAGTCAAAATTCAGTCGTTTTCTTATTTCTGACTGTAAATTTAACTACTGGACCGTTTCAATAGGAATTTAGTAGGAACTGTATTTTTTTCTTACTGAATTTGATCAATTTATGATTGTAATCTCTATAACTATTTAGGATTGTTGTTGTAGTGCTTGAATATATATAGATATATGATAGAGAGATGGAGAGAGTATTATATATATATATATACACATACTTGTGTGATATTTTGGATAGAAAAGATGCACAAGAGAGCGAGTCGATTTACTTCCTATTTGCAGAGATAATAAACAAACAGATGAGTTATGAGCTGTTGTATCCTGAAAGTAATATGTTTGTGCACCCTTGCATTAGATAATATAGCAAAGTTAATCCATGAGAAACGTGAAAATTATTTTAAAGAAAGATGAGATACTCAGTCCTCAGCCCAATATCAAGCAATTTATATTTTTTACTCTAGCCTTCAAATTCTTCTTTTTTGTATTTATTTTTATTTTTCAAGTGCTGCTTCAGTCTTTTACCCATTATTGATCTCAAAAAATTATATTAGAATATTTAACTTTTTAAATATTTTATGGAAGAGTACAATAAAAGAACCTAAAAAGTCTAAATCACAATTCATATTAATTACTTTCTATTCTTTGATTACTTTACCCACCTACAACAATAATTACTCTCAAAAAATAATTCTAAAAGTGTATATCACAATTCACATTACTTTCTTTTCTTTGATTACTTTACCCAACAACTATAATTGCTCTCAGAAAATTATATTAGAAAAGTTTAATTTTTTTAAAAAAACTTTAGACGACTACCACAAAATAATGCTAAAAGTCTAAATCACAATTTACATTATTTTCTCCTTTTGATTACTTTACCCGACCAACAATAATAATTGGTCTCAAAAAAACTATATTAGAATAGTTTAACTATTTAAATATTTTGTAAAAGATGACATAAATTAATACTAAAAATCTAAATTACAATTCACATTGCTTTCTATTCTTTGACTACTTTACCCGCCAACAACAATAGTTGGCCTCAAAATTCTAGATTAGAAGTTTAACTTTTTATATATTTTTCAAGAAGACTAACATAAAAAAAAATACTAAAAATCTAAATCACAATTCACATTACTTTCTATTCTCCAAGTACATTTAATTACCAACTACCAACAATAACTGGTCTCAGAAAAATTATATTAGAATAGTTTAACTTTTTAAATATTTGACAGAGTATCATAGAATAAAATAAAAAAGTATAAATCACAATTTACATTATTTTCTATTCTTTGATTACTTTTCTCGTGAACTGTTGAAGAAGAATTAAACCTTAAAAATAAAAATAAAGCACCAAAAAAATGTGTGGTAACTCTATACCTCGGAACTGGATCAAATGCTCTTCGGGGGAGGGAAGAGTAGAGTTCTCTACCATTTAGTAACAGTTTAACAATAGTTAAATTATGACATTTTTTATCTCCAGTTTTCAAACCGTTGCTAAAAAATTTAGTAACAATTAAAACTGTTGCTAAATGGTAGAGCACTTTGCTCTCCCCTTCCCAAAGAGCAAGGTGTCAGATTTCAATTATTGTTGTATGTGGGTAAAGTAATCAAAGAACAAAAGTAGTATTCTAATATAATTTATTGGGATGCAAATCGTCTCGGCGTTGAGAGTCCAGCACATTTTTAGCTATGATTTTAACTATAGCAAAAAACACAACAGTTATAATAGTGACTAAATATAGTTTTTAACTGTGACTAAATTCATTTTTAGTCCTGAATTTTACAGACACTTATAGTCATAATTATAATCATAACTAAAAGTGTATAGGATTTTCCTGCATACTAGAGCTTATCCACATCCAATTTTTTGAGAGTAATTATTGTTGGAGGTGGGTAAAGTAATCAAGGAAGAGAAAGTAATGTGAATTTTGAAATAACTTTTAGAATTCTTTTGTGGAAATCGTGTACAAAATATTTAAAAAATTAGCCATTTTAATATAATTTTTATGAGACGGATTATTGTTGGAGATTTTTAGTATTTTTGTGGTAGCCTTTTATAAAATATTTAAAAAGTTAAATTTTCTAATATAATATTTTGAGAGGAATTGTTGTTCTTGTTCTGTATAGTTATCAAAAGATAGAAAGTAATGTGAATTGTGATCTGGATTCCTGACTTTTAGTATTCTATTGGTATTAGTCTTTCATTTCATATCTCTCCTCTTCTTTAATTATAAAAAGAGGGATCAATATTACTAGTATTGGCCTTTACAAATTACAATTATTGATTTTTTTTTTCAATCAATAATATAATATTGAAATGCGTTATAAGTTTGAAATTTTTATTAAGTTATTTTTTTTAATGTAAGTACAATCTTAACGATACTTTTTAAGAGACTAAAACTTTTGGTCCATCACAAATGTCACCTTTATTCAATTTGGTCCCTACAAATTTTTATTCTTAATTTGATCTGTTACAAATTTAAACTTTCTTAATTTGGTCCCTTATAAGTTTTCATTCTCAACATGGTCTTTCAAAATTACCTCTTTTTCTCAATTTGATCTCTCACATATTTTTAAATCAAACTCATGAGAAAAGTATGTAAAATGAATGACAGGGACTAAAGTGAAAGAAATGTAAAGTTTATAGAGGTTGATTTAATTTCAAAAAAATTATATTCTAGGACTAAGGACCTAGATAATGCTAAATTTGATCTTAAACTATGCAAAAGACAAAGGAAAATTATTAGTTAAGGACCTAAGTGAATAAATAGAAACTTTTTTAACAAAAAAATAAAATTTTAGATAAATTTTGGTTTTAACTGAAATTATAGACTGTATAAAAAGGACCCAAACTAAAATTAAATTTCACATAAATATATTAAACAACAATTAATTTATTTTATTTAAATTAATTATTTAAATTATCAAGTGATATTTATATACATTTATATTTATCTATTTTGTATATTTTTGTATTATGTATTTAAATTTGTCATGTGTGGCACTGACGTAACACTTAATACTGATGTAAGTGTCTCAGACAACGTTATGTGTACCAAACTAACCGTTGACTGACGGTTAACTAATATCAGAGACTATTTTTTTAAATTTTGAAAATTTCAGAGACCAAATTCTCCTTTTTTAAAATGTAAGGACTAAATCTTTCATTGAGTAAAATTATAAAGATTTAAGTTACATTTTAACTAAAGTACTATTATTTGCATTGTTCATTGGCCTTTACAATTGTTGAAAATTTATCATTATAATATTTGTGGGTGGGTTTTCTTAACAAATGACATGCCTCGTAACTTCAAATTTATACAAGTGGCATATTTAGTATTCAACAAACGGGTTTTATTTATTTATTTATTTTCACACAATTACCGTCTTAATGGAACTTCTTGAGGCCCACTTGACCGTCACCTACTCAACTTCCATATGATGATATTTATAACTAAGATTTTGTTTGGAAATATTAGCTTATAAGCTAATAAGTAATTTATAAATTAATTTTTAACTTATAACTTATAGTTGATAGCTTATAACTTATAAGCTAGTTTATTTGAATTAGAAGTGTTCAGTAAAAATAATTGTTGAAATAGTTGAAAAATGTAAAATGACATAAAAAGACATATATTTTTTAATTCTAAAATAATATAAATAAATATATTTTTTAATTAAATTAATTTAAATTATTATAAATATAAAATTTATTAAAAATATATATATATTTATATATTTTATTATATTTTATATATGAATAATATATTTTCACATATATAATATATTTATATATATTATTTTATTTTATTATATATAATAAAATATATTTACATACTTTATTATTTTTATATATATTACATATATTTATATATTTTTATCATATATTATTATATATAATATTATATATAAATATAAATATAATAAAATATGAGTAAATAAGATATAATAAAATAAGGGACATAATGAGTATTTTAAAAAATAATAAAGACAAAATAGGAATAAAAAACTTTAAACTATAAACTATAAGTTACTTAAAGTAGCTTATTAAAATAAGTTATAAACTACTTTACCAAACACTTTTAACAAATTTATAAGTTAATTAAATAAATTATAAACTACTTACTGAACACAGCTTACAACTCCATTTTGATTTCTTTGACACCGCACATCATGTTTAACATATAAAAAAAAAAGAATTATATGGCACCAGTGAGTTAATTATCAAATTAATATTTCTATTAATTATTTAACAGCAGCACCTACTTCCACCCTTATTAACGCACAGGTGCACACGTATAAAAGAAAAATTAAAAGGCATATATGTGAGATTGAAAAAAAAAACCACATGTTTTCTGATTATTTTTTATTTTTAATAGTATAATAAAACTATTATAATTTATATTTATATTAAAAATTAAAAGAAAATTAGTACATACTGTAAAACATGTCTTCCACCTCCAGTCTTGTTTCGATCTCCACAATTAATCTAAATATAGCTTTTATGTCGTATATGTGAAAAGTTTGAAGGATAAATTTTCCAGTGAGTTGTTAGAGCTTGTTGGATTTGGTGAATTTAATTCATATATCTCTCTAAAACTGAATTTAGGTCTCCTCTTTGTCAAGAAGTCTCCTTAACAAGAAGGAGCCTCACAATTATTAGATGACTATAAATCTTAATTATTATATAAAAATTTACAACCATCTAATGATTATAAAAAATACTTCAATAATTAAAGATATGACTGACATTACCTATCTTACACGAGCGCGGATCTTTTTCTTGAAAAAAAATCAAGCAGAGGCCTGCTCAGTTTTTAGCAACGATTTTTACCGTTGCTAAAAACTTTTAGCAACAGTTTAGTAACAACAAATTGTTGCTGAAAGTTTTTAGCAACGATAAAAATCATTGTTAAAAACTGAGCAGGTGAAATTCCAAACAAAGAATCGGATCTATCTTACACCCCCCCCCCATCTCCAGCGGGCCCTCCAACACAGATAAAACAAGAATTTTTTTTCGTGTTTTAGAGTTTAGAAGAGTAAGAATTTGTGATGTTAATATAAATCTTAAATTTAAAACTAAATTATAATTATAAATAAAAATTCCACCTTATAATTACTAATTGTCATGCAAATTAAAACATAATTGAAATACATGAATCTTTTTAAATCTTCATTAGGAACGTCAACTCTCGTGCTTCCAACACACATTTTGTACCTGTTGCGATAAATTGAAGTACGGAAAACTCATTCTCTTTTTTTTTTTTTAAAAAAGTTCTGATAAGGAGCGATCACTTCTTGTGCTTGCAACACACATTTTTTATCTTTATGTAGTGGATTGAGGCATGGGAATTTTATTTTCTTAAAGTAATTTTATGTTTCTCACAGCTTAATTTTGTTATATTACTTAGTACAATAAATATAAAGATGTATTATCTTCAAAATAAAACAATTAATGATTTGTCTGTTTAAATTGCAATCCTTGCACACAAAAAAGTAGACTAAACTTCAGTTCAATTAGACCTTTCTCTATTCAAAGTAGCATATTTTAACTGGCCCATAACAACGAATCTTGATTTAATAATAGTAATTAAGAGAATTGTTTGTATAACTTTTAATAATAAATTTTATTATTTGTTGTAGCATTTGTTGTTGCCAGTACACTACAATTTTGAATTCGGATTTGTTGCTGTTTGGATTTGCTGCTTTAACATTGAACAGCAGCAAATCCGGACCCTACAATTTTTTAATCACTACAAAAAAAATTAAAATTAGAAATAAAAATTAGAGACAGAATATATCCATCTCTAATTTCTGTTTTTAAAATGTTGAAAATTTATCTCAAAATCTAATGTGAAAATCTGAAATGGAATTACTAAAATTTAGTCTAAAAATTTGAGACAGATTTTGAGATGGAATCTGAGACGGAAAAAATTTCATCTAAGATTAATGACGGAAGTTAAATTCCGTCTCAGATTAAAATTTATTTTCAGATTAGAAGAAAAATTAAATTCTGTTTCAAATTTAGTTTCAGATTTTATTGGTCCTACATCGCTCAGTTTAAAAAATCAACCTCCCACCTTTGCCTATAAATATTGTTGTCTCCCTCCTTTTTCTATATAGAGTGTTTCATTAACACTCTTGTCTTAAGAATGCTAATAAATGAATGTGTCTTTTAATTTAGTATTATTTAATATGGCTAATATTTTTTGAGAGGCCAAATTAGATCTATTTAATAATCTACTGACAAATTTTTTTGTTCAGAGAATTAGAGGCAGAATTAAGAACAAAAAAATCTTCTCTGATTTGAGACAGAAAAATTTATCTCTAATTTTAAGATAAAATCTTTTTTTCACGATTAGTAAAAAACAAATTTTTTGTATTTGATCTTTGTTTTTTTTGGTAGTAAATAATGGCTATTATATGAATGTAGCTTTGAAAGCTAAGAGTCTCTAAAAGCATAGGTTAACGGTGGTGTCTTGTTATAAAAATATATAAATTTTTGGTTATACATTTATATATTTCATGTCAATAGTCAACATGATTGTGACTCAACAGAAATATTTAAATAATTAAAATCTTGTCAAAATGCGATATAATATTCTATTAACAGGGCTACTAGCAATATGATAAGGTTTTTGTTGAGTTCATATGTGATCAGTCATTTAGCATCAAAAAGCCGGAACATGTGGTTGTGAAATTTTTAATTCTACATTAAAAATTTATGCTATTGTTTTTTACGTGGATTTATAAAGCCAAGTAAAAAAAATTATACTTTGTGAAAATGTCTACAACTATTTTGTTAGCATGTATGCATATAATAAAATTGTAAATTTTGAGAAAATTCTCATATATAAAATGTAATTTTACATGTGATGTTTTAAATCTTGCCACAAGAATATTATATTTTTGGTGAATAAATTTTTTTTGAAAAAATTTCTTGTAAAAGGCACAACAACCATTAATTGTGGGAGTATATAATTTTGTGGTTTATCTAATTTGTTTATACTTTATATTATTGTTTTTGATATATAATATTGTAATTACACATATCATTTATGTGATCAAAAGAAAAGTTTATGTGATCAAAAGAAAAGTTTGTGGATAGTGGCATATAAATATTTTAATCGGTATATAGATTGAGGATATTTGAGGTAACACCTCTTTGTATATCCGAATGATATAACCAAACCAATCTATGTGAGCTCTGCTCTTCCCTCTCCGAAAAGCTGGTGAATCCGTTCCACAATAATTACTCTAAAAGACATTATATAAATAGTTTAACTTTTTACATGTTTTCTAGATGATTACCATAAAATAATTCTAAAAGTCTATATTACAATTCACATTACTTTCTATTCTTTGATTACTTTACCCAACAACAACTATAATTGTCAGAAAATTATATTAGAATAGTTTAATTTTTTAAAATTTTTTAGAAGACTACCTAAAATAATGCGAAAAGACTAAATGACAATTCACATTATTTTCTCCTCTTTAATTACTTTACACGACCAACAATAATAATTGGTCTCGAAAAAACTATATAAGAATAGTTTAACTTTTTATATATTTTGTGAAAAAATGTTATAAATTAATACTAAAAGTCTAAATTACAAACAATTTAAACGTCAAAAAATCCAAGCGAGGCATATGCAATTTGTAAAAGGTGAAGCAACAAATTTAAAGAAAAAAAAAAAGGTGACCACATAATAGAGCCTCTTGTTCCACAAGGAAACAGGGGAGGACCTGCACACCATTTTTTTTTTTTTGAGTAAATTACGTTTCATGCTTTGTCTGTTTATGAAATTATATATGTATTTTTAAATTTTTACACTTTAATTTAATTTTCTATTTTTGTTCACAGAAATCCCTTATATATATATATATATATATATATATATTAATGCTTATGAAAGCAAATTATTGTACAGGAATCCAAGGCAAAGAAATTAAAACATATTTTAATATCTTAGCATAATATATATTTTAACAATTTCCTACTTATTATTATAAAATAGGACACATTGTAATATATACTTTTTTGGTAAAGATGGATTACTATGCTTTTTCTTAAACCTATATTTAGTCAAAAAAAATATATTTTGATAATATTTTACTTGAACTATATATAACTACTTATGAGTGACAAAACATATATATATATATATATATATATATATAACTAAAGTGCAAAATATGAACCTATGACCCACACATTACTTAGCCTTGTGCACATCTTGTTTCTTAAATATATATGTTTTCAAAATACACCTTATATTTTCTCATAAGAATAGCCCTACTCCTACGTTTAAATAAGTGAATTCTATTAAAGGTGTAACAATTAAAACATCCAACTCTTATAAAATTATAAATTTTGTTTGGGGCTTTTGATACTCAACCTCACATAATTAAAATATCCTTCAAAGCTTCACATATATGACATAAATAACTATTATTAAATTAATTGCCAAGCCAATTTCTCGCTAAAAAAACAATGGAATTTAATTTGTTTGGTGACCCAGTTAATTAAATAAATTAGAAGAAAGCTAACCTTCCATCCTAAGAACTGTAACTCTATACAGGATGACTATATATATATTGTTGATAAATAGTTGCAACTAGGCAGTTGTTTGTTCTTCTGCTAGTAATGTCACAACAAATTTATTTCTCTGCCATCAAAAGGAAAAGTGTGAAATTGGGACAGAAGACAATATATGAGACAGGAGCTCAATAAGTTTTTTCAAATCATAACAAACAAATTTCTAAGGAGGAGCGTTCTTGAAAGAAATCCGAGGACGTGTAGTGTTTCTACAATTTTAACTTTCAAAAAGGTCCCTGAGTATTCGAAATCTGAGGGCATGGAGTGTTGATTTGCTTCAATCCAGACAGTCCATAACCCCATAGCGTTTATCATTTATGACCGTTGACTTGCTTCAATCCAACAGCTATTAGAAGTCCAGCTCTCTGCTTGACTTTTAAGTTCAATCAAACAATCCAAATGTCAAAATCTCCAAGCTCAGCACATGCAAATTGCAAAGGCTGAAGCAACAAATTTAAAGGAACCAAAAAAAAAAAAGTGACCACACAATAGCACCATATGGCGCCTTGTGTGCCGTTGAATGTAGTACAGGAGCCTCTTGTCCCACATTGAAACACAGAAGGATCTGCACACCATTGTTTTTGGTAACTTACAATTCATGCTTTGTATGGTTATAAAATCACATGTATTTTTCTCTTTTAAAATTATGAAAATTTTACACTTTAATTTAATTTTATATTTGTGTTCACAGAAATCCCTTATATATATATATATATATGTATTATGCTCAGTAACCTAAATCCACATATTTGTTTTTGGACTAAAATACTATTCATTAATCTAAGTACACATCGGGTGCTTTTTTAAAAGAAAATATAATATTTGTAACATTTTATTCTGAATTATCGGCAAAGAGTACACAAATATGTAGAAATTAATTACTAGTTGATAGAAATTATTTTGGTGAAAGATATGTAGCAGATCATCAAATGTCAAAAAAAAATATTGTAACATATCTCTCCAAATAGAAATTACAAAATTTGGAAGATAGTATAATTTGTTTTATAATTACAAGCGGGGAATTGCATATTTTAAAAGTAGAAGAGAAGAAAGTTTAATTTTAAAAACTTAAAAGAAAGATGAGTGTAATTATTTTTTTTTCCTTTTAGCAAATAGCAAAAGATACTTGTTATTGAACTTCTTCAATAGAATTCTTAATGTGCTAAATTAAAAATTTTTTTAATAAACAATACTATACAATTATCAACTTAAAAGTCCAAGGCATATGATCATGTTCCTAAGAAATATATCAACTTAAAAGTGTACATTGACATCATATTAATCTTGCTTTAATCATTAGACTTTGGCTCTTCATTGATTCTCCTTTAATTCGACTTACTTTGTATATTGAGCATGCTTTTATTATTCATTCTATGAATTTTAAGGGTATACGGGTGATTTCCTATGGGCAGGATGCCACCCTGTATAAGTATTCTTACTTAAGTATTTTGATGATGAAAAAGATTATAAAGAAGTTTAAGAGATTAAATAAGATAAGGATTTTGTTTAGTTTATTTATGCATGGATAAGTGATTATCCAAGTTGTTATACAATAGAAGTAATACACTTATGTATCCATTACATCGGGTGATATGAAAATAATTATTTGTGAGAAGTGTAAATTATTTTAAAGAAAAATGAAATTCCTGTGCATCAGTGCCCAATACCACACATTTTAATTTTTTTTGTTGCTAGCATGAACTTCTCATTGATCACATTCTTCCCTTAGCTTTATTTAGTATTTCAAAATATTATCATATTCATTTTTGTATTAATCCCGTAACCATCTTTAATAGTTTAAAATAGTCAATAATGGACCTCTAAAAAAAAGGATGAATACCACAAAAATTAAACATTAAAAAGAAAACAAAATAAAATAACATAAGAGACCAAATAAAACAAACAAATAAGATGAGGGACCACCAAAATAGTAATTAAAACAAAATATATAAAATGACTATTTTTTATATTGCTAATCCTGAGACCACTATCATGGGATAACTTTATACAATTTTCAAACATATAATGCGTTCAAAGAAAAAGAAAAAGTAGTCTGGATATTATAATACTAAATAAAAAAGAAAGAAGGGTACACATATTATAATACTAAATAAAAGAATCCATTGTTGTAAATCAAGGCAAGAAAACTAATACCAAAGAGTAGTCTTGACATTATAATATGAGATTAAAAAAATTAATAATTGTAAAGGCCAAAAATCAAAGACTGAAGACTTGTTACATTGATCCATTTTCTAAAAGTAAACAAAGTTTTAAGCCAAAAAAAAAAACAGAAAAGGGCATATGGGATGCATCAAAAGAGATGCACCAAACACTAACACCAATAGAATATTGCTAAGCGTCAGTTTAAAAAAAAGCTGGACAAAATTGATTTTGAATAAAATTAAATTTGATTCTAAGTAAATTAGAGTTTGGATTAATATAATTTATGTTTGAAATTATTATTAAAAAATAATTCAATAAAGGTTTTCTTTTGTAATTAATTCATTGACGTGGATCGTTAAGTGCCAATTTTAAATCAATTTTTTCTTGATTGAATTCATAACCAACAATTTAAAAAAGAAAATACACATCTGTGAGGGACCAAATAGGAAATAGAAATTTGTGAGAGGTTAAATTAAGAAAAAAGGTATGTGTGAGAGATTAAATTGAAAGGGCAAATCTATAAGAGATCGAATTGAGAAAAAAGAGGCAATTCTGAAAGATCGAAGTGTGAAAACCTATAAGGGACCAAATTAAGAGAGTTAAATTTGTGAAGGATTGAATTGAGAATGAAATTTTATAGGGACCAAACCAAAAAAATGGGCATTTGTGATGGACTAAAAGAGATTTAGTCTCTTAAAAAATATTTAATTTCAATATTATATTATTGAGCGAAAAAAAATAAAAAATTGTAGGGGCCAGTAAACAAAGATAAAACACTTGTAATATTGATCGCTCTTTTTATAATTAAAGAAGAGGAGGGATATGAAAGACTAGGACCAATAGAATACTTAAAGTCGGGAATACAGATCACAATTCACATTACTTTCTATCTTTTGATTACTATACAGAACAACAAAAATAATTCCTCTCAAAAATATTATATTAGAAAAATTTAACTTTTTAAATATTTTATAGAAGGCTACCAAAAAAAATACTAAAAATCTAAATCACATTTCACACTACTTTCTATCCATCAAGTACTATACTCATCACCAACTATAATCGGTCTCATAAAAAAATATATTAAAATAGTTAAATTTTTAAATATTTTGTACGAGATTACCACAAAAGAATTCTAAAATTTATGTCAAAATTCACATTACTTTCTCTTCCTTGATTACTTTACCCACCACCAACAATAATTACTCTCAAAAAAATTTATTAGAATATTACTTTCCATTCTTTGATTACTTTAGCCACCTCCAACAATAATTACTCTCAAAACATTTGTAGGAATTTAGACTGGCCCCGGCGCTGTACCTTTAGCTTAAGCGCAGTTATGTCGTTGCTCTATTTTTCGGTTAGTTACTGTTAGATACTCCTTATTCTATTTAAGGAGTTGTTATACATGAAATCATTTAATGAGAATATACAGATTTTTTACATATTCTCTTCATGATATCAGAGCCTGGTTACGTGGCTCTTGCTAAAACATTACTGTTTTTTTTATTCTCTTTCTTGTTATCAAGAAAGTTTGACGGAATCATTTCTTTCACGATACTTTTCTTTGATTTTTCTTTTCCTCTCTCATCAACATTCTTTCAAAAAAATGGTGAGTGTTGATGAACAAAAGAAACAATTGGTGCCTTCTGATGTTGGACCTTTCTTGCTTGGAACGAATGATCATCCAGGCATTTCAATTGTTACTGTACCTTTTACTGGAACAAATTTCTTAACATGGAGTACTGCGATTCAGATATCTCTCGGAGCTAAAGACAAACTTGACTTCATAGATGGGACTATCAAGAAACCAAAAGAAGACTCTGGTGATTTTGCAAGATGGAGAAAGACAGACTACATGGTTAGACCTTGGATCCTTGGGTCCTTGTCGAAAGATCTTGCAGAGACTTTTGTTTATTGCTCCACTACAAAGTCACTCTGGGATGATCTGCAAGGAAGATTCTCAGAAGGGAATGGACCTCAAATTTACAAGCTACAACACTTGATCACTTCTATGTATTAAGGTAATAATAACCTTGCCGTTTATTTTAATAAATTGAAGAGGTTATGAGATGACTTGCATAGATTGAATCCTCTTCCTATTTGTGAATGTGGGGTGTGTACTTGTGGAGACATCAAATGGTCTATTACTGGATATTTTATCTTCTTAGGCTCCAAACCTATTTCATGGAAATCTAAGAAACAACCAATGGTTCCACGCTCATATGCAAAAGTTGAATATCGGAGTATGGCTGCAACCGTCTGTGAATTACAATGGATTTCTTACCTTCTACATGATTTAAAAATCCATCTTCAACTTCCTATTACATTAAAATGTGATAGTCAAGCCGCAATATACATTTCTCAGAATGTTGTATTTCACGAAAGAACGAAGCATATTGACATTGATTGTCATATTATCATAGATCAGTAAAAGAAGGTTTTATTCACCTAACTCACGTCTCTTCAGCAGAACAAATTGCAGATATTTTCACTAAATATAAAATAGTTGAACCTTATTCAATTTCCTAAGGCTTCAACTTGAAGGAGGGGTATAGAAATTTAGACTGGCGCCCGTCTAAATTCCTACAACATTAAATATAAAATAGTTTATCTTTTTACATGTTTTGTAGATGATTACCATAAAATATTTCTAAAAATCTATATCGCTATTCACATTACTTTCTATTATTTGATTACTTTACCCAACAACTACTATAATTGTCAAAAAAATATATTAGAATAGTTTAAAACTTTTTAGAAGACTACCATAAAATAATGCTGAAAGACTAAATCACAATTCACATTGTTTTCTTCTCTCTGATTACTTTACCGGACCAACAATAATAATTGACTTAAAAAAACTATATTAGAATAGTTTAACTTTTTAAATATTTTGTAAAAAAATGTCATAAATCAATATTAAAAGTCTAAATTACAATTCACATCTTTGACTACTTTACCTCCAAAAACAATAGTTGTCTCAAAATTAGAAGGTTAACATTATATATATATATATATATATATATATATATATATTCAGAAGACTGACATTAAAAAAAATTAAAAATCTAAATTACAATTCACATTACTTTCTATAGTTTTAGTTTTAGTTTTAAAATTTATATCAAAATCACCAATTCTTACTCTTCTAAACTCTAATTATAATGAAAATATTTATATTTGTGATTTAATGAATTAGTATAATTAATTTTTTGTATGTATATACACGAATGTGTGTGCGCGCGCGTTTTATGAAAAGATTGACATAAATAAGTAGTATTAGTTATATAATAATTACACCTCTCTTTAATTATTCAATGAAGTGGTTTCATATCTGTCTATTTCCGCAAATACTTTTCTGGATGTATTCTATCTAATGGCGCACGGTACGCTACCGCCACGTGGAAAATGTATCCTTCAAAGCTTTCACATATTTGCCATAAATAACTAGATTGAAATTAATTGTTGACCCAATTAATTAAAGAAATAAGAAGAAAGTTAACCTTCCATCCTAAGAACTGTAACCATATATATTGTTGATATAAATAGTTGCAACTAAGCAGTTGTTTGTTCTTCTGTTAGTGATATCAAAACAAACAAAATTTCTTTGCCATCAAAAGGAAAAGTGTGAAATTGGGACAGAAGACAATATATGAGAAAGGAGCACAATAAGTTTGTTCAAATCATAACAAACAAATTTCTATGGAGGGGCGTTCTTGAAAGAAATCTGAGGGGTGGAGTGTTTCTGCAATTTTAACTCTCAAAAAGGTCCTTGGGTATTCGAAATTAAAAAAAGAAAAAAAAGAAGAGAAATAAACACGCATAAGTGAATGGGTATGTTTCACTTTTAAAGAAGTCAAGCCGCGATGTAGACTGTTGATTTGCTTCAATTCGACAGTCCATAACCCCCTAGTGGCTTATCATTTGTGGTCGTTGATTTGCGTCAATCCAGCGGCTATTAGAAGTCCAGTATTCCACTTGATTTTTACATTCAAGCAAACAATCCAAATGTCAAAAAATCCAAGCGAGGCAAATGCAAATTACAAAGGATGAAACTGTTGGGAAAAACGGCGGTGTGCGCAGTAAGTGTAGAATCAAAATAATTCCACAAACTCAGGATAATTTTCAAAACACAATAGATAAAAATAACACCAAAAATTTTAGCGTGGAAAACCCAAATTAGGTAAAAATTACGGGACCCGTACGCCGCTTAAATCTTCCACTATAACAATAATGGGAATACAATCTTCACCCTTAGGTGGACCTCTCACTCACAAAAATACTACAACAGTATTTCTTCAATTTGTGGACAATAACCCTCACAAATTGGACTCACTATTTTTACTCTCAGAAACTTTATGAGACACTCTCTCTATTTTTTCTTCTCACTCTTTCTCTCAAAGGTGAGGCTTTCCTGGGATGAAGGGATGATTCTGAGGGATGATTTTTGAATGAGGTAAATGACCCTATTTATAGAGTCATTCCTAACCAACCTCTTCAATTTTCTGCACGTTGTCTGCACCTAACACTTCCCTCCGCAGCCCCTTCAATTTCAAAAGAGGAGGTGCCTAACTTTGACAAATTTTGACTTTAGAGTAAACTACAAAATTTAGTTACAACTTTAGTTAAATTATAATTTGGCCCTTGAGACCCCACTTATGGAGAGACCCACCTTTTAGAAACAATAAATTTAAATTTAAAAAAAAGTTGGCCACATAATAGTGCCTTTTATAACTATGAAATTATTACACTTTAATTTAATTTATATTTTTGTTCACAGAAATCCCTTATAGTTTTTTTTTTTATGTTCAGTAACCTAAACCCACATTTGTTTTTGGACTAAAATACTATTCATTAATCTAAGTACATATTGGGGTGCAATTTTTTAAAAGAAATTACAAAATTGGAATATAGTATAATTTGTTTTATAATTACAAGCGAGGAATTGCATATTTTAAAAGTAGAAGAGAATAAAGTGTAATTTTAAAAACTTACAAGAAAGATGAGTGTAATTATTTTTTTTTCTTTTGTCAAACACCAAAAGATCCTTGTTATTGAACTTCTTCAATAGAATTCTTAATGTGCTAACTTAATATTTTTAATGAACAATAATACACAATTATAAACTTAAAAGTCCAGGGCATACCATATTCCCAAAAAATATGTCAAAATCGGGTTATGATTATCAGCGATTGTTATTATTTGGGTTCAAATCTTAATGTTGAATATAAGAAAATGTACCAAACCAATGCGAATGGTATGCCCTAATTATTTTTGGAAACGAACTTTAGATTTGTTCCATGCACTTGCAAGTTGATAAATCGTATTTTACATATGCAGCCCATATTTATTAAAATCTAAATTCATTGAACGCAACCCATTGTGAAATCTTTAAAAATATTTCAAATAACATTTCTTTGCACTCAGCTTATTATTGACTTTGGCTCTACATTGATTCTGCTTTATTCAACTTAATTTGTACAATGAGCATGCTTTTATTATTCAATCTATGGATTTTAATGGTACACGGGTAATTTATTATGGGCAGGATGCCAACCACTATATATGTATTCATATTTAAGTATTTTGATGATGAAGAAGATTAATAAGAAGTGTAAGAAGAGAAATATATGAATTGTGTGATAATGAATAGAGAGGAATATGTAAGAATAAGAATTTTGTGTACTTTATTTATGTAGGAATAAGTGAGTATCCAAGTTGTTATACCATAAAAGTAACACGTCTATGTACCTACTACATCAGGTGATATGAAAATAACAGTTTGTAAAAAGTGTAAATTATCTTAAGAAAAACAAAATTCCCGTGCATTACTGTCCAATGCCACACATTTTAAGTTCTTTTATTGTTAGCATGAACTTCTCATTGAGCACATTCTTCCCTTAACTTTATTTAGTATTTCAAAATATTTTCATTTTCTTTTTTGTATTAATCCCATTTCGATCTTTAATATTTTAAAATAGCCAATAATAGACCTCTAAAAAAGAGGATGAATACGACAAAAAATAAAAATTAAAAGAGAACAAAATAAAATAGCATAAGAGACCAAAAAATAAATAAATAAGGTGAGAGACCAAAATAGTAATTAAAAAAAATTATAAAATGACTATTTTTTATGTTATTAATCCTGAGACCACTATCATTGGATAACTTCATACAATTTTCTGACATATAATGCGTGTCACTTGTCAAAGAAAAAAGAAAAAGAAAGAAGGGAGCACAAATTATAATACTAAATAAAAAATTCAATAGTTGTAAATTAAGGCAAGCAAACTTAAACCAAAAAGTAGTCTTGATAATATAATATGAGGTAAAAACATTTAATAAATGTAAAGGACAAAAATCAAAAGACTAAGGACTTGTTACATTGATCCCTTTTCTAAAAGTAAACAAAGAAAAGGGAATAAGGGATGCATCAAAAGGGATGCATTAATGACCAAACAATAAGATTAATAGAATATGGCTAAGCGTGCGTTTAGAAAGAAGGATACACACATTATAAGAAGGGTACATATTATAATACTAAATAAAAAACTCAATCATTGTAAATTAAGGCAAACAAACTAAAACAAAAAATAGTTTTGATATTATAATATGGGATAAAAAAATGTATTAATTGTAAAGGCCGAAAATCAAAGACTAAATACTTGTTACATTGATCCCTTTTCTAAAAGTAAACAAAGAAAAGGGATCCTTATTTTAAAGCTAAAAAAGCAAAGGGAATAATGGATGCACCAAACACTAAGAACAATAAGAATATAGATAAGCGTGCGTTTAGAAAAAAGCTGGACCAAAGTGACTTGGAATAAAATTGATTTTTAAAATTGGTTTCAAGTAAACTAGATTTTGAATGATCATAATTTATATTTGAAATTGTTATTAAAAAATAAATTTTGTTTACATATTGATTTGTAAAATTATTTTTAGATATGTAATTATTAGAAAGAGGATGAATTTTATATTCTTATTTTATTTATCTTATTATTGAATTTTACTCACTTATTCTTCGTTCGAATGGTCTCCAATCCAATCTTTATCGGGACGAGCTTTTCGGTGCTTTCATGCTTGTTTTCAGACTAATGCTTCCATGCTCTGTTATTAATTTGCACTGTTATAATATTGAGTTTGCTGTGTTGGGTTTTTAATTCAGGCGTAGTGACAGGGAATTAATGGGAGGAGCTTGGTCTATTGCTCAATAGAACAGGTAACGTTTGAGAGAAATGAATAGAATACTAAAAAAATTGAACGGGTAATGTGATGTATAATAATTATCCATATCTAATAATTGTAGCCTTCTATTAATAATTTTTTCAACTATTGATTTTAATATTTGACTTAAAATATACAGATATTACCTTTTCAATAGAAGTGCATAGTCTAATTATTTAATTTTTAGTTAAAATTAAGGACTAAAATGAAAAGTCAAAATTTAACTAAGTATCAAAAAGTAAATAGTCGAGGACTAAAAAAGACAAACATAAAAGTGTAGTAGTTTCTTCATTTTTTACGTTTCTCTTGTAGCCTCCTTGAGGGGCAAAAAAAAAGAAGAGAGTTTTGGATTAATGCAGACTCAGATTTGGAGAATACAAAGCAAGTTCAAATAGCTTCAAAGCAAATCTGGGTTCAAAAGAAAAGTGATTATACTTTTTTCAAGTTAAGAATAGGGATATTACAAATCAAAAAGTATTTGTTGGGAGAGTTTGAATATAAATGGGATAAATTTTACAAGAATATTATTAAGAGAAAAAAAAATAGAATTGGGTAGCTGGGTAGAACAAAATGGGTCTGGCCCAAAACACACTAAAACAGAGAAAGAAATTGCATTTTCCAGTCTAAATGAGAACAAAAAAAAGAAGCCCAAAACAAATAGAAAAAGGGCTCCAAAGGAACCAGGCCAGATAACGGCTGAACAACCTAAAGAACCACTAAAGAAAAAAAAACAAAACATATTGAAGCCCAAAGACTCCTAACAACTTGGACCAAAGCTGTAAGTTTAAAAATTGCATCTACAAAGTTTAAAAATTGCATCTACATGTATGCCAAGCTGTATAGCTTTAACCCTCCAAATCCGGTGTTACACAACCTAGCTGTCCGCATCATCTCAACCATTCGTGCCTCCATGCCTGTGCCACATTGCCTAGAGGCTTGTATCACATTAACTTTTCGTTATAACATAACCCTCCTGTATCACCCTTATTCCTCCAAGTTCATTCTCAATGTTTTAGCCTTCCTTATACCTCCATTTTCATCATTCAGCTTTCTCAAATAACAGAAATCATGTAATACATACATACACTAAATAACTTCTCGTGGTCATGGGGAAGGTCCATATGTCTTAACTAAATAATCCAGAGTGATTCCAATCATTTACACACATACTCATATTCAAATAAGGATAATTTCATAGAACAAACTAAAATCCAAGGGAATCAGTGTCTAGGTTTCAAAGGTAACAATACTATTATAAGTAACCTTTTCAAGTTAGACATACATGAAAATAGAAAAATGAACAAAATAGAAAAGTCATATAATCCAAAATCCCAACCAGTAAAGGGTAGAGAAATAAAAGTGTTCTCTAATGAAACTCCTTACTTTCAAATTTCAAGCAACCAAAACTAAATCACAAGAATGGCCATATTCACCGGGCTACCACCTCTGTACATACTTCACAGTCCTCAACATAGAATATGTTTAGTAAAGCACACAAAGACACTTAAGTTAAGGCCATCTTAGGAAAATTTTCTACAACTCACTTAGGCTCCAAGTGGAATATCTAATTCATGACTATTTATTTGTGGGTGAGAGTCTGTATGAATGACTACAAGACAAGGGATCAACGAAGATATATACATGATGGTATATAGTCTTTTATCTTATCAATCATTTTAAGATAAAGGTATCACATCCAATCATTTGAGTTTAAGCGTATAGGTACTTGTACTATCTAGAGGTATACTTGACAAATTTCCTGATAGTTTGCTATTATAGGTTTAAATAAAACAAGGATTTCTTATAAATCATAAGTCAGCAACACCCACATTACAGTAAAATTTCAGGTAAACCAACCAGAAAATATATGAATAACTTTCACATAGAAACAACTTTAAGAGACTAAATTTAGAAAGAAAAATGGGCAGTTCAGTTAATTTAATCAATTCATGTTAGCAACCATAAATTAGTTACTCACCTGGTTGACTAGCTAAAGTTCATACTCTATTTTTCCAGGTTGACACCAAGCTAGGAGAAAGGAGACCACATCCACACCTTGCTTATTCTTTCTCTAACATATAAGAGGAAGAGGAAAACTAATTAAAATCAACATATCAGGACAGTTGTAGGTCACTGCACAGTCCATTTTGCTTCAAAAGAAAACTCCCACCCTACTCAAACTCATCTAAATTCATCTTGCATTAAGTAAATAATACAAGACATTTAGATCAAGAAAACATGTCAGAACTGATTTAGTTAACGTTCTCCCTTCTCGACTTTATTGAGCAGAATTTTTTTTTCTGCTCTGTTTTCACAAATGTCTCGGCTAAGACACACACTCAAAGATCAATAACCCAAAATAATAAAACATCAACTTACATTTGGCCAAACGTAACCATTCGTTCAAGATTAACCAGTTAAACAATCAAATTTGCAGAAGGAACCCGAAAATCACTCCCCCAATTCATGGTTTTTGCAATACAAAATCTACTGTCTTTTACATAGACCAGAAATTCTCTTCCCGACTGTTGGGTTTGACTTGAATTTTGTGGGTGACCCGATTTGTAACCCGACCCACGACCCATAACCTATTATTTTCTGTATATATATGTGTGTGAGGGAATTCATTAGAAGTTGTTGATGTAATCTCTCTCTGTATAACTTCTATTAGAAATAATACAAATCTTCCATCTGTCCGTGGACGTAGGTCGCACTGATCGAACCAAGTAACTTCTTTTTGTGTTCTTCTCTATCCTTCTCCTTGATTTATTGCCTGACAATAACCTAACAAGTGGTATCAAAGCCTTGGTTCATTTTTGTTCGTCGGTTACTGTAGCACGTCCGAAAATTTTCAGATATGGCTCCAAAATTTCATATCTTGCCCTGATTTGGCTGTTTTTGAGCATAGGAGACCATTTTTTGCATCTTTGGTGCTTTAAAGAACGTCGGAGACCATTTTTTGGTGGTAAGAAAATTTTCAGATCTAGTTTCAAAATCTCAAATCTAGTCCGATTCGCTTATTTTTTGTGCAAAAGAGACCATTTATTGCATTTCTAGTGCATCAGAGATCGTTTTTCAGTTGTTTTGGTACATTTTTACGGTTGCGGGTTACTGTTCATCACCGGAATCATCATCAGAAGTATTGTTCATCGTCTTCTACGATGAGGTACTGTAGCAGTCAACGATCAATGATACTGTAGAGACTCGGACACTGTAGCGACTCAAACTGTAGTGACTCGGTGCACTATAGTAGAACGGTACTATAGCGACTCGGTAGTATGGTCAACGCTGTTTGGTCAAATCTGTTGTTTGGTCAAAGTTACTGTTTGGTTAAAGCTGTTGTTTGGTAAAAAACTGCTATTTGGTCAAAGCTTCTGTTTGGTCATAGTTGTTGTTTGGACCAAGTTTTCTGTTGCGGTCGTTATTGTTTTGTCGACACGGTTTCAATGAGTTTATGTTTAATTCAGAAAAGAATTCTAAATTCTTGTGTGAATTTACTGGATTGTGTTGGATTGTGCTGGATTGGATTTCTAGTTTACTATTGTGAATTTTATTGGGCTATTGTGTTGGATTTCTGTTAGTAAAGTTTTGGTCAGTGTGCAAGATTCTGAATAGTTTTGTGAAATTCTTTTTTTGGTTGCAAAATTTGTTTATGTCGACTCATAAATTCGATATTAAGAAGTTCAATGGATCAAACAATTTCACTTTGTGGAAGGTAAAAATGAGGGCACTTCTGGTTCAGCAGGGATGTGCGGTGGCATTAGAAGGAAAAGATAGTCTGCCTAAGACATTGAAGGAAGAGGAGAAGAAGGAAATTTTAGTAAAGGCTCATAGTGCAATACTATTGAGTCTGACTGATAAGGTGTTGAGGGAAGTAGTTGATGAGTCGACTGCTGCAGGTTTGTGGAAGAAATTGGATGATAAATACTAGAAGAAGTCTCTCACAAACCAGTTATATCAGAAGCAGCATTTGTATACCCTGCGAATGACAGAAAATATGTAGGTGAAAGATCATCTTGATAATTTTAACCGAATTATCCTGGATTTACATGGTGTTGGGGTTAAGATAGATGATGAATATTAGGCTATCATTCTTTTGTGTTCTCTACCAAATTCATATGAAAACTTTGTTGACACTATTTTGTATGGTAGAAATAGTATCTTTGTCAATGATGTCAAAGATACTTTGCAGTCTAAAGAGTTGAAGAGAAGAGTCTCTAGTTCTAATGAGGATGGTGCAGAAGCAGGTTTGTATGTTGGTAGAGGTAGAGACACTAGAAGGGATGATGGAAAAAGAAGCAAATCACAGTCTAAGTCCAGGAACAAAGGAGGACCTCGATGTTATCACTGTAAACAAAAGGGGTACATCAGGAAGAATTGTCCACAGAGGAAGAAGGGAAATGACGAGAAGGAACCGAATACCAGTGGTAGTACTGTGGTGGTGCAAGATAGTTTTGACGAAGAAGAGGATAATGATATTCTCACAGTCAGCACCTCTGGTTCTTCAAATACTTAGTCTTAGACACAGGTGCATCTTATCATATTACTTTTTCATGTGAGCTGTTTATTTCTTTCAAGGAGTGGAATGATGTTGTGAGGTTAGGTGATGATGAGCAGCTTAGTGTTAAAGGCAATAGTTCTATGCATATTCAGATGTATGATGGAATAGTCAAGTCGCTTGATGCTTAGTATGTTCCTAGTCTATGGAAGAACTTGATTTCTCTTGGTACTTTTGACAAACAAGAGTACAAGTACTCTGGAGAAAATGGACAGTTGAGAATTTCTAAAGATGCTCTGGTTATAATGAAGGGTAAATTGCAGCATGACATTTACTTTCTAATTGGTAGTTTAGTGATGGGGACAGTGGCTGTATCTAAATCTTTAGGGAAGAATGGTGATTGTACAAAGTTGTGGCATAGCCGATTGGGACATATGAGTGAGAAAGGGCTGTCAATTCTAAGTAAACAAGGATTGTTAGAAGGAGCAAAAACTGGGAAACTGAAATTCTGTGAAGTTTGTGTTATGGGTAAGCAACGCAGAGTTAAGTTCAGTTCTGGGAAGCATACTTCTAAGGATGTTCTGCAATATGCTCACTCAGACTTGTAGGGTCCTTCTCCAGTTGAATCTCAGGGAAGATGCAAGTAGTTTGTTACTTTCATTGATGACAACTCTAGAAGGGTTTGGGTGTATATTCTGAAATCCAAAGATGAAGTGTTTGGGAAGTTCAAGGAGTGGAAGACCATGGTTGAGAAACGGACTGGAAAACAGGTCAAAACACTCAGAACTAATAATGGGATGGAGTTCTGTAACGGTCCATTTGATGAGTTTTGCAAGAAAGAATGTATAATGAGGCATTGTACTATACGTCATATACCATAGCAAAATGGAGTTGCAGAACGATGAATCAAACATTATTGCATCGTGCGAGATGCATGCGATTAACCAAAACAATTCTGGGCTGAAGCAGTTAACACTGCTTGTTATCTAGTGAATAGATCGCCATCTACTGTAATTGATTTTAAGACTTCTCAAGAGGTTTGGTCCGATAAACCTTTTGATTATTCTAGCCTTTGTATATTTGGTTGTCCTGCTTATGCTCACGTGAATGATGGTAAACTAGAGCCTAGGGCAATGAAATGCATATTTCTATGGTATGCACCTGGAGTTAAAGGGTACAGACTGTGGTGTATTGAAAAAGATAGAACTCCAAAATTTATTATTAGCAGAGATGTAATTTTTGATGAGTCTGCTATGTTTGATCAGAAGGAGGAGCTTGGTAGTCATACAGCTAATAATGATCAAGGTGCCAACCAGAAGGTGGAAATTGAAGTTCAAACTTCAAAAAGTGTTACAACAAACCCTATACAGCAGCCTAGGGAAGAAGAAAATCATGACCTATAGCAACAAGGAGGGAAAGGAGGGAAATCAGAAAATCTATAAGGTATGCAGATTATGTTGATATATTTGATATTAATTCAGTTGCTTATGCCTTGGCAGTAGGTGAAAGCATTGATTATGATGACCCGAGATCATATAAAGAAGCAGTTGAGAGTAGAGAAGCATCAGAATGGCTAGTTGCAATGAATGAAGAAATGCAATCTCTTGAGAAGAACGAAACATGGGATCTTCTACCGTTACCAAAGGGAGTGAAACCGGTAGGATGTAAATGGGTCTTCAAGAAGAAAGAAGGTATTTTTGGAGTTGAACCAGCAAAGTTCAAAGCATGACTCATGGCAAAGGGTTTTTCACAAAAGGAGGGAATTGATTATCATGAAGTTTTCTCCCCAGTTGTGAAGCATAAAACCATTCGTGTCCTTTTGTCCATGGTAAGTGTTTTTGACTTGGAGTTGGAATAACTGGATGTGAAAACTACTTTCTTACATGAAAATTTAGAGGAGCAGATCTATATGTCACGGCCATAAGGATTTCTTGATTCTGGGAAGAAAGATCATATATGTTTGCTGAAAAAGTCTTTGTATGGTTTGAAGCAGTCTCCTAAACAGTGGTACAAGAAATTTGATGCATTCATGACTTCTCATGGTTTTTTGCGTAATTAGTTTAATAATTGTGTCTACTCTAAAAACTTATAGATGATTCTTATATTTATTTGTTGCTATATGTTGATGATATGTTGATTACTGCAAAGAACAAAGTTGAAATTGATAGTTTGGAAGCCTTGTTGAGCAGTGAGTTTAAGATGAAGGATTTGGATGCAGCCAAGAAGATATTGGGCATGGAGATTTGGAGAGATAGAAGTGCTAGTTTACTGTATGTATCTCAGCAGAAATACTTAGAAAAATTGTTGTAATCTTTCCAGATGAATAATTCTAAGCCAGTTAGTACTCCGTTGACGGCACATTTTAAACTTGATGTTAGTACAATACCTACTACAACTGAGGAAAAAGGGTACATGAGTTCAGTGCCCTACTGTAATATTGTTGGAAGCTCGATGTATGCAATGGTGTGTATTAGGCCTGATCTAGCTCATGCAGTCAGTGTGGCAAATAGGTTTATGAGTAATCCTGAGAGAGCTCACTAGAGTGCAGTTAAATAGATTATACGGTATCTGAAAGGTACGAGTAATATTTGCTTGGTTTATGGTGCTGATAAATTTGATAGTGGCTTAGTTGGCTATACAGATTCTGATTATGCTGGAGACCTTTTGAGGAGGAGATCTTTGACATGCTATGTCTTGGCTCTGAATAGATGTGCTATTAGTTGAAAGGAAACACTTCAATCTACAGTTGCCTTGTTTACCACTGAAGTAGAATACATGTCATTGGCAGAAAGAGGTAAGGAAGGTATGTGGTTGCATGGTTTGATTGATAGTTTGGGGCTAAATATTCAGAGACTTATCATTTATTGTGATAGTCAGAGTACATTAAGTTTGGCCAATAATCCAGTCTACCATGAGAGGTCGAAGCATATTGATATTAGATTGAATTTTATTCGAGATGTGATAGAAGACAAGAAATTATCCATTGAGAAGATAGCCATAGCAAATAATCCAACAGATATATTGACGAAGCCTCTACCTTCAGAGAAGTTTAAGCATAGCTTGGACTTGGTGAATGTTCGTATTCCACGAAGCCCTACAGGGCTTGAATGACATAGATGAAGTTGTACTTAGTTCTGGCGATTTGAGGGAATTCAAGTCAAGGAGGGAAATTGTTGGGTTTGACTTGAATTTTGTAGGTAACCTGGTTTGTAACCTGACCCACGACTTACGACCCATAATCCATTATTTTCTGTATATATATGTGTGTGAGGGAATTCATTAGAAGTTGTTGATGTAATCTCTCTCTGTATAACCTCTATTAGAAATAATACAGATCTTCCCTCTATCCATGGACGTAAGTCGCATTGACCGAACCAGGTAACTTCTTTGTCTGTTCTTCTCTATCCTTCTCCTTGATTTATTGCCTGACAATAACCTAACACTGACCCCAACATTCCAGCTCCTTTAGTTCATATATCAACATAATTTTGATTTTAACAGTCCATGATTAAGATTCAAACATGAAATTTAGCTTGCATGCATATTATAAGTACATATTCCAGCTTTTAACTACTAAAATCACTCAGGTGCCATGACCCCTTTAGCTTAACTTGTCTAACTTATCTTTAGCTTCTTCCTCTCAATTTACGTTCACACCCACAACACAAGTTTAGCAAGGTTTCAGGTTTTAATCCCACATTATAACCATTACAGCCCTTTCTCAACTTTACAGAAAGTTTCGCATAAGAAAACTCATGAAATTCTCAGCATTCTCGGGTATAAGGGAAAAAGAGCAGAGAAGAAGAGAAATTGGGTCTCTTCCCTTGTGCTAATACCCACCAAGATCACATCTTTGAAAAGTTCCTTCCAAATCCAAAATGAATCTCTTAATCAGAAAGCCACATGAAGTAGGCAGAGAATGAAGGAGAAAGAAAGTGATAATCTCGTGGAAAATTCCAGAAGCCTCTCTCTCTCTCTCTCTCTCTCTCTCTCTCTCTCTCTCTCTCTCTCCGGAACTCTGTGTAGCTTAGCTATTAAGCTAGATATTGATCATGAGTAGAGCTGCATTAGACTTTTATAGTCAAACCACATTTGAGGCAAAAATTATTCAAATTCCACTCTTGCCATGTAATTCTTCACTTGGGTCCCTTAAATAAAGATGATGCTTAAGTTCACTATCACAAATCTCCATAAGTTCACTAAATGAAACTTGGGTCCCACTTCTTAATCTTACATGTACCTTTCAATATTTTATTTTTTTATTTTTTTATTTTTATTTTTTTAAATTTACCTTTACTTTCAAACCTCTAAATTTCATACTTCTTAACAGCAGCCCTACAAGTTCATAGAAAGGTTCAATGGGCCCTTATGTATAATATTAACAATACCGTCAACTTTTTAAAATTCCAAATGTTATTCTATAATTCCAAAAATTTACTTTAATATGATTCTCTAATTTCCATTTCAGGATAAAAAATTTCAAGTGAAACTAGAAAATTTCAATTTAGTCCCAATCATTTCCTATAAAATATTCTGGGGTGTAACACTAACCTGTAGAGGATAACTATAATACATAACCACAATTGCTCATTTTGTTGACCTAAGGCTTTATGCCATAAGTTTTGATGATGACAAATGTATTTAAAATGTAACATTGATATATATAAAAGTTAATTATCATATATATGCTACAAGTATTTAATCATGACTGTGTTATTTAATGTGCAATGTCTTATACAGTAATCATGCTATTTATCATGAATTGAACTAACTATTTGATTTGCAAATAAGATATATTTTATAGGTTGGTTCAAAACAAGAAGAGTGAGCATTAGATTGAAGAACAAGGAAAAGCAACATCATGCCTCACTCAGGGAAAGCAACATGCAAGGATAAAGTTCCAAGTAATGAAGAACTAGAAGATTTGAAGTCTTGGAAGCTTGGATGCATCAAGATAGCCTATATGTTTACATTAGGTATATTTTATATAGGCTAGTATACTTGTACAACTCAATGATTTAGATTTGCATACATTGGCTCAAGCATTTTGAACAAAAAGATAGTGAGATATGAAGTTTTACAAAAGTTATTTTTTGACCTTTGGTCATTCTTTATATCATATCTCATAAATGAAAAATTTCTTTTTCAAGTATCTTAATCTTATTTGATAGTAGACTCAAAGAGCTTTCCAACGATATATTATTCATTTAAAATAGAGTCCAAATGAGAAAGATATGACCATTTAAACTAAACTCTGAAAAACTGAAAGTTGACTTGGCTGTACTCAAGAATTATTTTATCCTGACCTTCAGTCAGTATTTTGATCATATCTTTTAAATGAAAAATAATTTTTGAGTGAAACTTATCTCATTTAAAACTAGACTCCAAGAGCTTTCCAATGATATATTATTTGTTTAAAACGGAGTTCAAATGAGATAGTTATGAATTTTTAAAGTGAGCTTACAAGTTTCAAGTTAATAGAATTTTTGACAGAGAGCAATCAATCGACTGATATTTTTGACAGATAGCCCAGAAACACTCTCTAACGGTCATATTTTTGTGTCTAATGGATATATTGAGCTATCAGTCAACTGATGATCTTATGACAGTGGACTGATTATACCTGGACTGCATTTTTAAGTATAGTAACAGCTATATTTCAATAGAGCCTATATATATGACCTTAGATACACATTTTTATGTTAGAACTCAGTACTACAATGATATATTAACATGTTCTATCATCTTTAAGAGAAATCCAAACATTCTTGAGCCAATCTTGCATATTCTCTATCATTAGTGATGTGATCATGAAGGCTATCCTTGAAGAACAAGAGGTTGAATCTATACTTGGGCCAATAACACGTTCAAGGGCCAAGAAGCATCAAATGGGATTGACTTGGGTTTCTTTACTTGTGTGCAATGATGGGCTGGGCCAAATCAGAAGCTTGGACTTTGAAGAATAAAAGAACTACAGATTTTTCTTATTTTTTTTAATTTTCGTGCATGACTTTTTGGGATATAAAATCTGATGTAATTTAATGTTTTCAAAGTTGTTGTAGTGTCATTTAGCTTTCCAAGTGGTTGTAGTTGTTGTTGTTGCATTAATGAGGTGGTTATAGGGTGGCTGTAGTTGTTATAGGCTAGGCTCATTAATGAGTTGGCTGTAGGTTGACTATAGTTGTTGTAGGCTCATTAATGAGGTGGCTATAGGGAGGCTGTAGTTGTTGTAGGCTCATTAATTAATGAGGTGGCTATAGGTTGACTATAGTTGTTGTAGCCTCATTAATGAGGTGGCTATAGGTTGACTATAGTTGTTGTAGGCTCATTAATGAGGTGGCTGTGGTTGCATTAATGAGGTAGATGGCTTTTGTTTTCTATAAAAGGGAACTTTCCCCTTGTGGCAAGATAATCAAATTTGAGTGAATTATTTTTCAGATTGCTTTGTGCACATCTATCTTCTCTTATCTAACAATTGTGTTAGTGTGGCGAGAAAATCTCAGAATTCTTATCACTCCCATTCCTTTCTCTAATCTGGGGTGTGGCGAATTCAACCCATCTTAGCTTGATTGTGGCGCCATAGGTTTATCAATTTAGTTGAGTTGGTTTCTTCTCTTTATTTTCCTTGTGGTACAGATTGTGTCCTCTTTTAGGCACATCATATTGGTATCAAAGCGGTGGTTTCGTGTGAAAAAACTCTTGTAACTTGAGAGTAAAACACTTAGAGAGAAAGATCATGTCTGGAGATAACAGTTCTGAACTTCCAATTCCAATGGGGCTTACTTTAAAGTAAGCTCAAATTTTGAAGTTGGAAAGGTCTCAAAGTCAAATGGAGAGATCTCAACAACAAATGATGGAGCGGTTGGATCGTTTGGTAGAACAAATGGAGAGGCTAAACCGTCAACCAAGGCGTGGGCAGCGAAGAAATAGAAATGAAGAGCAATCGAACCAAGAAAGCAATACAGAAGATAAAAGGTCTCCAAGGCCAAGGAGGCAGCAAAGAGAGCAAGAATTGAAGATTAAGATGAAGGTTCCTACTTTCAAGGGAAGTAGCTCTCCAGAGGAATTTTTAGAGTGGGTGCAGCGTGTAGAGAAGGTCTTTGAGTGCCATGAGTACTCGGAGGCAACCAAATGTCGTCTTGCAGCCCTTGAATTCACAGATTACGCCAATTTATGGTGGGATAATTTGAAGAACCAACGGAGGAGAGATGGTGAGGAAGAAGTCAGAAATTGGAGGCTAATGAAGAGACTTATACAAAGAAGATTTGTACCAGAATATTATAAGCAAGAGCTCTTCTTCAAATTTCAATCCTTGAGACAAGGAAGTATGTGTGTAGAAAACTATGTGAAAGAGTTTGAGATGCTAATGATTCGATGTGAACTGAATGAACCTCAAGAGCAAACAATTGCAAGGTTCATTGGTGGTTTGCATAGGGAGATTGGTGATTTGGTGGAACTACAAAATTATGTAACCTTAGAGGATGTTATTAAACTTGCAATTAAGGTGGAGAGACAAAGTAAGAGAGTTTCTAGTAAGCAAATGTCACAGCCAGCTAGAAACAAAATCGCAAATTTCTCTACAACACCATCATGGGTTGCATCTAAAGGAGAAGAAAGAAAGGTGGAGAAGAGGGAGTCTTCAAAACTTCCATCAAGTTCATCAAAAGGGAAAGAAAATAGAGCTGATTCAGAACCTCCTAAAAGGAGTAGAGATGTAAAGTGCTTCAAATGTCTTGGTCATGGGCATTACGCATCTGAATGTCCAAACTGTAGGGTAATGATCATCCAAGACACGCATGGAGAAGTGGTAAGCGAAGATGAGGCAGTCATTGAAGGAGTTATGGAAGAATGTTTTGATAAGGAAAACATGGAGTATGCTGATGAGGGAGAACTCCTTGTCATAAGGCGTGCTCTAAATTTGCAAGCTAAGCCTAGTGATGAACAAAGGGAGAACATTTTTCACACAAGGTGTACTGTTGAAAAGAAGGTTTGTGGTGTAATTATTGATGGAGGGAGCTGTACAAATGTGGCTTCTACTACTTTGGTGGAGAAGTTGAATTTAGCCACAACTGAACACCCTTATCCTTAAAAATTGCAGTGGCTAAATGAAGATGGAGTTGTGAAAGTCACTAAACAGGTTGATGTGCCATTTTCTATTGGGAAAAATTACAAAGATAAGGTACTATGTGATGTTGTTCCAATGAGTGCTAGTCATTTGCTCTTGGGAAGATCATGGCAGTATGATAGAAGAGCTTTGCATGATGGGTTTAAAAACACATATTCCTTTGAGAAAGATGGAAGGAAGATTGTGTTAGCACCATTGAGTCCTCAACAAGTGAAGACGCATCAACAAAAAGCTGAAAGGAAGGGTAATTTACTTGCCAACAAAGGAGACATTGAGAGAGCTTTATCCAGCTCTAATTTAGTTCTTTTATTGCATTTGAAGGAGATAGTACTAGAAATTGTGGGATCACTTCCACCACAAATTCAAAGGCTCTTGGAAGAATTTCATGATGTATTTCCAGAAGAATTACCAAAGGAATTACCACCAATTCGTGGTATTGAGCACCAAATTGATCTTGTACTAGGAGCTGCCTTACCAAATAGGCCAGCTTATAGAATGAATCCGGAGAAGGCAAAGGAGTTGCAACGTCAAGTAAATGAGTTACTGGAAAGAGGATATGTGCAGGAGTCCATGAGTCCTTGTTCAGTACCGGCCTTATTGGTGCCAAAGAAAGATGGGACCATGAGGATGTGTATGGATAGCAGAGCAATCAACAAGATTACAGTCAAGTATCGTTATCCCATTCCAAGGTTAGATGACATGCTTGATGAATTACATGGCTCCAAAGTGTTTTCAAAGATAGACTTGAAGAGTGGTTATCACCAAATTCGTATGAAGGAAGGAGATGAATGGAAGACAGCCTTTAAGACAAAACATGGGCTGTATGAATAGAAGGTCATGCCATTTGGATTATCCAATGCCCCAAGCACCTTTATGAGGCTAATGAACCATGTGCTTCGAAAATTTATAGGTATGTTTGTTGTCGTTTATTTTGATGACATTTTGGTTTATAGTAAAAATTCTGAGGAGCATGAAGAGCATTTGAGGCAAGTATTTGAAGTATTACGAGAACAAAAGCTATTTGGCAATTTCAAGAAGTGCCAATTCTGTCAAGACCAAGTTATTTTCCTTGGTTATGTTGTCTCTCAACATGGGGTGCACGTGGATGAGGAGAAAATAAAAGCAATCAAGAAGTGGCCAATTCCTAAAAGTATTTCTGAGGTACGAAGTTTTCATGGCCTTGCTTCTTTTTATAGACAATTTATGAAGAATTTTAGCATTATTCTTGCACTGTTAACTGCATGCATCAAAAAAATTGTGAGTTTAAATGGACCGAAGCTACACAAAAGAGTTTTGACTTAATCAAGGAGAAATTGTGTTTAGCACCTATTCTTGCTCTTCCAGATTTTTCAAAGGTATTTGTGATTGAATGTGATGCATCTGGAGTAGGGATTGGAGATGTCTTAATGTAAGATAAGTGTCCCATTGCTTATTTTAGTGAGAAGCTTGGTGGAGCAAGTCTGAATTACTCAATCTATGATAAAGAGTTCTTTGCACTAATTCGAGCTCTTGAGACATGGCAGCATTATTTATTACCAAAGGAGTTCATCATTCACACTGATCATGAGTCCCTAAAGCATTTGAAGGGGCAAGGGAAGCTGAATTGAAGACATGCCAAATGGGTGGAGTATTTGGAAGCTTTCCCCTATGTAATCAAATACAAAAAGGGAGAGACGAATGTGGTGGCTGATGCATTATCTCGGAGGTATGCTTTGATTTCTCTTTTGAACACTAAACTGTTGGGCTTTGAACTTATTAAGGAGCAATACTTGCTTGATCCTATGCTAGCTAAAATCTATTCAGCTTGTGAGAAAATGGCCATTAAAGGGTTTTATAGGCATGATGGTTATATGTTCAAATTTGGGAAACTTGTGATTCCTAATTGTTCTATTAGGGAATTGCTTGTTAGAGAATCACATGCAGGTGGGCTAACTGGACATTTTGGTGAAAAGAAGACATTTGAAATATTGAAAGAGCATTTCTATTGGCCAAATATGATGAAGGATGTGCATCGGATTGTAGAAAGATGTGTTGCTTGTAAGAAAGCGAAGAGCAATGAGGCTGCACATGGCTTGTACATGCCATTGCCTGTTCCAGATCAACCATGGATGGATCTAAGCATGGATTTTGTGCTTGGATTACCCAGAACACAAAGGGGAAAAGATTCAGTTATGGTGGTTGTTGATAGGTTCTCCAAAATGTCTCATTTTATTTCATGTCACAAAACTAATGATGCTTCTCATATTGCTGATTTATTCTTCAAGGAAGTTGTGAGATTGCATGGAATTCCAAGGAGTATTGTTTCTGATCGTGATGCCAAATTCTTGAGCTATTTTTGGAAGACATTATGGATGAAGCTTGGAACAAAGCTGCTATTTAGCACAACCTGTCATCCTCAAACTGATGGGCAAACCGAAATGGTAAATAGATCTCTTTCCACTTTGCTTAGAAGTGTTATTAGTAAAAACTTAAAGAATTGGGATGAGTACTTGCCGCATGTTGAATTTGCTTATAATCGAAGTGTTCATAGTACTACAAAGAAATCTCCATTTGAGGTTGTGTATGGATTTAATCCTAACACACCAGCAGATTTGGCACCTCTTCCAATTAATGAAAAAGTTAGCTTGGATGGCAAAAGTAAAGCTGAATTCATGAAGAAAATGCATGAAGCAGTAAAAAAGAAAATTGAGAAGAAGAATGCTGCCTATAAAAAGTCAGTAGACAAGAGGAGAAAGCATGTTCAATTTAGCCCAGGAGATCTTGTTTGGATTCACCTACGCAAAGAGAGATTTCCAAACAAAAGGAAGTCTAAACTTATGCCACGAGCTGATGGTCCTTTTCGAGTACTAGAAAAGGTAAATGACAATGCGTATAAAATTGATCTCCCAGGAGATTATGGTGTTTCAGCAACATTCAATGTAAGGGACATAACCCCTTATTTGGAAGATAACATGGATCTGGATTTGAGGGCAAATCCTTGTCAACTAGGGGAAGATGATGTGATCATGAAGGCTGTCTTTGAAGAACAAGTAGCTGAATCTATACTTGGGCCAATAACACGTTCAAGGGCCAAGAAGCATCAAATGGGATTGACTTGGGTTTCTTTACTTGTGTGCAATGATGGGCTGGGCCAAATCAGAAGCTTGGACTTTGAAGAATAAAAGAACTACAGATTTTTCTTATTTTTTTTAATTTTCGTGCATGACTTTTTAGGATATAAAATCTGATGTAATTTAATGTTTTCAGAGTTGTTGTAGTGTCATTTAGCTTTCCAAGTGGTTGTAGTTGTTGTTGTTGCATTAATGAGGTGGTTATAGGGTGGCTGTAGTGTTATAGGCTAGGCTCATTAATGAGGTGGCTGTAGGTTGACTATAGTTGTTGTAGGCTCATTAATAAGGTAGCTATAGGGAGGCTGTAGTTGTTGTAGGCTCATTAATGAGGTGGCTATAGGGAGGCTGTAGTTGTTGTAGGATCATTAATGAGGTGGCTATAGGTTGACTATAGTTGTTGTAGCCTCATTAATGAGGTGGCTATAGGTTGACTATAGTTGTTGTAGGCTCATTAATGAGGTGGCTGTAGTTGCATTAATGAGGCAGCTGGCTTTTGTTTTGTATAAAAGGGAACTTGCCCCCTTGTGGCAAGACAATTAAATTTGAGTGAATTATTTTTCAGATTGCTTTGTGCACATCTATCTTCTCTTATCTAACAATTGTGTTAGTGTGGCGAGAAAATCTCAGAATTCTTATCACTCTCATTCCTTTCTCTAATTTGGGGTGTGGCGAATTCAACCCATCTTAGCTTGATTGTGGCGCCATAGGCTTATTAATTTAGTTGAGTTGGTTTCTTCTCTTTATTTTCCTTGTGGTACAGATTGTGTCCTCTTTTAGGCACATCAATTAGAGTTGTTAGAGCTTCATTTGTATTCATCTACTCTTTAGAGAGAGTTTCTTTATATTGTTGATTTTGATCAACACATATATTATTCTGAGTTGTAATTCACAAGTACTGGTGTTGGAAGAACTTGCTTTGGGTTGAGGAGGAGCCCGGATTCATAAATTCTCCGTTGTGGTTTCGTAAATACACGAATTGAATTTGCATGGTTGTAGTGGTTTGCAAGTACCCGAATTAAACTTGCAATTATAGTAGAAATACTCAAGTGGTCTCTTGAGGACTGGATGTAGTCTTGGGATTAGCCGAACTAGTATAAATCTCCGAGTTTGCTTTCTCCATTCCTACTCTATTTACATTTGAAGTTAATTAATTAATGCTTTGCATTTATATTTGATTTTTACTTCAAGCATTAATTAATTTGTATAGATTTATATTTGCTCTTTAATTCCTTGCAATATAAAATTATTCATCTTGATAACACTTTGATTTTCTGAATTAAATTATTATCATTAGCATTGTCTAATTTCATAAAATCATTTTAACTTCCAATTAAATTTTGTGAAAATTTTTATAAAAGCCAATTAACCCC
Organism: Biancaea sappan; assembly: GCA_037074585.1. Lineage (NCBI taxonomy): Eukaryota > Viridiplantae > Streptophyta > Magnoliopsida > Fabales > Fabaceae > Biancaea > Biancaea sappan. The sequence goes on from CM073495.1 coordinate 4,297,287, forward strand.
CCTCTTGGGATCCAACCATTTCTTTCAATTGGTATCAGAGCTTGGGCTCTTGTTTAAATACTTAACCATCTAAGAGTTAACATGGTTGGGTTTAGTGATTGGTTTATGTTTGAAAATTGTTCTTTCAAAAAACCTCCAGTTTTTAATGTTAATCATTTTCAATATTGGAAGTATGAAATAAAAAAGTTTTTAATTTCAGTAGATCATAAACTTTGGGATATTGTTAAAAATGGTTCTTGTATTCCTTCCAAGGATGAACAAGGGAAAATCATTCTAAAACCCAAGAGTGAATGGAATGATGCTAAAAGAAATTTAGTGCAACTCAATGCTAAATAAAAAATGATTATTTTTTGTGCATTGAGTCAAGATGAATTTTTTCAATGTCTCCAAATGTGCAACTACTAAGGAAATGTGGGAAACTTTAGAAGTTGCATATGAGGAAGATCTCATTGCAATGGAATTAAAGTCTAGAAATCTCATTAATGAACTTGATATCGCTCAAATGAAAAATTGTGAAACCATTAATGAGATACATCTTGTGCTTAATCAATTGCAAGCTCTTGGTGTTGAACTTACAGGAAAATCTCAAATCACCAAGGTGACAGGAGAAGTAGAAAAAGGAGAAGAAGAGAAACCACAACCATAACTAGAATCATCAAAGAAAGCTTACATATCTTCCATTTGGGGAAATATCAATTCTGATGAAGAGGACACAAATGAAGAAGCCAACATCTGTCTTGTGGCTAGAGATAAAGATGAGGTAAATTCATTTGACTACTTTTTTTGATGAATTACAAGATGCCTTTGATGATTTACATGAATAATCTCTAAAACTTGCAAAGAAACTAAGTATTTCAAAACAGAAAAAAATCTTCTCTTGAAAATGAGTTGGAAAGATTGAAAAATGAATTTTCTATTTCCAAGGAAGAAAGTTTCGGTTTTGAAAATCAAAATAGAACTTTGCGAGAAGAGAATTTGATTTTAAAGGAAAATATCTCTACCAACAAAAAATGCTTTTGCAACAAGTGTGATTCTTTGAAAAAGGAAAATGATAATCTTAAAAACACACTTGCAAAGTTTTCTCAAGGTAGAGAAATTTTAAATACCTCAATTTTGAAACAAAAAAGAAGGTTTAACAAAGCTGGTCTTGTTTCTAAAAAGAAATCAAACCAGAAGCATTTTAAAAATTTCTTTGTTTCTGTAAAGATATCCAATAGTCCAATTTGCACTTGTTTTTATTGTGAACTGAAAGGACACAAATCTTACTCCTTCTTTTATAAGAAAAATCTTGTTCATGGAGCAAAAATGAAATGGGTTAAAAAAAGGAACTCATGACTCAAGTGGACCCAAAGAAATTTGGGTACCAAAAATAAAAGATTGATTGTGCATATTCACCTCAAAGCAAGGAGCGAAAATAACATTGCAATTAATGGCTACATTCTTGAACTTCACTCTCTTGCATCAAAAGGAGGCATCTGACATGTAAACATATTAGCTGGAAATAACCGTAAGAATTTTAACTGATATGTTTATTGCATTTAATGCTTATATCTACTCTCTAGCATGCCTTACATCCATCTTTGATATTCATGCATGCTATGTCTAAAAACAATTCTTAGGTATGTGGCCTATTGATTCAAGTTTTGTTTTGAGCTCAAATCTTTCTATAAATATAGCTCAAAACTTCTTTATTCACCGCATCACAAAAACTTGCTTCCATTACATGCATATTTCTCTTGCTTTCACAACAATAAGATTACTTCTGCTTGAAATGTTTATCCTTATTGTAATCTTATGAAATTATTTTCAATAAAATCAATTTTTTTGCAAAATTGCATTTTATGGAAGTATGGCATATGTTGAACTTAATATATTATTTTCCCAATTGCTTGAGATTTATTTGAACATTACTCACTTGAGCATTAGAGTGCTCCTCAAGCTTGTTTTGCAGGTATAATATCCTCAATTGTATCATCTCAAATCACTCACCTCATTTTATCTCGAGCATATCAAAAAATAAGTTTCTGTATGGAATCAGTCGACCATCCTAAGCACATCGGTTGACTGACGGCTCAATGAATACAATTTTTAAATCCATGAATGAATCAGTCGACTGACATAATTGAATCGGTTAACTAATTGCTCTCTGCTCAAATATTTGTACAAGTGTAGAAGTCATCAGTCAACTAATCACTGACAATCAGTCGACTAATGACTCACTGATCAAAATTTCTATTAAGAGTAGAAGCAATCAGTCAACTAAGAAAAAACGATCAGTCGATTGATGATTGTCTGCCAAATTTTCCTTTAAACTGCAGAAATCATCAGTCGACTAATCACTAAGAATTGGTCGACTGATACATTACTCTATGGACTGAGCGCCAGGCGCTGGTGCCAGCGTCAAGCATTGAGATGGACGCCCAGTGCTGGTCCATTGCTGAATGATGTATTTTTTTAAAAAGGAACCCGAGAGCCATCAGTCGACTAATGACCCATCGACAGTCGACTAATCGATGACAACAACAAAAATTCCCAAATCAGCATCGATCAGTCGACTGATCGCCCCCCAATAGTCGACTGATAGGTCACTTATGAGAGGTTCATGGATGATTTTACAAGAGATTGTCTAGAGGATTTTGCAAATAATCAATCAAAGGAAATCATTAAAAGTTACAAGAAGAGAAGATCAAAAGAAGAGCAATGAGCAAAATAAGAAAATCAAAATCTTGAGGATGAACTTCAAGAAGCAACAAGAGTTCACCAAAATTGATAAGTATCTCTATCCTTTACCATTTTATTATTTAATTGAGTGATACTCCCTGATCTTAATTGACTATATTGGCAAGTTCTTTTGCTGACATACTTTCATAGCAATGATATATTATTTTCTGAAATCCTACTTAATTATTTGATCATATCATTGCATATGAAGATATGTTAAATGCTTAAATTGTCTTTATACCATTCATCATGGCTTGAGCATTATACATGTCATATCTTTTCAAAGCTATGGTTTATGGACCATTGGTTATGGATTATAGTTTATATCGAATTATATCTTATTAATCCATATCACCTCATTTTACCACTACATACTTTGGTTATAATATGTCTTATCTTGAGTAAGTATGTAACTTGCTTTTGCTTTGAAATGATGATATATGTATATCTATGTCAGAAAATTCTTTCTATATTTAAAATGGATATATATATATATATATATATATTTTTAAAATATATTATGCCTCTTCTAAGCTGATATGATATATCCTGAATATAAAATGTTTTACATATGATAACAGATATATATATATATATATTCTTCTATTGTGTTGTATTTGTGTCATTATTTAAAGAAGAATTATTTCAAAGGTTTTGGAAAAGGATTTGAAATTGCTTTATATGTTAAAGCAAAAAGTGTTTTGATAAGAAAAGAATTTAAGGATTCTTATTTCAAAATCACCTACTATGTACCAAAATGTTTTTATACATAAGCAGAAAATTATTTTCAAAGTTTTGAAAAGGAAAAGAGTACCCTTATTTCAAAGAAAGATAATGACATTAAAGAGAATGCCAATCTATCTCAAGAAGAAGAAAAGCCTTAAGAAGAAAAGTTGCATCATGAGAAGGAGCCATCAAGTAACAATGATAATCTTCCAAATGATTTGAGGTATGCCAAAAGTCATCCTAAGAAACTCATCATTGAATATGCATCTCAATGGGTACTCACTCAAAATCTTCTTCTGCCAATGGATTATGTCTTATATTGGTTATATCTTTTGCTAATCCAAGAAAATTGTTGTGCTATTATATACTCCAATTTTAAAATGGTATATCCTATATGAGTATATAATTTGCATTTGTTGTGATATATATCCTGTTATAATATCTTTTGTTATTATCCTTAAAAGGATATATATGTTGCTTCTATTGTGCTGCATCTTTTTCTACATCTTATGCTTTGTGAAGCAAAATTTGTTTTTCAAAATAAAAGGATTTGGAAATTCTTTTTGCCAAAGTTTTTCAGATAATCTTTTCATAGAATCTTTCTTTTAAAAGATTTTGTTTCAAAAATTGCTTTATCATATTGAAGCAAAAATCATTTTGAAAAGAAATGATTTAAGAAATCCTCATTTCAAAAGATTTTCAGCTCCTATGCTTTTTATGACATTAATCTTTAAAGAAGAATAATTTCTCTACAAATTTTTGCATTCCATGGAGGCATAGCATTCTTATTGATATAATATATTGTCTCTGTTGCTTGATAATTATGAACTAACCCCCGTCAAGGACCCAAATTATTTGGGTACCTAAGAATAAGAGTCACACTGTTTTGTGAGGAAAAGAATTCTCAATCTTGAGGATGAAGGACTCAACAATGAAGATGGTGATTCTAATCAAGCATGCATACTCAGACATTGTTGATGAATAAGCCTAAAGATAAGAATGACTTGTTCAAAAGGATAGTCAAACTATACAAGCTTGAAACCTTCATCAAGGATCAAATAGTCAAGGGTTGCAAAATAAATTGTCTATACGCCAAGATAATTCTTGGATAAATAAGCTCTTGCAAAAGAAAGGTAAGAACGATCAGTCGATTGGATAAAAGAGTTTTGAGAGGTATGATTACTCATCTCAAAATGGATATTATATTGAATATGCTTGACTGATCTTCTTTAAATTAATGTCCTTTGCACTTTGGCCTTAATGATTTATATTGCTTCTGTTGTGATGATATATATTATATATATCCTGGTTGTAATGTTTTACATCTTGAATGGGTATATAAATTGCTTCCGTTGTGCTGAAATCTATCTTATCCTTTATGAAGAAAATTTGTTTTGAAAAAGGATTTTAAAAATGCTTCCACTATACTAATATATTTTATCATATGAAGCAACATTTTCTTTTTGAAAAAGAAAAAGTTTTAAAGATCTCTTTTGTTGTTGATGACAAAAGGGTTGAAAAATATTGATGTTTGATGTATGGATTATGAGATATATCCTTGATTATATCTTGTTACACTAATCCATATATATGTTGCTTCCTTGGATGAAATGTTTTTTTTTTTAAATTCCTTTTGAAGCAAAATGTTTTAGAAAAGGATCATGAAATTTTTGAATTGCTTCCACTGTGCTAAAATTACTTTGCCTTATTGAAGCAAAATCTATTTTTGAAAAGAAAAGGATTTGAATATCCTCACTTTAAATTACTTCTGGTATATGCTGAAATGTTTTTATTGTTTTCAAAAGTCTTGAAAAAGATATGAATATCCCTTCTTTCAAAATATTATATTGCAGAAATTTCCAAAAGGTTTTATATCAAACTTCTGCAATTATAATGTTAAAAAAATTGAATTTCCCTTATGCTTATTCAAAACCAATTTCAAAGGAAAAGGGATGTGAAATTCAGGGGGAGCTTTGTCTCTATTGAATATATATATAAATGTTCTTGAAAAAGAATACATTTTGAAAATTGGATATTTATTATTCTTTTCAAATTATGCAAGGTTTAATGGGGAGCCTAAAACTTTTTCAAGTTTTATCTTTTGGCTCATTTCATTTGACATGAGAAATTTTTCTGAAAATTGTTTTTACATGTCTAAGAAAATAATGATAAGTATTGATGTATCTTAACCCCATGCTATATTGACATCTTCTGACATTTTGGCTTCAAGAAGGTATGTGCCTTAACCTCTATATATTGAGTTCCTTATTCCTTTTTGTTGATGTCAAATAAGGGGAGAAGAAATGGCAAGAAAAATATGTATCTGTACTTATTACATAGTATTCATTTTCTTATAATACATATTTTTCTTTGGTAATTTGTCATCATCAAAAAAGGGCAGATTGTTGACCTAAGGCTTTATGTCATAAGTTTTGATGTTGACAAATGTATTTAAAATGTAGCATTGATATATATAAAAGTTAATTATCATATATATGCTACAAGTATTTAAGCATGACTGTGTTATTTAATGTGCAATGTCTTATACATTAATCATGCTATTTATCATGAATTGAATTAATTATTTGGTTTGCAAGTAAGATATATTTTATAGGTTGGTTCAAAACAAGAAGAGTGAGCATTGGATTGAAGAACAAGGAAAAGCAACATCATGCCTCACTCAAGGAAAGCAACAAGCAAGGATAAAGCTCTAAATAATGAAGAACTAGAAGATTTGAAGTCTTGGAAGCTTGGATGCATCAAGATAGCCTATATGTTTACATTAGGTATATTTTATATAGGCTAGTATACTTGTACAACTCAATGATTTAGATTTGCATACATTGGCTCAAGCATTTTGAACAAAAAGATAGTGAGATATGAAGTTTTACAAAAGTTACTTTTTGACCTTTGGTCATTCTTTATATCATATCTCATAAATGAAAAATTGATTTTTCAAGTATCTTAATCTTATTTGATAGTAGACTCAAAGAGCTTTCCAACGGTATATTATTCATTTAAAATGGAGTCCAAATGAGAAAGATATGACCATTTAAACTAAACTCTGAAAAACTGTAAGTTGACTTTATCCTGACCTTCAGTCAGTATTTTGATCATATCTTTTAAATGAAAAATAATTTTTGAGTGAAACTTATCTAATTTGAAACTAGACTACAAAAGCTTTCCAATAATATATTATTTATTTAAAACGGAGTTCAAATGAGAGAGTTATGAATTTTTAAAGTGAGCTTACAAGTTTCAAGTTAACAGAATTTTTGACAGAGAGCAATCAATCGACTGATAGACCATGATCAGTCGATTGATATCCCAGAAACACTCTCTAACGGTCATATTTTTGTGTCTAACTGATATATTGAGCTATCAGTAGACTGATAGTCTTACGACAGTCGACTGATTACACCTGGATTGCATTTTTAAGTGTAGTAACGGCTATAAACGGCTATATTTCAATGGAGCCTATATATATGACCTTAGATACACATTTTTATGTTAGAACTCAGTACTACAATGATATATTAACATGTTCTATCATCTTTGAGAGAAATCCAAATATTCTTGAGCCAATCTTGCATATTCTCTATCATTAGAGTTATTAGAGCTTCATTTGTATTCATCTACTTTTTAGAGAGAGTTTCTTTATATTGTTGATTTTGGTCAACACATATATTATTCTGAGTTGTGGTTCGCAAGTACTGGTGTTGGAAGAACTTGCTTTGGGTTGAGGAGGAGCCCGGATTCATAAATTCTCCTTTGTGGTTTCGTAAATACCCGAATTGAATTTGCATGGTTGCAGTGGTTTGCAAGTACCCGAATTAAACTTGCAATTATAGTGGAAATACTCAAGTGGTCTCCTGAGAACTGGATGTAGGCTTGGATTAGCCAAACTAGTATAAATCTTCGAGTTTGCTTTCTCCATCCCTACTCTATTTACATTTGAAGTTAATTAATTAATGCTTTGCATTTATATTTGATTTTTACTTCAAGCATTAATTAATTTGTGCAGATTTATATTTGCTCTTTAATTCCTTGCACTATAAAATTATTCATCTTGATAACACTTTGATTTTCTAAATTAAATTATTATCTTTAGCATTATCCAATTTCAGAAAATCATTTTAACTTCCAATTAAGTTTTGTGAAAATTTTTATAAAATCCAATTCACCCCCCTCTTGGGATCCAACCATTTCTTTCACATTTCACCTAGATTTCCCTAATGCAGCTTCATCATTAATCATGATGACCTGGGTGTTTTGATCTGTCATGCCCAGGCTCTCGCATAAACATGTTCTCATTTGGGCATTATATAACGCAGTCCCTAAAGTTTCATACATAACATGGTCCCACTTGGGTGCTATGTATCATCATCCCTATAATCGTACATTAAAATATAATATCTTGAGGGAATCATCCAATGATAACATGCCACAACAATTAACATAAGCATCACATGATTCATACTAATAGCATGTCTGTATCTCACACTATGTCAAGCATGGCTCACTTGGAAGTTGATTACAAAAGGAAATCTTGCCTTTGCCGTCGCTGCCTTGAGCCCGTCAAGGGAATATCATCAGGTGGCCTACCATAACATACCATAACATAATCAAACTCACATCCTAGTGTTCAATCCTTATAAATATATCTTTAACTTAACAATCCCCACATCTAGGGTTCCTATATATGGATAACCATACCCTTGTCTAGAACTAAAACCCTGGTTTTATGTTTTCATGGCATCTTAACTGCTTAAATTGTACATGGAGCTTAGGGCTTACCTGAGGGAGCAAAGATCAAGAGAAAAAGGTGCAAAGAAACTTGCACCAATCCAAGCTTCACAAACAACCTTTATAATACAAAAATCCAATTGGTTGGTAGTGAAGAGACATTTGAAAAAACAAGAATGAGAAGAACTCTTTCACCCATGGTTCAAAACAATCAGATGGTAGGATTCCAATGAAAAAATGACCAACCTCCTCCTCATTTAAACCAACCACTTTTGTACAAGGCAGAGAAGAGAACTTTTTTTTTCAGAGCAAATGAAAGCTAGAGGGCATCTATGATGGAGAAGAAGTAATTGGGAGCCGGAAGTAATGCAGAGGTTTTAGCAATGGTTTTTACCGTTGCTAAAACTTTCAGCAACAATTTGAATTGTTGCAGAAAATTGTTGCTGAAAGTTTTAGTAACGGTAAAAACCGTTGCTGAAAGTTTTAGTACCGGTAAAAATCGTTGCTAAAAAGTATTGCACTTTGCAATAAAGCAAAAGATCGGCTTAAACCGTTGCTAAAACTTTCAGCAACAATTTGAATTGTTGCAGAAAATTGTTGCTAAAAGTTTTAGTAACGGTAAAAACCGTTGCTAAAAAGTATTGCACTCTGCAATAAAGCAAAAGATCGGCTTCCACAGAATTCGGGTTTTGAAATCTTGCATAGGTTAAAAGACCATCTTGTGATCATGAAGCTTGAAGCGTGTCAAAATAAGGGTAAAATATCTTTTGCTCTTTAAAAAAAATCCATCAGCATGTTTTCTAGTCTCAACAATTGACTGGCTGGCTCTACTACTCAACTGGCTTGCTTATGAAGGCATAACTCTCTTTAACCAAGACCAATTAGTCGAATAGTTCGAGCTACCAGTTGATAAGTTCTTCTCTAGAACCTCATGGAGGTCTAATTGAGACCAACTAATCAACTTTTAAGGCCTAGTGGTTAATTGGTTGCTTGCCAACATAGGAAAAGAAAAAAAGGAAAAAACGCTCTTCCAAGACCTTAAATTTTACCAAACTTGAATTGTTTCAAGCTAGCATATGGGCCATCACAATACCAAAATTTTTAAAATAAAATTTGAAATTAGCCACAAATTTTGACACCAATATTTCTGTTGCAGGTTTTAATTCATGATAAAAATGGAAAATAAATTGAATTAATGAATCAGACAAATTTTCCCATTAAAAATAATACTGTTTTAGATCAAATACAATCATAGACAAATTTTGCCGCCAAAAAATTTTGTCTCAGGTTTTAATAGCAAATGATAAATACAAAGGTATATTTTCGAAAAGGTATTCGGCAATAAATAAATCCAACTAAAAAATTTCAAGAGGAAAAATTTGAGAATAAAAAACGGAGATGGTCTTTGACACAAAAATTTCTGTCCCTAATAACAAAAGGCAACAAAATATGAATAATAAATAAATTCTCCTTTTGCAGCAGATATTGAGATGGATTGTTCTAAGCTGGAAAATTTTTTGTCTCCAATTCCATCTTAGAAATTTCCCTTTTTAAAATATTTTTTCTCCTTTTTTTAGATGAACTTGAGATAGATTTGCAGCAAAAAAAATTGTCTCAGATTACAATTTTTTTTTGTAGTGAATAAAATTTTTATCTAAGTTTCAAAAAAAATTTAATTATCTTAATTTAGTTTCTAAAATATCAATAATCTTAATTTAGTCTTTAAAAAATTGTATTCGTCTCAGATATATATGTCCCTTCACTTATCAAAATAACTTTTAGTAATAAAAAATTTAAGATTTAACAATGATAAATTTAGTGATTTAACAATGAAAATGATTACATGTTGAGTTCTCAATTTAGTGTCATTTTGAAACTAAATACCCTCTCTTTTGATCTCTTTCTTGTTGTCTTGTAATTCTTAACTCATGTTTTGAGTAGTTAAGATTAATTTTAGTTTTCTTTGATCTTTCAATAAATGGAGTGATTTTATGATTCTTTTATGCGATTTAATGAGTTTATTTGTTATTTTTGGTGTAGATTGAGTTGGTAAAAAATTTATGTTAGATGATGAAATGATAGAGCTGAAATTCTGAAAATGCTGAAGTGATTGCTGTCTCCCACATCTATAGTGGTAGAATCTACCGCTATAGCGGTGGATTGCTGAAAAAAGGATTTTGGAGCCTTCTTCTCTGCCAGCCACCGCTATAGCGGTGGAACCTGGAAAAACACATTTTTAAGCTTTCTTCTCTGCCTCCCACCGCTATAGAGGTGGGAATTCATCGCTATAGCAGTGGTTCACGATCCTGCACTGATTTAAATGCGTCAGAACAGATTTTTTAGGGTATTCTGAGTGAGAGACAAGGGAGAGGCGCCAATTTCTGCTAGAGGAGAAGGAGGAATCCATTCCCGAAGTCGATCAAGCCCGAATTTTGTCAACCCAACCTTAGATTCATAGAGTTTGCTCATTCTTTTACTGTTTTCTGTAGTTTTAGAGCAATGAGTGGCTAATTTTCTGTTCTAGGGTTACTATGAACCCAATTTCAAATTATGATTTGTATTTCTCTTGAAACTTGTGATTCTTTTCAATTAATACATACCTATCATTCATATTTACCGTACCTATTATGAAATTGGCTACTTTATGACTTGTTTGTTGCTTTTGTCGAACTTGGGAGAAGGAGATGTTGGTAGAACACTAAATGATTAGGGTGAGTGATAGAACTTAGGGGTTTTACTTGTTAATTAATAAGAATATTAATTAACCTCGTTTAATCAAATTAGGTTAACATTAATTCGACTTAAACTCACATCAGGGATTGTTTAGAGTTTAGTAGCTTAATTTAGATTCGGGAGAATTACTTTAAGCTATTAGAAAACCTAAGATTAATGTGTGTAATTAATTTGAATCACAAGTGTTAGGAAGAATTAGCAATTCCTAGAAGGAAAGAGGGGAATTAGTAACTCTAAGCCTTTTATTTGATTTATTTCCCTTCGATTCTATTGCAATTTGCTTTTACCTTCAATTAGAGCTTTCTTAAATCAAAAATTGATTTTCCTAAATAATACGTTTAAACTTCTGGAGTATTTAGCACGTTAGTCCCTGTGGAGACAATACTCATATTTCATCACTTTATTACTTGTGCGACTAGTTCACTTGCCAGAATATTCAACAAGTTTTTGTCAGAATGAGACAATCTTTTAGATAATAAATTGAGAGTTGAGACTCCTAATCTTCTAAAAATGAAATTGATACAATTTTGGACCAAATAATCAATTTTCTCCAAAGTAAACATATACCTCAATTGTCATTGACACAAATCTCCTACCGAAGAAAAAGGTCATCTTTTGCGGATTTTGTCATGGGCTTTTACTAGCTTCTTCCATCCTTCAAAAAGGGAAAACAAACGAAATTAAAATTCAAGACAACTCAAATCTAAGAAAATTTGCTGAAGAATTTTACCCAGATATATATATATATATTTCACATTGAGCCCTTTTGGTACAAAGAAATAGGAAAAGCGAGTGTGAGAGGGAAAGGAAATCAATATAAATTTCTTGCTTGGTTTGCATTAGTGGATTAGAAGAATAATTCCCTAGGGAAAGCTTGTTACCTTCCACTCCTAGACACGAGCGTGGCTTCTCTGCTAGGCCAGATCCGGGAACCCCAGACACTAAAGATGATTTCTTCCATGTTACTAAGAAATTAGAACCCATCTCCTAGAGCCCTCAACGTCTTAGATAACATCTCACCCAGTCTCACTAAAGGGCATCGCCTTCACCGTTTAGTGTTTTCACTATTCTCACTATTCTGTCAAGTCATTCCCTTTCTTCTCCTCACCAAACTGTAAAGTCAGCGGCGGTGTTGACGGCGTAATTCCTCCTCTCCTTCTTCTTCTTCCTCTCCTCCTCCTGCTCCTTCTCCTCCTGCAAAGACAATGATCATATGAACTTAAAATTAAAAGCTAAAGGCTAATGATGTGTCAACAGCATCTGAAAGCCAAACTCAAATTTAAAAAAAAAAAAACAGTTGCTAAATTAAAATAGACAAGGAAGCATAACCACCCAATATCAGAAATTAATAACTAAGATATGCGAAATGACTCAAATTTCAGCGTTCAAATATTGCAGTAATCACTGTGCCGAGAGTATTCCTTGGAACATAGGAAGGGGACACTTAACATTTAAGTCAAAATAAATTTGTCATGTGCCTAAAGTTGTTTTTGTTTTGAAAATTACATTGACATTAGTTAATTTAAATTCTACAATAAAATAAAGAAAAAAATTTATAGTCTTGAATTTAAATATGCCTAATATTGAAAATCCTCAAAAGAGCATGTTAAATCATGAAAATGTAATTAGGTGTCATTTCATCGTAAATAGTGTTATGAGAGAGTGTGTGGGGTGTGCATGATTTGTTGCAAAGTAGTAACAACGAATTAATTATAATCAGAATAACAATATATAAAATATAATACGTTGAAGCGATTCAATTTTTTTTTATCTTTTTATCTTTTTAAATTTCTTGATTGTAAAACATATCGAAAACGTAATTGAAGAAACACAATTAGTTTTTATATGTATATACCTTGATTTTCGTTCAAGTATTTTATGGTGGCATTCAGGTCCCCTTGCCAGCAATTTTCAAAAAACATAATATAAACTGTCTTCAACCTTGGCGTCTTTAGAGACCCCGTAACAAATATCTTCATCTTTGGAATGTCCTTCACCCTAACCATATGTAACCGGGAGAATTCAAATTCAACTTCTTGTTCACAGAAACTCGTGAGATTGGGCAGATGTTTAAGTATAATGCACTCCAATTTCTGAAACACTTTTTTACTGTTTCCTCCTCCACCCTGAAGAACTTGTACCAGATTTTCACATTCATATAATTTTAGCTGTTTCAGAGCGTTAAGGTTTTCAGCCACTGCAATGGTGAATAATTTTTGGATGCTCTTGCAACGGATGATTTCAAGTGATGTCAAATTTATAAACACTGGAATTTTAGGTTCCTGTTCCCATAGTTGCATGCTGGGTAGGTCACTCAGTACCAATTCATCTAATGTCCCCAGCAATTCCATTTCAGACTTGGAGTTCTCATAATTTTCAGAAGACACTCCTAATGCATTCGAACTCTGCACGTTAATTTTCTTAAGCTTTCGCCAAGGCCACCTATATGGGATGATGTTCGACACTGCACTGCTTTCGCCCACGAATGTCTTCTTCAATTTACGACTTGAGCTTGAAGAGAGAACTTTGTTCCATATATTTTGACAACTATTCACATTTATAAGATGCAATTCCTTCAGTTTTCCTAGAGACTCCTGCAGCAGATCGATAATTATCATAGAATTAGTAATTGGCACAACATAACCTACACAAGATCTCTTATACTTTGTTTGATGTGTTTTTCTATGTACATATATACACATACGCAGGAAATTAAATATATAATCAACACAATTAATTACCATATTCATGAAGGAATTGTCTGATGTAGCAGAAACATTCGGTGAGGACCCCGGTTTAAATGTTTGGAGCACAGGACAGTCTGCTATTCTCACTTTTACCAGTGGTGGAAATTCAAATATCCCCAAGTAGAAGCTTGAAAGCACCGGCAGTTTTTCAAGCATGATAGCTTCCAAATGAGAGATAATCTTAGCATCCATTATTTGTTCTCCTGTGTCCATGAAAATTTCTTCTAAATTCCTACACTCAGAAATCTTTATTTCTTTTAGCTTTTTGGAGGGACATAACTGCAGGCGTCGAAGAGAGTCACAGCTTTTTACTTGTATCATCTCCAGGTTTTGAGCGACCGAGACAGAATTATTCCCAAATGGTTGAAACACATTAGTCAATGAACTGCAATTGCTCACAACGAGTTTCGTCAAATTTTCCAACCTCAGCAACATACGAGAGGCACAGGGGAAGATATATTCCACATTGCTTAAGGTATCCACTTCTAGCTCTTGTAGCTCACGGAATGATTCGTTAGAAAAGCAACCCTGCCATATCTCATAAGTTTTGAGGCCTACAAGCTTCAAAGACTCCAATTTAAGGTACGCATCCTGCAGAAAAGTGCTTTGAAACTGATTAAAATATTCTCAAATTTGCACTCATTCAATATTTGAACTAGGTCCCAATAACTAAAAATGTTTGTTACAGAGCCACATAGACATATATAATGTTCGAAGAAACCCAAGAATTTTGTTATATTTTCAATTCCACATGTATCCACCTCATTTAAAATGTAATGAACTAATTACAAAAACATTCCCTCCCTGCCATTGGTTAAAATTAACTTCAACTTATAGTTTTCCTTTTCATTCTTTTTTTTTTCCATTCTTCCTTTTTTTTAAAAAAAAAATCTGTCTAATGATGGCAGCATCACATGGACTACACATATTTGGTATTTCATACCAGTTTATGTAGATACGTTACAATTATTTATGTGCATGCTTGCTTTTGTCAGTTTTCTAAAGGACTCAATTAATAGATTCACTGATTGTGACATGACCAAATGAATCCAAGAAAAAATCCAATTAGGTAGGTCCACGGACAACATACCTCAATCTTATTCTTCATTGGATCAGATGTATCTGGTTCCTGAGCACATAAAAATCCAGTAGTGAATGCATTCATCTTAGGACAGTGCTCTATGGTCAATCTTAGCAGGTTCGGAAATCTAGAATTCAAGTTTTGCAAGTTGAACTTGATGAAATTTCGAAGGTTCAGAAGATGAAGATTATTCAAGTTAGGAAACGATCTTCCCTGATTTTCTTTCACCTCTCCTCCGTTGATAGTGACCACTTCTTTTATCATCTCACACGAATCAATGTATAATTCCTTTAGTTTCACAAGGTCTTCTGCTACAGAAATGGAAACTAGATTCCTTAGCGAGCCACATTTGCTGATTTCCAAAGTAACTAGGCTTTGAAGGTCTACAATTCCACTTGGATCCTTGTTCCATAAGCAATTCAAGTTTGGTAGATCTGACAATCTCATTGTATTTAAATTGGAGAATCGCCCGTTTCCTTCAGGATCAAAGCCTCCAAGGTCAAAAACTTGTTCCAGCTGTTCACATTTTTCCACTGTTAGCTGTTTAAGCTTCTTTGAATTGCTAAGCAAAATGGACAAAAGTTGGTTTAACTCTTTGTCACACTTTCTGGCCTCTAGCGTCTCCAGTTCGGTGAAAGATGAAAACAAATGCTTCATAGTTATATATTTGTTCAACTGGTGTGAGCCTTCGATTGTGAGATTTATATGCGACTTATCCTGCAAAATGATGCCACTTTTAGCAAATTATATTTGCTGGCTGAGCAGAATTAGCAGATTTCAGGGTGTGTAAGTTATATTATTTGACAAGAAAAAAAAAAGTCGATATAAGAGTTCATGTTGGATTTACTAAGTACAAAAAATGTTATATTAAAAATACAAAATAATATTTATAAGTCAAATATAAAATGTGGGGTAATTAAGTTTGGGATATATTTCAAGTTGATGTACTTTTGAAGTTAAAAAAGAACGATTATATTATCATATTAAATATCAAAATTGGAGGCATCTTACGAGTTGGCGAAACCTAATGATTGTAAAACTAATATATTGCACATACTGTCAATATCGAATAAGCATACATAACTGCATTAGTTTGATCACATTAGTCATGCTAAACTATGATATCCTTGAATAATTGGATTAATGTTTCAATTTTTTATGAATGGAAAAGAAGGGAGAAATACAGGTGACAGCACTTACATCATATTTGAAGAGGTAAGTAGCGTTGATCCCAGGGTCTTCATTTTCCCATGGATTGCAGTCAATCACCTTCACTGGCTTCAAGAGAGTTCTGTCCACCACTCCCAAAGCAGACTCTTCAATATTAGGACACTTAGCCACTCTTAATTTTTCCAACGAGAGCCATTTAACGATATAATTATTGTGGCAGAATTTAGTAAATCCAGACATCTTTTCAAGAATTAGAGTGGCCACTCGAGGGAATTCAACAGTATCTGCAATTGCTGTTGCTTCTGACTCTCCTATCACAGTACGTATATTGCACGAAATTATCTCAAGCACTTTGAGAGAAGAAAGACTCTGTGCTACTGATGATGAAAACAGATATTCCGAACTGCTACTTCTGTTCAGTTGCAGAGATATCAGATGCCTAAAGTTAATCAGGTCATCATTCAACATTTTTTTCACTTGAGTACGGACATCAAGATTTACGTATACCTCTTTAGAGTTTCTCACTGAAGTAGCCAGTGATTGTGCAAAACTAAAAGTCAACTTCGGACAGTAATCAATGATTACTTGGTTCAGGTGAAGAGTGATAAGATGAGGAGCTCCTGAATAAATACTCGCAAGCTTAGGCAAATTGCTGAGCTTAAGGGAGTGCAAGAAGGGTAACACCTTTTTTTCTGACACAGTCGTTACCGTACCTTCTTCGCATAAGAAAACTTGTTCTAGTATCGAACAGTCACTTATATCAATATATTGGAGTAGCTTGAGATTTTCGAGGACGTAATGAGGAAGAAGATACCTCAGCCGATTACATTTACGTACTGTTAGTTTATTCAACATTTTGAAACTCGGTATTCTCCTTTGCAGACATTTCTCGCCTATTAAGCTTTCAAAATAAGGCAGATTTTGCAAGCGAAGTTGACGTAAATTAGGGAGTACGTCACCATCATCTTCATCTATGTCAAGGATTTGGGAAAGATAGCAACTATCAATTTCTAATGTTTCCAACTTGCGCAATGGTACCGTTTCGGTTGCGCCCGAGTCAACCAAATGTGTTATCAAGGGTATTTTGATCAATTTCAAATGCTTTAAACCAGACAGATCATTCTGCGACAACCGAGATTTCGTGTTATGATAATTTCATATGAAAAGTCACATCCCAAGCACGTCAAATATATGTTTTAGTATTTATTTAATATAAAAAAAATAGTAACAATCCACACTGAATTAGCCAAATAATACTATATAAAAAATTTATTATGATGCCAGTGCTCCCTTGGGATTTAATTTGTACACGAAGCTACAAGATTAATTATTTAACTACCAAACTTAAATGTTAGTTATAATTAAGGCTCATTTGTAAAGACAAAGAAATAAAAATAACTAACTCAATAATCCAATCAACGACTTATGAACTTAAATTAAATTAGTATGTGTCCCTCAACATTATCTCTCAGCTACTCTTCCTAGTCGCATCGTTTGGAGTGCGGCTCCTTGAGGTGCGAACTAGCCATCAGATCATGTTTAATTGCACTGTTCTCCTCTTGCCACGTGTTCCTCTAGAAATTGCCATGCGTGTCCCTGTTTCTGCATCACGGAACTTGTCATGCCGGAGAAGCGAACCAGATGTTCCAATGAAGGACCGTTCGATGACGCAAAAACAAGGACACACATGGCAAGAAAAGAACAGTACGATTAAATATAACCTCACGGCTGAAGCGCGAACTATAGAGTAACGTTCGCGCCCTAGAGGAGCCGCATGCCATCGTTTGTGACAACAAAAAATCCTTGACATACTTACTATGAGTAAACCCTTCAACATTTTTATAGCTGCTCTAAATTTCTTAAAATAAGATAAGGTTGGAACTTAAGGTGGACGATATCTAAAAGGAATGGACATAATATAACCCTTTCAATTTTGTTTATTTACCAAATAAGTTAATTTTTTGCATAATATAATACAATATTACTCATAATACGATACTAAAGGTAATTAAATTAATGAAAAGCTTTATATGAAACTATAATTATACTATTAACAATAAAAAGTACAGCTAAATAATTTTATTTTTGAAAGGAATACATATTACACAAAAATTTAACTTTAATAAAAATAGATAAATTAAAAGATCGAATCCAGTATAAATTTTATTGTTTGGCCAAATTGTTAGAAAGAAAGAAATATATAGTTTAATCTTATATTTATAACATATGGGAAAGCGATACACTGCAATCAAATTTTGTACTGGATGGTAATAACTAATAGGCTACACTACACTACACCACACGAATGCAGCCTTTTATACGCAGTATATGTGAAGATTTTATAACCTCGTATCGACATAAGTCTACCGTACATTTTTAAAATTTATATTTGTTTTAATTTAATTTTTTTAAAAATTAAGTATTTCAATTTAATCATTAAAAATTATATTTAATTTAATTTGTAAAAATTTTGAAATTCAAGACTAATAATTACAAAAATTTGACCAAAAAAAAACTAAATTCAGATAATTATAATTTAAAAAAAAAACTAAATTAAAATGTTTAATTTATAAGCCGGGCCAAATTGAAGGACAATAATTTTTGAAAGACTAGATAAATAATTTACTCTTATTCTTATAATAAATTCGAGTGTTGAATTAATATCTTGTTCTTCAAGTATCGAAGCAAAGTATAAGAAATTAATACCTTGTGAAGAAGGGGCCTCCGCTGGCGCAGGCAATGACGCCAAGGTTCTGCATATGAGAAAAAGATGACAAGCAGATACAGATTCTGCAGTGTCAAGGACTGTAAACAACTTAAACTTACAGTTTGTTGGTTGTTAATAACTATCGCCTCCATTTTCCCACATGCAGCTATCTCCAGTTCTCTGAGATGGGGAAGGAATGCATTATCTCTGCCGCGTGAGTCGTGTTCACTTGCTGTTAGTATTTTGAAGACGAACCTCAATGAAGGACAATATTTTATTCTCACAACCACTAAGTTCCACCAATATGAAAAATGAGCCCATCTAAAGGATTCCAGTTCTGCATTATGTTGGATATAGAGATGCTTCAACCATTGTTCGTTTGAAAATACCAGCTTCAACCCCTTGGATTTCTTTAACGATAACACGTCACAAGTCTTCAACAGCGATGGGAGCCACCCCTTGGAATCATTGTCGTGATTCCATTTCAATACCTTACAGTTTCTGTGCTCTTCATCCTCGCTGGAACATTGGAAATCTTGGCCTATCACAATATGATACGTACGCCATCTACGCCAGGGCAGGGCTTCTTGGATCATGTCATCATTAGGAATATGGATTTCCAAGGCATGCAGGCTTGTCAAACTGGTTAACTCGCCAAGGCTGGGTGTATCACTTCTATCATTGTCTCCGACCCTCCAGTCTGTAAAGCTGTTTTTCATAAGTAAATATTCTAGTTTGGTCAAGTTTGATAACAGCTTTGCTGGAATCACCTTCAAATTTGAACAATTGCTCAAATCCAACATACACAGACTAGTTAATTTTCCAATTTTTTGGGGCAACTGCTCTATGTTGGTATGTGAAAGACTAAGAACTCTCAGACTCTGTAGTTCTCCAATCTCAGAAATATCTCCCAACACACAATAATCCAAACACAGAGTTTCTATGTTTTTTAGGCCAAGCAGATACGATGGTAATGACAGCAGCCGCAATTTAAACAAAGCGAAGACTTTGGGTTCTGCTTTATCCATCCCCATGAAAAACTGTCCGCAATCTTTAAAGCACCATTTTCATCATATACATGTAAAAGCTCAAGTTTAGGAAATAGCAAACCTTGAGGAAGTTCAAGCACATCGTTGCCGACCTGCAGAGAAACGTATCGAACCTGTGCCAATATATCATTCTCTGGCCATTCTATTGCCCCCCCATCTTTTCTGACAATGAACCAATCAGGATCACTGGATGCAACCACCGTGGCCGCGTCACAACAGATCTTACTCAACCTTTTAGGGTAAGGAGTTTTTCCCCTCAGCAACATGCAACTATTCTCCAGGAAATGCATCATCAGATATGAACAATAAATTGAGTTCTCTAAATCCCCACGTCCTAATAATCCCGAATATAAGCCATACTTGGAAAGGTCCTCATAGGAAATTTGTTCCCCAGTAATGCTACAGAGCAATAACAGAAACTTGGTTGTTTTAATTTCCCAACAATAACTCCGTTTTATGGGGTAAAGTATGCCACGGTCGAACTCAGCAATAGACCTCCTTAATTTCTGCAAAGCAAGCTCCCATTCAGATAATGGTCGACCCCTTAATTTCTGTGCCATTACCTTGATTGTCTGAGGCAGACCCTCACAGGTCTCAACTATCTCCCCAACTAAGTCAGTAGATTCCGCATCTTCAATTCGTCCAACAATCTGGTTGAACAAAACGAACGCTTCTTCCTTTGGTAAGGCCATCACAGAGATGATTTCATCCACATTTTGTGGTTCTTTTATTTGGCTTGAAGTGAAAATTACCTTACATGCCGAGCGACAATTACGACCTAAAAGTCCAATGCTTAACAAATCAGATTTGTGCCAGACATCATCTAAAATAATAAGGACCTTTTTCGCATTGCGCTTCTTCAGCCTTTCATGAATTGCTTTTGCCCTTGTTGCTTCACTCTCCTGGGGATCAAGGCTGAAATCAAAGGCTCTTGCGATTTGATCTTGAATTCTGCTCACATCTGGTTCTTCACATACTTCTGACCACACTATCTCATCAAATAACCCCTCCTCAGCGGCAAATGTCGCAACTTCTTTAACGATCGTGGTTTTCCCCACGCCCGTCGTTCCATGCACCTCAATCCAATTTATATCTTCATCTTTTAGAGACAGCATAATGTCGCAGAAAATATTTATTCTTGACTCCAATCCCAACCTTATATTAGGAAATCTGGAGACATACTCGGCCTCCTCTAAGATTCTTACAAAATTTTCCTCCATCGTCCTCCGTGGTCCTTTTTTTTTTTTTTTAACACCAGAACTCGAATTAAAGAGTACTGAAAATCTTGCTAATCAACACCAGAGCCCGAATTAAACATAGGAAGGAACAAAATGAAAAGAAGGAAATTAAGGTAAGAGAAAAGGAGCTAGAAGGAAATCACTAATTACTGGCCGTGGATAACAAAGCAAAAACGGAAGCTTAAAACAGGGAACAAACTGAGAGATATTACAAACCAAAGAGTACTGAAAAGCTTGGAAATAAACACGAAAAGTAGAAGGAAAAGCAGAAGTAAAGAGAGGAAGGAACGAAAGGAAAGGAAAAGTATTAAGGCAAAAGAGAAAGAGAAGGAGAAGGTAGAAACTAATGGAAGCGGAAGACGGAGCAAAAGTAGAGGACGAAGACAGGGAACAAACAGAGATATTACAAATCGAAGAGTACAGCTTGGTAATTAACACGAGAAGGAGAAGGATAGGCAGAATTAAAGAAAGGATAGAACAAAAGGAAAGGAAAAGTATTAAGGCAAAAGAGAAACAGAATGAAGAAGCTAAATGGAACAAAATGTTGGGAAAATTGGGGTATTTGAAAGAATAAATAATACCCTCAAGCCCACGATAATTCCCAAACCAAAAAGATAAAATAACACCAAGATTTTAGTATGGAAAACCCTCTAAATGAGATAAAAATCACGGGACCCGTAGGCCACTTAAACTTCCACTATAATAATAATGGGATTATAAACTTCACCCTCAGGTGGATCTCTCACTCACAAAAAAATACAACAACGGTATTTCTTCAATTTGTGAAAATACCCTCACAAATTGGCTCACTATTTTTTTTCTTAGAAAAACTCTCTTTCTAAGGCTCTATCTATTTTTCTCTCACTTTCCTTTGTGAGGATTTAGAATGATTTGAGGAATGATTTCTGAAGGAGGTAAATGACCCTATTTATAGAGTCATTCCTCACCAACCCCTTCAGATTTCTTCTGCGCAGCCTGCACCAACTCCTTCAGATTGCGTCTGCGCCTAACTCCAGCAGCCCCTCCAATTTCAAGAAAGACTGTGCCTAACGTTTTTGTCCTTTTTTGACTTTGGGGTAAATTACAAAATTTGGTTACAACTTTTATTAAATTGCAACTTGACCCCTCTTTTTTTTAATATTAGTGGCGGGTCCCATTTAGAAGGGACCCCACCTTACAAATCTCCCCCTCCCGACTTAAGTGGGGAGTGATACCAAGCCTGCAACTTCTTTACAGACTTCCAACTTCTCTCTTGGTAGAGTCTTCGTCATCATATCGGCCCCATTATTGTTGGTGTGGATTTTCTCAACTTTCAGCAACTTGCTTTCTAACACATCACGGATCCAATGATATCTCACATCAATGTGTTTCGACCTGGAATGGAAAGTTGGATTCTTGCTGAGATGTATTGCGCTTTGACTGTCGCAATAAAGAATATAGTTTTCTTGGTTTTGGCCTAATTCTTGTAAGAACTTCTTCATCCACATGATTTCCTTACAACCTTCGGTGATTGCAATGTATTCTGCTTCTGTAGTGCTGAAGGCAACACACTTTTGTAATTGTGAGTGCCACGAGACAGCTCCCCCTGCAAATGTTATCAGGTACCCAGATATAGACTTCCTGGTATCCACATCTCCAGCCATGTCTGAATCTGTATATCCTTCTAATACAGCTTTTCCATTACCAAAGCATAAACAATGACTGGAAGTACCTCTGAGATACCTGAGTATCCATTTGACTACTGCCCAATGTTCCTTTCCAGGATTCACCAGGAACTTGCTCACAACGCCAAAAGCATGAGCAATATCGGGTCTAGTACATACCATAGCGTACATTAAACTGCCAACAGCCGATGCATAAGGCACTTTGCTCATTTCTAATTTATCTTCCTTGTTTGAAGGATACTGGCTCACTTTTAGCTTAAAGTGATTGGCAAGTGGAGAACTAACAACTTTTGCGTTATCCATGTTGAATCTTTCAAGAACTTTTTCCACATACTGTTCTTGAGATAGCCAAATCTTGTGATTTTTCCTGTCACGGGTAATCCTCATGCCAAGAATCTGCTTTGCCGGTCCTAGGTCCTTCATTGCAAAGGACTTGCTCAACTCTTTCTTCAACATGTTAATCTTGTAAATGTTTTGACCTACAATTAACATGTCATCAACATAGAGAAAAAGAATGATAAAGTCATCATCAGAGAATTTCTTGATGAAGACGCAGTGATCAGCTGTTGTTCAATTGTACTCATTTTTCTCCATAAATGAGTCAAACTTTTTGTACCACTGCCTTAGTGCCTGTTTCAGACCATACAAACTCTTCTTTAATCTGCACACCAACTTTTCTTTCCCTTTGACTTGGAAACCTTCGGGCTGTTGCATGTAGATTTCCTCGTCAAGATCACCATGTAGGAAGGCGGTTTTTACATCAAGTTGTTCAACTTCTAGGTTGAGGCTAGCTGCCACACCAAGAACAACTCGGATCGAAGACATCTTTACCACCGGTGAAAATATTTCATCAAAGTCAACGCCCTTCTTTTGACCGAATCCTTTCACAACCAGTCTTGCTTTATAACGTGGTTGTGAGCTGCCTTCTTGACTTTTGATTTTGTACACCCACTTGTTCTTGAGAGCTTTCCTGCCCTGTGGTAATTTCACCAGGTCAAATGTGTGGTTCTCATGTAAGGATTTCATTTCTTCTTGCATGGCTTTTAACCACTCATCTTTGTGCCCATCAATAATAGCTTCATCATAGCTCTCTGGTTCTCCCCCGTCAGTGAGCATCACATACTCATTAGGAGAATACCTACAACGTGGTTTTCTCTCTCTGGTGCTTCTCCTTAACGGTGCTTATTGTTGGACCTGCTCTGGAACTGGCTTTAGTTGTGAACTGCTAGTTGGTGGATCAACATCATCAGTATCTGGTGTAGCTCCCCCGTCATTACAATTTGATGCGGGAGAGACTGGTTCTAGATTAACTGGCATTTCATCTGACTGTGGTTTCTCGTGTTTCTCAAGATCTTCGATCATCTGATCTTCAAGAAACACCACGTCCCTGCTTCTAATGATCTTTCTGCTAACAAGATCCCAGAGTCTATAGCCGAATTCTTCATGGGCATATCCCACGAAGATACATTGCTTCGACTTTCCTTCCAACTTGGACCTTTCATCTTTTGGGATATGAATAAATGCTCTACATCTAAATACCCTTAAGTGTTTGTAAAAAACATCTTTCCCCGTCCAGACTCTTTTTGGAATGTCATAATTCAATGGAACTGATGGAGAAAGGTTGATTAAATCAACTGCTGTCTTCATTGCCTCCCCCCAAAAGGAGTTTGGCAGTTTTGCATTTGAGAGCATACATCTGACTCTTTCACAGATGGTTCTATTCATCCTTTCAGCGACACCATTGTGTTGAGGTGTCTTTGGTACTGATTTTTCCAGCCTGATGCCGAAACTTCTACAGTACTCCTCAAATGGTCCACGATACTCACCGCCATTATCTGCACGTACACACTTCAAACGTCTGCCAGTTTCTCTTTCAACTTTTACATAAAACTGCTTGAAAACTTCTTGCACTTCATCTTTAGTTTTCAAGGCAAATGCCCATACCTTTCTTGAGTGGTCATCAATAAAAGTCACAAAATAAAGTGCACCTCCATGTGACTTATTACTCATTGAACAGACATATGTGTGTATCAAATCTATAATATTTGCTTTTCTAGAGGGTGGAGAACTACGAAATACAACTCTGTGTTGTTTTCCCATAATAAAATCAACACAAGTACGCAAAGGTGTACCTTTTAATTCTGGCAAGAGCTCCTTCTTGGAAAGAATTCTGAGACCCTTCTCACTCATGTGACCGAGCCGCTTATGCCATAGCTCGGTGGGAATTTCTTTCCTAGCAGTGTTTACATCTCCTTGACATAACTTTGCTTCCATAATGTAGAGAGATGAATCTTTCTTGCCTTTGGCTACTATCAAGTTGCCTTTGGTGAGCTTCCATTTTCCTTCACCAAAATAGTTGCTGTAGCCACCATCATCAAGTACTCCGGTGGAGATTAAATTAAGGCGAATATCAGGAACATGCCTCACATCTTTCAAGAGTAACCTGAATCCAAGATTAGTTTCCAAATAAATGTTGCCGATGCCAATAATTTTGGATGCATCATCATTTCCCATCCTCACTCGTCCGAAATCACCTTGGGTGTAGGTTGAAAAGAATTCTCGTCTTGAGGTAACATGGTAGGAAGCGCCTGAGTCAACTGCCCATGTAATATCTTGATATGCCAAATTGACATAGTCAGCATCTCGAACAATAACAACATCTTCGGTGACACTTGCAGTGTCATTTGTTCGGTTCTCTGCTTCCTGATTCCTGGATTGCTGTAACTTCCGGCATTCTCTAATGAAATGTCCGGGCTTCCCGCAGTGGTGACACTTCTTGTCATGTCTCAATCTAGACTTTGACCGTCCTCTTTGCTGGTTTCTTTTCTGAGAATCTCTACCCTTATTTCTTCCGCATCTTTCTTGCTTGTCCTGTTTCTCTGTGACAAGCACTTCGAACTCAGGATTATATCCTTCGTATTTTCGTCGAGATTCTTCATTCAACATTCTGTCTTTTACCATATCCATGGTAAGCTTGCCTTCAGGGGCTGAGTTACTAACCGACACAACTAAAGTGTCCCAACTTTTTGGTAGAGAACTTAGCATCAGCAATGCTTGTAGCTCATCATCGACAGTCATATTCATCGAGTTCAGTTGATCTACTGTAATACCCATTAATTTCGGAATATAATTCGCTTAAGAGTATTTTAGAATTCTACAACGTTACTTTAGTTATTTATTTTGGTCATTTTTAATTTTCATATTTAATTGTTCTCTTTGAATATTATTTATGAAAATTGAGTTAAATGACTGGACTAAATATTTGCACCATGTGGGATATATTCTAAGAATGGTGAAATTCATGGAAAAGTGATTTCAGAATGGTCAATTAGTCTATTTATTGTAAATTGACCGGATGGGTTTGGATGTTGGGTTATGGATACCCATGGGTTATTGAATAACCCATTAGAAATATTTAATATAAAGTTTCAATAGTACCCCCCTTATTTTTTTGTCACGATCGAAGCAGCTGAAGTGAATAGTAAATTCACTCTCTCATTTCTTCACCCTCTTGTCAAATTCTTTCCTTGATCTTTAGAATTTCGATTATCTGTTCGGTTCAAAAGCTTTGTAAGGATTAAAGGTAAGCTTTAATCTCATTATTTTCCTTAAATTTCAGTTTATGTAGAAGATCAGAGGAGGTTTTGTTTTTGAAGATTTTGATGATAATTCATGAATCTCAGTAGTTTTAGAAGTTATATTTGAGTTATAATCGGTTAAAAGAGTTGAAATTCTGGTTTTGAAACAAGAAAGGAAAGGATGAATTTTTGATAGATTTTTCTGCAATAATTCGAGTTACTGTAGCGACCAGAGATTTCGGAAAAATTCGAGTTACTGTAGCAGTACTGTAGTGTCAGCAGTCAACGGTACTGTAGCAGCCAACGTATTGTAGCGAACCGGCACTGTAGCGAACCGTTACTATAGCAAACCGTTACTGTAGCAAACCGTACTGTAGCAAACAGTTACTGTAGCAATCAGAAAATTTTGCGTATTTTCGTGATTTTGTTTCCTTTCTTATGTTTCCTTGTAATATATTTTACTAGGAAATTTTCCTACACAAATTCTAGTGTGGAACAAGGTAAACTTGGACAAACATCAAGGTGAGTGAATAACCTTGCTCAGCCAATTTGATATTACTAGTCAAAGTACAATATAAGTCTCATTTACAATATTATTTGGATAATAAGCAATTAATTTTTCATATGTGAGTATATGATGATCAGTAGAAATAAGAGTATGTAGAAATTATTTATTTCATGACAATTGTACTATGTGATGAATTCTCACTATCTTATTAATGAGTAAAGATCTACGGGATCTAATACACGAGTGTGAAAGGGTTAAAGTCCCATACTACTCGGTGTATGTCTAAGAAATCTTATACACGAGTTTGAAAGGGTTAAAGTCTCATACTTCTCGGTGTATACCTATGAGATCTTATTCACGAGTTTGAAAGGGTTAGAGTCCCATACTACTCGGTGTATATCTATGAAATCTTATTCATGAGTTTGAAAGGGTTAGAGTCCCATACTACTCGATGTATAAGACAATTAATTATATGAGTAAATGTGGTATTTGTACTTTTGATATTTTATATAGTACAGTTATTTACTTACTGAGTTTTTAAATAAACTCACACTCCCTATGATTATTTTTTTCAGATACAGAAAACAAAGAACAAGAGTATCCGTTTGAAGATTAGAAGCCCCTTGGCATTATTCTCTATTTCTGTCTGGTGGGATACCAGTACTTATTAATGTGGATACTAGAAACGCTCTGTACTTTCTATAGGTCTCCTAGGCTTGTGATGAGATAGAAATATCAGACTATGTATGTCTATATTTGCTTATCAGATGAATATAATTCTGTAGTGTGAAATGAATGATTAAGGTTGAATGTAAAACCTTACAGAATATATGTAAACAACGTATGTTTGAGAATTTTATCAAATGAGTAGTATCTTTTCACATGCTCAATTTTTGGGATGTGACAATTTGGTATCAGAGGAAAGGTTTTATAGGTCCCCTATAGAGTACAGAGCAAAGTGATCTTTGTGGGCCCTTCCCTATTGTCATGAGCCGCGGTATGACCATAGGATTAAGTTCCATAAAAGACCTTGTAGAGTATAACGTCATTTTATAGATAACTTCTCAGTGGGGCTAGTAAGTGATATTTTGTTTATGTCTGAAAATTGTTTATTATGTGTGTAGATCTGTGACAGTACAATGTCAGAAGGATCTTCTAATAATAACGAGCATATGGGTCCAAGGAGGGCCATAAATCCACCAGTACATGTGCAAAATGATCCTAACCGTGGTGATAGTTTACATGCTCAAAGTACTGAGGGCGCAACTAGTGAGCAAGCAAGGAGAGTCGAACTTGATGCTCACATTGGTAATGTAACTATTGCACATGTGATTAATTTGATGAATGAACGATTTGACCGATTTGAGGCTGAAATGAGAGGTCGAGCTGCACAAGTTAACCTGCCAGTGGATCCTCCTATTGTTGAAGCTGAAATTGTACCACCAGCTCAGTTAGCTGGAGGAGATAACGTAAGGGAGGTAAGAATGTATGAATTCCAGAAAATGAGGCCTCCTACTTTTTCAGGGGAAGATCCCAAAGAGGACCCACAATGTTTCCTTGAAGATTGTGAAGCAATCTGTGATGCTATAGGGTGTTCTCCTACTCAAAAGGTAGAATTCACTTCTTTTCAGTTAAAGGGTAGGGCTGGTAAATAGTGGAGGAACTGGAAGAAAGCTAGAATTCAAGGCGCACCGCCAGTTATGTGGACAGAATTTTACAGATTGGTTATGGATGAATTTCTTCCGGCAAGTGAACGATCATCTAGGGCCAGGGATTTTCTGTATCTGCGGCAGGGAAACATGACTGTTGATGAATATTCAGCTCAGTTTGTTAAATTATCTAAATATGCCCCTGAAATCATTCCTTCTGAAAGGAAGAAAATAGAAAAGTTTGTGGAAGGGCTTTATGATGCCTTATATGATCAAGTGGGTTTTAATATGAACGATTACTCTTCGTACTCAGAAGCTGTTGATGTGGCCCGAAGAATGGAAAAGAGATCAAAGAATAAAGAAGAATATCGTCAAAAGAAGAAAGCTAGATATAGGAGATCTTTTGATCAAGGGGAAGACTCAGGGACTTTGAAACCCTTTACTGCATCACAAAATGCTCCAGCCACTCCTACTAAGTCATCTTATTCTACAGCCAGTGTGGCTAAGCCTCGTTCAGAGAGCAGGGGTGGTTTTAGCTCTTCTAGTAGAGGAGGTACTCAAGGTAGAAGGGAAAAACCTCAATGTCCTGAGTGTGGAAAGTTTCACTTCGGAGAATGTAGGTTAAACACTGTTGGTACAGGTTGTTTTAACTGTGGACAAAAAGGACATTTTATAAGGGAGTGCCCTCAGCTCATGACAAGACCAGGTCAAGGGTCTACTTTGCCACCTCGACCACAATCTTCTACTCAAACACCAACCCCTTCAATAGGGGGTAGTATGGGAA
This sequence comes from Biancaea sappan, assembly GCA_037074585.1. Classification (NCBI taxonomy): domain Eukaryota; kingdom Viridiplantae; phylum Streptophyta; class Magnoliopsida; order Fabales; family Fabaceae; genus Biancaea; species Biancaea sappan. Next base: position 4,326,388 of record CM073495.1, read on the forward strand.
GAGGTTCTGAAAGAGGCCAAGGTGACCGTGGAAAACAAGCTGCTGGCAGAGGAAATGCAAGAGTATATGCTCTAACCCGACAGGATGCTCAAACATCCAATGCTGTAGTTACAGGTATATTATCTGTTAATACTTTTGCTGCACGTATTTTGTTTGACCCCGGTTCTACACACTCATATGTGTCACCCCTATTTGCCAAGAGATTTGCATTTGATTCGATTACTCTTAAAGAACCATTCTTGGTTTCCACACCGATGAGAGAGACTTTGATGGTTAAAACATGTTATCGTTCTTGTAAAATAATTGTTGGGGGCACGGAAACTGAGATAGATCTTATGATTCTCAATATGTTAGATTTTGATGTGATTTTAGGGATGGACTGGCTATCTTCTTGTCATGCTACTATAAATTGTCGTGACAAAGTTATTTCCTTTAATATGCCGGGGAGGAGTAATTTTGTGTTTCAAGGGGATCAAAGTGATGTACCTTGCAACATGATATCTATGTTAAGTGCCCGACGTATGTTGCGAAAGGGATGTCAGGGATTTCTAGCTTTTATCAAAGATTTAGAAAAGAAAGAACAGAAGTTAGAAGACATACATGTGGTTAATGAATTCCCAGATGTGTTCCCAGAAGATTTACCTGGATTACCGCCAGAAAGAGATATTCAGTTCAGTATTGATTTGGTCCCAGACACAAGACCAATTTCTATTCCACCTTATCGTATGGCTCCTGTTGATCTAAAAGAACTCAAAGAACAATTGGAAGATTTGTTGAACAAAGGGTTCATTCGCCCAAGTTTTTCACCTTGGGGTGCTCCTGTTCTTTTTTTGAAAAAGAAAGATGGTTCTATGAGATTATGTATAGATTATCGTCAGCTAAATAAAGTCACAGTGAAGAATAAATGTCAAGGAAACTCACCCACATTGTCAACCCACATTGTCAAGGAAATACATTCATTTTTTCAACCTCCCCACATGCACCTACCTCTGTTTTTCAACATCCACCTACCTTCCAGATCCAGAAGTCCACATTGTCTGCACCTTCCAAGCTTCAATCTTCAACCTCTGCCAGCTACGTCCATGTGCCATTGTTCCCCTAGAATTAGTATAAATAGGTTAAGAGTTCATTGTAATAAATCAGAATCAAGTAATTAAAGCTTTGCTTTTGAAACTTTGAAGTTTCATTTCGTCCATGTCACCTCGGCCACGTGTCCAAGCTGATTCGGTTGCCACGTCATTAGCCACGTCATCCACTTCAAGCAATCAGAGTTTGCCACGTGTTGAAACTGCCACGTGTCACAGCTGATTCAGTTGCCACGTCATCAGCCACGTCATCAGTCCACCAATCAAAGCTTGCCACGTGTCAAAACGGTCACAAATTATCAGTTGCCACGTGTAAAGTTGTGCCACGTCACCCTCAAATTCCAGATTTTCATATTGACCCCGGAAGTTTTGCGAAAACTCATTTTTACCCCCAAAACGTTCTGAAATTACAAATTGACCCCAGAACTTTCCAAAATTCAACTTTTGCCCCTGATTTTTCTGAAATTTCATTTTTGCCCCAGATATTTCTGAAAATTCCACTTTTGCCCCAGATCTTTCTGAATCCACATTTTTTACCCCAGAACTTTCTGAAATTCTGATTTTGCCCCAGAACTTTCCGAAATTTCATTTTTACCCCAAAACTTCCTGATATTACACTTTTACCCTCACAACTTTCTAAAATTTTATTTTTGCCCACAGTCATTTTCAAAATTACACTTTCCTCAAATTTGCCCCAAATCCCTACGTCATCGAAAATTTAGCTTAATCTTCTTCTTCAAAAAAAAAAAAGGAGAGAGAAAATGCCTCCCAGACGCAGATCCGTTCAAGAACTTGAATTAGAAGAATTGAGGCAACAAATTCAACAGTTGCAGGAAATGGTGAATGGCCAACGAATTCAATTGGAGGAACGGAAGGAGCATCAAAGTGATGATTCAGACAATAGTACCTCGTCATCCACCAGTAACCGTCGACAACGCAGACCAGTCAACCGTACTGACGATATCAGAGTGGAAATTCCAGAGTTTGAAGGAAAACTCCAACCAGATGAATTTGTCGATTGGCTACAAACTGTTGAACGAATATTCGAGTATAAAGAGGTACCCGAGGAGAAGAAGGTGAAAATCATTGCTGTCAAGTTAAAGAAACACGCTTCCATATGGTGGGAAAATTTAAAGAAGAAGCGCGAGAGAGAAGGAAAAAGCAAAATACGGACATGGGAAAAGATGCGTAAGGAACTAACTCGTAAGTTTTTACCTCCGCAATTTTTTCAAGATAATTTTATTCAACTACAGAATCTTCGTCAAAAGAACCTGTCTGTGGAAGAATACACCAGAGAATTTGAACAGCTGATGATGAAGTGTGACATTCAAGAAAAGGATGAGCAATCAATCGCTCGCTACCTTGGAGGATTAAACGTAGATATCGCCCACGTGGTCCAACTTCAACAATATTGGACTTTGGACGATGTTATTCGTTTATCTCTTCGAATTGAGAAACAGCTTCCCAAGAAGCCTTCATATCAATCTTCTTCCTCTTTTCCTTATAGGAACTCTGCAAATAACCGCAAACCTCAGATCCAACAAGCAAGTACTTCAAACAGCAATCCACCAAAGCCCAACAGAGAGGGTAATTCTAAAGTTGTCAAGTGTTTCAGGTGCCAAGGATTTGGACACATTGCTTCTAATTGTCCAAACCGCAAGATTATCACCATTATTGAAGGAGTAATCCATGAAGCTTCTGAAGAAGATGAAGGACCAGTATTTGATGATGGCCCAGTGTTTGATGAAGAACCAGTGCACATTGAAGAGGTCACCCCTGCTGATCAAGGAGAATCACTGGTAATTAGACGAAGCTTGCATACTGCAACAGCCAAAGAAGAACCATGGCTGAGGCACAACATTTTCCACACCCGTTGCACTGCGCAAGGCAAGGTTTGTGATGTTATTATTGACAGTGGGAGTTGTGAGAACGTCGTGTCAAATTATATGGTGGAAAAGTTGAAATTGCCCATACAAGATCATCCGCATCCGTATAAGTTACAATGGCTCAATAAAGGCAACGAGGTAAGGGTCTCTAAACGTTGTCTTGTAAATTTTTCCATAGGTCAGAAATACCATGACAACACATGGTGCGATGTGATACCTATGGATGCGTGCCATCTTCTACTGGGGAGACCATGGCAATATAATCGTCGTGCAATATACAACGGCTATGCTAACACCTACTCTTTCGTCAAAGATGGAGTAAAAGTCAAGTTGACACCATTGCCACCAAGTGAACTGAACAAAGACAAGAAGGAAACAAAGCCCCTTGTGACTTTAGTTACAAAAACACAGTTCAAGATGACGGCAAAAGAAGCTCAGACCACAAATTTTGTCCTTTTGTTTGAAGCAAATAAAGAAACAACTCTTCCTTTGGAGATAGAAGAAATGCTTGCTGAATTTCTGGATGTTGTACCAGAAGAAATCCCTCAAGGATTACCACCAATGCGTGATATCCAGCATGCCATTGACTTTATTCCTGGAGCTGTCATTCCAAATAAGCCAGCATATAGGATGAGTCCTAAGGAACATAACGAAATTCAACGCCAAGTTGAAGAATTGCTGAAGAAAGGATTAATTCAAGAAAGTGTTAGCCCTTGTGCTGTACCTGTCCTTCTAGTGCCAAAGAAAGATGGAAGTTGGAGGATGTGCGTTGATAGTCGAGCTGTCAACAAAATCACTATCAAGTATCGATTCCCGATACCAAGGCTCGATGACCTGTTTGATCAACTACATGGAGCCACCATCTTCTCCAAAATTGATCTTCGCAGTGGCTACCATCAAATCAGAATCCGTCCAGGAGATGAATGGAAAACTGCTTTCAAAACCAGAGACGGTCTGTATGAATATACTGTGATGCCTTTTGGGTTATCCAATGCTCCCAGTACATTCATGCGTCTGATGAATCAGGTACTTCGCCCCTTCATTGGCAAGTTTGTAGTCGTGTACTTTGACGATATTTTGATCTATAGTAAGGGAAAAGAAGAGCATCTAGAGCATATACGACAAGTGCTACAGACTTTACGAGAACAGAAACTCTATGCCAATCTCAAGAAATGTTCTTTTCTAACCAAGGAAGTAAATTTCCTGGGTTACATTATCACCGCTGAGGGTATTCGAGTAGATCCGAGTAAAGTCGAAGCCATCAACAGCTGGCCTATTCCAAGCTCCATCCATGATGTGAGGAGTTTCCATGGATTAGCTTCATTCTATAGAAGATTCATCAAAAATTTTAGCTCTATTGCTGCTCCACTCACAGACTGTACTAAAGGAGACAAATTTCAATGGACCGAACAAGCTCAGAAAAGTTTTGAAGAACTAAAGAGATGTTTAACTGAAGCACCAGTGCTAGTACTTCCAAACTTTGACCAAGTATTTGAAGTTAGCTGTGATGCTTCAAATACCGGTATTGGAGCTGTTTTGAGTCAAGAAGGGCACCCTATAGCCTTTTTCAGTGAAAAACTCAACAACGGTAAACTCAAGTATTCGACTTATGACAAGGAATTCTATGCCGTTGTTCGTGCCCTGCATTACTGGAGCCACTATTTGTTGAATAAAGAATTTATTCTTTATTCTGATCATGAAGCCCTCAAACATTTGAACTCTCAGCAAAAGATCAACCGACGACATGCTGCTTGGAGTGAGTTCTTGCAACCATACCCATTCCTACTCAAGCACAAGGCAGGAGTCCAAAATATTGTGGCAGATGCCCTCAGCAGGCGCTATGCTTTACTCTCAACCCTTCAAACAAAGATTGTCGGCTTTGAGGTTGTCAAGGAGTTATACCAAGATGACCCAGATTTTGGTAAAATTTGGGGTAATACTACAATGCAGTCCTTCCAAGACTACTACAGGCATGAAGGATTCTTATTCAAAAGAAAGACATTATGCATCCCTCAATGCTCATTACGAGAAGCAATTATCTGGGAGACCCATAATGGAGGTCTAGCAGGTCACTTTGGACGAGACAAAACTGTAGCCCTAATCAAAGAGAATTTCTATTGGCCAAGACTGGAGAAAGATGCTACTAAACACATTCAAAGATGCAAGATTTGTCACTTGGCCAAGAGCAAAAGTCAAAATACAGGGTTATATTTGCCGCTTCCAATTCCAGAAGCACCTTGGGAAGACGTCAGTATGGATTTTATCCTTGGATTGCCAAGAACTCAACGTCAAAAGGATTCCATAATGGTGGTAGTAGATAGATTTTCAAAAATGGCACATTTTATTCCATGCCAGAAGACCAATGATGCTGTTCAAGTTGCAGACCTTTATTTTAAAGAAATTGTTCGTCTTCATGGTATTCCAAAATCTATCACCTCTGACCGAGACGTTAAGTTCCTAAGCCACTTTTGGCAAACCCTGTGGAAAAAGTTGGGTACCAGGCTCCAATTCAGCAGTGCTAGTCATCCTCAAACGGATGGTCAAACGGAAGCCGTCAATAGGGTTTTGGGAAACCTTCTCCGGAGTTTTGTAGGAAAGAATTTGAAACAATGGGATCTTATCCTTGCCCAAATTGAATTTGCCTATAATAACTCCTCTAATCAAGCAACTGGAAGGTGTCCGTTTGAAGTAGTTTATGGTACTCGACCGCTTAGCCCCTTGGATTTGATCCCGTCTACTGATAAACAGCATTATAGTGCCAATGCAGACCAGCGAGCTAAAGAAATTAAGAAGCTGCATGAGCAAGTTCGAGACAAGATCCAAAGGCAAAACATGAGGTATAAGACTCAACGTGACAAGCATAGGAAAGCACAAACCTTCAAAGTAGGTGACTTGGTTTGGATTCATTTGCGCAAAGAACGTTTTCCGAATCAACCCAATGCCAAATTATCACCAAGAGCTGATGGTCCGTTCAGGATTGTACAACGGATTAATAGCAATGCATACAAGGTCGAACTACCAGGAACCTATGGAGTCTCAGCTACTTTTAATGTTGCTGATTTATCTCCATACATTGATGATGACATTGAACTAGACTCGAGGACGAGTCCTGTTCAACCCAGGGAGAATGCCACAGCTGCAGAGAATTAAGTTGGTCCACAATGGCTGCTACATATTGTCAACTTTCCAGCTACTAGCCATCTGCCACCCTCCAGCTACCACCCATGTGCTAGAAGACTTTTGTTTTGTTTTTCAACTTAGCTTCTTTCCTTTGTTTTCTCTTTTCTTCTGACCCTTGTTGATCCCTGAGCCATATTTGGTATCAGAGCAAGGTTCCAGAGAGAGGGAACGCCTGAAAAGCTCCTGAGATTCACTGTCGAAGTTTTCCGGCGACGTCAAAATCGGCCACCTTCGAAAGTCCCATCTCCGGTACTCTTTTAGGAAAACTGACGTCGGAATCGTGATCGGAAGGGTCCAAAACCTTGGACTGGAGAAGATCAACGCCGCCTGACTTACCACGCGCCTTCACGCGCCACTACCGGATGTTCACGCGCCGGCCATCTGCTCCACGCGCCCCACGCGCCTGCCAGAGGTTGAAGACGACCACGTCATCAGCCACGTCATCACCACGTCATCCGCTGTAACCAATCATATATTGCCACGTGTCACCTCGGCCACGTGTCCAAGCTGATTCGGTTGCCACGTCATCACCACGTCATCCACTCCAATCAATCAGAGTTTGCCACGTGTCGGAACTGCCACGTGTCACAGCTGACTCAGTTGCCACGTCATCAGCCACGTCATCAGCCCACCAATCAAAGCTTGCCACGTGTCAAAACTGTCACCAATTATCAGTTGTCACGTGTAAAGTTGTGCCACGTCACCCTCAAATTCCAGATTTTCATATTGACCCCGGAAGTTTTGTGAAAACTCATTTTTACCCCCAAAACGTTCCGAAATTACAAATTGACCCCAGAACTTTCCAAAATTCAACTTTTGCCCCTGATTTTTCTGAAATTTCATTTTTTGCCCCAGATATTTCTGAAAATTCCACTTTTACCCCAAATCTTTTTGAAATTGCATTTTTTACCCCAGAACTTTCTGAAATTCTGATTTTGCCCCAGAACTTTCCGAAATTTCATTTTTACCCCAGACCTTTCTGATATTACACTTTTACCCTCACAACTTTCTAAAATTTTATTTTTGCCCACAGTCATTTTCAAAATTACACTTTCCTCAAATTTGCCCCAAATCCCTACGTCATCGAAAATTTAGCTTAATCTTCTTCAAGAAAAAAAAAATTACCAATCAGTCCCAAAACTTTCAAAATTGTAATCCAATCCAATTTCTCCTCAAATTTGTCCAAAATCCCTACGTCATCCAAAATTTCACTTAATCTTTTTTTAAAAAAAAAGAGAGAGAGAAAATGCCCCCCAGACGAAGATCCGTTCAAAAACTTGAATTAGAAGAGTTGAAGCAACAAATTCAACAGTTGCAAGAAACAGTGTATGCCCAGCAAGCACGACTTGAGTCCCAGAAAGAGCGTCGATGCAAAAATTTAGATAGCAGCAGTTCATCAACAATTCACAACCGCTACACCGACAATGTTAGAATGAAAATTCCTGAATTCGATGGGAATAACCAACCTGAAGAATTCAAAGACTGGCTTAAAAAGGTTGAACAGATTTTTGAGTACAAGGAGGTCCCAGAAGATCAAAAGGTAAAAATTGTTGCCACTAAACTCAAGAAGTACGCTTCTTTTTGGTGGGAAAATCTTAAGAAAAAGCGCGAACACGAAGGGAAGCGCAAGATTCGAACTTGGAAGAAAATGCGACGCAAGTTAACCCGTAAATTCTTGCCTAAACAAACAGGGTTTATGGGAGTGTCAATCGTTTCTATCCCTACTTCGTCACACATTCTAGACTTCCAAATGGATACAAGGCTAGTTGTCACTAACGCGGAGAGAGAATCCAATGAAATTCTTGAAAAGGAAGAGGAATATATACCGATAGGGTCAGTGCATGATAGTGATGTCATACCAGATGACGATAATGACATATTAACAGAGCCAGTATATGACAGCGATATCATGTCAGAAGAGCCAGTATATGACGATGATATCATGCCAGAGGAATCTGTGTACGATAGAGAAGTCAAGTTGACAGAATCAGCGTATGACAGTGATGTCATGCTAGCAGAACAAGCATATAACAGTGATGTCTTGCCAACAGAGCCAATATATGCTAGTGATGTCGCTAGTGATGTCACTCCAGCAGAGCCAATATATGATAGTGAAGTCCCACTGACAGACCATGATGAGACGCTGGTAATTCGTCAAAGCCTGCATATAGCGCTAGCAAAAGATGAAGTTTGCTGTGATGTTGTGCCTACGGATGATTGTCATCTTCTTTTGAGAAGACATTGGCAATTTCATCGTTGTGTCCAAAACGACGATCATACAAGCATATACTCTATTAAAAAAATGGAGTAAAAGAGATGTTAGTGCCAATGCCACCTGGTGAATGCAATAAGAACAAACTAGAAAGATACGATTTCACTTTTTTCCCGGTCTTTCTTGTTGTAATTCCAGAAGACAATCCACCAGGAGTGCCACCTAAGAGAAACAACGACATCCAGCAAGACTCGAGGGCGAGTCTTGTCCAACCCAGGGAGAATGTCAAGGAAACTCACCCACATTGTCAACCCACATTGTCAAGGAAATACATTCATTTTTTCAACCTCCCCACATGCACCTACCTCTGTTTTTCAACATCCACCTACCTTCCAGATCCAGAAGTCCACATTGTCTGCACCTTCCAAGCTTCAATCTTCAACCTCTGCCAGCTACGTCCATGTGCCATTGTTCCCCTAGAATTAGTATAAATAGGTTAAGGGTTCATTGTAATAAATCAGAATCAAGTAATTAAAGCTTTGCTTTTGAAACTTTGAAGTTTCATTTCTTCTTCTGCTCTGCCCCCCTTTTCCCTGAGCCAATAAGTATCCTTTACCAAGGATAGATAATTTGTTTGATCAGCTTCAAGGAGCAAAATACTTCTCAAAGATTGATCTAAGGTCTGGATATCATCAGTTACGAATTAAGAGTGATGATATACCTAAGACAGCTTTTCGTACACGGTATGGACATTATGAGTTTCTTGTGATGTCTTTTGGGTTGACAAATGCACCAGCAGCATTTATGGATTTAATGAACAGAGTGTTTAAATCCTTCCTTGATAAGTTTGTAATTGTATTTATTGATGATATTTTGGTGTATTCAAAGAGTCATAAAGAACATACTGAGCATTTGAGAATAGTGCTTCAGACCTTGAGAGAGCATCAGTTGTACGCAAAGCTCTCAAAATGTGAATTCTGGATGAGTCATGTAACATTTTTGGGACATGTTATTTCCCAAGAAGGTATTCATGTAGATCCAAGTAAAATTGAAGCAGTAAAACAATGGCCTAGACCAACAACTGTGTCAGAAGTACGTAGTTTTCTTGGCTTAGCAGGGTATTACCGTCGCTTTGTCAAAGATTTCTCTAAGACGGCTCTCCCATTAAATAAGTTAACCCGAAAGAATGTTAAATACAATTGGGATGATTCTTGTGATCAAAGTTTCACCCAATTGAAAGAGTGTTTAACTTCTGCACCAGTGTTAATCTTACCATCAGGACCAGGGGGTTACTCTGTATTCTGTGATGCCTCAAAGATAGGCTTAGGGTGTGTGTTGATGCAACATGGTAAAGTCATAGCTTATGGCTCACGTCAGCTTAAAAAGCATGAATTGAATTACCCCACTCATGATTTGGAAATGGCAGCTGTAGTGTTTGCCCTAAAGATATGGAGACATTACTTGTATGGGGAAACTTGTAAAATTTTTACAGATCACAAAAGCCTTAAGTACATTTTTGAGCAGAGAGATCTCAATCTAAGGCAACGAAGGTGGATGGAACTTCTGAAATATTACGATTGTACCATCCTTTACCATCCAGGTAAAGCAAATGTAGTGGCTGATGCTCTAAGTCGAAAGTCTATGGGAAGTTTATCTCACATTGCCACTATAAGGAGGTCTCTAATACATGAACTACAAGAATTGGAAGCTGATGGAGTATTCTTCGAGATCACTGAGTCAGGTACATTTCTGGCTCATTTAACAGTTAGATCATCCCTTGTAGAAAAAGTAAAAGCAACTTTAGAAAATGACATTGATATGGTCAAAATCAGAGATAAGGCAAGGCAAGGTCTAGCACCAAGTTTCTTGGTAGATGAAGAAGGAGTCTTATGGTTTAATGGGAGACTCTGTGTCCCCAACAATGAATCTTTGAAACATGAAATCTTAATGGAAGCTCATGGTTCGCCCTACGTTGTACATCCTGGTGCTGTGAAAATGTATCAAGACTTGAAACAAGTTTACTTGTGGGAGGGCATGAAGCGAGACGTGACTGACTTTGTAGCTCGATGTTTGACTTGTCAGCAAGTTAAAGCTGAACATCGACGACCACCTGGTTTGATGCAAAAACTAGATATTCCCGAGTGGAAGTGGGAAAGGATCACTATAGATTTTGTAGTAGGTTTACCTCGGTCAACAAAAGGAAATGACTCAATATGGGTCATAGTGGATCGACTTACTAAGTCAGCATATTTTCTTCCTGTTCATACCACTTTCAGTGTAGCAAAACTTGCTCGACTTTATGTTAAAGAAATAGTGAAACTTCATGGTGTACCAATATCCATTATATCAGACCGAGGACCTCAGTTTACTTCTCGGTTCTGGAGAGTCTTTCAAGAGGCTTTGGGTACCAAAGTGAATCTTAGCACAGCATTTCATCCTCAGACTGATAGACAGTCTGAAAGGACAATTTAGACTTTAGAGGATATGCTAAGAGCTTGTGTGATGGATTTCAGTGGAAGTTGGGAAGATCATTTATCTCTTATTGAATTTGCTTATAATAACAGTTACCAAGCCAGTATCCAGATGGCACCTTTTGAGGCTTTATATGGGAGACGGTGTCGATCTCCTATAGGTTGGTTTGAACTTGGTGAAACCAAAATATTTGGACCTGAGATGATACAAGAAGATATAAATAAAGTTAAACTGATCAGAGAGAAGTTGTTAACTGCTCAGAGTAGACAGAAGTATTATGCGGACAACCGACGACGTGACCTTGAATTTGCAATAGGTGATATGGTTTTCTTACGAATCTCACCTATGAAGGGAGTAATGAGATTCGGGAAGAAAGGCAAGCTTAGTCCGAGGTATGTTGGCCCATATAAGGTTGTAGACAGAGTGGGTAATGTGGCATATCGCCTAGACCTACCTTCCAACCTAGAGGGAGTTCATCCAATATTTCATGTGTCCATGCTACGGAAGTATCTTCCTGATCCTTCTCATGTCATTCAACCCCAAGAAGTTCATTTTGATGAAACTCTCACCTACGAAGAGGTACCAGTAGCTATCCTTGATAGAAAAGTCAAGAAATTGCGTACTAAAGAAATTCCTACTGTCAAGGTTCTTTGGAGAAATCATTCTCGCGAGGAAGCTACGTGGGAGGCAGAAGATGAAATGTGGAAAAACTATCCACATTTATTTAAAACTTGAGGTAAGATTTTAATTCAGAGGACCGAATTCTTTTAAGGGGGGTAGAATGTAATACCCGTTAATTTCGGAATATAATTCGCTTAAGAGTATTTTAGAATTCTACAACGTTACTTTAGTTATTTATTTTGGTCATTTTTAATTTTCATATTTAATTGTTCTCTTTGAATATTATTTATGAAAATTGAGTTAAATGACTGGATTAAATATTTGCACCATGTGGGATATATTCTAAGAATGGTGAAATTCATGGAAAAGTGGTTTCAGAATGGTCAATTAGTCTATTTATTGTAAATTGACTGGATGGGTTTGGATGTTGGGTTATGGATACCCATGGGTTATTGAATAACCCATTAGAAATATTTAATATAAAGTTTCAATAGTACCCCCCTTATTTTTTTCTCACGATCGAAGCAGCTAAAGTAAATAGTAAATTCACTTTCTCTCGTTTCTTCACCCTCTTCTCAAATCCTTTCCTTGATCTTCAGAATTTCGATTATCTGTTCGGTTCAAAAGCTTTGTAAGGATTAAAGGTAAGCTTTAATCTCATTATTTTCCTTAAATTTCAGTTTATGTAGAAGATCAGAGGAGGTTTTGTTCTTGAAGATTTTGATGATAATTCATGAATCTCAGTAGTTTTAGAAGTTATATTTGAGTTATAATCGGTTAAAAGAGTTGAAATTCTGGTTTTGAAACAAGAAAGGAAAGGATGAATTTTTGATAGATTTTTCTGCAAAAATTCGAGTTACTGTAGCAACCAGAGATTTCGGAAAAATTCTGGAAAATTTTCTTCGAGTACTGTAGCAGTACTGTAGTGTCGGCAGTCAACGGTACTGTAGCAGTCAACGTACTGTAGCAAACCGTTACTGTAGCAATTAGAAAATTTTGCGTATTTTCGTAATTTTGTTTCCTTTCTTATGTTTCCTTGTAATATATTTTACTAGGAAATTTTCCTACACAAATTCTAGTGTGGAACAAGGTAAACTTGGACAAACATCAAGGTGAGTGAATAACCTTGCTCAGCCAATTTGATATTACTAGTCAAAGTACAATATAAGTCCCATTTACAATATTATTTGGATAATAAGCAATTAATTTTTCATATGTGAGTATATGATGATCAGTAGAAATAAGAGTATGTAGAAATTATTTATTTCATGACAATTGTACTATGTGACGAATTCTCACTATCTTATTAATGAGTAGAGATCTACGGGATCTAATACACGAGTGTGAAAGGGTTAAAGTCCCATACTACTCGGTGTATGTCTAAGAAATCTTATACACGAGTTTGAAAGGGTTAAAGTCTCATACTACTCAGTGCATATCTATGAAACCTATACACGAGTTGAAAGGGTTAAAGTCCCATACTTCTCAGTGTATACCTATGAGATCTTATTCACGAGTTTGAAAGGGTTAGAGTCTCATACTACTCGGTGTATATCTATGAAATCTTATTCATGAGTTTGAAAGGGTTAGAGTCCCATACTACTCGATGTATAAGACAATTAATTATATGAGTAAATGTGGTATTTGTACTTTTGATATTTTATATAGTACAGTTATTTACTTACTGAGTTTTTAAATAAACTCACACTCCCTATGATTATTTTTTTCAGATACAGAAAATAAAGAACAAGAGTATCCGTTTGAAGATTAGAAGCCCCTTGACATTATTCTCTATTTCTGTCTGGTGGGATACCAGTACTTATTAATGTGGATACTAGAAACGCTCTGTACTTTCTATAGGTCTCCTAGGCTTGCGATGAGATAGAAATATCAGACTATGTATGTCTATATTTGCTTATCAGATGAATATAATTCTGTAGTGTGGAATGAATGATTAAGGTTGAATGTAAAACCTTACAGAATATATGTAAACAACGTATGTTTGAGAATTTTATCAAATGAGTAGTATCTTTTCACATGCTCAATTTTTGGGATGTGACATCTACAATACCTTGGAACTCACTCATATGTTCCGATACACTGCTCACATCTTTATACTTCAGATTGACTAATCGTCGTATCAGATTAGCTTTATTCTGTGCGGTTGTACTTGCATACATTTTCTCCAACTTTTGCCAAAGAACATAAGCATCGTGTTCATTAGCAAAATTTTGAAAAATGCTCTTGTCAATCCATTGCCTGATTTGAGCAGCACACTTTTGATTCAGCACGACCCAATTAGCATCTGACGTGCTAGTTGTTTTGCCATCAGCTTTGTCATCCGTCGGAGTTGCCACTACTTTCTCCTTCGGCATCACGATCGGCTTCCGTAGATCTTTAATGTATAAAAGATCCTCCATCTTTGGCTTCCAGATAGCATAATTAAAGGCAGTCAACTTGATCATATTGCCGGTGCTCTCCTCCATTTTGAGCGGTAGACAACAAGGTTCACCGAACTTGAAACTTTTTCCGATAGTTAATAGTACCCATATGTATGAACAGTACTTGTACGTATGAACTATGTATGAAAAGTATCCGTATGTATGAACAGTACCTATACGTATGAACAGATCTTGTATGTCTTTGTTTAGTATTTGTGAATAGTACTTGTACGTATAAATAGTATTTGTACAATATTCTTGAATAACCACAGCTCTGATACCACTTTGTTGGGAAAATTGGGGTATTTGAAAGAATAAATAATACCCTCAAGCCCAGGATAATTCCCAAACCAAAAAGATAAAATAACACCAAGATTTTAGCGTGGAAAACCCTCTAAATGAGGTAAAAACCATGGGACCCGTAGGCCACTTAAACTTCCACTATAATAATAATGGGATTACAAACTTCACCCTCAGATGGATCTCTCACTCACAAAAAAATACAACAACGGTATTTCTTCAATTTGTGAAAATACCCTCACAAATTGGCTCACTATTTTTCTTCTTAGAAAAACTCTCTTTCTAAGGCTCTCTCTATTTTTCTCTCACTCTCCTTTGTGAGGATTTAGAATGATTTGAGGAATGATTTCTGAAGGAGGTAAATGACCCTATTTATAGAGTCATTCCTCACCAACCCCTTCAGATTTCTTCTGCGCAGCCTGCACCAACTCCTTCAGATTGCTTCTGCGCCTAACTCCAGCAGCCCCTCCAATTTCAAGAAAGACTGTGCCTAACATTTTTGTTCTTTTTTGACTTTGGGATAAATTACAAAATTTAGTTACAACTTTTATTAAATTGCAACTTGATTCCTTCTTTTTTTTTTAATATTAGTGGCGGGTCCCACTTAGGAGGGACCCCACCTTACACAAAAGGAAAGGAAAAGTATCAAGGCAAAAGAGAAGGAGAATGAAGAAACTAACGGCAGTGGAAAGTAGATGAGGAAGACGAGGAGGGAACAGTGCAGAGAGTAAAGGCGACGTTAAGCTCAATTTTCTTTCCTTACTATTCTTTTAGATAGTGGAATATTACTATTCTCCCATTCTTGGACTTCTTCTCACATTTTATTTTCTTAGGTGTTATTTTAAAGTTCATTGACAAAAAAGGACCAAAGTCATGGGTTTTTTAAGTGATTTTAAATACTTCTAAAATAAAAATAAAGAATTATAAAATGAATACTTTTTATATCACTAATCGTAAGTAGTAAGAAAACTATCTATCATATCATGATAGTTAGTATAATATCTTTCAAAAATTGTAAATTAAGGGAAGCAAACAAAGACCATAAACTTGTGGTATTGATCCCCTTTTTTATAGTTGAAAATGAAAAGGGATGCATTAAAGACCAAGAGAAATAGAATATCATCAACATGGCGCGGAGTAGGTGGGTAGATGCGTCTCAAGATTTTACTTTAGCTTATCATTATTTAAAAGATTTTCTTTCTTGTATATTATTGAAGCCACTTAATTGCATAATAAAAATTCATACTCATGACACCCTTGACAAAGATAAATCATGCACACCCTTGTCAAAGATAAATCATGCACATTCGACCGTGGTAAAGGCCGATCAAGAAAAACAAATAATTACACTTTTTTATGGGTGCTTTCACATTAGTGGTAAAGGCCGATGAAGAAAAACAAATAATTACACTTTTTTATGGGTGCTTTCACATTAGTTATATCGTGAAGATTAAATTCACATATAATAAGCTGACTGAAAGGCTTTCACTAGTTTCATTAAATAACAAAACAAATTTAAAATATTTAGGTTGTTATATCATAATCGCAGTGTGAACAATGACTTGAATATCTTTACATTCTTCATAAAAAATTTACCTAAATTTGTATCCAGTTTATTTTGAGTGGAGAAGCCAAAGTATTATGCGAAATTCTTAATCTATATTTTACCAACTTTAAGGGATAAATTACTCTAACTTATCTTGAGATTTTATTAAATCTTTAATATTACTCTTACTTCAAATATTATAGTCGGTGCCTCTGATATTTTGATTTAACACTTTAACTATTAGCGTTATTAATTTTATGAGAGAATCAGATGCACATGTATGTTTAACACTCTAACTATCCGTGTATAAATGTAATTAACTGTATATAGGTAATGTGTGACACTTGGGGCAAACGAGGACAAGGAATGATCGCTTGTGCAGATATGAAGTATAGACAAGGAGCAGCTCCTGACAAGTTTTTAAACGAATGGACATATGAATGAACCAACACCACATCGGAATGAGAAGTATCTTAAAACTGTACAGGTATGAGACTGTACAGTTAAGGGATTCTGAGACTATGTAGGAATGAAATTGTACAGTTGAGAAGAACTTAAAAGATTTGATAGGTATAACATATACCAACAAAGTGCATCTTCTTTTTGGAGAGCCCATTTTATATGTACTGGGAAGTTTTCTTATGGAGCATACGAGTAAGGACAAAGCATGTTGTAATGACCAGTGTTGCCTTGTGGGGGCAGTCGTCAATCTGGAAGGCAACTCGGGTTGTTACATAATATATCCTAATTTTATATATTAGAACTTTTCATAAAATAATACTAATTCTTGGAGATATTCCTCCTTTCCCTCCATTTCACTCTATGTCTTCAAGCATCCGTTGGATTGGTTTAATCTAACGGTTATCGTTAATCTCATATTTCTCTTTTTTTTAATTCCAAGCAAAATTTTATGTTTAAGATATTGATATTGCTGCATAGGAATTGTGAATTTTTCTCTCTTAAAAGAAGAAAGTTTGATTGATTATAATATTTTTATACCCATAATTTTGTTTGAAATTTATGAAAAAGTGGGACATTAAGAGAAATGGAGGGAAAGGAACATGGAGAGAATCCACACCGGACACACTACAAGCAAAATGAGGTTAGTAGCAAATTTAGTGGCAGTTCCAAAAACTGCGACTAAATTTTGCACCACAAGTTTTTTAGTGATGGTTTTGTCTGATCGTGGGAATAACTGCCACTACATTTTTTGGTAGCGGTTAAAAACTGCCACTGCTTATTGTTTTACAAAGTCACCTCATTTTTCAGTAGCCGTTTGCCACTATAAAATTCGTAACCGCCACTATATAGTGGCGGTTTGGATATAAAACTGTCACATATATAGTGACGGTTTTATAGAAACCACTACAAAATAGTGGCAGTTATGATATCTATATAGTGGCAGTTTTATGAAACCGCCACCATAACTGCCACTAAATTTGTAAATATGCTACTTTTTTTTTTCTGCTCTTTCCCTTTAACACATAACATGTAGATTACTTAATATACAACCCAATATATACAAAAACTCATAATTAATAATGCAAATTAGAAATCATGTATAATAAGTATACTTGATACATAAACAATAGTCTTAAACCAATCTAAATGGCAACACAAGTCTAAAAAGATATCAATACAACAGAAATCTAAAACCATAAAACATATATAAGTCACATATCATTTTCATCATCATCATCTTCTTGAGCATCGTCGTCCTCCTCCCTTTCTTCATTTCTTCTTGATTACAAGATAATGAAGAGTGTGTTGCCTGACCGAAACAATCTCTATTATGGTGCGCAAAAAACTGTATTTATAATAGAATAGTTAATAAATTTACAGAAATAAAGAATTGACAAAATTGAATAAACTTACTCTTTTGTGCTACATCATGAGGACTAACCTAACCCTGGAGGGTATGTGAAGGAACATATGCATTATTTCCTCATTTTTTTTATCCATACCCACCATTTGAAACCGTAAACTTGCTGCCTCCAACTGTAATGTAGAAACAGACACACCCAAAAAGGAGGCCTCACTTCCAAAGTGAGAGGGACAGCCAAACACTTGAGTGGGGCAGGGCCCGAAACCCAAGCCACAAACTCGTCCTAGATGCTCTTGCGTTTCTAATGCCAATGCCAACAAGTCTTGATTTGAAAGTCCAGTAGCTGCAATTCCCTAATTTTTTTTCTACACACCACAGATTAAATAAAAATAAGATTATTAACAAATCACAAGTTAAATAAAGTTCATTACATTTAGAAAGTTCAAGATGTTCAACTTACATTGATGGCTCTTGCTTCATCACTTACGAATGAACAATCTTTTTTTTTGTGAGTCTCACGCCATCAGCCCTACTGACTGGTTCACCGTGCTCAACAACCTATAAAATTAAAGTTAATTAATTCTCAAATAATTAATGATTGATTAAAATAAGTAATTGATGATTGATTAAAATTCAATTAGAAATTAAAATTAGTAATTATTTATTAATAAAAAATAGTCAATAATTTAATTTTTATCTAGCAATTTATTAGCACTTTAATTATAATTCACCAATTTATTAGCAATTTATTAGCACTTTAAAAAATTAGTATACTTTATTAAAACATTGATATAATTACTAAGTTAGCTTTAAATAAATGACAATAAATAATAAAATATAAAATTTATGCTATTTCTGGTAATTACACATCTCAAACTATATTTACAAACTAACATTCAAACATTATGTTATGTACCAAACTACGTTTGACCAAATGTCTCTCAAACATAAATTACGTTCAACTAAACCTAGGTTTTCTCCAACTACGTTCAATCAAACCTAGTTTACTCTACTCATGTTTGCCCACCGAGTTACCAAAAGCACCCATAAAATTAAAATAGAATATGACCCTACAACGGGAAGAACAACAATAAAAATAAAATTCTCGGACAGAAACTCCTCATTAACTAAATGATCTGTACAGAAAAAAAAGGTGTATGGAGGGTATGAGTTTTAAAACTCAATGAGCGGCTTAATGTAACTATAGCCGAATCCAAATATTATGCAAGGTAAACAATATGTCTGATGGCTACAGTTGCATATGAGACCACATATATAATATTAACATTCCAATAAAAAACATTATCATAATCACACGTGGCACTCGTCTAGTATCGGGGTGCTCATCGTTAACATTCCATAATTAATAATTAAAAAACAATAAATTGTGGATGAATCTTGGGGAATTAAGTCTAGGGCAAACGTGGATGAAGTAAATTAGGTTTGATTGAACGTGGTTAAAAAAATCTAGATTTAGTTGAATGTAATTTATATTTGGGAGATATTTAGTCCAACGTAATTTGGTGTAGAACATAATGTTTAGATGTTAGTTTGTAAATGTGGTTTAAGATGTGTAATTATCATAAATGACATAATTTTATATTTTATTATTTATTGTCATTTATTTAAAGCTAACTTAGTGAATTATATTAATATTTTAATAAAGTATACTAATTTTTTAAAGTACTAATAAATTGCTAATAAATTGGTGAATTATAATTAAAGTATTAATATATTGCTAGATAAAAATTAAATTATTGACTAATTTTTATTAATAAATAATTACTAATTTTAATTAATCATTAATTACTTATTTTAAAGGAAATATAAGATTCTAGTGATAACTAATATATAAATTATATAAAAAAGAACTTAATTGTATAAAAAAATTATCACTCTAAACTAATAATTATGATTAATTAATCATTAGTTACTTGGCACGTCTCTCAATATATTTGGAAAAATAAGTCCCAAATTCGATCTCTCATGTCGAAACACAATGGGAGTACTCGTTCCTACCATATTTAGATTTGTCAATGCAGAACTTACTGCTTGTCATCTGATGATTTTCCTTCGATAGTTTTATACTTGATAGTGTTGTCGCGAACTGTTTCAAGCTAACTTGTTTATTTTACTTGTTTTCCTCTATCAAATTCCTTCTTGTTAGATTGTTGGTTTTTGTCGAATTTCTACGTGTCAAATTATTAGTTTGACACCTTTACAATCGACATTATTTTGTTGTAATAGTTGAAGACATTTATTTGTCAGCCAAGCAATATAACTTTTGTAAATATAATTGTCTAATAGCATGTCAAAAAATAGTTTTAACTAGGAAAAATTTGGTATTTATGAGTATCCATTGTGACACATCTCTCTTTCTTGATAGTTTACCTAACACACTACTTAAAACAATAATAAAAATCATTTAAAATAATTTATATATTTATCAAAAAAACAATTAATTATTAACACATTAATAAAATTAAATCATTTAAAACAATAATTTATATATTTTATTAATATATTTATTAATTAATGAAACTTATTAAATAAAAAAATAAAAAATAATATTGTAAAATTTATTTATTATAATTTAACTTGAACAAAAATTTAAAAGAAAAAAGATATAGAAAATAGTTTTAAAATTTAATATATTTTTTGTTAAAATTTAATATATTTATTATAAATATATATATATATATATAATATTATATATATTATTAAATAATAATAAATATTATATATATATATGAAATTCGATAATGGTATGGTCGAATTTCTTCCTGCGTTAAGACCAACACTCGGTCAAATTTAACACGCTGAATTCAATCAAAGATTAGTTGAATTTTAGAAAAAGTTATTATAATTCCATCAAATATTGGTCGAATTATATAAAATGTTAATTGTCACGACCCCTATTATGGGCAAATGACCGGCACAATGATGAATGTCTTATCACTGTAAGCCTTTCGATAAATTCTACCCATAAATTAAATTATTTAGTTATTATCTCTATGTTATCAAAATAACAATTCTTTAATAAATACGAAGAAAATATATCAAATTTTCTTATATGAAAATCATAAAGATGATTTGCATATAATAATAGATCATCAATATAAAATATATTATTATACTGACATACAAACCAAATGCCAAACCCCTGACCTAGATATCCTAAACGATTACAGAGCGACATAATCTATAACAAAAGAAGGGCCTACCCGACAGCGAGAAAATGCAAAGTGATCCACTCTTCTAGCGGATATTCTCCATCGGCAACCTGATCTGAACAAAAATGTTTCACAGATAGTGTGAGTTTTAAAACTCAGTGAGCGAATCGGCCTCTCGTTAATAAAATTCAAATACATCACCAGTCATGCAAGTATATCCGAAGCCTCATAATCAACCAATAGACATAGTTAGAAATTACATACAATAAGATAAAAATCCATCCAATTCAACAAACGTTACTAGTACTCATCAATGACAATATATCCCGGAGAGCGCACATAGACCGACTCACTAATTTTGTATATTTTCACCATGATGCACAACTTCATACTCTTAGCTAGGGCGCCTCACGGATTTATCACCAATCCGGGCTATATCCTTACTGAAGGAATCGTTGTCTCCACACTCATTGGTTAAAACACCATTTAAACCGGGTTTTTCGCCTTGCTGTGAGAGGGGTACTGTCCCGCTCAATCACAATCAATAGCACAGTATTCATATCATAATCAGAAATACAATATAATATTCATTCATATAACAAGTATAGTATATAACTATTTATAGGTTTACAAATCACAAATCAATATAACAATCAAACTATTTTTGAAAAGATTCAAACTTCACATCATCATGAAATACCTGTTTCGTTTTATCCATACTTATACATTAATTATCTCCTTAGCTTCATTATTTTGAATCTAATTTACCCCTATAAATCTTGGAAGTGTCGTACGACATACTTTTTATCACCAGTAATGCTAAAACTCTATTAAAACGGGGTCGTTTCACTCACCTGGATTCCGTACGAGTATCGCTTCTCTAAGTCGTTACGGACAAGAGTACACAGGTGAATTTCAGTGTTCCGCTACGGAGATTTTTATGAAAGATTAGAGAAAACAAGTTATGATTATTTTCGTAGGATACTGTTTATACGTATAGTTACTATTCATATGTACGGTCACTATTCATACATATAGTTCCTATTCATATGTACGGTCACTATTTATACCAGAAATAGAAAATACAATCTGTAAAAGAGTACATCAGGTAAGTTCTCAGGAAAGAGTGGAGGGTCGCAATGGATACACTTAAAAATCATGTCTTTTTTTAGCCACAACTTTCCTTGACATGTATTCTTCACAGTTTACATTCTATTTTGGTAATCAGAGAATCAAAATAATATATGGGCAACTAAGAAGAGTTTTTTTGATGTGGAAGATAAGCCAAAACCGTAACTACAGAGCATACTTAAGAAAATAACTTATAAAATTTGAAAAATATAAAAAAGGCATAGTATCCTTACCTAAGATGAAAAGGAAAAGCCCAAAATCTCAGAGGTCTAACGTCAGACCAAGAAATCTTAAGGAGAGAAGAAGATAAGTTGAATGTGTGATTTTGAAAGTGAAATGGAATGACCTATTTATAAGAAAATTTAAGGGTACTATTCCATCTACCCCGTCTCACCTACCAATTTCACCTACCCCGTCTCACCTACCAATTTCACTTACTAGTCTCACCTACGAATTTCACTTACAAGTCTCATCTACTAGTGTAATCAATTTGCTAATTTAGTTTCCTTTCAATTTAGTGCCTCAGGGAATTCTCTCATATAAAATGTCATTTTTCTCCCAATTTCTTTCTAGTTTTCTCTTATGATCAAACCATATTTAGTATTTGACATTTCAATTGTATAAGTGAACAATACTGTATACATAAATAGTATTATACATATGAACAGTACCGTATACTGAAATAATAGCCGCAGTTTGCAAACACGTATTTATATTTTATTTTTCATGGGTATTACATTAATATATTAAAAAATAGTTTTAAATAATTAGTAATATAAAAAAATTTAAAAAGAATTAGTACGAAAGTAAATTAGCCATTGAGAGAAAATCAAAACTTACTCCAAACTTAAATGAAAAAAAATAGAAATTTAAAATTACATACCAGTAACATATAATAAGGCTGTCTACATGTTCGGATAGGTCATCATTTTCTATTAATAATTTAGAAAGTGTTAATTATTGGGACAAAATTGATAACTTTTTAAAGAAGTGAGACAGATTTGATACAAAACAAATATGTGGAACAAAATTAAAATTAATTACACTAGACGTAAAGGATTAAAGAATAATTTTGCAAACCTTGTTAGACCCAGGGATTTAATTGAAATAGAAGTCTATTGGACAAAAGTTAAATTTATTTCTATTGAAATATTTTTTTGTAAGGTTAAATTGAAGGGATTTTCTTTGTGGAATGTTAAAGGAGTTTTTGTGGTAAAAGTGGCATTTTTGAAAATTTTGCGGGTTCAGAAATTTATTTTCTCCAAGTAAATTATGGACTAAACTGCAATAGGGAATTTCATTGAGGGAAACATAAGAGGTTTTAGTCAAAAGTTTGAACACATGAGACTTAGTTAGCTTACACGCAGGCGGTGGGCCACTTTCTCATTTTGTGCTGAAATACCGAATTCCTCATTTCTGTGAAAGTTCTGGAATACTTTACACCGACTTAGCTTTCTTTTTCTACTCTCTTCCTCGCGTAAAACCATTGCTGTATCGCCATTTCTCTGGTTGGAGTTGGGAAACTTATGCATAATTTTGGTGATGCTTCTCGAGTAAGGCCAACTAAGTAATAGAAGTTCCAATCTCATCCTTGTTTCGTGCATGTTTAAAATTGTGGTTCTGATGAAAAATCCTTGTTGTAGGCCTTGCTCAGGGCTGATTAAATTTCGAAATTAGATATCAAAAGAGGTGGCTGAACTTGGGTGAGCTGATGAAGACGAAAACATGGAAGTAAGTTAGAAAAAATTCTGCTAGTTCTTCTTGTCTTCATGAGAGCTGTTTCTTTCGGGTTGCATGGGCTGTGGGTGCTGCAAAATCGTGAATAAGGTTCAGGTTCACTTTGTGTATGAAAAATCTGAATAATTAAGGAAAATCTTATGGAAATACTCGAATTAGAACATCAATTTTGTAAGACACAGACTGGTTCTGCAGAACCTGTGTTTACATGAATTTTATGTGAAGTTCTTGTAAAAGATACTGGTAGTAAATAATATTTATTACACTTAAGGGTAGTTTATGTTGACCCTAAGGCTTTATGCTATAAGTTTTGATGATAACAAATGTATTTAAATTGTAGCATTGATATATATAAAGGTTAATTATCATATACATGCTACAAGTATTTAAGCATGACTATGTTATTTAATGTGTAATGTCTTATACATTAATCATGCTATTTATCATGAATTGAACTAACCATTTGGTTTGTAAGTAAGATATATTTTATAGGTTGGTTCAAAACAAGAAGAGTGAGCATTGGATTGAAGAACAAGGAAAAGTAACATCATACCTCACTCAAGGAAAGCAACATACAAGAACAAAGCTCCAAGAAATAAAGAATTAGAAGATTTGAAGTCTTGGAAGCTTGGATGCATCAAGATAGCCTATGTGTTTACATTAGGTATATTTTATATAGGCTAGTATATTTGTGCAACCCAATGATTTAGATTTGCATACATTGGCTCAAGCATTTTTGAACAAAAAGATAGTGAGATATGAAGTTTTACAAAAGTTATTTTTTTTTACCTTTGGTCACTCCTTATATCAAATCTCATAAATGAAAAATCGTTTTTTCAAGTATCTTAATCTCATTTGATAGTAGACTCAAAGAACTTTTCAACGGTATATTATTTATTCAAAACGGAGTCCAAATGAGAAATATATGACTATTTAAAATATAGTTTGAAAAACTGAAAGTTGATTTTACTGTAATAAAAAATTATTCTATTCTGACCTATAGTCAGTATTTTGATTATATCTTTTAAAAGAAAAATAATTTTTGGTAAAACTTGGCTCATTTGAAACTAGACTCCAAGAGCTTTCCAACGGTATATTATTTGTTTAAAACAGAGTTCAAATGAGGGAGTTATGAATTTTTAAAGAAAGCTCAAAATCTGGACTGCACTATAAGTGCTGTAACGGCTAGTTTTGTAAAATCTTATATATATGACCTTAGATACACGATTTTGAGCAAGAACAAAGTCCTACAATGTGATATTAACTTCTTCTATCATCTTTGAGAGAAAGGAAAGCATTCTTGAGTCAAATCTTGCATATTCTCTATCATTATAGTTATTAGAGCTTCATTTGTATTCATCTACTCTTTAAAGAGAGTTTCTTTGTATTGTTGATTTTGATCAACACATATATTATTCTGAGTTGAGGTTCGCAAGTACCGGTGTTGGAAGAACTTGCTTTGGGTTGAGGAGGAGCCCGGATTCATAAGTTCTCCATTGTGGTTTCGCAAATACCCGGATCGAATTTACGTGGTTGTAGTGGTTTGCAAGTACCCGGATCGAATTTACGTGGTTGTAGTGGTTTGCAAGTACCCGGATTAAACTTGCAATTATAGTGGAAATACTCAAGTGGTCTCTTGAGCACTGGATGTAGGCTTGGATTAGCCGAACCAGTATAAATCTCTGAGTTTGCTTTCTCTATCCCTTACTCTTTAATTTGTGCATATTGATATCTATTATTTAATTCCTTGATCTTTATAATTATTTATCTTGACAGCACATTGATTTTCTGTATTGTATTTATTATCCTAAGCATTGTACTTTTACAGAAAATCATTTTAACTTCCAATTAATTCTTGTGAAAAATTTATAAAACCCAATTCACCCCCCCCCTCTTGGGTTCCAACCATTACTTTCAATTGGTATCAGAGCTTGGGCTCTTGTTTAAAGACTTAACCGTCTAAGAGTTAGCATGGTTGGATATAGTGATTGGTTTATTTCTAAACATTGTTCTTTCACAGAACCTCCAATTTTTTATGCTAATCATTTTCAATATTGGAAGTATGAAATGAAAATGTTTTTAATTTCAGTAGACCATAAACTCTGGGATGTTATAGAAAATGGTTCTTGTATGCCTGTCAAGGAAGAACAAGGAAAATGCATTCCAAAACTTAAGAGTGAATGGAATGATACTGAAAGAAGTTTAATGCAACTCAATGCTAAGGCAAAATTGATTATTTCTTGTGCATTGAGTCAAGATGAATTTTTCAAAATCTCCAACTGTGCAACTGCAAAAGAAATGTGGGAAATTCTTGAAGTTGCACATGAGGAAGATCTTATTGCTGAGGAATTAAGGTATAGAAGTTTCATTAATGAACTTGAAATTGCTCAAATGAACAATTGCAAAACCATTAATGAGATACAACTTGTGCTTAATCGATTGCAAGCTCTTGGTGTTGAACTTACAGGAAAATCTCAAATCACCAAGGTGGCAGACGAATAAGAAAAAGGAGAAAAAGAGAAACCACAACCAAAAGGTGAATCATCAAAGAAAGCTTACCTATCTTCCATTTGGGGAAATAGCAATTCTGATGAGGAGAACACAAATGAAGAAGCCAACACTTGTCTTGTGGCCAGAGATAAAGATGAGGTAAATTCATTTGACTACTCTTTTGAAGAATTACAAGATGCCTTTGATGATTTACATGAAGAATCTC
Source organism: Biancaea sappan (assembly GCA_037074585.1). Classification (NCBI taxonomy): domain Eukaryota; kingdom Viridiplantae; phylum Streptophyta; class Magnoliopsida; order Fabales; family Fabaceae; genus Biancaea; species Biancaea sappan. Next base: position 4,352,713 of record CM073495.1, read on the forward strand.
TTATACTTGCAAAGAAACTAAATGTTTCAAAACAGAAAAACTCTTCTCTTGAAAATGAGTTGGAAACATTGAAAAATGAATTTTCTATTTCCAAGGAAGAGAATTTTGTTTTTGAAAATCAAAACAAAACTTTGCAAGAAGAGAATTTGATTTTAAAAACAAATATCTCTACCAACAAAAATTGTTTTTGTACCAAGTGTGATTCTTTGAAAAAGGAAAATGATAATCTTAAAAACACACTTGCAAAACTCTCTCAAGGTAGAGAAATTTTAAATACCTCAGTTTTGAAACAAAGAAGAATTAACAAAGTTGGTCTTGTTTCTAAAAAGAAATCAAACCAAAAGCAGTTTAAAAACTTCTTTGTTTCTACAAAGATGTCCAATAGTCCAACTTGCACTTGTTTCTATTGTGGACTGAAAGGACACAAATCTTACTCCTGTTTTTATAAGAAAAATCTTGTTCATGGAGTAAAAATGAAATGGGTTCAAAAAGGAACTCATGACCCAGGCAAACCCAAAGAAATTTGGGTACCAAAGATAAATGAATAATTTGTAAATTTGCCTCGAAGCAAGGAGCGGAAATGACTTTTCAGTGGCTACATCATTCAAACTCCACTCTCTTGCATCAAAAGGAGGCAATGGATAAGTAAACATATAAGCTGGAATGCATTGTAAGAATTTTGACTGATATGTTTACTGCTCTCTAATGCTTTTGTCTGTTGTCTAATATGTCTTACATCTATCCTTGATATTCATGCATGCTATATCTGAAAACAATTCTTATGTGTGTGACCTATAGATTCAAATTTTGTTTTGAACCAATATCTTTCTTCTAAATACTGCTCAAACTCTCCTTTTTGCCGCATCATGAAAACTTTCGTCCATCACATGCATATTTCTCTTGCTTTCACAATAATAAGATTACTCTTGCCTATAGTATTTATCCTTATTGTAATCTTATTCAAATATTTTCAATAAAATCAAATTTATTGCAAAATTGCATTTCATGGAAGCATAGCACTTTTATTAATATGGCATATCTTGAACATAATGTTGCTCCTAGTGCTTGAGATTTATTTGAACATTACTGATTTGAACATCAAAGTGCTCCACCAAAAGTGTTTTGCATGAGTTAATCCTCAAATTTATCCTCTAAAGCACATTCTTTCCTCTGCTCTTCGAAATCAGTAAGATTTATAGTTTTGAAGTTGGTTGGTCGACCAACACTCCTATCAGTAGTTGACCAACGAAGCCTACATTGAACCAATGCTTGATAGATCTTGCAAATAATCAATCAATTAAGATCATTAAAATTGCAAGAAGACAGGATCAAAAGAAGAGCAATGAGCAAAACAAGGATATCAAAATCTTGAAGAGGAACTTCAAGAAGCAACAAAAGTTTGCCAAAATTGATGAGTATCTCTATCCTTTACTTCTTCATTATTTAATTGAATGATACTACTTGGTCTCAATTGAATATTCTGGAAAAAAATTTTTTTTACTGTCATACTTTCATTGCAATGACATATTGTTTTCTGACATCTTACATACTTGATCACATCATGACATATAAAAATATGTTAAATACTTAAATTATTTTTTTTTAATACATCATGGTTTGAGCATTATACATATCATCTCTTTTACATAAGCTGTAACTTATGAACCATTGTTTATGGATTATAGTTTATATCTGATTATATCTTATTAATCCATATTACCTCAATTATGTTACTACATACTCTGATTATAATATGTTTTATCTTGAGTAAGTATGTAACTTGCTTTTGCTTTGAAATGATGATATATATATATCCATGTCAGAAAAATTCTTTCTATCTTTAAAATGGATATATATTTTTCAAAATATATATATCCTTCTATTGTGCTAAATTTGTGCGGCTGATTTTCTTTATCTTTCTTTATTATTATTATAATTTTTTTAAGTACCGTCATCTGAAAGAAACCACTTGCATTAAAAACACAAACCGAAGGATTACATTGCAAAAAAAAAAGGGAAGGTTTGCTCATGCATGAGCAATCTACAGGCGAGGTGGTCTCGGATTAGGAGGGTTGTATTGTATCATCACCCCTCGGCCATTCCTTGGAGCAAGAGACTGAGCAATGTCACGGAGGGTAGTGTAAATCCCATTCATACAATCAACACTTCTTTATTGTTGATTGCAGAAGCATTGGGTAGACCAATAGAAGAACCTATCTATTCTTGAAGTCAGTGTCGCATTGTTGCGTTTAGCTAACTTCTCCAGGTCCTCTATCATCTTCTTGAGTTTCTTCACCTCCTGCTCCAAACAAGTAATTTTGTCTTCTGACGTATGGCCTGTACTTATCTCCTCAGCTTCTTCGATCTTCATCTTCTTCTTTCGGTTCTCTTGAGATTCCTCTAAAGGTCTTTTGCCTTTGTCCTTGCCTAGACTCAAGTTTAAGTCGAGCTCTTCCTCCCTGGCCTCTACTGTGAGATCAATGAACTTTCTTGCTGCCATGGTTTGGAATATTTAAAAATTTTTGTAGGAGTATGAAGAGAGAGGAATGTCAGGAAGTTGTAGGCTCAGAGATGAATACTCTTTGTGGTGTGGTAATTGAGAATTCTGGGGGAGTCTTTATAGAGAGAAAATTGTGACTTAGAGCCAACGAAGATATCTCTTCGCTGCACCCCTATGGATTTCTGCAAGCTGGAAGCTAGAAGTCTAGGGTACGCATGCACACCAACAACGCGTTGCATTAATGGCAAAACCACAAAAGTCAAGTTTCGGTGGATTTACGGCTGATTTAATTTGTTTTGTTTAAAAATTTTAAGGATTAATAAAATGGAGATAAACAGAACCGTATTTCTCTGCTTTGTTGTGTTGTTCTTGAGAGCTTTCAGTATAATATACATGATTGATTGCATCATGCTATGATTATATTATCTAAGAACATATGTTGTGTATGCTATTCATGCATCATGAACGAAGGCTACGGCCAAGAATAATATTTCATGATTCCACATGCACTCATACAAAATGAGAAGTCAAAAATTTAAAATGACTCGAATAAAATGAAATGTGTAGAGGCTGATACATCTTTATAGATACACATACTTGCATATAATGCTTTTGTGGGTAAATGAAAGGCAATAATTTGTTTACATCATGATAATGCTTGATGCAAACGACCGTAAGCAGTTAATTTTGCCTTTAACCTTTGAGTTACATTACTAACTTAAGCATTAGAGTGGCTGTCAAAATTTTTACATGTACTCATCCTCAAGATACATATATAAATTCATTTTGAATGGGTATATAAATTGCTTCCTTTGTGCTGAAATCTATCTTATCCTTTATGAAGTAAATTTGTTTTGAAAAAGGACTTTAAAAATGCTTCTGTTATGTTAATATGTTTTATCATATGAAGCAATATTTTTTTTGAAAAAGAAAAGGTCTTAAAGATCTCTTTTGTTGTTGATGACAAAGGGATATTGATGTTTGATGTATGGATTATGACCTATATGCTTGAATATATCATGCTTTGCTAATCCATATATCATACTTCTGCTGTGTGCTACAAATATTTCTATCATATGACAGCAAATGATGTTTATTTTTTTATTTCAAAGAGTTCAATTTTTCTGCTATTTACTAAAAATGCCTTTTCATAAACAAGCAGAAATCATTTTCCATGAAAATATTGCAGAAATTTCTTAAAAAAAAATCTTACTTCAAAATTCTGCAATCAAAAACTGAATCTCCTTTATAATGATTTAGACAATCTTTTTCAAAGGAAAAGGGTTATGAAATTCAGGGCGAGCTTTATCTCTCTTGAAAATATATAGATGACCTTGAAAAAGAATATATCTTAAAAAAATTGAATATTCATTATTCATTATTCTTTTTCAAATTATGCAAGGTTTAAGGGGGAGCCTAAAACTCTTTCAAGTTTTATCTTTTGGCTCATTTCATTTGACATGAGAAATTTTTCTAAAAATTGTTTTTACATGTCAATGAAAACAATGGTAAGTTTTGATGTATCCTAACCCTATGCTATATTGACATCTTTCGACATCCTGGCTTAAATAATGTATGTGCTTTAACTTCCATATATTGTGTTACTTACACCTTTTTGTTGATGTCAAATAGGGGGAGAAGAAACAATAGAAAAATATGTGTATGTGCTTATAACATTGCATTCATTATCTTGTAATACATATTTTTCTGTGGTGATTTGTCATCATAAAAAAGGGGGAGATTGTTGACCCTAAGGCTTTATGCCATAAGTTTTGATGATGACAAATGTATTTGAATTGTAGCATTGATATATATAAAGGTTAATTATCATATACATGCTACAAGTATTTAAGCATGACTATGTTATTTAATGTGTAATGTCTTATACATTAATCATGCTATTTATCATGAATTGAACTAACCATTTGGTTTGTAAGTAAGATATATTTTATAGATTGGTTCAAAACAAGAAGAGTGAGCATTGGATTGAAGAACAAGGAAAAGTAACATCATACCTCACTCAAGGAAAGCAACATACAAGAACAAAGCTCCAAGAAATGAAGAATTAGAAGATTTGAAGTCTTGGAAGCTTGGATGCATCAAGATAGCCTATGTGTTTACATTAGGTATATTTTATATAGGCTAGTATATTTGTGCAACTCAATGATTTAGATTTGCATACATTGGCTCAAGCATTTTTGAACAAAAAGATAGTGAGATATGAAGTTTTATAAAAGTTATTTTTTTTGACCTTTGGTCACTCCTTATATCAAATCTCATAAATGAAAAATCGTTTTTTCAAGTATCTTAATCTCATTTGATAGTAGACTCAAAGATCTTTTCAACGGTATATTATTTATTCAAAATGGAGTCCAAATGAGAAATATATGACTATTTAAAATATAGTTTGAAAAACTGAAAGTTGATTTTACTGTAATAAAAAATTATTCTATTCTGACCTATAGTCAGTATTTTGATTATATCTTTTAAAAGAAAAATAATTTTTGGTAAAACTTAGCTCATTTGAAACTAGACTCCAAGAGCTTTCCAACTGTATATTATTTGTTTAAAACGGAGTTCAAATGAGGGAGTTATGAATTTTTAAAGAAAGCTCAAAATCTGGACTGCACTATAAGTGCTGTAACGGCTAGTTTTGTAAAATCTTATATATATGACCTTAGATACACGATTTTGAGCAAGAACAAAGTCCTACAATGTGATATTAACTTCTTCTATCATCTTTGAGAGAAAGGAAAGCATTCTTGAGTCAAATCTTGCATATTCTCTATCGTTATAGTTATTAGAGCTTCATTTGTATTCATCTACTCTTTAAAGAGAGTTTCTTTGTATTGTTGATTTTGATCAACACATATATTATTCTGAGTTGAGGTTCGCAAGTACCAGTGTTGGAAGAACTTACTTTGGGTTGAGGAGGAGCCCGGATTCATAAGTTCTCCATTGTGGTTTTGCAAATACCCGGATCGAATTTACGTGGTTGTAGTGGTTTGCAAGTACCCGGATTAAACTTGCAATTATAGTGGAAATACTCAAGTGGTCTCTTGAGCACTGGATGTAGGCTTGGATTAGCCGAACCAGTATAAATCTCTGAGTTTGCTTTCTCTATCCCTTACTCTTTAATTTGTGCATATTGATATCTATTATTTAATTCCTTGATCTTTATAATTATTTATCTTGACAGCATATTGATTTTCTGTATTGTATTTATTATCCTAAACATTGTACTTTTACAGAAAATCATTTTAACTTCCAATTAATTCTTGTGAAAAATTTATAAAACCCAATTCACCCCCCCTCTTGGGTTCCAACCATTACTTTCAGTTTAGTCTTTTAATCTTATTTGTATATATTTACCATTTTCTCTTATAATATTATGTAGTTGCAACCCTAGTCATTCTAAGAATTCTCTCTTCTCCTTCTCCATTCTCTTCGCATTGCAATGTTTACATGGTATCAGAGCGCAATTCTTGATCTATACATACCTTTCGCAGATCTTTCAACAAATCACAAATCTGGGTTGGAGCAATCAGATTTGGTGCGTTGTTTTTACTTTTTATTTTTTTGTCGACAACCCATTTACAGTTCAAATCGATTTTACATCGAGTTCTTAGATTTCAGATCGGGTTCTTGTTCGCAAAAATTTGGTTTGCAGATTTTTTTTTGTTATTGTAGCTGCGAGAAAATTTCTCAGATCTAGCCCGATTTACTTGGTTTTGGTTAGAAAGAAACTATTTTTTACATTTCTGGTAAGTCAAGGATTGTTTTTGATTGTTCTGGTGCGTTTTTCGATTGCCAGAGTTACTATTCTGGTTGCCGGAGTTACTGTTCAGTCTTTTCCGCAAATTGGGGGTACTGTAGCAGCATGTACTGTAGCAACACGGTACTGTAGTAAATCAGTACTGTAGCGACACGAGTACTGTAGCAAACGGTTAACGGTCAACGTTATTGTAGCAGTCTGAAATTTGTTGAATTTACTATTTATCAGAATTGTATATACTATTCCGGTACGTTTACTGTTCATTCAGTGTACATTTTGCCAGATAATTAAATTGTTGGTCTAATAACAGTAGCAATGGCTGGTGAAAAAGATGATTCTCTTCAATATATTAGTGTGCAATTGAACGAACAGAATTATTCATATTGGAGTTATGTGTTGAAAATTTTTTTAAAAGGTAAGAAAATGTGGGGTTATGTTTCTGGAACCTTTGTTAAGCCGAAAGATGAAAATGATGCAAAATATATTGAACAGATGGAAATTTGGGATGCAAACAATTCGAAGATAATTACTTGGATCAATAACTCTGGTTTGCAATCAATAGGAGTACAACTAGTAAAATATGAAACATCTAAAGAGGTCTGGGATCATTTGGAAAGGTTGTATATGCAGTCAAATTTTGCAAAGCAATAGCAATTAGAGATTGATATTCGTGCTCTTAAACAGAACAACATGAGCATACAAGAATTTTATTCTGCTATGACTAATCTTTGGGATCAACTAGCTCTTACTAAATCTGTTGAATTACGAGCCTTTGCACCATACATTGCTCGTAGAGAAGAACAACGTCTGATTCAATTTTTGATGGCTCTTCAGGATGATTTTGAAGGGCTTCGTGGAACAATATTGCACCATAATCCTGTTCCAACAGTTGATTCAGTGGTTAATGAGTTGTTAGCTAAAGAGATTCGTCTTAAATCTCAATCTGATAAAGGGACTATAGAGAAAGGAATTCTTCCTATTCCTCACCTATCTGTATTTGCAGTTCCTCCTAACAAAAACAAATCTCATGGAAAGGTTAGTTATGACGAATGTAGTTTTTGTAAGCAAAAGGGCCATTGGAAAGCTCAATGCCCGAAATTATTGAACAAATTGCACCATACACAACAGCCTAATCATTTGCAACAACGAGGCTTCAAACCTTCAACTTCAAATGTTGCAACAGTTGTTCCTCCTACAGATTCTCTTGGTATTGGATATACACATTCTTCTGGCCCTACAATAGCTACCCTTACTGAGCAATTTCAGAAGTTTCTTGCCACTCAACCACAAGCTATGTCTGCCTCCTCAAATATAGGTTTGCCTTCTTCTAGCTCATCAGGTATATCTTCATCCATATGGATTCTTGACTCTGGAGCCTCTCATCATATGTCATCTGATCTTCAATCCTTTGCATCTTTACATCCCACGTCATCTGTATCTATTATGACTGCTGATGGCACTCCTATGCCTTTAGCGGGCACTGGGTCTATTTGCACATCTTCTTTCTCTCTTTCAAATGTTTACTACATTCCTAACCTTACGTTGAACCTTGTTTCTGTTAGTCAGTTGTGTGATTCTGGCTTCTCTGTTTTCTTTTCCTCAACTTCTTGTTATGTACAGGATCCGCAATCCAGGAGGCTCATTGGGACAGGTTATAGGCAGGGGGGACTTTATATTCTAGATGAGCTCAAAGTTTCAGATATTGCAGCTTCTTGTGTTGACTTGTCATCATTTAGTTTAGGTTCCTCATCTTCTAATTTTTACCTATGGCATTCTCGTCTCGGACATGTATCTTCTTCCCGCTTGAAATACTTAGCTTCTACCGGAGCTTTAGGAGAGTTGCAAACTCATGACATTTCTAATTGTTGTGGTTGTAAACTTGCTAAATTTTCTGGTTTACCTTTTTTCAAAAGTACTTTTATTTCTGTTGTACCTTTTGACTTGGTTCATTCTGATGTTTGGGGTCCATCACCTCTTCCTACAAAAGGTGGATCTAGATATTATGTTTCTTTCATTGATTACTATACTCGTTATTGTTGAGTTTATCTTATGAAAAATCGTTCTGAATTTTTTAGTATTTATCTTATGTTTCGTGCTTTTGTTAAAACTCAACATAATGAGGTTATTAAGTGTTTTCGATGTGATCTGGGGGATGAATATACATCTAGTAAATTTTCTGAATTACTTGCCTTTGATGGAACTTTTCATCAAACTTCTTGTACTGACACTCCTCAGCAAAATGGCGTTGCTGAAAGGAAACATCGTCACATTGTTAAAACTGCTCATTCCCTTCTTTTGTCTGCCTCAGTTCCCGGTGAGTTTTGGGGGGAAGCTATTCTTACTACTGTCCATGTCATTAACAGAATTCCATCATCTGTTATTTTAGGTTTGTCTCCCTTTGAAAAACTATATGGCGATGCTCCTAACTATTCAACTTTAAGAGTTTTTGGTTCTACTTATTTTGTTCTTCTTCCTAGTATACAGTGTAATAAATTGTCTTCTCGTTCAGCAATATGTGTTTTTCTAGGATATGGCGATGGTCAGAAAGGATATCGTTGTTATGATCATGTCACTCAAAAACTTTATGTCTCACGTCATGTTGTGTTTCTTGAACGTATACCATTTTACTCCATTCTTTCTGATTCTCAGAGTCTTAAAAAGTATGATCTCACCCATATTGATCCTTTTCACACAGATATAGATACCACACCTCCTCATGTGACGGATCATCTAAATAATTCTGATATTGAGTTTTGCAAGGTTGACACTGGTAGTTCTGTTGATCTTGATGTTCCTCTTGTTGATACTTCCCCTCTCCCTACTGCTTCTCAAGAACCCTCTGTGACTGTGGATCCTCCTTCTCATTACCCTCAACGTGATTGTAAGTCCACTAAATTACCAGATTTTGTTTATTCCACTTACTCTACTTCTTTTGCTTCTTTTTTAACCTCTATTGACAATTTATCTGAGCCCTCTTCATATCAAGAGGCTGTTCTTGACCGTCTTTGGCAGCAAGCTATGGTAGAGGAACTTTCTGCTTTGCAGAAGACAGATACTTGGGACATTGTTCCTCTTCCACCGGGAAAATGTGTAATTGGTTCTCGTTAGGTATATAAGATCAAAACCAAGTCTGATGAGTCAATTGAACGATACAAAGCTCGTTTAGTTGCTAAGGGTTTTCCCAACAATATGGTATGGATTATGAAGAAACATTTGCTCCTGTTGCTAAAATGACTACCATCCGCACTCTTATTACAGTTGCATCTGTTCATCAGTGGCATATCTTTCAAATGGATGTTAAAAATGCCTTCTTAAATGGTGATCTTCAAGAAGAAGTTTACATGGTGCCTCCACCAGGTGTCTCTCATAATCCTAATGAAGTTTGTAAACTAAAGAAAGCTGTATACGGCCTCAAACAAGCTCCTCGAGCTTGGTTTGAAAAGTTTTCTATTGTGATTGCATCTCTTGGTTTTCATTCTAGTTCACATGACTCCGCCTTGTTTCTCAAAAGTACTTCCCATGGTCGTATCATACTCTCTTTATATGTTGATGACATGATTATTACTGGGGATGATATTGATGGGATTGCAGAGTTAAAATTGCAATTAGCTCGACAGTTTGAGATGAAAGATTTGGGCACTCTTCGCTATTTTTTGGGGATTGAAGTGGCTTACTCTCCTAGAGGTTATCTTCTTTCCAAATCTAAGTATATCACTCTCATCCTTGAACAGGCTCGTTTATTGATACTCGAAAAACAGATACTCCTCTGGAGCTTAATGCCCAGTATACCTCTTCTAATGGCGTTCCCTTATCAGATCCTACTCTGTATCGTACAATTGTTAGCAGTTTGGTATATCTTACTATCACTAGACCTGATATTGCTTATGCAGTGCATGTTGTTAGTCAATTTGTCACTTCTCCTACTTCAGTTCATTGGGCAGCTATTCTTCGCATTCTTCGTTATCTTAGAGGCACTCAATTTCAGAGTCTTCTCTTTCCTACATCTTCTTCCTTAGAATTACGTGCCTACTCAGATGCTGATTGGGGTGGTGATTCCAACGATCGTAAGTCAACCATAGGCTTTTGTATTTTTCTGGGAGATTCTCTCATTTCTTAGAAGAGTAAGAAGCAAGATATTGTCTCTCGATCTTCTACAGAAGCTGAATATCGTGCCATGGCATCCACCACTGCAGAAATAGTTTGGTTACGCTGGTTACTTGCCGATATGGGTGTCTCTTTCTCTGGCCCAACCCTTATGTACTGTGATAACATGAGTGCTATACAAATTGCCCGCAACTCAGTTTTCCATGAATGCACCAAGCATATTGAGATTGATTGCCATTTTACTCGAAATCATTTTGGACATGGCACCATCACTTTACCCTATGTCTCATCCTCCATGCAAATTGCTGACTTGTTCACAAAATCGCATTCCACTCAACGTTTTCATTTCTTGACTAGCAAACTCTCAATGATTTCTACTGATGCATCATGAGTTTGAGGGGAGAAGTTAGTAAATAATATTTATTACACTTAAAGGTAGTTTAGTCTTTTAATATTATTTATATATATTTGCCATTTTCTCTTGTAATATTATGTAGTTGCAACCCTAGCCATTCTAAAAATTCTCTCTTCTCGTTCTCCATTCTCTTCGCATTGCAATATTCACAGATACAATATTCATCAGTTGTGGGGTATATGATTTTGTGAATTTGAAAATGAGTTCACCTAATTTATTAATGGTAATATTATTATTATTATGTAATATTTTGAATTGTACATATTATTTTCGAATAAAATTTATTGAGTATGTAACAAAATATATTGTGGATATTGTCATATAAATATTTTTAATAATCAATTTATAAATTAATGATTCTATTTCGTTGAAATGGGAATATTTCATATATAAATTTGTATTAAGTATATTTTTTATGCTTTTATACCAGAAAACTCTTATCGTAAAAAAAAAAGTACAAAATATTTGAAAAGTTAACATACTAATCTAATATAATTTTTTGAGACCAACTATTATTGTTGGCTGGTAAAGTACGTAATTGGAGGAAAAAACAATGTGAATTGTGATGCAGACTTTTAGTGCAGTTTTTATGCCGGTCTTCTACGAATTATTTAAAATGTTTAATGATTGTAATATAGCTTTTTGTGACCAATTGTTGTTGTTAGTGGGTAAAGTAATCAAAGAATAGAAAATATTGTAATTGCAGTTTAGACTTTTGTTTTTTTTTTTTGTATTATTTAATATTAGTCTTCTAGAATGGCCTAAAGTATCAATATATTTAATATCATTTAAACAATCTTAATTATATTCTATAATGTCCTGAAGTATCAATTTGTTCTTTTATTTGTATCTCAAGATTCATTTTAGTCTCTTAATTTTATTTTAGCTTTTAGTTTGAGCCCATAATTTTATTCTTTTCCATTTTAGTCATTTAAATCTATTTAAGATTTTTCTTTAGTCCTTGAATTTTATTGTATATCAATATATATATATATATATATATATAGTCCCTTAATTTACAAAAATTACTCAATCATTTCTCCAAAACACTTACAGAAAAAATTCTCGGTCTCTGCTTCCACATCATTTCTTCTCTTTCAAGAAGATCATTCATCTCCCTACAGATATCTCTTTGGGGTCTATCAATCCTTTGTTGAATATTTCCCCCTTCACCTCTACCATTACTCCACGTAAATGGACAACCCTCAAATCCCATATCATGAAAATTGCAATCATCCACAGCATCTCTAAAATTTTTCATTAACTGCATGTATACTTTTCGCCACTCCTCCCTTCTTCTCCATGTACGTCATAAAGAATTTCATGGAAGTCACCTGAGCACAACCATGGAAGTCGGGAAGATCCTTTGAGGCTTTTTAAGAGAAGCAATGAATTCCATTTATTCATGTCATCCGGATAACCATAAAAACTAGTGTAACGCCATTTTATCGATGTGATTCGGGGATAAGGATCATAAAAGGCTAGCATGAAAACTGTCCTTCCATAACAACGCTAAACCACCAGCCTGAAATTTTCCTTTGCAATCAGCATTAATCATCCCATCAAAATTGAGCTTCAATTTGACTTTCTCCATCTTTCCTTTGGCCATGTAGAAGGCGTCTCAGTTTGCTTCAAAAGCATCTCGTCCAAGGTCATGTTTGGATCCATTGAGATTCTTTAGGTGAAGAGGAGAACCATTGATGTGAAAGATCAGTCAATATTGCAATCACATATCATACCAAAAATTTTGTAGGACTGACAATCAAAGCTCTGATACTATTTTATTGAAAAAAACTACATATTTATAAAATAAAAATGAATTTTTACAAGTCCAAGATAATTTTTAAACTATAATACCAAATATTTTAACGTAAAAAATCTTTCAATTAAAAGTAAAAATTACATAACCTGTATGTCATTTAATTTTTTACTATAATAATAATTAGAATACAACTTTCAGGTTTAGATAGATCTCTCTTACAAAAATATAATAATATTTGAACAAAATCTTCGCATCTCTCTCTCTCTCTCTCTCTCTCTCTCTCTCTTAGATGTGAAGAATGCTCTGTGAGGGATGTGGCAACTTGCTGCTTCTTTTCGGTGGCCTTGAGGCAGAAATCAGCTTCAATTTGCAACTTTCTTCCTTTCCTTTCGGGGCACAACTTGCCATCATTTCGGAAATTTCCAGTGAGCAGCCCCACATGTTTCTTTTGTCTTCCTCTTCTCTTTTTTTAATTATAATTATGTAGTGAGCCCTTAACATATGGAGGGACCCTTCCTCACAGTAAGACATCTAAAATTTGTTGTGAAAATTATTTTAATTTTATTTGATTTATTTTATTACATAAATGTTTATATACGTGTTTAGAAAAATTTATACAAATAATTTATAATATGTACATAAATTATTTTTAACTTATTTTCATAAATTATTATGAATAACTTATGAAAGTAATTTAAAAATAATTTATGAAATTTTATTTTGATAAACTCTTTCTTTGTAAAAATAATTTATATATAAAGTTTTTTTATGATAAGCGATTTTTTATAAACACTTAAATAAGTTGTTTAGCCAATGTCTTAGTATGATTTTATGTTAGTCTTTTACAAAATATTTAAAAAGTTAAACTATTCTAATATAATTTTTGTAGACTAATTATTGTAGTTGGTCGGTAAAGTAATCAAAGTATAGTAAATAATGTGAATTATGGTTTATAATTTTACTATCATTTTATACTAGTTTTCTATTAATTATTATTTTAATTTAAAAGACAATGAGTGCTATTTTATTTTAGTCTTCTAGAAAATATTCAAAAAGTTAATTTATTTTAAAAAACATTTAAAGGACAACTATTACTGTTTGTGGTTAAACTAAAATAATAGAAGACAACAAATTAAAGTGATACATGACGTAGACTTTTGATTATTATTTTAAGGTAGCTTTCTACAAAATATTTAAAAAGCTGAACTATTCTGATTAATAAAATTTTTTGAGTCCAATTCTTGTTGGTGGTGGGTAAAGCAATCAAAGATTAGGAAATAATGTGATTTGTGACTTACACTATTAGAAATATTTTAGAGTCTTGCTCAAAATATTTAAAAGGTTAAACTATTCTATTATAACTTTTTGTGACCAATTATCGTTGTTAGAGGGAAAAGTAATCAAAGAATAACAATTAATGTGAATTGTTATTTAAACTTTTAGTAATATTTTGTGGTAGTCTTCCCTAAGTATTATTTTATACCCGTCTTCTATAAAACATTACTTTATTCGAAAAGACTGTGTGTTATTTTATTTCAGCCTCCAAAAAAATATTTAATAATTTAAATTATTTTATACAACTTTCAAGGCCAAACTATTATTGTTGGTTGTTAAACTAAAATAATAAAAGAGAATAACGTGATATATGACTTAAACTTTGAGTATTATTTTATGATAGTCTTCAACAAAATATCCTTGCTAGTGGGTTTAAAGTAGCCAAAGATTAGGAAATAACGTGATTTATGGTTTAGACTTTTAATAATATTTTATACTAGTCTCCTAAAAAAATATTTAAAATGATAAACCATTCAAATATAATTTTTTGAGACCAATTATTATTGTTTGAGGCTAGAGTATATAATCCAAAAAAAGATAACTATATGAATTGTGTATTGGCGTGTAATGTTTTATTTGAGTATTTTATCAAATATTTTGAAAGTTAAACTATTCTAATATAATTTTTTTCAGCAAACTATTGTTGTTGGTTGTTAAACTACTTAATAACTATAAAATAACGTAAATTACTATGATTTAGAATTATTTTATTATTTTTTAGGTCGACTTCTAGAAAATATTTAAAAAGCTAAATTGTTCTAAGATAATTTTTTGGGACCAATTATTTCTTTTTATGGTAAAGAAATCAAAGAGTAGAAAATGATCTGAATTGTGACATAGAACTTTAGCATTTTTTTTTAATGGTTGTCTTCTACAAAAATATTTAGAAAAGTAAACATATTCTAATATAATTTTTTGAGACCAATTAATATTACTGTTGGCCGGTAAAGTAATTAAAGAATAGAAAACAATGTGAATTGTGATTTAGACTTTTAGTGTAGATTTTATGCCAGTCTTCTACGAATTCTTTAAAATGTTTAACTATTGTAATATAATTTTTTGTGACCAATTTTTGTTGTTAGTGGGTAAAGTAATTAAAGAATAGAAAATATTGTAATTGCAATTTAAACTTTTTTGTGTTATTATTTAATATTAGTCTTCTAGAATGGCATAAAGTATCAACATATTTAATTAACATCATTTAAACAATCTTAATTATATTCTATAATTTCCTAAAGTATCAATTTGTTCTTGTAATTTTATCTCAAGTTTCATTTTAGTCTCTTAATTTTATTTTAGTTTTTAGTTTGAGCCCATAATTTTATTTTTTTTCATTTTAGTCATTTTCGCCATTTAAATCTATTTTAGATATTTCTTAACCCTTGAATTTTATTGTATAGCAATATATATAGTCCCTTAATTCACAAAAATTACTCAATTACTTCTCCAAAACACTTAAGAAAAAAGGTTTATGAAGTAAATAGAGTTAAGCAGGAAATTGCATAAAGTGTTCCTATCAAGTATCTTGATTGTATTAATGAGAAGAAAAAAATTTGAGTAATTTATATAAGTTAGAGACTAAATTGATACGAAATGAAATTAGGGGATCAAAGATATCAAAGATAAAGTTAAAAGACCTAATGGAACAAAATAACTTTAAGGGATCAAAGTATAAAACCATAATTAAAGTTATGGGATTAAATTGAAAACTAATCTAAAGTTGGTCAAATTTGAATTACAAATTATAATATATATGTTAAGGGATCAAAGTTAAGGATGTCAATGATTATGGATATTTTTGGTATTTGATGGTATCCATCTAAAAAACTATTTGACATTTATCGGACATCAGATAATGTACAAATAGTAAAAATAAATATTGGGTAGATACAAATGTTGACATCTGGTATCATATATTTGTCTAATATGAACGCGTGAAGAGGATATTTGATATTGTTCGATAATGATTTATACAATATATAAATATATATTATAAATTATTAACTTTCAACAAATAAATTGTAATAAAAAAGAAAAATATATAAATTATAATATATTATTTATATAATATAAATTTTGTAAATATAAGATTTTTGTTGAATGAATACTAGACATTGAGTATTTAGGTATCCAATACTTGTTTGGCAAGACTTTTTCTTCTTTTTTGAATATTTTAAATATTTCAGATATTGGGTATTACGAATACAAATATTGAAAAAGTAAACTTTGAAAAACACTTAATCCACCACAAAACGTCTTTAACATGGATTATAAAACATGGATCCACTCAAACTGCAGAAATTCACAGCATCTATGTAATCATATACCTTTTCGCACCCTTTTTGCATATGCTGTTAGAAACATTTAGTTGGCAAGAAACATGAAATTCTTTAAAATTGAACCCCTTGATGTAAGAAATACCTCCCATCTCATAAAATTCAGGGAGGCTGAATCTTGGTTCTGTTGTGATGACAAATTGATTAAAACTTCCTCATTAAATGTAAATTCTTGTATTACTGTAAATCCTTGAAAAAAAAACCTAGTGTTGGTTGGTTCAAGATTAATGTAGATGGTTCCATGAAGGACAAACTTACAGCAGTATGGAGAATCATCAGAATAGACAATGGACAAAGGTGCTGGGATTTTGCAAAATTCATCGGTATATATAGGAGATGCGGAGATGGCAAAAGCTTGGACACTTCATATTGGTTTAGAACATGCAACACAGTTGCATATAAAAAGAAATTGAAATAGAGCTGGTTGTAAAAAAAAGTTCATGATTTATTTATGACAAACACAAATCATACTCACCCACTTGCCATTTTTATGGGAAATTGTAGGTTGTTACTCCAATCCTTTGAGAATTATAGAGTGACAATCAAGATCACAGATGTGCTGATATTTTGCCTAAAGAAGACTTTGGGAAAAGAAGACTTATGTCGTGCACCTATAACGCTGCTTCCCTTTTGTGAATGCCCAATATATTTTTAGATTTGTTAAGTGCAAACAGTTAAAAGTAGTTAACACTCAGTTTTTTGGCTTTCCCTGCTTCTTCTTCTTTTTTTACTTTTTTTAATTGCTTTTGGTATTTTGATGCCATGTACGTTTAAACTCTATTCTATGTTGTTTTAATAATATTTTCTTTTAAACAAAAAAAAAATAAAATAAAAATGGAGTATGGACATTAGAAAGTTTAGATGGATACAGATTGAGATATTGAAAAAAAATGATTGGGTACCCCCATTGACATTCCTAATCAAAGTGAAGCTTTTTGTAAAGTTAGAAGAATAAATTGGAACAAAATTAAATTAAAAGACCAAAATAGACTTGAAATAATGTTAATGTCCTAAAATGACGTTTTAGCTAACTGTTATGTTATTTATTAATGGTGTAGCTCAAGTTTTGACAGGTCAATAATTACTATTTTATCATTATCATTATTATTCAAAGTTTAAACAACCAGCCATATTACATATTGTTTTCCCCGATCGATAAATTAAAAGCACTGTGCAATCTTCGAACAATATGAAGCATTTAGAAAATTAAAACTCTTATTTCTTTCAACCCGAAGAAAACAGTAATAGGACAAAGCACAGAGGACTTAAAATAACAAGAACAACAAATCAAGATATTTGCCCATTCTCCTCGGATATGGGTTCGGCTGAGACGCCTGGTAGCGTCTTAGCAGCATGAGGAAGGCCATAACAATGATGAATAACTTCATACACCTTCACCCAGTCGGCATTATCTGCGTCTTTCATATTTTTCCTGACAATGTCTTCCAGAAACTTGCCATTTTCTTCATAATTATCCAAAGGGTTAACATGAATCAACTTTTTCCCACCTACCATTTTTCCAGCCACTTCCTTTTTCCTGCTGGTTACTATCACAGCGCCATCCAACTCCAACTTTGGATCCATTTTCTCAGGTTCACCTAATTTATGGCATAAATCAACGAACCAATCATTACAAACCCACACATCATCAAACACTACAATATAATTTTTCAGATCCAGCAATTTAAGCTTGAGTTGTTCCATAAGCCAAACTTCATCATCCCGATACCCATGAAAGCCATCAATATCACAACCCAAATGCTCCAGCAAGCACTTCAAAATCCTGATATCTATCTCATCCTCGCAGTTTATGTCCGACAAGCAAGCCCATACAATGTTGTTAAATTCGTCACTGACTCGTGGATGTTTCAACACCTTATTAACAAGTGCAGTCTTCCCTGAACCCCCCATCCCATAAACCCCAATGGCCTTAAATCCGTCCCCTGACGAGGAGAGCCAACGAACCATCTCGTTTACGTGTTTACCGAAACCCCTAATGCCAGATGCCTCAGATGGATGGGGACTATAGGATGTGAATCGATCCCAATTTGTTTGGTCCAATATCGGCGAGCTCGGAGAACCTGGGACTTGGCGGTTCAACAGATTGTTCAGTTCTTTTGTGATATGGGACAACCGCTCCTTCGTCCTCTGAACGACACCTGGCTTGCGGAGCGTTTTCTTGATACCCCTGCGCTGAGTCATGAAGACTCGCCACTCGTCCAGCGCATCACTAAGATCGTAAAGAGGTGAGATGAATTCATGGGTGGTTGATATTGAGAATGAACTATTCTCCTCCAACTTATCTCGGATGCCTCGAAATTCATGAGGGATAGAAGCTGTCAAGCCTGACTCTAATTCTTTCAAAGACTTCAAGCATTTCCCCCATAGAAATCTGGCGGCGTCTGATTCCATCAAAGGATAGCAAGAACATAACTGGGCAGCTTCTAATATTACTTATTGGAAGGAGAAGAAAGCTAGTACAAAGCGAGAGCCGAGAGGGATTAAAAACAAAAAAAACAAAAAGATAAGAAGAATCTGCCTGTGAGTGGTGATGGATGGATGGAGATGAGCTGCTTGTCCCTCATCGGACGGCCAGGAGAGAGACAAACTTTTGTCACGCGATCCGTTGGATCAAACAGATCCAACGGTCACAATCACGTATCCTTTTTATTTCTCTCTTAACTATCCTTTTTCTCCTCTCCACCGATCTCCAAGTTCCGTCCCCGGCCTCCTCCCAAAAAGCCTCGCTGTTAGCATCTCTTGCATTCTCAGAATGTTGATTCGAGCGAATCCAGCGAAAGCTGTGCCCGCACTGCTGGATCGCCTCGCAGATACTATCAAAACCAACGGAGATGATTCATTAGACGAAAAGATCAACAGCATGAAAGGTCAATTCCCCGCAGTGATGAAGTGGGAAGAGAAACTGCTTGACCAATGTTCTGAGTTGTATCGCTATCGTCGCCAATTTGATGGCCCCAGCGTCAGTTCCCACTCCCAGCTGCTCAAAGATATCGGGCCAAATATCAATCAGATGAAGACCTTGCTTGACCAACTTAGCGCGACGCCCGAGAATAATAGTACAGAGACAGCCACAAGAAAGCATACACCGCAGCACCAGAACGGCTTCCGAGAATTATCTGAATTGGAGAAGAAAATTATAAAAGAGGCAGACTTGACCTGAAAATGTGTTTATTGTTTCTGGCTATATTCCCTGAGAATGCTGTTCTGAAGAAAAGGCTTGTTATATATTGGTGGATTGCGGAAGGGTTGATCACGACGGAGGAAGAAGGCGAAAATATATTTGATAAGCTTTTGAAACTCGAGTCAATTATACCCTACGGCAATGGCGAGTGTCCGTTAGTGAATAAATGTCAAATTCACCCTTGGATCCGTTACATGTTGATGGCAGTGGGAGCAGAGGAGCAGCTTTTCCGCTTTGACAGAGGGATACCTTGTTTTGATCCAACCAGCGCCAGCTGTCGGCGGGTTTGTTTGATAGGTAATCGTGAAATGTTGTTAACTGATAATGATCCCAGAAATGAGACTTTGAGGACCATTTTTAATGTAAGCGAGAGCAGTGTGAGACTTGAATCCAAATGGTTTTCCAAAATGAAGAAATTGGTGGTGCTTCAGTTGGGTCGTTGGCAGGTTTCTCCATTCCATCGCATTGAAGTCCTTCAAAGTCAAGTTTTGCTAAGAGGCTTGAAGGCTAAAAAGCATCTCAAGTATTTGAGCCTCCGTGGGATTTCAAGAATCACTTCAATCCCTCCCTCCATTGTTGAACTGGTCAGCCTTGAAATTCTTGATCTCAAAGATTGCCGTAATTTGGAAACGTTGCCAGCTGATATTTCGTCATTGAGGAAGCTCACGCATTTGGATGTGTCAGAATGTTACTTGCTGGAAAACATGCCTAAGGGGCTGGACAAGCTCGCTAACCTTCAAGTACTTAAGGGATTTATAATAGGTAATTCAGAGAAGACTCCCTGCACAATAGGCGATCTTAAAAGTTTGGAGAAACTTAAAAGACTAAGCATACATATAGGGAGCGAGGCTCTAATTCAGCATGGGGAGTTAGAAAAGTTGGAGGATTTAGAGTCAGTTAGGTGTCTCAAAATATCTTGGGGGGTTTCTCAGACGAGAAAAGAACAAGTTGTTAAGGAGCCTCTTTCTTTTCCGTCTTCATTAGAAAAATTGGTTCTTGAATGCATGCCTCAAGTCGGGATGCCAGATTGGTTAAATCCTAGCAAACTTGGGCGACTGGAGGAGCTATACATAAAGGGAGGTGAACTCCGAAGTCTAGGTCGTGGCGAAAGCGGATGGAAAGTGAAATATCTGCGTCTCAAGTATATGAAGAATCTCCAGGATTATACAGCCCCGGAACTGAATAATATTTCCTTCACTGATGTATGTGCAGAAAATACGCAATGTAACAAAATAATCGACTAGTCAAAAACTGGTGAAAAAATGTCACAAACCAGAAAAGCCAATAAAATTGAAAGTATTAATGGTTGAACCGATTTTAGTTTTTTCTTCTAATTTTTATGCATTTTTCTATTTTTATACATTTTATGAGCATTAATGTGTTATTTTACATATAGGTATTAATTATTGATATAATATTTTCTAAATAATTTCTTTTCTTTTGCATGCTTAAACCTTTAAGCTTCTCTTCCTAATCATTCAAGACACCATTCCTCTTGCCAAAAATAAGAATTGAAGTAGAAATTAAAGGTTGGATTTTATGGTGAGTGAATGATACTCCACTATAAATTGTTATAATTGTCTCAACTTTAACCGTTTCATTAGACTTGTCTTTGTAATGATTGACTCGATTGAGGAATTAATAGTACTATAAGATTTACTTCACGGGAGTCTACATGATGACGTAATTAATAAAATAATTTCATGAGTAGTTTACTGCACTTATTCACACAAGTGGATCATTACAGTTAATTGGAATGGAAACATGAATTTATGGTATAGTTTATTGTGGGGACTAGGAATAAGTTGTTAATGCAACAATATTGTCGACATTGGTAATGTGATTTTGAACTTTGAGAATGCCATTGGCTGGTTTTTTGTTATGATTGTATTTGTGATGTATTACTTTGGATATTGGAAGATGACATAGGATCCCAAGGGTTGGAACAATAAGAGTAATTATATATATATATATATATATATACGTGCATGAACAAATACATTCATACCTACTTTATGATTAGAGAAGCTATAAAGGTGGAAACAAAAGTGAAGCAATGAGGGAGTATGTTGATGTAGTCGCTGGGCAATAGAAACATTACGTGAATGAGACCCAAAAAATGTTTGGGCCACTTGTATTCTTTGTTTGCCATTAATGTGTCCCTTATTGCTTTTGTGTGTAAATAATATTGTAACACCTTCTAGTTATTAACACCATAGTATTATTAATTCTTAAGTCATCATTAAGATTAACTTGTATAATGAGGATTAGGTCTCACTTTAATTGGTAATTTCTTACCATAAACTTGATCAATTTTTAAAACATTAATGACTTTAGATGAAGAGGGGCTCAAGATAAAAAAATAGACAATTAAAAACAATTTTGGAATACTTAGCTAGAAGATAATCAGTCGACTTGGTGAGATCCGTCGGTCAACTGACAGTCGACTTCCTAACTCAGGAAGCCAACTAACTTCTGTCAACCACTATTTCTCATACTTCGAGTCAAAATTTCCCTAGTTGATTTTATAGATCACCTATACTCTGATTGTAACTTATTGGAATCATATTTAAAAAGAATAGTCATAACTAACCAGCACCAATAAACTGGGAACAAAAGTCATAAAAAAGTTTCTAGCCATTAGAAATCTACGCATCTAGACATACCTTATCATGAGGACTAGCTATCACATCCACTATGAGATGCAAACGGCACAGATTGAATCCATTTCAACCCGAAAGCCTTCACCTAAGAGATATAAACCTGACATATGATATATCAACGATTCTACCTTAATTACATATAGTGCTTATATACAATCATAAAGCATGCACCTTATACTTAAAGTCATAAACAAATCATACATCGACTTCTTTATAACACTCTCATACTTCATACTCAGAATCTAATAAAACATTGATGAAGCATCTAAACATTCTCGTCTTTCATTATATGAAAACATAAAACATATTCAAAGGTTAAAGATGTCACCTCAAAAGGGAACATATCTTCCTACTACATACAGCCACTACAGGTTAACTTTCTAGCTGGAATCTAACACAGGTACATGAACCTGCCTATGTGATTACAGAGTTGTTCTAGAGTTTTCAAAAGAAAATACGAAAGTACATGATAGGTTTTCAACGGTCATACCAGCCCGAATAAACAAGTTTGGGCCTTCATGAGATGGCTATCCTGATCAGCTACTCAACTAGACGAAACTCAAGACCGAGACTGCTATCTGGGAAGAAATGGAAAGAAAATGTATGAGCTACAAGCCCAGTGAGTAACTAATTTACAGTAACATTAACATACAACAAAACCAAGTAAATAATATATATATATATATATTACATGGTATGGTTTCAAAATGACCAGCTCAAAACAAGTTCCACTAGCAATCCAACACATCATAAAAAGAAAACCTAACAGATACTTATTCCAGTGCAATACCACAGGAAAGAGAGAAAGAAATAAGCACTCACCTTTCTAAATATACAATAATGGTAAAAGTATTAGATATCTCAAATCATTGATAACACTAGAACATAATTCAGATGTCAAAGCTGTAAGGTATAAAATTTGCATCTTCATGTCTGAGATGCCAAGCGGTATTGCTTTAACCCTCCAAATCCGATGCTACACAACCTATCGGTCTGCATCATATCAACCATTTGTGCCTATGCCACATGGTCTATAGGCTTATATCATGTCACTCTCCATGCCTGTGCCGCATGGCCTACAGGCTTGTATCACATTAACTTTTTGTTATAACATAAACCTCCTGTATCACCCTTATTCCTCCGAGTTCATTCTCAATGTTTGATAGGAACCTAGAATTAAAATAACCAAAAGACAGATTTTATTTAATATGATAAGAGGACTACAAACTCTGAATACAGAAATTACTAAAAATAGAGATTAAGACCATAAGAGAAATGAACTAAAAATAATAACAGAAGCAGTAATTGAAAGCTAGACTCAGTTCGAGGACTCCAGAGACTCAAGGCCTCCTCCAAATGATACTATTCCTCCTAACAACTCCAAGGCATCTGAATATTTTCCATGATACTTCACACGTTCACCACTACCCAATTTATAACCAACTAATGCATTGTTTCCCAATAAGTGCATCGGGTCACACAAGTAGTAAAGTGATGAAAAAGAGTTATCGTCCTCAGGAATTGACTTTCAATAATTACCAATTTCATTAGATCAAGTTATATTTAGACGGAGGAAAAAATATAGAATTAACTAAAAGTAAACTAAACTAACAACAAGAAATTAACCAAACACCAAACGAAGAAATACGCCAGAACACAACTGGTAAGGGATTGACTTTCTTAACTCCTAATCCGATTAATTCATAGACAAACTAATCTTTGAATCGTTAAAGAATGCTTAGATACATTTGCAAATTCCTTTTAATGTTGGTCAAGTTCACGAAAATATTTGAACCCAATGTCTTGGTGAGCAAATATTCCTAGCCAAAATAATTAGCTAATGTTTTAGTCCAATTATTTGGTTCGCAGTTTAAGTTTAAGAACTCATAAGACCAGGCAAACAAGATTATCTATGTTTAGACTAACCTGATTCACAGTAGAAGTTACAAGGGCATGTTTATATCAAGCTATGTCTAGCCTTAATACAAACCCCAAATACATCTAAGTTAGATGATTGCAAATCACGTAAAAGGAAATAAACCAATAATAGCTACTCCAATAATCAGAAAAACAATTATATTTAAGCATTCAACAATAAAGCTTCATAAGAAGTCAATATACATCAATCCCCTAAATCCTAGAGTTTAAGTACACATTACCTAGGGGAAGAAATACATAACAATACACAACAAAACATGATCAAAAGGAATGAGATAAAGGAAGAAAAGCTTTAAACTCAGTAGAGAAAAAGTATCTCATCTCCTCCATCTTTGCCCTAGTAGAGCTCCCTTGACCTATAACCAAAAGATCTCGAAAATTTCTGCAAAAGAGCTATATATAGCAGAAGACTCGCAGGTGTGAGCTGGGGCGCCTGGGCGCCAAGCAAAAAACAAAGGGGAAATCGTGGGATGGCGCCTGGGCCCCTGAGTGGCGCCATGTTCTAGAGCTTTGGACAGAAAGTGGAGGTGCTGGCGCCTGGGCGGCAGCCATAAAAGTGCAGGCTGAGTTAAGCTTCTGGCGCCTAGGCGCCAGCCACCAGACTTGATCATTCTAGCACTTTGCTTCTGAATCTCATCAGCACACCAGCTTGCAGCAGACCAGAAATAAAAGCCTACAAGAAAATACAACAAAAAGCATAGAGAGGCAAGGAAAAAGAGATTAAAACAAGATAAAACAAAGCAACTACTATGTACAAAGAGATAAGCAAAAATAAAGGACAAAACAAGCAAAAGGATAACAAAAATGGGACCAAAGAGAGAAAAAAGCCCTAAAAAAGTAACTTAAATTAACCAAAATAAAGGACTTATCACCAACTCACTCTCTACAAATTACCTAATTACCCCTTAACAGAAATCCTCTATACTATGATACCTATCAATGTTTTAGCCTTCCTTATACCTCTATTTTCATCATTCAGCTTTCTCAACTAACAAAAATCATGTAATACATACATACACTAAATAACTTCTCTTGGTCATGAGAAAGGTCCATATGTCTTAACTAAATAATCCAGTGATTCAAATCATTTACACACATACGCATATTCAAATAAAAATAATTTCATAGAACAAACTAAAATCCAAGGGAATCAGTGTCTAAGTTTCAAAGGTAACAATACTATTATAAGTAACCTTTTCAAGTTAGACATATATGAAAATAGAAAAATGATCAAAATAGAAAAGTCAAATAATCCAAAATCCCAACATCCAGTAAAGGGTAGAGAAATAAAAGTGCTCTCTAGTGAAACTACTTACTTTCAAATTTCAAGCACCCAAAACTAAATCACCAGAATGGCCCTATTCAGCAGGCTACCACCTCTATACATACTTCACAGTTCTCAACATAGAATATGTTTAGTAAAGCACACAAAGACACTTAAGGTAAGGCCATCTTAGGAAAATTTTCTACAACTCACTTAGGCTCCAAGTGGAATATCTAATTCATGACTATTTATTTGTGGGTGAGAGTCTGTATGAATGGCTACAAGACAAGGGATCAACGAAGATATATACATGATGGTATGTAGTCTTTTATCTTATCAATCATTTTCAGATAAATGTATCACATCCAATCATTTGA
The DNA here is from genome assembly GCA_037074585.1 of Biancaea sappan. Classification (NCBI taxonomy): domain Eukaryota; kingdom Viridiplantae; phylum Streptophyta; class Magnoliopsida; order Fabales; family Fabaceae; genus Biancaea; species Biancaea sappan. The sequence continues at coordinate 4,378,384 of CM073495.1, forward strand.
GTTTAAGCGTATAGGTACTTGTACTATCTAGAGGTATACTTGACAAATTTCCTGATAGTTTGCTATTATAGGTTTTAAATAAAACAAGTATTTCTCATAAATCATAAGTCAGCAACACCCACATTACAGTAAAATTTCAAGTAAACCAACCAGAAAATAAATGAATAACTTTCACATAGAAACAACTTCAAGAAACTAAATTTAGAAAGAAAAATGGGCAGTTCAGTTAATTTAATTTCAATTCATGTTAGCGACCATAAATTGGTTACTCACCTGATTGACTAGCTAAAGTTCATACTCTATTTTTCCAGGTTGACGCCAAGCTAGGAGAAAGGAGACCACATCCACACCTTGCTTATTCTTTCTCTAACATATAAGAGGAAGAGGAAAAAAAAAATTAAAATCAACATATCAGGACAGTTGTAGGTCACTGCACAGTCCATTTTGCTTCAAAAGAAAACTCCCACCCAGCTCAAACTCATCTAAATTCATCTTGCATTAAGTATAATACAAGACATTTGGATCAAGAAAACATGTCAGAACTGATTTAGTTAACGTTCTCCATTCTCGGCTTTATTGAGCAGAATTTTTTTTTCTGCTGTGTTTTCACAAATGTCTTGGCTAAGACACACACTCGAAGATCAATCACCCAAAATAATAAAACATCAACTTACATTTGGCCAAACGTAACCATACGTTCAAGATTAACCAGTTAAACAAGCAAATTTGCAGAAGGAACCCGAAAATCACTCCTGCAATTCATGGTTTCTGCGATGCAAAATTTACTGTCTTTTACACAGACCAGAAATTCTCTTCCCGACCTCAACATTCCAGCTCCTTTAGTTCATATATCAACACAATTTTGATTTTAACAGTCCACGATTAAGATTCAAACGTAAAATTTAGCTTGCATCCATATTATAAGTACAGATTCCAGCTTTTAACTACTAAAATCACTCAGGTGCCATGACCCCTTTAGCTTAACTTGTCTAATTTATCTTTAGCTTCTTCCTCTCAATTTACGTTCACACCCACAACTCTAAGTTTAGCAAGGTTTCAGGTCTTAATCCCACATTATAACCATTACAGCCCTTTCTCAACTTTACAGAAAATTTCGCATAAGAAAACACACGAAATTCTCAGCATTCTCGGGTATAAGGGAAAATGAACAGAGAAGAAGAGAAATTGGGTCCCTTACCTCGTGCTAACGCCCACCAAGATCACATCTTTGAAAAGTTCCTTCCAAATCCAAAATGAATCTCTTAATCGGAAAGCCACACGAATTAGGCAGAGAATGAAGGAGAAAGAAAGTGTTAATCTCGTGGAAAATTCTAGAAGCCCCTCTCTTTCTCTCTCTCTCTCTCTCCCCCCGGGACTGTGTGTAGCTTAGCAATTAAGCTGGATATTGATCATGAGTGAAGCTGCACGAGACTTTTACAGTCAGACGACATTCGAGGCAAAAATTATTCAGATTCCGCTCTTTCCATGTAATTCTTCACTTGGGGCCCTTAAATGATGCTTAAGTTCACTATCACAAATCTCCAGAAGTTTACTAAATGAAACTGGGGTCCCACTTCTTAATCTGACATGCACCTTTCAATATTTTATTTTTTTTTTATTTTTTTATTTTAAATTTACCTTTACTTTCAAACCTCTAAATTTCATACTTTTTCATAATAGCCGCCCCACAAGTTCATAGAAAGGTTCAAAGGGCCTTATGTATAATATTAACAATACCGTCAACTTCTTAAAATTCCAAATGTTATTCTATAATTCCAAAAATTTTCTTTAATATGATTGTCTAAGTCCCATTTCAGGATCAAAAATTTCAAGTGAAGCTAAAAAATTTCAATTTAGTCCCAGTCATCTCCTATAAAAGATTCTGGGGTGTAACACTAACCCTTAGAGGATAACTATAATACATAACCACAATTGGGCATTTCACCTAGATTTTCCTAATCAGCATCATCATTAATCATGATTACCTGGGTGTTTTGATCTGTCATGCCCAGGTTCCCGCATAAACATGTTCTCATTTGGGCGCTATGTAACGCAGTCCCTAGAGTTTCATACATAACATGGTCCCACTTGGGTGCTATGTATCATCATCCCCATAATGGTACATTAACATATAATATCTTGAGGGAATCACTCCAATGATACATGCCACAACAATTAACATGAGCGTCACATGATTCATACTAATAGCATGTCCATATCTCACACTAAGTCAAGCATGGCTCACTTGGAAGTTGAATACAAAAGGAAATCCTGCCCTTGCCGCCTCCTTGAGCCCGTCAAGGGAATATCATAAGGTGGCCTACCATAACATACCATAACATAATCAAACTCACATCCTAGGGTTCAATCCTTGTAAATATATCTTTAACTTAAGAATCCCCACATCTAGGGCTTCTATATATGGCTAACCATACCCTTGTCTAGAACTAAAACCCTGGTTTTATGTTTTCATGGCATCTTAACTGCTTAAATTATACATGGAGCTTAGGGCTTACCTGAGGGAGCAAAGATCAAGAGAAAAAGGTGCAAAGAAACTTGCAACAATCCAAGCTTCACAAACAACCTTTATAATACAAAAATCCAATTGGTTGGTAGTGAAGAGACATTTGAAAAAACAAGAATGACAAGAAGAATTCTCTCACCCATGGTTCAAAACAATCCGATGGCAGGATTCCAGTGAAAAAAATGACCAACCTCCTCCTCCTTTCAACCAACCACTTTTGTACAAGGCAGAGAAGAGAACTTTCTTCAGAGCAAATGGAAGCTAGAGGGCATCTATGATGGAGAAGAAGGAATTGGGGTTTTGAAATCTTGCATAGACTAAAAGACCATCTCGTGATCATGAAACTTGAAGCGTGTCAAAATAAGGGTAAAATATTTTTTGCTCCCTAAAAAAAATCCATCAGCATGTTTTCTAGTCTCAACAATTGACCAGTTAGCTCTACCACTTAATTGGCTTGCTTATGAAGGCGTAACTCTCTTTGACCAAGACCAATCAGTCGAATAGTTCGAGCTACCAGTTGATCAGTTCCTCTCTAAAAACTTATGGAGCCCTAATTGAGACCTAAAAAATTTCAAGAGGAAAATTTTGAGAATGAAGAATAGAGATAGTTTTTGACACAGAAATTTCCGTCCCTAGTAACAAAAGGCAACAAAATATGAAAATAAATAAATTCTCCTCTTGCAGCAAATATTGAGATGGATTGTTCTAAGCTGGAAAATTTGTGTCTCCAATTCCATCTTAGAAATTTCCCTTTTTAAAATATTTTTCTCCTTTTCTTTAGATGAACTTGAGATTGATTTGCAACAAAAAAAAAATTGTCTGAGATTACAAGGTTTTTTTTTTTGTAGTGAATAAAATCTTTATTTAATTTTCAAAAAAATTTAATTATCTTAATTTAGTTTTTAAAATATCAATAATCTTAATTTAATCTTTAAAAAATTATATTTGTCTCAGATATATATGTCCCTTCATTTATCAAAATAACTTTTAGTAACAAAAAATTTAAAATTTAACAATAACAAATTTAGTGATTTAATAATGAAAATGATTAAATTAAAGTAAAGACAATCTTTTAGAAAATAAATTGAGAGTTGAGACACCTAATTTTTTAAAAATAAAATTGATACAATTTTGGACCAAATAGCCAATTTTCTCCAAAGTAAACATATACCTCAATTGTCATTGACGCAAATCTAAGAAAATTTGCCGAAGAAATATACCAATATATATATATATATATATATATATATAATTCACATTGAGCCCTTTTGGTACAAAGAAGTATGAAAAAGGAGTGTGAGAGGGAAAGGAAACCAATATAAATTTCTTGTTTGGTATGCATTAATGGATTAGAAGAATAATTCCCTAGGGAAAGCTTGTTACCTCCCAGACACGAGCGTGGCTTCTCTGCTAGGCCAGATCCGTGCAGCCCAGACACAATAGATGATTTCTTCCATGTTACTAAGAAATTAGAACCTATCTCCCAGAGAGTCAATCCAAGTTACCATTTTGCCCTCAACCTCTTAGACAACATCTCACCCAGTCCTTTTGCTACTCTTCTTCAGCTTTATTCTTTGTTTGAAAGGGCATGGCCTTCACCGTTTGGTGTTTTCCGTTGATTCACTGTTCTGCAAGTCGTTCCCTCAATTTTTTGTCGAGTCACCGTTCAGCATATTCCCTTTCTTCTCTTCACCGGACTGTAAAGTCAGCGGCGGTGTTGACGGCGTAACTCCTTCTCCTCATCTTCATCTTCATCATCATCATCATCATCTTCTTCTTCTTCTTCTTCTTCCTGGTTCATGTATAATTCCTCCTCCTCCTCCTCCCCTTCTTCTTCTTCTTCTTCTTCTTCTTCTTCTTCTTCTTCTTCTTCTTCTTCTTCTTCTTCTTTTTCTTCTTCTTTCTGGTTCATGTAGAATTCCTCCTCCTCCTCCTCCTCCTCCTCCTCATCTTCTTCTTCTTCTTCTTCTTCCGCGGTCATGTATAATTCCTCCTCCTCATATTCTTCTTCCGGGATCAGGTATAATTCCTCCTCCTCTTCTTCCTCTCCTCTTCCTCCTCCTGCAAAGACAATGATCATACGAACTTAAAATTAAACGCTAAAGGTTAATGATGTGTCAACAGCATCTGAAAGCCAAACTCAATTTTAAAAAAAGTTGCTAAATTAAAATAGACAAGGAAGCATACCCACCCAATATAAGAAATTAATAAATAACATATGTGAATTGACTCAAATTTCAGCGTTCATATATTGCAGTAATCACTGTGCTGGGATAGATTTTAATGTTAGACATGAGATATTCCTTAGGACATAGGAAGGCGGACACTTAATAGTTGACATATAAGTCAAAATAAATTTGTCATGTGCCAAAAGTTAACTTTGATTTGAAAATTATATTGACATTAGTTAATTTAAATTCTACAATAAAATAAAGAAAAATTTATAGTCTTAAATTTAAATATGCCTAATGTTGAAAATCCTCAAAGAGCATGTTAAATCATGAAAATGTTAGTAAGTGCCATTTCCTCATAAAAAAAAGTGTTGTGAGAGTGTGTGGGGTGTGCATTATTTGTTGCAAAGTAGTAACAAATTAATGATAAACAGAATAACAATATATAAAATATAATACGTTGAAGCCAATCAATTTTCTTATCTTTTTTTTTCTTTTTAAAATTCTTTATTTTAAAACATTGAAAACGAAAATAAAGAAACGCTATTGGTGTTTATATGTATACCTTGATGTTCGTTCAAGTATTTTATGGTGGCATTCAGGTCTCCTTGCCAGCAATTTTTAATAAACATAATATAAATTGTCTTCAATCTTGGCGTCTTTAGAGACCCTGCAACAAATATCTTCATTCTTGGAATGTCCTTCACACTAACCATATGTAACTGGGGGAATTCAAATTCAACTTCTTGTTCACATAAACTCGTGAGATTGGGCAGATGTTTAAGTATAATGCACTCCAATTTCTGAAACACTTTTTTACTGTTTCCTCCTCTACCCTGAAGAACTTGTACCAGATTTTCACATTCATACAATTTTAGCAGTTTCAAAGCGTCAAGGTCTTCAGCCGCTGCAATGGAGAATAATTTTTGAATGCTGTTGCAACGGATGATTTCAAGTGATGTCAAATTTGTAAACACTGGAATTTTAGGTTCCTGTTCCCATAGTTGCACGCTGGGTAGGTCACTCAGTACCAATTCATATAATGTCCCCAGTAATTCCATTTCAGACCTCGAGTTCTCATGATTTTCAGAAGACACTCCTAATGCACTCGAACTCTGCACGTTAATTTTCTTAAGCTTCAGCCAAGGCCACCTATATGGGGTGTTGTTCGACACTGCACTACTTTCGCCCACGTATGTCTTCTTCAGTTTACCCCTTGAGCTTGAAAAGATAACTTTGTTCCATATATTTTGACTATTCACATTTATAAGATGCAATTCCTTCAGTTTTCCAAGAGACTCCTGCAACAGATCGATAATTATACTAGAATTAGTAATTGGCACAACATAATCTGCACGAGATCTCCTATATTTATTTGATGTGTTTTTTTAGTGGGATAAGACTTTGTTGTTGTTGTTTTTATATGTACACATACGTAGGAAATTAAATATATAATCAACACAATTAATTACCATATTCATAAAGGAATTGTCTGATGTAGCAGAAACATTCGGTGAGGACCCTGGTTTAAATGTTTGGAGCAATGGACAGTCTGCGATTCTCACTTTTACCAGTGATGAAAATTAAAATATCCCCAAGTAGAAGCTTGAAAGCACTGGCAGTTTTTCAAGCATGATAGCTTCCAAATGAGAGATAATCTTAGCATCCATTATTTGTTCTCCTGTGTCCATGAAAATTTCTTCTAAATTCCTACACTCAGAAATCTTTATTTCTTTTAGCTTTTTGGAGGGACATAACTGCAGGCGTCGAAGAGAGTCACAGCTTTTTACTTGTATAATCTCCAGGTTTTCAGCGACCGAGACAGAATTATTCTCAAATGGTTGAAACACATTAGTCAATGAACTGCAGTTACTCACAACGAGTTTCGTCAACTTCTCCAACCTCAGCAACATACGAGAGGCAGAGGGGAAGATATATTCCACATTGCTTAAGGTATCCACTTCTAGCTCTTGCAGCTCACGGAATGATTCGGTAGAAAAGCAACCCTGCCATATCTCATAAGTTTTGAGGCCTACAAGCTTCAAAGACTCCAATTTAAGGTACGCATCCTGCAGAAAAGTGCTTTGAAACTGATTAAAATATTCTCAAATTTGCACTCATTCAATATTTGAACTAAGTCTCAATAACTAAAATTGTTTGTTACAGAGCCACATAGATATATATATATATATATATATATATATATATGTTCGAGGAAGCCCAAGAATTTTGTTACATTTTCAATTCCACATGTATCGACCTCATTTAAAATGCAATGAACTAATTATAAAAACATTCCCTCCCTGCCATTGGTTAAAATTAACTTCAACTTATAGTTTTCCTTTTCATTCATTCTTCTTCTTTTTCCATTCTTCTTTTTTATTTAAAAAAATCTGTCTAATGATGGCAGCATCACACGGATTACACAAATTTGATATTTCATATCAGTTTATGTAGATATGTTACAGTTATTTATGTGCATGCTTACTTTTGTCAGTTTTCCTAAAGGACTCAATAAATAGATTCATTGATTGTGACATGACCAAATGAATATAAGAAAAAAATCCAATTAGGTAGGTTCACTGACAACGTACCTCAATCTTATTCTCCGTTGGACCAAATGAATCTGGTGCCTGAGCACTTAAAAATCCGGTAGTGAATGCATTCATCTTAGGACAGTGCTCTATGGTCAATCTCTGCAGGTTCGGAAATCTAGAATTCAAGTTTTGTGAGTTGAACTTGATGAAATTTGGAAGGTTCAGAAGACGAAGTTTATTCAAGTTAGGAAACGATCTTCCCTGATTTTCCGTCACCACTTCTATCATCTCACATGAATCAATGTATAATTCTTTTAGTTTCACAAGGTTTTCTGCTACAGAAATGAAAACTAGATTCCTTAGCGAGCCACATTTGCTTATTTCCAAAGTAACTAGGCTTTGAAGGTCTATAATTCCTCTTGGACCATTGTTCCATAAGCAATTCAAGTTTGGTAGATCTGACAATCTCATTGAAGTTAAATTGGGGAATCGCCCGTTTCCATCAAAAACTTGTTCCAGCTGTTCACATTTTTCCACTGTTAGCTGTTTAAGCTTCTTTGAATTGCTAAGTAAAATGGACAAAAGTTGGTTTAACTCTTTGTCGCACTTTCTGGCCTCTAGCGTCTCCAGTTCGGTGAAAGATGAAAACAAATGCTTCATAGTTATATATTTGTTCAACTGGTGTGAGCCTTCGATTGTGAGATTTATATGCGACTTATCCTGCAAAATGATGCCACTTTTAGCAAATTATATTCACTGGCTGAGCAGAATTAGCAGATTTCAAGGTGTGTAAGTAATATTATTTGACAAGAAAAAAAAAAGTCGATATAAGAGTTCATGTTGGATTTACTAAGTACAGAAAATGTTATATTAAAAATACAAAATAATATTTATAAGTCAAATATAAAATGTAGGTAATTAAATTTGGGATATATTTCAAGTTGATGTACTTTTGAAGTTAAAAAAGAACGGTTATATTATCATATTAAATATCAAAATTTGAGACATCTTACCTGTTAAAATTTTAATTTGTATTAATCAAGTTGGCGAAAACTAATGATTGTAAAACTAATATATTGCACATATTGTCAATATCGAATAAGCATACACAACTGCATTAGTTTGATCACATTAGTCATGCTAAGCTATGATATCCTTAAATAATTGGATCAATGTTTCAATTTTTTATTAATGGAAAAGAAGAGAGAAATACGGGAGAGAGCACTTACAATATATTTGAATAGGTCAGGAACGTTTTTCCCATGGTCTTCATTTTCCCCTGGACTGCAGTCAATCACCTCCACTGACTTCAAGAGAGTTCTGTCCACCTCTCCCAAAGCAGACTCTTCAATATTAGGACACTTAGCCACTCTTATTTTTTTCAATGAGAGCCATTTAATGGTACAATTATGGCAGAATTTAGTAAATCCAGGCAACTTTTCAAGAATTAGAGTGGCCACCTGAGGGAATTCAACAATATCAACAGTTGCTGTTACTTTCGCCTCTCCTATCACAGTACGTATATTGCACGAAATTATCTCAAGCTCTTGGAGAGAAGAAAGACTTTGTGCTACTAATGATGAAAACAGATATTCCCAATTGCCACATCCGTACAGTTGCAGAGATATCATATGCCTAAAGTTAATCATCAGGTGATCATCCCACATTTTTTTCACTTGAGTACGGAGATTCAGATTCAGCAGTAGCGAGGGTTCTATAATTATCTGCAGTTTTTGTGTGCAATGCCAGTAGAACAAGCACGGATAAGAAGAGAAAGCGACGTAGTAATTTAATATTATGTTATTATACCAATATATAAAAAAATGAAAGCTATAAAAATGAAAAGAAAATATCAAGATTTACGTATACCTCTTCAGAGTTTGTCATTGAAGTAGCCGGTGATTGTGCAAAACTAAAAGTCAGCTTAGGACAGTAATCAATGGTCATTTGGTTCAAGTGAAAAGTGATAAGACGAGGAGCTCCTGAACAAATACTCGCAAGCTCAGGCAAATTGCTGAGTTTAAGAGAGTGCAAGAAGGGCAACACCTTTTTTTCTGACACAGTCATTACCGTACCTTCTTCGCACAAGAAAACTTGTTCTAGCATCGAACAGTCACTTATATCAATATATTGGAGTACCTTGAGATTTTCGAGGACGTAATGAGGAAGAAGATATCTCAGCTGATTACAATTACGAACTGTTAGCTTATTCAACATTTTGAAACTCTGTATTCTCCGCTGCAGACGTTTGTGACCTATTAAGCTTTTAAAGTTAGGCAGGTTTTGCAAGCGAAGTTGACGTAAATTGGGCAGTAGGTCACTGGATCCGAATCCTCTCTTCTTCCCCATATAGTCTATCCACGCATGCCGTTCGTCATCTGTGGGCCTCATATATCCAAATGCAGTCCACATACTATCACGTTTACCAATGTCAAAAATGTCAAAGATTTGGGAAATCTCATTGCACTCATCGATTTCTAATGTTTGTAAATTTTGCAATGGTATTTTGTTGGTCGTGTCCGACTTAACCAAATGTGTTACCTTGGGTATTTTGACCAACTTCAAATGCTCCAAAGCAGACAGATCAACCTGCGACAACCAAGGTTTGGTGTTAGAACAATTTCATAAGAAAAGTTACATCCCAAGCACATCAAATATATGTTTTAGAACTTATTTAGTATAGAAAAACTAGTAACAATCCACACTGAATTATCAAAATAATAGTATATAAAAAAATTATTATGATGCCAGGGCTCCGTGGGATTTAATTTGTACACAAAGTTACAAGATTAATTATTTAACTACCAAACTTAAATGTTAGTTATAATTAAGACTCACTTGTAAAGAAACAGACAACTAAATAATCCAATTATGAACTTTAATATGTATCCCTTAACATTATCTCTCAGCTCCTCTTCTCAGTCACATTGTTTGTGACGCAACAAAAAATCCTTGACATACTGAGTAAACCCTTCAACATTTTTACTAGAATAACAATTTTTTTTTTTGGTTAAAATAAGGTAGGGTTGGAACTCAAGGTGGTCGATAATACGATATCTAATAGAACTGAACATAATTAAGTTCTTTATATATTTATCAGTAATATTTTTATGAAAAATATGACGTGTATAAAGAAAATAAAAATTAAATGATTCACTCATGCAATGCTGAACTTAAGACACCATACTTTTATTTCTAAAAATCATGTAATTTCCAAGTGTTAATTGGAAAACCGAATACCAAAATATAGAATCTGCAAATAAAATTTCTCCTATCTAATATCTATATATTAACGTGTCGAGAAAGCACGGAGAGCCCAAAAGATAGGGAGAAAAGGGTCAACAAAAAGCCACTATTTATTTATAATAAAAAAGTCACTATTTATTTATATTATTATAAATATGACTTTGTGGTTTTATGGTCAGTCATTGGTTCAAAAGCCATATATTACGATTTGAGAAAGCGACACGCTGCAACCAAATTTTGTAAGAAATAAATAAAGAAATAATTTAGCCAAATCGTAAGAAAGAAAAAAACAATGCAAGATTTAATGATAGCTGTTGGATTAAATCATCCAACAACAAGATCGAGTATTGGAGGAGATCTCTTTCCTACAAATGCAGCCTTTTATGGGTGTGGATTCTCTTAAGCTCCCTTTCACTCCATCTCCCTCCATGTTTTCAGGGCCATCCTTAATCCCATGTTTCTCTTCTTTTTTTTCTTTTCAATTTAAATTTTAAGCAAAATTTTATCTTTAAGATATGGAAATTGCTGCATAAATGTTGTAATTTATGAATTGTTCTCTCTTAATGGAACAAAGTTTGATTGACCAAAATATTTTTCTATCCATAATTTTGCTTGGAATTTAAAAAAAAAAAGATATGGAGGGACATGGAGGAAAATAGAGCTTGAGGAAATCCAGACCCACCTTTTACACGCAAATATGTGAAGATTTTTACAAACCCGTATCCACACACGTCCCCCAGTCCCTTTTTAAACTTATATTTGCTTTAATTTAATTTATAAAAAGGTTAATTATTTTAATTTAACAATTAAAAGATTATATTTGTTTTAATTTGTAATAAATTTGAAATTCAAGACTGATAGTTGCAAAAAATTGACAAATAAAAAAAGAATTAAATTGAGAAATTTTTTTAAAAAAGATTAAATTAAAATATTTAATTTATAAGCGGAGCCAAATTGAAGTAAACTAATTTTTGAAAGATTAGATAAATAATTTACTCATTTAATAAATTCGAGTTTTTAATTAATATCTTGTTCTTAAAAATATCGAAGCGAAGTAAAAGAAATTAAAGGGGCCTCTCCTGGCTATGATGCCTAGTGTCTGTATATGACCAAAAGACGACAAGCTTATCCAGATTCTGCAGTGTCAAGGTCCTCAACTGCCCTGGTCTTGTAAAATCGAATGTTTCTTTTTGTTGGTCGTTCTTAACTATAGCCTCCATGTTCCCACATGCAGCAATCTCCAGTTCTTGCAATGGAAAAGTGTCGAAGCTTGAGTAGTCTGTTAGTATTTCGAAGACGAACCTCAGTGAAGGACAATACCTTATTCTCACAACCACCAAGTTCCGCCAATATGATATATAAGACCTTGTAAAGTATTCCAGTTCTGCATTATCTGGGATATAGAGATGCTTCAACCGTAGTACCTCTGAAAATACCGGGTTGAACCCCTTGGATTTCTTTAACCATAACACGTCACAAGTCTTCAACAGCGATCGGAGCCACCTCTTGGAATCATTATCGTGATTCCATTTCAATACCTTACAGTTTTTGTGCTCTTCATCCTCGCCGTAACATTGGAAATATTTGCCTATCACAATATGATATGTACCCCAATTATCCCAAGGCAGGGCTTCTGGGATCATGTCAACATTCGGAATATCAATTTCCAAGGTATGCAGGCTTGTCAAACTGGTTAACTCACCAAGGCTGGCTTTATCACTTCTATCATTGTCTTCTACCCTCCAGTTGGTAAAACTGTTTTTCATAAGTAAATATTTTAGTTTGGTCAAGTTTGATAACAGCTTTGCTGGAATCACGTTCAGACTTAAACAATTGCTCAAATCCAACATACACAAACTAGTTAATTGTCTAATTTGTATAGGCAATTGCTGGATGTTGGTATGTGAAAGACTAAGAACTCTCAAAGTCTGTAATTCTCCAATCATAGATATATCTCCTAACACACAATAATCCAAACACAATGTGTCTATGTTTGCTAGGTCAAGCAGCGATGATGGGAGTGACAGTAATTGCATTTTAATCAAAGCTAAGACTTTGGACCCTGTTTTATTCATCCCCATGAAAAAATTGTCTGGAATCTTTAACAAACCATTTTCATCATATACATGTAAAAACTCGAGGTCAGGAAGCAACAAACCTGCAGGAAGCTCAAGCGTACCACTGCTGACCTGCAGAGAAATGTATCGAACCTGTGCCAATGTATCATTCTCTGGCCATTCTATTGCCCCCCCATCTTTTCTGACAATGAACCAATCAGGATCACTGGATACAACCACCATGGCCGTGTCACGACATATCTTACTCATCCTTTTAGTGTAAGGAGTTCTTCCCTCCAGCAACATGCAACTATTCTCAAGGAAATGCATCCCATATTCATAATTAACTTTGTTTTGTAAATCCCCACGTCCAAATAATGCCAAATATAAGCCACACTTGGAAAGGTCCTCATAAGAAATTTGTACCCCAATAACGCCACAGAGCAAGAACATAAACTGGGATTGTTTGGTCGTCCAAGAATAATTCCTTTTTATGGGGTACAGTATGCCACGGTCGAACTCAACAATGGACCTCCTTAATTTCTGCAAAGCAAGCTCCCATTCAGATAATGGTCGACCCCTTAATTTCTGTGCGATTACCTTGATTGTCCAAGGCAGACCCTCACAAGTCTCAACTATCTCCCCAACTAAGTCAGTAGATTCCGTATCTGCAATTCGTCCAACAATCTGGTTGAACAAAATGAACGCTTCTTCCTTTGGTAAGGCCATCACAGAGATGATTCGATCCACATTTTTTGATTCTTTTATTTGGCTTGAAGTGAAAATTACCTTACATGCCGAGCCATAACTACGACCTAAAAATCCAATGCTTAACAAATCAGATTCGTGCCAGACATCATCTAAAACAATAAGGACCTTTTTTGCCCTTGTTGCTTCACTCTCCTGGGGATCAAGGCTGAAATCCAAGGCTCTTGCGATTTGATCTTGAATTCTGCTCACATCTGGTTCTTCACATACTTCTGACCACACTATCTCATCAAATAACCCCTCCTCAGCGGCAAATGTTGCAACCTCTTTAACAAGCGTCGTTTTCCCCACGCCCGTCATTCCATACACCTCAATACAATTGATATCTTCATCTTTCAGAAACAGCATAATGTCGCAGAAAATATTTATTCTTGACTCCAATCCCAACCATATATTTGGGAATCTGGAGACATACCCGGCCTGCTCTGATATTCTTACAAAATTTTCCTCCATTGTCCTCCCTGGTCCTGAAAAAAAAAAAAAAAACACCAGAACCCGAACTAAAGAGTACTGAAAATCTTGCTAATTAACACCAGAACCCAAATTAAACATAGGACGGAGAAAAGAAGGGAATCAAGGCAAGAGAGAAGGAGCTAGAAGGAAATTACTAATTACTGGCTGTGGATAACGAAGCAAAAACGGAAGCTTAAAACAGGGAACAAACTGAGAGATATTACAAATCAAAGAGTACTGAAAAGCTTGGAAATAAACACGAAAAGTAGAAGGAAAAGTACTACTAAAGAGAGCAAAAAACGAAAGGAAAGGAAGAGTATTAAGGCAAAAGAGAAAGATACCGAGAAGGTAGAAACTAATGGAAGAGTAAGACGGGGCAAAAGCAGAGGATGAAGACAGGGAACAAACAGAGATATTACAAATCAAAGAGTACTGAAAAGCTTGGTAATTAAGAGGAGAAGGAGAAGGAAAGGCAGAAGTAAAGAAACGATAGAACAAAACGAAAGGAAATGTATTAAGGGAAGGAGAATGAAGAAACTAACGGCAGCGGAAAGCAGAGGAGGAAGACAGGGAGGGAACAGTGCAGAGAGTAAAGGCGACGTTGTGATCATTTTTCTTTCCTCACTCTTCTTTTTATAAACAGTGTCATATTACTATCCTCCTATTCGTTGACTGTTTTCATATTTTGTTTTGTTAGGTATGATTTTAAAGTTCATTGACAAAAAAGATCCAAGCCAAATACATGTGAATTTTTTAATTGATTTTAAATACTTCTAAAATAAAAATAAAAATAATAAAATATGTTCCATCCTTAAAAATAAAAAGACTAGAGGTTATTTAACTTCCTATGTACTTTCTACTCTTCTCCACTTCCCATTCTCTTATTTTTTGTTATATTATATTTTATTAACTTCATATAATATAATTTCAAAGATCACCTACTAAAATGTTTCAAAATTTATTTTATTTTTTTTACTATTATCCTTTACTAGAAATAATTTTATTTGAAGTATCATCAAATATTAAATGAAAACATTTTTCGCATTAAAATTTAAATTAGGATTTATCATCTTGTAAAAAAGTAATATCTTTTTCTAAATCCACCTTCCATTAGTACTAGAAGTATTCAAAATTGATCCAAATCTATTTGATCTAATCAAGCCAAACCGAATAAAAACAAATCAATGACAGAAATTAAAAATTAAAACAAAAAAATAATTTAAAGGACCAAACGGGGCAAATAAAGAAGATCAACAACAATTATAAAATGAATACTTTTTATATCACTACTCGTAAGTAAGAACACTATCTCATTGGATAACTTCGTACAACTTTCAAGCCTGTGTCACTCGTCAAAGAAAAAAGAAAGAGAAAGAAAGGCACGCATATCATGATAGTTAGTAAAATGTCTTTCAAAAATTGTAAATTAAGGGAAGCAAACAAAGACCAAAAACTTGTGGCCTTGATCCCCTTTTTATAGTTGAATGAAAAGGGATGCATCAAAGAACAACACCAATAGAATATCATCAACACGGCACGGAGTAGGTGGGTAGATGGGTCTCAAGATGCTACCTTAGCATTATCATTATTTAAAAGGTTTTCTTTGTTGTATATTATTTAAGCCACTTGTATAATAAAATTTCAGATTTATGACATCTTTGTCAAAGATAAATGATAAATCATGCACATTCAACAATGGACAAGGCCCGTCAACAAAAACAAATAATTACATTTTTTTATGCGTGTTTTCACATTAGTTATATCGTGAAGATTAAATTCACATATAATAAGTTAAAGACTTTCACTAGTTTCATCAAATAACAAAACAAATATAAAATATTTAGGTTGTTATAGCATAAGTGCAGTGTGAACAATGGCTTAAATATCTTTACAGTCTTCAAAAAAAAATTTACCTAGATTTATATCTAGTTTATTTGGAGCTGAGAAGTATGCGAAATTCTTACTCACTATATATTGTACCAACTTTAAGGGATAAATTACTCTATAACTTCTCTTGAGATTTGACTAAATCTTATTATTACTCTTACTTCAAATATTATAGTCGGCTTCTCTGATACTTTGATTTAATACTTTAACTATTAGCGTTATTAATTTTACGAGAAAATTGGCTGCACAAGTATGTTTAACACTTTAACTACTGAGATGGATCCATTTATTATGATGAAAGAGAATATTTGAATTTGATTAGACACTTTGACATCCGTGTATAAATATAATTGACTGTATATAGGTAATGTGTGACACCTGGGGCCGACGAAGGTGGAGAGATATCGCTGATGTAGAGATGAAGCATGAACAAGGAGTGGCTCCTGATAGATTTCTAGGCGAAGAGACACATGAATAAACTAACTCTACATCGAAATGAAAGGTATCTTGAGACTGTACAATCAATGGATTGTAAGACTATATAGGTATGAGACTGTATAGTTGAAGAGAACTTCAAATATTTGATAAGTATAACATATACCAACAAAATGCATCTTCCTTTTCAGAAGCCCATTTTATAAGTATTCCATAGCTAAGTGTACTTGCCTTGGGATAATTTTAGGATAGGCAACCCCCTTAAAAGTTTTCTCAAGGAGCATGTGAGTGAGGACAAAGTGTGCTGTAATGACATGTGTTAGCTTGTGGTAGCAGTCATTAATCTGGAAAGCAACTATGGTCGTTACATAATATATTCTAATTTTATATATTAGAACTTTTCATAAAATAATACTAATTATTGGAGATATCCTTAGAGTTTTGAGATTGCGGATTCCTCCATGTTTTTAGGCATCCGTTGGATTCGTTTAATCCAACAGTCATCATTAATATTATATTTCTCTCTTTTTTTTAATTCCAAGCAAAATTTTATGTTTAAGATATTGATTTTGTTGCATAGGAATTGTGAATTATTCTCTCTTAAAGGAAGAAAGTTTGATTGTGTCACGACCAGTTACCTGAGCACATGACCGGCATAATGATGAATCTCCTACCACTGTAAGTCTTTCCATAAATTCAACCCACGAGTTAAATTATTAGTTATTTTATCTCTATCTTATCAAAATAATCATTCCTTATTAAATAAATACGAAGAAAACATATCAAATTTCCTTATTTGTAATACAGAGAGATGACTTGCATGAAATATATTATTAAACTGAAATACAAGCCAAATATACCAAACTCTAACCTAGATGTCCTAAACAATTACAGAGAGAGCAATACAATCTACAACAAAAGAGGGGCATACCTGACAGCGAAAAGATTCGAGATGATCTACTCTTCTGGGGAATATTCTTCGCCAGCAACTTGATTTGAACAAAAAGATTTCACAGAGAGTGTGAGCTTTAAAACCCAATGAGCGAATTGGCCTCTCGTTAATAAAATTCAAATATATCACCAATCATGCAAGTATACCTAAAGACTCAAACTCAACCAATAAACATAGTTAGAAATTATATCCTAGAAGATATAAAGTCATCCAATTCATCCAACAAAATTTGTACTCATCAATGGCAATATATCTCTGAGAGCGCACATAAGTTAGCTTACCAAATTTGTTTATTTCCACCATGATGCATAATCTCGTTCTCTCAGTTAGGGCACTTCACGGATCTATTACCGAATCGGGCTATATACCTAGCGAGGGAATTGTTGTCTCCACACTCGTTGGTCAAGATACCCTTTAAACCGGGTTTTCCGCCTTGTCGTAAGAAGGGGTACTATCCCACACAACCACAATAAATAGTACAGTAATCAGAAATGCAGTGTAATATTCATTAATATGACATGTATCGTATATAACTATATCACATGTTTATAAATATAGTTAATACTTGTTTGGTCTTATCATAAATCAAGATAACAATTAAGTTGTCTTGGAAAGAATAAAACTTTATATCACCCTAAAATACTTGTTCGTCTTATCTATACTTTTAGATTAATTTAAATTACTTCCATAGACTCACTACTCCTAATCCAATCTACCCCTATAAGTTTTAGGAGTGTCCTAAAACATACTTTTTATCACTAATGATGCTAAAACCCTATTAAAACGAGGTCATTTCACTTACTTGGATTCTGTACGAGTATCACTTCACTATATCATTACGGACAAGAGTACAATCAGGTGAATTTCAGGTTTCACTATGGAGACTTCATGAAAAGTTAGAAAAAACAATTTAGGGTTGTGTTTTGTATAGATATTGTTCATACATACGATTACTATTTATACTTATGATTACTATTCATACGTATAATTACTATTCATACCAAACATAGTGAATACAATCTATAAAAAAATATACTAGGTAAGTTTCTAGGAAAGAGAGGTGGGTCACAATACACACACTCAAAAACTAAGTTTTTCCTTAGCTAGACATTTTCTAGACATGTATTATTCATATGTTACATTCTATTTTGGTAATTAGAGAATTAAAATAACATACAAGCAACTGAGGATAGTTCTTTTCTGATATACAGGATCAGCCAAAGCCGCAATCACAGAGTATACTTAACAATATAACTTCTAAAATTTGAAAGATATAAAAAAGACATAGTATTCTCACCGTGGATCTAAACTGAAAAAGAAAGGCCTAAAATCTCAAAGACTTAACGTTGAAGCAAGAGAAGTTTAAGGAACGAGAAGAAGAGAAGTTGAAGGTGTGAGTTTATAAGTGAAATAGAATGACTTATTTATAGGAAAAGTAAATAGTACTATTTGACACTATACACTAATAAAATATTCAATTTACAATTTATGAAAATGATATTTTTATTAAAGTAATTCAATTTATTATGGGCTTTAATCATTTAGTTTACTGTGTGATCACGAAAAAGTCGAAGGCAGCTTTACTATTGGAAATTTAAAGGAAAAATTATCTTTTCTTATTAAATCTTTAAGTTTCTTTTCAATTCAGTCCATTTATTTTAGTCCTTGTGGGTATTTTCTCACGTAAAATGTTATTTTCTCCTACAAATTTCTTTCTAATTTCTTCTTATGCCCAAATCACATCTAGTACTTAATATTTCGATTGTATATGTGAACAGTACTGTATACGTAAATAATATTATACATGTGAATAATATCGTATACTGGAATAGTAACCGTAGTTCGCGAACACACATTTATGTTCTATTTTTATGGGGATTATAGATTAACCACAATATTTCTCTACCCATAATTTTGCTTGGAATTTATTAAAAAAAAAATGGGACATTGAGAGATGGAGAGAAAGGGAATGGAGAGAATCCGCACCTGACAAACTTACATGTTTGTAAATCATAAGATGGATTTACTTTAAATTTTGTCATTTATTACACATTCTCATAAATATATAAATTAATTCTAATGTTTTTTTTGGAACCACTAATATTTATAAATTAAATGAATTTCAATTAATTTAGTTCAAATCTCGTTGAACCACAAAGATATAAAATGTTTCTAACACTAAATTTTTTCTAGCCATAAAACTTAAATTAGAGATTTTATTTTAGAAGAATAAGTGTCAAACTACTTGAAACAATTAATATTGATAATTTTCACGTAAATAACTATAGAGGAAGTACAAAATAAGAAAGAGATATACAAATTGACTATGCAAATTATTCTCAATTCCTAATACAAAATATAATACAGCATCACTATATAACTGTGTATTATTTTATTATATAATTAAGGGAAGACAACCTTGTATTCTCAATTCCTTATACAAATTAATTTTTATTTAAATTTATTTAAATTATATTTGGTAAATTTCACATTTAAAATATAACATTGGATTTCTTTAATATTTTGATACATTTTCACGATATTGATACATATTATAAAAATCTCTCCTCAAAATTGTTTTTCTCCGATAAATAAATTTTCTGTCAAATGATTAACTATAATTTTGTTATTAGGATGGCAGTAAATACTCTAACATGAAATTTTAATTTTATACTTAACATATTATAACACACAATTAAATAGTTTTATTTTCTAATGCAGAAAATTAACTTCAATTACATAAAATAAATTAGAGAGAATTTAAATGTAACTTTTAAAATATATAGAAGGAATGCCAAGTATAATTTAGCCAAATTTCAAAAAATAAAAATGTAATACCCACAAATTTTATATATAAGTTGTTAATTGACTTGTATGCGTGCATACTCACGTGAGAGTACATTTTCAATAATAAAATAAAATATGATGTATATCATGTTGATAATATGGGTTTTTGCAAATTCTAGATGAATTTATGTAAAAATGATGTTTTATGTGTGTACTGTGAGAAAAGTTGTTCATGTGTTGAGCTCTTTGAGAAATTAAAATAAAAATAATTAAATTGATATAAAAATTAAAACCTTATGAGATAATTTTTTTTCATTACAAATTGTGTCAAATAATAAAGATTTGTCTATGAAAAGTTCGATCTCCTCAAAGATCATCTCTTCACTTTCTCACATATTTGGAGGGTCTCACCTTCTAAAAAAAATTGATTAATACGTATATCAATACGTGTTAATATAAGGAGGAGGATGACTATCAAAAGATGTAGCTTTTTCTAAATGAAAAATATCCTAAATGAATACTAAAAAGTGAAACTACGTGGGAATGAATAGTAAATAATAAATAATGCAAAATAGTACCAAATTGTTGATGAATCTCAACCTTGACAAGCTGAGCTTCATATATATATATATATATATATATATATAAGCTTTATGTTTTATAAAAGTAAAAAAAAAAAGAAAATTAGTGATGTGATTTGAAAGATAGCATTGAACAAATATTTATGAAAGTGCAGTAGCGTATGGCCATATTTTTTCTCAAATCGTAGCACCTGTTATAGGGGCACAAGCAAGAGGTGGGGATCAACTGAGATATTTTATTTGGGTTTTAAAGTTAAGCGGTGCTAAGCTTTTATCAACCATTTGAAAAAATCAAGGGTTGAGATTTAATTTTACCCTCTTGTTATCTACAGTTTCAACTTTAGACTAGATCTCAAACTTTGATTTGCTCAATCCAAGTGCTCGTAAAAGTCTAATACTGTGCTTGGCTTTAGGATCTAAATCCTAATTTCTAAAATTTTGTAGGATCATAAATCCTAA
This sequence comes from Biancaea sappan, assembly GCA_037074585.1. Classification (NCBI taxonomy): domain Eukaryota; kingdom Viridiplantae; phylum Streptophyta; class Magnoliopsida; order Fabales; family Fabaceae; genus Biancaea; species Biancaea sappan. The sequence continues at coordinate 4,399,241 of CM073495.1, forward strand.
TTTCTGAAATTTTGATTTCCAACCCCAATTTGAGTTATCCATTTATCGTTTTTTGAAAATTTGATTTTACTCTCCAATACTTTTGGAATTTTCAAAGAAACTCGAACTTCCCAGATTTTATTATTTTTTATCGCCAAAATTTTTGAAAATTTCGAAATGACCCCAATTTCTCAAACTAGATTTTCGACACCAAAACTTATAGAATTTCAAAAGTGACCTCAATTTCTTAAATTTGAACTATTTTGTTTAGTCGTGTCCATGGTTTATGGCTATGTTTAGGAGCACGTTGAACTTGCCTCTACCTAAGTTTCCTCAGGCAAACATGGTTTGAAGGAATTTTACTACTGTTTGGGAGCATGATCAATTGGACCACGTTGAGCAGTAGTGCACTGTGAGTGACTCCAACGTGATCCAACATAGCTTTTGGTCGAGATTAAACATGGATGGCTTCACATTAATCCTGATTTCTTCCAATACCTCATTGCTAAGGAGAGAAGAAGCAACCCTTGGAGTGCAGCTGAAAAACAAAGACTCTGTTTCCATCGAGAAAAACAGAGCATGTTAAGGCGGAGAATTTATCATCCCTTCGAGTGCAGTTGAGAGGGAGAACTAGCAGTGAGAGTGCTCCAAAACTTTAGGGCATTTGAGAAACAAATTGTGTGGTTGAAAGTGTGAAAGTGGGGCTAAGTAGAAGACAAAACGAAGAGGGAAAACCAGAAAAATGAAGAATAGAGGCAAAAGCTTGAGAATTTTGAAAACTTAGTTTTAATTCATTGTTTGCCTTGATTTTAGACATAAATGACTGAACATGTCCTAAAATAATCTAAGATGAAGTTCTCGACTAGTTTGAAAAATAAAACTGAGAGATGGACGTAATACATGCATGATAGAGACTAAACTAAATAAATTAAAAAGTTTATAGGGGTCGATTTAAATTTAAAACAAAATATATTATGGAACTAGGGACCTAGATAAAGTTAAATATGATCTTAAATCAAGCAAAATATAAACTAAAAATTTTTATCAAGGATCTAAGTGAATAAACTAAAAAGTTTATAGGGGTCAATTTAATTCAAAATAAAATATATTCTGGACCTAGAAATCTAGATAAAGTTAAATATGATCTTAAATCAAGTGAAAAACATAAGAAAAATTTTGACTAAGGACCTAAGTGAATAAACTAAAAAGTTTTGTAGGGGTCAATTTAAATTTAAAATAAAATATAATTTTGAAACTAAGACCCTATATGAAGTTAGATATGATCTTAAATTAAGCGAACGACTAAAAAAAAGATTTTAACCAAAGATCAAAGTGAATAAATAGAAACGTTTAAAGTAAATGATGAAATTAAAGCAAAATTTGGTTTGAATTAAAAATATGGACTAAATAAAAGATGGACTGAACTGAAGTTTAATTTTAAACTTATATACCAAGTGAAAACTAATTTATTTTGATTAAATTAGTTATTTAAACTATTATGTAAATATTTATATAGAATTATATTTTTATAATCTATTATGTACAGTAATACAAATTAATGTGGTTATTTCCTTTATTTTGAGAATGAACTTTTGATTTTTTTTTTCATACAATAAAGTTTTTTTTTGCATAATTTACATATTAGTCATCACTAGTATCTCATATTTTCTTTAAAATAAGTAATTAGTGGTTAATTAAAATTTCAATTAGAAATTAAAATTAGTAATACTTATTAATAAAAAATCAGTAAATAATTCAATTTTCATCTAACAATTTATTAGCACTTTAATTATAATTCACCAATTTATTAGCAATTTATTAGTACTTTAAATTATTCAATTATTAAAAAAGTTACTCAATAATTCATTTATTAAAAAATTAGTGCACTTAAAACATTGATATAATTCACTAAGTTAACTTTAAATAAATGATAATAAATAATAGTACATCAAAAAATAAAATATAAAATTTATACTCTTTCTGATAATTACATATCTCAAACTATATTTTCACATCAACATCCAAACATTATATTTTATACTAAATTATGTTCATCTATTTTAAATCACATTTATCTAAATATATCTCAAACATAAATCACATTTACTCAAACTTAGATTTTGTTTAATCACGTTTAATCCAACCTCATTTACCTAATTTAGGTTCAACCCGCCGGCTCCGAAATACACACTTTGTTGTTAGCTTTAAAGTGTTCTGTACCGCTAGGCTTCTAGGTACCAATTTTCTCGTGTTTGAATATGTGGCTAATTTGAATCATGACAAATGTGGAGTTCTTAAGATTCGAAACGTGCCACAAAGTTGTTGAAATTATGACCATTAAATTATAATTAGACGTGCGTTTACTTTATATCTCGGTGAATTCACACGGCATTGTCTTTGAAAAATTTTCCATAGCAATGTCAGAGGATTTTTTTTTTCTTTTATTCCTCAGTTTGTAACCCAGAATTATGTATATTGGGTTTGACTTGAATTTTGTGGGTGACCCGATTTGTAACTCGACCCACGACCCACGACCCATAACCCATTATTTCCTATATATATATATATGTGTGTGTGTGTGTGTGTGTGTGTGTGTGTGTGTGTAATAGAATTCATTAGAAGTAAGTGGTTGATGTAATTTCTCTCTGTATAGCCTCTATCAAAAATAATACAGATATTCTCTCTGTCCGTGGACGTAGGTCGCATTGACCGAACCACGTAACTTCTTTGTGTGTTCTTCTTAATTTTTCTCCTTGATTTATTGCCTTACAATAACCTAACAAATGGTATCAGAGCTTTGGTTTATTTTTGGTTTGCCGGTTACTGTAGCACGTCCGAAAATTTTCAGATTTGGCTCCAAAATTTAAGATCTTGCCCCGATTTGATTGATTTGGAGCATAGGAGACCGTTTTCTACATCTTTGGTGCGTTGAAGAACGTCGAAGACCAATTTTTGGTGGTAAGAAAATTTTTCAGATCTAGTTTCAAATCTCATATCTAGCTTGAATCGCTTGTTTTTGGGCAAAAGAGACAATTTATTGCATTTCTAGTACATTGGAGATCGTTTTTCAGTTGTTTTGGTGATTTTTTACGATTGCGAGTTACTGTTCATCGCCGGAATCTTTATCGAAAGTATTGTTCATTATTTTCTACGGCGAGAGTACTGTAGTAGTGAACGGTCAACGATACTGTAGCGACTCAATGCACTATAGTAGAACGGTAATGTAGCAACTCGGCACTGTAGTACGGTCAACGGTCAATGGCACTATTTGGTCAAAGGTGTTGTTTGGTCAAAGGTATTGTTTGGTCAAAGCTGCTGTTTGGTTAAAGTTGCTGTTTGGTCAAAAATTGTTGTTTGGTCAAAGCTGCTGTAATACCCATTATTTTTTTTTTTAGTTATAAGTATTTAAGAATTTCGATAAATTTATTTTGAAGAAAATAAATTCCCTATCAGTTGAATTTTTGCATACTCGTTTGTGTATATTGTTGAAAATATAAATTTTTAATTATAGATTCTATAAATTGTGGGATATAATGGATGATATGATATGGAATTAATCCCATTAAGTAAATATACAGTTCAAAAGTGGAATCTAGAATGAAAACTGGTAAGTGAAACTGGTAGATGAAATAGTATAGGAGAATGGTAGATGAAAACTGGTAAGTGAAACTGGTAGATGAAATAGTATAGGAGAATGGTAGATGGAATAGTAGTAAATAGTACCATAATTTCTCCTATAAATAGGCCATTCCATTTCAATTCAAAACACACACCTTCAGTTTCTCTTCTCTCCTTTGCTCAAAACTTCTCTTGCTCCGGCGTTAGGGCTCTGAGATTCTAGGTCTTTCTTCCTTAGCCTAGATCTAAGGTAAGAATACTATGCCCCTTTTCTGTGCCATTCAAATTTTTAAAAGTTATTTTCTTAAGTATGCTCTGTGGTTGCGGCTTTGGCCGATCTTCCACATCAGAAAAACTGTCCTTAGCTACCTATATGTTGTTTTGATTCTCTGATTACCGAAATAGAATGTAAACTGTGAAGAATACATGTGTAGGAAAGTTCTGGCTAAGGAAAGACATTGTTGTTAAGTGTGTCCATTGGGACTCTCCACTCTTTCCTGGGAACTTACCTGGTGTACTCTTTTAAAGATTATATTCTCTATTTCTGGTATGAATAGTACCTGTACGTATGAATAGTAACCATATATATAAATAGTAACTATACGTATAAATGAATAGTAACTATATATAAATAGTATTTATATGTATTTTTGAATAGTACATATACATGTACATTTTTATATGTATTTTTGAATAGTACATATACGTGTATTAAAGAATTATATTAATTGAATCCATTAAATGTAATTGTGTAGATTTAAAGAAGATATAGTAACTTGGATTTCAGGTGAGTAGCTAACCTACTTGGATACTTATTTAATTATATGAATAGTCCAAGTAATTTACATATTCAGAGTATATCTACTATTACCTTTGACTGAATATTTCAATTAATATGGCTGTGTGCCGAATATGATTATGGTCATATGCTATGGCTGTGTGCCGAATGTGAATATGGTTGTGTGCCGAATATGATTATGGTCATATTTATGGCTGTGTGTCGAATGTGAAGATGGCTGTGTGCCGAATATGAATATGGCTGTGTGCCAAATATGATTATGGTCATATGCTATGGCTGTATGCCAAACGTGGAGATAGCTGTGTGCCGAATATGATTATGGTCATATTCTATGGCTGTTTGTCGATTATAAGTATGATATGATTTTACTTATGCATTTTATACATATACTTGTGTATTGTTAATCACTTGATGATTATCTGTAATTAAGTTTCTATCCTTGTAACGTTATCTATTCATTGAGATTATTATCTCATATTGTGGTGGATATATTTTTTTCAGATCCTGAGATTAACGAAAAACATCTGTCTGAGGAGTAGCGCAAGTTCAATATCCTAACCCTCTTTGCTTCAAGGGTTGGTGTTTATTTGAATTAAAGCTGTTTCTTCAGTTTTAAATTCTAGAAAGCTCTGCAGTCAAATAGGACATCTAGGAGGAAGTTGTTATTGTACATATTTATGTTATTACAGTACTTTAAGTTTACTGTATGTTTTGTAAGATTGTAGCTTATTAAGTAAAATCGGAGTATTTAACTAAGATAAGTCTTTGTTATATTATTACTCTCACATTTTAGAATGATTATTATATGGAGCTAAAAGCATTAGGCTTACAACTAGAGAGTATCTCTAAGTTGTGCCGGTCACGTACCATTTTGAGGGTCGTGACAAAGTTGGTATCAGAGGATTAGGTTTTTAGGTCTCCTATTGGCTACAGAGCAAAAGGTGTCTTCGGTAGACCCTCCCCTATTATTGTGAACCGCGGCACAATCATAGGATGAGGTTCCACAGAAGGCAGCATAGGATGTCATTAATATTCCTTTGGTGTCATACTCCTTAATTAATATTGCGCTCTAAGGTATTCTTAACATCTAAAGGTGTTTGCTAAATCTGTGTAGATTTTGACACCTTTAATGGCAAGAGGAAGACCATCTAACCAAGGTAGGCGTTTGGGCTCTAGAAGAGTGCCAACACCTTCCTCCTCAGTGAATGCATCACAAGAAAGCAGTGAACGTACTGAGACTGTAGGTGCTGATGAGATACCTCCTCCAAATGATCCATTTCTAAGGGCTATGTTCAATACTATCCAAGAACGAATGGATAGAATGGAGGCAATGATAATAGGGCAATCTATTCTGAACAATCCCCCAGTGGCACCTCAAACAAATACGCAAGCACCTCTTCCCCAACAAGAGGAGATTTTGACAGAAAAACAACTTACAAGCTTCCTAAAGCTCAAACCTCCATCATTCTCTGGAGAAGATCCAAATGAAGACCCAAGAAAATTCTTAGATGGTATTGAAAAGGCCTGCACAGCTTTGGGATGTTCAAGTGTCCGGAAAGTGGCATTAGCTGTTTACCAATTGAATGGAGTTGCTGAAGAATGGTGGAACAGCTTTAAAGGGGGTAGAGCTAGTAATGCCCCACCAGTGGAATGGGAAGAATTTGAGAGGATGTTCATGGAAAGATTCCTCCCTCAAAGTGTACGAGGCGCAAAAACCCAAGAATTTGAAACCCTCAAGCAAGGGTCTATGTCGATCCACGATTATAACACTAAGTTCATACAGCTCTCTCGATTTGCAGCTAACAAAAATCTTGATGAAAGAGAAAAGATAAGGAGATTTGTCATGGGCCTTCGCCCCTTTTTAAGATAACTTGTGGGGACCCAAATTGAAACATATCCTTCTTATGCCGCAATGATAAGTACTGCAAGATTCATGGAAATGGCAGAAGAGGTGAAGAGTGAACAAAGAACGAAGAAAAAGCGAGGACGGGAAGAAAAGCCCTACAATAGCTCAGCAGGAGCACCAAAGCCGCCAAATCGAGGCCAATCAAATCCTATAGCATTTTCGGGGCAAACTATTGCGTCATCCAGTGTAGTATAACCGAGTTTCAATCAAAGGAGGGATGATCAAGCACCAATTCAACAAAGGCATGCTAAGCCTATGTGCCCGCAATGTGGGAAGTTTCATTCAGGAATATGTTATAAAGAGAGCAAAATTTGCTACCATTGTGGTCAAGCGCGTCACTTTGCAAGGGAATGTCCACAATTACTTATTGGGGCTAGGTCTGCACAACCATCATATCCTCAAGCAATGACAACATCAGCTAGTGTAGCTCATTCATCTGCAGGAAGGGGTGGACTAGGAAGAGGAGCCAGAAGAGGAGCAGGAGGAAGAGGGCAGCAGTCTTTTAATCATGGTCCAGCTAGGGTGTTTGCTCTTACCAGACAAGACGCCCAAGCATCTAATGCTGTTGTCACAGGTATTTTGACCATTTACTCACATAAAGCTCATGTATTATTCGACCCTGGATCTACCCATTCATATGTATCTCCAAATTTTGTTAAATACATCCTTAAGAAACCGATAAGTTTAGAACAACCGTTTCTTGTGTCTACCCCTATGGGAGAAAGGGTTCTAATAGAGAAAAAGTATAAAGAATGTAGTGTGGTTGTAGGAGGGCTAGAAACCGTGGCAGATCTTATGATCCTTGATATGATAGATTTTGATGTACTTTTAGGCATGGATTGGTTGGCTTCATGCCACGCAACCCTCGATTGTCATAGTAAATCTATAAAAATTTCTATGCCCGGAGAAGCTACATTTGTATTCCAGGGAGACCAAAGTAGGACACCGCATAACTTGATCTCCCTAATGGGCGCCCAACGATTATTGAGAAAAGGGTGCAGAGGGTTCTTAGCCTTCGTACAAGACGTAGAGAAGGAAAAGCTCAAACCTAAAGATGTGCCAATTGTGAGAGAGTTTTTAGACGTGTTTCCAGACGAATTACCAGGACTACCCCCGGATCGAGAAATTGAGTTCAATGTAGATCTGGCACCAGAAACTCAACCTATCTCAATTCCACCTTACAGAATGGCACCGACTGAGCTGAAAGAACTCAAGGAACAACTGCAGGATCTTCTAGATAAGGGTTTCATAAGACCCAGTTATTCCCCGTGGGGTGCCCCTGTTCTCTTCGTAAAGAAGAAAGATGGATCAATGAGACTTTGCATTGATTACAGGCAACTGAATAGGGTCACTATAAAAAATAAGTACCCTCTGCCTCGTATAGATGATCTCTTTGATCAGTTGCAGGGAGCTAAGCATTTTTCTAAGATTGACTTGAGGTCTGGTTATCACCAACTCAAGGTCAAAAAGGCAGATATACCCAAGACAGCATTTCGTACTAGGTATGGACATTACGAGTTCACAGTTATGTCTTTCGGACTAACAAATGCCCCGGCAGCTTTCATGGATCTCATGAACCGGGTATTTAAACCATACCTTGATCGATTTGTCATAGTATTTATAGATGATATATTAGTTTACTCAAGGAGCTCGGAGGAGCACGAGCAACATCTTCGTATGGCATTGCAGAAGCTGAGAGAACATCAACTTTATGCGAAGTTCTCAAAGTGTGAGTTCTGGATTGACCGAGTAACCTTCTTAGGTCATGTGATTTCAAAAGATGGCATACAGGCGGACCCAAGCAAGGTTGAAGCAATCAAGATGTGGCCGAGACCTACTTCGGTAACAGAAATTCGGAGCTTCCTAGGATTGGCTGGTTATTACCGACGTTTCATCCAGGACTTTTCAAAGATAGCTGCCCCTCTCACACAGCTAACACGAAAGAATGTAAAGTATCAGTGGGATGATGAATGCGAGAAGAGTTTCTTACAACTTAAGCTGCGGTTGGTTACAGCGCCAATACTTGTATTACCATCCGGACCAGGAGGGTTCACGGTATATTGTGACGCCTCTCGAATAGGACTTGGTTGTGTCCTCATGCAGAATGGTAAAGTAATAGCATATGCCTCCAGACAACTCAAGAAACATGAGCAGAATTACCCGACAAATGACCTAGAAATGGCAGCGGTTGTGTTTGCACTTAAGATATGGCGGCACTATCTCTATGGGGAAAAGTGTGAAATATTCACTGATCATAAGAGCCTTAAATATATCTTTGATCAGCGTGACCTTAATTTACGACAAAGGCGCTGGATGGAATTGATGAAGGATTATGACTGCAATATCCTATACCACCCTGGAAAAGCAAATGTGGTAGCAGATGCCTTAAGTAGAAAATCCTCAGGTACTTTTGCACATATAACTGAGGTAAGAAAGCCCTTAGTACAGGAGTTACAAGAATTAGAGTCTCGTGGGGTATACTTTGAGATATCTGACTCTGGCATGTTCTTGGCTCACGTTAAGGCTAAATCTTCCTTATCCGACCATATTCGTCTATTTCAAAAGGATGACCCAGAATTGGCCAAGATCATGGACAAGGTACACAGTGGAGATACCCATGAGTTTACACTTGATGACACAGGCACACTTTGGTTTAAAAATCGATTGTGTGTTCCTAATATGCCGGCTCTGAGGAGAGAGATTATGGAGGAAGGACATAACACGACATACACAGTTCACCCTGGTATGGCCAAGATGTACCAAGACTTGAAACAAATTTACTGGTGGGATGGAATGAAGTGTGACGTGGCAGATTTTGTATCAAGATGTTTAACTTGTCAGCAAGTTAAAGCTGAACACCTGAGATCGGCAGGGAAACTTCAGCAAATTAAAATTCCTGAGTGGAAATGGGAAGATGTGACGATGGACTTCGTAGTAGGATTACCACATTCTTCTAGTGGCTATGATTCTATCTGGGTCATCGTTGACCGGTTAACTAATACGGCCCAATTTATACCGGTTAAGACAACATATAGTGTGTCTAGACTGGCTGAGCTCTACATTAAAGAAGTTGTGAAGTTACATGGAGTTCCTTTGACGATTATCTCCGATCGTGGGCCACAATTCACGTCCTGATTTTGGAGAACTTTTCAGGAAGCCCTTGGCACCAGAGTAAACCTTAGCACTGCTTTTCACCCGCAGACTGACGGACAAACAGAGCGAACCATTCAGACTTTGGAAGACATGTTGAGGGCATGCATCCTTGACTTTGGTGGAAGCTGGGAAAAGCACCTTCCGCTAGTGGAGTTTGCCTACAACAACAGTTACCAATCAAGTATCAAGATGGCACCTTATGAGGCCTTATATGGTCGCCGGTGTCGATCACCGATTGGATGGTTCGAGATGGGTGAGGTAAAACTCCTGGGACCCGATTTAGTGCAAGAAGCAATCACCAAGGTAAGAGTTATCCGAGAACGGATGTTAGCAGCCCAGAATAGGCAGAAAGCCTATGCTGACCATAGACGAAGAGACTTAGAGTTCATCATTGGAGACATGGTGTTTCTCAAGGTTTCACCCATGAAAGGCATAATGAGGTTTGGGAAGAAAGGGAAATTAAGCCCCAGGTATATTGGACCTTATGAGATCCTAGAGAGAATAGGCAATGTTGCCTACAAGCTAGCCTTACCCACAGAATTAGGGGGAATCCACCCCGTCTTCCATGTGTCTATGTTAAGGAAGTACCTTCCTGACCCTTCACACGTACTTCATCAAGATACCCTCCAATTAGATGAAGATTTGTCATACGAGGAAGTACCGATAGCTATCCTGGATAGCCAGATTAAGAAGCTCCGATCTAGAGAGATTCCATCGATAAAAGTACTGTGGCGGAATCAGACTCACGAGGAGGCCACATGGGAAGCCGAGGCTGATATGCGAATTAGATACCCACATCTATTTGAATCTTCAAGGTAATTTAAATTCGGGGACCGAATTTTTTTAAGGGGGGTAGAATGTAATACCCATTATTTTTTTTTAGTTATAAGTATTTAAGAATTTCGATAAATTTATTTTGAAGAAAATAAATTCCCTATTAGTTGAATTTTTGCATACTCGTTTGTGTATATTGTTGAAAATATAAATTTTTAATTATAGATTCTATAAATTGTGGGATATAATGGATGATATGATATGGAATTAATCCCATTAAGTAAATATACAGTTCAAAAGTGGAATCTAGAATGAAAACTGGTAAGTGAGACTGGTAGATGAAATAGTATAGGAGAATGGTAGATGAAAACTGGTAAGTGAAACTGGTAGATGAAATAGTATAGGAGAATGGTAGATGAAAACTGGTAAGTGAAACTGGTAGATGAAATAGTATAGGAGAATGGTAGATGGAATAGTAGTAAATAGTACCATAATTTCTCCTATAAATAGGCCATTCCATTTCAATTCAAAACACACACCTTCAGTTTCTCTTCTCTCCTTTGCTCAAAACTTCTCTTGCTCCGGCGTTAGGGCTCTGAGATTCTAGGTCTTTCTTCCTTAGCCTAGATCTAAGGTAAGAATACTATGCCCCTTTTCTGTGCCATTCAGATTTTTAAAAGTTATTTTCTTAAGTATGCTCTGTGGTTGCGGCTTTGACCGATCTTCCACATCAGAAAAACTGTCCTTAGCTACCTATATGTTGTTTTGATTCTCTGATTACCGAAATAGAATGTAAACTGTGAAGAATACATGTGTAGGAAAGTTCTGGCTAAGGAAAGACATGGTTGTTAAGTGTGTCCATTGGGACTCTCCACTCTTTCCTGGGAACTTACCTGGTGTACTCTTTTAAAGATTATATTCTCTATTTCTGGTATGAATAGTACCTGTATGTATGAATAGTAACCATACGTATGAATAATAACCGTACATATGAATAGTAACTATACGTATAAATGAATAGTAACTATATATAAATAGTATTTATATGTATTTTTGAATAGTACATATACATGTACATTTTTATATGCATTTTTGAATAGTACATATACGTGTATTAAAGAATTATATTAATTGAATCCATTAAATGTAATTGTGTAGATTTAAAGAAGATATAGTAACTTTGATTTTAGGTGAGTAGCTAACCTACTTGGATACTTATTTAATTATATGAATAGTCCAAGTAATTTACATATTCAGAGTATATCTACTATTACCTTTGACTGAATATTTCAATTAATATGGCTGTGTGCCGAATATGATTATGGTCATATGCTATGGCTGTGTGCCGAATGTGAATATGGTTGTGTGCCGAATATGATTATGGTCATATTTATGGCTGTGTGCCGAATGTGAAGATGGCTGTGTGCCGAATATGAATATGGCTGTGTGCCAAATATGATTATGGTCATATGCTATGGCTGTATGCCAAACGTGGAGATAGCTGTGTGCCGAATATGATTATGGTCATATTCTATGGCTGTTTGTCGATTATAAGTATGATATGATTTTACTTATGCATTTTATACATATACTTGTGTATTGTTAATCACTTGATGATTATCTGTAATTAAGTTTCTATCCTTGTAACGTTATCTATTCATTGAGATTATTATCTCATATTGTGGTGGATATATTTTTTTCAGATCCTGAGATTAACGAAAAACATCTGTCTGAGGAGTAGCGCAAGTTCAATATCCTAACCCTCTTTGCTTCAAGGGTTGGTGTTTATTTGAATTAAAGCTGTTTCTTCAGTTTTAAATTCTAGAAAGCTCTGCAGTCAAATAGGACATCTAGGAGGAAGTTGTTATTGTACATATTTATGTTATTACAGTACTTTAAGTTTACTGTATGTTTTGTAAGATTGTAGCTTATTAAGTAAAATCGGAGTATTTAACTAAGATAAGTCTTTGTTATATTATTATTCTCACATTTTAGAATGATTATTATATGGAGCTAAAAGCATTAGGCTTACAACTAGAGAGTATCTCTAAGTTGTGCCGGTCACGTACCATTTTGAGGGTCGTGACAGCTGTTGTTTGGACCAAGTTTTCTGTTGCGATCGTTATTGTTTCGTCGACACGGTTCCGGTGAGTTTATATTTAATTCAGAAAAGAATTCTAAATTTCTATGTGAATTTACTGGATTGTGCTGAATTGGATTTCTGGTTTACTGCTGTGAATTTTGTTGGACTGCTATGTTGAATTTCTGTTAGTGAAGTTCTGGTCAGTTTGCAAGGTTTTGAACAGTTTTGTGAAATTCAATTTCTGATTGCGAAATTTGATAGTAATTTATCTGCTGTTATTTGAGAAGATGTCGACTCATAAATTCGATATTGAGAAGTTCAATGGATCAAATGATTTCACTTTGTGGAAGGTAAAAATGAGGGCACTTCTGGTTCAGCAGGGATGTGCGGTGGCATTAGAAGGAGAAAGTAGTCTGCCTAACACGTTGAAGGAAGAGGAGAAGAAGGAAATTTTGGCAAAGGCTCATAGTGCAATACTATTGAGTCTGACTGATGAGATATTGAGAGAAGTAGTTGATGAGTCGACTGCTGTAGGTTTGTGGAAGAAATTGGATGATAAATAATAGAAAAAGTCTCTCACAAACCGATTATATCAGAAGTAGCGTTTGTATACCCTGCGGATGACAGAAAATATGCAGGTAAAAGATCATCTTGATAATTTTAACCGAATTATCCTGGATTTACAGGGTGTTGGGGTTAAGATAGATGATGAAGATCAAGCGATCATTCTTTTGTGTTCTCTACCAAATTCATATGAGAACTTTGTTGATACTATGTTGTATGGTAGAGATAGTATCTCTGTTAATGATGTCAAAGATGCTTTGCAGCCTAAAGAGTTGAAGAGAAGAGTCTCTAGTTCTAATGAGGATGGTGCAGAAGCAGGTTTGTATGTTGGTAGAGGCAGAACACTAAAAGGGATGATGGAAAAAGAAGCAAGTCACGATCTAAGTCGAGGAACAAAGGAGGACCTCGATGTTATCACTATAAACAAAAGGGGCACATCAGGAAGAATTGTCCACAGAGGAAGAAGGGAAATGATGAGAAGGAACCGAATACCAGTGGTAGTGCTGCGGTGGTGCAAGATAGTTCTGACGGAGAAGAAGACATTGATGTTCTCACAGTCAGCACCTCTGGTTCTGCAAATACTTGGGTCTTGGACACAGGTGCATCTTATCATATGACTTTCTCACATGAACTGTTTACTTCTTTCAAGGAGTGGAATGGTATTGTGAGGTTGGGTGATGATGAGCAGCTCAGTGTTAAGGGCAGTGGTTCTGTGCAGATTCAAATGTATGATGGAATAGTCAGGACGCTTGATGCTTGGTATGTTCCTGGTCTACGGAAGAACTTGATTTCTCTTGGTACTCTAGACAAACAAGGGTACAAGTACTCTGGAGAGAATGGACAGTTGAGAATTTCCAAAGGTACTCTGGTTATAATGAAAGGTAAATTGCATCATGGCATTTACTTTCTGATTGGTAGTTCAGTGATAGGGACAGTAGCTGTATCTAAATCTTTAGGGAAGAATGATGATTGTACAGAGTTGTGGATTGGGACACATGAGTGAGAAAGGGCTGTCAATTCTAAGTAAACAAGGATTGTTAGAAGGAGCAGAAACTGGGAAACTGAAATTCTGTGAAGTTTGTGTTATGGGTAAACAACGCAGAGTTAAGTTTAGTTCTGGGAAGCATACTTCTACGGATGTTCTGCAATATGTTCACTCAGACTTGTGGGGTCCTTCTCCAGTTGAATCTCAGGGCAAATACAAGTACTTTGTTATTTTCATTGATGACTACTCTAGAAAGGTTTGAGTGTATTTTCTAAAATCCAAAGATGAAGTGTTTGGGAAGTTCAAAGAGTGGAAGACCATGGTTGAGAAACAGACTAGAAAACAGGTCAAAACACTCAAAACTGACAATGGGTTGGAGTTTTGTAACGTTCCATTTGATGAGTTTTGCAAGAAAGAAGGTATAGTGAGACATCGCACTGTACGTCATACACCACAATAAAATAGAGTTGCAGAACATATGAATCAAACACTGTTGCAGCGTGCGAGATGCATGCAATTAAATGCTGGCTTGCCAAAACAATTCTGGGCTGAGGCAGTTAACACTGCTTGTTATCTGGTGAATAAATCACCATCTACTGCAATTGATTTTAAGGCTCCTCAAGAGGTATAGTCCGATAAACCTTCTAATTATTCTGGCCTGCGTATACTTGGTTGTCCTGCTTATAGTCATGTGAATGATGGTAAACTAGAGCCTAGGGCAATGAAATGCATATTTCTAGGGTATGCACCTGGAGTTAAAGGGTACAGACTGTGGTGTACCGAAAAGGATAGAACTCCAAAATTTATTATTAGCAGAGATGTAACTTTTGATGAGTCTGCTATGTTTAGTCAGAAGGAGGAGCTTGGTAGTCATGCAGGTAATAATGATCAAGGTGCCAACCAGAAGGTAGAAATTGAAGTTCAAACTTCAAAAAGGGTTATAACAGACCTTGTACAGCAGCCCAGGGAGGAAGAAGAATCACAACCTATAGCAACAAGGAGGGAAAGAAGGGAAATCAGAAAACCTATAAGGTATGCAGATTGTGTTGATATAGTTTATATTAATTCAGTTGCTTATGCCTTGGCAGTAGGTGAAAACATTGATTCTGATGACCCGAGATCATATAACGAAGCAGTTGAAAGTAGAGAAGTATCAGAGTGGCTGGTTGCAATGAATGAAGAGATGTAATCTCTTGAGAAGAATGAAACATAGGATCTTGTACCGTTACCAAAGGGAGTGAAACCGGTAGGATGCAAATGGGTCTTCAAGAAGAAAGAAGGTATTCCTGGAGTTGAACCAGCAAGGTTCAAAGCACGACTCGTGGCCAAGGGTTTTTCACAAAAGGAGGGAATTGATTATCATGAAGTTTTCTCCCCAGTTGTGAAGCATAAAACCATTCGTGTCCTTTTGTCCATGGTAAGTGTTTTTGACTTGGAGTTGGAACAACTGGATGTGAAAACTGCTTTCTTACATGAAAATTTAGAGGAGCAGATCTATATGTCACAGCTAGAAGGATTTCTTGATTATGGGAAGAAAGATCATGTATGTTTGTTGAAAAAGTCCTTGTATGGTTTGAAGCAGTCTCCTAGACAGTGGTACAAGAAATTTGATGCATTCATGACTTCCCATGGTTTTCTGCATAATTAGTTTGATAAATGTGTCTACTCTAAGAAACTTGCAGATGATTCTTATATTTATTTGTTGTTATATGTTGATGATATGTTGATTTCTGTAAAGAACAAGGTTGAAATTGATAGTTTGAAAGTCTTGTTGAGCAGTGAGTTTGAGATGAAGGATTTGGGTGCAGCCAAGAAGATATTGGGCATGGAGATTTGGAAAGATAGAAGTGCAGGTTTACTATATGTATCTCAACATAAATACATAGAAAAATTATTGCAGTCTTTCCAAATGAATAATTCTAAGCCGGTTAGTACTCCGTTGGCGGCACATTTTAAACTTGATGCTAGTACAATACCTACTACAGCTGAGGAAAAAGGGTACATGAGTTCAGTGCCCTACTGTAATGCTGTTGGAAGCTTGATGTATGCAATGGTGTGTACTAGGCCTGATCTAGCTTATGCAGTTAGTGTGGTAAGCAGGTTTATGAGTAATCTTGGGAAAGCTCACTAGAGTGCAGTTAAATGGATTATGCGGTATTTGAAAGGTACGAGTAATATTTGCTTGGTTTATGGTGCTGATAAATCTGATAGTGGATTGGTTGGCTATACAAATTTAGATTATACTGGAGATCTTTTGAGGAGGAGATCCTTAACATGCTATGTCTTGACTCTGAATGGATGTGCTGTCAGTTGGAAGGCAACACTTCAATCTACAGTTGCCTTGTCTACCACTGAAGCAGAATACATGTCATTGGTAGAAGGAGTTAAGGAAGCTATGTAGTTACATGGTTTGATTGATAGTCTGGGGTTAAATATTCAGAGACCTATCATTTAAGTTTGACCAAGAATCCAGTCTACCATGAGAGGTCGAAACATATTGATATCAGATTGAATTTTATTCGAGATGTGATAGAAGACAAGAAATTATCTATCGAAAAGATAGCCACAGCAGATAATCCAACAGATATGTTGACAAAGGCCCTACGTTCAGAGAAGTTCAAGCATAGCTTAGACTTGGTGAATGTTCGCATTCCATGAAGCCCTACAGGGCTTGAATGATAGAGATGAATTTGTACTTAGTTCTGGTGATTTGAGAGAATTCAAGTCAAGGAGGGAAATTGTTGGGTTTGACTTAAATTTTGTGGGTGACCCGGTTTGTAACCCGACCCATGACCCATAACCCATTATTTCCTCTATATATATGTGTATAATGGAATTCATTAGAAGTAAGTGGTTGATGTAATTTCTCTCTGTATAGCCTCTATAAAAAATAATACAGATATTCTCTCTGTCCGTGAATGTAGGTCGCATTGACCGAACTACGTAACTTCTTTGTGTGTTATTCTCAATTTTTCTCCTTGATTTGTTGCCTTACAATAATTTAACAATGTGATTATGCTATCTGTGGCAGGAAGCGCCTGAAAAATCATTAAATTGAGAGTTTTTTGGTCAAATACTATAGATTTTTAAAAAAATTTAACAATATGCTACTGAATGAAAAATTTTTAAAAGTATACTACGAAATCTATCCTATCAACATTTTTTCTTACTAAACTCGGCCGGTTGAAAAATAAAACAAAAACAAAATTTCACCAAAACTCGACCTGCTAATGGCTGAGTCTTAAATTTATTTTTTAAAAAAAACAAAGACTCAACCTGATGCAGGCCGAACCTTAAATTTTGAAAAATAAAGACTCGGCTTGCTCCTGGCCGAGTCTTCATTGTTTAAAAAAAAAGACGCATATATATATATATATATTAGATATTTTTTATATCAATTTTATCTTTTGTATATGTATTATTTATATATGTGTATATTATATAAAAAAATTAGTTATATAGATATATATATATATATATACATTACTAAATTAATTGATTACATAATAATTTATTTGATAAATTAATTGTATGGTTAAAATGAGTTTATTTAGATATTAATATGGCAAAGTAAAGATAATTAAAAAAATACTATTATTATGTACAATAATAAATAGTGAGATGAAATATTTAAATAATTAAATTATAATTTTTGAAAAAATTAATAAATAATTATAAATTACTTGAAAATTATATAATTAAATTTTCAATATTAACATTAATGATATTTTAAAAATTAATTAACTAATTTTAAAAATTAATTAACTGTATAACACTAATTTTACTAAATATGTAATTTAATTATTTCAATAATTTTAATTAATTTTAATTAAAAAAGCATAAATGAAATAGAAATTTAAATAATAACATAAGTGTAGTTTTATTTAAATGATGAAATTAATATATACATATAACGTATGATTAAAAAAAATCTAAACAAAATGACTGCTTATCCCACAACATCTACGTACAATTGGTCATTTTGACCGTCGATATTATTCGGGTTCTTCGTCCTCGTTGTCTTCTTCTTCTCCTCCATCCTCTCCTTCGTCTTCGTTGTCTTCTTCATCGTCATTGTCGCCGTCGTTATCTTTGTCTTGCTGTTCTCCTTCCCTATATGGCATAGTAGGTTGAGTATTTAAATCCAACACCAGAGATTGAACTAATGGAATCGAATGGTCCGGTGTGAAGAACTGCATTCTAAATTTTGGATTATGTGGCATTAGAGAAGAAAAAGGAGATGACAAATCAAAGTAGTGTTGTGCTAATGACGTATAACAGTCAGCGCTGAATGGAGAACTAGAGTCTCTAACGTGTATAAAAGATGGACCAACGCTACTGTAACCTACGTTAGGTTGAGTCTGATATGGTCTGATATGGCATGGATGCACCAGGCTTGAAACGTGCATCATATGGAATAGGTTCCCTTGATGCGATAAGCCCCCGAGAACGCTTGCCTGACACTTCCTCCGGAATTATTGTTTCAGGAAAATCCTGAGCAGGTGGAGTAGAGTGAGAGAGTTTGAGTTCTTTCCATTCACCCATGACAGTGATAATATTCATACCCCTTTGCTCAATTCTCTCTTACAAATCATCTGGTCTCGGATTCTCACGAGTCATTCTATACAAACACCATGCCATGTCAACCTAAAAAAAAATAGAACAAAGTAGATAAATTGAAAATATAATTTAAACATGATAGTAAATAGGAGATTTACTGCATAACCCTCAGCACCATTCGTAGGATCGATCCATCACCTAGTATGCTTCCAATACCAGCGCGTGTACTCAGAGTCATGTCATAGGGGAACTAAAGGATGCTGGACTTGGACTTGGATCACTCACTGAGGCCACTGATTCTACTGATCAATGAAGTCCCTATGTACATTTGCCTACTTTTTATCATATTTTCCCGTCATCTGTAATTTGTGATGGCGGACAAGATCGATTAGTGGCTTAGGAATTGGTTGATCTCTGCCAAACTGGTGGAGCATGCGATCTACATGATTCCACTTGACCATATGAAAACAAATTATAGGTACATAGGACCACCAGATGTTGCTGTCAGCTAGGCAGTACTGTAGAATCGTTCGATAGTTGTCCTCGACGTATGGGCACCAGATGATCTATGACTATTAAATGTTAGGATAAATAAATATTTAGAGTAACTTGATATTTGACGAACATCAATTTAAGCAAGATATCTCATCATCATTCATCCTATCTAATAGAAGCCTATAATGTCTCAAGGCTTCTTTGGCAGGTTTAATTGAGTCATTGGCACCCTTCCAACTGCAATAATTCACAAGCATATTAGTTTAAAAATTAAATAATAATTGATAAATTCGATAATCATATTAGGTAATACATAACGACTAACTAATGGTGGGAGTATAGGATAATGCTCTAAATTCAAATCGTAGACAGGGCATGTGGATGGCTCTAACCGAGGGAATCTTTCCTATGCCCAGATGTGCAAAAGGGTTAGATAACCACCAATTTCCTTTTGTTTAGGGTTTGTTGCCATAAAGTTCTATATACAGATGTGCCAGTACTATTGATCCCCAACTATATTCCTTACAATCATTTAAATTTTTGAGGAATTGCAAATACATTCGATACACCTTGGTGCCAAATTTATCTGACAATATGTACCTCCCAATCAATCTTAAAATATAGGCACGGGTAAAATGAATAATATGTTGCCATAAAGTTCTATATACAGATGTGCCAGTACTATTGATCCCCAACTATATTCCTTACAATCATTTAAATTTTTGAGGAATTGCAAATACATTCGATACACCTTGGTGCCAAATTTATCTGACAATAGGTACCTCCCAATCAATCTTAAAATATAGGCACGGGTAAAATGAATAATATGTTCATATGGGGCATCATCTGGAAGATGATCAAAGGTCTCAGCCAGCCAATTCATGCTCAACCTTTGACCATCTAATTTGTTTGATGGGGGGACAAATCCTACGAGCCGCTCATATAAATGCCCCTAGTTTATTGCAGCTGTACCAGTAACCGGCCTACCACCACATGGGAGACCAAGCTGAATTGCTACATCTTGTAACATTATTGTGCATTCTCTCGTATTAGTGTGGAAAGTATGTGTCTCTGGTCGCTATTGTTCAACGAGTTCCGAGACAAGAGATTGGTTATACTCAAATTTACCCAAGCGTGCCACATCATAGAAACTAGCAGTGTGTAAGAGTGTGACGATTAGTAATGGTGGTTACCATCTACAAGTATACATTTCCATAGACGTAAAATGCGATCTCTCTGAAATTTTAAAATTTTATATACTAATAAGAATAACAACATTTTATTTAATTCTTTAAAAATTCTACAATGGACTAACCTTATTTGTCCAAACATATTGAAAGATGTGACAAGATTGTAAATACAAAAGCAAATCATCGTCAGGACCTGGGTTCACAGCTCGTCTGGGATCTGCCATCTGACATAGCAAAAATAATATAAGAAGAAAAAAATAATAATATAACATAATTAAATTTAATTTTCAAAAAAAAAATAATTAACACAATCTAACCATAAAAAATTTCAATATACTTAAATATTCTAAACACACTATTGTTTTTTCCTTGAACACTTTCTCTCTTCTCCATTGCTGAGGTCCAAGCCTCTATTCTTCCTCTCCTATTTATAGCCAAGCTTGCCTCCTCAGTCCCCCCTTAATTCTTCTTCTTCCATGGATGCACGCACTCTTTACTCAAAGTCAGCATAGAGTCCCATCCAGCTGACTTATGAGCAAAAGCAAGCTCGACCTCTATTAGGCCGAGCTTGCTTTAATTTTGTTTTTTATATAAAGCAAGTTCGGCCTGTCAGAGGTCGAACTTACTTTTGGACAGAGTCAGCATGATGAGACTCCACGCTGACTCTGTCCATGACTTACTTTTTTTTTTATTCCCTTTTTTTTTCTTGGAAAGTCCTTTTACATAAAGACAGAGAGATTGTTAGTGATTAATCTTGGGAAGTCCTTTTTTTTTTTACTATGTCCAATTTTTTTTTCTAATTAACTTAATTACTATTAATTGTTAGTATTTTTTAGGCACTATTCGACAAAATTAGCTTATAAACTAGTGGATAGCTTATAAGCTAGCTGATAACTTATAAGCTAATTTTTAGCTTATAACTTATAGCTTATAGCTTATAAGCTAGCTCATTTGGATTAAAAATGTTCGGTAAAAGTAACTGTTGAATTAGCTAAAAAGTGTAAAATAACATAAAAGGGCATATATTTTTTAATTCTAAAATAATATTTATAAATATATCATTTTTGTTTTTAATTTAAATTAATTTAAATTATTATAAATATAAAATTCATTAAAAATATATATTTATATATTTTATTATATTTTATATATGAATAATATATTTATATATATTATTATATATAATAAAATATATTTACATATTTTATTATTTTTATATATTATATATATTATAATATATTTATATATTTTTATCGTATATTATTATATATGTATAATACATTATATATAAATATAAATATAATAAAAGATGAATAAATAGGATATAATAAAGTAAGGGGCATAATTAGTGAAAATATACATATAAAAAGAAGTGTTACTAAAAATTCAAAATATACATATAATATATCTAACGAGACTATTGTGGACAATTTAATTGGTTGTGACCTTGTTGTCGACATAAGCTACATCGGGATGGCTGGCAATGCAACCTATGATCCATGTCCATCTGTAGTCGTAATGATCTTGGTCACCCTTGACTTCTAGCAAGTGATAGATCAAGTAACAACTGTGGACCTCTATATATTGGCCACCGCTCTTGCCCACCAATAAGGCGAATTGATCTGTTGTAAGGCAGTTTGATCTTGTCAAGTCAATATACATGGTTTACAAACGTGTTAGAATCAATATTTACACGTTCACAAGCTGCTAACACATGTGGACACGGAAAATACCAAACTTGATATTCGCCACCAAAAAGGTTGAGCGTGCAGACATGACCAAGCTGACGATTCAACCGGTCTTATGGCTCTTCAATTTCAAAATATCCATTAGCCCAATCAGACGTGCACGATGCATGAAGAGGCTTTTGATCTATTTTTTGTAAGCTTCTTATGTATGACCTCCGAATATATCTCTTGGCTGTTAATTTGTGCCAACATGTGCTTAACTAACCCCAAAATAGGTAGATATCTAACCCCTTTAAAGACGTGGTTCATGAACTCGGCTAAGTTTGTCGTCATCTGACCCCATCGATGACTATGGATATCATATGCCCGTACCCATTGCTCAATCTTTAGTCTATTCCGCCAATCCCTAACTTTCCCATTTGAATTAGCATGTGACCCAAGCATTGCTGCCATAACCTTGTTCACCACACGAAAATAATATGAATATCTTAATTAAGATAACACGTTAGTCCACGAATTAATTATGAATTAAAAAATTATTTAATTTTCAATAAAGACATACCGCTATGTTCAAGCATTTTGGATAACCAATTTGATCCTAATGTGGTGCGGACATTACTGGATAAGTGTCGTAGACAAAACATGAGTCCATCCATATTCTTCTGCACCAGTGATAAGCTTGTGATGCCTATCAGAGATTAAAGTTACATCCTGGTTTTCTACAACTCGTTCCTTGAGAATCTGCAGAAACCACGACCAAGAGTCATTATTTTCTTGCTCTACCAGCGCAAATGCAATAGGCAATACTTTATTGTTGCTGTCTTGGGATAAAGCTATCATTAAAGTTCCTTTGTACTTTCTGTACAAAAATGTATCATCAACCAGGATAATTGGCTTCAAGTAAGCCAAGGCATCTATACAGGGCTTATAAGACCAAAATACCTGTACAAATTTCATCTGCGGGGAACAACATTGTCGGGTGGACATGGGTCAGTCTTCCATTCTATCACAAAACCTGGCATGACCTGTTGAACTACCACCATAAACTGAGGTAACAATGAATACGATTGCTCCCAGTCCCCATATGCTTTGAAAATAGCCTTCCATTTTGTAGACCACGCTTTCCAGTAAGAAATGTTGTAGCCAAAATTTTGTCAAATGTGTACGACTACCTGACTAACTGGTATATCTACATTTTTTATCACCAAGTCCATAATATGATTTGCTATAACTTCTGCATTCAACTTCAGGTGATCTTGGACCAACGAGGCATTGACACAAGTGTGGGGTCCTGGATACTTCGTAATCTGCCAATAATTGTCGGATTCTTCAGAATAGCCCTAAATCTCCACCTACGACCCTGGTCCTTTTTAGTGCACTCATATAATTTAACTGTTTTACTTTGGTGGACAACTTTATAGGTATGGTGGTTCCGGATAACGTGCTTTTTTTACCTCACTTTGCAGTAAACGTCTTTCATTGAACAGTACTTTTCCAGCATATAGTCCGTTGTTATTCATCGTTGAATTGCTAGGTTCTTCATCAGTTGTCTCCTCCTCCTCTAGAAGCCTTGTTAAATACCTGTGCATACGGTCTTGGTACTCACTGATTGGAGGGACCGAAATTCCCTCGCCCTACCCGTCACCGCCTTCATTGTATTATCATCAGCATCATCATCATCACTCACGACTAAGTTACCAAAACACTCCTCCTCGTTAGTAAAGTCATCCATGCATGGCTGGGGAAATGAATAAGTATCGTCTAGTTGTGGCACTGGTTCATCATCGTCTGCCAGCAACATGGAAGTGAATTGTCCTTGACTGGGGTGTTGAGATGAATATCACAAGTAACAATGGCTTGTGACGTACCAACTTCGAAATTAAAATCTATCTGACGACTTGAAGTTTTGACTAGCAGCTCAATCTCCTCATCTTCACTTTTTAAATGTTTGCTGATCATGCTTTTGACTATATTGTCATTACTCAACTTTATCACCATGTATTCTGATCGAAACTTGTATCTATAGCTTATTAACGCCACTGATTCACTAGGGGCAGCTCTAAATGATTGTGAATCATACTACTTAATATGTCCAGGGTTATATTTAAGTCATCTAGTGACATTATATTGAAAACATCAGATTTAAATTCAACACCCTCAACACTCTTAATGGCCTTTTCATTGACATATAGATTTACATTTATGAAGGAATTCATCTTAACTACATGTAGAACAAGTTCAAAGCAACAAATAATTTAAACTGCCAAGAAAAATTAAAACAATTAAATTGCATTGTTTGTAAAATAATATTATCAAAATATTATACAAAAAATTAAAATCAGTTTAAACACAAAATAATTTAAAATATTTAAACAATCAAAATTTATAAAATTCATATTATACAAAATTACAAATGATTATTAATTAGTAAAACCAGTTAGTTAATTTTAAAATATAATTAATTAATATCATGAAAAAAAATAAAACATACTAACCTTTTTGAAGATCTTTTTTCACCTTTTTTCAATTAGCTTTCGGATATAACTTCTTTTGAACACTCTCACAATTTTTTCGGGTAATTAGATGAATGAAGCCAATGAATGAAGCCACTGATATTTATAAGGGAGGAGGCTGAGCTAGATTGGATACAGGCCAAACTTGCTTTAATACAGCCTCGACCACTGACAGCATGAAAGCTCAGCCTGTTAGTGGTCGAGCTTTCTTTATTTTGTAGTCAATAAAGCAAGCTTGGCCTCGGCCACTGACAAGCGAGCTTGCTTTTGCATGAAATCTTTGCATGGTGCAAAGATTTCTGCATCAGTATGGAGTCAAATCATTTGGACTCCATGCTAAAATTATTATATGACTCAATTATTCTTTAAAAAATTTTGAGACTCTGTACTTTGAATATTCTTTTTTTTATTTTTCAATGAAACTAATGGGGTCAAGTTTCAATAAGAGAAAATACTGATGGGACATATTTTGTAGTAAACCTTTAAAATTTTTTCATTCAGTAACACATTGCTAAATTTTTTTAAAATATGTAGTATTTGACCAAAAAACTCTTAAATTGATTGGTGATAATTACACACACCCACGCACACTTAGCGAAGTTGAGAATTTGTGAGAGACACAAAAATGGTTTCCATCGTCAAAGTATTGAAGAAGTGGAATATCCGGGGAGCTATCCTCTTCAGTCTGTTCCTCCAGGTTTGTCTGATCTTTTTCGCTTCTTTGAGGAAACGCACAAGAGGCTTCACACACAAGCTCATCTGGTTGGCTTACCTTCTGGCCGACGCCACTGCCAACTACTGTATTGGCCTCATCTCCAAAACCGAAAGCTGCAAATCCAGCGTCGCCCAAAACGACTCCTTAATGGCGTTTTGGGGTCCGTTTCTTCTGTTACACCTCGGGGGCCCAGACACCATCACTGCTCTGTCTCTGGAGGACAACGAGCTCTGGCGCCGTCACCTGCTTGGTCTCGGCGCCCAGGCAATAGCAGCTGCTTATGTCTTCTTCCTCACAGTCACTGGGAACACGCTGTGGTTACCCACTGTGTTTGTCTTTGTTGCTGGAGTGATCAAGTACGGCGAGAGAATCTTCGCCTTGTACCTCGGAAGCATCGATACTTTCCGGCGATCCATGGTTTCAGACCCCGACCCTGGGCCCAATTATGCGAAGCTCGTGGAGGAACACTCGTATAGGGAACAGGCCGGACTTCCTGCCGAAATAATCACAGTTGTAGAACTTGATTATTCAGACTTGGGAAGAATAAGTTATAATGGTGCGGATGCAGAGAATCATGAGGAACGATCAATAAATGAGGTGGTGAATGATGTCAAGGAGGTGCAGAGAGCTTACGAATTCTTCGACAAGTTTAAAGGTCTTATTGTTGGCATGATCTTTAGCTTCGGCGAGCGCTCCGAGAGCCAGAAATACTTCTTCAACGTAGAAGCAAAACAAGCTTTTAGAGTGATAGAAATTGAACTCAATTTCATGTATGAGAATTTCTACACCAAGGCCACGTTGGTGCGGCATCCGGTTGGGATCTTGTGTCGATTAATTTCCTTCGGTTCGGTCGTCTTGGTTGTTGTACTTTTCGTTTCAGTAGAAAAGCAGGGTTTCAACATACTAGATGTCAGGGTCACTTATGCGTTGCTGTATGGCGCTCTGGCGTTGGACCTCGTGGCTTTCTTCATGCTCATCTTCGCTGACCGTACAGCAGCCGCCTCTGGCTCTTCCCATGAAGCTCAGAAAGATTCCGACGCCGCAGCTTCTGGCCTCCAACTTTTCAGACGTTTCCGTTTTCTTCGAAAGATTTTGAGGTATTACCTCAAGAAGAGGCGACCAAGTTGGAAACCGTGTAAGGATGAGCTTTATAAGGGATATATGGAATTGTCCACCCCATTCCTATATCGCAGATCGTGTGGGTCAATCTCAGGGTACAATTTGTTGACATATTGCCTGGACCTGTCTACTCCCAAGGTTCCTAACATTGATCCCGACGGCTTTGGAATTGCTAAATTCATCAAACGTAAGTGCTTCAGAATTTTGCAATCTCTAAAAGCTACTATTTATGAATTAGCAGGCACAAGGATTGGCAAATACTTTGGTATTAGAGATATGTTAGATGATTGGTTCTATAAAGAGGACCATCCATTCCTTTTGGAGCTGTGGGAACTTATCTTCAGTGAACTGAAAAGGAAATCCTCTGCCGTGGAGGATAATTTGGATGTAGAGAGCCTCCATCGTATAAGTTCTTCTAGAGGGGAGTGGGTTCTGCACGAAGTAGACTTAGAGTCAGCCAACAGAAAAAAGTTAATACCTTTTGTAGATCCCAACGAATTCGCTTTTGATCAAAGCATTTTACTCTGGCACATTGCTACTCACCTCTGCTACTACGACGCTGGTGGTGAACAAAACGGAGATGGCCATCATGTTGGTGTTGGTGATCGTGAGCGACAAAGAAAAATCAGTATGCTTCTCTCAGATTACATGCTATACCTTCTAATTATGAAACCTACTATGATGTCTGCTGTAGCCGGGAATCGGACAACGAAGGTTCCAAGATACTTGTGCCGAGGCCATGAAGTTCTTCAGCAAAAGGAGTTTAGAAGAAAGAAAAGACGAGGAGAAGCAGAAGCGAGCCTGGGAAATTCTGCTTCGAGTGCCAACAGAAATTAAACCTATAGAGATCAAGGGAGATAGGAGCAAATCCCTGTTGTTTGACGCATGTGGGTTGGCCAAAGAGCTAAAAGAATTAAAGGATGAGAAATGGAAAATCATATGCCAAGTATGGGTCGAATTGTTGTCCTATGCTGCAAGTCATTGCATACCGACAACATTTGTCCAGGAGTTAAGTAAAGGTGGAGAACTCATTTCCTTTGTCTGGCTACTCATGACTCAGTTGGGCTTGGGGAGGCAGTTCCAAATCAAAGAAGGCGAAGCAAGGGCAGAACTGATAGTGGGTAAGTTGGCAAATCCACCCACTTGACTTTTACTGCCCCTTCAGAAAAAAGCTGCGTTTGTACTTTCCTGTTGTTAAATTATCATCGCCACATCGTAGAACTTGGGATCTTTCATTTTCAGAATTTGGAATGAAGTTTCTGATTGTCAATCCATTTGCCTTATTCTTAACTAGTTTGTATGAAATGATATGAAATATGTTCATTGGCATCTATATTTAGTCACAAATGGACATGGAATTGATTTTATTTTAAAGAGAATGCATAAGGTTGATATGAGAGGATATGTGTCCTTAAAATCAATCATTCAAATGAGAATTGACTGAGGCAAAATTCGAGTACACTCTCAATTATCATAAAGCCTCTCTCTCTCTCTCTATATGTATATGAAAAACTTTTTCGGTGGAGGGGATACATTTTATTATTATAACTCCAATACATGGTAGCGACCTCTATTTATAGAAGAAGCCTTCACAAACAAATAAGCTATTTTTACAAAGTGACTTTAATTCGGAAGTGACTAGCATGCTAGACTCTTGTTTAGTAGACACATGATACAATAATTTACTACTTTAGACAAGACATAATATAAAAGACTGACACTCATACAGACAATTTTAATACAACTTTGATAGTTGTTTTTCCATCAATATTAACGTGCTTGCTTTTATTATATAATATTAAGATGTGCTTAGTTATTATATAATGCAATTTTATTGGGTGTGCGCTTTATTATATGCTTTTTCCATTAGTTTGTTTGTTCATACATAAGTTCACATGAGCAAATCATACTATTAATTTTACATGTAAATTGCTAAAACTATACATTCACTTATTCTAATTTAATTTGTAAAGTTTAAAGTTTTTTCAATAAAGTATTTATAATTTTTTGAAAAAAGAAATAAATCCATAATAATAAAATTAGATCAGAATTTCATAAAATTTTGTTAATCTATCATGAATCATCTTAAACAATTTAATACTTATTTATGTGCTATTTTAATTTTAATAATAACAAGAATTTTGTCTTAATTAATAATTTAATTGACAAGTCTTCCCCTTTATAATTTTTAATTAATTATATCATTTATTACTTATATATGTGCTATTTTAATAAAAATAATGTCAAAAATTAAAGTGTCTTAGGTTACAATTCTTTTCTACTATATAATGAAGAAAAAGTTATGCTTTCCAAACAGGCAGACCCCTAAACAAGTGAGTTTAGATCTTTTCTTTATACTTATTATTATTTACTCTTATTGATAGAGATTTATGGGTTTATGGTGATAATAAAGAATAGTTGTGGACTATGATTGCATAAAAGTAGAGCAGCAACAACAACATCTATGAAGGTTTAACAATCCTCCCCAGTTACATGATTGTGTAGTGTCAAAAATATAATAGCATTCATAAGGTGATGAATTTAATAGTTGCTAAATACTAATGTATGATATTTTGTTAAACAAGTAATATAATTTAAAGAATTTCATAATGTAAATGTTTGAACCAATTATATTTGTTTATTGTCTTAGAAAACATAATTGGAGATGGTAAAAACACGAAGCTCTGGGAAGTTACATGGTTAGATAAAAGTTTAAGGCAGACCTTCGTTGGTCCCTTGATTAAAAATGACCTGGAAAGGAAAGTTTTAAAAAGCCCCAAATGGATACACATGGAACTTCGATGATCTGCCCTACAATATTTCTAACAAGATTCTCCTGGAAATAAAATCCGTACCAATTATCAAAGCTGAACTCCCAAAGGCAACACAATCTTGAAATTAACCAAAAATGGAACATTTAGCTCCAAATCAGCCTATAACTTTATTCTGACTCTCCCAAAAACTAATAACCCCAATACTTTACCCCAGACCATAAAAAACTTCCTTTGGATCTAGAAAACAATTACCCACCCCCATGAACTTTTCATCCTTTGGCAAGCAACTATCAAAGGCCTCTAGTCAATGTCACCCTTCAAAAGGCCAATTGTGTCCAAACTGCACACTATTCTCTGTGTCTCACGAAAATTGAGACTCACAAATACGCCCTTAGGCCCTTAGAGATTGCATTATCATAAAACCAATTCGGCTTTCCCTTACTCCTCCTGTTAGAGTTTTTTAGTGGGCCTGATTTTGATTTTTGTTTGGTGGGCTAGAGTATATAATGAGTTGAGTGTGCACTATGTGCAAAATACCTTAGACATTTTGAACTTGTATTGCTCTAGCTTTATATACTCTTTTCCTTTTCTCCTCTTTATCTGATATGGGGGCTTGGCTTCTTCATATTTCGAACACCTCCTCCTCAGTTTTTTGATCACAACTATAATGATTGACTAGAATTAAATGCTAAAAACTATTCTTACGACAACTGGGGCATCCCTTGGCAGACCATTTTTGCCTATGCAATTAGAGGCATTTGGTTTATGAGAAATTAAAAAAAAAACCTTTCAGAATGTCACAATCAATACTGCCACTGCCAAAAACACCATTCTCTTTCAAGCGGCTGAATTCTGGACCACCACAGATAACAAGCTTGATATATCCAGAACCATTCTCTTACCCAAACTACTAGGTTGGCTTGGGTCAAACCCGTTAAAGATTGGTGCAAGCTAAATGTTGACGGATCTACGAAAGATAATACATGTATAGCAGCAGGAGGAGTCATAAGAACATATAAAGTACAATAGTTGATTGGATTCACAAAATACATGGAATAGGAACGCCACTTATTGCTGAAGTGTGGGCTCTCC
Organism: Biancaea sappan; assembly: GCA_037074585.1. Taxonomy (NCBI): domain Eukaryota; kingdom Viridiplantae; phylum Streptophyta; class Magnoliopsida; order Fabales; family Fabaceae; genus Biancaea; species Biancaea sappan. The sequence continues at coordinate 4,429,248 of CM073495.1, forward strand.
TCACAGGAATAGAAATTGCAATCAACATTGGCATCAAGAGATTAGAAATTGAAACAAATTGTCAAGAATTATGTTGTTTATATTGAACAGTTAAATTTCTAACTATCATCCTCTTTCCATTATAATTTCAGACTGTAGGCACCATATATCCAAATTTGAAGGTACTAAAATCTTCAAGATCAAGAGGCAACAAAATTTATGTGCTGACAGATTAGCCAAAGAAGCCAGGAATGACGGTCGACCAACAAGGACTTATACCAGACCACCTGATTTTGTGCGACAGTTCTACTTGGAAGACCTTTGTGCCAACTAGTTTATCCTTTTGATATTTTTGTACCCCATGACTTTTTACCTGTTATGCTCCCCTTCAAAAGGGATCCCAGACACTTATTTTGTACTTATTCTCTTTTAATTAAAGTTCCTTCTCACAAAAAAAAAATATAAACAATTAATTATCCATTTTTTATTATAAATAAGTTTTCTATTATATTCACTTTTGCATACTTCACAAATCTTCAATCTTAAAAATTGGCGCTCCAAAATATTTAAATTTCTAGAAGTCACAACATCATAAATTTATCTTCTTTTGAAAGAATCTTTACATTTTAACGTTAAATATACTGCTAATGCTATATATAAAGAAATTTTTATTAATGTAATTTAAATTTTTATTATCATCTTGAATATTAGTTATCTTACAGCAAATAAATATATAGTACCCTGTGTATCGCACCTGTCCAAGGCTAGTTACTTTTTATTCTTTGATTATTCTACCCAACAACAAACAATACTTGCTCCAAAACATTACAATAGAATATTTAAATTTTTAAATATTTTGTAGAAGACTACCAGGTTACTAAAAGTCTAAATCACAATTCACATTACTTTCTCTTCCATGATTACTTTACTCGACAACAACAACAATAATTGCTCTTAAAAAATTATATTAGTACTTTAACTTGTTAACTATTTTGTGGACGGCTGCATAAAATAATACTAAAAGTCTGAATCGATAGGAAATAACATTATTTTCTTTTCTTTGATTATTTTAGCCACTAACGACAATAATTGATCTCGAAAAAATTAGATGAGAATAGTTTAACTTTTTAGATGTTTTGTGGAAAACTAGTACAAATTAAGACTGACTAAAAAAATGAAAGCACAAACTCACATTATTTTATTGTTCGAGTGCTTTACCCACCAACCATAATTGGTCTCAAAAAATTATATTATAATAGTTTAATTTTTAAATATTTTGTAGAAAACTACCATAAAAGAATACTAAAAGTCTACATCACAATTCACATTACTTTCTCTTCCATGGTTACTTTACTCGACAACAACAACAATAATTGCTCTTAAAAAATTATATTAGTACTTTAACTTTTTAACTATTTTGTGGACGGCTGCATAAAATAATACTAAAAGTCTGAATCGATAGGAAATAACATTATTTTCTTTTCTTTGATTATTTTAGCCACTAACGACAATAATTGATCTCAAAAAATTAGATGAGAATCGTTTAACTTTTAAAATGTTTTGTGGAAAACTAGTACAAATTAAGACTGACTAAAAAACTGAAGCACAAACTCACATTATTTTATTGTTCGAGTGCTTTACCCACCAACCATAATTGGTCTCAAAAAATTATATTATAATAGTTTAATTTTTAAATATTTTGTAGAAGACTACCATAAAAGAATACTAAAAGTCTAAATCACAATTCACATTACTTTCTATTCTTTGATTACTTTATCCACCAACAAAATAATTTCTCAAAGAAATAATATTAGAGCAGTTTAACTTTTAAATGTTAGAAGACTACCTTAAAATATAATGCAAAAGATGTTTCTAAATAGGTTGGCTATTTGATTTTTCAACTTGTGGGATGATCAGTTGGCTAACATGGACCAAGACCCTCTAATTATTTGCTTCTTAGAAGATAACATCTAGGGTTTCAAACCTTTTACCTATTAGTTCCTCTATAGCATCTATCCTTGAATGACCTTCAAAAACGTTATCCTTAAGAATCCTTTATATGGAAATTCTACTATTATGACACCTAATAACTTCTCCCATAGACCTACAGTATAGAGTCATTCGCCTACAGATGCGGATTGTCTCTTGCGTCTACAAAGTGTAGAAGAGTCCAGAGATTACATTTAATCATGGTTATAATTGTTGTTAAATACATTTTTAACCACTATTTTAACAAATACTTATAACAACGATTAAATACTAAGTTTGCATAGCACTCTATTATTAGCAAAAGATACATAGTTTCTTTCAAAGAAAAGAACGCAAAACCAACCGAATTTGGATAGCAACTGAAAACACGAATTGAGCTATTTAGATAGCCCAATTTTATATAGTAATTGAGATATTTATATTATTTTATGTGTAAATGAATGAGCTATTGATGAACTAAACAAGTTGAGCAGCAATTTTTTATGCTCAACCTCTCTAATTAAACAAGTGAAATAATATTTTTCAAAATTGTTTAATTTTAAGTAAACTTAGCTGTAAGAAAACTTTCATGCGAGCCGAATTCAAACTAATCAGAAAATAGTTGGATTCGTTTGCAATCCCTTGTTAGCAGAAAATATCCATAAATAAGATCACATCATAATCTTGATTTTGATTTATGAGCTTGGCAAAAAAATATTTTGACGTGTGGCAAGTCGCATCAAAATACCAAAAATAATTGATTATTTATTAAATGAGTAATAATTCAGTTATTCAGTTATTTAGAGCCTATTCAGATTCATGTTCCTGTTATGACACCCAATATACAGATGTTAAGAAGAAGACGTAAAATATTATGAAAACCTCAACCTCTACTGAAACCACTGCTTTTGAACCAGTCAAACTTTCATCTTCTATTTCTGTCCCTTCTTCCTGTCTCAAAATTCTCTCAAACAAGATTGATAACTTGGTTGAGATTACTTATCTCTCAAATGAAGCTAGACTTAAAGAATCCCAGCTTCCTCTATTAAATCCCTATGGAGTATACCAACGAGATCGTTCATTTGGTTCTAACGTAAGACAAATTCTTTCTACAAGGAGACTTCCTGTAAAAGAATATATTCAAGGAACCAAGATGAGCCAGTGCAGTCTTCAAGCCACCCAGTAAGAACAATATGTCACTTTAGAGATACCCATTGATTTGATCCGTCACTGGAGAAGACAAGAGTTTTCCCACATCCACTTTGGAGCAGTTCGATTATGCCTTACTATCCATGGGAGAAAAGGTATAGCGGCTTCAGCACGAGTCGCTCTTCTCAACACCAGTTACACCAAGTACCAGGATGCCTTGATCAATACAGTCCTCACTTCTTTAAATGCAGGCACTGTCATTCTCACAATCTCCCTAGATTTCAATGTTCGCCTTGATGATCCAACTCTTTTAGGACTATTGAAGGTTCAGATCCAGATCTCAGGAGCTAAACAAGTTGCCACTGCCATGACGGCAACTTTGCATCATTAGATGCTATACAGATTACAAAACCATGCAATGGATCTGAAGCATTCCAATGAAAATGGAGATGCTTTGATGGTAATTGTAGGAAGAGAAGATGTACCTGCAATTATTCAGATTCCAAAAAACATTCCAAAAATAGATCTTCTCAAATTGATGCCTCTTACTTGGCTTACCAATTATGAGAAAGAGCATGCAGCCAGCAGACTTGTTCACACAACCAATCCACCAGATCTGATTCCCTAAAGAGATGGTAATTCAAAACTATCTTTAGACATCTAGAAGATAATGAACAGCTTCAGATGGACGGTCTTAGAAGACCAACTGATCCATCTTCAAGTTCCAGCACTATCATCTATCATTCCATGATGCTTCAGCTTGTCTTCAAGCAGAAGTAAAACAAGAAGATCATCCTTGTCTACAGTATTAACCCACAAGGGAAACACTTTTATGTGTCTCACATGAATGGTCATTTTATTTGGGATGCTGCCTTAGAACTGTGTGAAGAAGGATGTGATTGCTGGAAAGATTCAGAAGATCTTTTCATATATCAACATGACAACAAAAACAAGAGATCTCAAGACCACTATTCCGCTACCAAATCCTATCCCTGAAAGGATTTAGATCTAGATGATAAGCCCTGGGTTGCCTTCAAGAACCCACCTTTGATGTCTCATGAAGAATATTTCCTCTACTTCATGGAGAGAGAACTGGGAATCAAAATTCAGGACTCTAATCCTGAACCATGTAGAAAACAAGCTATTTCTCCCCAGGAATTCATTCCTTAGACCTAGACCATGCCATGCATGATGTTTTCATCTGCCACTTATGATGCTGACTTTCCTCCAATGGAAAGAAGAATAGATGAAACACTTAAGGTTTCATCAGGAACAAGATCCCTTTAGGCTCCAGACGAAGTCTTAAATTGGTAAACTCAGAATGCTGTGCCCAAAATACCATCCTACGAAGGATAGATTCAAAGCTTGACCATCTAACAGTCAAGCATGACAGTACAAATGCCAAACTTGATGGCCTTTCTGTCCAAATCCAGAAGCTATATGATGATCTTCATTACAAGATCAACTAACTCGATTTAGATCTTCAATACCTCATCAGTAAAGGACGACTTGGGCCAGAATTCACTGAAAGTGAAAAAGAAATGAGTTAGCTAAAAGAGCAGATAAGACAAATTGAAAGAGATGGAAAAGAAAAAGAATACTCTCAAAGGATCTATGGCACTTATCCATCACTACCATCAGCCCTTTCATCATTTGTCACACCCATTCCTCTCAGTTATCCTACTGAAGATGAATACTCTAAACATTTCAAGATGACTTACCAAATCTTCAAAAAGCCTTCCCAACCAACTCAATCATCACTAGTAAAACCTTTTCCAAGGATTCCACAAAGACAAGGTTCTCCACCTTCAAGGTTCTCCATCTACAAATCCACTTTTGAACCTAGATTTTCACCTTTCATAATCAAAATACCATCTCCATCACAACCAAAGCAGCAAGATCCTCCTCTAGAAGGAAAAAACAAAGAAGTCCTAGAAGGACTAGAACCAACACACACTACCCAACTGCCTCAGACGACTCTTCAATTTATTCTTGAGTTCTCACAATCTTCTGAACAATCATTAAGTGATATTGAACTAGAAGACCATTATGCGAACATTTCTACAATCTGTATGGCTACATAAGCAGATCCCCAATCTTCAAAGTCATACACCTCTCATGAGCCAAATATTGAAGAACCTTTAGACCAAACTGAAGAATTTCAAATGCCTGATCCTAGGCAAATGGAACTACAATTATGTTCTACTTCAGGACCATGGTTCACATTTGATGATGCCCCACTAGAAAAATGGAGAAACAAACTCAATGAGATGGGTGCATGGATTGATGCCTAATTAACCAAGACAAGAGTAACAACTAAAGTTGTCTTGAAAGAGTTCGTAGCAATGATGACAGGTACATTAAGAGAATGGTTCCAAAGTTTTGGACCATACAGACAAGCATGATTCAACTGGATGCAGAAAGAATGTTGGGATTCATCCATAAAGAATTTTTGGGTGACTTCCAGCAAGACCTGGAAAGACATTATCAAAGAATGTCTCAGAGATATTATATGCTGAATGGTTACAATGATCCTAATCTTAAACACACTTTCATAGCATCTTTGCCTAAAGAATTGCAACCTTAACTACAAAGGGCCTTACTATCACTCAGAAGAGACATCACTGAAATCCCATTAGGAGAAATCTTTCAAATGGTGATTGCTACTCTGGATAAGCTTTGTGAGCAACAAAAACTCTTCCATTCTATCATTGAAGGAAAAACAAAGCTCCAGACTGTCTGCAAAAAATCATATATGCAAATCAAATGCAAAGATAAATAGCAATGCCATTGTCCAACAAAAAAGATTCATCATTTCTCCAAATATAAAGAATTCCTACAAAAGCATAAGAAAAACTGTTTTCAAAAGCTAGTCCGTTTCTTCAGAAAAAAGAAATTCAAGAATAGGACTACAGATCAGTGTTATATATGTGGAGAAAAAGGACACTTTGCTTGCAAATTCCCAAAGAAAAGGAAGAAGACAATAAAGATGCTTGAACATATCGACATGGCCTTCCTACTAGAACAAGATGAGATAGAATCTCTCTATTCAGAGCAATAAGAAGCTAATGAACAAAATGTTTTTGCTCTTCAAATCTCTGAAGATTCCACCTCATAATCTGATTCTGATACTGAGGATTTCTCATAACCATACAAGGATTATCCATGTTATTCCTTAACAATTCTTGATCAAACCCCAAGGTGATGATCCCATATATTTGACAGATGTTCAAAAGCAAAAATTCTTAAAGAAAATGCCTTTCTGTCTATTTGGAGTTCGACTAGACCATAAAGCTCAGAAAGGCCTCTAAATAACAAGAGACCTCCTTCTCCTTTTGTCCAAGCTTTCATTATTCCAGACAGATATGCAAAGCTAATAAAAGTCATTGCCTATATAGATACAGGAGCTACAAAGACTATAATGAATCCTTTCATCCTTCCTCCTGAATGTTGGAACCTAACAATACATACTTCAGCACAGCAAATGGCAATACTTTTTCAGTCAACCTTATCACAAAGCAAAAAATTAGGATTCGATTCTTTCCCAACAACATCGTCTGGATCAAAGTCTGGGGAAGTTATCTTCCAGGACATGACATAATGAATGGCATGGATACTTATTGTGCAGCCAAGAACTTATAGATTCTTTCCACAGGAATTAAGTGTAATAGCTATTTTAAGCCATCTCCAGAATATCAACAAATTACTGATAAACTCAAAGAGTTCTGCCCTGGAATCATGCTATCCGCCCCAAAGAGTCAGATAGGTCAGGCCCAAATTGAGTTTCTTGGCATGAAACTCCATAATGGCTTTATCCATCCAGGCCCACACATTGCAGAGGATTTGCTCAAATTTCTTAATGACAACCTCTCTCACAAACAAATTTAACAATTATTGGGAATCGTCAATTATGTTAGATCCTTTATTCCAAAGGTAGCACAATATACAAGCCAGCTGTCAAAATTGCTAAAGAAAAATAATAAAGAAGAATAGGACCCAAATCAAACAGAGGTAGTAAAATATCTCAAGAAAATAGCCTTGGAACCTCCGCCTCTTAAGATTCTTGACAAAGGACACATGATTTTACAAACCGATGCAAGTGACCATTATTGGGGAGTGATACTGATTAAAAAGATCGATCAATAGGTTTTTTACTGTGGTCACACCAGTGGTGAATTCAAATCTTATGAAAAACATTACCATACAATCTATAAGGAGATTTTGGCTATCAGGTATGGTATACATAAGTTTGAATTTCACTTAGTAGCCTTTGACTTTTTGGTACAAATGGACAACTCATCCTTTCCAAAGGTACTAGAATTCAAAAACAAGATGCTCACAGAATCTTAGCTTTTGAGATGGAAAGACTGGTCTTCCCGCTACAAATTTACAGTCCAACACATCAAGGGAAGACACAACACCATAGTTGATCTCCTCTCTAGAATAAAGCCAGTTCATCTTCTCACTCCTTAGAAAATCCTTCCCCTCTTCTCTGCTATCCTAATAGCTCATCTAATTCCACTTCCAATTGTTACAAATGCAAACCAGAGAAAGGATTTCCCTCATAGATTCCAAGTTCTCACTAGTCCAACAAAAGTCCAAGAGCTCGCCCAAAAAGGCTTGTTCTACTACCTATACATGTCCCTGAAAAATACTTCTTTGAACAACTAGCCTTCCTATTTTGATGCCAATACCCCTTACCTTATAGTTCCAAAGATTTTCCCCTCCATGGAAGAAAATTACATGTACATTTGGTGTTTTTCAGTTCTTTACACTGTTGCAATTGAACTTCATCCTCTAGAAATCTATCATTATCAGAATTGCACAGATAACAAAGACTCTCTTGTTTGGACAACCCTCGAATGGTACAGCCCTCTAATGTGGTGGAGGAATGAACTTTAAAGGATTATCACTCATCTAAAGATTTGGGAAGTACCCAAAAAAAAAAATCAAAAGAATATCAATTCAATTTTCATCATTCACTAGCCATACTATATGGGACCTTCCAAAATCCTTTTCTCCAGAAATCATGCTTATGAGTACCACACGACCTTGACCTATCTTGACAACAAGCTTACCATTTTACTAGCGTTAAGAGGATTCCTTAAAGAATGTAATAATTAAGGAAACTCTATATTCTTCACTAGGTCTATTCCCTGGTGAGTTCATCCTTGGTGAACCAAGGTTCTAGAGTTCGATGTCCTAGATACTATAACCTATATAAATCTTTGTCCTGATCCCTTTCCGACTCCTTAGGCTAAGCCAGATGAAGGTACAAGTTCATCACAAAAGTCTCATTAAAAGTTTAGTTGTCTTCAACATGGTTTACAATGGTGCTCATGTCCTCTTACTAAAGAAGAACTTGAGTATGATAAGATGGTTTGTGAGTCTGAATTGTTATTCAAAGACTCACAGGATCCATATAACCCCTTAACAGCTTGGGAACAAAATCTTGGGAAAAGCAAGATGAATAATAGAGACTCCAGCTCAGAAGATGAACCACGTCTTAACAACTCACCTTCACATGAGTGCATGTTGCACAAGAATCGAGACTAGAGATAGCTCAACTGGTCACTCTTGTGACTCTTTTAATAGTCTTAAATTGTGTCCTTACTATAGCCTTTGGGCTTGTCTTTTTATATGAGCCATAGTATTGTGTACGTCTTTTACTCTAATTATTGTAAGCCCTGTCGGCCACTTGTTTGTGTGACCCATGTGACACTCTAGTAGCCTGTTTATTGGTTTCTGTAAGCCTCCTCCTATATATAGAGGCCCTTTCTCTTGTAATTAGAAGCATGACCATCAATAATATTTTCTCTTGTATAATCCATTATGTTTTCCTTCCAAATCCTCTTCTTCTTCTGAAGTCTGTTATACAAGTGCCATGACTGGAACAACTCAGGCATAAGTATGCTCTTACAGTTGCCTCTTCATGAAGATCTTGTGTAATTAGAAAATTGCCAAGATAGATCCATCATAGGGTGCAGTCATAGGAATAAGAGCTAGGATTACATGAATAGATCTAAGTTATCATCGACAGTGGGACTTGTTGGAAGATTCATACAAGAATTAGTTTTTTGAAATAAGAGGCAGGGACCTATTGTTGTGCCCTTGGTGTGGGCTATTATTCTGGTCCTAGCATAAGTTTTCAAGAAACCATTCTGAAATGATTTTCCGACAATATTCCATTGGCAGCACCCTCTCAGATCTAATGCTGTAATCTTTTCTATTATTAAGAAAAGGATTAAATATATTTGAGGTCCCTATAGTTTGATTGAAAAATGATTTTAATTCTTATAGTTTGAAAATAATGAATTTAGTCTCTGTAGTTTTTAAAACCGTAAAATAGGTCCCCCATGTTAGTTTTTGTTAGTTAACTGATAGTCAACACTGATTGGGATGCCGACGTCAGTATTAAAATCCATGTCAATGCTGATAGTGTACCACTTATGTTGACATGGACTATCTAAAAAACGTTTCAATTTATTCACTGAGGTCCTTGGTCAAAATTTTCTTTTTATCCAATTTTTGATACAAACTCGTCTTTTACTGTGTCTAGGTCCCTAGTTTAAGAATATATTTTTTATTTATCAAAATCATCCCCTACAAATTTTTTAGTTTGTTCACTTTAGTCATTGTTCTTCACTTTTACTCTCTTTTTTTCACGGTTTGATCCTCCAAATCAGTCCATAATTTCATTTTTAATCCTGATATGATTTAATCTATTATTCATACCCAAGAACAATACAAGAAATAAATTAAAATTTAAGTTTCAAAACTTATCTTTTATTCACTTAAGTCCTTGGTCAAATATTTTCTTTTATCCAATTTTTGATATAAACTCGTCTTCTACTCTGTCTAGGTCCCTAGTTTAAGAATATATTTTTTTATTTGTCAAAATATTCCCTACAAAATTTTTATTTTGTTCACTTTAGTCCCTATTCTTCATTTTCATGCTTTTTCTTACGATTTGGTCCTCCAAATCAGTCTGTAATTTAATTTTAATCATAATATGATTAAATCTATCATTTTTACCCAAAACAATACAATCTATCATTTATATCTAAGTGAATAAATGATAAACTTTAAAACTTAAATTTTAATTTATTTCTTGTATTGTTCTTGGAGAAACCGAAGGAGAGACTGAAAAGTAGCCACAATTTTTTTTTTCCAAATTATTATTAAGAGCATTTCTAAGAGGATTCTTAAATTTAAGAACAGGTTCTTATTGAGATTCATCGTTAGAGTTCGTCATGTTAGTTACTACGCGTAAAAATAATTTTTATATAAAAATCGATTCTTATACAAAAAATAATAATAAAATAATCAATTCACAATAAATGTTAGTGGAGAGCAATAAATATTAAAGTAGTTGAGAGCTGCTTATGGAACTCATTTGTAAGTTCTTAAGAGTTGCACCATTGGAGTGCAGAGTTGCTTAATGCCAAAAGTGATGATGTGGCATTAAGACTCACAATAAAAAACTGTAAAGTTCACCACTAGAGATGCTCTAAGAGCATTTTTATAATTTCAGGTGATAGATCCACGTGGCAAGTGACATGGTAGATGATATTTGCCATGTGACAGTTTAATTAGCATTTTCCATTAGTTTCTTTGACGATGTTAAAAAAAAGACATTTATGAAAAATAAAACATGTATAATATATTTAACAAAAAAAATATTATAGACATAAATAAAACTTTATATAAATGATAGATATACTTTTCCCAAAAATAAATAAATAAGACAACCTCACAATCACATAACCTTTTAGTTTCACAGGCTAAGTTCTTATCTTTTTCTTCTTTCTCGCTTTATGCTAGTCTTCTTCTCCTTCTATTAAGTGTTGCAAACTGCCCAGTTATGTTGTTGCTATTGTCTGATGGAATCCGAATCAGTCGTTGCCAGATCTCTGTGGGATAAATACTTGAACTCTTTGAAAGAAGTAGAGTCATCAGGCTTAACAGCTTCTTTCCTTCGTGAATTTCGAGGCATCCAAGATAAGTTGGAGGAGAATAGTTCGTTCTCAACCACCAATGAATTCGTCTCACCGCTGCACGATCTTAATGACGCGTTGGACGAGTGGCGCGTCTTCGCGACTCAGAGCAAGGGTTTCAAGAAAGTGCTCCGCAAGCCAGCTGTCATTCGGAGGACAAAGGAGCGATTGTCCCATATCACAAAAGAACTACACAACCTGTTGAACCACCAAGTCCCAGGTTCTTCGAGCTCGTTGATATCGGACCCAACAAATTCGAACCACCAAGTCCCAGGTTCTTCGAGCTCGCTGATATTGGACCCAACAGATTCCCCATGGGAACGATTCACATTCGATTCACATCCATCTGAATCATCTGAGATTATGGGTTTCGGAAAGCACGCAAATGAGATGGTTCGTTGGCTCTCCTCGTCAGGTGAAGGATTTAAGGCCATTGGCATTTATGGGATGGGTGGCACGGGGAAGACTACGCTTGTTAGAAAGGTGTTGCAAAATCCAACTGTCCGTCACAGATTCAAGCATATCATATGGGCTTGCTTATCGGACTTAACTTCCGAGGATAAGGTAGATGACAAGATCGTAGAGTATTTATTATTTTATATTGGACATGATGTTGATAGCTTCGCGTTCTCTCGCAATGTTTCGCCTATGGAACAACTCAAGGTTAAATTACAGGATATAGGAAATTATATTGTAGTGTTTGATGATGTGTGGGTTTGTAATGATTGGTTCATTGATTTATGCCATAAATTGGGTGAACCTAAGAAAATGGATCCAAAGTTGGAGTTGGATGGTGCTGTGATAGTAACCAGCAGGATAAAGCAAGTGGCTGAAAAGATGGTGGATTATGGAGAGAAGTTGATTCATCTTAACCCTTCGGAGAATTATAAAGAAAATGGCGAGTTTTTGGAAGGCATTGTCAAGCAAAATATGGTAGTAGATGCAAGTAATGCAAACGTGGTGGGTGAAATTGTTCGTCATTCTCATGGTCTTCCTCAAGCTGCGAAAACGCTGGCAGACGTCATAGAGTCGTAGCCAAGCCCTTATCCCAATAGGGAGGACAAGGAAGAGTTTTAAGTCCAATTACTGTTTTCTCCGGGTTGAAAAAAAAAAGTTTCATTTCAATATTCTAAATTCTTCATCCTTATATATAATTTCTTAGTGTTTTAATGCTTTAAATGGTTAAATGTTGTTGTTTTCCATGGAACTAAAAGATCAAATGTTAAGTTTTGAAATATTATGGCTACTTTTGTTATGTTTGATGATTGAATCGTGATACTTCATTTATAAGTAAACATTATGGAAGGAACTTTTTTCAGGAACATGGTGCTACAGCATAATCTGTAGCCCTTGGCTGCCTTGGTTGAACATCTCAACTAATAGAGGTTTGGTGATGCTATTCCTATGACTTGAGGGCCACATTGGGTGGCCGAGTGACATGGAGAATTAGGTAGTGATTAGGAGGGCCATGTTACGTAGGGATTATTAAGTTGTTTTGTTAGGGATTCCTGCCAATGATATCATATTTACTTAAATTTTAAATATAAGTTATTTACTTTACTAAAATTTATGGTTTCCTTTTATTTAACTTGTAACTGGTGAACATATTTTCATTATTTTATAAGATGAGACTTAAGTTGGGATTTTTCCTTTAAAATTTATGAATTTAACTTTGGGCAAGTATTTGGTAAGTTAAATGATCGATTAATGTAGTAGCCTTATTTACTAGCGTGTGATCCACTCACCCCACTTTCTCTTCTCCTTTTAGATAGCAAGATAGAGTCCGAATCTCCACAAGATGAGTAGCGAGGTCGCTGTATAAAGGGTGAGTCCAATTTGTACCTTAAGCCATGTCTACATTTTGCTATAGTCTTGTATCTATGTTATACTCTAGATGCCCCTTCCCTTTTGTCCCCCTTTAAGAAATTATTACAAAATCATTTAAAGGTTTCAGAATGTAACTGCTTAACGAGAAAAATAATAATAATTTCCTATAAAATAACACTCAAGGGCCCCGTCATAAAGAATTTATTGGATTATACTTTAGCCACAAGCAATAATAATTGGACTCGAAAATTATGTTAGAATAGTCAAACTTTTCAAATATTTTGTAGAAGACTACAATATAATACGTCTAAAGCAGAATTTAAATTACTTCCTATTCTTTGATAACTTTACCCAACAAGAGTAATTGAACTCCAAAAATTATATAAGAATAGTTTAGCTTTTTAAATATTTTGTAGAATACTAGTATAAAAGAACACAAAGTCTAAATCACCATTCACGTTACTTTCTATTCTTTGATCACTGTACCCACCACCAACAATCTCAAAAATTATATATATATATATATATATATATATGTATGTATAGAATAGTGTAACTTTTAAAACATCTTGTAGAAGACTACCATCAAATAGTACTAAGAGGCTGTTAGGCATCCAAGAAAGAGTAGGAATGAAAATGAAATAGAAAAATGAAAAGGAAAAGAGAATGGAAGAGGGAAAAGAGAATTGGAAAAAAAAATATATTTGGTATGAGATAGAAAATAGAGTAGGAATGAAATATTTTGTGTGTTTAATATGTATTTTTTTAAAGAGGAAAGAAAGGAAAAATTAGAACAAAATGACTAAATTACTACTGTCTTATTTGCCCAGAAAAACTCAATCTTTCATTTCGATGTATTCCCCACTCAACCAATGAAGCTCACTGAAGCTTGTCTGTGCCAGCTAGTCGACCGTCAGTACCAACTGGTCGACCACCAGGTACAGCTGGTGACAGCCAGTCAACCACCAGGTATAGCTGGTGCCAGCCAATCAACCGCTAGATAGGAGCCGGTCAACCGCCTGGCACCCCTTATGCTAGTCGGTCGACCACCGGATAGCAGCTGGTCGATCGGCTTGCACTGGCACCAGGACTGCTTGGTGCAGATAGTCGATCAGGTGTAGGTCATTTATCTATCTTCATTTTCAATACTCAGATTTTGCTCCACAAAATGGACATATTGTATCTCAATATTCTGAAAAATAAAATAGCTCTGAAGCTCCAACGACGACTTGGGACTCACAGTGAAAAGATCAGAGTTCACAGCGGTAGCCACAATCACAAACGACCTTCGTCAACATTTATGTAGGGAATCAGGGGATCCTCGATATTTCAATGAATAGAGCATGGGCAAATGAGGAATTTCACTTTACTTTACATCAAGATGACCAGTTTTCCATCTGATATGCGAAGGAAGCCAAAATCTTAATTTTGAAGGAAGAGTGAATGCCCGGTTCCATTTCACACGTATATAGTAAGCCATACCAAATAACAGAAAAAAAAAATATAATAGTAAAAGATAGATTTCCTTTCCAACCAAAATAAGCATACCAAACGGTCCCTAAAAGTCTAGAATCCGGATCACATTACTTTCTATCCTTTGATTACTATACAGCACAACAACAATAATTGCTCTCAAAATATTACATTAGAAAAGTTTAACTTTTTAAATATTTTATAGAAGACTACCATGAAAAATAATGCTAAAAGTCTAAATCACAATTTACACTACTTTCTATTCATCGAGTTCTTTACTCATCACCAACAATAATTGGTCCCATAAAAATTATATATATTACAATAGTTCAAATTTTTAAATATTTTGTACAATATTACAACAAACGATTTCTAAAAGTTATATCAAAATTCACATTACTTTCTCTTCCTTGATTACTTTACCCACTACCAACAATAATTTCTCTCAAAAATTTATATTAGAATAGTTTATCTTTTTTAAAAATTTTCTAGAAGACTAGTATAAAATAAGACTAAAAGTCTAAATCACAATTCACATTACTTTCTTTTCTTCGAGTACTTTACCCACCATTGGCCTAAAAAATTCTATTAGATTTTTTTTTAAATATTTTATAGAAGACTACAATAAAAGAACCTTACAAGTCTAAATCACAATCCATATTACGTTTTATTCTTTCATTACTTTACCCACCTAGCTACAACAGTAATTACTCTAAAAAAAATTATATGTAGAATAGTTTTAACTTTTTACATGTTTTTTTAGAAGATTACCCATAAAAATTTCTAAAAGTCTATATCACAATTCACAGTACTTTCTATTCTTTGATTAATCTATCCAATAACAACTATAATTGCTCTTAGAAAAGTATATTAGAATAGTTTAATTTTTTTAAAAATTTTTAGAAGACTACCACAAAATAATGCTAAAAGTCTAAATCACAATTCACATTATTTTATCCTCTTTGACTACTTTACCCGACCAACAATAATAATTGGTGTCATGAAACTATATTAGAATAGTTTAAATTTTTAAATATTTTGTGAAAAATGTCATAAATTAATACGAAAAGCCTAAATTACAATTCACATTGTTTTCTATTCCTTGACTACTTTACCCACCAACAACAATAGTTGGCCTCAAAAATTTATATTAGAAGTTTAACTTTTTACATATATATTTTTTAAAGACTACCATAAAAAGAAAAAAACTAAAGACCTAAATCCCAATTCACGTTATTTCTAGTCTCCAAGTACTTTATCAACTACCAACAATAATTGGTCTCAAAAAAATTATATTAGAATAGTTTAACTTTTTAAATATATTCACTATCAAGTTTTCGATTGTAATTTTACGACTGACGTATACTGAATATATTTACGACTGCTTCCTTTGATATTTCTGACTGAGTATAGGTAGGAAAATTCACTTGCCTAATATATATATTTTACTACTGAAAAATTCCTACTGATTCTTACTGCATATATTTGCAACTACTTTGCCTTTTTTTTTTACACCTATTCAGTAGGAAAATATAGTAAACATTTAATAACTCACGAGACTTTTTGATATAGGTGAGTAAAATTTTTTAAAAATTAAAATTAATAATAAGTATTTTGAGTGAGTAATAAAAAGATTTTTTAACACATTTTTTAAAATCTTTTTATAACAACAATTCTATATTTAAAAAATTATATAATATATATAATAATGTTTATATTAATATTGAATTAAAATGTATTAAATATTAGAATTGAAAAATAAAAAAAAATAGGGAGTGCCTTGTACTCAAGAGGCAAGCCTCTTGAGTATATACTCAAAAGAAACTCGAGAGCCATGCCTCTCAAGTATACACTCAAGAGGCATGCCTCTTGCGTTAGCTCAAGATATAATTTTTTTTCAAATTTTATGATTTATTCTAAAGATAAATTTTTAAAATAGTCTAAATTTATTATATCTATGCATTTATAGTTATGCAAATTTTTTTAATTATGAAAAGAAAGAAATTAATTTAAAAATATTAAATATTTTAAAATATATCGTTATGTTTACATAATATTTTCAGGTTTACAATATTTTAAATTATTATTAAGTAAGACAATATAAAACATTATAGTTAAAAAAATTAAAAAAAGCATAAATTCAAAATATTATTTATAAGAAAAATGAAAAAACTACAAATTAAATTAAGAAAATCATTTTAAAATTTTTAAAACAATTAAATAATAATAATAATAATAATAATAATATAAATATAAAGTATAATACAATAAAATTAAAAAATCCTGGTTATCTCTGATTTGTAACTCGAGAAGCTTGGAGAGGCTTTGTCATAATGTTTATATTATTATTAAATTAAAATGTATTAAATATTAGAATTGAAAAAAAAATAGGGAGTGTACTCGAGAGGCTTGCCTCTCGAGTTCCTAAAATATCATTTTTTTTAAATTTTAAAATTTATTTTAAAAATAAAATTTTTAAAATAGTCTAAATTTATTATATCTATGCATTTATATTTATGTAAATTTTTTAAATTATGAAAAGAAAGAAATTAATCTAAAAATATTAAATATTTTAAAATATATTGTTATGTTTACATAATATTTTCAGGTTTACAATATTTTAAATTATTATTAAGTAAGACAATATAAAAAATTATAGTTAAAAAAATAAAAAAGCATAAATTCAAAATATTATTTATAAGAAAAATGAAAAAACTACATATTAAATTAAGAAAATCATTTAAAAATTTTAAAATAATTAAATAATAATAATATAAATTTAAAGTATATTACAATAAAATTAAAAAACAAATCCTGGTTACCTCTGGGTTCGTAACTCGAGAGACTTAGAGAGGCTTGTCATAATGTTTATATTATTATTAAATTAAAATGTATTAAATAATAGAATTGAAAAAAGAATAGGGAGTGTACTCGAGAGGCAAGCCTCGAGTAGTTCTTAACAGTATAATTATTTTTTAAAATTTTAAAATTTATTTTAAAAATAAAAATTTTAAAATAGTCTAAATTCATTATATCTATGCATTTATATTTATGTAAATTTTTTTAATTATGAAAAGAAAGAAATTAATTTAAAAATATTAAATATTTTAAAATATATTGTTATGTTTACATAATATTTTCAGGTTTACAATATTTTAAATTACTATTAAGTAAGACAATATAAAACATTATAGTTAAAAAAATAAAAAAAACCATAAATTCAAAATATTATTTATAAGAAAAATGAAAAAACTACAAATTAAATTAAGAAAATCATTTGAAATTTTTTAAAATAATTAAATAATAATAATAATATAAATATAAAGTATAATACAATAAAATTAAAAAAATCCTGGTTATCTCTGGATTTGTAACTCGAGAAGCTTGGAGAGGCTTTGTCATAATGTTTATATTATTATTAAATTAAAATATATTAATTATTAGAATTGAAAAAAAAAATAGGGAGTGTGCCTCTCGAGTTCCTAAACTATCATTTTTTTAAAATTTTATAATTTATTTTAAAAATAAAATTTTTAAAATAGTCTAAATTTATTATATCTATGCATTTATATTTATGTAAATTTTTTAAATTATGAAAAGAAAGAAATTAATTTAAAAATATTAAATATTTTAAAATATATTGTTATGTTTACATAATATTTTCAGGTTTACAATATTTTAAATTATTATTAAGTAAGACAATATAAAACATTATAGTTAAAAAAATAAAAAAGCATAAATTCAAAATATTATTTATAATAAAAATGAAAAAACTACATATTAAATTAAGAAAATATTTAAAATTTTAAAATAATTAAATAATAATAATATAAATTTAAAGTATATTACAATAAAATTAAAAAACAAATCCTAGTTACCTCTGGGTTCGTAACTCGAGAGACTTGGAGAGGTTTGTCATAATGTTTTTATTATTATTAAATTAAAATGTATTAAATAATAGAATTGAAGAAAGAATAGGGAGTGTACTCGAGAGGCAAGCCTCGAGTAGTTCTTAACAGTATAATTATTTTTTAAAATTTTAAAATTTATTTTAAAAATAAAAATTTTAAAATAGTCTAAATTTATTATATCTATGCATTTATATTTATGTAAATTTTTTTAATTATGAAAAGAAAGAAATTAATTTAAAAATATTAAATATTTTAAAATATATTGTTATGTTTACATAATATTTTCAGGTTTACAATATTTTAAATTATTATTATGTAAGACAATATAAAAAATTATAGTTAAAAAATAAAAAAGTATACATTCAAAATATTATTTATAAGAAAAAATGAAAAAACTACAGATTAAATTAAGAAAATCATTTAAAATTTTTAAAATAATTAAATAATAATAATAATAATAATAATAATATAAATTTAAAGCATAATACAATAAGATTAAAAAACAAAATCCTGGTGTCCAAGCCTCTCGAGTTACAACTCGAAAGGCTCTAGTGGTAACTCGAGAGGTTATTAGAGATGCTTCTTCGAATCTATTTTTTTATTGTTAAATTTATAATTTTTTTTAAGATTTATTTTAAAAATAAAATTTTTTAAAATAATCTGAATGTATAAATTTATTATAGTTATGTATTATGTAGATTTTTTAATTATAAGAAGAAAGAAATTAATTTAAAAATATAAGGAAAATATTAAAATTTTTAAAATATATTGTTTTGTTTATATAATATTGTTTTTTTACAAATATCTTAAATTATTATTCAGACAATATAAAAAATTATAATTAAAAATTAACAAAAGCACAAATTTAAAATATTATATATAATAAAAATAAAAAAGTTAGAAATTAAATTAGAGAAGAATTATCTAAAATTTTTAAATAATGAGAAGAACATGGAAATAATGAGGGCCTAATATTTTTTAAATAATTTATTATAATCTATTATTTTTTTAAAATTATAAAAGATTAATGAAATTTTTTAAGTGGATATGATTGTATTAATATTCATAAAGTTTACAAATTTTAAAGAAGAAAAAAATGTAATTTAATATGAGTATATAGAAGAAAGATCAATAAATAAAAATGATATATTATATAATATGAAAAAAATTAATTATCAATTTCAAAATTTTTTTCACTTTCTTCATTTGCTTCTTTCCTCTTCATTTGTTTCTTCGTCTTCATCCTTAGATTGGTTTTCATCTGTATCTTTGTTCTCGTCTTCTTCTTCACTTTCTTCCTCCACTTGTTCGTTTTGATGTTCATTCTTTCCTTCAATTTCATAAGTTATTTCTTGATAGTGTCCATGCTCTTGTAAATTATCATTTAATAAATTACTATACACAGTAAAAACATGAGATTGCTCATTCTAATAAATAACTTCTAGTGTTTGTTGGTTGTTTATTAGACTTCTTGGCCTAGTTTTTATAACAACCTACCATTCTGATTTCTCTCTACTTTTGATCGGATAACGTACAAAATATACTTGTGTTGCCTGGTGTGCAAAGACGAATGGATCAAATTTTTCATATCTTCTTATATGTCTAATTTCTGTAATTCCATAATGTGGATGCATCTTAGTTCCACGATTCAATATTGGATCAAACCAATCACAATAAAATAAAAACAATCTTTTTTGTAGATTTACTAAAATACTCTAGTTGTATGACGTCTATGACTATCCCAAAATAATCATTTTCTCCACCGCTCACTCTGGTATTTATAGCAACGGTTTTAAATCGTTGCTGAAACTTGTGGCAACAGTTAAAACTGTTGCCACAAGGGAAGAGTTGGCTGCTCTTCTTCGTGGAAGAGCAGCCACTCCAGATCCCGAACACCAAACTTTTATGTTTAAAGAAAGTCTGTCCACCACTTAGCCAACTAAGTTGTTATGGCTTTTAACAGTAATTATATTATAAAATATAATGACAAATGAAACCTTTCAATTTTTCATATTCGCGCCTCTCTCTCACCTTTGTTGGCGCCTGACATAACCCAGATCTATCTTTGCTTTATTTCCTAGCCATAAAGACATAGCCTTTTCTTCCACCGACTCCTTCTTCTTCATTCGTATCCACTATCCGTGCAAAACAAAACCAGTTGAAGAGAAAATAGAGAGAAACAGAAATCTCGAAGGGGGAAAACAGAGTCACCGGGCTAGAAAAAATATCGAAGGTAAGCATTCTTATTCGTAGTTTCCTTTTGCTCCCTCTTTTCTCTTTCTATCTTTCATTGTATGGCCCCCAATTTCAAGTGCCGAGGGATCACCATCTTGGGGAAGTGAGTGGTCAACTAGATCTGGACTTCAATCTCGCCTTACCCTTCTGTAATTTCTCCCTCTGCTCTCAGTATCAGGTTTGTGGTTCTATGCTTTTAGCTTTTTTTTTTTTTTCTATTTTTAATATAGATGGTTAGATGGTTTAAGCTTCTGGGTTGTTTTTTTGAAAAAAATTCAGTTTATTGATTATTTTGGTTATATTATTGATTTCCTGAGTTGTTTTCCACTATTCTTTTCAATTTCTTTTTTGGGTATCTCTCACCAAATGTGATTTTTGTGCTATCAATGCCATCGGCTTTTTTTGGGTAGTTTTCTTCTTGTCGCTGTCTTCATTTTTTGCACAAAAAGTTAATCTTAATTTATTCTTTTAGTTCATTCCTCTTTTATTTTAATTTCTTAGAGCACATGGATTTATTACTTCCTATGTGGTTTTTTCGTCCTTTTCGATTTTTCTCTTCTCAGGAAGATATTATTAGATTAAATTTTAAACTATTCGGCTTCGTGGGAATTTTTCCTTCTTGTCGGTTTGATTGTTTGCTTGGAATCTTCCTGTGGAAATTCTCATGAAAAAGAGAATTGAGATAGATAATCATCTCGTCCCAAAGCCAAAACTGATTAATGTTTCACTCTTCTATTATTCTATTGTATTACAGAAACGTCAAATATAATTGAATGGAAATATCAAATATAATTGAATGGAAAAAAAATAAAGCCAGCAACTATCATAAATGTGACACAGTATGTAGTAATTGTATTATCAGACAAATCACCTTTAAATTTTATTTAAATCATTTAAGAATCAAATAGTATTGGGTATAAATTAAAATGATAATTCTCCAATAACAAGAATAATAAGTCTGCGCTAGATAAAAAATGCATCACAATATGTATATAAAAAAAAGACAAACCAACGAGTTAAAAATTAAAAAAAATTTAGAAATTAAGTTGTGTATTAAAAAATTCAAAAGTTAAATATCAACCAAGATATGTAATTTTTCTAAACCTAAATCATATCTTGTTCATGTCCATCACTGGTCTATTTTGCTCCGAACTTTGTTATCACTAGACTAATTATTTTAATATAAAAGATATGTTTGATACATGAAACTATTTTTTTATAAATTTATATGTTAATCTCTCACTTCTAGTATGACCAAGAAAAGTATAATGAATTACTAATGTACCAAACTTCACATTTAACCATCATTCAAACACTAATCTTGCCCATGTGTAATTTTACTATGTGTGTTTGGCTGTTTATTGAAAGTAATTTACAAAATTATAAAGATTCAATTCTGCTTTTTCTTTTGGAATCATAGATTGCCTATTTTTTATAATATGAAAGAGAACTCAGAGTAATATCAACTCCCTAGTTCCTATAATCTACACTAGCGCCGTCTCCTTGTCTTTTTAAAATAATTACATATCATTATAATTTAACAAAAAAATAAAATTTAACATAATTGTTAGAGGTGGTGTATTGAAACTAGTTAATCTGTGTTGTAATTAATGTGTATTGAAAGTATCATAAATGTCTCATTGTGTGATAATGATTCCTGTTCCACTTTACGGAAGGGATTGGAGCGACATTTTTTATTTTTACTCGTAAATCATTCAAAAGGCACTAAACTCATAAGAAGGCTTGTGATTTGTGAATAGTAGCACCCACGGTAAATGGTGGCTAGTGGGGCCCTCTATTTCTTGACTATATGTGCGTGTGTTTTAAGGATTGAAAAAAGGACTTGGTTTTCACCCAACAAAGAAAACAAGAAAAAAGAAAAGAGGACCTATCAGTTAGAGACAACCTAATACATTATTTTTTAATTAACATATTTTGAGTTGTATTTTGAAGTTAACTTTGTTAAGTTAAAAAAAAAGGAAAATTATATAAAATTTTCGTGAATTATAATTTAATCATACATTTAGTAATCAAAGCCTTTAATTTGTAATTATGGTAAATTTTCATGTCATGGGAATCATGTTTTACTACAAAAATTATTAATAAATTATCAGGCTTTTATTTGGTATATTTGCACTTATTCCTCACATGTATTTAACTATATCAATATTCTTTCTCCTATAAAGCCAATTAAGTCTGTTCACAGTATTCAGACTTTCTACTCACTTAGCTTTTCATCCCCTCCTTCTATTTTCACATCACCCCACGTCAGCTCTCACAAGAAATCTAGATTTCTGAGGGGGTAATTGTAATTTCTAATTTCCTGTTTATTATTCTTGAGAATTGTGATAATCTATTGCATATATTGATGCGTTATGGATTCATTTAAGATTGTTAGCTATTGTTCATTTTAGGCATAACCTCTTGGACACATCAAAGCCTAAGGTTTTGTTTGAAGATGGGAAGAAAATATGTTCAAGTGAAGAAGCTCTTGCAAATTCAAGTAATGCATATCATGACACAAGTGAGCTACAAGGAAATGTTGATCAATGGATTCCCATGGGAGAATCTTTTGTTAGTTAATATGTTAGGGCAAAATGTTTGTTATTTGGAAAACATATTGTATTGTTGAATTTAATGCAAAGTGTGTAATGTTGAGATTCCCATATGTATATTTGTAAATTGAGAAAATATTTGTTATTTGAAAAACATATTGTATTGTTGAATTTAGGATTTAAGTGATGAGATTGTTTATATTACAACTTTAATTATTTATTAAATAATATTTGCAATTAAAAATGATGAATGTGCATTATATATTTTTTTTTTGAAAAATTTATACTTTCAGTGGCGACTTTTATTGTCACAAAAAGTAAGGATTGTTGACACTAAAAAAACTTTTAGTGGCAACATTTTGTCGCCACTAAGGAAAACTTTTAGTGGCGACTTTTTTGTTGCCACTAAAAGTATCTTCAGTAACGACGTTTCTTCCTTTTCAATAGATTTTAAGTGACACAATTTATACTTTCAGTGGCGTCAAAAGTCGCCAGTGAAAGTGAATTTTAGTGACAAATTTTTAGTGACAATACAAGTTGTCACTGAAAACTTTCAGTAACGGGACTTTAGGTGGCGACGTTATGTCGCCACTGAAAACTTTCAGCGACGACTTTTTGACCTTCAGTAACAACTTTTGTCGTTACTGAAAGTCAAGTTTTTTGTAGTGATGCTAGTAAGTGAGTCATTACACATTAAAATATTTATTTTAATCTACATATATATATATATATATATGTGTGTGTGCGCGCGTGTGCATCATAACAAATATATTACAAAATTAGAAAATAAAAGCTTTGGACATTGTTGTTCTTCTACTGGCTATGGCAGCTACTGCTACTGTATGAATCCTCCAAGCTCGACGACATTGCCGCTGAGTGGTTCTTCTTCTGAAAATTACACAAAGGAAGGTCAATAGTCCCTTTAACAAGGAAAACAAATTGGTATATCCATAAATATAAGAATTTTTCCAGAAAGATCGCATAGAAAGTTTCACTATTTATGGATATTTTTGTTGTCATTTGTAACTTACCTCCTCTACATTAACTATTAACCATGAATTCTTGTAAAGCTTTGCTTCGTACATGAACTTCGACTTCGACATTCAAGCGATGGAACAATTCAAAGAAATCCTCATTTTTTTATTAATTGAAAGTAATGTAAAAGAAAAAATTTTATATGTTTTATGAGAAGGGCCATTTTGATAATTTGATCTTATCAGCTTTTTATTCCTACATGTTTGGTATATCAAACTAAAAAAGGTTATCTTTTTCTTCTCCCATTCTTTCTTTTGCCATACCAAGCATGCTTACGAGCTTTCTCGGACTCATTACACCAAAGTATATTACTAGCTTCATTCCTTTAAGAATCATTCCTTCAAACTAAACGGGCATTAAGAGAATTTTAAAAAATTGCACAGGCAGAGAAGCAAGGTATGGTTCATGCATAATTTCTTATCTCTATGTAGTCCAGTACAAAACACTCTTCTCCACCAAATCTATATAATAAATAATTTTACTTTTCATTTAATGCAATATAAGTATTATTAAATATATCACAATTAGCTATCATATATCTCTTATTGATGCAATACTAGGACATTATTTTTTTTTCCATGTCAATAGAAATAAATTTGATGTGGCGTGAAGAGAGGATCTTTTGCTTGGCTTTGAAAGCCAAACACCCTCTCTTTGGCTCTGATAGTTATTTAGATGATAGTTGATTGGCTAAGATTAAATTATTTATTTCAAATTCAGATTTTTCAATATCAATTATTTAGATGATAATTATAAAAAATTTATTTAGATGATAGTTCATTGGCTAAGATTTGTAGCAGATATTATTTTATTTTTCTTTTAGTAACAGACATTATAAAAAAAGTACTATGAAATATAAATTATTGGTTGTAAAAACCAACGGCCTAAGTGGGTCAAGCATCTTACTTAGCTTTAAAAGCCAAACAGAGGATCCTCTCTCATCATGCTCTAATTAGTACAAAGATAATGCTCCTCTAAGTACTTAAAATTAAACGCTAAAGTGCCAACTCAATTAAGAAATTTGGTAAATTAAAATAGACAAGGAAGCATACTCCTAACCCAATATCAGAAAATAATTATTAAAATTTGCAGAATGACTCAAATTTCAGCACTCATATATTTTATTGCCAAATGAATTAAAAAGAAAACTAATATTTCCACTCCAAGTTCATATGGGTCCATTTATATTGCAATAATCATTGTGGTGGCATAAATTTTAATTTTAGAACATGGTGAGAGTATTCTTTATTAGGACATTAGGAAAAGGGGACAGTTTACATGTAAGACAAAATAAAATTTTCGTTTGCCAAAAGTTAATTTATGGGTAAAGGGAAAAAATTGAAATAAATATAATATTTTAAGAATTGAATAAAAATAATTAATTTTTAAAAGATCAAATTATAATGATTATTGTTTTTTGAGGACCAAATTAATAATTTGTTCAAATTAATATATAGAGTAAATTACGACACTACTCTTTACTAAAAGTTTTCCAAAATATACAGTCCTCCTCTCTTGGTTTAAATTTTAAAATATAATTTCCCTTGCAAGTTTAGAATGTGGTATATTTAATCCAAAAGTTAACTTTCCATCAAATGGCTCTCTTTCTCTCTCTTGTTAGAATAGTGTCATTTCTTTTTTGACTAAAGTACCCTTCAAAATTTACATGAATATTAGATATTACTTTTTACAAAAAGAATAAATTACTTAATACACTTATTAATCCGCAACTTATTTATAGTATTTTTATAAATATATTATTATACAGTTACTTTTAAAATATTATATTCTATTAATTATTAATATAAAAAATTTTGTACACTTCCATTTTTATCTTTCTTTTTACACATTTATTATATGTATTTATTTTATTTTAATTTATTTTATTTATACTTTATTCATATAATATATTTATAATCTATTTTAATTATAATTTAATTACGTATATATATATATATATTTAATTATTATATTACATCAAAAGGGTTGGATATACTTAAATTTATTATGAAACACAAAATCATTTGACAAGAAAAAAATCCAATTGTCATGTCTCAATGAGCAATTAGAATCTTTGTAATTAAGTTTGTTTATAGGTGTTTATGATTTTCTTTTCGAAGAAAAAGAGTATTTTGATAATTTAAAATTATTTTAATGTAAGTTTTAATTTTAAAAAAGCATCAAAAAATATTTTGAAGAATATTTCTAATGGTGTGAGTTATCTAGATTAAAGTATATATTTTAAACCTAGAAGGGACAATGTATTTTGAGAAACTTACATAGAACGGAAGTGTAATTTACTCTAATATGTGTCATGTCAAAAAAGCATTTAATAGCCAGCTACAATACTTTTTGTCTAAGATGAGAATTGCGTAAAATTTAAACTATCCCATTGGAAGGGGGAGAAAAAAAAAAAAAAGACTAACCTCTGATGAACTTTCAGCAGCCATGGTAGAAAGTCTGAAGTTGTTTACAGCACAATCAACCTTGGCTTTAAGTTCGTCTATTAATCAAACCCAAATAGAAAAAGTAATTATATAGTTCATAAGTCATAACTATGTTGATTCAACAACCTTGTACTATATAAAAGATATTACACTTATAAAAATTAATAAAAACGCCAGAATAATATAAATTATATTGAACTTAGTCAATTTAAGTTTTACAATAAAATAAAAAGAAAAATTAGAGAGTCTTAAATTTAAATATGCCTAATTTTGAAAACCCACAAAGAGCATGTTAAATCACGAAATGTAATTAGGTGTACCATTTGATCATAAAAAATAGTATCGTGAGAGTGTGTATGTGGTGTGCATAATTTTTTGCAAAGTAGTAATAATGAATTAATCAATATCAGAATATAACAATATATAAAATATAATACATTGAATCCATCTGATTTTTTCTTATCTTTTTTTTTCAAAAAAAAAAAAATTGTAACTAAAACATATCTAAAAACGTAAATGAAGAAACGTAGTGTTTATATGTATATACCTTGATTTTCGTTCAGGTATTTTATGGTAGTGTTCAGGTTCCCTTGCCAGTACTTTTTAATAAATATAACATAAACTGCCTCCAATTTTGGCGTCATCAGAGACCCCTTGACAAATGTCTTCATCTTTGGAATGCCCTCCACCCTAACCATTTGTAAATGAGGGAATTCAAATGCAAAGTCTTGTTCACAGAAGCTCGTGAGATTTGGCAGATGTTTGAGTATAAGGCACTCCAATTTCTGAAACACTTTTTTACTGTTTCCTCCTCCACCGTGAAGAACTTGTACCAATTTTTGACATCCATAAAATTTTAGCATTTTCAGAGCGTGAAGGTTTTCAGCCACTGAAATGGAGAACAATTTTTGGATGTTGTTGCAACGGATGATTTCAAGTGATGTCAAATTTGTAAACACTGGAATTTGAGGTTCCAGTTCCCATAGTTGCATGTTGGGTAGTTCACTCAATACCAGTTCATCTAATAGAGGCAGTAATTCCAATGATGGTTCTTGGTTTATGTTCTTCAATTTACCAGCAACATTCCGTGTGGGCCTTGGTTTAAATGTGGTGAGCGTAGGACTGTCTGCTATTCTCACTTTTACCAATGATGGAAATTCAACTGTCTCCAGCGAAGAGCTTCGAAGCATTGGCAGTTTTTCAAGAACAAAAGATTCTAAATGAAGAAGAATCTTGGCATCTATTACCTGTTCTCCTGTTTCCATGAAAATTTCTTCCAAAATCCTACACTCAGAAATCTCTACTTCTTTGAGCTTGGTGAAGGGCAATAACTGCAGGTGTCTGAGAGAGTCACAGCCTTTTAATTGTATAATCTCCAGGTTTTGAGCATACATGATAGAATTATTTCCAGTTAGTTGAAACACACTACTCAGCGAACTGCAATTTCTCACAGTGAGTTTCTTCAACTTCTCCAACCTTGGCAACATATTAGAGGGGAAGATATACTCCACATTGCTCAAGTTACCCAACTCTAACTCTTTAAGCTCACAGAATGATTCGGTAGAAATGCAGCCCTGCCATATCTCATAAGTTTGGAGGCCTACAAGCTTCAATGACTGCAATTCCGAGTACGCATCCTGCAAAAAAGATTTTAAAAACTAATTGAAATGTTCTCTATTTCTCACTCATTCAATTGAGCTAGGCCTCAGTAACTAAAATTGTTTGTTAGAGCCATGTTCACAGAAACCGAAGAATTTTGTCTCACTTGTCCAATTTTACATGCATCGACATCATTTAAAATGTAATTAGTGTAAATGATAAAAGCATGCCCTCCATACCATTGGCTAAAATTAACTTTAAATTATAGTTGTAGTTTCTTTTTTTTTTTTTAATAATCTTACTGACAATATGACAGTCATGCGGAATTGCGGGTTACACATATCTGATATTTCATATCAATAATTATGCAGATATGTATAATTATTTACGTGCATGCTTACCTATGTGGGTTTTTCCAAAGAACACAAGTAGATTCACTAACTCTGACATGACCAAATGAATCTAAG
The DNA here is from genome assembly GCA_037074585.1 of Biancaea sappan. NCBI lineage: Eukaryota > Viridiplantae > Streptophyta > Magnoliopsida > Fabales > Fabaceae > Biancaea > Biancaea sappan. The sequence goes on from CM073495.1 coordinate 4,457,890, forward strand.
ACAAAATCCAATTGAGTACGTTCACTAACAACATACCTCAATCTCAATCTTCATTGAATCAGAAATATCAGGTGCCTGCGTGCTTAAAAATCCAGTAGTGAATGCATTCATCTTAGGGCAGTGTTCTATGGTCAAACTCAGCAGATTCGAAAATCTAAAATTCAGGTTTTGTAAGTTGAACTTGACGAAATTTGGAAGTCTCAAAAGATGAAGATTCTTCAATTTAGGAAACCATCTTCCCTGATTTTCCGTCACGTCTCTCACCTTGATGGTCACCACTTCTTCTATCATCTCACACGAATCCATGTATAATTCCTCTAGTTGCACAAGATTTTCTACTACAACAATAGAAACTAGATTCCTTGTCGAGCCACATTTGATGATTTTCAATTTAACTAGCCTTCGAAGGTCTATAATTCCACTTGGATCCTTGTTCCATACGCAGTTCAACTTTGGTAGATCTGAAAGTATCATTGAGTTTAAATTGGGGAATCGCCCTTTTCCTTCAATATCAAAGCCTTCAAGGTCAAAAATTTGTTCCAACAGTTCGCATTTCTCTACTGTTAGACTCTCAAACTTCTCTGACCTCCTAAGCAAAATGGACAAAAGTTTGTTTAACTCCTTATCGCACTCTCTGGCCTCTAGCATCTTCAGTTCGGTGAAAGAAGAAAACAAATGCGGCATAGTAAGATATTTGTTCAACTGGTGTGAGCCTTCTATTTTGAGATACATGTGCGACTCATCCTGCAAAATGATGCCACCTTCAGCATATTATGTTCACTACTAAGCAGAATTAGCTGATTTCAAGGAGTCTAACTAATATTATTTGACCAAATAAGAAAAAAAAAAGGAAGTTTATTAGAGTTCATACTAGATTTACTAAGTACAAAAAAAAAATGTTACATTAAAAATATGAAAATCATATTTATAAGTGAAAAAAAAATTGAAGTAATTAAATATGCGATATATTTCAAGTTCATGTCCTGTTGTAGTTAAAGAATGAATGTTAAAATTATCATATCAAAGATTAAAATTCAAGGCATCTTATCTGTTTAAAATTTTAATCAGTTCTAGTCGAGATGGCAAAGCCCATTGATTGTAAAATGACTATATTACACATACTGTTGAATATCTAATTAATACGCATGCATAACTACATTAGTTATAAATTAGTCATGCTAAGCTATGTGAATAACTGGATTAATACGAGAAAGAGCATACTTACAGCACAATCGAAGAGGTAAATAACGCTGATCCCAAGATTTTCATTTTCCCATGGTTTGCAATCTATCACCTCCACTGAATTCAGGAGGCTTCTGTCCACCACTCCCAAAATGGATCTTTTAATACTGGGACACGCAACCACTCTTAATTTATTCAGTGAAGGCCATTTAACCATACAATCATTCTGGCAAAATTCGGAAAATTTAGGTAACTTTTCGAGAATTAGAGTGGTCACCCAAGGAAATTCAATAGTATCTACATCTGACCCTCTCATTAGAATATTTTCAATTATTTTGCATGAAATTATCTTAAGCTCTTGGAGAGAAGAAAGACTTCGTGTTACTGATAATGGAAATAGATACTCCAACTTATCACATCCATAGAGTTGCAAAGATGTCAGATGTATAAAACTAATCAGGTGATCATTGCAGATCCTTTTCAAGTGATCATGTGTACGGAGATTCAGATTCAACAGTTGCGAGGGCACTATAATTATCTGCAGTTTTATTGCGTCCAATATAATTAGAATTACGGAAAAGAAAAGAAAGCATCATATTTAATTTAATAATCTGCTATTATATTAATATGTAATAAAAAGTTATTCGAAAGAAAAGATGATCTCAACATTTATGTACCTCTTCAGACTTTCCCAGTGAAGTAGTCTGCGACTGCGCAAAAGTAAAAGGCAACCTAGGACAATCTTCAATAGTCATTTGGTTCAGGTGAAGAGTGATAAGATGAGGAGCTGCTGAGCAAATATTAGCAAGCACAGGCAAATTGCGGAGCTTAAGAGAGCGCAAGGAAGGTAAAACCTTTTTTTCTGATCCAATCATTACCATATCTTCTTCATATAAGAAAACTTGTTCCAGCATCGAACAATTGCTTACATCAATTTGTTGGAGTAGCTCGAGATTCTTGAGGAAGTAATGAGGAAGGAGATACCTAAGCTGGTTACAATTGCATACTTTTAGCTGATTCAACCTTCCCAACACGCAAAGTTGTATTGGACACTCCGGTTCTTCAACGCTGAATATCTGGTAAAGATTGTTGCACTCATCGATTTCTAAACTTTCCAAATATTCCAGTTGTATTCTGTTTAACGTAATCACATGTCTTATCCTAGGTATTTTGACCAACTTCAAATGCTTCAAAATGGGCAGGTCAACCTGCAATAGTCGAGCATTTGTGTTATAACAATTTCATATGAACAGTCACATCCCGAGCAAGTCAAATCTATGTTTTAGTATTTATTTAATATAAAAATTAATAACAATGTGCACTGAATTATCAAAATAATATTATATGAAAATTTTATTAAATCCCAGTGCTACGTGATATTTAATTTGTACACAAAGCTATAAGATTGATTATTTAATTACCAAACTTAAATACAAATTACAGCTTGTTATGAATTAGACTCATCTGTAAAGAAAGATATAACAACATCTAACTGGAATATCAAACCAACGACTGAACCCTATATATAACTTGACATTATCTCTCAGCCACTCTACTCTGTCACTTCGTTTAACACAGTGACACAACTTCCTAAAAATATTTGACCCCCTTTCTATGGGTAATCTCTTCAACATTTTTACGGCTGGTCTAAATTTTGAGTTGCTCGCCGGGTACTTATAATAACCCAACATTAAAAAAAAAAAAGAAAGAAAGAAAGAAAGAAAGATAAGGTAGGGGTTGGAACCTAAGGTGGATGATATCTAAAAGACCGGACTTAATCAAGTTCTTTATATATATATATATATATATATATATATATATGCACATACGTATGGATATATCTATACGAGGGAGGGAAGGATAAATAATTTTTTCACTATTTTTTATTAATTTAAATATAAAAAGTAACTTGAATTTAATTTTATACACTTGTGATCCCTCTTGCAAGTGGAAGTTAAATAATTTGATAAAATTGAAGATATATTCCTTTGGTTCAAATTATTATAATTAGAACGAGATTGGCTTGGACGATTTGATTGAAAATTGACTAGGGGAGCAGTCTGAAATAACCATTAAAACTGATGAGTGATCGAACAGATAAAGAATTGATTAAACCAACAAAACTATGTAAGAATCAATGTTAAATGAATCAATTCAATTGGTTCACTTGAAAATTTTTTTCCATTTTTTAAATTTTGCTTATCTATAATCAAGTAATAAAAAAATTAATATTACACATCAAAAAATTTTAGTAGAGATGCCAATATATTGGTATTTTATGAATTTGATATGAATGAATATTATATTGATTAATAATATTTCGTTGTTATTTGGTCAATTTTTACTTTAAACTTTTGATTATGGATGTTGTTTTGTGTAATTTGATATCAAATCTTATTTTTAATTGAATTTATAAATTTATGTTTATTGTCTTTAATTATGTATATTAATTCTTTAATATTTTAAAGTAGATTGGTTCAACCATAGTTTGACCATAATCTAATCATTGACCTTTAAAACGATACTTTCATCATGTTAATAACCGATTTGATTTTCAGAATCTTGGTTCAAATTCTATGCTCAACTTTAAGTATAAGGACAAAGGTAGGACTATAAATGATTAACAAGGATTTTTTTTACCCAAAAACAAACGATTAATAAGGATTCAATTACAAAAATAAAAAAGTACAGGGACCTTACTAAAATTTGAGGTAAACTATAGGGACCAAATGATTAAGTTAACCAAAATTATATTTTTTAATTTAATTTTTAAGAAATTAAGTATTTTGGTATTAATTTAGTTTATAAAAATTGAATATTTTAGTTTATTCATTGAAAATGTAATTTGTCTTAATTTCATTTTTTAATATACTTTAACAATAACAAAATTGAAATTTATTAAGATTTGAAGATAAAAAGAATCAAATTGAGACCAAAAAAAATATTTTGAGAACTAAATTAAAATGCTTAATTTTTAAAAGACTAAATTGATAAAATAATTTTTCAAACACTAAATAAATAACTTACTCTTATCTTTTTAATGAATTCGAGTTTTTAATTAATATCTTGTTCCTAAACTATTGAAGGAAGGTATAAGAAATCAATACCTTGTCAAGAAGGGGCCTCACGTGGTCAAATGACAAGAAGACGACAAGCTTATCTAGATTCCGCAGTGTTAATGACTGCAAACCATTTAACCTCATAAAATCAAAATATCGTGCGTTTCGTTGGTTGTTGTTAATGAATATAGCATAAATGTTCTCACATCCAGATACATCCAGTTCTTTGAGGTTGTGGAGGCATTCACGTGCTGATGTTTCAAAGACGAACCTCAACGAAAGACAATCTTCTATTCTCAACATCCTTAAATGTCTAAAGTGAAAGTCTGAGCTAATACCTCTGTCATGAAGCACTTCGAAATTGGTCAAGTATTCCATTTCATCATTATCTTGGATATAGAGATGCTCCAAATGTTGCAACTTCCAAAGTACCTTTTCGATACCTTTGGATTTCCTTAACCATAACTCCTCACAGTCGTTCAACAGTGATTTCATCCAACCATTCGGACTGTTATTGTGATTCCATTTCAATACTTTAGAGGTTTCATGCTTCTCGCTCGGACACTCGAAATCTTGGCCTATCACAATATTATATCTATTCCATGTACCCCAAGGCAGGGCCTTTGGGATCATCTCAGGATTCAAAATTTGAATTTCAAAGGCATGCAGGCTTGTTAAACTAGTTAACTCACCAAGGCTAGCTTTATCTCTTTCTCTGTCTCCAACCCTCCAGTCAGCAAAGCTATTTCTCATAAGAAAAAATTCTAGATTGGTCAATCTTGACAAGATATTTGGCGGAAACACCTTAAGATTTAAACAATTGCTCAAATCCAACATAGTCAGACGAGTTAATTGTCCAATTTGTATGGGCAACTGTTCTATGCTGGTATGTGAAAGACTAAGAACTCTCAGACTCTGCAGTTCTCCAATCTTAGATATATCTCCCAACACACAATAATCCAAACACAATGTGTCTATGTTTGTTAGGTCAAGCAGCGATGACGGTAGTGACAGTAACTGAATTTTAATCAAAGCTAAGACTTTGCGACCTTTTTTATTCATCCCCTTGAAAAAATTGTCTGCAATCTGTAAAGAACCATCTTCATCATACACATGTAAAAGATCGAGGTAAGGAAGTAGCAAACCTTTAGGAAGCTCAAGCGTACAATTGTTGACCTGCAAAGAAATGTATCGAACCTGTGCCAATATATTATTCTCTGGCCATTTTATTGCCCCACCATCTTGTCTGACAATGAACCAATCAGGATCACCTGATGCAACCGCCTTGGCCAAGTCAAGGCATATCTTACTCATGCTTACATATTCACCAGTTTTTCCATCCAGTAACAGGTTTCTTCGTTTCAAGAAACTCATCATACCATATACAAGTTGCATTGTTGCCGTTATTCCAAGCACATGCTCAAAGAAGAGACTCGAACCATACTTGATGAGGTCCTTGTAGAAAATTTGCTGCTCGAGAATGGTACAAAGCAAGAACATAAACTTGCATCTCTCCCATCCTTCCTCATAGTTACTCAATTTTATGCTAGAAAGCATCCCAGGGTCTAACTCAGACTCAGTAAGAGACTTCCTTAATGTCTGCAAAGCAAGCTCCCATTCAGATAATGGTCGACCCCTTAATTTATGCGCAATTACATCGATTACCAGAGACAGACCAGGACACGTGTCAACTATCTTCCACACCAAATCAGTGTGTTTAGTTTGTCCAACGATCTGGTTGAACAGAAGAAAAGCTTCTTCCTTTGGTAAGGTTGCCATAGGGATAATACCCATCTCAAGATCAGAATTCCTTGGCGCTTGTATAATATCACTTGAAGTGAGAAGTACCTTGCAAGCCACGCGACGATCACGATCCAGAAATCCTATGCTTAACAAATCAAAACTGATCGAGTCATCAACTAAAGTAATAACCACCTTCTTGACTTTGCTCCTCCTTAGCTTTTCATAAATTTCTTCTGGTCTTATTCGTTGAGTCTCCTCGTGGTCAAGCCTGAAACCCAGGGAACTTGCGATTTCGTCTTGAATTCTGCTCACAGCTTGTGCATGAGATACCACTGACTCATCAAGCCTGGTTCTTCCCATGCCAATCATCGGATCCACCGTAATCCAGCTCACATCCTCATCTTTTAGTAACACCAAACTCTCTAACAGAGTACTTCCTCTTGACCTAAATTCTCTCAACATTAGAACATGAGCCAAATTTGGGCGTATGGACACTAAATCCGCCTGGTAACAGATTCTTGTAAAATTCTCCTCCATTGTCTTCCCTGCTTTTTTTTTTTTTTTGTATAGGTTTTGAAACAGGAAGATATTACAAATCAAAGAGTACTGAAAATCTTGCTAACACCAGAATCCGAATTAATCAAAGGATAGAACAAAAGCAAAGAAGGCAAGCTAGAAGGAAATCACAAATTAATGGATGTGGATAACGAATCCAAAACGGAAGCGGAAGACAGAGAACAAACTGAGAGATATTACAGATCAAAGAGTACTGAAAAGCTTGGTAATAGAGCGAAGAAGGGGAAGGGAAAGCAGAAGTAAAGAAAGGATAGATGTAAAGGAAAGGAAGAGTGTTAAGGCAGAAGAGAAGCAGAAGGAAGAAACTGACAGCAGCAGAAGACGAAGCAAAAGCAGAGGAGGAAGACAGGGAATAGTGCAGAGAGAAAATGAAAGGGGATATTGATTTTAAATGAGTTTTAAGTCATATAATGACACATGTCACCTATTATATATTCTTAAAAAAGAAACCCCACAAATAATATAATGATGAACTTTCGATAATTGTGAAGGCCAATAAATTGGAGTGGACAAACGTGCGTTGTCACTCATTAACCAATAAATTGTTGTCAAATTCACAATCATCAAGGAGTAGGTGGATTTCAAAATAAACCATTGAAGTTTTAGAGTAAATTACATTATTTTTTATTAAAATTTAGTTACATTATATATATTATATATATATATATATACTTCTTATTTCAGAAAAAATTCTATCTTCTAATTTTTTATAAATATTACAAAAAAATGTTTTTAATTTATTTTTCTCCAATAAATTAACTTTCTATCAAATAAATTATTATACAGCTATAATTTCATTATTATTATTATAACAGTAAAAACAAAAAATTAAGTTGATGTTGAGCTCCAACATAAAATTGTGATGTTAAGGAAAAATAATTTTATTTTTATTATAATTTTAATAATTGTAATTTGCAAAGGTCAATCAACAAAGACAAATAATCATACTTATTATGTTGCCTTCACATTAATTATTAAGAGAATATTAGATCATATACAATGAGTTGACTAAAACACTTTTACCTTTCTATGAGAAAAATATGGAAAATTTAGTTATTATATCATAATTATTCATTTACATAGTGTGAACAAATGATTTAAATATCTGTAGCCATGATAAAAATAAATAAATGTAGAACATGTAAGTCATATATTAAAAAGTTAAAGGAATAAATCACGCAACGCTTAAGTTGTGAAAAATCCTCAATGTTATAGGTATGAAGTGGTGGCAGAGATGCAATTGATCTTAGAGTAGGGCCAGTAAATTCAATATGTCTCAATGTTATTCAACTACCAGAGGTGGCATAGATGCAACTTATCTTACAAATTGCATTATAGAACAATCCATATATATTAACAACAAACAGCTTATAGGTATGAAGTGTTATTGTTGTAGTGAGTATATAGGTATGCAATATATTTCTTGTCCAAAGCTTTCAGAGAAAAGACACCCATTCTGAACCTAAACTCCCTGAAACCAAAATTTCCAAACACTAGGAGTATGTTTGGTTGCCGAAACTATAGCACAATGGAAATAGGAATCCAGCAATTTTTTCAGTCGTCGGGTGCTTGGTATGTATGGGCTACAGGGCACAAGACAGTGGAGATGGAAAAAAACACTGGAAGCATTCTATCAAAGTTGTACGGATAATTTCCATCAATTATCAGTAGAAAATTCAGCTTTCCCTCCAGAAAACAGTATCTTGTTCCAAGATTTCCAAGTTTGCCCCATCCTTCATCTGTGAAATTCCTATTTTGTCTTTGCTGAAGCCCTTGACAGATACGTATTAATGGTGAGTACAATGCCATTGTACTACCTTCTTCTTAATTTCGCCGTTCTACAGCGCTGAAATAAGGTATGCCATCATCTGTTGCCTAATCGCTGCTGAAAGTTTCGATCATTCATGGAGATGAGTGGTGTCTGGTTGCTTATGTGTCGCCTCTATTGCTTGAGTCTCTATATATATATATATATAGATATTCATCTTTGCGCCGCTGAACTGTGCTCTTTCTTTCATCTTTCCTTCACTGAACTGCGGTTGTGGTTGCTGTGTTTTCTATATGTAGTTCTATTAGGGAATCGCAATATTTTTTATTAATGAGTAACATATTCATTCTCCTATAGCCCTAATCCCCTTTTTCCCAGATATGTCGAAGTTGATTTATTTCTCTCCTTTTTGCCATATTCATTCTTGCATCACACACTGGGAACATCAGGCTGTTTGTTTTGTAATATACATAATATTGTTAGTGATGAATAAAAGAACCAGAGTCTTTGAAGATTGATAATAATGCGTTGGCTGTTGTATTCTGTAAAGCAAGTGGGTGTCCCTTGTGACTTTTTCTTGTTCCATCACACAGTATAATAGTAGTAAAGTGTAACTCAGACAAGATAATGCTTTTGTCCTATATGTTGATGATTTTCGAGATTTGATTTTTTATGTTACATAGGATATATATATATTTTTATGCATATATTATATAATAAGGAAAATTGGGATTGCATATAGAATGGGGCTAGAAAAAGTGAAGAGAAGAATTTTTATATGCTTTGAAACATTCCATGGGCACTGTAAAGAATAGAGATTGCAATTGATTCAGAACTATTTCTTGGTTTCCACACAACTATAGATTTGTATCTATTAATATATATATATATATATATATATATATATATGTACGTATGCAGGTATTCCAATTTTTAACAAAATAAATAAAATATAATCAAACAAATGAGTCTTATTAATCTTGTGGAATAAAAATATAAGTCATGACAAAACAAAACTTGAATTCTTTTTTTTTAATCATTATTTGCACACTTTTTGGGATGTTTTGTTCTTTTTTTAGGATGTATAGATTCAACTCTTAATAACATCTAATATGCCTATAACAATATTATAGAACATGTAACCGAATTCATAAGAGATAAGTGCAATAATGTGTGACACCTATTTGTGCTTCAATATGTTTCAATGTCCTACTATATATATATATATATATATATATATATATATTGATTTGCATAAATTTTAACTTTATGCTTCAAATATAGTTGACCTTAGAACAAGAATGATAGCTGCTGCTATGACTTGGTGGCTGAACATGATCTTCATCGTTGTTAGATATTACATTGTTGTTGTTGGAGTTATTCGTTCTAGGCATCTCATTAGTAGAAAACCTTACACTATCGACTTCCATGCACATAGAGCTCAATTTAGGAGTCTGATCTATAGTAGTGACGTAAGTTGCCATAACTTGACAAGGATGAATAGGACAACCTTAGATGCCCTATGTGCTATGCTTGACAGCATAGGAGGACTAAAACCCATAAAAAAAATATGCTTATAGATGAGCAAGTTGCGATGTTTGCACACATTTTGTCTCATCATGTGAAGAATAGAGTCATCCAAGCTTCATTCAAGAGATCAGGAGAGAGTGTGAGTAGGCATTTCAATAGGGTATTGAATGTTATGATGCATTTAGGAGGAGAGCTACTCAAAACTCCTGAGCCTGTTCCTTCAGATTCAGTAGACTCCAGAGGAAACCATCTATTTCTAGCTTATATTATGCTGTAGGTGACATAGGTAGATATTTCAAAAGTGACAATGTTATTTATACAGAATTGTCTTGGTGCCCTCGACGGGACACACATAAAGATCAAAATTACTATGGATGTCAAGGTAAGGTACCGAAATTGGAAAGGAGAAATTGCCACTAATGTACTAGGCGTTTGCACTCAAGATGGTCAATTTATATTTGTCTTGCCTGGATGGGAGGGGTCTGCAGCTAATGGACAAGTGTTACGTGATGCAATTTGTAATATCCCAAGAATTTATATGAATATTTAAAGCCTATTTTGAAGTTTAGTGAAAAATTTAATTACGTGAAAAATTTTCTTTTTGAATTAGTGAAGAAAATGTGAGAATAGAAATTTTTATTTTTAATTTAGGAAATTTTTACAAATTCTCAAGGACTAAAGTGAAAAGAAAAGAAAGTATAGAGGACTTTTGAAAAATGACCAAGTAGGAACCCGAGAAGAAAAATAGAGCTTATGGGAATGAATTATGAGTCCGGTACTGAAAAGATAATGGATTCGAGGTTAAAGTGGAGTTTGAGACATCGAGAGGGATTAAAGTGAACAAATCTTATAAGCTAAGGTGGCTATGAGCGATTTTATCGAAAAAGAAATTGGTGGGGCCCACGCGTATACACTTCTCCTTATTCTTTTCTTTTTCTCATTCTCCCTCCCGTAGCTTCACTTTCTCTCTCTCTCTCTATTATGCTTGCAAAGGAATTTCTTCATCAATCATTCATGCAATTTTTGCTTTGGGAAGGAAGCTATGAAAGTTAGGATGATTGGAATGGTCAAGTGCAAGGTGGGAGTGCTGAGAGCATGAAATCCAAGTGAGTGGGTTAATACTTGCTATGATTAAATATCTGTTATTGACTTTTTGCATCATAGTGGAAATATGTTGTATATCCAAGTTTGAAGAGGATGATGTGGAACGATGAGGCATAAACAATTGTGGAACGTGTCTGGTAATTTATATAATTATATTTTCTTATTTTCCCATGAATGGAGGTTATATGATGGATTGTGAATGGCATGTGAACTGAGTTGAATAATTGTTCTATTTTATGGGTTATGTTATATACATGCTATGTTGCTAGAACCACATTGATTATGTTGTGGCTTGAATTGCAAATGACTGAGTTGTGTATGTGGCTCAAGATTATGATTGAGGATGTTTTTATATGTGATTGTGATTGTGTTTGACTGGAAATGAAAGGCATGGTGGTGCACCCCATGGAGAAATCTATGTGAAGCTATAAGGGTGGAGAATATAAATGGAGCGATAAGGGTGGATGCGGCGGGGGCCGCGGGCAACGATCCAGAGGTATTCTGGACGACCCGGTTGGTACGGGAATTGTGTGTGAAATTGATTTCATCGATTGCTGTTGTGAATTTTGAATTTTGTTGAAATGCATTTGATTCACTTGGATATTGTTGTGAAGTATTATGAATAATATTATATCATATGATGATCGATCTACGTATGATTGCTGCATGTTATCATTATGATGCATGATTTTTATTTTGTCATAGTATTGTGTTATCTACTCACTGGGCACGTGGTTTGCTCATACCCCTCTTATTGATATTTTTTTTTTCAGAGTTGACAGCTGAAGGTAAATATCGGAACAAGGAATTATGGATCCTTAGTCCATAATTACCTTTTCATTTGTTCAGGATAAAGGTATAATAGTTAAGTTTTATTCTAAGTTGTATAAATCTAGAAATCTCTGTAATCGGGTAGGTTCATTCAGTGATGTAATGTGAGTAATTGTAGTATGTATACAGAACTCGTTTTGGTTGCATGAAAAAGAATTGTATGATTTTTTTAAGAGAAAGATAGGCTTACGGAGGTGAAATGAAATTCACTTTCCGTGCCGGTCACGTGCTCAAATTTTGGGACGTGACACAATTACTAGGCATGGGTTTAGAGTTCCTTTGGGTAAGCATCGCATTCCAATATATAACCTTATGAAGATTACCCAAGGTTTAATATTGATAACTGACAAGTTCAATGTTGCTTTTTCTAGGGTGTTATTACTTGGTAGATGCGGGGTACACGAACTGTGAAGGGTTCCTAGCACCGTATAGAGGACAACGCTACCATCTAAATGAGTGGCATCGTCGACCCTCAAATGCTCATGAGTTCTCTAACATGAAGCACTCATCAGCATGCAATATCATTGAAAGGTGCTTTGGGATGTTAAAGCAGTGTTGGTCAATACTAAGAAGTCCCTCCTATTACCTAGTTAGAACGCACAATCAGATAATCATCGCATGTTGTTTACTCCATAACCTTCTAATGCGAAGAGAGCCTAGGGATCTCTTTGAAGACGACACAGTATTAAATCCCACTGTTGATACTGATCACATTCCTTTAGTTGAGCCTACTAATGCTTGTACTCAGTGGAGGGATAACTTAGCGAATGAAATGTATACCAAGTTTAGGAATTGGCGTAGATGAGTTTTATGTAATATGCATGCATTTGGACTATGTGTAGTATATTAATGTGTTATGTGTGGACCGTATAGACTTTTATGTTTTGGTTTATGTGTAGTAGATTAATGTGCTGTGTAGTTTGTGTTAATTTAAGCATCTAGTACATTTATGTCATTTGACACTGTTATTTCAAATATATGTATAATTTGTTGAATGGAGATACGGTCTGCTGACGTTGTTATTTGTAATATACTAGTACCATGTCTTTCCATTGGACGAGGGAACAGGATGCTCTCCTTGTAGATGCCCTTGTGGAATTGAATGTCCAAGGACTACATCTCATTGAGGGCATATTTCAAAAAGGGCACTTGCAGAAATTAGAGGCCATGTTAGCTAAGAAAGCCCCCAGTCATGGCATACGGGAAAATCCTTATATATTGTCCCGTATTAAGACTTTAAAGACTAACTGGGCTGCGGTGTATGACATGGTGTATGGATCGAATACAAGTGGATTTGGATGGGACCCCCAAACACAAACAATCACTGTAGAGCCCACTGTTTGGGATGCATATTTACGAGTACACCATACTTCCATGTATGCATTTTACCATGTTTTCCTTAACTATATTTGATTTTGGGTTTTTTTTCCACTTTTGTTCAACTGCAGACACATAGGAACAAGGCATCTTAGCAGAACAAGACTTTTCCTTACTTTGAGAAACTGTTGATTGCATTTGGGAAGGATTATGCCACTGGAAGGGATGCACAGACCTATGTAGACATAACTCAAGAGTTAGATACACAAGCCGAGAAAGAGGGCAATGCCACGAATGGTGCAGAAGAAGTGTTTGTTGACGCGTTTGACGTGCCTCTACCTAATCTACATCCATCGGATGGGCCTTACTCAGATATGCCCCTATCTGATCTTCCTTACTCTAACTTGCCTACAAATAACATGTCTGAGACCACATCTAGTGCGAGGAAAAGGCGAAGGAGCCGCGATGGTGGTGACACTGATGCAGCCCTTAGTGAACTCACAAAAGGTCTTGGGGAGTGCATCTAGGCAGCCTCTGCTTCCTTGTCTACATTATTCGATAGGATACCAACTGAAGTGAATTTGGTTGATTTAAAGCAAAAGCTTATTGGGGACTTGCTGAAGGTTGATGGACTGACTGAAGATGAAGTAATTCATGCAAACTTGGTTATCGTGCGTGACCATAGTTTGTTAGTTCAGTTCCCCTCAGAACCTGATTCAATGAAGGCAGCGTGGATCAGAGCTTCGATTCAGTGATATAGGACATGTTAATGGAACTTGCTTTTTATGACTATTGAACATGTAATATATGGGATGAACCCTTGCTTTTTGTGATGTATGGGATTGATCCATCTGTTTGATGAATCCTTGCTTTTTGTGATATGTGTGATTCATCTATTTAGTAAGAAGCTCTTTACTGTCTCATCATCACTTCTGAGAGTAGTATTCATTGATTTACATTGTGAACAAAGGCTCTTGTGTAATGTGAAATATCTACATTTGTTTTTTGTATTTACTGTTGGAAAAAAAATGCCCAATGGTTTTCAGAAGTTATACATGCTTTAACAGAAAAAGTAAAACCAGCTTGCTTGCTTGCTTGCACTTACTTTGGACAATCTTCCTCTTTTTCTTTTATCATCAGTGCTTGCTTGCTTGCACTTCTATTTTTCAAGATTAATCTTTGATCCAATCTGTGGTATTGGTTTGTACATGTGTTTCTCTCTTATATGCTGAACCCCTTCCCTCTTGGTGCAATCTCTTCTATATCAGAAAATCCAATTGCAGAAGATAATTTATAGGTGAACTAATTTTTAATCATGAACCATAATAAAAAGAGATTGAATGTAATTTATAGAGAACATTAAGACATGTTTGGGAAGATCATATGCATGAAGTTAACTTAACTGAAATTGTGTATGGATTCTGTAGTAAACACAAGACATGGAGGTAATAATTAACTGAAACTGTATTTAACTCTTTCTAACTATACATGAACTAGCTATTATCAAAAGCACCGACAGTACCATTGGTAGCATTGATCCAGTCAATAATCCTCTGCCTGTGTGCATCTTGATTATGATCCATTTTGCCATATGTATAACTGAGGGAATCCCAGTACTCTCCAATAGCAAAGTAAGGTTCACTTGCATCCAGGTAGTCCTTTACATAACCACCCTAAAATCCTCTGACAAAGTCAAGCCTCCATCCATCATACCCAATTTCTTCCCTGAATGTCACACATTCAGGAGCATTGAAGGAAAATTATCAACTTAGGAGGCAAAGCAATGGAACAAATTAAAAAAACTAGGATACAAAATGGAAGTAACTCAAGCTAAGATTAAGGAATAAAAAATTGATTACATACTTCCTATCTCGTTGCAATTAAATTATCATATGCATATATCTTAAGAAAGTTCAGTGGATGGAAATGGTATTCTGACAGAGGAACCTTTGGCAAGGTAAAAAACAACCATGAAAATCTGTTATTCAGAGTCTGCTAAGCCTCTCTCACCAAATATGCCATGATACTACAGCTAGAATACAAATAGGGAAGATGTCTTAGCTCTCCACCATAACCAAGTTGGCAAAGAAACCATAATTCTTAAATAAGATATTATTAGAATTTACGACCAAGTTAGGAACAAATAGGGAACATTTTCCTCTAATACACAACAATTTTGTCTTGATAAAAGGGAATAAAAGTCCCCAAGAAATTAAAGTAATCAGCTGAAATTTATCCTTTCTTTGATATCCTTTCTCACAAATTCCTGTGAATGATCAATGTTTGGAGCAACATGGAAATTATCTCCACTACTCTTGTTGCCCCTACCCTGTATAGCAGAAAGGACATTCATTATGCATTCCAGAATCACCCAGAATGATAACAATATCAAAGTATTCACAATAACAACAAAAGAAAAGAAGTTAAAAGAACAAATCATGCATAATTGAAAATTTGTTGTCTAATGTTGTTTATCATGAAGTCAATATTCAATGGATCTTCAAGTAAAAAATGTGGTATAATTGAAAATTTGTTGCCTAAAAACTTTAGTTTGAGCCTTTGCTTTGCAGAAATAAGTCAATGAATATATTTCAAAAGTAACATATTCCATTTATTAACCAATGCAAGTTTAGTATAAGGCAACTATTAATTATAGAAGATGCTGGCAAAACCAACAGCAATCTATAAACAGCACCAGCAAAACCAACAGCAATCTATAAACACTTATATTATGTGTCTCTTACCAATTTTCAAGAGTTTTGCATCTTTCCAACTATTTTAACTAATGTAAATGAACAACCAGAAAGAAATGTTTATTATATGATACTTTTCCTTTGCCATGGAAACATGATTCATGTGTAGACCTTCAGCCATTATATTCATGTTCCTGATAGAAATAGTACATGCTAACCAAACTGAAGATACCTGACAGCTTATCAACAGTTCTGTCATTCATTCGGAAATTAGGGCATTATAGGTGTTGGTGCACATTCCCTGTTATATGGTAATTTAATATGCTCTATAATAGTATATATAAATTAAGAACAAGCTATGTAATGATATTGTATGATGCCTTGTATGTTTGTACATATTCCCAAACAGTAAAGAGAAAGTCAATCTGTATAATTGGAAAAGCAAGAAATAGACAACAACTGGTGTTTAGGGAATTAATATTTGACATTTGCCATTACTATTTAGATACAAAAGTTAGATGTCAGCCTAACTGTGGAGGCACATTATATACTATTTTACATATTGTTAGCCCAAAGGTCTCATATCAAACTTTTGCATTTATAATGTTAAAAAATTGAATTTCCCTTATGCTTACTCAAAACCAATTTCAAAGGAAAAGGGATGTGAAATTCAGGGGGAGCTTTGTCTCTCTTGAATATATATAAATGTTCTTGAAAAAGAATACATTTTGAAAATTGGATATTCATTATTCATTATTATTTTTCATAATGTGCATAGTTTAAAGGGGAGGAGCCTAAACCTAAACTCTTTCAAGTTTTTATCTTTTGGCGCATTTCATTTGACATGAAAAATTTTCTAAAATTTTTTACATATCAATGAAAACAATGATAAGTTTTGATGTATACTAACCCCATACTATATTGACATCTTCTGACATCTTTGCTTAAAGAAGGTATGTGGTTTACCTCTATATATTGAGTTCCTTATACCTTTTTGTTGATGTCAAATAGGGAGAGAAGAAACAGTAGAAAAATATATGTATATGCATATAACATTGCATTCATTATCTTGTGATATATATTTTTCTTTGGTGATTTGTCATCATAAAAAAGGGAGAGATTGTTAGCCCAAAGGCTATATGCCATAAGTTTTGGTGATGATAAATGTATTTGAATTAATTATCATATATATCCTACAAGTACTTAAGTATGATTGTGTTATTTAATATGTATGTTGCATATATTGAATCATGTTATTATCATGAATCGAACTAACCATTGGGTTTGTAAGTAAGATATATTTTATAGGTTGGTTCAAAACAAGAAGAGTGAGCATTGGATTGAAGAACAAGGAAAAACAATATCAAGCTTCACTCAAGGAAAAGAACATGCAAGGATAAAGCTCCAAGAAATGAAGAATTAGAAGATTTGAAGTCTTGGAAGCTTGGATGCATCAAGATAGCCTATATGTTTACATTAGGTATATTTTAAATAGGCTAGTATACTTGTTCAACTCAATGATTAAGATTTGTATATATTGGCTCAAGCTTTTTAAACAAATATCACATAATTTGAACAAAAAAATAGTGAGATATGAAGTTTTACAAAAGTTAATTTTTGACCTTTGGTCACTCTTTATATCATATCTCCTAAATAAAAAATTAGTTTTTCAAGTATCTTAATCTCATTTGATAGTAGACTCAAAGAGCTTTTCAACGGTATATCATTTATTTAAAATGGAGTCCAAATGAGAAAGATATGACCATTTAAACTAAATTCTGAAAAACTGAAAGTTGACTTGGCTATACTCAAAAATTATTTTATCATGACCTTCAATCACTATTTTGATCATATCTTTTAACGAAAAATAATTTTTGAGTTAAACTTTCTTCATTTGAAACTAGACTTCAAGAGCTTTCCAATGATATAGTATTTGTTTAAAACATAGTTCAAATGAGGGAGTTATGAATTTTTTAAAGAAAGCTCAAAATCTGTATTTCGCTACTGCCAGCCGGTGGTCGACCAGGCAGCTTCCAACTGGTTGACCAGTTGCCCTAAAAATGCTATATTTTGCTACTGTCAGTGGGTGGTCGACCAGTTGACACCTGGACTGCACTATAACTGCTGTAACGGCTATATAACAGCTAGTTTTGTAAAATCTTATATATATGACCTTAGATACACGATTTTGAGCTAGAACAATGCCCTACAATGTGATATTAACTTGTTCTATCATCTTTGGGAGAAAGGAAAGCATTCTTGAGCCAAATCTTACATATCAACAATCATTTGAGTTATTAGAGATTGATATTTGTATTCATCTACTCTTTAGAGTTTCTTTGTATTGTTGATTTTGATCAACGCATATATTATTCTGAGTTGAGGTTCGCAAGTACCGGTGTTGAAAGAATTTGCTTTGGGTTGAGGAGGAGCCCGGATTCATAAATTCTTCATTATGGTTATGCAAATACCCAGATCGAATTTGCATGGTTGTAGTGGTTTGCAAGTACCCGGATTAAACTTGCAATTATAGTGAAAATACTCAGGTAGTCTCTTGAGGACTGGATGTAGGCTTGAATTAGCGGAACCAGTATAAATCTCCGAGTTTGCTTTCTCTATCCCTTACTCTTTAATTTGTGCATATTGATATCTACTCTTTAATTCCTTGATCTTTATAATTATTCATCTTGACAGCACATTAATTTTCTGTATTGTATTTATTATCTTAAGTATTACACTTCTATAGAAAATCATTTCAACTTCCAATTAATTCTTGTGAAAATTTATAAAACCCAATTCACCCCCCTCTTGGGTTCCAACCATTACTTTCAATTGGTATCAAAGCTTTGGCTCTTGTTTAAAGACTTAACCGTCTAAGAGTTAGTATGGTTGGATATAGTGATTGGTTTATGTCTGAAAATTGTTCTTTCACAGAACCTCCAATGTTTTATGCTAATTATTTTCAATATTGGAAGTATGAAATAAAAATATTTTTAATTTCAGTAGACCATAAACTCTGGGAAGTTATAGAAAATGGTTCTTGTATACCTGTCAAGGAAGAACAAGGAAAATGCATTCCAAAACCCAAGAGTAAATGGAATGATATTGAAAGAAGTTTAGTGTAACTCAATGCTAAGGCAAAATTGATTATTTCTTGTGCATTGAGTCAAGATGAATTTTTTAGAATTTCCAATTGTGCAACTGCGAAAGAAATGTGGGAAACTCTTGAAGTTGCATATGAGGAAGATCTTTTTGCTGAGGAATTAAAGTACAGAAGTTTCATTAATGAACTTGAAATTGCTCAAATGAACAAATGCAAAACCATTAATAAGATACAACCTGTGATTAATCAATTGCAAGTTCTTGGTGTTGAATTTACAGGAAAATCTCAAATCACCAAGGAGACAGAAGAAAAAGAAAAAGGAGAAGAAGAGAAACCACAACCAAAAGCTGAATCATCAAATAAAGCTTACCTATCTTCCATTTAGGGAAATACCAATTCTGATGAGGAGAACACAAATGAAGAAGCCAACAATTGTCTTATGGCCAGAGATAAAGATGAGGTAAATTCATTTGACTACACTTTTGAACAATTACAAGATGCTTTTGATGATTTACATGAAGAATCTCTAATACTTGCAAAGAAACTAAGTATTTCAAAACAGAAAAGCTCTTCTCTTGAAAATGAGTTGGAAAGATTGAAAAATGAATTTTCTATTTCCAAGGAAGAGAATTTTGGTTTCGAAAATCAAAATAGAACTTTGCAAGAACATAATTTGATTTTAAAAGGAAGTATCTTTACCAACAAAAATTGCTTTTGCAACAAGTGTGATTCTTTGAAAAAGGAAACTGATAATCTTAGAAACACACTTGCAAAGTTTTCTCAAGGTAGAGAAATTTTAAATTCCTCAGTTTTGAAACAAAGAAGAAAGTTTAACAAAGCTGGTCTCGTTTCTAAAAAGAAATCAAACTAGAAGCATTTTAAAAACTTCTTTGTTTCTGCAAAGATGTCCAATAATTCAACTTGCACTTCTTTTTATTGTGGACTAAAAGGACACAAATCTTACTCCTGCTTTTATAAGAAAAATCTTGTTCATGGAGTAAAAAAGAAATGGGTTAAAAAAGGAACTCATGACCCAGGCAAACCCAAAGAAATTTGGGTACCAAAGACAAAGGATTAATTTGCAGATTTGCCTCGAAGCAAGGAGCAGAAATGACTTTTCAATGGCTACATCATTTAAACTCCACTCTCTTGCATTAAAAGGAGGTTGAAATGCATTGTAAGAAATTTGACTGATGTGAAATTCAGGGGGAGCTTTGTCTCTCTTGAATATATATAAATGTTCTTGAAAAAGAATACATTTTGAAAATTGGATATTCATTATTCATTATTATTTTTCATAATGTGCATAGTTTAAAGGGGAAGAGCCTAAACCTAAACTCTTTCAAGTTTTTATCTTTTGGCTCATTTCATTTGACATGAAAAAATTTCTGAAATTTTTTACATATCAATGAAAACAATGATAAGTTTTGATGTATACTAAACCAATACTATATTGACATCTTATGACATCTTTGCTTAAAGAAGCTATATGGTTTAACCTCTGTATATTGAGTTCCTTATACCTTTTTGTTGATGTCAAATAGAGGGAGAAGAAACAGTAGAAAAATATATGTATATGCATATAACATTGCATTCATTATCTTGTGATATATATTTTTCTTTGGTGATTTGTCATCATCAAAAAGGAGGAGATTGTTAGCCCAAAAGCTAAATGCCATAAGTTTTGATGATGACAAATGTATTTGAATTGTAGCATTGATATATATAAAGGTTAATTATCATATATATGCTACAAGTACTTAAGTATGATTATGTTATTTAATATGTATGTTGCATATATTGAATCATGCTATTATCATAAATCGAACTAACCATTGGGTTTGTAAGTAAGATATATTTTATAGGTTAGTTCAAAACAAGAAGAGTGAGCATTGGATTGAAGAACAATGAAAAACAATATCATGCTTCACTCAAGGAAAAGAACATGCAATGATAAAGCTCCAAGAAATGAAGAATTAGAAGATTTGAAGTCTTGTAAGCTTGGATGCATCAAGATAGCCTATATGTTTACATTAGGTATATTTTAAATAGGCTAGTATACTTGTTCAACTCAATGATTAAGATTTGTATACATTGGCTCAAGCTTTTTAAACAAATATCACATAATTTGAACAAAAAGATAGTGAGATATGAAGTTTTACAAAAGTTAGTTTTTGACCTTTGGTCACTCTTTATATCATATCTCCTAAATGAAAAATTAGTTTTTCAAGTATCTTAATCTCATTTGATAGTAGATTCAAAGAGCTTTTTACAGTATATCATTTATTTAAAATGGAGTCCAAATGAGAAAGATATGACCATTTAAACTAAATTTTGAAAAATTGAAAGTTGACTTGGCTGTACTCAAGAATTATTTTATCCTGACCTTCAGTCACTATTTTGATCATATCTTTTAAATGAAAAATAATTTTTGAGTGAAACTTTCTTCATTTGAAACTAGACTCCAAGAGCTTTCCAATAATATATTATTTGTTTAAAACAGAGTTCAAATGAAGGAGTTATGAATTTTTAAAGAAAGCTCAAAATCTGTATTTCGCTACTGCCAGCCGGAGGTCGACCAGGCAGCTTCCAACTAGTCGACCAGTTGCCCTGAAAATGTTATATTTTGCTACTATCAGTGGGTGGTCAACCAGTTGACACCTGGACTGCACTATAAGTGCTGTAACGGCTATATAACGGCTAGTTTTGTAAAATCTTATATATATGACCTTAGATACACGATTTTGAGCTAAAACAAAGCCCTACAATATGATATTAACTTGTTCTATCATCTTTGGGAGAAAGGAAAGCATTCTTGAGCCAAATCATACATATCATCAATCATTTGAGTTATTAGAGATTGATATTTGTATTTATCTACTCTTTAGAGAGAGTTTCTTTGTATTGTTGATTTTGATCAACACATATATTATTTTGAGTTGAGGTTCGCAAGTACCGGTGTTGAAAGAACTTGCTTTGGGTTGAGAAGGATCCCGGATTCATAAATTCTTCATTGTGGTTTCGCAAATACCCGGATTGAATTTGCGTGGTTGTAGTGGTTTGCAAGTACCGGATTAAACTTGCAATTATAGTGAAAATACTCAAGTGGTCTCTTGAGGACTGGATGTAGGCTTGGATTAGCCGAACCAGTATAAATCTCCGAGTTTACTTTCTCTATCCCTTACTCTTTAATTTGTGCATATTGATATCTACTCTTTAATTCCTTAATCTTTATAATTATTCATCTTGATAGCACATTGATTTTCTGTATTGTATTTATTATCTTAAGTATTGCACTTCTATAGAAAATCATTTCAACTT
The DNA here is from genome assembly GCA_037074585.1 of Biancaea sappan. Classification (NCBI taxonomy): domain Eukaryota; kingdom Viridiplantae; phylum Streptophyta; class Magnoliopsida; order Fabales; family Fabaceae; genus Biancaea; species Biancaea sappan. The sequence goes on from CM073495.1 coordinate 4,480,117, forward strand.
CCAATTAATTCTTGTGAAAAATTTATAAAACCCAATTCACCCCCCTCTTGGGTTCCAACCATTACTTTCACATACTACAACAAAATACAGTACAACCTATACCACAGGACAGTCCTAACTAACAAAACATTACACAGTACTATGATTACATATTTTTCAACCTTTCCCAAACATGACAGAACAATATAATTAACACTGCTGCTGGTACTACCCTATTTTGCATTGATTCCATTTTCATAGCCTCTACATCGCGCTCAAGACGTGAAATGCGATTGTAGAGTACAGCAGTGTCCATAGAATCAGCACTTGGGAGGATTTCCGTGTCCCTGAATTCTTCATCACCTACATGCTCAGCTTTCACCCATTGAAAGTAACTACAAGTGTCAGTCTCGCATTTAGCATACACACGATTTGGGTTCTTTTCGGTCCCAGAAATTTTCAAAGCAGCACGTCGGTTGCAGAAACATCTTCTCACTTGTACAATAAGGACATCTTTGCTAGCATTGTCATTCACACTTGAAGTCGGCATTTCCTACCTGCAAATTAAAAGCATTAGCCTTGGCATTCTTTCATTTTTGGACAGAAAAGTCATTGGTTTCATTTGCTAAGAGAACAAAAATATAAAATGGAAGTTTTGATCACGGCATACATATGAATTATTTAAATAGGAGATTCATATTTGAAACTCTAAAGACTTATCTATGATAGTTAACAAGATTATCATGACATTTGAATTATTCTGATTGATCCATTTAACTGTTCAACATCTTAAATAATTTTGTTGCATAAACCTTGTGAATAATAGGGAGAAAACAAAGAATTACCATCACAATGTAGATTACAATTGGAAAGAAAAAAAAAATTTCCTTCAGCAACTAGAAATTGTGTTCAACTTATCAGCATTTTATATCAAAACTAACAACAAGTAAATGCAGTGGCACCACAAAGGAGAAATAGGGGCAACGACAGAAATAAGAACAAGATAATAACGGCAATAACCAAACCCAATAGGAATAAGGGATTAAAACTAAGCAAACCCAATGCGTCAAACTCTACTGACCTAAATTCTTTCAAGCAAGGTTTTCTTCTTCAGTTCGAGAAAAAAATTCAAGGGAATATGAAATCAGATTGAAATTAAAAGCAACAAAAAGTGCAATACTGATACAAATGAAATACCAATGAAGAAATTATCAAACTTACAGCCGGCGATAGAGGAGATGATAAACGAAGAGTGACTGGTGAGAGACAGACGCAATGATAAACGAAGAAGAAATGCAACTGCTGCAGAGGGAGCCAACAGACGCTGATTAAGAGACACAATGGAAGAGAATAACCGACGTCGGCAGAGGAGATGCGATTCACACCATTGCAGGTCTCAGGAGTAAAACGATAGAAAGAAGGGTAGATGAATTAGGGCACGATTTCGTTATGGGTATTCTTGCTTTTTTCCATCTTAAAAAACATGTTCAGGCAAGGCAAGGGTGTTTCTGTCATTTTACTTCCTATATTCTTCTTTTTGTTATTTTAAAAATTATATACTAAATACTTTTTTTCCTTTATCCTTAATTTTTTTCCATCACATGCCAAACATGTTTTTTTTTCCATCTTTCCTTTCCCTTTTCCTTTTCTTTTTTCCTTTCCATCTTTCTTTTCATTTCCTTTCTTTAACAGTACTGCATACCAAACGTATCCTAGTAGATCTGAAAAGAAAAATGGAAACTTCGGGGGAAGTGGTAATAAGCACAAGCGAGTGAGCCTTAGTCAGATATGCTCTTGGCAGGATGGTAAAGCCGATATGGTATTCATGAATTTCTTGCTACCAGTGCGAGTGTGTCATCATTTGGCTTTCGTATCTATTCTGCATCTATGCCTTTCAGTATTGTTGCACATAGAATACTAGTGGGATGTTGCTAGAGCAGTAACCAGGAGACCAAGCACAAGGATTGGCCGTGCGCTAGCTTGAAAACACAATTGAAACTACCTAGATCAAGTCTTCTAAAATTATTAAGCAATGAAAAGTGGGAAAATGAACATAAAAGAAGAAGTTTAAAAACAAAAAATAAATTAAAAATTATAATATTTAATTCCTTTCTATTATTTAACCATAAATGGAAGGATAGGTAAATATGTAGACGTCAAACAACACCTTCGTGTTTCACAATTGAAAGCATGTGGATCTTTGACTAAAGTGAGAATAAAAGTCTATGAGGAACCAAATTGAAAATATTTATAAATGTGAAGGACCAAATTAAAAATAAAAATCTATGAAAGACCAATTTATTTTTTAAAAAAATACATCTATGAAGAACTAAAATGGCGTTTTTTAGTTATAAAATATTATCATGGAAGGGAATTGGTGACGGGTATATGAATTAAAAAACAAAACTTGTTTGTGAATACTATATAATTTGGATAGTTAAGTATCATATATATAATTTTAAAGCAATTTCTTTTTCCATTGGACTTCTAAACAACAATTAAAAAAGAAAAAATACATTTATGAGGGTCAAATTAAGAAAAGAGACATTTATTAAAGACTAAATTGAAAATAAAAATTTTTGAAACTAAATTAAGAAAAAATGACAATTGAGAAAGATCAAATTGAGAATGAAAACCAATAACGGACCAAATTGAAAAAGTTTAAATTTGTGAAGAATCAAATTTAAGAACAAAAATTTGTGAGAGACCAAACTGAGGAAAAGGATATTGTGATGGACCAAAAGATACTTTTATTCTATTAAAAAATATCGCTAAGATTGTAATTATATAAAATAAATAAATAAAAATTTCAAACTTAGGATGTATTTCAATATTATATTATTGAATGAAAAAAATAATAATTGTAAAGGCCAATAAATAAAATACTTGTAAAATTATTTTTTATAATAAGTAAAGAAGAGGAGGGATATGAAAGACTAAGACCAATAGAACATAGCCATGGAAGGGAATTGGTGGTGGGTCTGTAAGAAGTTGCATTAAGATTGTAATTGTGAAAAAGAACTTGTTTGTCGAATATTATTTAAGCCATTTGTGTAATGTAAATCCAAACTTATAACAAATGTCACTTGTTGTATATACTTAAAAAAAAAACCCCACAGATATTATAATGATAAACTTTCAATAATTATATAGGCTAATCGACAAAGACAAATAATAATACCTTATATTCTAACTTTACCGTCATTTATTATGTGAAGATTAGATTCACATACAAGGAATAGACTAGAAGAAGAAGACCCTTTGTCCTTGGCCCCCCAAAAAAAGAGTCGTCTATTTTTTATTCAAAAAATAAGTACAGAATATTTAGTTAATATTGTCATATTGACAAGCATCAAGAAGTAGGTGAAGTTCAAAAAGAATCACTAACGTTTTAGAGTAAATCATATTAATTTTTATTAAGATTTAGTTACATTACATCAGTGTTTTTGAAATCGGCCTGGTTAGTGACGTGGGTTGGCCTTTGGGTCATCGGATCACTGGTTCAACTGTTAGGTTATTGGATCAATTGATGAACCAGATAAATAAATTAAAAATTATATATATATATATATATTATATGTTTACAAATAAATTTTCAAGACATGTTACAAATATATATTTTTATATTTTTTTTCTTGAGAAAAGTATATTTCATATTTCTAACACTTAACACTTTTTATTCATATCCCTGAACTTTTTTTTATCAAATATGTCTTACATGTTTTAAATTTTTTTAAATATGTCCTTTTTTTAACACTGTCAAAAAATTAACAAAAATGCTGACTGAATTTCTCACATGGCTAACATGGGGAGAAATTCCACGCCACCTAGCATACTCAATAGGATGATGACACGTGGCATGTGTTTTATTTTAAAAAAAATCAACAAAATGTATGGGGGGGATTTGAGCTTAGGTCCTCTTGGAAGAAGGAAGCTCTTTTAATCACTAAACTACTAATGCACCTTTTACATATATATGTAAAATTATACATATATATATATATATATATATATATATATATATATATATATATATATATATATATATATATATATATATATATATATATATATATATATATATAGAAACTTATGTTATTATATTCAAAATTCAAAATAATATACACCAATTATTATGTTATATAAAAGTAATAAATTTTATAGTAAGATAATATGTTATTATTCTACATAACTCATTTTAAATTATATAAAAATTTAAAAATATTAATAACAAACCTTATAATATAAATTTAATTATTATTTATACTTAATAAAAATTAATTTTAGATTAAAAGTAATTATAACAATATGCTATTAATTATAAAAATATGCTATTAATTATAAGAATATGCATATTAAAAATTTTTAATATAAAATTAATTTTTATTAAGTATAAATAATAATTAAATTTATATTATAAGGTTTGTTATTAATTTTTTAAATTTTTATATAATTTAAAATAAGTTTTATAAAATAATAGCATATTATCTTACTATAAGATTTGTCACTTTTTTATAGCATGTAATAATTGGTGTATATTGTTTTGAATTTTGAATACAATAACATAAGTTCCTATATATATATATATATATATATATTAAATTTTACATATATATGCCAATGGTACAACAATGGCTTAGTTGTTAAATGAGCATTTTTCTTCCAAGAGGTCCCAAGCTCAAATCCCCCCACATACACTTTGTTGATTTTTCTCAAAAGAAAACACATGCCACATGTTATTATCCTATTGGGTCAAGTGACGTGGAATTCCTCCACGTGACAGTGACATGGTAACCATGTGAGAAATCCAGTCAATATTTTCGTTAGTTTTTTTACGATATTAAAAAAAAGAGACATATTTGAAAAAATTTGAAACATGTAGGACATATTTAACCAAAAAAAAATTTAGGGACATGAATAAAAATGTATGTAAACGTTAGGGACATGAAGTATACTTTTCTCTTTTTTTAATTATTTAAATTTTTAGAATTTTTTTAAAAATATATAATAATATTTAGTAAAATATTAAATATATATTCTTACTTCCTCCCCTTACCTTCACTTATTACTTTACTCATTTCCCAATATCCAATCTGACACTTTTTTAATTTTTCATTCCCTCATACCCAAATCACAATACCCTACTCCCCTTATCTATGATCAAAGACTGAAGAGTCAAAAGTCACAAAACCCATAAAGGCACAATCCCATTTGCGTTCATCAGTTAAGGCACAAACTTGCGTTCATCATCAGTTCATCTTCTCAACTTTCTTTTTCAGATATGTCATCTGCGTTCTTCATCTTCTCAGCTTTTCTCTTCAGATCTGTCGTCTACATTCTTCATCTCCTTGGCCTCTTTTCAGATAAGACCCACAAGATCCATTTGCATTCTTTGCGGGAGGGAGATCTTCTTGGCTAATATGAGTTCTTCACTTTTCCATAATTTCTGATATAAGTTCTTCACAAGAGGGAGAAGATACGATCTGTTCTCTCTTCCCCAACCGATTCTTCTTCTTCTATTTGTTCTTTTTTTTTCTCTATTGGTAGATAGCGGTAAATCGGGCCGGCGGTTCACCGATTCGGCTAAGACTCGACAGACCTTAGCCTGGATAACTGCTGGCCGGTCTAAAACGATGACTTGGACCGACTTGGCCATGGGTCGCTGGGTTCTGGTTCGAACCACCAGTCCGGTCCAATTCCAAATACAATGCATTATATACTTCTTATTTCAAAAAAGCATTTGATCTTTTAAATATTTTCTTATAAATATTAAAAAAATGTTTTCAATTTATTTTTCTCAAATAAATTAAATTTCTATCAAATAAGTTATATAACTATAATTTAATTTAACTATTATCAATAATAGTAAAGGGCAGTAAACAAAGACAAAATACTTGTAATATTGATCCCGGTTATATAATTAAGAAAAAAATACACTTTACTTCCATGAAATTTATTTTATGTGCAGAAAAGTCTATGAAGTTTAAAAGTAAGCAAAAAATTACTATGAACGTTCATATTGTACTAAAAAATCTTTGCTATTTAGTTAATTATTAGTCAATTGATGGTCAATGCTGACATGGACACTGAAGTGTCATGTTAGCAGATAATTCATACGTCACGTTAGCTTTCTTCTCCTCAATCATTGTATCTAATAGAATTGCGACATGTGGCATATGCTTAGCTTTGAAGAAAAATCAAAGCAAGGCATACACAGTAGGATTTGAACATGGGCTTGCATAGAAGAAAAAAGAACTCTCCACCATCTAGCCATTAATACACATTCAATGTATATATGCGAAATTTCATATATATATATATATATATCAAAACTTTTGTTATTGTATTCAAAATTCAAAACAATAAACATCAATTATTATATCTTATAAAACAATAACAAATCTTATAATATAAATTTAATATAATTATAAGTTTAATATGCATAGTATATTTTTATAATTATTTTTTAATATAAATTTAAGTATAAATAATAATTAAATTTACATTATAAGATTTGTTATTAAAATTTTTGAATTTTTATATAATTTAAAATGAGTTATGTAAAATAATAGCATATTCTCTTATTATAAGATTTGTTATTGTTTATAAGATATAATAATCGACGTTTATTATTTTGAATTTTGAATACAATAAAAAAAGTTTCGAAGTTTTCTGAAGGAAAAACCACCCACAAATATTATAAGTGGCTCCAATTTGGAGACCAAAACACGAAATTTTTTCATGCTTCTAAAGTGGTGAGGAAGAAGAGAAACAAGGTTGAAGCCCTCAAAGATGATATGGGTAACTGGATTACGGACAAGGCTGCTCTTAAGTAGATGACCTCTGATATTTTTAGGAAGTTGTATTTGGAGGAGGGTCATAGTAATGCTTTTAGCTACCCTATCAAGGGAGCTTTCCCTTCTTTAGAGCCCACATGCTTGAAGAGTATTGACGATAGTTTATCCTCAAAGGAGATTAAAGATGCTATTTTCAACATGGGAGACCTGAAAGCTCCCGATTCGGATGGTTTCCTTGAGAAGTTCTTCCAGAGCCAATGGAATACCATCAGTGACTCGGTTTGCAGATTCATAAAAAGCTGCTTCTAAGAACCAAGTAATATTGATGTCATTAATGATATAGATGTAATTCTAATCCCAAAAATGGAGAATCTTGACATTCTTAAGCAAATAAGGTCTATTGCTCTTTGCAATGTGATTTACAAGGCAATCACGAAAATCATTGCAAATAGATTAAAGCCAACTCTAGGTGATCTTATTTCTCCTACTCAATGCAACTTTATCCCAGGGCGGCATAGCACTGATAACATTATCATTGCCTAGGAGATCATCCACTCTATGGCTAATAAAAGAGAGAAGAAGGGCTTCATGGCAATTAAATTTGATCTAGAAAAAGCCTATAGCTAGTTGAATTGGGACTTTTTGGTTGATACTTAAAAGATATTGGCCTTTCGGATCATATGACCAACATTATTTTGAGACGTGTCTCGAATTGTCGAATGAGAATTAATTGGAATGGGGAGCCTATGGATTTTTTCTCTACTTCGAGGAGATACGTCAGGGAGATCCTCTTGCTTCTTATCTCTTTGTCTTATATATTGAAAGGCTATCACATCTTATAGAGCATGTAATTAATTCTAATATTTACTGAATTAAGTCAAGAGGCGGGCTTTACTATTGGTCCAGACCTAGGGAAATATTTGAGTATCCCTTTTCACCACAGTAGAGTGAATAGGAGTTCTTATCAATTTTTGGAAGAGAAGCTCACGAAATGCATTAGCAATTGGAGAGCCAATTTTTTATCTCTTACAGGCCGTATTACCTTGACTAAATTTGTGGTTAATACAGTCCCTGTTTATTATATGCAAACCAATCTTTTTCCAAATAGCACTTATGAGAAGATTGATAAGATTTCAAGAGATTTCATTTAGGGTCTATCTGACGAAGGCAAAGGTTCTCACCTCGTCAGTTGGGACAAATTGTGCAGACCAAAAAATGAAGGAGGCGTGGGTTAAAGGAAGGCCAAAACCATGAATTTTTCTTTGTTAATGAAAGTAAGTTGGGGCTTGATTAGTAAGAGGGACGCCCTTTGGGTACGCACATGAGCAAATATGGTTGTGAGTCGGATGTTATTCCCAATATTAGTCGAAGAAACCATAATTCCAACTTGTGGCAAGGAATTTGTAAAATTTGGAATAAAGTATTGGATAATACAAAATTGAAGGTGGGTAATGGCTCTAAGAATATATTCTAAAAGGATTGTTGGTACAAATATGGTCTTTGCCTTAAGGATGCTGCTTATAGACTCCTATCAGATTTTGATTTAGAAGATAAGGTCAATGACTTTATTCTGCCTAATGGGGTTTGGAACAGAGAAAAATTCCTAAGATTTCTTCCAAAAAATATTTGTAATGATATTGTTAAATTACATAATAGTATAAGTGATCTAGCATAGGATACAATTACTTGGAATCACCCAAGGGAAATAGAATTCTTTGTTAAATCCGCATACAAAGAACTTCCTAAAGACAATCAGCAAAGGATCGAGAGCCATTGGGACTGGATTTGGAAATGGCTAGGGAATCAACACAATAAAACTTTTATGTGGCAACAAAATAAAATTCTAACTAACTTTCAGAGGAGGAAAAAGAAGTTTACCTCTGGTCTCTTTGTCCTATTTACAAAACTGAAGATGAATTTGTGACCCATGCACTCAGAGATTGTCTTGCAAGCCAAGAGGTGTGGAAAATGCTTATTAAACAAAACTAGTGGAGCTTGGGTTTTTAGGTATAGCATGGACCTCGGTGTGACGAACTATCTATCGGCTGAGGTTTGGAGCGTCGTCATGGGGTTGAACCTGTTGACCCTAAGGCTTTATGCCATAAGTTTTGATGATGACAAATGTATTTGAATTGTAGCATTGATATATATAAAGATTAATTATCATATATGTGCTACAAGTACTTAAGCATGATTATGTTACTTAATATATATGTTGCATATATTGAATCATGCTATTATCATGAATTAAACTAACCATTGGATTTTTAAGTAAGACATATTTTATAGGTTGGTTCAAAACAAGGAAGAGTAAGCATTGGATTGAAGAACAAGGAAAAGCAATATCATGCTTCACTCAAGGAAAGCAACATACAAGGACAAAGCTCCAAGAAATGAAGAATTAGAAAATTTGAAGTCTTGGAAGCTTGGATGCATCAAGATAGCCTATGTGTTTACATTAGGTATATTTTATATAGGCTAGTATACTTGTGCAACTCAATGATTTAGATTTGCATATATTGGCTCAAGTATTTTGAACAAAAAGATAGTGAGATATGAAGTTTTACAAAAGTTAGTTTTTGACCTTTGGTCACTCCTGATATCATATCTCATAAATGAAAAATCGGTTTTTCAAGTATCTTAATCTCATTTGATAGTAGACTCAAAGATCTTTCCAACGGCATACTATTTATTCAAAACGGAGTTCAAATGAGAAATATATGACTATTTAAAATATAGTTTGAAAAACTGAAAGTTGATTTTACTGTACTCAAAAATTATTCTGTTCCGATGTATAGTCAGTGTTTTGATTATATCTTTTAAATGAAAAATAATTTTTGAGTAAAACTTAGGTCATTTGAAACTAGACTCCAAGAGCTTTCCAATGGTATATTATTTGTTTAAAAAGGAGTTCAAATGAGGGAGTTATGAATTTTTAAAGAAAGCTCAAAATCTGTATTTCGCTACTGCCAGCCGGTGGTCGACCACCCCATCTACACTGGTCGACCAACGTGACTGATAAATCACTTCTGGACTACACTGGTCGACCAATGTGCCACACTGGTCAACCAATGGACACCTGGACTGCACTATTAGTGCTGTAACGGCTATATAACAGCTAGTTTTGTAAAATCTTATATATATGACCTTAGATACACGATTTTGAGCTAGAACAAAGTCCTACAATGTGATATTAACTTCTTCTATCATCTTTGAGAGAAAGGAAAGCATTCTTGAGCCAAATCTTGCATATTCTCTATCATTAGAGTTATTAGATCTTCATTTGTATTCATCTACTCTTTAGGGAGAGTTTCTTTGTATTGTTGATTTTGATCAACACATATATTATTCTGAGTTGAGGTTCGCAAGTACCGGTGTTGGAAGAACTTGCTTTGGGTTGAGGATGAGCCCGGATTCATAAATTCTCCATTGTGGTTTCGCAAATACCCGGATCAAATTTGTGTGGTTGTAGTGGTTTGCAAGTACCCGGATTAAACTTGCAATTATAGTGGAAATACTCAAGTGGTCTCTTGAGGACTGGATGTAGGCTTGGATTAACCAAACCAGTATAAATCTCCGAGTTTGCTCTCTCTATCCCTTACTACTTTATTTGTGCTTATTGTTATCTATTCTTTATTTCCTTGCTCCTCATAATTATTCATCTTGATAGCACATTGATTTTCTGTGTTGTATTTATTATCCTAAACATTGTACTTTTACAGAAAATCATTTTAACTTCCAATAAAGTTTTGTGAAAAATTTATAAAACCCAATTCACCCCCTCTTGGGTTCCAACCATTACTTTCAATTGGTATCAGAGTTTGGGCTCTTGATTTGAGACTTAACCGTCTAAGAGTAAACATGGTTGGATTTAGTGAGTGGTTTATGTTTGAAAATTGTTCTTTCACAGAACCTCCAATTTTTGATGCTAATTATTTTCAATATTGGAAGTATGAAATGAAAATGCTTTTAATTTCAGTAGACCATAAACTCTGAGAAATTATAGAAAATTGTTCTTATATGCCTGTCAAGGAAGAACAAGGAAAATGCATTCCAAAACCCAAGAGAGAATGGAATGATACTGAAAGAAGTTTAGTGCAACTCAATGCTAAGGCAAAATTGATTATTTCTTGTGCATTGAGTCAAGATGAATTTTTCAGAATTTCCAATTGTGCAACTGCTAAGGAAATGTGGGAAACTTTAGAAGTTACATATGAGGAAGATCTCGTTGCAATGGAATTAAATTCTAGAAATCTCATTAATGAACTTGATATCGCTCAAATGAAAAATTGTGAAACCATTAATAAGATACATCTTGTGCTTAATCAGTTGCAAGCTCTTAGTGTTGAACTTACAGGAAAATATCAAATCACCAAGGTGATAGGAGAAGTAGAAAAAGGAGAAGAAGAGAAACCATAACCATAACTAGAATCATCAAAGAAAGCTTACATTTCTTCCATTTGGGGAAATATCAATTCTGATGAAGAGGACACAAATGAAGAAGCCAACATCTGTCTTGTGGCTAGAGATGAAGATGAGGTAAATTCATTTGACTACTCTTTTGATGAATTACAAGATGCCTTTGATGATTTGCATGCTGAATCTTTGAAACTTGCAAAGAAATTAGTTGTTTCAAAACAGAAAAAATCTTCTCTTGAAAATGAATTGGAAACATTGAAAAATGAATTTTCTATTTCCAAGGAAGAGAATTTTGTTTTTGAAAATCAAAACAGAACTTTGCAAGAAAAGAATTTGATTTTAAAGGCAAATATCTCTACCAACAAAAATTACTTTTGTACCAAGTGTGATTCGTTGAAAAAGGAAAATGAGAATCTTAAAAACACACTTGAAAAACTTTCTCAAGGTAGAGAAATTCAAAACTCTTATGTTGAGAAACAAAGTAGTAGCTTTAACAAAACTGGTTTTGTTCTTAACAAGTCAAACCTGAAATATTTCAAAAACTACTTTGTTCCTACAAAATTGTCCAAAAGTCCACCTTGCACTTGTTTTTATTATGGACTGAAAGGACACAAATCTTACTCCTGCTTTTATAAGAAAAATCTTGTTCATGGAGTAAAAATGAAATGGGTTCAAAAAGGAACTCATGACCCAGGCGGACCCAAAGAAATTTGGATACCAAAAACAAAAGATTAAATTGCAGATTTGCCTCGAAGCAAGGAGCGAAAATGACTTTTCAATGGCTACATCATTCAAACTCCACTCTCTTGCATCAAAAGGAGGCAATGGATAAGTAAACATATAAGCTGGAATGCATTGTAAGAAATTTGATTGATATGTTTACTGCTCTTTAATGCTTTGCCTGTTTTCTAACATGCCTTACATCTATCCTTGATACTCATGCATGCTATATCTGAAAACAACTGTTAGGTGTGTGGCCTATAGATTCGAATTTTGTTTTGAGCTAAAATCTTTCTTTTAAATTCTGCTCAAACTATCCTTTTTACCGCATCACGAAAACTTGCTTCCATTACATGCATATTTCTCTTGCTTTCACAACAATAAGATTACTCTTGCCTATAGTATTTATCCTTATTGTAATCTTATTCAAATATTTTCAATGAAATCAAATTTCTTGCAAAATTGCATTTCATGGAAGCATAGCACTCTTATTAATATGGCATATCTTGAACATAATGTTGCTCCTAGTGCTCGAGATTTATTTGAACATTACTGACTTGAACATCAAAGTGCTCCACCAAAAGTGTTTTGCAGGAGTTAATCCTCAAATTTATCCTCTAAGGCACATTCTTTCCTCTGTTCTCTGAAATCAGTAAGATTTATAGTTCTGAAGTTGGTTGGTCGACCAACGCTCCTATCAGTGGTCGACCAACGAAGCCTACATTGAATCAACGCCCAGTGCCAGGAGAAGAATGCTGAACGCTGAGACAAGTGGTCGACCAAGGTCCTCAGATTGGTTGACCAACTCAAGGCAGTGGGTAAATAAGGCTATTCTGGTAAGGAGTGGTCGACCAATTCATTCACAGTGGTCGACCAATGCTTGACAGCAAGCTCCTTCCACCTTCTCATTCTCACAATGGTCGACCAGTGTGGACACGTTGGTCGACCAGCGGATGACAGTAAATGAAGGATTTAAATTTTGCTGCTATGTACTAAATGATCTCTTCAAAGCTTCATGGGTGATCTTATAAGAGATTATTTTTGAAAGAATCTTGCAAATAATCAATCAATGAAGATCATTAAAATTGCAAGAAGATAGGATCAAAAGAAGGGCAATGAGGAAGACAAGGATATCAACATCTTAAGGAGGAAGTTCAAGAAGCAACAAAAGTTTGTCAAAATTGATGAGTATCTCTATCCTTTACTTCTTTATTATTTAATTGAATGATACTCCTTGATCTCTATTAAACAGTCTGGCAAATCTTTTTATTGACATACTTTCATTGCAATGACATATTGTTCTTTGATATATTACATACTTGATCATATCATTGCATATAAAGATATGTTAAATGCTTAAATTGTCTTTATACCATTCATCATGGTTTGAGCATCATACATGTCATATCTTTGCATAAGCTATGGGTTATGAACAATTGTTTATGGATTATAGTTTATATCTGATTATATCTTACTAATCCATATTACTTCAATTATTTTACTACATACTCTGGTTATAAAATGCTTTATCTTGAATGAGTATGTAACTTGCTTCCGCTATGTAATGATGATATATATATATTCATGTGAGAAAATGTTTTTATAGCCCTAAATAAATATATGTATACTTTTCAAAAGACATAATGCCTCTACTGAGATGATATGATATATCCTGGATATAAAATGTTTTATATATGATATTGGATATATATTTTCTTCTACTGTGCTAAATCTGGTGACATTCTTTCAATAGGAATTATTTAACAAAGTGTTGGAAAAGGATTTGAAATTGCTTTATCATTTTTTAAAAAGAAAAGAATTTGGAAATCCTTATTTCAAAATTACATCTGCTAATGTACTTAAATGTCTCTATACATAAGCAAAAAATTATTTTCAAAACTTTTGAAAAGGGAAAGTGTACCCTTATTTCAAAAGAAGATAATGGCATTGAAGAGAATGTCAAACTATCTCAAAAAAAAAACCTTAAGAAGAAAAATTACCTCATGAGAAGGAGCCATCAAGCAACAATGATGATTTTTCACAGGATTTGAGGTATGCCAAAAGTCGTCCTAAGGAACTCATCATTGAAGAAGCATCTCAATGGGTACTCACTCAAAATCGTCTTCTGCCTATGGATTATGCCTTACACTAGTTATATCTTTTGCTAATCCAAGAAAATTGTTGTGCTATTATATACTCTAGTTTCAAAATGATATATCTTATATGAGTATATAATTTGCATTTGTTGTGGTATATATCTTGTTATAATATCATCTGTCATTATCGTTAAAAGGATATATATGTTGCTTCTATTGCGCTGCATCTTTTTCTACATCTTATGCTTTTTGAAGCAAAATTTGTTTTTCAAAGTAAAAGAATTTGGAAATTCTTTTTGCCAAAGTTTTTCAGATAATCTTGTCATAAAATCATTCTTTCAAAAGAGTTTGTTTCAAAAATTGCTTTATCATATTTCGTTTTGAAAAGAAAAGCATTTAGAAATCCTCATTTTAAAAGGATTTCATCTTGTATGCCTCTTATGATATCAATCATTAAAGAAGAACGATTTCTCTACAAATTTTTGGATTTCATGGGTGCATAGCATTCTTATTGAACATCTTCATTGTTTGAGAATTATGAACTAACCTGTTAAGGACCCAAATTGGTTGGGTACATAAGATTAAGAGTCACATTGTTTTGTGAGGAAACGTATTCTCAAACTCAAGCTTGCAATGATGAAAAATGAATCTTGAGGATGAAGGACTCTACAACGAAGATGGTGATTCTAATCAAGCATGCACACTCAAAACATTGGTATTATCTAGCCTTGCTTAAAATAGATTGTTAATCCATCAAATATTATGAGCTTTATGTGAAGATTGGATGAATGGCAAGAAAGAGTCTTTAAACTGATTGAAAAATACTTTGAAAACTCATATATTATTTTCAATATCTCTTTTGCACCCCAAGCTAAGTACGAACTATAGTGGCTCATCTTTCAAAGGAGAAAAACATTTCTTTTGCCACTAAAATTCTTTGAAGTAACTTTCCTTGCCTATCATCTATCAAATGGTTATATGATTTTTGGATCTATTAATCATATATTGAGCAAGGATACTTCTTAGTTGATGAAGAAGCTTAAAGATACAAATGACTTTCTCAAAAAGATAGTCAAGGTATACAAGTTTAAAATCTTCATCAAGGGTCAAGCAGTCAAGAGTTACAAAATAAATTGTCTCTACGCCAAGACAATTCTTGGATGAATAAGCTCTTACAAAAGAAAGGTAAGAAAGATTAGTCGATTGGATAAAAGAATTTTGAGAGGTATGACTACTCATATCAAAATAGATATTATATTGAATACTTGATTGATCTTCTTCAAATATATATCATTCACTCTTTGCACTTAATAGTTCATGGATTATGGATTCTTATGTTTATATCTTTCAATCAATCCATTTGACAATTACTTCCGCTGTGATCTATGATATATATATCATATCTATCTTAGCTATAATGTGTTATATCTTGAATGAATATATAAATTGCTTCCTTTGTGCTGAAATCTATCTTATCCTTTATGAAGCAAATTTGTTTTGAAAAATGACTTTAAAAATGCTTCTGTTATGTTAATATGTTTATCATATGAAGCAACAATCTTTTTAGAAAAAGAAAAAGTTTTAAAGATCTCTTTTGTTGTTGATGACAAAGGGGATAAAAAAATATTGATATTTGATGTATGGATTATGAACTATATCCTTGATTATATATTGTTATGTTAATCCATATATCATACTTCTGCTGTGTGCTGCAAATATTTCTATCATATGACAGCAAATGATGTTTATTTATTTTTTTTGTTACATATTTCAAAGATTTCAATGTTTCTGCTATTTACTAAAATGCCTTTTCATAAACAAGCAGAAATCATCTTCAACAGAAATATTGCAGAAATTTCTTCAAAAGTCTTACTTCAAAATTCTGCAAATCAAAAGGGTTATGAAATTCAGGGGGAGCTTTGTCTCTCTTGAATATATCTAGATGTTCTTGCAAAAGAATATATTTTAGAAAATTAGATATTCATTATTCATTATTCTTTTTTCAAATTATGAAAGGTTTAAGGGGGAGCCTCAAACTCTTTCAAGTTTTATCTTTTGGCTCATTTCATTTGACATGCGAAATTTTTCTGAAAATTATTTTTACATGTCAATGAAATCAATGATAAAGTTTTGATGTATCCTCACCCCATACTATATTGACATCTTTTGACATCCTGGCTTAAAGAAGGTATGTACTTTAACTTCTATATATTGTGTTCCTTACACCTTTTTGTTGATGTCAAATAGGGGGAGAAGAAACAATAGAAAAATATGTGTATGTGCTTATAACATTGCATTCATTATCTTGTGATACTTATTTTTCTATGGTGATTTGTCATCATCAAAAAGGGGGAGATTGTTGACCCTAAGGCTTTATGCCATAAGTTTTGATGATGACAAATGTATTTGAATTGTAGCATTGATATATATAAAGATTAATTATCATATATATGCTACAAGTACTTAAGCATGATTATGTTACTTAATATATATGTTGCATATATTGAATCATGCTATTATCATGAATTGAACTAACCATTGGATTTTCAAGTAAGACATATTTTATAGGTTGGTTCAAAACAAGGAAGAGTAAGCATTGTATTGAAGAACAAGGAAAAGCAATATCATGCTTCACTCAAGGAAAGCAACATACAAGGACAAAGCTCCAAGAAATAAAGAATTAGAAGATTTGAAGTCTTGGAAGCTTGGATGCATCAAGATAGCCTATGTGTTTACATTAGGTATATTTTATATAGGCTAGTATACTTGTGCAACTCAATGATTTAGATTTGCATACATTGGCTCAAGTATTTTGAACAAAAAGATAGTGAGATATGAAGTTTTACAAAAGTTAGTTTTTGACCTTTGGTCACTCCTGATATCATATCTCATAAATGAAAAATCGGTTTTTCAAGTATCTTAATCTCATTTGATAGTAGACTCAAAGATCTTTCCAACGGTATATTATTTATTCAAAACGGAGTTCAAATGAGAAATATATGACTATTTAAAATATAGTTTGAAAAACTGAAAGTTGATTTTACTGTACTCAAAAATTATTCTGTTCTGACCTATAGTCAGTGTTTTGATTATATCTTTTAAATGAAAAATAATTTTTGAGTGAAACTTAGGTCATTTGAAACTAGACTCCAAGAGCTTTCCAATGGTATATTATTTGTTTAAAACGGAGTTCAAATGAGAGAGTTATGAATTTTTAAAGAAAGTTCAAAATCTGTATTTCGCTACTGCCAGCCGGTGGTCGACCACCCCATCTACACTGGTCGACCAACGTGACTGATAAATCACTTCTGGACTACACTGGTCGACCAATGTGCCACACTGGTCAACCAATGGACACCTGGACTGCACTATTAGTGCTGTAACGGCTATATAACGGCTAGTTTTGTAAAATCTTATATATATGACCTTAGATACACGATTTGAGCTAGAACAAAGTCCTACAATGTGATATTAACTTCTTCTATCATCTTTGAGAGAAAGGAAAGAATTCTTGAACCAAATCTTGCATATTCTCTATCATTAGAGTTATTAGAGCTTTATTTGTATTCATCTACTCTTTAGAAAGAGTTTCTTTGTATTGTTGATTTTGATCAACACATATATTATTCTGAGTTGAGGTTCGCAAGTACCGGTGTTGGAAGAACTTGCTTTGGGTTGAGGAGGAGCCCGGATTCATAAATTCTCCATTGTGGTTTCGCAAATACCCGGATCAAATTTGCGTGGTTGTAGTGGTTTGCAAGTACCCGGATTAAACTTGCAATTATAGTGGAAATACTCAAGTGGTCTCTTGAGAACTGGATGTAGGCTTGGATTAGCCGAACCAGTATAAATCTCCGAGTTTACTCTCTCTATCCCTTACTACTTTATTTGTGCTTATTGTTATCTATTCTTTATTTCCTTGCTCCTCATAATTATTCATCTTGATAGCACATTGATTTTCTGTATTGTATTTATTATCCTAAACATTGTACTTTTACAGAAAATCATTTTAACTTCCAATAAAGTTTTGTGAAAAATTTATAAAACCCAATTCACCCCCCCTCTTGGGTTCCAACCATTACTTTCAGAACCTTGCCTAGGAGAGAGGCATCCGGCATGTGTGCCTGGAGTCAGACTCGAAGAGGGCGACGGAGATGCTTAGAGACGACTTCTCGATGGACCACCCATTCACATCTTTGCTTCAGAAGATTAAATATCTGAAGGGAAGGAATTAGGAGCCCAAGGTTAACTGGGGCTACAGAGAGGCTAATGAGGCTGCCAACTGGATGGCTAGAGAGTTTGTGGGTCAGGAATTGGGTTTAAGGGTTTTTGTTAACCCACCGGATCTGCTGAAGCCTATTTTAGATATAGACTTGGGCCTTAGGACCATTTCAAGATTGGTCTCTGGTGTGTGTTAGGCTTTTAGCCTCTTTTTGTATCAAAAAAAAGAAGTTGCATTAAGACGAAAATTGTGTGAAAAAACTATAAGAAAACTGACTTTCAGTGACAACTTTTTAATGGCAATTTTTAAATTCGCCACTAAAAGTTCACTTTTGGTGGCGACTAAATCAGTCGCGCACTAAAAATTGAGTTTTGGTGGTGATTGCTAAAGTCGCCACTAAAAGTCACACTTTTGGTAGCGACTGCCAAAAGTTATATTTTTTTAAAAATAAAATTAAGAAAATCAGAATTTTTGTGGTGACTTTTATAATCGTCACCAAAAGTCAATTTTTTAAAAAAATGAAAAAGTCAAATTATTTTCAAAAAATAAAAAATAAACTTTTGGTGGCGACTCTTATAGTCGCCACCAAAAGTCAAATTTTTAAAAAATAAAAAATAAAAAAATCAGATTTTTTTTAAATAAATTGAAAAAATAAACTTTTGGTGACGACTTTCATAGTCACCACTAAAAGTCCAATTTAAAAAAAAATAAAAAAGTCAAATTTTTTAAATAAAATTTAAAAAAATCAGTCGCCACCAAAAGTCTAACTTTTGATGACGATTCCCACAGCTGTCACTGAAAGTCAAATTTAAAAAAAAATTGGATTTTTTAAATAAAATTAAATAATTCAAACTTTTGATGGCGACTCCTATAGTGGCCACGAAAAGTCAAATTTTTTAAAAAAAATTTAAAAAAGAAAGATTTTTTTAAAATAAAATTAAAAAGTCATACTTTAAAAGTCAATTTTTTTAAAAAAATAAAAATGTCATTTTCAATTTTATTTAAAAAATTCAAATTTTTTTATTTTTTATTTTTCTTTAAAAAAATTTGAATTTTTTAATTTTTTTAAAATCAGATTTTTAGTAGCGACTATGGGAGTTGCGACAAAAAATCTAATTTTTTTTAACCGAAGTCGATTTTTTCTTATGAAATTAGTTGAAGTCGAACTTTTTGTGGTGACTCTCATAGTAAATATATATGTGATTTTTGTTAAATTAAATATTATTTTATTTCTGTTTTGTAATATTTTTGGCTTAAAATAATTTTAACAGATTATATATATATATATATATATATATATAATATTTTGCCCTTATATAACAAATGAAGTGGTGGCAGGATGGTAAGACAGACATGGTTGCAAGTAAGGAACCCATGTTTGAATCTCAAATATGTATATGTTTGGTTTAATTTCAAATAAACTTGAACATTACACAAAAAAATATCGAATCACCCCAGGGCAACGAGTTATTGGATCGACTAAAACCTGTACGGAGTCGACTCATTGGACCAATTTAGATCCAAAACGATGGTGAGTGACTTTTGGTGGCGACTTTGAAAGTCACTATTAAAGGTGACTTTCAATGGCAACTAAAGTAGCAACCAAAAGTCACTTTTTCTCACGAATTTTTTTTTATAACAAATATGACTTTTGGTGGCGACTATAGTTGCCACTAAAGAGTCACTTTTGGTGACAACTTTTGAGAGCTGCCACTAAAAGATAATCAGTCACGAATTTACACCAACAACTTTAGTCGCTACTAAAGACTTTTGATGACGACTTTTAGATTTAAAATCACCACCAAAAGTCATTTTTTTGTAATGAAAAAATAACTGGTTTGTTGAATACTATATGTGCCGCTTGTGTAATAAAAATTCAAACTTACGAGGCATGCCATTGTCAGGGAAAAACCACCCACAAATATTATAATGATAATTTTTCAACAATTGTAAAGGCCAATCAACAAGACAAATAATAATACTTATTATGCTAACTTTCACATTAATTATTATTTGAGGATTATATTCATATATAACGAGTTGACTAAAAGACTTTTTCTATCTTTAAAAAAAGTAAATAAATAATATTAGTTATTATATTATATTTATACATTTATTTTAGTGTGAACAAATAACTTAAATACCTTAACAGTCTTCTTAAAAATAGATTAAATATAGATTTTTATTACTAACTTTCAAAGTTAAACTTTGGTTAAACTTAAAACCGTCTGTGAAGGGTTGAAATCAACATTTCTTCTTGTTAATTGCAGGACCTGAATGAAACGAAGGATAGAACAAAAGGTAAGAAAGTAAGGCAATTAAGGATGTAACAAAAGATTTTAATTGTGTAAAAGAACTACTTGTTTGTTGAATATTATTTAAGTCATTTGTATAATATAAATCCAAACTTATGACGACTGACCTGTTATATATACTTAAAAAAGAAACCCCACAAATAATATAATGATAAACTTTCAATAATTGTAAAGGCTAATCAACAAAGACAAAAACCCTTTCATTGGAGAGCACAAACGTGCGTTGTCACTTATCTAACCAATAAATTATTGTCATATTGACAAGCATCAAGGAGAAGGTACGTGGAGTTCAAAATGAATCATTAACGTTTTAGAGTAAATTACATTAATTTTTCTTAAAATTTAGTTACACTATGTCTTATATATACTTCTTATTTCAGAAAAACATTTTTAAATATTTTTTATAAATATGACAAAAAATGTTTTTAATTTATTTTTCACAAATAAATTAGCTTTCTATCAAATAAGTTATATAACAATAATTTTATTATCATTATAACAGTAAAAACAAATAATTAAGTTGATGTTGAGCTCCAACATGAAATTGTGATGTTAAGTCAAAATAGAAGGAGCTAAAGGGAAATCACTAATTAATGACTGTGTAGAACAAAGCAAAGCCGGAGGCTGAAGACCTGTATTAATGTATATACTATACACTAATTCTTCTTATAAATTTATTTTTTATTAATATTTTGATATAAAATAAATTATAATAGTGTTATTATACTACCAAAAATAACCAAAGAAATAGTCAGAAATTATATTTCTTTTTTCACCCTCACATACATGCATTTTATTTTTTCTTTTACATGTGCGCATCCGCGCGTGTCTAAAATAGTATCACAAAAATTGCATAATATTAAGATAAATAATAATTGGGTAAAAGAACTTGTTTGTTGAATATTATTTAAGCCACTTACATAATAAATATTCAAACTTATGAAACATGCGACTTAGAGAAAAACCACCAATAGATATTATAAGACTGGATGTCAAGGAAACTCACTCATATTGTCAAGAAACACTTCCACAGCCTCAACCTCCAACTAGCATTCATATTCTATTTTCAACCTCCACATGCACCTACCTCACCTACCTTCAAGAAGTCCATAATGTCTGCACCTCCCAACCTCTTCCAGCTGTGCCCATGTGACCTTGTTTCCCTACAATTAGTATAAATAGGTTAAAGCTTCATTGTATTTACAATCCAGAATCAAGTAGCTTTTGAAACTTTGAAGTTTCTTTCCTTCTTCTGCTCTGCCCCCCTTTTTCCCTGAGCATGGGACTTTTGAAGTTGGCCGATTTCGACGTCGCCGGAAAACTTCGACAGTGAATCTCAGGCAGCTTTTCAGGCGTTCCCTCTCTCTGAAACCTTGCTCTGATACCAAATATGGCTCAGGGAAAAAGGGGGGCAGAGTAGAAGAAGGAAAGAAACTTCAAAGTTTCAAAAGCTACTTGATTCTGGATTGTAAATACAATGAAGCTTTAACCTATTTATACTAATTGTAGGGAAACAAGGTCACATGGGCACAGCTGGAAGAGGTTGGGAGGTGCAGACATTATGGACTTCTTGAAGGTAGGTGAGGTAGGTGCATGTGGAGGTTGAAAATAGAATATGAATGCTAGCTGGAGGTTGCGGCTGTGGAAGTGTTTCTTGACAATATGGGTGAGTTTCCTTGACATTCTCCCTGGGTTGGATGAGACTCGCCCTCGAGTCTTGCTGGATGTCGTTGTCTCTCTTAGGTGGCACTCCTGGTGGATTGTCTTCTGGAATTACAACTAGAAAGACCGGAAAAAAAGTGAAATCGTATCTTTCTAGTTTGTTCTTATTGCATTCACCAGGTGGCTTTGGCACTAACATATCTTTTACTCCATTTTTTTTAATAGAGTATATGCTTGTATGGCCGTCGTCTTGGACACAATGGTCAAATTGCCAATGTCTTCTCAAAAGAAGATGACAATCTTCCGTAGGCACAACATTACAGCAAACTTCTTCTTGATGAAATTTGTAAGGATACGAATGATTAACGGATAATTCCTCCAACTTTTCCACCATGTAGTCGGTCACAATATTGTCATAACTTTTGTTGCCCATGTTGACATCACAAATTTTATCTTCAATAGGATAGAAGATGTTATGACTTAACCAAGACTCGTCTTTTGCTGGCGTTATATGCAGGTTTCGATAAATTACCAGTGTCTCATCATGGTTTGTTAGCGTGACTTCACTATCATATATTGGCTCTGCTGGAGTGACATCACTAGCATATATTGGCTCTGTTGGCAAGACATCACTGTTATATGCTTGTTCTGCTATCATGACATCATTGTCATATGCTGATTCTGTCAACTTGACTTCTCTATCATACACTGACTCCTCTGGCATGATATCATCGTCATATACTGGCTTTTCTGGCATGATATCGTTGTCATATACTGGCTCTTCTGACATGATATCGCTGTCATATACTGGCTCTGTTAATATGTCATCATCGTCATCTGGTATGACATCACTATCATGCACTGATCCTGTCGGTATAGATTCCTCTTCCTTTTCAGGAATTTGTGACGAAGTAGGGATAGAAATAAGTGACACTCCCATAAACCCTGTTTGTTCAGGCAAGAATTTACGGGTTAACTTGCGTCGCATTTTCTTCCAAGTTCGAATCTTGCGGTTCCCTTCGTGTTCGCGCTTTCTCTTAAGATGTTCCCACCAAAAAGAAGCGTACTTCTTGAGTTTAATGGCAACAATTTTCACCTTTTGATCTTCTGGGACCTCCTTATACTCAAAAATCTGTTCAACCTTTTTAAGCCAGTCTTTGAATTCTTCAGGTTGGTTATTCCCATCGAATTCAGGAATTTTCATTCTAACATTGTCGGAGTAGCGATTGTAAGTTGTTGATGAACTGCTGTTATTTGAATTTTTGCATCGACGATCTTTCTGGGTCTCAAGCCATGTTTGCTAGGCATACACTGTTTCTTGCAACTGTTGAAGTTGATTTCTCTTCTCGTTCAATTCAATTTCTTGTGCACGCCTGCTTCTTGGAGGCATTTCTTTTGGCTAGGGAAGGAGAAAAGTTTGAAGTTTGGTTGTAGAAAATTGGGGATGGATAAGAAAATTAAGAAAAATTGTGGGATTGGAGTGAAATTTTTTTTTTAGAAGATTTAGGGGCTAAAATGAACTTTTTTTTAAAAAAAAATGTCAGGTTGATCTGTAATTTTTGGAAAGTATTGGGGCCAATCTATGATTTAGAAAGAATTGGGGTGAATCTGTAATTTCTAAAAAAAAACTTAAGGGGCCCAAAAGGTAATTTATGAAAAGTGGGTCAAACTGTAATTTTGAAAATAATTGTGGGCAAAAATAAAATTTCAAAAAGTTGTGAGGGTTAAATTGTAATATCAAAAAGTTCTGGGGCACAAAGTGAAATTTCAAAAATATCTGGGGCCGAAGTGGAATTTCAGAAAGATATGGGGCCAAAGTGGAATTTTAGAAAGTTTTGGGGTATATTTGTAATATCTGAAAGTTTAGGGGGTCAAAATAATATTTTACAAAACTTCCGGGGTCAATATGAGAATCTGGAAAATTGTGGTGACGTGGCAACTACTTGACACGTGGCGATCGGTAATTGGCTATCTCTATGATGATGTGGCAACAGTCTGACACGTGGCAAACTTTGATTGCAAGGACTGATGACGTGGCAACTGAATCAGCTGTGACACGTGGCAGTGCCGACACGTGGCAACCTCTGATTGATTGGAGTGGATGACGTGGTGATGACGTGGCTAATGACGTGGCAACCGAATCAGCTTGGACACGTGGCCGAGGTGACACGTGGCAATATATGATTGGTTGGAGCGGATGACGTGGTGATGACGTGGTCGTCTTCAACCTCTGGCAGGCGCGTGTGGTTCCGACGGTGGCGCGTGACGGCGCGTCGAAGGTCAGGCGGCGTTGATCTTCTCCAGTCCAAGGTTTTGGACCCTTCCGATCACGATTCCGACGTCAGTTTTCCCGAAAGAGCGCCGGAGATGGGACTTTCGATGTTGGCCGATTTCGACGTCGTCGGAAAACTTCGACAGTGAATCTCAGGCAGCTTTTCAGGCGTTCCCTCTCTCTGAAACCTTGCTCTGATACCAAATATGGCTCAGGGAAAAAGGGGGGCAGAGCAGAAGAAGGAAAGAAACTTCAAAGTTTCAAAAGCTTCTTGATTCTGGATTGTAAATACAATGAAGCTTTAACCTATTTATACTAATTGTAGGGAAACAAGGTCTCATGGGCACAGCTGGAAGAGGTTGAGAGGTGCAGACATTATGGACTTCTTGAAGGTAGGTGAGGTAGGTGCATGTGGAGGTTGAAAATAGAATATGAATGCTAGCTGGAGGTTGCGGCTGTGGAAGTGTTTCTTGACAATATGGGTGAGTTTCCTTGACATTCTCCCTGGGTTGGATGAGACTCGCCCTCGAGTCTTGCTGGATGTCGTTGTCTCTCTTAGGTGGAACTCCTGGTGGATTGTCTTCTGAAATTACAACTAGAAAGACCGAAAAAAAATTGAAATCGTATCTTTCTAGTTTGTTCTTATTGCATTCACCAGGTGGCTTTGGCACTAACATATCTTTTACTCCATTTTTTTTAATAGAGTATATGCTTGTATGGCCGTCGTCTTGGACACAACGATCAAATTGCCAATGTCTTCTCAAAAGAAGATGACAATCTTCCGTAGGCACAACATTACAGCAAACTTCTTCTTGATGAAATTTGTAAGGATACGAATGATTAACGGATAATTCCTCCAACTTTTCCACCATGTAGTCGGTCACAATATTGTCATAACTTTTGTTGCCCATGTTGACATCACAAATTTTATCTTCAATAGGATAGAAGATGTTATGACTTAACCAAGACTCGTCTTTTGCTGGCGTTATATGCAGGTTTCGATGAATTACCAGTGTCTCATCATGGTCTGTCAGCATGATTTCACTATCATATATTGGCTCTGCTGGAGTGACATCACTAGCATATATTGGCTCTGTTGGCAAGACATCACTGTTATATGCTTGTTCTGCTATCATGACATCACTGTCATATGCTGATTCTGTCAACTTGACTTCTTTATCATACACTGACTCCTCTGGCATGATATCATCGTCATATACTGGCTCTTCTGGCATGATATCTCTGTCATATACTGGCTCTTCTGGCATGATATCGCTGTCATATACTGGCTCTATTACTATGTCATCATCGTCATCTGGTATGACATCACTATCATGCACTGATCCTGTCGGTATAGATTCCTCTTCCTTTTCAGGAATTTGTGACGAAGTAGGGATAGAAATAAGTGACACTCCCATAAACCCTGTTTGTTCAGGCAAGAATTTACGGGTTAACTTGCGTTGCATTTTCTTCCAAGTTCGAATCTTGCGCTTCCCTTCGTGTTCGCGCTTTCTCTTAAGATTTTCCCACCAAAAAGAAGCGTACTTCTTGTGTTTAGTGGCAACAATTTTCACCTTTTGATCTTCTGGGACCTCCTTATACTCAAAAATCCGTTCAACCTTTTTAAGCCAGTCTTTGAATTCTTCAGGTTGGTTATTCCCATCGAATTCAGGAATTTTCATTCTAACATTGTCGGAGTAGCGATTGTAAGTTGTTGATGAACTGCTGTTATTTGAATTTTTGCATCGACGATCTTTCTGGGTCTCAAGCCATGTTTGCTGGGCATACACTGTTTCTTGCAACTGTTGAAGTTGATTTCTCTTCTCGTTCAATTCAATTTCTTGTGCACGCCTGCTTCTTGGAGGCATTTCTGTTGGCTAGGGAAGGAGAAAAGTTTGAAGTTTGGTTGTAGAAAATTGGGGATGGATAAGAAAATTAAGAAAAATTGTGGGATTGGAGTAAAATTTCTTTTTTTAAAAGATTTAGGGGCTAAAATAAACTTTTTAAAAAAAATGTCAGGTTGATCTGTAATTTTTGGAAAGTATTGGGGCCAATCTATGATTTGGAAAGAATTGGGGTGAATCTGTCATTTCTAAAAAAAACTTAAGGGGCCCAAAAGGTAATTTATGAAAAGTGGGTCAAACTGTAATTTCGAAAATAATTGTGGGCAAAAATAAAATTTCAGAAAGTTGTGAGGGTTAAATTGTAATATCAAAAAGTTCTGGGGCACAAAGTGAAATTTCGAAAATATCTGGGGCCGAAGTGGAATTTCAGAAAGATATGGGGCCAAAGTGGAATTTTAGAAAGTTTTGGGGTACATTTGTAATATCTGAAAGTTTAGGGGGTCAAAATAATATTTTACAAAACTTCCGGGGTCAATATGAGAATTTGGAAAATTGTGGTGACGTGGCAACTACTTGACACGTGGCGATCGGTAATTGGCTATCTCTATGATGATGTGGCAACAGTCTGACACGTGGCAAACTTTGATTGCAAGGACTGATGACGTGGATGATGACGTGGCAACTGAATCAGCTGTGACACGTGGCAGTGCCGACACGTGGCAACCTCTGATTGATTGGAGTGGATGACGTGGTGATGACGTGGCTAATGACGTGGCAACCGAATCAGCTTGGACACGTGGCCGAGGTGACACGTGGCAATATATGATTGGTTGGAGCGGATGACGTGGTGATGACGTGGTCGTCTTCAACCTCTGGCAGGCGCGTGTGGTTCTGACGGTGGCGCGTGACGGTGCGTCGAAGGTCAGGCGGCGTTGATCTTCTCCAGTCCATGGTTTTGGACCCTTCCGATCACGATTCCGACGTCAGTTTTCCCGAAAGAGCGCCGGAGATGGGACTTTCGATGTTGGCCGATTTCGACATCGTCGGAAAACTTCGACAGTGAATCTCAGGCAGCTTTTCAGGCGTTCCCTCTCTCTGAAACCTTGCTCTGATACCAAATATGGCTCAGGGAAAAAGGGGGGCAGAGCAGAAGAAGGAAAGAAACTTCAAAGTTTCAAAAGCTTCTTGATTCTGGATTGTAAATACAATGAAGCTTTAACCTATTTATACTAATTGTAGGGAAACAAGGTCTCATGGGCACAGCTGGAAGAGGTTGGGAGGTGCAGACATTATGGACTTCTTGAAGGTAGGTGAGGTAGGTGCATGTGGAGGTTGAAAATAGAATTTGAATGCTAGCTGGAGGTTGCGGCTGTGGAAGTGTTTCTTGACAATATGGGTGAGTTTCCTTGACATTCTCCCTGGGTTGGATGAGACTCGCCCTCGAGTCTTGCTGGATGTCGTTGTCTCTCTTAGGTGGCACTCCTGGTGGATTGTCTTCTGAAATTACAACTAGAAAGACCGAAAAAAAATTGAAATCGTATCTTTCTAGTTTGTTCTTATTGCATTCACCAGGTGGCTTTGGCACTAACATATCTTTTACTCCATTTTTTTTAATAGAGTATATGCTTGTATGGCCGTCGTCTTGGACACAACGATCAAATTGCCAATGTCTTCTCAAAAGAAGATGACAATCTTCCGTAGGCACAACATTACAGCAAACTTCTTCTTGATGAAATTTGTAAGGATACGAATGATTAACGGATAATTCCTCCAACTTTTCCACCATGTAGTCGGTCACAATATTGTCATAACTTTTGTTGCCCATGTTGACATCACAAATTTTATCTTCAATAGGATAGAAGATGTTATGACTTAACCAAGACTCGTCTTTTGCTGGCGTTATATGCAGGTTTCGATGAATTACCAGTGTCTCATCATGGTCTGTCAGCGTGATTTCACTATCATATATTGGCTCTGCTGGAGTGACATCACTAGCATATATTGGCTCTGTTGGCAAGACATCACTGTTATATGCTTGTTCTGCTATCATGACATCACTGTCATATGCTGATTCTGTCAACTTGACTTCTTTATCATACACTGACTCCTCTGGCATGATATCATCGTCATATACTGGCTCTTCTGGCATGATATCTCTGTCATATACTGGCTCTTCTGGCATGATATCGCTGTCATATACTGGCTCTGTTAATATGTCATCATCGTCATCTGGTATGACATCACTATCATGCACTGATCCTGTCGGTATAGATTCCTCTTCCTTTTCAGGAATTTGTGACGAAGTAGGGATAGAAATAAGTGACACTCCCATAAACCCTGTTTGTTCAGGCAAGAATTTACGGGTTAACTTGCGTTGCATTTTCTTCCAAGTTCGAATCTTGCGCTTCCCTTCGTGTTCGCGCTTTCTCTTAAGATTTTCCCACCAAAAAGAAGCGTACTTCTTGAGTTTAGTGGCAACAATTTTCACCTTTTGATCTTCTGGGACCTCCTTATACTCAAAAATCCGTTCAACCTTTTTAAGCCAGTCTTTGAATTCTTCAGGTTGGTTATTCCCATCGAATTCAGGAATTTTCATTCTGACATTGTCGGAGTAGCGATTGTAAGTTGTTGATGAACTGCTGTTATTTGAATTTTTGCATCGACGATCTTTCTGGGTCTCAAGCCATGTTTGCTGGGCATACACTGTTTCTTGCAACTGTTGAAGTTGATTTCTCTTCTCGTTCAATTCAATTTCTTGTGCACGCCTGCTTCTTGGAGGCATTTCTGTTGGCTAGGGAAGGAGAAAAGTTTGAAGTTTGGTTGTAGAAAATTGGGGATGGATAAGAAAATTAAGAAAAATTGTGGGATTGGAGTGAAATTTCTTTTTTAAAAAGATTTAGGGGCTAAAATAAACTTTTTAAAAAAAATGTCAGGTTGATCTGTAATTTTTGGAAAGTATTGGGGCCAATCTATGATTTGGAAAGAATTGGGGTGAATCTGTAATTTCTAAAAAAAACTTAAGGGGCCCAAAAGGTAATTTATGAAAAGTGGGTCAAACTGTAATTTCGAAAATAATTGTGGGCAAAAATAAAATTTCAGAAAGTTGTGAGGGTTAAATTGTAATATCAAAAAGTTCTGGGGCACAAAGTGAAATTTCGAAAATATCTGGGGCCGAAGTGGAATTTCAGAAAGATATGGGGCCAAAGTGGAATTTTAGAAAGTTTTGGGGTACATTTGTAATATCTAAAAGTTTAGGGGGTCAAAATAATATTTTACAAAACTTCCGGGGTCAATATGAGAATTTGGAAAATTGTGGTGACGTGGCAACTACTTGACACGTGGCGATCGGTAATTGGCTATCTCTATGATGATGTGGCAACAGTCTGACACGTGGCAAACTTTGATTGCAAGGACTGATGACGTGGATGATGACGTGGCAACTGAATCAGCTGTGACACGTGGCAGTGCCGACATGTGGCAACCTCTGATTGATTGGAGTGGATGACGTGGTGATGACGTGGCTAATGACGTGGCAACCGAATCAGCTTGGACACGTGGCCGAGGTGACACGTGGCAATATATGATTGGTTGGAGCGGATGACGTGGTGATGACGTGGTCGTCTTCAACCTCTGGCAGGCGCGTGTGGTTCCGACGGTGGCGCGTGACGGCGCGTCGAAGGTCAGGCGGCGTTGATCTTCTCCAGTCCAAGGTTTTGGACCCTTCCGATCACGATTCCGACGTCAGTTTTCCCGAAAGAGCGCCGGAGATGGGACTTTCGATGTTGGCCGATTTCGACGTCGTCGGAAAACTTCGACAGTGAATCTCAGGCAGCTTTTCAGGCGTTCCCTCTCTCTGAAACCTTGCTCTGATACCAAATATGGCTCAGGGAAAAAGGGGGGCAGAGCAGAAGAAGGAAAGAAACTTCAAAGTTTCAAAAGCTTCTTGATTCTGGATTGTAAATACAATGAAGCTTTAACCTATTTATACTAATTGTAGGGAAACAAGGTCTCATGGGCACAGCTGGAAGAGGTTGGGAGGTGCAGACATTATGGACTTCTTGAAGGTAGGTGAGGTAGGTGCATGTGGAGGTTGAAAATAGAATTTGAATGCTAGCTGGAGGTTGCGGCTGTGGAAGTGTTTCTTGACAATATGGGTGAGTTTCCTTGACACTGGACCAATATTTTGGCCCCTAAAAGTCTGATCATTCCCTATTTGTTTCCTGAAATATTGGCACTATACTCCTTAGTCAATGAAAGTTGAAACAACTATATTTGTTAGCCCAACCTACCATATGTTTTATTTTCTCAGCTAATATGGCATGCCATCTGTCTACGTGTGTCGTTAATTCTTCATTTTAATATATTTCAAATTTGTTATTGTTAAGAGAGAGAGAGAGAGAGAGAGAGAGAGAGAGAGAGAGAGAGAGAGAGAGAGAGAGAGAGAGAGAGAGAGAGAGAGAGTTTGAAATTGAGAATTGCAGAGGAAGAAAAGAGAAGAAAATGAAAGATTTGAGCCCAACATTTCTATTTTTTTTCATTTTCCCTGTATAATTCCTTTCTGACCTCTCTATGTAATAGTTTTTTTCATTTGGTCCTTGTAAATACCAACCTTCATGCATCACACAATCAACATTGATCAATGGTTGAAAATAAAACTGGAGGCTCCTGTTATTTAACTAATAGGAGTGAATTTGCTCCCATATAATTAATATTATAAGTTAGAAGTTAGAGTTCGAATTTTCCTATTAATTATGAAAAATTATAATTATATAAAGAAATAATTTAATAAAAATTCAAAATTGTGATGCATTTCAATATTATATTATTAAAAAAAATAAATAATTGTAAAGGGCGGTAAAAAAAAACAAAATACTTGTAATATTGATCCCTATTTTATAATTAACGAAGATATGGGATAGATCAAAGACTAAGACTAATATAATATCGGAAAAATCTTATTTTAACCGCTCATAGACATCTTTTTTTTTTAAAAAAATTTAGTCTCATATATTTTTATTTTTAATTTGGTTTCTTAAATCTAAACATTCTCAATTTGGTCCCTTATAAATTCAAAATTCTCAATTTGATCCCTCTATGCCACTGATGTTAAATAATTTAATGAAAGTGCTGATTTAATAGATAACTCACTGCCATATAATTTTTTCTTTCGTTGTGATAATATGATATGCAGTATTAGGAAATTCAACAAAAGTGAGAGTTACATACAAGGACCAAATTGAAAATATTAGAATTTGTAAGGAACTAAATTGAAAGTATGTGGACCTATGAGGAACCAAAGTAAGAATAAAATCTATAAGAAATCAAACTGAAAATATTTAAAACTGTAAAAGACCAAATTAAAAATATAAACCTATGAAAGACTAAATTTAAAGAAAAAAAATACATCTATAAAGAACTAACATGGAATTTTAGTTTTAAAATATCATCATCATGGAGTAGGTGACGGATAACTGGGTCTCAAGAAGTTGCATTAAGACCACAATTATTGTATGAAAAAAAATTGTTTATTGAATACTACATACGACACTTGTAATATAGATCCTTTTGTTTTTTTTAATAATTAAAGAAGAGGAGGGATATGAAAGACTAAGACCAATGGAATATGATCATGGAAGGGAGTGGGTTGTGTATAAAAGAATTTGTTTGTTGAATATTATTTAATCCTTTTGTACAAAATAAATCCAAACTGATGACACATGTCACTTGTTGTATATACTTTAAAAAAAAAACCCACAAATATTATAATGATAAACTTTCAATAATTGTAAAGGCTAAAAGACAAAAACCCTTGTATTGGAGGGGACAACGTCCGTTGTCACTCACCAAACCAATAAATTATTGTCAAATTGAGAAGCATGAAGGAGTATTGGATATTTTTATCAGAATTTTCTGCTTGACGTAAAGTGTCTGGGCCTTATGACTGTTAAATTGGCATGAGTCCCATGTACAGAAAAATGAACTCAACGTCAATCTAATGGTTGTGAGGCTTCAGGTACTCTGCTACCAGGCAAAGAATTAATTCCCATATTTTTCAGTCAAACAATAAAAAAGAGTAAGTGAAGTTCAAAAAGAATCATTAACGTTTTAGAGTCAATTACATTAATTTTTATTAAAATTTAGTTACATTATATCTGGTTCAGAAAAACATTCGATCTTTTAAATATTTTTTATAAATATTAAAAAATGTTTTTAATTTATTTTTCTCAAATAAATTAACTTTCTATAAATAAATTATATAACTATAATTTTATTATTATCACAGCAGTAAAAACAAATAATTAAGTTGATGTTGAGTTTCAACATAAAATTCTAATGTTATGGCGAAATAGAAAGAGCTAAAGGGAAATCACTAATTAATGGCCGTGAAGAACTGAGCAAAAGAGGAGGCAGAAGAGTGAAGACCTGATGTATGTACTATATACTAATTCTTTTTATAAATTTATTTTTGATTGATATTTTAATATAAAAATACATTATAATAGTTTTATTATGCTACCAAAAATAACCAAAGAAATAGCAAAATTTAGAAAATCGGACAGGTCATTAAATCAGTCGAAACATTGGTTCAAGGGTCAATAGTCAGACTATAGTCGAACTGTGATCGAATTGTGGGTACTTAAAATATATAATTAATATATAAAATATTAAAATATTTTAGGCATGTTATAGATATATATTTATATCAATCCTATATCATTTCTTAATAGTTTAAATTTTAAAAATTTTTAAAAAATACATAATAATATTCAATAAAAATTTAAAAAAATAAAAAAATTTAAAAAATTTAATCAGTTGAACTAACTGATTTTATCAGTTTCAAACCATTTTAACCAGTTTTTCACTGATTTTAACACTCACTGGTTCATTAGTCAAAACAGAACTAGTTTCATGATTGGTTCAACAATTTTTGAATTAAGATAGACGGTTCAATCTAGTTCTCTAATCATTGAGAAAAAGTAAGAAATTATATATATATATATATATATATATATATATATTTTACCCTCACATACATGTATTTTAATTTTTCTTTTACATGTGTGCATCCGCGTATATGTCGTTGTAACAGGTGGAAGTAGGGGCGTCAAAAATGCTGTCACCAAAAACTTGCATAATATTGAGATAAATAATAATTGTGCGAAAGAACTCGTTTGTTGAATGTTGTTCAAGCCACTTGCATAATAAAAATTCAAACTTACGACACGTGTGACTTGTTAAAGAACTCATTAGTCTATAAAACTTGAAACAACTATATTCGTTAATCCAACTATTAATATGCTTTATTTTCGAGTTTTCCAGCCATATATTATTATTGTGCAAAAAAATTAATAAGATATTACTTTTTCAAAAATATTTAGCCTAATACTACTAAATCTGTCCTATCATCCTTTCTTATATTTTTTTTTTGAAGTTTAAAAGGACCTCGGTCACACTACAGCCGAATTCTTGACGCCGAAAAAAAATTGTCAAGAACTCGGCCATTGTATGGCCGAGTTCCTGTATTTTTTTTTATATACCAAAGAGACTTTGCTACATGCTAGCCGAGTCTCTTGAGAAAATGGAGTCTCGGTCATAGGATGGCCGAAACTCATTAAAAAATAAGAAAAAATTCGGCTAGTGTATATATAAAAAAAATATGTATTTTTTGGTATAATAAATAATGTCATTAGGTATAATTTATATAGGTAGTTAGATTAATTTATGAGGTTTTAAATGAACAAATATTCCCATGGCCGAGACTCATTAAAAAATAAAAAAAAATCAGCTAGTGTATATATAAAAAAAGAAAAAATATTGTATTTTTTGGTATAATAAATAATGTCATTAGGTATAATTTATATAGGTAGTTAGATTAATTTATGAGGTTTTAAATGAGCAAATATTTTTTATTACATATTTAAAAAATATAAACAAATTAATTATAGTTAGTTACATAATATAAGTAATAATATGAACAATTTTTATATTTAATATATAATTAGTAATATTATTTATAAACAGTATAATTTGATAAATTAGTATAATAAACAATAATTTTTTAATTAAAATCATAATCGTTATTAATTAAAAAAGAAATGTCGAAGTATTCTTGATAGTTCGATAAATATTATTATAGTTCAATAATCCTGCATTAAGAGCTAAATTAGCTAAAGAAATGGGTCATAAACTAAATATAATAAATAATTAAAATGAATTGTAGAAATTAAAAATTTCTATATGATTGTGCATCCAAATATAAATTTATAATTATTTAGCAACAATTATTAAATGCATAAAATAATATCAACTATACTAGTTAGTTTAAATTTTAAATATCATTGTCAATCAATAAATATACAAATCAGTTAATACTAAAAGTGTTATAATGTATAATTTATGTGGCATACAATTTAATTGAAATGGCTACCGGTCCCGTAATCACTCGTTGCGACCGTCGACGATGTGGTTCTTCCTATTGCTCTTCTTCTGTCTCGTCTTCTTCTTCTTCTTCATCTTCACCCCCATCATTATCCTCTCCTATTGTTTCGGGAACATTAGGGATATAATTCAAATCTAATATAGGAGATTGAAGTGGGGGTATCATATGAGGTGGTGTCATAAATTCCATTCTAAATGCAGCATTATCCATTAAAGACCCAACAAATAATGATGAAAAGTCATACTGTTGCTGCATTGACATCGGACTGAAGTAGTCACCCTCTGCCAGGTGTGTTGGCACATAAGGAGAAGAATAAGTGCCGCCAACGTTTGCATGTGAGGAACCGGCCCCATAACATCCAAAGTCAGGTTGGGTGTGATAGTCAGCTGAAGTGGCACCTTGATATGGCAACAAAGCACCTGGTGCTTAGCATGGATTATAAGGAATATGTTCTCTGGCCGCTACCAACCCACAAGATCTCTTTCCTGGCACCTCATCTAGAATGATGATGGCCTCCAGTAAGTACTGAGCAGGTGGAGCTGGATGAGAAATGGTGTGGTCTCTAAGTTCGTTCATTGGCGTAATAATGTTCGTCATCCCTAGCTTAAATTGTTGGAAGACATCTTAAGGTCTTGGGTCTGCACGAACAAGATCGCGCATATACTCTGCCACATCAGCCTATCAATTACAAGAAAAAATAAGAATTAAAATAAGAGAATAAAATGAAAAAAAAAATGTAAATGATACTAAACAAAAAATCTACCACATAACTTTGGGCACTGTTGGCTGGATTAATTCACCTTCTTGTATGTGTCCAATACCATTTCATGTATTGGGAGCTATGTTCCAGTGGATATGATGGGAGTTGCCGTGTGACCAACCGATCTTTATAGGTCTGGTGGTTCAAGATAGACCACTCTTTTATCTCAATTTGGAATCGCTTTTTATCACTGAACAACTTCCCAACACAGAGGTCACCATCATTCATTATTGAACTCCCATGTTCTTCATCACTCATTGCCTCCTCTTCTGGAAGGCTTGTTAAAAAACTATGTGTAGGGTGTCGATACTCATTGATAAAAGGGACTACAACTCTTTTGCCCTGCACTTCATCATCATCTTCACCGCTGTCATCGGCATCATCATTATTACTATCGGCTAAATTACAAAAATACTCTTTCTCGTCAATAAAGTCATCCATGCATGGTCGGGGAGACGAAGGAATATCGTTCAGTTGCGCACCGGTTCATCATCATTCGCCAACAATAGACTACTAAACATTCCTTGACGGGGGGGCTGGGATGAAATATTACAAGGAACGATGGCTTCTGATATACCAGCTTAGGTATTAAGATCCGTCTGACGAGTTGAAGTTTTGATTAGCAGCTCGAGATACTCAGCTTGAGACCTTAACACTTTGTTCATCATTGTTCTAATTGTATTGTCAGAACTCACACTTACTTTCCTATACTCTTCTTGAAAGAAATCCCTAACAAATATTTTATCAACTGATTCACTTGGGGGGAGATCTAAATTCTCGTGAATCTTACTTTTCAATTCGTCTAAGGTGATATTCAAATCATCAAGTGTCATCATCCCATAAACATCAGATATAAATGTAGCCCTCTTATCATGCTTAACATTCTTTTCGTTGACATAAATATACATATTTATTCTTGAACTCATCTTGACTGCCTATAAAATAAGTAAGAAGCAACAAATATTTTTTTCAAAAATCTATTTTTTCTAATTTAGTAGACAAATCTTGTTCATTATATCCTAATATATCCTAATATAAATATGCAAAATTAAACACTAAAAATGAATAACTAAATTCTTTTCAAATATATTATATGAAATAAAAATGAAAATTTATAATTAATTTGTAAAATAAAACATCTACGCAAACTATAATTTTGTAATTGTAAAAATATATTTCCATAGTATATTTATTCTACATTTAAAATAAGACAATATACTTTATAATTATTTTTTTAAATCTGTTAGAAATTTTTTTAGAAAAAATTATATTTTTATATAATATATATTTCTTTTTAAATCTTATAGTGCAAATTATATATTTTTACATTCTATATAATTATTTTTTTTACATTTTTCAGGAGAAAATATATTTTTATATTTTTTATAATTATTTTTAATCTTTTCTAAAAATTCTTTTTTTACATTATATAAATCTTTCGTAGAAAACAAATTTAGCTTTTTACCTTAAAATATATCTTTAAATTTTATACTGATACTATTTATTTTTTTTAAAAAAATAGCTTCTTACCTTCTAAAATAACACAACTTAATTTACACTTTTCAATTTACAATTTTTTTTCATAACTAGTATTTTCCTTCAACTACAACCTTTTTTTCAAAGTACAATTATTTCTTAAATCTTTTATGAGTAAATATATTTTTATATTATATTTAAATATTTTTAACATTTTTTGAGAAAAGAAATATTTTTTAATATTATATATTTAATTTTCAAATGTGATACTAAAAAATATATATTTTTACATTCTATATGATTGTTTTTTAATTCTTGTAGGAGAGCATAATTGTTTTTGTTATTTCTAATTTACATATTTTTAATATTTAATTTTTAAATCTTTACATATTAATATTTAACTTTTAAATCTTTCAGTAAAAAATATTTTTCTATATTATATATATTCATTTTTTTAAATCTTTCATTATTTTGAAACAATAGCATTTGCTAATTATTTTATAAAGAAATGCAGTATCTCACCAAAAAAAAGTCTCAAATGGGTTTCAATTTATTTAATAATTTTTTAGGATAGCATATTTTTTTTTGTTATTCATAATTTTTTTAATCTTTTTAAACCTTTTTGTGAAAAAGAAATTTACATATTTTTAGAATTATGTTTTCATTCTTTTAGAAAAAATATATTTTTATGTCATATAAATATTTTAGTTAGACAAGCTAATTTAATTTCTTTAAATATTTCAATAAAAATTATATTTTTATATTATATATATTCTTTTTTTAAATATTTTATAAAGAAATGTAGTATCTCATAAAAAGAAAGTCTTAAATGAATGTCTCAATTTATTTTTACTAACATTATCATTTCCTTATTAGTTATCTAATCACAAAAATAAATTTAAAACCTATCTATATGTAAACATAAAAATTAGAACATCATATAATACCTCATCACAAAAATTTGAACATATTATTCTACCTAAAAATAGTACTAATCTACATTTTAAAATTTATACATACAAATTTAAATATAATGTAGCAAAAAAAAAATTAAAATATTCATATAACCTCAATTATCTTCTAAACTTCTCCTTCTTCTTCTTTCACTGCATCTCCAACGTCTCTCTCTCTTGTAAACTATTGCTCTCTCTCACTCAATCCCAACGTCTTTCTCCCCCTCGGTTCCATCAGGAGTATGTTTGTATCTTCAATGGTCCCCCCCTCCTCTTATAGTAGACACACATACACATACCATATTTACTCTTCCAACCACTCCCTCCCTCCCTCTTCCCCTGTGCCTTTCCTGTCGCGTCGTCTATCATATTTGGTTCACCTTTTCAAAACTCGGCCCTTGATTGGCTGAGTTCTATTTTATTTTTTTTAAAAAAAAGATGTGAGGAACTCGGCCAGTAGCTGGCCGAGTTCCTCACATTTTATTTTTATTTTTTAAATTCAGTGTCAGGAACTTAGCTGCAGTGTGGCCGAGTTCCTTTTAAACTTCAAAAAAAGAATATAAGAAACAATGATGAGATATATTTAGTAGTATTAGGCTAAATATTTTTTAAAAAGTAGTATCTTGCTAATTTTTTTACACAATGATAGCATATGGCTAGAAAACTCTTTATTTTTTCCGCTAAAATCTTCCTACCCTATATCGTTAAATGTTGATGTGACATTAGTGAGTATATAAGAATCATGATAACTTCCAGACAAAATAGTCTCTAAATGTTTTAAATAAAAACTAAGTTTACTGAAAAATTGATGCTCATATACTGAAAGAAGTTGCTGCAAGCGAGATCTAGGCGATATCAAGAATTTGGACAACATTAAAATGAGAAGATATTTTTAAGGATCAAAATGTTAGTTTAGTCATATTATAATGATAATTTTTCAGTAATTGTAAAGGCCAATCAACGAAGACAAATAATCATACTTTTTATGCTGACTTGGCATTAATTATTACGAGAAGATTAGATTCATACACGAAGAGTTGACTAAAAGACTTTTATCTTTTTATGAAAAAAGATAGAATATTTAGTTATTATATCATAATTATACATTTATTGCAGTGTGAACAAATAAATATCTGTACAGTCTTCATAAAAATAAATATATAACATGGAGGTCGTATATTAAAAAGTAGGAATAAATCACACAACTCGTAAGTTGTGAAAAATCCTGAGTCCTAGTGTTAAAATTAATTGAATTCTCTCTGTTACTTACAGTAGGGCCAATAAATTCAATATGTCTCAATGTTATTCAACTACCAGAGGTGGCATAGATGCAACTTACAAATTGCATTATAGAACAATCGATATATATATTACAACAAACGGTACAGGTATACAATTAATTTCTTGCCTAAATCTTTCAGAGAAAAGACACCCATTCTGAACCTAAACTCCCAGAAACCAAAATTTCCAATAACTAGTAGATATGAGAAGAAAAAAAATGGAAACTTCAGCCCAAAAAAAAAATATTGGAACTGAAAACTTAAGGGGGAAATGGTAATAAGCACAAGAGACTAAGCCTTAATCAGAATTGTTTTTGGCAGGATGGCAAAGCCGATTTGGTATTTATGAATTTCTTATTACCAGTGTAAGTGTGTCACCTGGCTTTCAGTGTTCTTGCACATAGAAGACAGTGGCTTGTTGCTAGAGCAGTAACCAGGAGACCAAGCACAAGGAACGGCTGTGCGCTTGCCTGAAAACATAATTGAAACTACCTAAATCATGTCTTCTAAAATTATTAAGCAATGAAATGTGGAAGAAATGAACATAAAAGAAGTTTTAAAAAATAAACAAATTACAGATTCTAATATTTACTTCCCTTATCGAGACTGAACAATAGTATATTATGAATAGGAAAAGGAGAAAAGTGGAGAAGAAAATATGTCAGTATAATTAAAATCATTTTTTTTAATTTCTCCTTTCTATTATTTAACCATAAATGGAAGGATAGGTAAATCTGTAGACGTCAAACAACCCCTTCGTGTTTCACAATTCATTTCCTTTACTCCCAAATTTTTTGAAACATTGATTTTCTTATATTTTTTAAAAAATTACTGTTTTGTTCATGAAAAGAACACTATATTCTGTCCTGAAAGTGCAACTTAGAAGTCCAACAGTGAATACGTACCTGATATTTAACATCATACTTGACAGGGTCTTTTAGGAGTTACTGAAACTGCAAGGCATAATAAGAACCAGTGAGAAGCCAGCATAAATTTAGCTCAAGAGGACAACTTGAGAATCTGTTATTCAGCTAGCTCGCATGATTATAGAGAATCTTTTTTTTTTTTTTTGGTAAAAGATGAAATATATAGCTGAAACAAACATACATTAAGGTTCGTACATTATGATAGTAGTGCAATTATCGCATGTAAGTGCGACGATAAAGGAGTGTTCAACGAGAGATAAGAAGAGGTTTGACATAATAATACATAGTGATGAAAGTAATACAGCCGTAGAGGATAGTAGTGGAAAGAGGCAGTAGACAAGCAAATCTCAAGGAGAAGCTCATGCTGTATGAATGCCAAGTCTATCACTTTCATAGTGCTGGATAATAGGCAATGGAGGGCTGTCATATATAGTCCATGATAAGCGATGTTTCCTGGCATTTTTGGTGAGAGCATCTGCGCAGAGATTTTGTTGCCTGCTACTCTTCAAAATTTGGACATTTGCAAACTTAGAAAACAGGGACCTGCAGTTTGCCACAAGAGAATGAAACGGGTGATGGATATTGCAGTACTCTTGTAAAAGCATAGTTGACTCCTCAGAGTCTGATTCAATTTCCAGAGGTCGTAAATCTTTGAGTTGAGAAGCAAGTTGTAGTCCTAAGAAAATTCCCCACAATTCAGCTTGAAGGGCAGTTCCTTTACCAATAATTTAGCAAAACCTTTAATCCAAGTTCCAACAGAGTTTCTCAAACTTCTAGCTGATCCCATATTATGATTTACCATAGAGCTATCAGAATTTAATTTAATCCAACCATGTAAAAGGGGGGCTCCAATTTAAGGGGGGAGATCTGTTGGCATTAATAGTGTGGTTTGTATAAAAAGAAGGAGAGCAAATGTTAGCCCAGAACTCAGCTGCTTTCCCGAGAGCAAGATTAGCAATGAAAGAAGCTGTGGAGGTGTTGTTTTGGTAAATAATTTTGTTTCCACTAAGCCAAATGGCTCTAATGTGACAGAGGAAAATAAGAGGTGTTGGTTAGAGTTCATGGTATTAGAGAAGAGCCATAGATGGAGAGGTTTAGAGAAAAAATTTGCAGGTGTGTTGTAGTTATTCCAAATAGTTGAAGCAGTTGGATAGTCACGAAGGGCACGAAGGGTCGTTTCATCAGAACTATTGCAAAGAGGACAGAGAGGGGAAGGAGAGCAGTTCCTTATATTCAGATTCTTGTAAATAGCGAGACTATTATTAAAACTAGCCCAAAGGAAAAATTTTTCTCGAGGGTTAGCTGGGGACTTCTAGATCCAATTTACATTTATATTATTTGTTTTAAGGAAAAATGAGTTATAGGCTGAGGAGAGAGTGAAGGAACCATTTGTAGTTAAATTCCAAGTTAAAGAATCTGGCTCAGGGAAAGAGGGGGCAGAGTAGAAGAAGAAATAGAAACTTCAAAGTTTCTAAAAGCAATGCTTAATCTTAATACTTGAATGAATTACAAGGTTGTGGACTTGGG
Source organism: Biancaea sappan (assembly GCA_037074585.1). NCBI lineage: Eukaryota > Viridiplantae > Streptophyta > Magnoliopsida > Fabales > Fabaceae > Biancaea > Biancaea sappan. The sequence continues at coordinate 4,521,805 of CM073495.1, forward strand.
TATTTATAGCAAATTATGAAGCAAAAAAACAAAAATAAATGGGTAACACAATAATTAGAGACAATATGGAAAGTAATGGGCAATCTATTATGGCCACTTTGCTCCACCATGCCTCTATGATGATCTCCCATGGCCCATGGCTTTATGCTAGACCATCCCATTCTTTTCTGTCTCAAAAGCCCTCGTGGTGGCTGGATCTGTGACATTCTCCCCAGGTTGGAGAGGACTTGCCCTCGAGTTTAGTCCGGTGTCGTCGTCTCTTATTGGTGGTAATCCTGGTGGATTATCCTCCGGAATCACATCAATTTGCAATGGCACTAACATCAACTTTACTCCATTCATTACAAATGAGTATGTGTCCGTATGTCCTTCGTATTGGATGTATCGATCAAATTGCCAAGAAAGATGACAAACATCTAGTGGTACATCGTCACACCAAATTTCATCTTGATTCATTTTGCCAGTTGAAAATGTGACCAGACAACTTTTGGAAATTTTGGCTTCACTTCTTTGTCAATCCAGTAAGGGCACGGATGATTAGAGGATGCTAGCTCTAACTTTTCTACCATGTAATTGGTCACATCATTGTCACAGCTTCTGTTGTCACTGATGACATCATAAATTTTATCATTAGTAGAATAGAAGATACTATGACTTAACCAGGACTCTTCTTTAGTTAGCGCTGTATGTAGGTTTTGACAAATTACAGTGCCTCATCATAGTCTGTTGATGTGACTTCACTATCATACACATGCTTTGTTAGAGTGATTTCGTTGTCATATACTGGTTCTTCTGATGTGACATCACTATCATACACTGGCTCTACCGATCTTACGACATCACTATCATACACTGGCTCTACCGATCTAACATCATTGTCGTACACTAGTTCTACCAGCATGGCTTCACTATCATACGCTGGCTCTGTTGACATGTCATCACTGTCACCAAAAATGACTTCACCGTCATACATTGAATCTTCTGGCATGATATCGCCGTCATATACTGGCTTCTCTGGCAAGATATCATGGTCATATACTGGCTCTGCTGATATGACAACATCGTCATCGACATCACTATCATGTACTGACCCTGTCAGTATAGAAGTATCTTCCTTTTTAGGAATTTCATTTGATTCTCTCTCTGTGTCAGTGACAACTATGTGGTTGGGCCTTGTATCCATTTGGAAGTCTGGAATGCATGACGAAGTAAGGATAAAAATGAGTGACATTCCCATAAACCCTTTTTGTTTAGGCAAGAATTTACAGGTTAACTTGCGTCGTATCTTCTTCCAAGTTCAAATTTTGTGCCTCCCTTCGTGTTCACGCTTTCTTTTAAGATCTTCCCACCAAATAGAAGAGTACTTCTTGAGTTTAGTGGCAACAATCTTCACCTTTTGATCTTCTAGGACTTCTTTGTACTCAAAAATTCGTTCAACATTTTTAAGCCAGTCTTTGAATTCTTCAGGTTGGTTATTCCCATCGAATTCAGGAATTTTCACTCTAACATTGTTGGTGTAGCGGTTGTAAGTTGTTGATGAACTGCTGCTATTTGAATTTTTGCATCGACGCTCTTTTTGGGTCTCAGGCCATGCTTGATGGGCATACATTGTTTCTTACAATTGTTGAAGTTGATTTCTCAACTCGTTCAATTCAATTTCTTGTGCATGTACTACAAGAAAAATGACTTTCAGTGGCGACTTTTTAGTGGCGACTCTTAAAGTTGCCACCAAAAGTCGACTTTTGGTTGCGACTCTTGACTTTTGGTGGCGACTTTAAAAGTTGACACTAAAAGTCATACTTTTGGTGGCGACTCTAAAAAGTCGCTACCAAAAGTCAAATTTTTTTTTGATAAAATTAAAAAAATTAGACTTTTGGTGGTGACGACTCTCATAGTGGCCACCAAACGTCTAATTTAAAAAAAATTAAAGAAATTCAAATTTTTTTTAAAAAATAAAAAATTAGTCGCCACCAAAAATTAATTTAAAAAAATAAAAAATATTAAAAAAATTGAATTTTTTAAAAATAAAATTTAAAACAATCAGACTTTTGGTGGCGACTAAGTCAATTTTTTATTTTAAAAAAGTCTGATTTTTAAATAAAATTAAAAAATAAAAAAGTCAGATTTTTTAAAAAAATTAAAAAGTCATTTTTTTACTCAAAAATTCAAATTTTTTTTATTTTTCTTAATTTTATTTAAAAGAAATTCAATTTTTTAATTTTTTTAATTTTTTAAAAAATTAGATTATCGGTGACAACTGAAGTCTGATTTTTTTGAACTGAAATCGATTTTTTTTATGAAATTAGCTGAAGTAGGACTTTTTTGTGGTGACTCCAATAGTAATAATATATTTACTTTTTGTTAGGTTTAATATTATTTTATTTTTGTTTTGTTATATTTTTGACCTAAAATAATTTTAACAGATTATATATATAGATATATATATATAATTTTTTACACTTACATAACACAAATGAAGCAGTGGCAAAATGGCAAGACACACATGATTGCAAGCAAAGGACCCAGGTTTGAATATCAGGTATGCATATGTTTGGTTTAATTTCAAATAAACTTGAATATTGCAAACAAAAAAATCGAGTCAGCTCGGGACAGTGAGTTATTGGATCAGCCAAAACCCGCACAAGTCGAATGGATCTCGGGTCGACCTGCCAGACCAATTCGGATCTAAAAAGATGGCGAGTGACTTTTGGTGATGACTTTTAAAGTCGCTACCAAAGGTAGTTTTTGGTACCACCAAAAATCACTTTTTCTCACGAATTTTTTTTTTTTTGCAATAAAGATGACTTCAAAAGTCGCCACCAAAAGAATCAGCCACGGACTTACGCCAACAACTTTAATTGCCACTAAAAGTCGCAATCAAAGACTTTTAGTGGTGACTTTAGTCGCTACTAAAAGTCTTTTTTTTTGTAGTGATGTCTGCTTCTAGGCATTTCTGTTGGCTAGGTAAGGAGAAAAGTTTGAATTTTGGTTGTAGAAAATTAAGGATGGATGAGAAAATTAAAAAAAATTGTGAAATTGGAGTAAAATTTTGGAAGATTTAGGGGCTGACATAAACTTTTGAAAAAAGATGTCAGGCTGATCTATAATTTTTGGAAAGTATTGGGGCCAATCTGTAATTTCAAAAAGATTAGGGGCAATTTTGTATTTTTGGAAAGATGAAAAATAGAGTTTGCAAAAGTTTTGGGACAAAAATGGAAATTCAAGAAGTTTTGAGTGAAATTTTGGATGACATAGGGATTTGGAGGCAATTTGAGGAGAAATTGGGTCAGATTATAATTTTGAAAGTTTTGGGATTGATTAGTAATTTTTTAAGAATTTTTGGGGTCAAAATGCAATTTTAAGAATTTTTTGGGGCCAAAGTGTAATTTCAAAAAGTTTTGGGGTCAAAAGTGTAATATCAGAAAGTTCTGGGGGCAAAAGTGTAATTTTAGAAAGTTTTGAGGGCAAAAGTGTAATGTCAAAAAGTTGACAAGACTTCTAGGGTAAATATGAGAATTTGGAAATTGTTGGTGATGTGGCAATGAGGTGACACATGACGTTCGATAATTGGCTATAAGAAGTGATGTGGAGGGTCACGTGCAGATGACATGTCAAAAAGGTGACACATGGCAGTTTCTGATTGGTTTTTGCAGCTGATATGGTGTGATGATGTGACAATTGAATTAGCAGGACATGTGGCAAAAATTGACACGTTGCAACCTCTAATTGACTGACGTGCTGACGTGACAGATGATGTGGCAGTTGACGTGGTTGTCTTCAACCTCTGGCAGGTGCGTGGAGCGCGTGGGAGAGATGGCTGGCATTGATCTTCTCCAGTCCAAGCTTTTGAATTTTTCCGAACACTATGGAAGTGTCAGTTTCTTTGAAAAATTATCGGAGGTGGGACTTTCGAAGGTTGGCGGAATGGACGTCGCCAGAAAACTTCGAAAATGGATCTCTGGTGATTTTTTTCAGACGTTCCCTCTCTCTGGAACCTTGCTCTGATACCAAAATGGCTTAGGGAAAGGGGGGCAGAGCAGAAGAAGAAATAAAAACTTCAAAGTTTCTAAAAGCAATGCTTAATCTTAATACTTGAATCCCTTACAAGGTTGAGGACTTGGGTATTTATAGCAAATTATGAAGCAAAACAACAAAAATAAATGGGGAACACAATAATTAGAGACAATATGGAAAGTAATGGGCAATCCATTATGGCCACTTTGCTCTACCATACCTCTATGATGATCTTCCATGACCCATAGCTTTATGCTCCACCATCCCATTATGATGATCTCCTGTGGCCCATGGCTTTATCCTCCACCATCCCATTATGATGATCTCCCATGGCCCATGGCTTTATGCTCCACCATCCCATTCTTTTCTGTCTCAAAAGCCCTAGTGGTGGCTGGATCCATTACAGAATCTTTGTTGTTATCATGGGAAGAAGGAAGAGCAATGCCAGTGATTCTGTCTTTGATATCAATGGGAAGATGGAAGGGGATAATGTCAAGAATATTCCAGTATTTATTGGAATTGAAGATTTGGATTATGCTAGAAACTTTTCTAAGGGGTTCATTTTTAGGGAGGGGACCTTCAAATTGGTTTCTAAGGGGCTTGTTGTTTATCCAAGGTGTAAACTAGAAGTTTATATTATCATAGTTTCGGACAGAGTAGGAAAAGTTGTTATCAAAGTTACCTTGGTCTTTTTGAATGCTTTTATATAAATGGGAGGAGTTTTTATGTCTATTGTCAAGGTGGGTGTATTTAGAGTTAAAGAGAGTTATCCAAGGTTTGGATATTCCATTTGAGATATCCCATTTTAACTTTTCCATGAAGGCGGCATTTGCAAGGCAAGATTTCCTGATTCCCAGACCACCTTGTCTTTTGGGTTTAGTGATAGTTTCCCAACTGATAAGGTGAGTTTTACGTTCAAGAAATTTGGTCAATTTTATTATGGATTTTTTTAGGGAGACTGAAAACTTTGTAGAAGTAATTCAGGATTTGATTCATAGTTGCAGTAATAAGTTAGTGTCTACCGGCTAATGAGAGTTGATTAGCTTTCCATTTGCGGAGTTTCAATTGCATTTTTTGAATAATTATGTTGAAGTCAGAGTTGTGGTATTTTGTCTTGAATTGATAGCCTACGTAGTTACCTAAGTTAGAAGTTGTAGGAATTTGGAGGAAGTTAGTAATAACATCTTTCTTGTTGTTAGAAATAGCAGGAGAAAGCCAAAGTTTAGATTTTTTGAGATTAATTTCCATTCCACTTATGTTACAAAAGTGTTTTATAGTGTTATTAATAGGGATAATGGAGTTGTTGTCAGCTCTAGCAAAAAAGAAGAACATCATCCGCGAAAAGTAGATGAGAAACATTGAAGTTATGATTTTTGATTTTGAAGGGTTTCCATCTTTTGTTCTCTTTCTCACTGTCAATGCAAAAGGATAAATATTCCATAGCTAGAATGAAGATGCAAGGAGATATAGGATCATTGACGGATGCCTCTAAGAGGTTTGAAGGAATTTAGTTTGGAGCAGTTTAAAATAGGTGTGTATTCTATTTTAAGGAAGCAAGAATGGAGGAGAGATATCCATTGATCCGATAAGTTAAAGGCTTTGAGAATTTTAAAATAAAATCCCAAGAAATGGTATCAAAGGCTTTTTTAATGTCAAGTTTGAGGATTAGCCATTGTTCTTTTGCTTTTTGATTTGTTCATAGAATAAAGAGTTTCATTGGCTAGGAGAAAGAGATCAGAAGTATCTCTATGTTGGATGAAGGCCCCTTGTGTGGGAGAAATTAAAGTAGGGATAAGTGGCTTGAGGCGATTTACAAGAATTTTAATCAAAACTTTATAATGGGTACTACAAAGACTAAGAGGTCTGAAGTGATTTATGGTTGAGGGATTATCAATTATAGGAATTAAACAGAGAGGGGTTTTGCACCACTCTTTGTCAATGTACCAAGTTTGAAAATTTTTTGTAATTTCATTTATTAGATGATTTTTAGTTTGTTCCCAAAATTTTTGATAAAAAACAACATGGATACCATCTTCACCTGGAGTTTTAAAGGGGCCAATGTTCCATAAGGTGTTTTTAATTTCATAATCAGAAGAAGGAAGATATAGATTATTTTTTTGAATATCACTAATTCTAGGGAAGCAATTTAGGTAGCAAAAGTTAGGGGGGAAGTGATAGGAGTATTAATGTAGAAAATATTTTTTAAGGAATTTATAATTTCAGTGCTAATCAGATAAGGATCAGAAATAAATGTGCCATCATTTTTAGCTAGATGGGTGATTTTGTTTTTGCATCTTTTGATAATGAAACTTCCGTGAAAAATTATGGTATTTTTATCTCTTAAGGAGAGCTAGATAATTCTAGATTTCGCATGCCAGAGTTTTTCTTCATAAAGGAGAATTTTAAGAAGATCAACTTGGAGTTTTTTTTTTCAAGGGACATAAGTTGGTTGCTATTATAAAAACAAAGGGATTTTTGAATTCCTGAAATTCTGGCTAAGGGGGTTCGTTTCTGTTTATATATGTTTTTGAAAACAAATTTATTCCAAGTATTTAGATTGTTCTAGAAGATAGATATGGTTTCATTTATGTTTTGATTTGGCAAATTCCAGGAATTTTGGACAATATTATGAAAGTCACAATGATTCATCCACATAGTTTCAAATCTAAAGGGGCAAGTTCCTCGAGTGATGGGATTATCAGTCTAGAGTAGGATGGGCATAAGGTTAGACCTGAGTCTAGGGAGGTGGAGTACTTTATAGTTAGGGAAGAGAGAGATCCAATTACTAGTTGCATGTGCTCTGTCAATCCTTGTCCTAATAGTACATTGGTTGTTTCTACCGATAGCCCAGGTAAAAGGGGGGCCAATGAATCCTAGATCTATAAGTCCACAGTGATCAAGAAAAGAATTAAAAAAATCCATTTTAGTAAAAAGGAAGGCCCACCTCTAAATTTTTCATAAGATTTAGGTGTATCATTGAAATCACCAATTATTAGCCAAGGTAGATTTAGGTACGGAGGAAGACTCATATAAGTAGTCCAGAGAAGTTTTCTTGTAGCAAAGTGAGGGCTAGCATAAATACCAGAGATGAGAAAGGATTTGTTATTTACCTTGCATTTGATAAGTCTTTTATTTTGGTTAATTTAAGTAGTTTCTTATGGGCTTTTTCTTTTCCTTGATCCCTTCTTGCTATCCTTTTTGCATGCTTTATTCTTTATTTTAGCTTATCTCTTTGTACATAGTTGTTTCTTTGTTTTGTCTTGTTTTAATCTCTTTCCCCTTGCTTTTTAATGCGTTCTGCTGTATCTTCTTGTAGGCTTTTAATTCTGGGCCGATGCAAGTTGGAGAGCTGATGAAATTCTGAAGCTTAGTGCTGTTCTGCTGCAAATATAGTGGCTGGCGCCCAGGCGCCAGCACCTTAACTCTGTTTTCAAGCTTCAATATGTGGCACCTCAGGCACCACACAGGACGCCCCAGGCACCAGCCCTCGAACTCTCTGTTTGCCTATTTTCTGCTTGGTGCCTAGGCGCCCCGCTTCTGCACCTGTGTGATTTCTGCTATAAATAGCATTTTTGCAGAAGTTTTTTGGGATCTTTTGGTTGGAGGAGTAAGGGAGCTCTACTAGGGTTTTGCCGGAAGAGATGGAAGACCTCTTCTCTACTGAGTTTGAAGCTTTTCTTCCTTTTTCTCCTTCGTCTTGATCATGTTTTGTTGTGTATTAATTATGTTTTTCTTCCCCAAGTTCATGTTGTAACTAAATTCTAGGGTTTAGGGGATTGATGTATATTAACTTCCTTTGAAGCTTTGTTGTTGAATACTTTAATATAATTGCAGTTCTAATTATTGGAGTAGATTTACCGTTTTATTTCCTTTTATGTGATTGCAATCATATAACTTAGATGTATTTAGGATTTATCTTGTATAAGCTAGAAATAGTTAGATATGATTTTAGCCCTTGTAACTTCTACCGTGAACCAGATTATACTAGACATAGATAATCTTGTTTGTGTGGTCTTATAGGTTCACAAGCTTAAACTCCAAACCAAATAATTTGACTAAGACATTAGCTAATTATTTTGGTGAGGAAGGTTTGTTTCACCAAAACATTGAGTTCAAATAATTTCGTAAACTTGACCAACTTTAAAGGGAATTTGTAAATGTATCTAAGTATTCTTTAACGATTCAAAGATTGGTTTGTCTATGAATTAATCGGATTAGGAGTTAAGAAAGTCAATCCCCTATACCCGTTGTGTTATTGTGTATTTCTTCATTTATCGTTTAGTTAATTCCTTGTCGTTAGTTTAGTTTACTTTCGTGAATTCTCTATATTTTCTTTCGTCCAAATATAACTTGATCTAGTGAAATTGGTAATTGTTAGAAGTCAATCCCTGAGGACGATAACTCTTTCTCTCACTTTAATATTTGTGCGACCCGATATACTTGTCAGGAAAGATCGCATCAGCATTCAAGATGCATGTCCTGAAAAGAGGTAGTAACTCTTTCTCTCACTTTACTACTTGTGCGACCTGATATACTTATCAGGAAAGATCACATAAGCATTCAAGATGCATGTCCTGAAAATAGGTAGCTATCATTCCAATGGCAACTCTGTCCAGATTCGAGAGGGCCCAAATGCCACAAGTGAAGCCCATTGCATCAACCTTAGGATAATGAGCAAATCTCAGAGAGGCTATTATTGCATTTGCTCTGATGCCACTTACCCTAGTCTCAGTGAGTATGACCAGGTCAGGAGTGTGGGAGGTTACCAGCTCTCTAAAAATCCTACAGAAGTCAGCCCCAACTGCTCCTCTGATATTCCAACTTAATATATTCATCATAAAGGGATGATGAAAAAGGGGGTTACGCCTTCAACAACATCTAAACATTTTATATAAATATTATATTAATAAAACAAAATCTAAACATTTATTTTAAAATGAAACTTAATTTTTAGGAGGTATAATTTTTATTTTTTTACAGTTTGTAATTATTAGTAAAGATGATAATTTTATTAAATATTAACAAATAAAATAAGAATTAAAAATTAGTAATCATCTTATAAATCATTGATTGCAAAGTTAATTCTAGAGTATATATTATCTATATTTGTAACAAAAATATTTTATAAATATATTAACTAGTTAATACTTATACCTACACTATATTTTAGTTTGTTTGTAAATATTTTGTAAATATATAACTTATTATTATTTGGATCCTTACATCCTTTCTTTAAAAATCTCAAATCATCCACAAAATTCTAAATTTATTTTCTTACTCCTTATTTAACTTTTCCACTAGAGTAAAATCCTCACACAATCTCTGTAAAAAATTTTAAAATAGATCAATAATAATTTAATATTTTTTTTTCAAATTTAGACAAAACTTTGATGTTTTCAAAAATTAAAATTTTTAAGTCCTGTAAATTTCTCAACTTCATGTTCAAAGTCCATTGTGAGCTACCTTAAAAACCTTGAGTATTACAAAATAAATTCTTTCACTAACTTAGTAGTACTTCGGACGTTACAGAAGAAGAGTAGAGAGAGGGATTTTGAAGCAGTGAAGTTGAAGTTGGATGGTTCTCTAAAGTAATTTTATTAGGATTTTGTGTAATTAAATTAATTTAATTTATTATATATATAATTAATTCAAAATATATATTTTATCATATATATATATATATATATTATTATTATTATTATTATTATTATTATTAAGTAGCAAGACATATGCACTTTTTGTAAAAACTCCCTAAATTTATTTTATTATTGTTTATCTTTTTCAAGTGAATTGATAATTGGGGGAAAATATGAAAAATAATGAGAGGGAATAAATATTTGCGACGGATTTTAGCGACGGAAAAAATGTTTGCGACGGAATTTTGCAATGGAATTTTCCATCGCAAAATTAAGAATTCTTTGCAATGGATTTTTGGTACGGAAAATTCCGTCGCTAATTTGCGACGGAAATAATGTTTGTGACAAAATTTTGTGATGGAATTTTCTGTCGCAAAACTAAAAATACTTTGCGACAGAAATTTCAGTCGCAAAATTCCGTCATTAATATTAGCGATGGAAATCTAATCAGCGACGAAAAATTTCTGTCACAAAATCCGTCGCAGATTCCCAATATTGCAATTTCAAATCAGTGATGGAATTTGCGATGGATTTATGACAAAATTTGTGACAAAAATTTTCCATTGCTAATTTTCGTCGCTAATATAGGCTTTTCTTGTAGTGAATTAGCAGTGTAAACAAAAGTGGAAGGGGTTAAGTACAAACAGTAGTCAAGCATCCTTGTTTCTGATTTCAGAGAGCAAATGAAGGAGACGTCTATTCTTGATGCTCTGAGAGGTGGGCTAGATAAGGTGGTGATGCTCATGTTCCCGTGAATCTCCACAATGGTTCCTCTGCGATGCATCAGAATATGAGATATTGGGAGTGGTTGGAGGACCGCTCTCATTATCAAGCTCACCGGCATTGGATACAGAGGGAATCTGTTGTGTGGGTGATTCTAGAAGAAGGTACAGGGTGGATAGGTAATCAGTATATTTCACAGCTGAAGGTTGATCAGAGCATCTAGTGTCATCAGATCCGTCAACATGTTTATAATGGCCTTGTGCATGAGGTCGTCCCATGCAGTGGTCCACGAGGAGTTGTTTAGGAGACCCCTTATGAGGTTTAGCCAGTAAAGTGTTGTTTCCGTCATGCATGATGGGTAATAGGGATGAGTCTCATATAGATTTAAGAGCATGAGAAAGGTGTTGTCGTCTAGTGGTGGGTTGTTATCGATATCCTGGAGGTAGGGAGGGTGTCTATCAGTATGATCATGGAAAAAAGATTTGGATCCACCTGATGGTATTGGGGCAGAGAGTTTAATGGAGCTGTCAAGTTTTCTTGGCTTTGGGTATACTGTGAGTTTGGTGGAGCGTTTGGTGGAAGATGGGAGTTTGGAGAGGATGTGGGGAGGAATGGCTAGTTCGAGCTGGGAAGGTTTTCCTGGTTCATTAATCTAGGAGATAGCGTCAGAGAAGGATGGAAGCAGGGGGAGCACAGAGTAATTTTCATCTGTTGAAGAAAGGCTCTTAGAGTTTAGATTAGTGAGGAGTTGATTTATATTTACCATCAGATTAACATTTCCAAATGTTAGAGTCCCCAAGGGAGGTTCATCCATTAAGGATGGAGGGTAGGTAGGGGTGGTGTTATGATTATTTTCTTTAATGGCAAGTACAAAAACGTTGGAGTTTGGCCTCAGGGACGAGGGAGGAAGAAGTTGATTCGAATTTTTTGTGGAGTTGCAGTGCTAGGAGGGAGGTGTAATACTCATATGGAAAGTAAAAGAGTTAATGCCATTTAAGAAGTTTTGACATGGGGGGAGGCATTAGTGTTGTAAGAGGATTTATTATTATGCATTAATGTGATGATATTTTTATATTTTTTGATTTTTTCTCGTGTGATTTTTATTTTCATTAATGCCATTAGTTTTTTTCCCAACTACTCATTCTGAGAGAGTTTTTTGAAAATTTGAATTTGAATTTTTTTAAGGAGAAGGTGAGGTACGGTAAGCATACTTTTCATCGAAAATCCTAGAAGTACGAGATAGTTCATGGGCATTTGAGCAAAGTGGATTTCGAGGATGGAGAGTGGGGGAGAAGAAGGTAATGTTTTCAAAAATAGTTTCCTAATGACAATCATAAGGTAAATCATACCTAGGATATCCAAGCCAATGTCGAGTTTGATGCAGACCTTTGCAGAAGTGAGATCAAGTGATTTGCTTCGATTGGCATCAAGAGTGACTGTCTTACCAATGAGGTTTTCAATCAATATCAATGTTTATGAGGAGTGGTACTCTATTGGAAGCATTGGCAGCTTGATCCAGATAGTGGTGATGAAAGATTTTGAGAGTGCCTATGCCATTTGATTCGCCTTCTAGAGTAGAATTAAGAGTGGGTTGGTCTCTAATTTTTCACTTCCAGCTAGAAGTGAAAAATTTGATGCGATCTAGGTCATTTAAGTTGTCGATGATGTAGCAGCTCGAACCGAGATGTTAGATTTCTAGTACACCAAAAAGTTTCCAAAGGCTTAAGATCCTTTGTTTGAAGTAGATCGAATCCATGGGTTTACAGTTGTACGGACAAACAATGCATTTTTCCAGTAGTTTCCAATATTCTCAGGGAAAGAAATTTTCGGTATTTTTGTAGCTTGGATCAATCATTCAGAGTGGATGATTACAGAGTGGGGGTGGGTTAAATTCGGGGTTGGAAGGGTTCCGAAGTCACAGATTAGTTGTTTGTAGAGAGCTTCTTTGAAGGATTTTGGTGCAGATGTTGAGGGATCGACTAGAATCTTCTTCTTTTTGTTTGTAGTAAATATCTAACAAGCAATATTTTCAAAATCAGACTGGTCATTAAATTGGTAAAGGCACCGGTTCAAGGTTCAGTGGTTGGACCGTGGTCAAACTGCGGTTGAACTGGTGGTACTTAAAAAATATTAAAAAATAAAAATACTAAAATACTTTACATAATTATAAAATTTGTGAAGAAAAAAACTCTTTACTTCTTTCTAATATATACTTTTGAATAAATAATACTTTCATTTTTATAATATTTTGACATTATGTTCTCTTTTTTATTTTTAAAATATTTAATTTTTTAAAATTATAAAAAATAATTATTAAGTGAAAGAGAGAGAATGAGAGGATGTGAGAAAGAAGTCAAGAAGGTGGCGTGCTACAGTAACCTAATCACTTCAAAATATGGGGTGTTATAGGCAACAACTTTTCAGCGTATGGGAAAATAGAGATTGCTAGGCGAATCACCTACTTGGCTCTCTATCTCTCTCTTTGTATCATTCTTCGGACAAACTAGTGGTGACGGGAGCTTCATCTTCTTCTTTGTATCATTCTTCGGCTATGAGAGATGGCAGCAGCTACAAATTGGCGGTGACAGGAGATGGCAGCTTCTTCTTCTTCTTTTTCTTTGTATCATTCTTCGGCTATGGCAACGACTACAAACTAGCGGTGATAAGAGCTTGGCTATGGCAACAGCCACAAACCGGTGGTGATGGGAGATGGCAGTGGCTGGAGCTATTTTTTTTTCTATTTAAAAGAAGGAATCGGTTCTACCGGTGACCTGGCCGATTCTATCGGTTTAGTCAATTAAGAACTGGTTCGACCACCGGTCCAGTATTAAAATCATTGCTAACAAGACAAATGAAGCGAAAAAAAATTAAGGTAATTTTTCATATCTTTTAATGTAAAAAATCTTATAAATAAATAGGTTCCAAGTATAGCAAATTAAATCCCCATGTACCAAATACCTTCCAAGGGAAGGCTTTTTTTTTGGGTGATTGTGCTTTACCTGAAAAACTACTTGCGGAACTATCAAAGCAAGTAATACCAATTCATAGTACGGTTTACCTGCTCCAAGAAGATATCCTGCAACCATAAATGACAGTAAGACCCATGCAAAAAAATCAATCAAATTTTCTCTTCTAGTTCATCAAAGTCTTGATCAAAATAAGAATGATTGCTTCACTAGAGCTCAAATAAGTAAACTATCTCTCTAACACAAATATTTTTCCCATAAAAATGTTAGCTCCAATATCAGAGACAACAGTCACTATAGAGCCATCTATTATTGATGTAAACATTTGATATATATATATATATATATATTAACGCCATTAATGTTTCAAAACATTAAAAAACGGTCTAATGTTATGAGACTTCAAGTAATAGGATTTCCCTTGGTACTTTCTTTACTTAGAAAAGAACCGAGTCACCTTTTCCAAATGTCACTCATATTTATTGTGTTATTATAAGTGCTGCTCCTAATGCTGTAACTTCTTTTTCACCTTTTATCTTGTCATCGTCAAAAGCAAGTTTTTTTTTAAACAATTCTTTAGAGTGAGGGACCTAACGTTTAGCAGAGGACAAAACACTAGATTCCATAGACATCATATAATAAGTAAAATCCAGAGTTGAAAAAAGAAAAATGAACATTTAGTTTGAACTATATTTATGATGGTCAATGGGGTAACAACTTTGAATCAGGTCTCCAATTTTCTAGTTAAACTTAAGTTGTCACGTAGTAAAAATGAAAGCATTAACGAATACTACAGTAGCTTTAGCAAAAACATTAGAGCATAAACCATAAAAATAAATATGCAGTGGATCAAAATATACCAGCAATAGATATCTGTGTAATGTCCATAGCACCAACACTGATCCATTTAGCAGCTTCAGTGCCAAAAGCTACTGGAAGTGACTATCGAAGAAAAGAAACGTCACAAAAAAGAACGTTAAGCAGCAGTTACTCTGTTATTGTGAATGACAAGAATTTCTAAAACAACAGAAAGTAGCAATTACAAAAAAAACAAAGACAGGATAATAGAAGAGACCTAAAGTCATTGACAATGGCAATTCCCAACTGATATGTGATAAAGTAACAATGTTTCAGACCTTTTTGAAAGCTTCAGGTGTCAGAGATATCAAATATAACAAGATGCTGATTACTCACGCAACATACTCCAGCTATGCTATAGAGGAGTGTGAGAACAATGATATCCGGTGTAGTTCCAAACAAAGCCTGACCAGCCCACCTATCATAAAGAAACTGGTTATAGGAACTTAAGAAACATGGTACAAATCCAAAGAAAAGACATGAAAGAAAATTAAACAAGATAAGATTCCTCAAGTTTTTGGTTAACAAAAATGCCCACAAACACATTTCCATCCTTATAGCCTTCAAAAATAAATATTGGATAGAAATAAATTCTGTTACCTTTTCAAGAAAATGTCATTTATAGAATAAAATCCCTCTACATACCTCTGTGGAGCTTAGGAATAACAGTCAACTACCATGCTAGTCAGCAGCTCTTTTCTCTCAGAAATTGGATGAAAACCAAATTGATAAGTCACTCAAGTATAGAATTGTATGTTAATAACCATAATGGTCAAAATATATTGCTGAAAAAGGGTATTAAACAAAGAAAAAAGTACCATGGCAAACTGATGTAACTTGCTCCTATTAGATTTTTTATATGGACTACCATAAATCATATTTATCTATACATATATTTATTTATTTATATGTATTGTGCAGTTTTAATAATAAGTTAATTATAAATTCTTTTATATATTAAATAATCCTTATTGAATTAAAACTAGGCCTTGTGTGGGCTAACTAATGATGAGAATGTCAGCCCATTAGAGTTTCACAATGAAGGGTCTCTACTCTCTGCCTATATATGTGGTGCAGCAGTCCCATTGAAGCAACACACTCTGAAAGCATATTAGGCCAATAGGGCAGTTATACTCCTTAATTATTTTTGTTTTCTATTCTTCAATTTTATTTATACCCTATAATTAATTACTATCAAGAGTTTCGTTGTTTCCCCAAGTATGCATATTTTTGTTATTATTTATACATGCTATAGAACTATCTGCAATACAATACTTGTATATAGGAATTGTTCACAAATTCCTTCAATTGGTATCAGAGCCAGGTTTACAGATTGTTCTATGGCTATATGAAATTAGAATCATATGATGATTATATCCTTTATATTGATTGGGGAAAATTATTGTGATTTAGGTAAATTCCTTTTATTAGGGTTCATAAAGGAATTTTTTCTATAGAACCTAAATTATGTTTTGTTTATGATTAATGAGAATTTTCTCAAATTATGATGATTGAGAATTTAGATAATGTTTGTGATTATTATAATTCTCAATATGTGATTATGTTTCTATTGATCATGTATATGTAATTTTCAAATTGGGATAAAAACGCTTTGGTGATAAAATTAACATATACATATATAATTGATTCAATCACTTATATACATTCAATCATTGGATATATGTGATATTGCGACTTATATTCCGAGGAGAATTTAAAAAAATTGAATTACTGATGAATCCTCAGCATTCATATATATTCTATGGAGATTTTTGTCATATTAGCATACTTTTGGCTTTTATTAGGGTTTTAACACCTAATTTTTAGATAGTTGCATACATACCTCACTCTTAGGTTAGAAAGCAATTTTTGGGCCTCTAATCACATTCTTTTTGGGTTACTTTTGTAAATATGTTGATGATTTTGCTTTTACAGGTATTTCAGCTGGGAAAATCTTGTTGAAAGATGAGAAATCCTAAGCCAAGATTTAAATGATGTGAAGAGGAACCTTGGAGACAAAAAGGGGCTCAAAATGAAGATTTTGTTGTCCCTCACACGCCTAAGTGGGATTTTCATGCGCCTAAGTGCATAAAGCTTAACAAGGGATTCTTCTCTGCCATTTTCATGCTTAAGCGGGATATCGACACGCTTAAGCGGATACTTGCAACATTGGAGGCTTCATTCTGTCCAAAACGCGCTTAAGCGTGAATACTGTACGCTTAAGCAGGTAACACTTACTGATGAAGAGTCGTTTCTGCCTAAATCGCACTTAAGCGGGAAAAGCATGTGCTTAAGCGCACAAGTCATTTCACTGTTACGTGCAGCAGGCTTTAAAAGGCAATTTGGACTGAATTTTTAGGGCATTCTGGGTTGGAACCAAGGGAGAAGCGACGATCTCAGCTCCAGAGGCTAGGGGAACCAACTTTTGGAGAAGATTGAAGCAATTTCTCTTCCACCCAACTTGGAATCATGAAGTTTTCTCTTCTCTTCTCTCATTTTCTGCATTTTGTAATGATGTGTAACTAAATTTCTATACTAGGACTGCTATGAACCCTAGTTTAGATTAGGTTTTGTAAATCTCTTGACTCTTGTGATTATTTGGCCATTAATACATGTTTATTCATTCTTACTTTCTTGCTTTCATTAAACTTGATCAATTTAATTGATTGTTTGGTGGTTTTGCTGAACTTAGGAGAGGAATGTAAAACCTAGACCATAGAATGGATAGTATGAGTTCTTGAACCTCAAAGGAGAGGGGATGGATTTGTTAATATCATAGAAATATAGATATTAACCTCATATAATCAGATTAGGGTTTGTGCATTTTCGAAACCTAAGACTACATAAGGAATTATGGTCTTTTGGGTTTAGTCATAGTTGGCATTCGGGAGAATACTTCTAAGCATATTCGTATCCTATATTAGCATGTATGGCCGGTGAGAACAAGAGGGAGAGGGATTAAAACTTGTGAAGAACGACGGGGGATTAGCAATTCTAGGTTGTGCTCATCTTGTGAATTGAGTTGTGTTTGTCTTGTGATTTCCATTGTGTTTGTTTATTTTCCATACAACATATAACTCACTTCTAACTCAATTTTATATTTTCATTTTCTTTCTGTTAAGAGTCATACAAATTTGGATTGTCTAACTAATATAACTTAATTTCTTTGGTAGTTAGCAAGTTAATCCTCGTGGGAGCGATACTTTTACTTAATTTTCACTATACTACTTGTACGATTGGTACGCTTGCCAAGTCGTCAACAAGTTTTTGGCGTCGTTGCCAGGGATTGACGGTTGTTGCTAATATTCATAGGAATTAAGAGGTGCTAGATTAGACCTTTGTCTATAGCTTGTTTTTCTTTGTTTATTTTTCTTAGTTAGTCATCTTAGTTTTTGTGTTAATTCTGTTGTTCCTATCTTTCTTTGCTAATTAGTGCTTTTCATTGCGTATGCGAGATACCCTAAATCCTTCTGATCTTCTTTAAGAACATGAGATTGAAAGACTAGCAAGAAGAACTAGGAAGGAAGCTAAAGCCAGAAAAGCTCAAGTAAGCCAAGTTATACAAGAAGAAATGGCTGAGGACAACTTGAATCATCAGGGTGATGAGATCACTGTTGGAAATAGGTTGTTAATGAGCCTCAAGTGGGATTTAGAGTGATATGGGATTATGCTTCGCCCGTTAATGTTGGGAATACTTCAAGCATAGTGAAACAGTGATTGGAGGCAACAATTTTGAGATGAAGGCTATAATGTTAAATCTGGTGCAACAGAACCAGTTTGGGAGAAGTCCTATGGAGGATCCGAACAACCATATTGTGAACTTCCTTGATATTTGCGATATGGTCAAGCTGAATGGAGTTATAGATGATGCCATCCGCCATCGATTATTCCCTTTCTCCTTAAGGGATGGTGCAAAAAATTGGTTGATGACTCTACTGCCGGGGAGTATAACTACTTGGGATAAACTACGAAGGAAATTCCTGGATAAATTCTTCCCTCCCTCAAAGTCAGTAAAATTGAGAAATGAGATTACAAAATTCCTTCAACAAGAGGGAGAGACATTATACAATGCTTGGGAACGATTCAAGGAGATGTTGAGGAAATGTCATAATCATGGCATTCAAGAGTGGCAACAAATCTCAATCTTCTTCAATGGATTGAATTATGAAACCAGGGATAAACTGGATACCGCAGCTGGCGGTACATTGTTGGGCAAGTCAATTGAGCAAGCCAAGGACATTATTGAGACCATGGGGGCTAGTCAGAATGCTTCCATCAGAGCCAAGATCAACTCAAAGAAAGGGATGTTGGAGTTGGACACTCTTCATGCTATTTTGGCCCAGAATGAAGCCCTAACTAAAAAGGTTAAGATGTTGTGTGCTAGACAACAAGAGCCGGTGAGAGTAAATGCGGTGAGTAAACCGGTACCAAGCTGTGACTTTTTTGGGGGTGCTTACATTAATGGTTGCTGTGAGGAAAATTCTACCATAGAACAACTAAATTATATGGGCAGTCACCAGAGAAACTAGAATACCTTCTACTCAAATTCTTATAATCTGAAAAATATAAATCATCTGAACTTTTCATGGAGCAACGATCATTGTCTCAACCCCATGGCTTTGTCATCATCTAGTAGGCCTTATCAACCTCCTGGCTTTCAATAACCAACACCATCACATTCCTCAGAATAGAACTCCACCACCTCAGGTGGAAAAGAAACCCACTTTGGAAGATATGTTCATGCAATACATGGCCAAAAATGATGCCGTGATCCAGAGTCAAGCATCTTTAATTCAGAGCCAAAATGTGGCTATTAGAAATTTGGAGACCCAAATGGGACAATTGGCCAACGCTCTTAATAGTAGACCTCAAGGTACTCTTCTTAGTGACACTGAGACCAATCCTAGAAGAGAGGGAAATGAGCATTGTAAAGCTATTGCTTTCAGAAGTAGGAAAGAAATTGAGGGTAATCCAAAGACAGCCAAAGTTGAAAAAGAAAATACCAAGAAGAAGTCACTCCGGAGAAAAATGAAGTTGAACCCCTCATTGAGCACTCAAAACCCCAATTACAACTACAACCTCCATTCCCACAAAGATTTGAGAAGCAAAAATTGGATCATCAATTCAAGAAATTCTTGGAGGTATTTAAAAGACTCTACATCAATATCCCCTTTGCGGAAGCCCTTGAACAAATGCCAAGTTATGTGAAATTTATGAAGGATATTTTGTCCAAGAAGAGAAGGCTTTGTGTATATGAAACTGTGGCACTCACTGAAGAATGTAGTGCCATCTTGCAAAATAAGCTCCCACCAAAGCTCAAAGATCCGGGAAGCTTCAATATACCTTGCATAATTAGGGATAAATTCAGTGGAAAGGCTCTCAGTGACTTGGGGGCAAGCATAAACTTAATGCCTCTATCCATATACAAGAGGCTAGGATTGGGTGAAGCTCGACCGACCATAGTCCCCTTGCAACTAGTGGATCACACTCTTGCGTATCCTAGAGGAGTTGTGGAGGATGTGTTAGTTACGGTGGATAAGTTCATCTTCCCGGCTGATTTCATTGTCCTAGATTATGAAGAAGATCATGATGTCCTTATCATTTTGGGACGACCATTCTTAGCTATCGGGAGAACTATCATTGATGTGCAAAAAGGAGAGCTTACTATGAGGGTGCAAGACCAAGAGGTAAAGTGCAATGTTTTTAAGGCAATGAAGTATCCTGATGATCCAGAGGAGTGTTACATAATTTCTGTGGTGGATGCTATGGTGGATAGAGTGGTGCAAACCACCTTTGAGAAGGTGCATTATGAAGATGCACTTGAATCATCTCTTGTAGCTAAGGAAGTGGATGAAGATGATAAAGAAGTGGTTGAGTGTGTAAACCTGTTAAATGCCACTCCTATATACCACAAACAAGTGGAATCACTAGATTTGACCACCGAGATGGGGCATGACACTAAGCCATCTATTGAAGAGCCACCTGTACTTGAGCTCAAACCATTGCCTCCCCATTTGAAGTATGCATATCTGGGTCTTCTCTGTTGAGTTTGGAGCAAGAAGAAAAACTATTGAGAATTCTACGAGAACATAAAAAAGCCTTGGGATGGACAATCGCCGACATAAAAGGCATTAGTCCTTCGATTTGTATGCACAAGATAAAACTCAAAGAAGGATATTCTCCCACTATTAAGCACCAGCGAAGATTAAATCCAGTAATGAAAGATGTGGTGAAGAAAGAGATTGTAAAATGGCTGGATGCTGGAATAATCTATCCTATTTCTGATAGCTCGTGGGTGAGCCCAGTTCAATGTGTCCCCAAAAAGGGAGGCATGACTGTAGTGGCTAACACTCGGAATGAATTTATACCGACTCGCATAATCACAGGGTGGAGAATATGTATGGACTATCGCAAGCAAAACAAGGCTACAAGGAAGGATCACTTCCCGCTACCATTCATTGATCAGATGCTAGACAGGTTGGCTGGCCAAGAGTTCTTCTGTTTTCTTGATGGCTATTCAGGCTATAACCAGATTGCCATTGCACCAGATGATTAGGAAAAGACAACGTTCACATGCCCATATGGCACATTTGCTTTTAGGAGAATGCCATTTGGTTTGTGTAATGCACCGGCAACATTCTAGAGATACATGATGGCCATATTTTTAGATGTGGTGGAAAAATGCCTTGAAGTTTTTATGGATAATTTCTCAGTCTTTGGAGCCTCATTTAATAGTTGTCTTGGGAACTTGAAACAAGTTCTAGAGCGATGTGAAGAAACCAATTTGGTGCTTAATTGGGAAAAATTCCATTTCATGGTGCAAGAAGGTATTGTACTTGGCCATAAGGTCTCCAAGAAGGGCTTGGAAGTTGATCAAGCCATAGTTTCGACCATTGAGCAATTCCCCCATTCTGTTTCTGTAAAGAGAGTCAGGAGCTTTCTTGGTCATGCTGGCTTCTATAGGAGATTCATAAAAGATTTCTCCAAGATTGCTAAGCCATTGTGCCATTTGCTAGAAAAAGATGCTCCGTTTTGCTTTGATGAGGAATGTTTGGCATCATTTATTGAGTTGAAGAAGAGGCTTGTTGTTGCACCAGATTGGAAGAAACCCTTTGAATTGATGTGTGATGCAAGTGACTATACAGTAGGGGCAGTGTTGGGTCAACGGTGTGAAAAGATCTTTCATCCCATTTATTATGCTAGCAAAACGCTAGCCGATGCTCAATTGAATTATACCACCACGAAAAAAGAGTTATTAGCGGTGGTATTTGCATTTGATAAATTTTGAGCATATCTAGTAGGAACAAAAGTCACCGTGCATACTGACCATTCGGCGATCAAATATCTCATTGTGAAAAAGGACTCAAAGCCTCGGTTGATCAAATGGATTCTACTACTGTAAGAATTTGACTTGCAAATTAAAGATAGAAAAGGGAGTGAAAATCAAGTTGCTGACCACCTCTCATGCCTAACCAATGATGCTCAAGCTGAAATGGAGCCGCAAATTAATGAAAATTTTCCTGATGAGCGGCTATTTCTAGTAAGAGACAAGCAACTGCCATGGTATGCAGACTATGAGAATTTCCTTATGTGTGGTAGATTGCCACTAGACATAAACATCCATCAAAAGAAGAGGTTCATCCATGATGTGCGAAATTACTTTTGGGATGAGCCATTTCTCTTTCGAGTTTGTGCTGATCAGATAATTCGTCGCTGCATTCCAGAAGAAGAGATGACAAGTGTGCTATGGCATTGTCATAATTCAGACTATGCAGGTCGTTATAGCAGTGTTCAAACAGTAGCCAAGGTGTTGGAAAGTGGATTGTATTGGCCATCCTTGTTTAAGGATGCAAGAAAGTTTGTAGAAAATTGTGATCGATGTTAAAGAAGTGGCAACATCTCTAGAAAACATGAAATGCCACTTAATAGTGTTCTTGAAGTGGAGATTTTTGATGTGTAGGGGATTGATTTCATGGGGCCGTTTCCCTCTTCCTTCTTATGCCAATACATACTGGTGGCCGTCGACTATGTCTCCAAATGGGTGGAAGCCATTCCTACCACAGCAAATGATTCAAAAGTGGTAGTTAATTTCTTGAAGAAAAACATCTTTTCTCAGTTTGGGGTGCCACGAGCTTTAATTAGCGATGGTGGGACTCATTTCTGTAACAGATATTTGGATAGTCTTCTGACTAAATATGGTGTCAAGCACCAAGTAGGCACCCCCTATCACCCTCAAACAAGCGGTTAGGTTGAAGTCTCTAACCGAGAATTGAAGAGGATATTGGAGAAAACAGTCAACACTTCAAGAAAAGATTGGGCAAAGAGGATAGATGATGCTCTATGGGCTTATAGAATTGTATATAAGACTCCAATTGGAACATCTCCATTCAAGCTAGTCTACGAAAAAGCTTGCCATCTCCCTATGGAGCTAGAGTACAAAGCATTTTAGGCCACAAAGTTCTTAAATTTTGATATTAAGAAAGCTAGAGAAAAGAGGCTCTTGCAATTAAATGAACTTGAAGACTTCCGTCTTCAAGCTTATGAAAGCTCTAAATTGTACAAAGAGAAGGTGAAAAGATGGCATGATCGCAAAATAGTACCCCGATCCTTTGAAGCAGGCCAATAAGTTCTTCTTTTCAACTTTAGACTCAAACTCTTTCCTGGGAAGCTGAAGTCTAGATGGTCAGGGCCTTTTGTTGTCAAAGAAGCCTTCCCACATGAAGCTGTGGAAATTTCAAATATGGAGGGTGTTAGAAGTTTCAAAGTGAATGGCCATCGATTGAAGCACTATCTTGGTGGCGAAATTGAGCGGGAGAAGACTTCTTTACCACTCATCCAACCCATGGCATAGGAGCTCCGGTAAAGTCCAGCTAAGGACTATAAATATAGTGCTCTTGGGAGGCACCCCAAGCTTTCTTACACTTTTCCTTTTATTTTCAGCAATAGTTAGTTGTTTGTCTGCTGTTGTGTGTATATATGGCTGTGTGACCTTTTGCTGTGCTGCATAAGTTGTTAAGTGTAGTTAATTTGGTTAGTAGTTTGCTGTAGTTAGTTGCTTAGCTTTGTAGCTTAGTTGCATGTTTTCTGTAGCTTATTTCTTCTTGTGGTATGTTTATGATGTTCATTGCTGTTTTGAGGAGATGAAAATTTTGCTGATGTTTAGAAACCTTGACTGAAGTAAGTTTGGGGGATGATATCAGATGTTGTGGCCTATTTGGAGTTTTTGGAGATGTTTAGATAGATGTAATTGAGGTCACAACTCTGTAATTTTTGTGCATTAATGCATGGATGGATGCCCATGTAATCCTTTTGAGAGGTTGAATCTATAGTGTGAGGGAGAGGTATCCTTTTGGCCGGTGTTTGAAATGCTAGTGTGGCCTAATTTGAGAAAATTTGGACTTGTTTCTACTAAAAATTTTGCTGTCATTCTGATGGAATCGCGCTTAGGCGGGTGAATTCACGTTTAAGCGTGTTAAGGGCTGATTCCAGAGTTGCTCTCGGGTTGAAATGCGCTTAAGCGCACATTGCTCACGCTTAAGTGAGGTATGGCAAAATATGAAGGTGCTCTCGGGTCCAATCGCGCTTAAGCACGTAAATAACCCTCTTAGGCGGGTGACCCATGCTTAAAAGTTTTTTTGGCTGAGCTATCACGTTTAAGCGCGGTTATACCACGCTTAAGCGTGTGGCAACGATTTTAAATTCAAAATTAGGGCTTTTTGCCCTAAATTTTCAGATCCTTCCCCTTCTAAGCCTTTCCTCCGCCGTGACTCAGTCCCCCCTTCCATCTCCAGCCTCTTTCCGGCCACTCCCCTCTATAAAACCAACCACCCATCCCTTTTCCGTCACTCTCTCGGCCACATTCACCGTTCCTATTCTGATTTTGTGTGTTCCGAAGCCCTTCGCCGTGGTTCTTCCGTCTTTTAGGTTGGATACGCCGTGTGTGGTGATCTCCCTCCGTGCTTTTTGTGTTTTCTTTGTATTCCCTCCCATTTTGCTCTGTAGGTAATGTCTCTCATATCTCTTTTGTGATTTTGGTAGGCTCAGTGGCTAAATTTCTGAAACTTAAGCAAAATTTTGGAATTATAAGAACATAGGTCTTGATTAGTGTTGATATATTCTGTTGTTCTTGGGATACTTTGCTGAATTTCTCACAGGAAACATATGGAATCCAAGAAGAGGTCAAGGGGTAAGGAAAAAGTTGGGTCTAGTGGTTCCCTTCCTTTTGATAATTTGAAATTTAGAACCCTAGAGCACCAAAATTGGTTTAAGGACAAAGTTAGCATAAAAAAATATGTTAGGGAGAGAGCAATTACACTTAGCCCCGGTTATTATCTTGAGATTCTCAAACAAATTTCCAGAAGAGGTTAGGGTTTGTATGTGTTTATGGAGAAATCCACCAGTTGCTTATCAGTGGTGCAAGAATTTTATGCCAATGCTAGGAGGGTAAAAAATGACGGTCTGGGGAATACAAGACCATGGTTAGGGGTGTAGAAGTTGATTTTTCTGCTGCTACTATCAATATATATTTTGGGATTAGATCAGCTATTTGCCTCTACCAACATCACATTGATAATATCCCTGCAAATCCTGAGAGAATGCTTGACGCATTGTGCAAACCTGGTGCACAATGGGTTTTAGGTAGAAAGAATGCACCTCTCAAGCTACAGAGAGCTAACCTCCTTCCAGTGGCCAAAGCATGGTGTGTTTTGTCTCAATCCAACTTTCTCCCAACCACCAATACCTCGGATGTCAATGTGAAAAGAGCCACTCCTATTTACTGTATTATGGAGGGAAAATTTGTGGACTTGGGCTTATTAATCGCAAAGAACATTGAAGCCTTGGCACAGGCAAAGGTGGGAATTCTGGGTTATCCTTACTTGATAACTAAATTGTGTGCTGCCCAGAAAGTGCCCATGGAGGGGGAAACCTTGCTTTCTCATCCCAAGTCCATCACAAAGGAGCTTTTGGATAAGTTTGCTGCGGAAGATGCCACCACTAGTAGTGCTCCTAGACCTCCTGTTGCCCCTCAGCCCTCCCAGGTTTCCACCCAGGCTCCCACTGTCACACTTTTGTCCGTTGATCAGCGTGTCTCTGATCTTGAGCTAATGATGAAGAATACGTGGCATTATCAGCGGAGTTTTGGCAATGCATGGGCTTTGTAGAATGGGATTAGCATTGAAGGTTGAGATTTGTCCCAAAGTAGGGGAGCTGAAGGAGAAGAAGGAGGAGATGTAGCAGAAAGAGAAGATGCAGAGAAAGAAACAGGAGTTGATGAGGAGGATGATAGCTAGGATTTATGTTTTTGTTATATTTCTATTTTTGGATTATTGTAATTGAACTTTATTTCAGATTTGTGTTATTGAACATTTTGTTGATTGACTTGTTCTTTTGGACTTATTGGATTAGCGTCTCTTTTTGGTTAAGACGTTGTATTTTGGCTGTTGATTTCTTTATTGTTACTTTCCCATTATTTTCAGTTATTTTAGTTAGCTTTTTCTTGCCCCCCAAATCCCTTTTTGTTCATATGATTTATACTTGTTTATTCGACCATTGAGGACAATGTTCGCCTCAAGTTTGGGGAAGGATTTTGGTGATCTGTGGAATTGTATGAATGCATTGAACTTTCTTTCTAGCCTTATCTATTATTTCATTTTGTTGAGATTGGCTGGTTGGAATTTGTCTCTTGTAAAAGCCTTATGATGAATTTGTTGATTACTTGTTGCATAGGATGAAAATTTTTGTGGAGTCTATATTTGTGTTCAGGTTGTCCAATAAACCTTGCTTCCTTGGAGTTGTTGAAAATTTTTAAGCACAAATTAGCCAGAATTCATTTAAGTGCATTTGTTCATAGAAAATTCTTGTAGTTTAATTAGTATGGTTATTTATCAATTTTAAGAACTCTAGAACCTATGTTTAAACTCTTCTGAAACAAAATTTCTAAATTGTGCATTGTTTGGAGAAATGATTTAGGCATTTCCTTTGTGCGATTGAGCCTTTCAAGCCATCCTTTTTATTATGCTACCCATTGATCCCTATTTTGAGCTTTTAATTTTTATAAAAAAATTGTTTATTAATTCTTTCTTTTACCCACTTTAGCCCCACCTTTTAAGCCTGAAAAACAATGTCTAACCCATTTTTCAAGAGAATAATAGCATCTATGAAGTTTGAAAAAGTGATGTTGCTTATGGAGGTGTATGAGACAAGTAAATCAAAGAGTGGAAGAAGAAATGAAGTAAAAGAGTGCTTTCACGAAAAAAAAAAGAAAAAAATTTGAAAAGCATATTGAAGTTGTTACTCTCGAGAGACATGCAAGTCTATAAAGATTGAGTATGGCAACAAATTTTTATGATGATTGCATATTTTCATTTTGTGAGACATGAAAAATATGTTGATGAAAAATGCATTTTGAAGGAGTAGAAAAAGAAAAAGAAAAGTATGGGATAAAAGAAGAAAGGGGAAGGAAAGAAAAGGTGTAATATTTATTGATGCTAAAGTATAATTCTCTTGATGTTTGTATTTTCCCTTTACCCTTCATTTGGTAGCCATTGCCCAAAGCCACATTACAAGCTTTAAGTCCTTTTGATCAAAGAATGGTGCAGAGTTCAGCTCAGTGGAGAAAGAGGATAAGGATAGGCTTATGGAGTTGTCAATATTGATTATTTCTATACTTCTTAAACTATTTGAAGTTTCAACTAAACATTTGCATGAAATTGAATCTTGGCTAAAGCACACACACACTTCAAGAATTTGTGAGGAAGCGTTGTTTATTTTAGAACCTGAAGGTATCTATAGGCTGACTTAAATTTCATCTCTTTGCGATTTTTGAAAATTAGCGCTTGAGGGCTTTAAAAGAGAGTTGAAGCTTTGCTTGTCTTGACTTACTGATTCCAACATGTTTTTATTTGTTTTACTCGAGGACGAGTAAAAGTTCAAGTTTGGGGGATTGATAAATCCTCAGCATTCATATATATTCTATGGAGATTTTTGTCATATTGGTATACTTTTAGCTTTTATTAGGGTTTTAACACTTAATTTTTGGATAGTTGCATACATACCTCACTCTTAGGTTAGAAATGCAAATTTTGGGCCTCTAATCACATTCTTTTTGGGTTACTTTTGTAAATATGTTGGTGATTTTGCTTTTGCAAGTATTTCAGCTGGGAAAATCACTATAAAAAAAAAATACTTTTGGTGGCAACTAAAGTTGCCACCAAAAGTCTAAAAGTTGCCACCAAAAGGTCTTTGGTGGCGACTTTTAGTAGCAACTAAGTTGCTGCTGAAAGTTCGCGACTGAAAGGTTTTTGGTGGCGACTAAAGGAGTTGCCACCAAAAGTTACCATTTAGTGGCGACTTTAGTTGCCACCAAAAGTCATTTTTCGCAAAAAAAAAAATTTCTGTCAAAAATAATTTTTGGTTACCTTTAGTGAAACTTTAAAAGTTGCTACTAAAAAACCTTTGGTGGCGACTAAAAGTTGCCACCAAAAGTCAATAGTAATTTTTTTAGATTTGGATTGGTCCGACGGGTCAACCCGAGACCCATTTGACATATGCAGGTTTTAGCCGGTCTACTTACTCGCTGCCCCAGGGTGACTCGATTATTTTTTGTGCAATATTAGAGTTTATTTGAAATTAAACCAAATATATGCATACCTGATATTCGAACCTGGGTTCCTTGCTTGCAACTATGTGTGTATTGCCATTACGCCACCACTTTATTTGCGTTATGTAAGGGCAAAATATTATATATATATATATATATATATAATCTGTTAAAATTATTTTAAGCGAAAAATATCATAATACTAAAATGAAATAATATCTAACTTAATAAAAAGAAAATATATTATTATTAGTAGATTAATAGATAAAAAATAATTATTATAAATAAAAAAATTGACTTTTCGTGGCAACTATGAGAGTCGCCACTAAAAGTCCCACTTTCAGTGGCAACTCTCAAAAGTTGCCACCAAAAGTCAATTTATTTTTAAATAAAAATAAAAAAAATTCAGACTTTTGGTGGCGACTCTTAGAGTTGCTACCAAAAGTCACCTTTAGTGGCAACTATAGTTGCCACCAAAAGTCACATTTAGTGGCAACTATAGTTGCAATCGAAAGTATTTTAAAAAAATGTTTAAAACGATTTTTGATTATCTTTAGAGGCAACTTTTGGTTGCCACCAATGGTGTTTTGGTGGCGACTTTCAAAAGTTGCCACCAAAAGTTAATTTATTTTTAATTAAAAATAAAAAAATTTAGACTTTTGGTGGCGACTCTTATAGTTGCCACCAAAAGTCACCTTTAGTAGCAACTATAGTTGCCACCGAAAGTATTTTAAAAAAATATTTAAAACAATTTTTGATTATCTTTGGTGGCAACTTTTGGTTGCCACCAATGGTGTTTTGGTGGCGACTTTTAAAAGTTGCCACCAAAAGTTAATTTATTTTTAAATAAAAATAAAAAAATTTCGACTTTTAGTGGCAACTCTCAGAGTTGCCACCAAAGTCACCTTCAGTGGCAACTATAGTTGCCACCGAAAGTAATTTTAAAAAAATACCTACAATTGATTTTTGGTCACTTTTGGTGGCAACAAAAGTTGCCACCAATAGACTTTTGGTGGCGACTTTTAGTCGCCACCAATGTTATTTTGGTGGCAACTATCATAGTCGCCACCAAAAGTCTAAAATTTTTTAAATTTTATTTTGAAAAATTAAACTTTTGGTGGCGACTTTCAAAAGTCGCCACCAAAAGTCCCTCTTTCAATGGCAACTCTCAAAAGTCGCCACCAAAAGTTGGACTTTTGGTGGCGACTCTTTAGTTGCCACCAAAAGTCAGACTTTTAGTGGCGACTGTTTTAGTTGCCACTAAAGGTCGACTTTTAGTGGCAACTTTTTTAGTTGCCACTAAAAAGTTGCAACTAAAAGCTATTTTTTTGTAGTGAATGTTGTTGAAAGATGAGAAATCCTAAGCCAAGATTTAAATGATGTGAAGAGGAACCTTGGAGAAGAAAAAGGGGCTCAAAATGAAGATTTTGCTGTCCCTCACACGCCTAAGCGGGATTTTCATGCGCCTAAGCGCATAAAGCTCAACAAGGGATTCTTCTCTGCCATTTTCATGCTTAAGCGGGATATCGACATGCTTAAGCGAATACTTGCAACATTGGAGGCTTCATTCTGTCCAAAACGTGCTTAAGCGTGAATACTGTGCGCTTAAGCGGGTAACACTTGCTAATAAAGAGTCGTTTCAGCCTAAATCGCGCTTAAGCGGGAAAAGCGTGCGCTTAAGCGCACAAGTCATTTCACTATCACATGCAGCAGGCTTTAAAAGGCAATTTGGACTGAATTTTTAGGACATTCTGGGTTGGAACCGAGGGAGAAGAGACGATCTCAGCTCCAGAGGCTAGGGGAACCAACTTTTGGAGAAGATTGAAGTAATTTCTTTTCCACCCAACTTGGAATCATGAAGTTTTCTCTTCTCTTCTCTCATTTTCTGCATTTTGTAATGATGTGTAGCTAAATTTATGTACTAGGATTGCTATAAACCCTAGTTTGGATTAGGTTTTGTAAATCTCTTGACTCTTGTGATTATTTGGCCATTAATACATATTTATTCATTCTTACTTTCTTACTTTCATTAAACTTGATCAATTTAATGGATTGTTTGGTGGTTTTGCTGCACTTAGGAGAGGAATGTAAAACCTAGACCATAGAATGGATAGTATGAGTTCTTGAACCTCAAAGGAGAGGGGATGGATTCGTTAATATCATAGGAATATAGATATTAATCTCATATAATCAGATTAGGGTTTGTGCATTTTTGAAACCTAAGACTACATAAGGAATTATGGGCTTTTGGGTTTAGTCGTGGTTGGCATTCGGGAGAATACTTCTAAGCATATTCGTATCCTAGATTAGCATGTATGGCCGGTGAGAACAAGAGGGAGAGGGATTAAAACTTATGAAGAACGACGGGGGATTAGCAATCCTAGGTTCTGTTCATATTGTGAATTGAATTGTGTTTGTCTTGTGATTTCCATTGTGTTTGTTTAGAGTCCATACAACATATAACTCACTTCTAACTCAATTTTATTTTTTCATTTTCTTTTTGTTAAGAGTCATACAAATTTGGATTGTCTAACTAATATAACTTAATTTCTTGGGTAGTTAGGAAGTTAATCCTCATGGGAGCGATACTTTTACTTAATTTTCACTATACTACTTGTACGATTGGTACACTTGTCAAGTCGTCAACAATTATTGATATATATATATATATAATGATTGAATTATACTTACTGAATTACATAATCAATACATTGTGAATCATCACCGTGTACCGACAGTGATGAATCTTCAATTGATTGAATTTATACATATTGGGCACATGATTGTGGGTATATGAATGTTTTTTTTTATTCAATGCATAGTGGATAATCATGAGTAAACAATTTCCTTTTGTGTTGTTGTATCAAATCTATCTAATTTCTTGTTGTTCCCCTTATTTCGCACGCTTGTGTGATTATCCCTTGTATAGCATGGATTCAATTATAAATTTGGAGATATATGAATGATTAATTCACGTTACAATTGAATCCAAAATTACATATATATATATATATATATATATATATATATATATATATATATATATAATTGAATTTTATATATTTGTTTATCTCAATTATATTTTGGTTATATATATTGATCAAAATTTTGAATTTTCTTATGAATTTGAGATTGAATTTGTCAAGAATCTTAATTGGATATAGTATTCTCTAAAATTCAGCTCAAGATTTTTTTTTATAAATTTTGAATATTATTATCTATTAAATATCCCTTAAACTCTGTCCTAGAGCACCGTTTATATATTTTAAATTTTTGAGAGACAATTTACAATTATTTAATTATTTAAATTCTATTGTTTTATTATAAATTGTTTCTAAATGATCTGCCAAATTATTTTGACATCCAAAGATGTTATTTGGATAATTTTGTGACGTTGTGAGCTCGCCTACCCTGGGTCCAATCTTTGGTATTATTTTTTGAAAATAATATATATATATATTTATTTATTTATTCAAAATAATTTTGGCTTGAAAAAAGGGAAAAATAGTAATTATGGTGACAATAAATAATTTGTTTTAAAATATCATTACTGTACACACCCTATCGGAGTGACATTAATGTACATTTCTTATGGTAAATAAATTTTTTTTTTGGTGTTTCCTTTTGTGATATAAAAGGATTGCGAAATCACCTCAGTTTCACATTAATGATCTGTTACTCTATATCATGTGTACTATAATATGGTTTAACCTTGTATCTGTAATTGATGTAAAATTTACTGATATTAGATTGTATATTTCTCTTAATTAATGCTTTTTCATATTCATTATTCTTTATGTGAAATATGGGCTTTTAACGTGTATGATCTACTTCCCTATTGAATACTATTTCTGCATCGTTAAAGCTTATGTTTCCTGACATGTGCTATAATTATAGTTATTATTTTAGCCTTAATGATTATTATATTTTAATGATTAACTATTGCTATCCAAGTGGGAGAATTGTTAAATTAAATATATATATATATATATATATCCTATGTGGATTAGCATTACTAAATTATTAAAATATTTTTTAAATCATTAATATATCAACTATATTAATTGTGTTTTATAATATAGCATTTTAATTAATTGAATGAATATTGTAACTGAGTTTATCCAATTTGGTTTATATTTCTCCTAATTCTTGGTGGCTCTTTTGACCTAGAGATTCACCAAATAGATATTAAGACAACATTTTTAAATGATGATTTTTTAAATGATATGCACATAGATCAACCTAATTGTTCTTTAGAAATATGGTCAAAAGCATCTGGTATGCAAATTAAAGAGATCCATATACGTTTTAAAATTGGCCTTGAGGCGATGGTACCTAAAATTTCACCATGTTGTCACTTTGATCAACTTCAAGGAGAATATGTGTCTCATCAGTGTTTTTACATAATGACTAGTGGGAGTAAGTTTGCAATTTTAAATAGGCTAAAATGCACTTTACCTCCCTAAACTTTACTCTATGTGCAAAAAACCCCCCTAAACTTTCAAATTCAACAAAAAACTCCCTTTAACTTTCATTTTGTGCCAAAAACCCCCTACATTTAGTTGACCGTCAGTTGACTATTAACTAAATACCACTTCATCAGTATACTAGACATCTCAAATGCTACGTCAGACTTTTTTTTACAGTTCACTTGTCATGTCAGCGCTGCGACATCGTCACTATCAGCATTTGAGGTGTAAAAATTGTTTGACGTGATATTTGAAGTATCTAATATACTGATGATGTGACATTAGTTAACGGTCAACTGACGGTCAACTAACTGTAGGGGGTTTTTGGCACAAAATAAAAGTTGAGGGGAGTTTTTTGTTGAGTTTGAAAGTTTAGGGAGGTTTTTTGCACATAGAGCAAAGTTTAGGGGGTAAAGTGCATTTTAGCCTTTTAAATATTGTACTCTTATTTTTTCTTTTGGCCTGAAATTCAATGAGTATTCCTTACTCTGCTAGTAGCACCTTGATATATCATATTCTCCCTGTTGATGTGCCATAGTCAAAGAATTAATTTTTTGGTCTTTATATGAATTGAATAATTTCATCAGGCATGATATGAATTTATTATATTTTTTTTGAATATAATTGTTGATTATTTGTATAACTGTAACCTCACCTATCGTGGGTATAATTATACAAATTTTGTGAATTGAATGATTAAATTTTTTTAATCATTATTTTATTACATTAATAATAATTATACCCTATCGGTGTGTTATCATTAATGTAATTTGTTGTACAATGCACTGTTAGTTTTATACTTATATCAATTATCTTTCGAATACCCTATCGGTTTTAGAAATTTTGGTGATATAAGATTTGTGCATTATAATTATTATATTTCTTATTTATTATGGTTCGGGACCCTTAGGTGGGACCATGATAAGTAAAAAAAAATTCTAAAGGGCATAATTGGTTATGCATAAGGAACTATTTAATTCTCTTATCGCATGATGACTTCATGCATATGAAATATTTCCTTTGTTGTTATCATGCTATCCTTATTTACTTATGCTTGACTTATGTCAAGACTTTGAATGAGACCAATTTTGAGGACTCGAAATAATCTTTGGATCTCTATTTAGCTATCACTAATATGGATTTGGCATTGAGAGAAGAAGAGCCTAGTGCTCTTACTGCCCCATCCATTGCTGTTGAAAAGGTTTCTCGTGAAAAATGAGAACAGTCGAATATGGTGTGTCTCATGGTGTTGAAATACACTATGAAGAAGTCAATTAGATAGACCATTCCAGAGAGTAAAAGGTTCCATATGCTTCCGTTGATTAATATATGCTCAATCTTGTACTTGTCCCGATATTGCGTTTGCTATTAATGCTTTAGGGATATATTTGAGCAACCCAGATTTAGGTCATTTAAAGCCGTGAAAAGGTCATAAGATATTTGCAGGGAACCAAAGATCATGTGTTGACCTATAGGAAGTCTGATCAACTTTAGGTCATTGATTATTCTGATTTTTATTTAGCATGGTTGCCATGACGACGGAAAATCTACTTCAAGCTCTATTTTTTATGATAACATAAGTAGTTATCTCTTGGAAGAGTGTTAAATAGACTCTTACAGCTACTTCTACCATGTAGGCAGCGTATGTCGCTTGTTATGAGGCTACTTATCAAGCCATGTGGCTGAAAATCTTAATCTCTGGCTTTCATATTGTTGAAAGCATTTTCTAAGCCACTTGTGATATATTGCAACAATACTGTTGTTGTGCTTTTCTCTCAAAACAACAAAAGCTCTTATCGATCAAAGTACTTTGATATCAAATATCTGTTTGTTAGAGAGAAAATTCTGGAGTTTCAGACTCGTATTGAGCATCTTGCTACAGAGAACATGTTAGCAGATCCACTAACTAAAGGCTTAACTGTTAGAGCTTTTCATAATCATGTAGCCCATATGGGTTTAGTTAAGTCTTTTGATGTTTTTGGTTAGTGGGAGTCTGAAATTTAATATTTACTTAGTGTCATTCTTATAAGATATGTTTGTGATGACGTCACTTATGCTATCATATTTCTTAGAGCATTTTCAAATGCTTGGACTATTGGTCAGGATTGGACAAGGATCACATCCTTGTAATGTATGTTCTGACACTAGTTTCACATATTATTCAAATCTTTTGTTGAGGATCTTGACATGTAAGATGCCAGTGCCCATATCGGACATGGTTTTTGCATTGTCAAATACTTATTGCCTCTTGATTTGACTTGAGGATTGTTAATTTATAGTGACAATTCATAATTGACATATCTATTTTGTTGTATTATTAAATATGAAAATTATTTATCCTTTAAACTAATGATTTATGTTGTCCAAGTGGGAGATTGTTAGATTTTTTATATGGACTGCCATAAATTATATTTATCTATACATATATTTATTTATTTATATGTATTGTCCAGTTTTAATAATAAGTTAATTATAAATTCTTTTATAAATTAAACAATCTTTATTGAATTGAAACTGGGCCTTGTATGAGCTAACTAATGATGGGAATGTCAGCCCATTAGAGTTTCACAAGGAAGGGTCTCTACTCTCTACCTATATGTGTGGTGTAGCTGTCCCATTGAAGCAACACCCTCTGAAAGCATATTAGGCCAAAAGGACAGTTATACTCTCCTTAATTATTTTGTTTTCTATTCTTCAATTTTATTTATACCTGATAATTAATTACTATCAAGAGTTCCGCTGTTTTCCCAGGTACGCATATTTTTGTTATTATTTATATATGCTATAGAACTATCTACAATACAATGCTTGTATATAGGAATTGTTCACAAGTTCCTTCAGCTCCAAGAGCAAAGTTTCCAATCCATCCATTTTGCTTTAGCTGCAGAGAGATACATAAAAATATGTCAAAGTTTAAAAAAAAATTAAAAAGAAAGAAGATAATAAAAAATGAAAAAACAAGGATGAAAATATTAAAAAAGCACCTTTAAAGGAGGAGCAGAGTATATATATGACAGCAATGATCCACCTAGAGCAAGGTAGAAAACTATAGGGAAATCATGCCATGCCTATAAGGACAAGCTTTAAATAACCAATCTTCATTGTAATCTACACTTTACATGAAATACGAAACTCTAATATAAAGTACAAACCCATATGTCCAGCAAACCCGCCAAGCTAAGACCTCCCAGTAGCAGCACCCATATTTGAGTAATAACCTGAAGAATTTTAAGCAATAAAATGAGCATAAATAAGTGACTACATGAAAATATCCATGGATCCCAGCTAGATAAACAACATACCTCATTCTTAGGTATTGCCCCAGAAAGAATTGGTCGATAAGGTTCACATTACGTTCCCCGCATCGCACGGGGTCATGCTCTCGTTAGTACAAAGACAATGTTCCTCTATGAACTTAAAATTAAATGTCAAAGGGCCAATAATGTGTTAGCAGCATTTGAAAGCCGAATTCAATTAAAAAATTGATAAATTAAAATAGACAAAGAAATATACTCCTAACTCAATAACAAAATTTATTACTAAAATATACAAAATGACTCAAATTTCAGTGCTCATATATTATATTGCCAGATGAATTAAAAAGAAAACTAATATTTCCTCTCAAAGTACACATGGGTCCAGTTATATAATATATTTTAATTATATAATATTTAATTATTATATTTCATCAATAGGGTTGTATATACTTAAGTTTATTATGAAACACGATTAAAATCATTTGAAAAAAAAATCCAATTTTCATGTCTCAAGGAGCAGTTAGAATCTTTGTAATTAATTTTCTTTACAGGTTTCTATAACAATTTTTTCGAAGAAGAAGTGTATTTTGATAATTTAAAATTATTTTAATTCAATTTTTAATGTTAAAAAACATCAAAAAAATATTTTGAAGAATATTCCTAATGGTGTGAGTTATGTGGATTAAAGTGTATATTTTAAACCTAGAAGAGACGATGTATTTTGAGAAACTTACACAGAAAGGAAGTGTAATTTACTCTAATTTATATATATCATGTGAAAAGAAGACATTTAATAGCTAGCTACAATACTTTTTGTCTACGATGAGAATTGCGTAAAATTTATATCCCATTGGCCAAAAAAAAAATAAATAAAAAAATAAAGACTAACCTCTGATGAACTTTCAGCAATAATGGTAGAAAATGTGAAGTTGTTGACAGGGGCGTTCTGGTATGTTAACAAACTTGCACAATCAACCTTGGCTTTAAGTTCGTCTATTAATCAAACCCAAACAGAAAAAATAATTATATAGTTCCTAACTATGTTGATTCAACAACCTTGTACTATATAAATGAGAATGCACTTATAAAAATGAATAAAAAAGCCAGAATAATAATTTTTTGTGCGTTTGAAAATAAAATTAAAGTTATTTTTGTTTTGAATATTATATTGACCTTAGTCAATTTAAGTTTTACAATAAAATAAAAAGAAAAATTATAGGGTCTTAAATTTAAATATGCCTAATTTTGAAAATCCCCAAAGAGCATGCTAAATCACGAACATGTAATTAGATGTACCATTTCATCAAAAAAAAAAAGTATTGTGAGATAGTGTGTGGTGTGTGCATGATTTTTTGCAAAGTAGTAATAATGAATTAATTATAATCAGAATAACAATATATAGAATATAATACGTTGAAGCCGTCCGATTTTTTCTTATTTTTTTTTAATTCTTGATTGTAAATCATATTGAAAAATATAAAGAAACATAATGTTTATTTGTATGCAACAACAACAAGCCTTATCCTATTAGATGAGATCGACTACATGAATCGTACGATGTCATTGAACTTTATTACTGATCCACTCTTTAGACAGTGTTTATATGTATATACCTCGATTTTCGTTCAGGTCTTTTATGGTAGCGTTCAGGTTCTCTTGCCAGCACTTTTTAATAAATATAACATACACTGCCTTCAATTTTGACGTTTTCAGAGTCCCTTTCACAACTGTCTTCATCTTTGGAATGCCCTTCACCCTAACCATTTGTAAATGAGGGAATTCAAATTCAAAATCTTCTTCCCAGAAGCTCATGAGATTTGGCAGATGTTTGGGTGTAAGGCACTCCAATTTCTCAAACACTTTTTTACTATTTCCTCCTCCACCCTGAAGAACTTGTACCAGATTTTGACATTATATAGTTTTAGCAGTTTTAGAGCGTCAAGGTTTTCAGCCACTGCAATGGACAATAATTTTTGGATGCTTTTTGCAACGGATGATTTCAAGTAATGTCAAATTTCGAAAACACTGGAATTTCAGGTTCCTGTTCCCATAGTTTCATGCTAGGTAGGTCACTGAGTACCAATTCATCCAATGTCCCCAGTACTTCCATTTCAGACCTGGAGTTTTCATAATTTGAAGAGAGAACTTTGTTCCATATATCCTTGAATAATTGGATTAATGTTTCATTTTGTTATAAATGGAAGAGAAGACAGAAATACGGGAGAGAGCACTCACAACATATTTGAAGAGGTAACTAACGTCATCTTCCCATGGATAGCAGCCGATCACCTCCACTGACCTCAGGAGAGTTCTGTCCACCACTCCCAAAGTGGACCTATTAATATTGGGACACCTAACCACTCTTAGAGCATTTAACGGTACAAATATCATCCTGGAAAAATTTAGTAAACTTGGTTACTTTTTCAGAATTAGAGTGGTCACCAGACGAAATTCAAGTTCAACAGTATCTGTTGTCACTTGCGACTCTCTTACTACAAAATGTTCAATTATTTTGTAAGAAATTATCTTAAGCTCCTGGAGAGAAGAAACACTCTGTGCTACGGATAACGATAACAGATATTTCATATTTTCACATCTATACAGTTGCAAAGATGTCAGGTGCATAAAGATAAGCAGGTGATCATCGCACATCTTTTCCAAGCGAGTACTGAGATTCAGATTTTGCAGTAGTGGGGGCATTACAATTTTCTGCAATTTTATTGTATCCAATATAATTAGGAGAGGCACAAAAAAGAAGTATAAAAGCGAGGTATTTAATTTAATAATATGCTATTATATTGATATATTAAAAACAAGCTATGAAAAAGAAAAGAAAATCCCAATATTTATAATCACAAGCGCAGCCAAATTGCTGAGCCTAAGAGAGTGCAAGAAGGGTAACACTTTTCTTTCTGACAGTCATTACTGTACCTTCTTAGCACAAGAAAACTTGTTCTAGAATCAAACAGCCACTTATATCAATATAATGGAGTAGCTTGAGATTTCTGAGTATGTAATGAGGAAGGAGATACCTCAGCTGGTTACAATTACGTACTGTTAGTTTATTCAACATTTTGAAACTTCGTTGTCTCTTCTGCAGATATTTGTCGCCTATTAAGCTTTTAAACTTAAGCAGGTTTTGCAACTGAAGTTAACATAAATTGGGTAGTAGGTGATGAATCGCGATTTGCTATAGCACACAGGAGTCCCGCGCATTGTTAGTCACGATTTTAATCGTGATTAATTTTTAGCCAAGGTTAAGAACTATTTTAACTATAATTTTAACCGTGGTTAACAGCGTGTAGGACTCTCATGTGAGCTATAGTAGATTTGTGTTCGTACGTGGCCATGATCTTGATCATTGACAAGGATGTGGGAAAGATCATTGCACTTCTCAATTTCTAATGTTTCCAAATTCGGCAGATACATATAGTTCCGGTGCTTGGAGGCTCCAAATTTTTTAGCCACAGTTAAATAACCACGGATAAAACCGTGGCTATTTAACTTTTAGCTACAGTTTGCTATCAGGATCTTTTTAATCTAACCAAACTAAACTATTTTGAATTATATGAACTTTGAATAAACTATTTTGAAATTGCAATATTTCAAATTTATAAAAAAATAATATAAATTCTATAATAAAAAATAATATTATTAACATAACCAATAAGCTTTAAATAGTAAAGGGAAGAGAGAAAACAAATAGAACAATAAATCTCATAATATTGAAATAATTTACAGGTGTTGATTAGTGGAATGAAATCAACCCAATGCTTGAAAATTTTTTAAGAAATGTTTACAAGAGAGAGAGAGAGATACAAAAGATGCGATGCCTAAACTAATGAACTATGAGCTTTCTTATTGAAGTCTTGAGATGGATTTCAAAAATACTGAAGTCTGTGGATTCCAAAGCCTTTGAAGTCCGTGAATTTGAAGATGTCTTGACTTTGATATTACTAATCCGGACTATTTACATTTTGAAAGTGAGTTTGTCTTTTACTGTCAACACTTTGCTTTACTAAAAGAATTTGATGAGTCATCAAAAGTTGTCGGCCATTGTTTTGTCCTTTAATGCCGATGGTTTTGCTTTTGACTGTTGAACTGCTTTTACTCACTAAACCATACTTTAGCTAAATTGACTAAAATGGCCAGATCGATATTGTAACAGTCATCTTTATTTTGATTGAATAGAGACTAAACTTCTTGAGTACTTCCTTCTGATGAATGAACCTTTTTTGAAAGGGCCTTCTCTAAAACTGCTTTTTGTTTTTCTTGAAATTCTTCCTTTGTTGAAGCTGTTGCTTATTCTGCCATTAATTTTGACTTTTGAGATAAAAATTCTGAATTTTTTCAGGTTCTGAACTCATACTTAACTTGTTGAGAATGTTGTTGAAACCATTCTAAAATTTTTTTTCTTGACTTAATAATGATGGATTGGAAGTTGCCCACCATTTGATGCTAAAATCTCTTGCTAAATAATTTGGATGATCAAAAGGGGGTTTTGAAATGTAACTGTAGTCCCAAGTCATGATCCATGCTATTCCAAAATTGGCAAAGAAATGGAAAAGTTTTGTTCCTTCTAAAAAATTGGTTTGACTTTTGAAAAGATCAAAGGCTTCTTGAGCAAAAATTGGTAAAATATGAC
This sequence comes from Biancaea sappan, assembly GCA_037074585.1. Taxonomy (NCBI): domain Eukaryota; kingdom Viridiplantae; phylum Streptophyta; class Magnoliopsida; order Fabales; family Fabaceae; genus Biancaea; species Biancaea sappan. The sequence goes on from CM073495.1 coordinate 4,561,973, forward strand.
TAGTAGGGCCATAATACAGAAACCATTTAGAAAACCAATATGAAAATTCTGCTTGACCTTTTTTGAACCAAATAAACCAGGAATGATAGTATGGACAAAGAAGAAAATAAAACCAAGCTTTTTGATAATCCCAATATATAATCAAAGGTTTGGGGTCTAAATTGGCTTGAAAAGGATTGTGGAGTATAAGGAGATTTATTCCATTGCTTAAATGTTATGACACGATTGATTTCGATTTTTGAATAAATGATCTTTTCATAGTCTTCTCTATCATATTCATGAGTAAGAACTATTGAATCGGTGTCAACTAACATGAATTCATAAAAAGTTCTTGTTTTTGCTAAGTTTTTGGTAGAAAGTGCTAGTTAGCTGGAAAGGCCTTTTGAGCAATATCTCTTGGAGAGATGTTGGGTTCTAGCCATTCGGGTTCAATAGCTAAAATTGGAATATTAAGTTGTTTTTTTGAAATATTGAGGTTTATCTTTAGACGGTATTATTTTTCTGACATATTGTTTGGATGGAGTAGTTGGAACTAAGGATGATGAAGGGATTTCTTTTTGACTATGTTGTTGAGATGTTGAAAGGGTTGCTAAAACTTGATGATATGTTAAGGCTGCAAAACGATTTTGAGAAGGTGATGCAGGTCTAATACCTGCTTGAGGCCTGAAGGTAATTAAAATAATGAAAAGCTTTAATATGAAACTATAGTTATACTCTTAACAATAAAAAGTACTGCTAAATAATTTTATTTTTGAAAGGAAAACTTATTATTCAAAAATTTAACTTTAATAAAAAATAGATTAATTAAAAGAGAATCCAGTATTATATTTATGGTTAAGCCAAATTGTAAGAAAGAAAGAAAGAAAGAAATATAACGTTCAATCTAATATTTATAACTTATATGGGAAAGCGATACACTGCAATCAAATTTTTTACTGGACAGTAATAACTAATAGGCCACGCTACACTATACCATACGTGCAGCATTTATACGCAGTATATGTGAACATTTTATAACCTTGAATCCACACACGTCGTCCATTTTTAAAATTTATATTGCTTTTATTTAATTTATAAAAAATTAAGTATTTCAATTTAATTATTGAAAGATTATATTTATTTTATTTATGATAAATTTAACATTTATGATTGATAATTGTAAAAATTGAATAACAAAAAGAATTAAATTGAAATAATTATAATTTTTTTATAAACTAAATTAAAATGTTTAATTTATAAGCGGCCAAATTAAAGTAAAATGATTTTCCAAAGACTAGATAAATAATTTATTCTTATTCTTATAATAAATTCGAGTTTTTAATTAATATCTTGTTTTAAAGTATGGAAGCAAAGTATAAGGAATTAATACCCCGCAAAGAAGGGAGCTCCCCCAGCAATGATGCGAAGGGTCTGCATATGAGCAAAAGATGACAAGCATATCCAGATTCTGCAGTGTAAAGGACTCTAAACAATCTAAACTTCATAATCAAATGATACATTTTGGTCGTCGTTCATAAGTATAGCCTCCATGTTCCAACATGCAGCTATCTCCAGTTCCCTGAGCTGGGGAAAGGAATTTACGATCTCTGAATATTGAATAGTATTATTCTTCTGTTACTATTTCGAAGCTGAACCTCAATGAAGGACAATATTTTATTCTCAAAACCACTAAGTTCTGCCAATCTGAAAAATGAGCCCTTGTAAAGTATTCCAGTTCTGTATTATCTTGGATATAGAGATACTTCAACCGTAGTTCCTTCGGTAATACTAATACCTGGTTGAAACCCTTGGATTTCATTAAACATAACACGTCACAAGTATCCAACAGCGATAGGCGCCACCCCTTGGCATCATTATCGTGATTCCATATCAATACCTTACAATTTTTCTGCTCTTTATCCTCGCTATAACATTGGAAATCTTGGCCTATCACAATATGATATGTACGTCATTTACCCCAAGCCAAGGCAGGGCTTCTTGGGATCATGTCATCATTCGGAATATCAATTTCCAAGGTATGCAGGCTTGTCAAATTGGTTAACTCAGCGAGGCTGGGTTTATCACTTTTTATCATTGTCTCTGTCCCTCTAGTCGGCAAAGCTATTTTTCATAAGTAAATATTCTAGTTTGGTCAACTTTTTTAACAGCTTTGCTGGATCCACATTTAGATTTAAACAATTGTTCAAATCCAACAAACAAATTCATTACAGGAAAGAGGACTAATACCTATAGCCAAATCAGTAGGAAAGTAATGAATTTCAGGAAGAAAATTGTTATTCCTACTAAATAGCTACTGAAATTTTTCAGTAGCAGAATCAATAGTCGGTCATTGTTTTCTTACTGTTTTATGACTGAAACATATTATCTACTAAATTCTTCATATGGATTTTCAGTTAGGAAATATCATCCCAAACTCGCAATCACCTCCTACATGTATAGGTGCGAAACACACGATTTGTTGCTCTAGATCATGTACAGCGAGCAAGATTTATTCCATGTGTTAACCCATTAGTTGGTCGACCCTATAGTATCTAGAGCTATTTTGTTAAAAAGTATAAAAAATTATAATTAAAAATAACAAAAACATAAATTTAAAATATTATATATTATATATTATAATTACATCTAGAGCTATTTTGTTAAAAAGTATAAAAAATTATAATTAAAAATAACAAAAACATAAATTTAAAATATTATATATTATATATTATAATTACACGAGAACCACACTCTCGAGAAGTGTGGTCGAGAGCCACACTCTCGAGACTTCAATTGATTTTTTTTTACCACACTCTTGAGACTTCAATTGATTTTTTTGACATCTATTTAAAAAAATAAGAAATTTTATAATAATACAGATTAATTATATTTATGTATTTAAATTTTAATTGTTATGTAGACCTTTTCAATTATGAAAAGAACAAAACCAATAAATTTACATTATATATTTATAATTTTAGTTCAACGACATGCTCAAAAAATGATTTAAACTTGTTATTGAAAAAAAAGATCAATTTACAAAGTTTGATACTGATGAATTTTTATTTTTATAAAGAAAATGAAATAATAAATTTACAAATTTTTCATATAAAATATTTTAATTGTATTTGTTTTCTATATTTCTACACCTTTCTGCACCAGATGAGAATGGGAATGCTTCAAAAGAGAAATTAATGGGCCCAAATAAATTAATAAGTCCACTTTTTGACACATAAAAATTTCTTCCTGTTCACACATAAGAATGTAAACAGAAAAAAAAAAAGAATAATTTGATTGGAAAATATACTATTTTTTACCTAGAAGAAGACAAAATAGAAAATGCTATATAGTGTAAATAAATAAGAATTATTATAGCTGTTAAAGCAGAGAAGAATAATGCGAAATAGAAGAGACAAATTATACCATAGAATAAATTTTTTTTTTTACTTGTATCTGTATCTCTGAACACATTTGAGAACAACCAAAGAAGAGGAAGATGGACAAGCATTAAAAAGGAAGATGAATGAGAGAGATAAAAAAAAAGGAATCTCTGTATCTCTGAACATATATGAGAAGAACTAGAGAAGACAAAGACCAATAATCAAAAAAGATGAAGATGAATGAGAGAGAAAAAAAAAAGATAAAGTGCTAGAAGACAGAGAGAGAAGCATTAGGTGGCATGATGAATATTTTAAATGTGGGCGTAAAATTTTATGTTCGTGCCAAAATAGAAAGTTGAAAGAAATAATATTTTGCATAACAATTTGCGCTGCATTATTTTTTTGTATAGTCAATTAGAAAATATGTAATAAGTAATATTACGTTGAATTAGGAAATACTTGTGTCAGTAATAAATTTTTTCAACTTTATAATTTATTATAATATTTTTACATTATTTTAATGATTAAAAAATATAATTGAATAATTCATTATTTTAATATAAAATTAGCTTTAACATTTCCAGAAACAAAGTTTTATATTTTATATTATTTATATGTTAACGTATAAGTTGTTATGTGTATATTTATTGATAAAAATAATTATATATGTAAATTGTATTAAATATTCAAATATATTTATAAATTAATATAATTAAGTGGTAAATTGCATTAAATAAATAGTTCATTAATCCCCAGAAAATGCATTACAATATAAAAATAAAATTAAAAACATTGTATAATACATATTTCTACTCTTTCATCATCATTTTCTTCATCCTCATTATTGTTGTTTCTAATATTGTCAGTTGTTGGAATATCGAGGAGAATACAAAATTGGAAACATTATTTAAAGATGCTACATCTGATCGATACATGTCTATGTTTCTTTGATCACTTGAACTAGCATAAAATAAATGTTGTGGTAGATGGAGGGAGGACAAAATCCTTTCATTGCATTGAGTCTAGTCTCTATTGTAGTGATCTGACTACTTAGTTCCCTTATATTTTCCTCATATATTTTCAATTCTTCTTCATAAGATTTACTTAGACAATGAACAAATATATCTTTTAAAAACTGCTGAAATTCTTGGGAACGAGTCCAATCAAGCAGTGATTGACCTTCTTATATATAAAATCCAGATGTTGTTGTACTAACTATTTTGGATGCCTTAACTTCGAAACCATATATGTGCCCTTTTTTTTCCTTCTGCTACTTTCATCCATAAATTAAAATCCGATAATTGTTGTTCGGAGCTACCTGAAGATTGATGCAGCCTTTGATATTCCACCTTCAAGGAAAATGAAATTATATAATTAGACTGTATTATAAAATATATATAATACACAATTACACATAAAATAACACTTACAAATATTGCCTTAGATTTTTTATTAACCCATTTTTGATCGGTCTTATTTTGATGAGTTCGAAAAAATAATTGAGATGAGTAGGTTCTCTTCTCGATTCCTTTATGCAAGGTTTGAAATTAATATATATATATATATATATATATATATATATATAGATAAGCATGAGATATAATGATGAAATAATATAAAATTAAATTAATTACAAATCTTCTTTTATGCTCTACTATTGAAATATAACGTCTAGTGTGAAGAGATGAGCCAAATCTACTAGAGTCGGAAGATCTATTTTTTTTTCTTTTGTTTGCTAGCTTGTTTGAAATGTGTATTCCCCATTTATCACACAATTGATTCCAAATAGATTCTCCAATCCATGCTATTTTTTTTTCTTATACGCTGTATATATATCATATCTTTTAAGTGCAATGACGCAAAAATTTTCCAATTTTTTTGAATAGAGCCTTCATATTGTAGTGACCAAATATAATATTTCTAACAAATAAGATTTACTATTAATAATAGATTATGATGTGACGTAAAAGATTCTAATAGATAAAAATAATGAAACTATACTTGAAATTCTAGCCACTACAAGTTCGCAGTGATTTAAATGCATCCCTCCAGTATATGTATGGCCAATCATGTGTTGCTTTAATGATGGACACAATTTGATCTTGAAATTTATTATGGTTTGGAGAAAACCTGATTCATAATAAACTTAAAATATACTTAGGAGATTTAAAAATATGTAATCTAACCAATTTTTAAATAGAATAATAACTATAAAAATAATTACTCTGTTCCATCTGGACTATAATGAGGTCCTTTCTGATTATGTTGCTATTGTGCATTGTGGGTTGTGACCTCTGTTGGTGTTGCCGAGGAACTAGATGGGGTTGGAACTAGATTAGGTGAAGAGGGTTGGGCTTAAAGGTGGAAAGGAAGTCTGGGAATGCAAAAAAAAATAAATTAGTTATGATATGACTGAGACGTCATTGGTGAGTTAACTAGGACTTGAAAAGAAGTATGTGACATATTAGATGTATCATTGTTGCCATGAAACTGCGACATTGGTAGTGGTTTGATTGGAGTGTAACCTGGATAAGGAATTGGTAGTACATTACCTTGAAATTACTATGGTTGCAGGTGGATAAAAGTTAGGATGAAGGTTTGAAGGGCTAAAAAAAGTACAAGGGCAAGGAAATGGTGGCCATGTGATTGGTGTTACCATGACATTTTCAATGTTGGTGTTGGAAGAATAAGAAGGATTCCAAGGTTGATCATTACTATGTGTTATTGATATTTGTCTATTGGACAAATTTTCTTGCTCATGCACTCTATCACTAGACATGTTGGCAAAACTACAAGAGTATTTCAGATAACTATAATGGAGATGAGAAAACTCACATGCAATGAAAATGGGATGATGAATGTGGGTTGAGATGAAAATGGAGGTGAAGAGAAGAGTAATTTTTATAAGCAAAAAATGTTAATAAATAAATAATGTGATTTTAGGTAATGTTAGACCTCAAAGATATGGGTTAAAATATTTATGGGTATTTCTTATATTCTTTCCAACAAGTACGGTGGGATCCATAATCACCTTACTTATTTTAAAAAAAGACATTAACAGACTTTCAATTGAAAAAAAAAAGATATCGACAACTATTAGAAATAATTATTTAATGTTAGACGTTTATCAATTATATTTTATATTAGCAATTAAAAAATATATTAAAAATTATTTTATTAATAGATTTTTTCCTACAAAATAATTAAATAATCAATTTTATTCATTTAATATATGAATAATTGTTATAAGAAATATAGTAGGAGACAATATATATAACAAATAATAAAACAATATAATTGAATAAATTATGAGGAACTAGATATTAGAGTATACATGAATATTATGATCATCATTAAAAAAAAATCACAAGTGACAACATTAAAAATTATCTCAACGTAACATTAAAAATTATTTTGTCACATGGCACTACAAGACAAACTTTATTGCATTTCGAAGTCATCCAAGCTACACACTAGACATGCATACACAAAGATAAACATCTCTTCACTTTCACTCTCTAACCCCTCATACTTTCAAGGCTTCATACTTTCTTATACTTGAAGACTTTCTCTCTCTTTTTAAACAAACATGAGTGATATCAATGAATTTGTAGGTTCACTTAACCCAATTTGTTATTCATGCAAGACTATCATATTTCTGCCACAGTGGGGAGAAGTGATAAAGTAAGTATTATTTATTTAAATTACCTATGTGTATTATTTTTTTATCTTTTTTCTAAATTACCTTTCTTACTATTATTTTTTTTGTCCTTAGAAAAATCGTGTATTGATGGTTAGAAAATGGACTAATGATCGATTTCTTCATCATTCATCTCACACTATGGTGCCACTTCTTGTACAAGCTGATTTTTATAGTGCTTCTATGCTAGGAGATTTTGAATTCAGTCATGGTCTAATTTCCACATTTGTGGAAAGATGACATATGGAGATCCATACATTTCAATTAACTTTAGGTAAGATGACAATTACATTAGAAGATGTAGGAATGTTATTGGGACTTTTATGTGTAGGAAGACCGGTATGTGGCAATCCACATATATCAAACATGACATATTTATGTGCTAAAGCTTTTGGAGTTGAAGCGCCTAAATCAGAGATAAATAGACGAAGACTATCATTGATGTGGCTGGTAGACACATTTGGCGAGCTACCTGAAGAGGCAGACCAAGCTACACTAGCATACCAGGCTAAAGCATGGATTTTACAATTAATAGGTGGATACTTAATGCCAGATAAATCTGGCACTTATGTCAACTTGAAGTATCTCCTTTTTATTATTGATTTCCATGAGTGTAGACGGATGTCATGGCGCTTGGCCCTATTTGCATTTTTGTATAGAGAGCTTTACACCACAACCTTAATAGTGTCATGTCCTACCTAGGACACGTGACCGACACGAGAGTGAGCCTAACCTCACCTTGAAACTAAAACCATTATATAAAGCCAACATATAAATCATTCTAATAATAGATACATGAATGTAAATAATTATTTAAAGAAGTCTTCCTTTCACTTGTTTATAGATATCTAACTACGTAAAAAAAGAATGTATTGTTCTTTGCCCTTATTGCATTCCATCATAACAAGTAAATTTATTGAAATATTTAGAATCATATCAGCAATATGGTTACTTCATTTATATATATAATTCCTCAATTCATAAATACAACAATCCAATCCTAGGCTACCTACACGATCACGAAGCAACTTTAGAGTAGTATAGCAAAAGACACAAGAATGGGAGTTTAGCCATCCCCGGATTCTAGTGGAGTCTTGAGCTATGAATCCTTTACCTCCTGTATGAAGCTCATCTTCAGCTAACAACTTTGAAAATGTTTATAAGATGGGTATGAGGGAACCACATGTTCAGTGAGGGGACAACATTACGCTATGACGAAAAATAGTTATAGATCATCATAATGATGACATGTATCAATCATTCATAACCAATTATAATACGATTCAATATAATCCAAAAAGCTCTCAACATCATCCAAGTAAACTTATCATATTTCATCATAAGATAATTTAGAAAAATTCAGAACAATAAACAATTTGATCAATTGCACAAATTTTTCGTGTCAATTGGGCCGTCCAGGGTACCATTAGATTGTTACCCGTGGCCTTGACCACATCCACCCATTACCACTCCATTTATAAATCTCCATTGTTGTAGCTTTGTGTAGATTTTCCCATGGGATGCACCGCCATGTCTTTTATTTCTTTCTCAAACACAGGCACAGTCACAAGGCAAGATCTTACATCATAAAACAAATACTCATTCATTACATACCTCAATTATCCATAAATGAATAAGTCCAACAAACAAAATATGCCACCTCTTAAATTCAACCACATCTCATTCACAATGCAATCATAATACAATTTCATTATTCATAATACACTACATACTTGCAAACTCACAATCTTTCTATATAACATTTTCATCACACCATAACCAATTTAATATATAAATGAGTTAAGGCTGCATATGTGTGTATAGTTTATATATTTGCCAAAGTGAACCTTTCAAAAAGTATCTCACAAGTAGATATATGTATATGTGTGTGTATATATACACATGTCTTCTTAAATTACAACATAAAGTTTCATGTGTTTTCATGTGTCTATGTATATATACATATATATTTATTTTTCACATTTCCAAAATAGAATGTGTATGTACATGCACACTTTCTAAATTTCTTTGTAATTCAAATTAATATATGAATATATATATATATGCATATACAAAAATTTAGAGTTTCACCCTTGCCAACTCCATTGATAAGAGAAATACAATCACGTATTCATATAGTCATACAAGTTTCGCAATTATTTATATCTCAACATTCCACTCAAGGGACAATAACAACATTATTTCAAACATACCTTGCATAGATTAATCCTCTTTCTCTTTTAAATTTGGATGCATTACATGCTCTCACTATGATGCCAATGATCATTAAACAAGAATATTCAATTATAGGAAGCATCAACCCACTCACCTCGGATCCGAGCAATGCTTCCACACTCTAAACCAAAGGAAGGTACCAAAGAACTCATAGGAAGCCTAGAAAATAAGCCAAGAAGGAAATAATACCAATTCAGAATTTAGGTTACCAAGTATCCAACATTGTTTTATTTTTCTACTAGTTTCAGAGCCAAATTTTACAAACTTTTTGGTATTGATTTAAAGCTCTAAAATTCAAGAAACTTGGTAAAGAGCCTTCTTTTTATATTAATATTCTATGATAAAAATTTCAGATTAAAACTCCCTCATTTATCTCCTCTGCAGACCTCATTAGTGAGTCTATGCCAGAAATGCCCAATTCTACTATAAGTATAGTTTTATGCTTGACAGACCATCCTAACCATATCCAAATAAAATGAAACTTTTCAGATCATAAGCTGCATGTCTTATCTAAGTGCCAGAAAAATTTCAGATCAAAATGAACTCTTTAGCTATCAAAACCGAATAAGTTTCCTTAACTGCCCAGATTTGTTTCTGCAGAGAGTTTAGATTGTGTTGATAGATAGTTTACCAAGTGAACCTTCTCAAAATGTCATGAAACTTACATATCTGATTATCACACTATAAATAATCTTTACACAAAGTTTCATAAATTTAGGAGTTGATTTGGTTATCCAAAAACACATAAAACCAAAAGCATGACAGATCAGTACTGTTATGCTTTTTTACAATTTTCATTTGTTGTTCTAAGGACTTTTAGGGTACCAAATCAGCCCAAAAAATTTTGAAATAATTTAGTCATGCTCTTGGACACTATATTTAACTACATAGCAAATTTCATAACCATTGGAGTTTCTTTCATACCTCAAATAATCCAAACCGTTCATAGTAGAAAATGACAAGCAGAAACATTTTACAGAATGTTGCCTCAAGAAGGGGTTAAAGTCGCCAGAGATGATTGAAAATGTGTGTGTGTGTGTGTGTGTAAGGGTATGTGTGTGAAGGGAAAAAAAATCTGAATGTGTGTGTATATGTTATCCAGAAGCCTCTAAATGTTGTGATGGAAGGTTAGTAAACGTGAATTCACCTCTATATGCCATATCCACTTGCTTTTGTTCAAATTCTATCAATCAACTCTTCTTTAAATGAGTTTTCAATTAGGTCCTTAAAAACTTAAAAAAAATTTCTAACCTTATTCAATATTCAAAATTATTCTTGACCATTCTTTCTATGACTCTTCTCACTAAAAATTAATTCTCCTACCAAAATTTGAAAATTTTAAAACAAGTCCTCAAGAATCTATTTTTGGAAATTATTCCTCATTGTATGTTCAAAAAAAATAAAAAAATTAATTACCTCAAAATTTTTCTTTCCAAATTTCAAGGCCCACCGTCTTATTTAAAAATTTGGGATATTACAAATAGACCCCAAACAAATTGCTGGATGCATCGCCCTCTTACACATGTGGATTTGGACAAGATTTCCTTTTATAGTAGGAGATGTTGTGATCCAACCAAATCTTCCACCTTTGAATTATTTACTATGGCCACCTTTGAATTACAAGTATATTTTCTTTATTGATATATTTCTGTTGGGTACTGTGTATTTAATTAATTACTAATTTATTTACATTTATGTAGGTGGATGGGGGCTTACCTACCTCAAATGCCCCAAGAAATTATGCTTTGTAGATACATAGATATTAGATTTAATGACAAATGAGACTAAAGTGTTTATGTAATAAATCTACTAATATGATTGGTCTAATATACTAACTTTGTATCAAAATTTTGTAGATTTGGTGGACCCCTATACATATGAGGAGGTCTCACAACATTGTCACACTGGGACAGAAGTGGATTGGGCTGCAGTGCCGATGTTTTGCTTCCACATTTGAGTGCCAATATCCTAACCACGTTCTACACTAGTTTGCATGGGTGCAAGAAATCCCTAAAAACCCCCATGACGGGAGAGACGATTGGGACTGGTTTCATTTGGTAAAAGTCTTGCGCAACAAGGAATGGTCAAATTTTTTTGAAAATGGCATTGCTGGATGGAATAATTGGCAAGCAGAAGTAGTAAACAATAACTTCGTAACCAAAAGCTTGGGACCAATGTCTCCTTATATGCAGTGGTACTTTTTGCATGCTCGTCGGTTCATTGGTCAAGATTTAGGAGTGATAAATCACATGATAAAATATAAATTTTCATCTTGTTGAATTAACTGAAATTCATTTTTGTTTATAATTAATAATGACATTTTTTTTTACTTTTATTTAGGCTAGCTTAGCACAATTGATGGAAGGTATAACTCTCCAGCAGCTCGATAGCCCGTATGTGCAAAAAATGAAGACTGGTTTGCGAGAAATGCAACGGGCTACATACACTAAAAAGTAGAGATGTCTTTCTGGACAAGCTCATCGTGACGAAACTGGTAGCAGTAGTGCTGCTGGTACCAACCAAAGAAGAAGGAGGAGAAGGGACTCCCACTGAGGCAGAAGAAGAAATAGAGGGAGAAGGAGATGACAATGAGAGTAAAAATACATACTATATTAATATTAGGCGCATGTGAGGATATTATGTATTTTAGTTTTAAGTTATATTTATTGTGTAAATTAATTGTGTGTTTAAATGTATTTTGAATTATGTTGTATGTTTTTTTTGGTTAATCGTTGTTTTATTTTTAATATGTTGCAATACCTTTTTTTTGAGAAAAAATTGAATAAATTAAAAATACCTAAAAAATAACAAGCATAACAATAAAATAGAATTTGAACAAAATAAAAAAACTCTAAAAAATAATAAATAGAACAAATAAAAAATTTTGAAAAAAAATAAAAATAAAATAAAATAAATGGGGGCTAGCTGGCCCCCACATGCTCACATGGGCACTCAGTGCAAGAGTCTCTGCACCATGCACCGAGTCGTCATTTTGATGTAGGGACTCCTGAATCGATTCTCTCCCTTGAGGGCACATGGGGTAAGTTAGCCCCCACGTTTTTTATTTTTTTTAATTAATTTTTTGAAATTTTCAATTATTTTCTTATTTTGTATTTTTTACATATTATTTTTTCTTTTTAATTTTTTATTTATATTCAATTTGTCAATTTTTTAATTTATTTGTTTTATTTTTTCATCAATGTCATATTTTTTTAATCTGTTTTTTATTTCTTTTGTGCATGTAATATTTTATTTTATCATAAAAATGTAACATTTGAATTATTAATTTTTTGAAAAAAATTAATTTATGCAAATATAACATTCTGCAAGTACATGAGGTGTAATGAGAGAGAGCATGAGGAATGAACATATGTATTTTAGTTATAAGTTATATTTATTGTGCAAATTAACTGTGTGTTTAAATATATTTTGAATTATGTTATATGTAAAATTTTTCGTTGTTGTGGTTAATCATTGTTTTATTTTAAATATGTTGCAATACCTCTTTTTTTAGAAAAAAATTGAACAAATTAAAAAACCCAAAAAAATAACAAGAAGAACAATAAAATAGAATTTGAACAAAATAAAAAAATTCTAAAAAATAATAAATAGAACAATTTGAAAAAAATAAATAAAAAGTAAAAAATGTTGGGGCGAAGTCACAGGCACTCGGTGCAGGCCTGCACCAAGTCGTCATTTTGTTGTAGGGACCCCTGCATCGATTAGTACCCATGAGGGCACTTGAGGGCTAGCTGGTCCCCATGTTTTTATTTTTTTGATTTTTTAATTATTTTTTAGGATTTTTAAATAATTTTCATTTTTTATTTTTATTTTTTAGATATTATTTCTTTTTTTTAGTTTTTTATTTATATTTAATTTGTTCAGTTTTTTACTTTATTTGTTTTATTTTTTCATCAATGTCATATTTTTTTAATTTGGCATATTTTACTTTTTTATTTCTTCTATGAGTGTAATATTTTTATTTCATCTTAAATATATAACATTTGAATTATTAATTTCTTGTTAAAAAATATTAATTTATCCAAATGTAACATTCTATAAGTACATGAGGTGTGTAATGAGAGAGTGAGGAATGAGCACATGTTGATAATAACACTGATTAAAAAAATAAAAAAAAATGTAGATAAGAATGATGTGAAATGAGAGTGAGGGTGGCAAGTGAGAAAATGATGATAGGATAGGATAGATAAAAAATGGATGGTGAGAATTGATGAGAAGATAGAAAAAATGAGGGTAGATAAAGATACGACAGAACAATGACATGACAATAAGACAAAATCACGTAAACAAAAAAAATGTAGAAAAAGCAAATAATCTTAGAAGGCCAAAGATCATATTTTTACTTACAAAAATGTGAAAAAAATAACTATAATAATCATAGAGTTCGAATTTCTAGATGGTATCATCCACTATTTGTTTATTTGTATTTTTCATATTTCTCCAATTTTTATTATATATTAGTATTATCATATTCCTATTTCAAAAGTATATATAGTAATATATCAATATATTTTCAAGAGCAGGGCAGTAGCGCATGCCCTTTTTTTTGGTTTTTTAATAACAAAGAAGGATAATAAATAATTACCATAGATGAAAATAAATGCCACTTGATTAGCAAGACTACAAATTAAATAAATAAGACTTGATGAGTAAGAATATGGATGTCTCAGAGAGAAATGGATGAATAACAATGGTAGATAAGAATGAAAAAGGGTAGATAAAGATAATGAGGTTAGATAAACATATAACAGTACAATGACATGAAAAAGACGAGAATTGATGATATATTAATTAAATTTACACTATTTATATTAAAATTTAGAAGACGATAAAGTGGAGAAAAAGTAAAAAAAGTAGATATTCCTAGAAGAAAAAAAATCACACATGTACTTTACAAGAAAGTGAAAAAAAAAAGATTACACCCATCATATTCATATCTCTGGACATATGAATATGATGGGTATCTGATATCTAACATTTTTATATACATTTTAACCCCTATCTTGGTTTATTTGCATTTTCATCTATGAGAATTCTCTGATTTTATTACACTTTGTGATTTATTAGGTCTAAATTAATTTTGGATGGAAAATAAATTATGTTCATATTTTAGGACATAAATTATTAAAGACTCAATTTAATCAATTTGTGTGCTTTACAGAAATTAAATTTGGAGATTTTTTGATGATGTGGCACTGAGATGGACATTCTTGCTGACATGGCGTTGATGTGGCACTCTTTTGATGAGTAGGATGCTGACTGGGACTTGTTTATGCATTTTTGTGGGGGCCTCAATCCAGATCACCTTTTACAGGTAGTCCAGCTTTTGCTTGCCTTTTCCCTACACATTGCTGAAAATAGCATATCAGCTTTCTGCATGACAAAAGTGCCTTCTGCTACACCTTTTTGCTTGACAAAAGTGAACTTATGTGTGAAGCCAATGACTATGCTTTGGGAGTGGTGTTGGGTCAAAAGCATGGGAGAATTTTTCATCCTATTTACTATGCTAGTCGGACTCTAGCAGATGCACAGTTGACCTATACTACTACTGAAAAGGAGTTATTGGCTGTAGTTTTTTGGTTTGAAAAATTTAGACCATATTTAATGGGAAATAAGGTATTTGTTTTTACTGATCACTCGGCCATCAAGTATTTAATTGGCAAGAAGGACTCCAAGCCACGTTTAGTCCGATGGATTTTACTACTGTAAGAATTTGACTACCAAATTGTGGATAGGAAAGGTACTGAAAATCAAGTGGCTGACCATCTATCCCGAATAAGCACAGACATGAGTGACAAAGTGGAGCTATAAATCAATGAAAGTTTCCCTGATGAAACTTTGTTCTTTGTTTAAGAGACCCAAATACCATGGTATGCTGATATTGTAAATTACTTGGTATGTGGGCTTATGCCACTTGACTTCACTTATCAACAAAAGAAGAGGTTTCTGCATGATGTCAACGCTTTATTTGTGGGAGAACCAATTTCTTTTAGGATGTGTACTAATCAAATCCTCTGGTGCTGTGTATCGGAGGAAGAAATTAAGAATATCTTGTGGCATTGTCATGGATCGAACTATGAAGGACATTATAATAGTGTTTAGATTCCAGCAAAGGTGTTGGAAAGTGGATTCTATTGGCCTTCACTGTTCAAAGTTGCAAGAAAGTTTGTAGAGAGGTATGACCGGTGCCAAAGGAGTAGGAATGTATCAAGAAAGCACAAAATGCCTCTGAATATTGTGTTAGAAATAGAGGTTTTCGATGTGTGGGGAATTGATTTCATGGGGCCATTTCCTCTATCATACTCTAACCAATATATCTTGGTGGTCGTTGATTACGTATCAAAATGGGTAGAAGCAATTCCTACATCTACCAATGATGCGAAGGTGGTACTAAAGTTCTTGAAAAAGAGCATCTTCTCTCGCTTTGGAGTCCCAAGAGCATTGATTAGTGATGGAGGATGCTCTTAGCCAACTATGGAGTCAAACACTGGATAGCCACTCCATACCATTCTCAAACTAGTGGCCAAGTGGAGGTGACTAATTGGGAACTGAAAAGAATCTTGGAGAAAACAGTTAGCAACTCATGGAAGGATTGGGCAACTAAGCTTGGTGATGTGTTGTGGGCTTACTGTACTACTTCCAAAACTCCAATTGGAACTTTACCATTCTGGATGGTCTATGGCAAAGCATGCCATCTTCCGGTTGAACTTAAACATAAAGCATTTTGGGCCGTGAAGTTTCTGAATTTTGATGTGAAAAAGGCTGGGGAAAAGAGAATTTTACAACTGAATGAGCTAGATGACCTTCATCTCCAAGCTTATGAAAGTTCTCGTCCATATAAGGAGAAAGTTAAAAGATGGCATGACTAGAAAATTACTCGTCGATCTTTTGCTATCAGCTAAAAAGTCTTGCTCTATAATTCAAGATTGAAATTATTCCCTGGAAAGCTTAAATCCTGATGGTCAGGACCTTTTGTGGTTAAAGAGGCATTTGAGAATGGAGCAGTAGAGATAACCGATTTGGAGGGTATTGGAGCTTCAAAGTAAATGGTCAAAGGCTGAAGCACTATTTGGGACACGAGAGTGAAAAGAAGCGGATTTCGATTGCCCTCACTACACCAAGTGCATAGGTGTCCTGGTAAAGTCTGGCTGAAGACTATAAATTTAGCACTCTTGGGAGGCAATCCAAGTCTTTAATGCCTTGTAGTTTAATTTTTATCATGATCTTTTTTGTTTTTAGCTGTAGTTGATTGATCTTGTTATTGTGCTAAAATTCATTGAGTGTGAACTGGTGGGTGTGCTAGTTTTGATTGATATGCGTTGCTGGTTGATATTCTAGTTTGGATTGATCAAGTCTTCCCTGATGTTCTAATGTTTAGCTGAATTGATGCTTGATATTGGGTGCTTGAATGCTGTGCTGATGATTGAGGATGTCTACTTGATTGAAATTGTAGTTTTGAGAATGGTTATTTCTAAAAATTAGCCATTTTGAACTTCCCATTATGCTTGAATATCTGGTTACTTGGGAAACTGAGGTTTTAAGTACTCTAGGGTACTGAAGCTTTGAGAACGGAGTCGTGGGTGAGAATGTGTTCTATCTAGGTATGCTGCAGCAATGGCTTATTACAGCTGCAACGAAAATATGGGTTTGAAGGGGTGTTTTTCTCTATCTAGGTATGCTGCAGCGGTAGGTAACTCTCTATCATAGGGAGCTGTAGCGGTAAGTGCATCCCGCTGCAGTAGTGAAAAGTGGAAAACCTGGGCCTTTTATGTTGTCTTAGTATGCTGCAACGAGGATAACGATCCGCTGCAGCGCTAGTCGTCTTCATTTCCAAAAGAAAAAAATATTTCTCGCTATAGCGGGTCGGCCCTATTTATACATTTCCCCCAATCTTCAACCCTCATCTGCCCTAATTTCTGAAGATCTCCTCCCCTGCGGCTGTAAACATCCATAGTCGACCACGTTGCCCCTGCCTCCTCAGCCATTTTCTCACCCTAAACCCTCCATTTAGCATTCTGTTTTCTCCAGTTGCCTTAGCACTTGTCTCGTGTGGGTTGTGGTGGATTTTTGCGAACAGTGCTTTTGCTCTCTCCCATCTTTGACAATGTTTGGTAGGTTTCCTCCTCCCTTTTGTTTTTAAATTTCATTATTCAGTTGTAGAATTAGTTAGATATTTAGGATTGTGTGTAGTTTAGTTTGCGTTTAGAAGGTTTGATTTCCATTGGGATTTTTAATCGTAGGCTTGTGGCTAATTTTTCTTTGGGTTGTTATTTGGGACTTTTCTTTTCTTTTCTCTTTATTTTATTATTTTAGTTCTGTAGTAAGTACTAGGATAGTGCTTTTGCTTAGACTCTAGATGATAATCTGTTATTCTTTTCTAGTTTAGATTGTTATTCTTTAGTTAAAATTGGTTTTGTAGACTGAGGATTAGTTTTTAAATTGCCTTTATGCTAGGACTTTACAATTTTTGGGTATCTTTTGGAGTAGGAATGAGGTTTGGGGGAGTTTACCTATCAACATTGTAGCATTTTAGGGATTGGATTTATGCTGGTTGGGTGCAATGGTTATTTATGCTAGATGTGTGTTGAATTTACTTTTTCACGATTCCTACTGGTACTTGTCACTCTCATGGCCCCTCCTCAGTAAAAGAGGAAGAAACTAACTGCAAAAAGGAAATCAAGTGTTGAAGGCTCTTTAAGTTTTGAGGCAAGTGATTTTAGATTAGCGGCCCATCAGAGGAGATTTGAAACAAACACCTTCAGTAGGAGAACAGTAAAGGATAAGGGGATTAGCTTGAAAGAATATGAATTCCTGGAAATTCAAGAGATTATTGCCCTAAGGAACTGGGAAAAGTTAGTTGCCACTCCAACCCATGGATATCTTAGGTTGGTACAAGAGTTTTATGCCAACAGCTACCAGGTGGCAAATGATGAAGTGAAAGAATATGAGTCAAGGGTAAGAGGTAAAAAAGTATACTTCCATGCTGAAGCCATTACGGACTTAATTGGAGAATATTTCTACAATGAGCAACCCTTTAACTACCACACATTGAAGAGCGATGGGTCATGGGACCCTGAAGATGTTCTGAGCACCATTTGTGCTCCTGGAACTAGGTGGGAGGTAGACAATAGAGAAGCGCCGCACCATGTAGAAAGGAAATCATTGCTCCCAATTGCTAGAGTATGGTCGACTTTCATTGGATACACACTCTTACCATCTTCTAACATTTTAGACATCTTCGTTCCAAAGGCATTACTGATCTACTGCATCATAAAGGGAATTCAAAATAAATGTAGGACTTCTCATTTTAGACAACATAAAGAAGTTGGCTCAAGCAAACCCTGATATAATTGGATATTCATTTCTGCTGACTTAGCTGCTAAGAAACAAGAGGTCCCAATAAGAGAAGAAAAAGCTATGAGATCTCTAGAGCCCATCACAGCAGAATACATCAGAGGGCAGATGGCTGAAGGCAATAAAGATGCATCCACTGCAGAGCCATTGCACAAAGGGAAGGAAAAAGCAAGCTTAGCTGGCATAAATGAAAGAGGAATAAGAATTGAAAAGGGGATCATTGAGATTAAAAGCGAAATGGCCGGAATGAGGAGTGAATGGGTTGAAATGCAGAATGCCATGTCTAGACTTCAAATTGAGTCTCATTAGCAAAATGCCTACCTTTCTGCTTTAAGAGGCTTACTAGCTGCAAAATTGGACTTGGATGCATCCAAGCTTCCAAATCTTGCCGGGGGACAGAGTTCAGACAGACCTGAGGAAGCTCAAGAGGGGAATGATGACATGGAAGGATAATTTGTTTAAAATTTGATTAATTCTTTCTGGTTGCATTTGTTCTGATATATCTTTTACTGTTTTTGACTGTTAATTTGGAATGGTGTGGCTGTTGATAATTGTTACAATAGTTCCTTGAATGTCGGTTGATGTAATGAATTGTGAACACCGTGGCTGCAAATTTCATATTTCAGTTGTTTTTAAATTTGGTTGAACTGATGGTTGATACATAATACTTGTATGATGTTTGGTCCCTTATTCTGAAAATGTGATGAATGCTTTTCCTTATTTTACCTAATCCCCCCATTGCTGACAATGTGAGATTTAGGTTTGGGGGAGAGATTGGTGTTTCTTGCTGAGATAATGAGAAAGTTCTGGTTAGTACTGTGCTATACAGACGAATATGTGTAATTAGGAGAAGAAATTTTTGAAAATTTTTGAAAATTTTAAGATTTAGCTCTTGAATTTGTAAATCTTGAAGTTCTACCTGTATAAGTGTGAGCCCAACCATTTCATGATAACAAAAGTGATAATATCTCCTTGTGAACGGTTTAGAGATCATTTTCAAACTTTAAAAAAAATGTGTTCAATAAGGGGCTAAGGAAAACAGGGTTCAATAAGGAGATAGCTAAAAGTTTCAATAAGGGGTAGGCTCTTATAATCAACTCAAAATGAGTCTTATAAAAAAATGCAATAAGGAATTAAGGTAGCAATACCATTGAGAACAAAATAATGAAGCCCTTGAGAATCGAAATAAAATGATGCCCTTGAGAACAAAGAATCAAGTCAATTTTGAAAACTTTGAATTTGGCACTCTAAATTGTTCTTAGAGGAGAGGATTGGATGTCTTTGAAAATCAATGTTATAAGTTTATTGTGGTTTGGTTAACATTTGTCTTGAGAATATTTCAGATTGCTGACTCTTGAGTTAATCTTAGATATAATGTTGAAGAGGCTTAGTTTGCTTCAACTCACATGTTTCAATGTCTTTACTCCTCTTAGTTGCACATGTTCTTGGTTGCACAAATCTTAATCGAAATTTTTCTCATAGGAAATTTTTGCTTGAGGACAAACAAGTGTTCAGGTTTAGGGGAGTGTTAATTGCCAAATTAACATGATTTATATGCCTTTTTCTTGGCAAATGAACCTCACTAATGTTTGATTTGTACTGAATTATGACTTCTGGCCTCAAGATATGTTGATTTTGATTTTTCCTAAGCTCTTGCAATTATCTATATTTTTATCTTCAATTTCATGCTAGTAATTGACATTTGATATCGCATTGCAAAGTACAAAAGAATACTTTGAGAGTAAGGAAAGATGAATCAGAAACCAACATCAGAAAATCTGACTTGTCCCACTCCAGTGCTAGTCTATCACCGCTGCAATGCAGGCGCCCAATGCCAGCCACCCAGCGTTTGGCGCTGGAGTGAAATTTTAGCAAGGAATTTTTGTGACCCACCACTGCAACGGTGAAGTCGCACTGCTACAGCGGGAGTACCTCCGCTGCTCGCCACAACGTTACGCTGTGAATTTTCGTTGGCCTCATTTTCTGTCTTCCACTGCTATAGCGGTGAGGACGCACTGTTGTAGCAGCGGAGCTGCTGTTTAGCCACTTAGACTTCATATAAATAGTAGAAGGGGAATTTTCTTGGCAGATTTTGATCTGGAGAGGAGGAGGAACATCGTTTTTGCTGAGCATAGAAGAGGGAACTCAACTTTGAAGGCTTTAGGGCTTAAATCATCCATCTGAAATCAGATTCATGACTTTCTTCACTGTTATTTCATATTGTTCTTCTTATTTTTTCATGAGTAGTTAATTTTTCCATCTAGGGTTACTATGAACTCAACCCTAGAATAGATTTTGTTTCCTCTCATGTAATTGCAACTCTAATTCAATCAATATATATTTTCTTATTCATTTTACTGCTGTATATAGTGGAATTGATCAATCTATTTATATGCTTGTTGCTCTTATCAATATCGGGAGAGGGAGGTGAGAATAGAACACTGAGTAGGGAAGACAAGTGTGCGAACCTTAACCTAATTTTTTTCACTTGTTAGCTAATAGGGATATTAACTGATCTCGTCTAATCAAAGTTAGGTTAGTTGTGTTAGGCTTAACCTACACAAGGAATTGCATAGGTGTTAAGCATCTTAATTGAAATTCGGGAGAATTCCTTTAAGTTATTAGAATAACTTAGGATTAACTTATTTGGTTGATTAAGTTGCAAATGCGTGAAAGGGATTTTACAATTTCTATAATGAGGGAGATGGATTAGTAACCTTAGGCTTTTAATTTCATTAACTTCGTCTGTTGAGTCTTTGTTTGTGTCATTAAAAGAAAATTTATAAAAAATTTATTGTCACATGCTTGCTTTTATTGTTAGTTCTTCATTGGAGCTGTCTTCAATCCAATTGCTTCGTCTAACTAATTCAATTAAATTTCTTAGGTAATTAGTCGCTTAGTCCTCGTGGGAATGATATTTTTACTCTCAAATCACTATATTATTTGAGCGATTGGTGCACTTGCCAAACCGCTTAACATTGCACCCCCTGTAGCTTTTACTATCTTTTCAATATGGCGCCTTGCCAACACGTGACAGCAGCTATTTAAAGGGAAAATAAAGAGAAAAATATGATCTTTTGGTTGAAGAAAAAGGGAGTTTTACTAAGGCACAGTGGAGAAGAATGGGAACCTCTTTACTACTGAGTTTGAAGCTTCTTTCTTCTTTTCTTTCCACTTGTATCATGTTATATTGTGTTTCTATGATTTTTTTCCTTCCATTGTTCATGTGTAACTAAACCTCTAGGGTTTAAGGGATTGATGTATCTTGACTTTTTATGAGGTGTTGTTGAATATTTCAATATAATTGTAAATCGGATTAATCGGATTAATCTAGGCATAGATAATCTAATTTGCGTGGTTTAACAAGTTCCTAATCTTAAGCTCCGAATCAAATGATTTGACTAAGGAATTAGCTAATCATTTGAGTAAGGAAGATTTGTTTCTCCAAAGAATTGAGTTCAAATAATTTTAAAAACTTATTCACCTTTAAAATAAATTTATAATTAACTTAAAGCATTATCTAACAACTCAAAGGTTAATTTGTCTATGAATTGATCGGCTTAGGAGTCAAGTGAAGTCAATCCCCTATACCTATGATTTTATTGTGTGATTCTCCATTAATTTAGTTAATTCTCTTTGCTCTTTAATTTAATTTACTTTAAGACGAGTTGAATCTTAATTCACCCAACCTTTTTAATTGTATTCAAATATAACTTGTTTTAGTGAAATTAGTAGTTGTTAAAAGTCAATCCTTGAGGACGATACTCTTACTCTTATTTTATTACTTGCTACGATCTAACACACTTGTTGGGAAAAAACCGCATCAAGTTTTTAGTGTTGTTGCCGAGG
The DNA here is from genome assembly GCA_037074585.1 of Biancaea sappan. Lineage (NCBI taxonomy): Eukaryota > Viridiplantae > Streptophyta > Magnoliopsida > Fabales > Fabaceae > Biancaea > Biancaea sappan. The sequence continues at coordinate 4,584,491 of CM073495.1, forward strand.
ATTGACAGTGTTTAACAATATTAAGAGTAACTAGTAAGATTGTAGTCTGGACTTTATTTTTTATTTCCATACTTATACTTTTTACTTTCACACTTCAACATATTTTTGTTTCTTTTAAATTCTTTATTTCACATAAATTTTTGATTTGTGCAAGATACCCTTGACCTGAGCTCATGACTTTTCATCCCAGAAATTGAGAGGTCAGCTCATAAATGCTGAAAAGAAACTAGAGAAGCTAGACAAGAACGAACTATGAGAACAGATGGGCAAAATCCCCCTCCTCCAAGAACTCTCATGGATTATAACATCCAATTATGGAGAGATGCGATGCTAGCATAGCCTAACCACCCGTATAAGCAAACAACTTTGAGCTGAAGCCTGTACTACTCTAGTTGATTCAGTATAATCAATTCAGTGGGCATTCTTCAGACAACCCCAATATACATATCTCATGCTTCTTGCAAATTTATGATACAATGAAGTTAAATAAAGTAAGTGAAGAGGCAATTAGACTTCAGCTATTTCCATTCTCATTAAGAGATAAGGCAAGCAATTGGTTAGATTCTTTGCCAAGGGGTAATGTGACAACTTGGGGGAACTTGGTACAAAAATTTCTCACTCGGTACTTTCCTCCTTTTAGATCTTGTAGAATACTGAGATCACCTTTTTTTCCTATATCATTAGAGCCATTTGGCTTATGAGAAATGAAAAAAGAAAACCTTTTAAAATGTCACAATCAACAATGTCACGACCAAAAACACCATACTCTTTCGAGCAGCTGAATTTTGGACCTCCACAAATAACAAGCTTGATATAGCCAGAACCTAATAAATCCCTAATTTAACAAAATTAAGGTGTATTTTAGTGTGTAACCTTTGGCTTCTAACTTGCTTGAGTGATGCTTTTCAGCATAGTTGATCATGTTTTTAGTTAAGTCATTGATCTTACGAGCTCCCTTAATTCTATTGTTTTTGTGCTACTTTTTCATGGTAATTAGTGTTTTGAGTAATTATTGTAGGAAGGAGTAGTGTATGAACAACATGAAGCGAAGAGAAAGGTCAGATATGAGCTAGCACATTTTGCAGAAATCACCGCTAAAGTAGACAAGATTTCTATGCTGAAGCAGGAAAGTCTAGAAGTTGGAATTTCTCTCTGTCTCGTATGGCTTTAATGGTAACTTTTCTCGCTATAGTAGGGAATGTGAATAGTCGAGTGTGCCTGAGTCACATCCTGCTTAAGCGGTAAAATACTGTGGTGATACCACCGCTTGAGTGATAAAATACTAAAACTATGCATTTTAAGGACTATTTAAAGCTTGAAAAAAACCCTTTCAAGGTTATTCTGAGTATAGAATAAGAGAGGGGCATCATCTTGAGCAAAAGAGGAGGGGGAACCTGACCTTAAAGTGATTTTGGGGCCTTCTTCCACTACTCTCCACCTCATATTCATGGATTTTTCTTCGTCTTTTATTGATTTCTATTTTACTAATTTAAGTAGTTAATCTTCATTATGAGGGTTGCTATGAACCATAGTTTAGATTAGGTTTCGTGTAACTTCTTGAAATCTTGAAATCGTTGGCTGATTAATACATGTTTATCTATTCTGTTCTTAATGCTTTCTTGTAACTTAGCTAATTATTAGGATGTTTTGGTGTTTTTGCTAAACTTGGGAAAGAGAAGTAAAAACTAAGCCATTGGATGAGTAGTATAAGTTTTTGAACCTTAGTGTTGTAAAGGGATTGATTCGTAAATGTTGTAGGGATATAAACATTAACCTGATATAATCATATTAAGGCTTGTTCATTAATTTAACCTAATTTCACTTAAGTCATTATAGAATGTTAAGTTTTATCTAATTGAGGTTTGGGAAAATCCTTCTAAGAATTTAAGTGCCTTAGATTACCAATGAGACTGAGAGTAAGAGAAAGATAATGAAACCTATGAAAAATGAAAGGGCATTAGCAAACCTCAGTCATTAATTTTGCTAATTTTATTTTGTTCAGTTGCTATTTCTCTTTCTGCAAAATTTTATTGCCTTTTGAATTAAGTTTCTAGACATAGAACTACCTTCATTTCAAATGACAGTCTAAATAGTATTTTGCTTTAGCTTCTCAAGTAATTAACCCCTCAATCCCTGTAGAGACAAAACTCATACTCACACTTTATTATTTGTGCAACTGGTATACTTGCCAAATTACTGACAAGTTTTTTACACCACTGCTGGGGATTGACGGTTGTGTCAATATTAATTAAGGGCGAAGTAGTGCTACTTTAGACATTTTTTTCTTGTTTTTGTTTTACTTTTGCATTTGTCTTTAAAATTTATTTCTTCTTTTTGTTTGCTTTATTTCATTTGATATATCTCTCATAATATTCATCTTAGTTGGGTGCAAGGTTTTATTGATTTTTTTTCCTTGATGGACGAAATTGAAATTGAAAAGCTAGCAAGGAAAGTTAGAATGGAGACAAGGTTAAGAAAACGACAACAACAAGGCCAAACATCACAAGGAAGAACTATGGAAGGAATTGAACAAAATAAAGTAAGGGATATTCAATTAGAGGTTGTTACGGAGGAAAGGAGAACATTTGAAGGATCACCCACATTGAAGGAGCCACCATGAGCAAGCTCCATGAAAGTATAGCTGAAGACTATAAACTTAGTGCTCTTAGTAGGCAACCCAAGTTCTTTTTAATTCTTCTTTCCCTTCAGTTTCACTTTTCTTTTTCATGCACTTTTAGTTATTGATGTTGGCTTTCCTTTGTGTAGATTTTTAGTAGTTGCATGGACTCTTTCCTTATGTTGATTTTTCATTATGTTAAGTTTTTAATTGTAACCATTGATTGGGTATGCTGCTTAGTATCTTTAGCTCTCTGACTTCTTGGAATTACCCAAAATAGTCCCTCTCTCTCTTTCTCATGACCCAGATTTCTAGGAACGTGATTGGCATGATAACCAGGGATATGTTATCCCCAGACTGTTAGCCCATTAAAGACTATTCCTATATCTCAATCAAAACACTGGACTAGTACATTCATAAACAAAACTACACGGGACATAGGTGTCCCATTTAACTATAAAGCATACTAAATACTTACTAGAGGAAAGAGACTAACCCTGAAGTTTCACTATGAACCTATAAAGCACACTAGACATACTCTTCGGGTGGGTCGATGCCAAAACCTGCATAGGAATATAGAAGAAAAAGGGTGAGTATATACAATACTCAGTAAGAATCAACTTGTTTACCCAGAGAGTTTATCTTTTATTATGAAATTGAGGGGAGATGTTGCTTTTAGGTCACTCAGATCTATTGATCTCATCATACAAATGATGTCATGGGGGATAATGCTCTCAACTTGGTCATTACCTAACTGAAAGCCCTTTTTACTGTAGTCAAGTGGTCTCTCGACAAAACTCATATACTTAACATAAGTAAACATTTCAAATCATATAAATTGTCATACGAGCTTCACATTAGGTTTATATGGGTATACACTTACCCTCATAAATATCATCTATACATTATATCTCATACAGTTCTGACAACTTTTACCTTATGGTCCACTCATCTACATATATATACATTATGTGTTTATTCCACATAGCATCCATTCAATAACAATCACACTCTATGAAACAAGTAAGATTATAATTCATTACATCACCATCAAGGTCAAGCCAGCTACAAATCACCACAGACCTCATGGACCAAGTGACACTGGGCCAAATGGGTAGGAATCTTGTTCTGCCAACCTCCATAGGTCTCATAGACCACGTGCCACCAGGTCTCATGGTTCTTTCAAGGCTAATATATCAAGAAGAGTCTATAGGTCTCATAGACCACATGCCACCAAGCGTTATTGGCGAAAATATCATTCTACCTACCCATAGGTCTCATGGACCATGTGCCATTAGGCCAACTAGATTTTCCCAAAGCAAATATCTCACATGGATCCATAGACTTCATGGACCACGTGCCACCGGGCCTTATGGGTAAGAATCCTATTCCGCCAACCACCATAGGTCTCACAGACTACATGCCACTGGATCTCATGGATTTTCCCAAAAAACACATACAATTTAGCTTTCTACATCAACAATAGCATATCAAATCATAATCAGTTATCACATTATTCGTTCAACTACAACTTTAATCGTAATTCCTTAGGAGAACAAACACTCATAATCAACAATGATTAATCATCAACAAGTACCAAGCAACAATAATCATTTACAATTTTGTATAAGTACATGTATTCATGCATCACCACATGTAATTATTGCAAGTATATACAATGGCAACTAGGATAAATGGAAACATTTCCTAATTTCATACATAGAATGATTTATTGACTCATTCTTCTTCATTACATATAAGAACATGTATATGTATATAGATAGTAAAATCAAGTTAGGTAGGTTCAATACCCCTTTATAAGGCATATCCTAGACTTGTGTCAATGTTCCATATAGTCATCTCTAGTCACATATATCATAGTATTCTTAACTTAACAAAATCTAATAGAAGAGGATTTGCAGAAAGAAAAGAGACCTTTCTAAGACTAATCATTTAACACTTGGTATCAACAAAATCTTAAAAGAATATGAGCTATTCATCCACATTATGTATCTCATCACATTACAACTTAACCAAGTCTTGATGGAATACCTACCAATTTTATATTTATATAATTGACGATATTACGGTATTTAAATGTTTTTTGTAGGAATTATGCTATCTTTAATGCAATATTTGATAGCATTATTTTTATTTCTATACTTCCAATCATTTAATTTCCATAAATTGGAGGAATACTTTTTGTAATTTATTTATAGAATTGTTATTATGTGATTGGATTGGATGAATTGAGGTTTTATGGTATTTCTATGTTATGAATGAAAAATCGTGGATAAGCGATTATTTGGGATTTATGTGGTTTATTTGAGATACTGTGGAAAAGGGTCAAGTGGGTTAGCTGTAGGGTTCATGGGTCAACCCATGACCCACCACCCATATAAGGCTCCCTTCTACTCTTTTCCTTCTCATTTCTAACTTAGGCAATTTTTAGAGCAAGAAGGAAACCTCATTTTCTCTCTTCTCTCTCTTCATCTAACTTGTATTTCCATCTATTAAACTTCAACTTTTGGTTGCTTTTGGCATCTTTGGACAATTCTAGGACTAAAGGTAAGAACATCTCACTAATCTCTTCTAAATTCTTGAATTGATCCATGTCCTAGGTGATGATGAGTTTTGGGGGTTTTTCATGAAAACTTTGTCTCTTTGTCTCCTTTCTTGAAATTGTGCGGTTGATTTTGGTATAATCTAGTTTATGGTGGTAAAACAAACAAGTTTCACAGATTAAAATGCAAGAACACGTTCTTGAGAAATTTCTAGAAGATTTGGAGAAATTCGTGAAATTTGTTTGTTTTGCATTTTAATTGTTCTAAATTTCTCCATGAACATCATTTGGACATGGGAAACCAAAGAAAGGAGGGAAAGAGTACAAATCAGGGATTTTTGATGGATTTCTCCCCAAAATCCATGAAGAACAATAAGGAGGAAGGATTTCTGGGTTTTGGTGCGTACTTCGAAATGTATAGGCTTGGCGCCTTACAGAATTTTGGGTAGAGAGTTTAGTCCTTGGTGCCTCATACGCCACAAGTGGTGCCCCAAGCGTACTTAAGGCTGAAAGGTGGTTTTGGTGTATGTTTCAAAGGGAATTTTGAAGGATCCGTGATGTATATTTATTGAGATTTCATTTAGGTGCTTTTGTAGGATTAATTGACTCTATTTCAGGGCCCCGTGTACAGTAAAACTTTGTTGAGGCAAAGGTGAGTGGAGGACCTTGCCAAAGTTATTTTATTTCAAGTACAATATAAATCCTTCCTCCCTCATTGTGGAAAATAAGTTAATTATACCCTTATTTTATTATATGCACTGGAAAGTGAAGATTGTTTCTAGAATAATTATTGTGGTTGTGACATGGCGTGTTGTGTATTGGTGTTATTGCATCCATTCATGACACCTAACATAAATAGAAATGTGTGGAAAAACAGGGGCTTAGTTTTCTGCAGGATGTGGTATATTCAGATAGGGTTAACCTCTGGAATACACTCATTAAGGGTTAGTCTTCAATGAGTAGAGTAGGTAAAATATGGCAAGCATTACATATGTTTGGTTGCATATTGTAATTTATTTTGATTATTATAACATTTGTTACTTATTTGGATGACTTCCATTAGTGGGAGTGAGTTACGGTATTTGTACTTGTCCACTACAATTATTTTTCTACACATTCGATTGCTCACTGAGTTTTGATTAACTCACACCCTCTATGGTTACTTTTTTTAGATATGAAGACTGGGGAAGAGGAATTTCTGCTCGAGAGTTAGCGGCTCTTTTAGAAATATACTTCTCCTTACGTCGGTGGGTTTATGGAACCAAATTTTGACAAGTGTAAGATGTCGTTCTATAGTCTGTTAGGCCACCTAGGCTTGGGGCGGGGAAATTGTACATTATAAATTCGGTTGTAATTTATCTTTGTACTGTTCATGCTGTGTTCTAATATTGTAGGATTTTCTATACATATGTTAATGTATAATATTCTACTTTTATGTAGATAACTGGCCAATAGAATGCTAGTTGTGGATAACTAAGATTGTTTGTTGTGGTAATGGATTATTCACTCTTGTTAAATAGGTTAAATTTTTAGGGCATGACAAATTGGTATCAGAGGGAGAGTTTTTTTAGGTCTCCTAGGGATTGCAGAGCTAAGTAATCTTTATGGGCCCTTCCCTATTGTCATGAGCTGTGGCATGACGATGGCCAAGGGTTTAGGTTCCATAAAAGGCACTATATAGAGTTGAGTGTTTCTTTTTACTAAGCCGCTCCTAGGTGGAGTAGGTTTAGATGATTTGTTAACATTGAAGTGTTTATTGCTTGTGCATAGATTCTTATAACTTCTAATGGAGGATGAGCATTATGGAAATGAACGTGCTCGTAGTGAACATGGTCAAAATACTATTGATTCGGTTCAAGGCGATCCTACTGTTTATCTATGGCATGTTTCACCTGGGCATACCGAGATTGAATTTGTTGAAGAAGTTAGAGGTTCCAACCAAAATCCAGCTCAAACATATAATCCATCCCCTACAATTGATGCTTTTGTTATTGAGGGATTAGTTGATATGTTTACGGCTCATATGGAGCCCATGGACACTAAGAAGGAAGCAAGGTTTGTAGCTATATTTTCAACAGCAGTTCCTCCTACTAAATAAACACCACCTGTAGCCCCAGTGCCACCACTTGTTTCAATCAAAGAAAGTACTATAAAAGATATTAACATGACTGAATTTTTAAAAATGGGACTACCAGTCTTCTTTGAGGAAGACCTTGAAGATAATCTGCAACGTTTTCTTGATGATTATGAGGCAATTTTTCATGCATTGGGATGTTTAGATGTGAAGAGAGTAGAAATGGTTCCTTTCCAATTAAGGGGACGGGAAAAAAGATGGTGAGCAACTTTGAGAAAAGAATGACCCCAAGATGCATCGCCAATCCATTGAGCAGAGTTTTGTAAAGCTTTTATGGATCAATTTCTTCCCAATACTTTAAGAGTGGCTAAGGTAAAAGAGTTTGAAGAGCTAAAATAGGGACTTATGTTTGTTGATGAATATGTCACCGACTATGTTCGTTTGGCTAAATATGCTTCAAATATGGTGCCTACAGAAGAGGAAATGATCACAAAATTTGTTAAGGGACTCCTAGAATCTTTATATGATCGGGTAGGCCCTATGATGGAGTATTTTACTTGTTATAAAGATGCAGTGAAAGTGGCTAGAATAATAGAAAGGAGAGCCAAGGGCCATCAAGAACCTCCTCAGGGTAAAAAGAGAAAACATGAAGGTAAATTCACTGAGTACAGGGGAAGTTCGGGAACTCAAAGATTTCTCATTCCTAGTCAAGTCGTTCCAATAATATCCTCGAGACTAACTACATCTATAGGCAGTGTGTCTAGGCCTCGTTCTAAATTTAGCAGAGGTCGTTTAGTTATTGGCCATGGGAGTTTTTAGAGAGGGTAAGAAAAGCCTCTCTGTGTGATATGTGGAAGATTCCATTTTGGAATATGTTTTGGGAAAGAGGCGAGTTATAGGTGCTTTAACTGTGGCCAGCTGGATCATTTTCGAAGGGAATACTTTTTATTTCTATACTTCCAATCATTTAATTTCCATAAATTGGAGGAATACTTACTGATAGCGTTATTTTTATTTCTATACTTCCAATCATTTAATTTCCATAAATTGGAGGAATACTTTTTGTAATTTATTTATAGAATTGTTATTATGTGATTGGATTGGATGAATTGAGGTGTTATGGTATTTCTCTGTTATGAACGGAAAATCGTGGATAAGCGATTATTTGGGATTTATGTGGTTTATTTGAGATACTGTGGAAAAGGTTCAAGTGGGTTGGGTGTAGGGTTCATGGGTCAACCCATGACCCACCACCCATATAAGGTTCCCTTCTACTCTTTTCCTTCTCATTTCTAACTTAGGCAATTTTTAGAGCAAGAAGGAAACCTCATTTTCTCTCTTCTCTCTCTACATCTAACTTGTATTTCCATCGATTAAACTTCAACTTTTGGTTGCTTTTGGCATCTCTGGACAATTCTAGGACTAGAGGTAAGATTACATCTCATTAAAACTTTGTCTCTTTGTCTCTTTTCTTGAAATTGTTCAGTTGATTTTGGTATAATCTAGTTCATAGTGGTAAAACAAACAAGTTTCATGGACTAAAATCCAAGACCACATTCTTGAGAAATTTCTAGAAGAATTGGGGAAATTCATGAAATTCATTTGTTTTTCATTTTAATTGTTCTAAATTGCTCCATGAACATCATTTGGACATAGGAAACCAAAGAAAGAAAGGAAAGAGTACAAATCAGGGATTTTTTTATGGATTTCTCCCTAAAATTTGTGAAAAGCAATGAGGAGGTAGAATGTCTGGGTTCTGGTGCCTACTTCGAAATGTATAAGCTTGGCACCCCAGGGGCCAACCATAGAATATTGGGCAGAGAGTTTGGGCCTTGGCATCTCATACACCACAGGTTGCGCCCCAGGCGCCCTTGAGGATGAAAAGTGGTTTTGGTGTATGTTTCAAAAGGGATTTTGAAGGATCCTTGATGTATATTTATTAGGATTTCATTTAGGTGCTTTGGTAGGATTAATTGGCTCTATTTCAAGACCCCATGTACGGTAAAACTTTGTTGAGGAAAAAGTGAGCGGTGGACCTTGCCAAAGTAATTTTATTTCAAGTACAATATGAATCCCTCCTCCTTCATTGTGGAAAATAAGTTAATTATACCCTTATTTAATTATATACATTGGAAAGTGAAGATTGTTTCTAGAATAATTATTGTGGTTGTGATGTGGCGTGTTGTGTATTGGTGTTGTTGCATCCATTTATGACACCTAACACAAATGGAAATGTATGGAAAAGCAGAGGCTTAGTCTTTTGCAAGATGTAGGATATTCAGAGACGGTTAACCTCTAGAATACACTCATTGAGGGTTGGTCTTCAATGAGTAGAGTGGGTAAAATATGGAAAGCATTACATACGTTTGATTGCATATTGTAATTTATTGTGATTGTTATAACATTTGTTGTGTATTTGGATGACTTCCATTGGTGATGGTGAGTTATAGTATTTGTACTTGTACAGTACAATTATTTTTCTACACAGTCGATTGCTCATGAAGTTTTGATGAACTCACACCCTCTGTGGTTACTCTTTTTAGATACGAAGACTGGGGAAGAGGAATTTCTGCTAGAGAGTTGGCAGCTCTTTTGGAGATATACTTCTCCTTACGTCGGTGGGTTTATGGAACCAAATTTTGACAAGTGTAGGATGTCGCTCTGTAGTCTGTTAGGCCACCTAGGCTTGGGGCGGGGAAATTGTACATTATAAATTCAGCTGTAATTTATCTTTGTACTATTCATGCTACATTCTAATATTGTAGGATTTTCTATACATATGTTAATGTACAATATTCTACTTTTATGATGATAACTGGCCAATATACTGCTAGTTGTGGATAACTAGGATTGTTTGTTGTGGTAATGGATTATTCACGCTTGTTAAATGGGTTAAATTTTCAGGGCGTGACACTTGGTGTAACCACACACCATTTCCATAATTACTCCAATACCCTTCCACATTAACTACTTACCTCAAAGACGAGCTATAGCTACCATTCCCTTAGGATAAGTTTGGAGATAAGGTGATCCAAGAGAATCTAGGGTAATTCCTCAAGAAATATAAAAAAGAAGGATTTCCTGGCACCTGAACTTTGGTCCCCAATATCACTAGATGGGAGTTACCAAACAAAATTACATGAAAACCATGTTTTAGGTCATGATTATATTCGTAAGAGTATAAAGTAATTAACTTAGAGGTAATTTTCTTAATATTATTTAAGTCCTTAAAAAGGAGTATGATTATTCTATTTAGGACTAATTTTCTGACTCCTACATTTCCAAATTTTTTGGGCAAAATATACAACTCTAAAGTTTATGAATTTTGGTAGAGAACATCCCTAACATGTCTGTGACCTTAGATAAAAGTTTTGGAAGGAAACAATAACATTTTCCCCTTTAAATCCTTACTTTTTTAGCTACTGCTCAGACTTTTTTTACAGCAAAAGTGTCTTTGTTTTTTAGGCATTTAACCTACTACTTCAACCCCAAATCCCATGAAACTTGGTATACATGTACCTTGATAATATGACATCGTCCCATAAAATTTTTAGGTCAAAATATGACCAACAGGACATCAAAACATAGTTTTTATTTAGGATTGGTCAGGTTACTCTAGATTCTAAGGTAGGTTCAATTCTTCTAATATTTGACCTAGTAATTGATCCCCGATCACCATTAAACTATCCAGATCTTATCCACACATATCAAGGAATACCTCATAAATATTTCAAGACAATATGAGTTCATTTCATACTACAATCAACTCAAAACATCATCAATAGCAATTACTAGCGAAACAAACTTCTAAAAATTTCTGACCTTCAACACAAACTGTAAAGAATTCTTGGATGAAACTTAATTTATTAGAAACTATACTAAATTATCTTACCAACGGTATGTAGCTCACAACAAACGGAGCTCAATTAAAGGAGTTATGACAATTTCAAATCAGACTTGTTGTTGCAGCCTCGGGTTGGCATCCCAAGGTGCTAAGGCCTATCTTCTGAGCTTCATAGGGGCCCCGGATGCCAATATTGGCTCCTCGAGTGCCCCAAATTGGGAAGCTCACCCAAACTACAATTTGGCACAAAAAATCTACTACTTTGCCTTCTAAGTCCTCCCAACGTTCATCGAAACCATTTTAGATCACTATTACTTGTTTCTATCACACAAAGACTTCCTAGAAGATCAATTTCAAGAATTGATTCAAGATAAAAAAACAAAGTCTCCCAAGATATAACTATGTTCTTCCTTAAAAATTTCAATCCTTGTTCTTCCTCTATCAAGGCTTTTAACCATGTTCTCATTTAATTTCTAGGTCCTAAGCTCATTAAAAGCAAGAGGTAACAATCCCATTCAAGACCCAAGACTCAAGTTTATGATTTCTCTAGATATTCAATCTAGGGTTTCCTGCAAAATTTCAAGGAGAAAAGAAAAGGATTTGGTTCTTACCTTAAAGGTAGAAATCCGGTGAACAAAGAAGGTGGCTGGTGATGGTGGTCACTGGAAGAGATGGTGGAGATGTCCCAAGAGCTCTCTTGGCCGTGGTCAAGTAGTAGAAGGTGCATGGAGGGAGGGAAGATGATTAAGAGATGAAGGAATATATGGGGTGCTGATAGGTGTGTGTGTGTGTTTTATTAAGTATGTGGGCCCCACTCTATTTCAATTATGTCCCTCCTCCAAGAAGCAAGCCAATTAGGACTTTAATGAAATTTTAGAAATACAATAGGGATGCCAACACCACATCTCAATAAGGCGCAACTCATACATGAAATTTCTATTTCATCACACATTTTGTAAAAAGGGATACTGAACTTTATATTTTATTCCATTTAATCCCTCTTATTATCTATTGCACCATTTTAGCTCCACTACCACTATCATCTTGGTATCAACCAGACCCTGAATACTTCCCAAGGCCTAATCACCATAAAGGTCCTCATTCGTTCCCACACGCAAAACTTACACTTTTTTTTTAACTATGGTCCCTCACTCGAGCCTTTACTAAGTTCCTTTCACCAAAAGTTGAGCGACTCTACCATTGGTACAAACATCACATACCCAGACGTTCTTATCAACTTTGAAGATCTTCAATCTCTTACTAATCCCACACAAATATCCACATATGCATATATGTGCAAGGTCTAGCCTTAACTCGAGTATCTAATACCTTGGGTGTTACACTCTTTATATTGTATATGTGAAAACATTGAGGACAATGTTCAATTTAGGTCTGAGGGAGGAGTGTTTTTGCTTTTTGACAGTTTGGTACCTTTTATAATTGAGATGTGCAAAAGGAATAGGCAGAAAATTTGATATTTTATGCAAATGATTTTAATATATATGTGAGACTTAAAGTTGTGCAAGGAGCCACTTTACAAAAACTAGAAGGGATATAATTTACGTCCTTTTTAGAGTCTTTTACACGTTGGTAACTCTATATGTAATATTAGTGGTAGTCTTTTATAAATGCTAATTTAGCTATTTGTGGACCTTCGTGCTTCAAGGTGTGTTGTAATTTCTTCAAGCTTTAATCTTCCAAAAAAGTTTGATAAGGGGATATGCTCTAGAAAAAATTTAAAAAATAAAAATGATATCACTAATTAAATCTAAGCCCATGAGAATAAAAATAAAGCTAAGCCCTTGAGAATAAAAATAAAGCTAAGCCCTTGAGAACAACAATAATTAACGGTGAGATTTGACTTCAAGTTATGGCAAAATGTCTAGGAATACCTAGGATTTTCAAATTGTTAGGCAAAACTTTATTTAAAGATATTTACTATTATTTCATATTGGGTTACCTTCATGTTAAGGATTGTTTGATTACATGGGTTTATGGAGCTTTTCTTTACTGCTGTATCATAGTGAGTTTCTCTTGTATAGCTTTAGTCTTTTTCAATCTCTAGACAACATTTGCATAAGTATATAGGTGCTATATTCCTTTTTTCCTTCTCTCTCAGTGTGTGAAAGTTGTTTTTCTTGAGGATAAGTAAATTTTTTGTTTTGGGGGAGTGATAAGTCACTAATTTAACAAAATTAGGGTGTATTTTAATGTGTAATATTTGGCTTTTAACTTGCTTGAGTGATTTTTTCAATATAATTGGTCCTGTTTTTAGTCATGAGCTCCCTTGATTCTAGTGCTTCTATGTAACTTTTTCATGTTAATTGGTGTTTTGATTTGTTATTGTAGGAAGAAGCAGTGTATGGATGGCATGGAGCGAAGAGAAAAGCCATATCAAAGCTAGCACATTTTACATAAGTCACTGCTGAAGCAAACAAGATTTCTACACTGAAATGGGAAAGTTTGGAAGTTGTAATTGCTCTCTATTTTATACCGCTTTAGCAGCAACTTTTCTCATCGTAGTGGGGAATGTGAAGTGTGCATTAGTAACATTCTGCTTAAGCAGTAAAACACTCTGCCACAGTGGTGACGCCACTACTTAAGTGGTAAAATACTCCGCTACAACAGTGCAATACTGAAACTATGCATTTTGATGACTATTGAAAGCCAAAAAAACATTTTCTAAGGTACTCTAAGAATGGAAAAAGAGAGGGGACTGTCTTAAGCAAAAGAGGATGGGGAACCTGACCTCGAAGTGATTTTGCGGCTTTCTTCCACTATTCTCCACCTCAACCTTCATGGATTCTTATCCTTCTTTTATTTATTTCTACTTTTATTGATTTAAGTAGTTAATCTTCATTACTAGGATTGCACTACAAAAAAAAAACTTTAGTCACCACCAAAAGTCTAAAAGTCGCCACTAAAAGTCTTTGGTGGCAACTTTTAGTGGAGACTAAAGTTGTTAGCATAAGTCCATGGCTGATTCTTTTGGTGGCGACTTTCAAAAGTCGCCACCAAAAGTCATCTTTATTGCAAAAAAAAAATTCGTGAGAAAAAGTGATTTTTGGTGGCACCAAAAACTACCTTTGGTAGCGACTAAAGTTGCCACCAAAGACAACTTTTGGTGGCGACTTTTAAGTCACTCGCCATTTTTTTAGATCCGGATTGGCCCGGCGAGTCGACAAGAGATCCATTCGACTCGTGTGGGTCTTGGCCGATCCAATAACTCACTGTCCCAAGCTGACTCAATTTTTTTGTGTGCAATATTCAAATTTATTTGAAATTAAACCAAACATGTGCATACCTAAGATTTGAACCTGGGTCCTTTGCTTGCAACCATGTGTGTCTTGCCATTCTGCCACTGCTTCATTTGTGTTATGTAAGTGCAAAATATTATATATATATATATATATATATATATATATATATATATATATATATATATATATATATATATATATATCTATATATATAATCTGTTAAAAATATTTTAGGTCAAAAATATTATAAAACAGAAATAAAATAATATTAAACTTAACAAAAAAACAAATATATTATTACTATTAGAGTCACCACAAAAGTCTGACTTCAGCTAATTTCATAAAAAAAAATCGATTTCAGTTAAAAAAATCAGACTTCAGTCGTCACCGTTAATCTAATTTTTAAAAAAATAAAAAAAATTGAATTTCTTTTAAATAAAACTAAAAAAAATAAAAAAATTTTGAATTTTTTAAGTGAAAAAAATGATTTTTTTTAATTTTGGTGTCTATAGTCCCCACCAAAAGTCTAATTTTTTATTTTATTCTAAAAAATCTGATTTTTTTTAAAAAAAAAAGTCGTCACCAAAAGTGTGATTTTTTTAATTTTATTTAAAAAATCATAATTTTTTAAAAAAAATTGACTTTTAGTGGCCACTTCAGTCGCCACCAAAAGTCTGATTGTTTTAAATTTTATTTTAAAAAATTTAAATTTTTTAATATTTTTTATTTTTTTAAATTAACTTTAGTCGCCACCAAAAGTCTAATTTTTAATTTTTTAAAAAATCTAAATTTTTTTAATTTTTTTAAATTAGACTTTTGGTGGTGACTATGAGAGTCGCCACCAAAAGTCTAATTTTTTTAATTTTATTTAAAAAAAATTGACTTTTGGTAGCGACTCTAAAAAGTCGACACCAAAAGTATGACTTTTGGTGGCGACTTTAAAAGTCGCCATTGAAAGTCAATTTTCTTGTAGTGTTACTACGAACCATAGTTTGGATTAAGTTTCATGTAATTTCTTGAACACTTGTAATCATTAGTTGATTAATAAATGTTTATTCATTCTGTTCTTAATGCTTTCCTTTAACTTGGCTAATTATTGGGATGTTATGGTGTTTTTGCTGAACTTGGCAAAAGGAAGTAAAAACTAGGCTATTGGATGAGTAGTATGAGTTCTTAAACCTTAGTGTCATAAGGGAATTGATTCGTTAATATTATTGGGATATAAATATTAACCTAATATAATCATATTAAGGCTTGTTCGCTAATTTAAACTAATTTCATATAAGAGATTATAGAATGTTAGGATTGATCATGTTGGAGGTTTGGAAAAATCCTCTAAGAATTTAAGTGTCTTAGATTAGCATAAAAAGCTAACGAGACCAAAAGTGAGAGAAAGATAGTGAAACTTATGAAAAACGAAAGGAGAGCAGCAACAATAAGTCTTTAATTTTGGTAATTTTATTTTGTTCAATTACAATTTCTCCTTTTGCTAAATTTTTTTGCCATTTGAATTAAGTATTTAAGACTGATGGTTGACCAACAATTGTTGCCATTTAAGAACGATGGTCGACCAACAAGAACTTATATTAGACCTCCTGATTTTGTGCAACAATTCTACTTGGATGTGCCAACTAATTTATACTTTTGATATTTATGTACCCCATGACTTTTTACTTGTTTTGCTCCCCTTCTAATGAATATGGATCCTCTGCTCTTCCTTCTTTGCTTTTCTACTACTTGGTTCACACACATCGTTGGATCGGCATGGGCTTCACACGGGCAAGTAGGACTCACATCAATCCAACACCGAACATGCGCCAAGCAAGAAAAAAGCAAAGAAGAAAGAGCAGAGGATTTGCTCACCCTTCTAAAGGGATCCCAAATAGTTATTTTGTACTCGTTCTCTTTTAATTAAAGTTCCTTCTCACAACAAAAAATTATAAAAAATTATAAACCATATTTCATTATAAATAAGTTTTCTATTGTACTTCAGTTTTGCATACTTCTCAAATCCTCAATATTAAAAATTGGTGCTCCAAAATATTTAAATTATTTTAGAAGGTACAACATCATAAATTTGTTTTCTTTGAATCTTTATATTTTAAAGTTATAATGTTATACTGCTAATGCTATATATAAAGAAATATTTATTTATTTATTTTAAATATTTATTATCATCTTGAATATTAGATATCTTACAGTAAATAAATAATTCATAACATAGTTATTTAATACTAGCCTTGTCCATTGACATACATAGTACCCTGTGTATCGCACGAGTCCAAAGTTAGTTACTTTCTATTCTTTGATTATTCTACCCAACAACAAACAATAGTTGCTCTTAAAGCATTACATTAGACTATTTAACTTTTTAAATATTTTGTAGAACACTACCATCAAATATTAAAAGTATAAATCATAATTCACGATTTTTTGACTTGTGGGACCTTCTTTTTTATTTTATTTCCCAATGTGACTAATTTTTTTTATTTACACATGTAACCAAATTATAGTGTTCTACTACTAAGTCATCCTCTGAGAGGGTGACTTAGATGCATGCGACTCATGCATACTTTAAATTCCAGAAATATAATAAAAACATTGTGTTGAGCCTTTTGAAGGACGACTTACATGATCTGAATTTTTATGAATTTTTTAATTATATTTTTATTTTTATTATTTTATTATTATTTATTAATGATTTTAATTCATATTATAATTATTATATACTTCATCTTAATTACATTATATTTTATTTATTATTATTAATTGTTAATAACAATAATAGGTTGGCCCAACCTCCCAACCTGACCAACCGTGACAATTTTTCCTATTTTCCCAATTTGGATTGATCTGACCAATTTAGCCTCTCTTTGGTGAATAGCAATGAGGGCCTTTCTCCAAAAGGAATCTCCTTGTATCTCTACCTTGTCTTATTCAATTGCTCAACAATTGTTGAACGTAAAAGAAGACCATAAATGGATGGTGTTCGACTGAGAAAAATAGGGCCGTTTAGCTTGCGGGTTGACTCATTTAATTTTTTTATATTTTTTTTACAAAAATACATATTATTTAGTCTAAATAATTTTATTTTATTACATTTCTATATTTTAACAGTACTAACGATCATCTGCCACAAGAGTTGGAATTTGCACATAAGTCACTCTCTAGAATTCTGCGACAAGTGACTATTAAGTGCGTACGTTGTTAGAACTGTCAAAATGAAACAGGTCCACTCGTCTCGAATTTGGTAAAAAACGAGTCAGATTAAGTCAGGGCGTTATTATTATTAACAATTAATAATAATAAATATAATATAATATAATATAATTAAGATGATATATATAATAATTATAATATGAATTATGATTATTAACAATTAATAATAAATAAAAATATATTTGAAAAACCACAAAAATTCATATGCATATTACATGCACGTAAAGTTAGCACAATATTTTTTTCATTTTTCGAAAGTTTAAAATACACATGTGAGTCACCCTTGACAGGGTGATTGACAGTTGTGTGTGCATCTAAATCACCATGTTGAAAAGCAACTTAACAGTAGGACGGTAAAATTGAATTACATACATAAATTAAAAAAAAAGTCACACTCAAAAATAAAATATTAAAACAGGTCCCATTTGTCAAAAAGTCCACAATTCACTTTAGTTTCTCGTCTACGATTACCTTACCCGACAACAACAACAATAATTGCTGTTAAAAAATTGTATTAATATTTTAACTTTGTAACTATTTTGTAGACGGCTGCATAAAATAATACTAGAAGTCTGAATCGATAGGAGATAACATTTTTTTCTTTTCTTTGATTATTTTAGCCACTAACGACAATAATTGATCTCAAAAAATTAAATTAGAATATATTAACTTTTTAAATGTTTCGTGGAAGACTATTACAAATTAATACTGGCTAAAAATCTAAAGCACGAACTCACATTATTTTATTGTTCGAGTGCTTGACCCACCAACCATAATTGGTCCCAAAAAATTATATTATAGTACTTTAATTTTTAAATATTTTGTAGAAGACTACCGTAAAAAAATACTCAAAATGTGATTTAGTACTAAAAGAATACTAAAATTATATCATATTGCCCGCCACCAAGAAATAGCCTGGCATTATGTGTTGGCATGGAGCTTGAGGGAAAGGAAAATTGTTAACTAGTTACTGTGATTATTGTTTTTTGATTCATCCTGATGCCAAAATTTTCTGCTATTGCCTTTCTGGAATATTCTCTTTTCCTTAAACTTATTACACCAAACAGTTCATTTATACCTTTCTAATCACTCTCAGCTTACAAACTGGCTCAGTATTTTATGATCTGTTCTCTATAAAGACACCCAAAACAACAAAAGCCACTAGAAGTTCTTCTTGTAGTCATGCTTATTTCCCACAAATATTGCACATTTCTGATTTCTTCAAACAGTCCCGTTTCTTGTGCCTTACATAAACCATCTTCACCAATAAATATGTACATATCTACGTTTGGTCTAAATATAACAATTCACAATTCACATTACTTTCTATTCTTTGATTACTTAACCCACTGACAAAAAAATAATTTCTCAAAGAAATAATATTAGAATAGTTTGACTTTTAAAATGTTTTGTAGAAGACTACCATAAAATATAATACAAAAAATATTTCTAAAGAGGTTGGCTATCTGATTTTCCAACTCGTGGGATGATCAGTTGGCTAACATGGACCAAGACCCTCCAATTATTTGCTTCTTGGAAGATAACATCTAGGGTTTCAAACCGTTTTCCTATTAGTTCCTCTATAGCATCTATCCTTGAATAACCTTCAAAAACTTTATCCTTAAGAATCGATTATATGGAAACTCTACTATTATTGATGTAAAATAGAGTTCAGTCTGAATATTTCTTCATATTAAGATAAATCAGTATACACATATTTATATTCTGTACAGTAGACAAAGAGGAAAATTTAAAATGTAATAACAGTTTAACCAACTTAAACTGCTACAGTAACTACCTTAACTACCCAACTGAAATAACAAACATTTACACAACAATCCTACATCCCCCCCCCCTCAAGTTGAAGCATTAGGAACTTGCACCAATCCCAACTTGGAAAAAAAATGACGAAACAAAGGACCAGCTAGAGACTTAGTGAAGATGTCAACCACTTGGCTCTTACTGGATACATGAATGAACTAAATGAAACCTTCTTTATACCTTTGTCGAACCAAATGACAATCTATTTCCCAATGTTTTGTTCTCTCATGAAATACAGCATTACGAGATATATGGATAGCTGCTAAGTTGTCACAATGCAAATGAATTGGTAACTGAGGATTAATGTGGAAGTCAAGAAGCAAATAAACAACCCACTAAAGCTCACAAACAGTGGTGGCCATACTACGGTACTCTGCTTCTGTAGAGGATTTAGAGATGGTGACTTGCTTCTTGGACTTCCATGAAATAGGAGTTGAACCAAGATAAATGCATAAACCCATGACTGAGCGTCTTGTATCCTTACACGTAGCCCAATTCGCATCACAAAAGGCTGTCAAAACTAGTGAGTCATTTGCAGAAAAAAAATAAGCCTACTGAACAAGTAAACTTAAGATAACGGACAACATGGAGAGCAGCAAGCCAATGAGGTTTTCTAGGCTCCTGGACAAATTGACTAAGGAGATGCACTGAATACATGATGTTTGGTCTCGTGAAACTGAGGTAAAGGAGCCTTCCAATAAGTCTCCTATACTGTGAAGGATCATTTAATAACTCACCTTCTGTTGTTTGCAAATACAAACCTGTAGGAAGAGGAGTATTAGCCACCTTAGCAGACATTTGTCGAGTATCTAAGATCAAATCAGAAATATATTTTTTCTGATTTAAGAAAATACCATCACAGGACCTTGAAATTTCAAGACCCAAAAAATACTTTGCAAGCCCGAGGTCTTTAATTGTGAAAGCAAGATGAAGAGAATGTTTGAGTTGCTGAATTAAGTCCTCACAAGAACTAGAAATGAGTAGATCATCAACATAGACAATCAGAATTAAGAATCCCTTCTCTGAATTATAAGTAAAAAGACACTGATCAGCTTGAGATTGAATAAACCAAAACCATGAAAATGTTTGGTAAATTCTTCATTCCACTGTCGCGACGCTTGTTTTAAACTATAAAGAGAACGTTTGAGGCAACAAACTTGATTTGACTTTGCCTTTTTATAACCCTCAGGAGGAATCATATACACCTCTTCATCTAGGAAACCATGAAGAAATGCGTTATTGATGTCAACTTGGTGTAGGGGCCAACCTTTTGTTGCTGCCATAGAGAAAAACAATCTGACAGTGACATTTTTGGCTAAAGGTGAGAAACTCTCATGATAGTCAATCCCTTGAACTTGGTTGTATCCTTTCGCCACTAACTTGGCCTTAAATCTTTTTACCGCTCAATCTGCCTTCATTTTAACTTTATAAACCCACTTGGAACCAATGGCTTTCTTGCCACTAGGTAGAGAAGTTAACTCCCAAGTCTGATTCTTTAGAAGGGCTTCTAATTCTGCCTCCATGGCCTTAACCCATTGAGGTGACTTGCTTGCTTGTGTATAGGAGTTAGGTTATGTAAAGTCAGATGTTTTCTCTAGGAAATTTATGTGAGAAGTGGAAAATTGAATAGATGGAATTATAGATAAATCTGAAACAGAAGTTTGATTGACAACAAAGTCATTCAACCAAGGGGGTTGTGTTCTTTGCCTATGACTACGTCTGGGTGAAGAAGGGATAGAAATATTACCTGAAGGGAAATAAGCATCTTCTACCTATCGAGAAATAGTGGGCTAAGAAGGAGGAAGCTGCTGTTCAGTAGGGATGTCAATGACATCAAGATCCTGCAAATCACACAGTATAGGTAAAGAAGGAGAACCATCATCATAAGAATTTGAAATGTGATCAGAAGGGAGAAAGGGAAATTTGTTTTCATGAAAGATGATATCAATGAACATGAAAACCTTTTCAGTAGTTAAGTCAAATACTTTGAAAGCCTTAAATCCAGTTTGGTAACCTAAAAAAACACAAGGTTTTGCTCTAGGTGCAAGCTTATCTTTTTGAGATTGAGTATTTGCCGCAAAACACAAACACCGAAAAGTTTTCAAGGACTTATAATCCGAATTTTTTATGTAATAACAAATCAAAAGGACTTTTCCATGACAACAATCTTGTAGGTAGTCTATTAATTAGAAAAGTGACATGTAATAAAGCTTCTCCCCAAAAATTCTTAGGCATGGCAGATTGAAACAAAAGGGCTCGGATTATTTGCAACAAGTGTCTATGTTTTCTTTCCACAACTCCATTTTGTTGAGGGCTATAAGGACAGGTGTGTTGGTGTAAAATGCCAAGGCTAGTGAGCAAAGTTTGACAAGAATGACTTAGAAATTCTAAGCCATTATCAGATCTTAAAGTTTTGACAGTGGAGTCACAAGATGGAAAAAATTTTCAAGCATGGATGTAGCTTGGTTTTTGTATGCCATCAAGAAAGTCTAGGTGGCACGGGTAAAGTCATCAACTATGGTAAAAAAAAACTTGCTCCAGTCAGTGTGGGTGTATGATATGGGCCCCATATGTCCACATGAATCAACTCAAAAGGAAAAGTGGTTTGTATAGTGCTTGGGGGAAAAGAACGTCTGTTTTGTTTAGGTAAGTAACATATATCACAAATTTCATCAGATTTACTATCAAAAGGAAAAGGTAAATGATTTAACACTTGATCACTGGGGTAACCCATCCTTTTATGCCAAAGATGTATATTAACATCAGAAACAACAGTACAAGTATTTGGAAGAGATATAGAGCTATGTAAGGTACTGTTAGTAGTACAATTCAAAAAAAAACTTTTTATCATAAAATTCTCTAATGACAGCAGAATTAAAAGAACTTTCATCAAGGAAATATAGGTGGTCCACTACTTTCCTGACAGCTAGAAGCTTCTCACTCTTCTGGTCCTGTAATAAGCAACAATTTGGTAAGAAAAGATAGGAAATAGGATTAGTCATAACAAGTTTGTTTACTGAAAGAAGGTTATGAGAAAAACTGGGTAAGAATAAGGTCTCTGCCAATTTCAAGCCATGAAGAATAACAGTGCCTATCTTTGTTACTTTAATCATGCTACCATTAGGAAGATTAACAAAGATAGGTGATTTTAGAATATTCAATTCAGTAAAAGAATTAGGATCAATGCAGATATGACTAGATGCCCTGTGTCAATTATCCAGCCCCAATATATACTATTTGTTCATTTGAAAGACTTGCCATTCACTACAAGAAAATTGACTTTCAGTGGCGACTTTTTGGTGGCGACTTTTAAAGTCGACTTTTGGTGGCGACTATAGTCGCCACAAAAAGTTTTTTTTAAAAAAAAATTAAAAAAAGTCAGATTTTTTAAAATAAAATAAATAATTAGACTTTTGGTGGCGACTATAGTCGCCACCAAAAGTTTTTAAAAAAAAAATAAAAAAACTCAGATTTTTTAAAATAAAATAAAAAATTAGACTTTTGGTGGCGACTATAGTCGCCACCAAAAGTCTTTTTTTAAAAAAAATAAAAAAAAGTCAGATTTTTTAAAATAAAATAAAAAATTCGACTTTTGGTGGCGACTATAGTCGCCACCAAAAGTATTTTTTAAAAAAAAAAAAAAATCAGATTTTTTAAAATAAAATAAAAAATTAGACCTTTGGTGGAGACTATAGTCGCCACCAAAAGTCTTTTTTAAAAAAAAAATAAAAAAAAGTCAGATTTTTTAAAATAAAATAAAAAATTAGACTTTTGGTGGCGACTATAGTCGCCACCAAAAGTCTTTTTTAAAAAAAAAAATAAAAAAAACGTCAGATTTTTTAAAATAAAAACGTCAGATTTTTTAAAATAAAATAAAAAATTAGACTTTTGGTGGCGACTATAGTCGCCACCAAAAGTCTAATTTTTAAAAAAAATTAAAAAAGTCATTTTATTACTTAAAAAATTCAATTTTTTTTATTTTTCTTAATTTTATTTAAAAGAAATTTAATTTCTTAAATTTTTTAAATTTTTTAATTTTTTTAAAAAATTAGATTATCAGTGACGACTAAAGTTTATTTTTTTAAGTGAAATCGTTTTTTTTTTATGAAATTAGTTGAAGTTGGGCTTTTGCGTTGACTCCAATAGTAATAATATATTTGCTTTTTGTTAAGTTTAATATTATTTTATTTTTGTTTTATAATATTTTTGACCTAAAATATTTTTAACAGATTATATATATAGATATATATAATATTTTGCACTTACGTAACACAAATGAAGCAGTGGCAGAATGGCAAGACACACATGGCTGCAAGCAAGGGACCCAGGTTCGAATCTCAGGTATGCACATGTTTGGTTTAATTTCAAATAAACTTGAATATTGCACACAAAAAAATCGAGTCAGCTCGGGATAGCGAGTTATTGGATCGGCCAAGACCCGCACGAGTCGAATGGATCTCGGGTCGACCTTCCGGGCCAATCCGGATCTAAAAAGATGACGAGTGACTTTTGGTGGCGACTAAAGTCGCCACCAAAGGTAGTTTTTGCTGACACCAAAAATTATTTTTTTCACGAATTTTTTTTTTTTGCAATAAAAATGACTTTTGGTGGCGACTAAAGTCGCCACTAAAGGTAACTTTTGGTGGCGACTTTGAAAGTCGCCACCAAAAGAATCAGCCACGGACTTACGCCAACAACTTTAGTCGCCACTAAAAGTCGCCACCAAAGACTTTTAGTGGCGACTTTTAGACTTTTGGTGGCGACTTTAGTCGCCACCAAAAGTCTTTTTTTTTTGTAGTGATTCCTGCGTATTCGCAAGTTCGAATGAAATTTACGTTGCTACTGCCTTCCTTGCCTTTCTGTGTAGCCTTAAGTGCTTTTGCTACCGCTTTCTTGACTAATTCTACCATCCAATCTTCTTGCTTAGCTTCATTTTTCTCACAATCACTCACAGCCTCAGTCAAATTCACTTGTTTTAATGTCTTCTTTTCTTTCTTGGTTTTAACAACTCCACGTACCAATCTGGATATCCATGTAGCTTGAAGCAGCTCTCCTTAAGGTACCACTGTACTTTACAATGGTCATAGAATCTGTCCTCTTTCTTTTTTGTGTCTTTCTTCTTGAAGCTGTTCTTATTATTCATATTTTTATTTATATATTGTGTCTTTACTGTCATGGCACTAGCCTCAAGAGTTTCCTCAAAACTCTTGCATACTGTCTTCTGTGATTCGACATTTTGTAGCATTGCATATACCCTATTTGTGTTCGGTAAGGGGTCTGGCATCAACACTTGGTTCTTGGCCACTTCAACTCCTTCATTCAATCCCATCAAAAATTGGATTGATTTTACTGATGAATCCAACTCCGACAACTTTCTCAACAAATTACACCGACAACCACCACACTCACACGAGGGAAATGGTCTGAGCCTACTCAAATCATCCCAAAGCTTCTTGAGTTTATTAAAATATGCAGCAAGACTACTATTACCTTGCTGAATGGATAAAATCTCCCATTGAATCCTATACACCTGGGGACCGTTGCTCTCGCAAAACCTCTCTTTAAGTTCTTCCCAAAGGATTCTCGCTGTCGAACAATACACAAAGGACTCCGCCAGATCTTTAGACAGAGAGCCAAAGATCCAAGAACGCACCATAAAATCTGCCTTTCTCCATTTTTGAAACTCGCTACTAGTCTCGTCTGGCTTCTCGATCGTACCATCAATGTAGCCAAGCTTATCTTTAGCTCCGAGGGAAATAGAAAAGAACAAAAGAAACGTAGAAGAAGAAAGTAAAGTTACTTTGCAGGCTCTGATACCATGATGTAAAACAAAGTTCAGTCTGAATATTTCTTCATATTAAAATAAATCAGTACACACATTTATTTTTTGTACAGTAGACAAAGAGGAAAATTAAAAATGTAATAACAGTTTAACCAACTTAAACTACTACAGTAACTACCTTAACTACCCAACTAAAATAACAAACATTTACACAACAATCCTACAAATCTATCACGACACCTAATAATTTCTCCAAGAGATCTATCATGACACCTAATAATTTCTCCCAGAGATATAGAGTCATTTGCCTACATCAACATAAAAGCTTTAGTTTATCCAGGTTAAATACTAGCTATTGATGAACTAAAATGAGTTGAGCATCAAATTTATGCTCAACCTCTCTAATTAAACATGTGAAATAATAATTTTTTCAAAATTGTTTATTTTTAAGTAAACTTAGCTGTAAGAAAACTTTTATGCGAACAGAATTCAAACTAATCCGAAAAAAGTTGGATTCGTTTGCAATCCCTTGTTAGCAGAAAATATCCATAATTAAGATCACATCACAATCAAGTGGCTTGATTTTGATTTATGAGCTTGGCAAAAAAAAATTTTGACCTGTGGCATGCCGCATGGAATTACCAAAAAAAAAAAAGAAATTGATTATTTATTGAAGGAAAAAAATTGCACTTTTTACCCTACTTTTATTAATGCTTACAAAACTTCCATCAACGTTAAAACTGTTATTATATGCAAAAATAGCCATCTAGCTCACTGTTGATCAACTAACAATCAACGTTGATTAGATATGAAAATGCCACATTAGCTTATTTTTTATGCCTAAACAAACCACATCAGCTTCTTCTCCACATCATATTTGATCTCCAATGTGGTTGGTACAATGGCAATGAAGTGCTCTAAGCCCACTTCCTCCTTTCTCAAGGCAGTTTCAGAAGCATAGATCAGATGCGAAACAACCACTGCTACCTCCTCTGGCCAAATGACGAGACTCAACAGTGCATACGACAGTAATGGGATCATTCCATGAGGGGGGAAAGAGAAACAGATTGGATCGTCGACGATGATATCGGATTTGCTACTGAATTTCAATGTCGGTGAGCTCTGCCAGCAGCTTGTCGAATCTTCTAAGCTATGATTTCTCCAAAATTTGTGACTTTAGCACTTACAGCAACAACAACAGCATCGACGGCTTATCCTTGTCCTCCGATCAGCCTTTCGCCTTCTTCGATGAGATCCTCGACAACTCTTGCATTTAATTAAAGATTAAAGAATACAACTCCAATAATAGTTGATAGAAGTAGACCGAAGCCAATCAAATTTGGCCTATAAGGTTAGAAGCTTGTACTTCCGAAAGCTTTCCCACTTCATTGGAAACAGTCTCTTCATCTTCATCATTTCCAACACCATCATTGCTACTCTCGTCGCCAATTCCCCGTAAATCATCACTCAAAACTTAGACGGCGACATTGTGGAGACAGAACTCTACCGAGAGCTCTCAAAGAAAATGTGTAGATCGTACCGAGTCCCAATCTTCATCAAAAGTCAATACTGATCAGTTGCATGTGGCAGAGGAGGTGGAGTACCAGGACAAGCGGATTATTTCTGGCACTACAAAAAAAATCACTTTTGGTGGCAACTAAAGTTGCCACCAAAAGTCTAAAAGTTGCCACCAAAAGGTCTTTGGTGGCAACTTTTAGTGGCAACTAAGTTGCTGCTGAAAGTTCGCGGCTAAAGGTTTTTGGTGGCGACTAAAGGAGTTGCCACCAAAAGTTACCCTTTAGTGGCAACTTTAGTTGCCACCAAAAGTCATTTTTTGCCAAAAAAAAATTTCTGTCAAAAATAATTTTTGGTTACCTTTAGTGGCAACTTTAAAAGTTGCCACTAAAAAACCTTTGGTGGCGACTAAAAGTTGTCACCAAAAGTCAATAGTAATTTTTTTAGATTTGGATTGGTCCGACGGGTCAACCCGAGACCTATTTAACCTGTGCAGGTCTTAGCCAGTCTACTTACTCGCTGCCCCAGGGTGACTCGATTATTTTTTGTGCAATATTAGAGTCTATTTGAAATTAAACCAAATATATACATACCTGAGATTCGAACCTGGGTTCCTTGCTTGCAACCATGTGTGTATTGCCATTACGCCACCACTTTATTTGTGTTATGTAAGGGCAAAATATTTTAAGCGAAAAATATCATAACATTAAAATGAAACAATATCTAACTTAATAAAAAGAAAATATATTATTATTAGTAGATTAATAGATAAAAAATAATTATATATAAATAAAAAAAATTGACTTTTGGTGGCAACTATGAGAGTTGCCACTAAAAGTCCCACTTTCAGTGGCAACTCTCAAAAGTTGCCACCAAAAGTCAATTTATTTTTAAATAAAAATAAAAAAATTCAGACTTTTGGTGGCGACTCTTAGAGTTGCCACCAAAAGTCACATTTAGTGGCAACTATAATTGCCACCGAAAGTATTTTAAAAAAATGTTTAAAATGATTTTTAATTATCTTTGGTGGCAACTTTTGGTCGCCACCAATGGTGTTTTGGTGGCAACTTTTAAAAGTTGCCACCAAAAGTTAATTTATTTTTAAATAAAAATAAAAAAATTTCGACATTTAGTGGCAACTCTCAGAGTTGCCACCAAAGTCACCTTCAGTGGCAACTATAGTTGCCACCGAAAGTAATTTTAAAAAAATACCTACAATTAATTTTTGGTCACTTTTGGTGGCAACAAAAGTTTCCACCAATAGGCTTTTAAGTCGCCACCAATATTATTTTCGTGGCAACTATCATAGTTACCACCAAAAGTCTAAATTTTTTTAAATTTTATTTTGAAAAATTAAACTTTTGGTGGCGACTTTCAAAAGTCGCCACCAAAAGTCCCTCTTTCAGTGGCAACTCTCAAAAATCGCCACCAACACTACAAGAAAATTGACTTTCAGTGGCGACTTTTTGGTGGCGACTTTAAAAGTCGCCACCAAAAGTCGACTTTTGGTGGCGACTAAATAGGTCGCCACTAAAAGTTGACTTTTGGTGGCGACTCTTATAGTGGCCACTAAAAGTCGACTTTTGGTGGCGACTATAGTCGCCACCAAAAGTATTTTTTAAAAAAAATAAAAAAAAGTCAAATTTTTTAAAATAAAATAAACAATTAGGCTTTTGGTGGCGACTATAGTCGCCACCAAAAGTCTTTTTTTAAAAAAAATAAAAAAAAAGTTAGATTTTTTAAAATAAAATAAAAAAATAGACTTTTGGTGGCGACTATAAGTATTTTTTTAAAAAAATAAAAAAACAGTCAAATTTTTTAAAATAAAATAAAAAATTAGACTTTTGGTGGCGACTAGTCTTTTTAAAAATAAAATAAAAAAAAGTCAGATTTTTTAAAATAAAATAAAAAATTAGACTTTTGGTGGCGACTATAGTCGCCACCAAAAGTCTTTTTTTTAAAAAAAATAAAAAAAGGTCAGATTTTTTAAAATAAAATAAAAAATTAGACTTTTGGTGGCGACTATAGTCGCCACCAAAAGTCTAATTTTTAAAAAAAATTAAAAAAATCATTTTTTACTTAAAAAATTCAATTTTTTTTATTTTTCTTAATATATTTAAAAGAAATTTAATTTTTTAAATTTTTTAAATTTTTTAAATTTTTTAATTTTTTTAAAAAATTAGATTATCAGTGACGACTGAAGTCTATTTTTTTAAGTGAAATCGTTTTTTTTATGAAATTAGTTGAAGTTGGAATTTTGTGGTGACTCCAATAGTAATAATATATTTGCTTTTTGTTAAGTTTAATATTATTTTATTTTTGTTTTATAATATTTTTGACCTAAAATATTTTAACAGATTATATATATAGATATATATAATATTTTGCACTTACATAACACAAATGAAGCAGTGGCAGAATGGCAAGACACACATGGCTGCAAGCAAGGGACCCAGGTTCGAATCTCAGGTATGCACATGTTTGGTTTAATTTCAAATAAACTTGAATATTGCACACAAAAAAATCGAGTCAGCTCGGGATAGCGAGTTATTGGATCGGCCAAGACCCGCACGAGTCGAATGGATCTCGGGTCGACCTTCCGGGCCAATCCGGTTCTAAAAAGATGACGAGTGACTTTTGGTGGCGACTAAAGTCGCCACCAAAGGTAGTTTTTCCTGACACCAAAAGTCATTTTTTTCACGAATTTTCTTTTTTTTTTTGCAATAAAAATGACTTTTGGTGGCGACTAAAGTCGCCACTAAAGGTAACTTTTGGTGGCGACTTTGAAAGTCGCCACCAAAAGAATCAGCCACGGACTTACGTCAACAACTTTAGTCGCCACTAAAAGTCGCCACCAAAGACTTTTAGTGGCGACTTTTAGACTTTTGGTGGCGACTTTAGTCGCCACCAAAAGTCTTTTTTTTTGTAGTGCAAAAGTTAGACTTTTGGTGGCGACTCTTTAGTTGCCACCAAAAGTCAGACTTTTAGTGGCAACTGTTTTAGTTGCCACTAAAGGTCGACTTTTGGTGGCAACTTTTTTAGTTGCCACTAAAAACTATTTTTTTTGTAGTGTGGGTTTGTGGGATATGCTGAAAAAGGAAGAAGAGGAGGAGGAAGAGAAGAGGGTGGGGGAAGGAAGTGCAGTCACTGTGAGGCGCAGGGGAATGTGTTGCCAGGGGACGAAGAAGACACAATGGAGATGTAGAAGAAGACTCAGTGGAGATGGAGAAGAAGCTAATGTGGCGTGCTTTAGTATAAAAAATAAACTGACGTGAGATTTTGAAATTTTAAGCAGCAACTAGTTAACTAATTAGATGACAAGAATTTTTTTGTACATAATAAAAAGTTTATAGAAATTTTTCATTTAATTTTAAAATTAATAAAAATTTCTACAAAAAAGTTCATGGGTAAAATGTATTTATCCTTTATTAAATGACTGTTAATTCACTTATTCAACCGCTCATTTCAAATTTATTTGTAATTCTCATTATTTAAGAAGAAAGTATTTATTTATTAATTAATAAAAAGTACAGATCAATGGCACATTTTCTTTTGGCGAGAGAAATGTCACAACTTTTCTCTTTATTATAAAAAGTACAGGTCAATTAATGCAAGTTATACTTCAGAACGAAGATTCCGTAGCCGGAGCTAACCACCGTTACTTAAAGAAGAAAACAAAAGAGAAATCAAGGATACTCAAGTTCAATAGTTTCCGTTCGTTCTGGAGTAATTGATATTTTCTGCGCATATTCCAGCGAAGGAAACATTTGCTTCAATTCAGGGACTGTATAACTTTTGAGATTCTTCATATACTTGAGACACACAATGTTCACATTCCACTGGCTATCTGCCTCTCCATGATCTAAACTTCGGAGGTGACCTCCCTTTATGTATAGCTTCTTCAGTTCCCGAAGCTTGCCAGCATTTAACCATTCTGGGATTGACTCGTGAGGCATGCCTTCAAGAACCAACTTTTCTAATGATGGCGGAAAAGAGAGAGGCTCCTTAACAGCTTGATCTTTTCTTATCTGAGAAACTCCCCAAGATACTTTGACACACCTAACTGATTTTAAATCCTTCAGCCCATCAAACTCCCTAGGCTGAATTAAGGCCTCACTCCCAATGTGTATACTTAGTCGCTTAAGTTTCTTCAGACTTTTAAGATCGCCTATTGTGCAGGGAGTCTTCTCCGAATTACCTATTATGAATCCCTTAAGCACTTGAAGGTTAGCGAGCTTGTCGAGCCCCTCTGGCATGTTTTCCAGCAAGTAGCATTCTGAGACATCCAAATGCGTGAGCTTCCTCAATGACGAAATATCAGCTGGCAACGTTTCTAAATTACGACAATCTTTGAGATCAAGAATCTCAAGCATGACCAGTTCCACAATGGAGGGAGGGATTGAAGTGATTCTTGAAATTCCCCGGAGGCTCAAATACTTGAGATGTCTGTGAGCCCTCAAACCTCTTAGCAAAACTTGACTTTGAAGTACTTCAATGCGATGGAATGGAGAAACCTGCCAACGACCCAGCTGAAGCACCGCCAATTTCTTCAATTTGGCAAACCATTTGGATTCAAGACAAACACGGCTCTCGCTTACATTAAAAATGGTCCTCAAAGTCTCATTTCTGGAATCATTCTCAGTTGTACCTATCCTCAAACTCTCATTTCTGGAATCTTTCTCAGTTGTACCTATCAGACAAACCCGCTGAGAGCTGGCGCTGGTCGGATCAAAACGCAGTATCTCTTCTCCGTCAAAGTGAAAAAGCTTCTCTTCTATGCCCACTACGATCAACATGAGACGGATCCAAGGGTGAATTTGACAGTTACTCACTATTGGACACTTGCCATTACGGTGGGGTATAATTAACTCGAGTTCCAACAGCTCATTAAATATATTTTCGCCTTCTTCCTCCGTGCGGATCAACCCTTCCCCAGCCCACCAATATATAAGAAGCCTTTTCTTCAGAACAGCCTTCTTAGGGAAAATTGCCAGCAACAATAAACACATTTTCTGGTTATTTCTGTCGAGGCGGTCATAACTCAACCGAAGATTTTTCACGACTGGATTCTTGGCTGCCCCTCTTATAATCTTCTTCTCCAATTCAGATAATCCTCGGGAGACGTTTTGGTGCTGCGGTGTATGCCTTCTTGTGACTGGTTCTTTACTGGTAATCTGGGGCTTTGCTTCAAAACGGGAAAGTAATTTCTCCATCTGATTGATATTTGGTCTGATATCTCGGAGCAGGGAACTAACGTTGCGGCCAGCAAATTTGCGATGGCAATACAACTCATGCAGTTTCTCTTCGCACTCCTTCATTGCGAGGACTTTATCTTTCATGCTGTTCAGGTCCTCTTTAATGATGTCGTCCGATGAATGTTCTTCGATGATTTCGATAGTCTGGGGATTCATCAGTACGGGCACAGCTTTCGATGGATTTGATGGAATCGACTTTTCAGAACACAGCTGCCAACCAACGACAAGGAACGTGAAGATGGAGAGGAGAAAAAGGAAAGTTAAGAGAGAGAGAAGAGAGAGAGAGAGAGAGAGAGGAAGAAACAGGTAGAATGCGAAACTGAGAGAGAGATGAAGACACCGATACGTATCTCGATTCTCATGATGTTGGTCACGATTTTAATATGGTTAAAATTGTGATAAAGAACTATTTTAATTACAATTTTAACTGTGGTTAATAGCGTATATGATTTCCCAACGCGCTATAGATCGTATTCGATAGACTTGAGCGAATAAAAAAAATTAAACATTCGCTACTTTAATGGCTGAGTTATTATTTAAACAAGTTAAATCGGTTATTTTAACTATATATCTATATATATATATATACACACACAAGCACACATTTCACATTGAATATAATATAATATTTTTTAATAAACAATTTCAATGTTTACATTCATACTCATTAATTATCTCGATCCTATTAAATTCATGAATAATATTATTCATGAATAAAGTATTTAATTTTGGTATACATTAAATTACTTATTATAGCTATTAAAATGGTGTAATTATTTATTAAGCTAATAAAAACCAAACACGTCTTTAATAAGAAAAAATAAATAAATAAGACAACCTCACAATCACATTATTTCACAGGCAAGTTCTTATCTTTTTCTTCTTTCTTCCTTCTCTTTTTATGCTATACATTTTTTCCTTCCATTAAGTGTTGCAAACTGCCCAGTTCTGTTGTTGCTGTTCTCTGATGGAATCCGAATCAGTCGTCGCCAGATCTCTATGGGAGAAATACTTGAACTCTTTGAAAGAAGTAGAGTCATCAGGTTTAACAGCTTCTATCCCTCATGAATTTCGAGGCATCCGCGATACGTTGGACGAGAATAGTTCGTTCTCATCCACTAATGAATTCGTCTCACCGCTACGCGATCTTATTGACGCGCTGAAGGAGTTGAGTCTTCGTGACTCAGTGCAAGGGTTTCAAGAAAGTGCTCCGCAAGCCCAGTGTCGTTCGGACGACAAAGGAGCGATTGTTCCATATCACAAAAGAACTGCACGACCTGTTGAACCACCAAGTCCCAGGTTCTTCGAGCTCGCCGATATTGGACCCAACAGATTCCCCATGGGAACGATTCACATTCGATTTACATCCATCTGAGTCATCTGAGATTATGGGTTTCGGAAAACACGTAAACGAGATGGTTCGTTGGCTATCCTCGTCAGGTGAAGGATTTAAAGCTATTGGGATTTATGGGATCGGTGGCACGGGGAAGACTACGCTTGTTAGAAAGGTTTTGCAAAATCCAAATGTCCGTCACAGATCCAACTATCCAAACATATCATAAGGGCTTGCTTATTGGACTTAGCTTCTGAGGATTAGATAGATATCAAGATCGTAGAGTATTTTTTATTTTATATTGGACATGATGTTGATAGCTTGGCGTTCTCTCGCAATGTTTCGCCTATGGAACAACTGAAGCTTAAATCACTGGATTTAGGAAATTATATTGTAGTGTTTGATGATGTGTGGGTTTGTAATGAGTGGTTGTTTAATCTATGCCATCAATTGGGTGAACCTAAGAAAATGGATCCAAAGTTGGAGTTGGATGGTGCTATGATAGTAACCAGCAGGATAAAGGAAGTGCCTGAAAAGATGGTGCATTGTGGAGAGAAATTGGTTCATCTTAACCCTTCGGAAAATTATAAAGAAAATGGCGTGTTTCTGGAAGGCATTGTCAAGCAAAATATGGTAGTAGGATGCAAACATGGTGGGCGAAATTGTTCGTCATTCTCATGGTCTTCCTCAAGCTGCGAAAACGCTGGCAGACTCGTCATCCCAAGAGGCGGGGCAAATATCTTGATTTCTTGTTCTTGTTATTTGAAGTCCCGTAAGCTTTGTCCAATTACTGTTTTCTCCGGGTTGAAAGAAATCAGAGTTTCAATGTTCTAAATGCTTCGTTGTTTGTAGATTGCAAAGTGATTTCAATTTATTCCATTAAAATAAAAGAAAGGTAAGTAAAATATAATGTAATAACCAAAGTGAATTAAGGGTTTTGAAGGATTAGATGTAGAGGAAATTGAAGAAAATGGGTGGAACAATTAAATTTTAGTGGTGTAGAGTGCGCTGCTTTAATTTAGAAATTTTGAGAATCTAAAATGGTAGTCAGTGGAAATTTTTAAGTGGTTTCCCTGACCATTTCCATTTTTTCTTCCAAGATTTCAAGTGGTTTCCAGCGCTGGTGAATCGCTGCCACACCAAAAAGGAAGTTTCTCAGAGAGTCAGAGGTAAGAACCTGATTTCCTCTTTTCTTTGATTTTCGAATTGAAGGTGACCAAGGCAGAAGTGGGTATGGTTATGAAATTGTGGTGTGGATTGGATTTCAAAACTCTATTTAAAAGATGATGAAATATTACTATTCGACTTTTTTCATATTTCATTTTCTTATCTTATTAAGGTTTGATTTAAAAAGTGCTTTATATATATGGACGTTGGCACCAAAATCGAAAGAAATCCTATGTGTGGTAATTTGGTAGGCAAATGCCAGTGAGACAAATTAGATTTGATTGAAAGTTGTTAGATTTATCTAATTTTAGATAAATGTAATTTATGTTTAGGAGATATTTGAGCAAACGTAATTTGAGACATAGCATAATATTTGAATGTTGATTTGCAAATGTGATTTTAAATGTGTAATTATCAGAAAGAACATGAATTTTATATTTCATTTTTAATGTTATATTAGGTTGGGTGAAAGAGCTGAATATTATTTATTGCTATTTATTTATTTAACTAAATATAATTATAATTAAAGTGTTAATAATATTTTTCTTTTGTTGGTTACTTGATATAAACTCTTCATTACTTCATCTAAATACCTAATTTGATAATGCATTTTTTCTTTGTTAAAATCAACCTCCATGAATTTTTCTGTTTATTTATTTGAGTTCTTAGTTAAAATTTTTCTTTATAATTCATATTTTAATATAATTAAATATAATTTATTTACAAAAAAATTTTGGTATATCATATTTGATTATATTTTTGGATTAATATATATTAATAATTATTTAAAAATTAATATGATATATTAATATATAAATTTATTAGAATAAAATATAAAATTCTAGAGAGAGGCGGTGATTCTCAGGAGAGGGACAGTGGTTACTGTTGGGAAAAAAACACCTTTCCCCTTTGAAAAATACCTTGGCACAAATAAAACAGAGAAATAACAGGAAACAATACTTACAATCACAACACAAGAAAATAACGTGGAAACACCAAAATCGGAGAAAAAACCACAACCGTTGTCAAAGACAACCAGAGAAAATACTATGTGTAAATTTTTACAACACACAGAAAATTCTCTTAAATACCCAGTACCCAATACTAGATACCAACTGATACCCAAATACAACCATACACTCTCAAGCATGTATTTAACTTACATCTCTCATCACTCTAGAACAAGAGTATAAAGAAAGAAAGAATTAAATACAAGCTAATGTGTTTTGTATTGGTACAAATATTATAAAGAGACAAGGCTTCTATATATAACCTCCATTCTTCACAACATTTAGCATTCTGGGCGATGTGGGACTTCCTTCTTCACATTACAAATTTTCTTCTGTGGGTCCCATCACTTTCAATCAATATTTTCAACAAATCTCCACCTTGATTGAAAGTAACCACATCTACTGATTCATTGTCTATAACGACAATCATAGTTCCAAGAATTACCATACTCCACCATAAAAGAGTATATCCACCTAGAATTAACAAATTCTAGGAATTTCACCTCGGCACATGTTGAAAAATTCCTGCTGAAAAATTTATGGTGCAACTTCCAATGTTGGCTCTCCTTGGAAGTTCTTCAGCCATCGACATCATCCCACTACACATCTTGCATCAATGCCAACCAATGCCCATGTGCAATTGTGGACCCGCTAATAGCAACTCATCCTCTTCCATGGCAACGCGGACATGCCATGAGGATTCAAACTTCTCACTTTTCAGAGAAATTCCTCCCCCGCAATGAGAGAGACAGAGTTTGCATCTTCCTCGGAGCCTTTTGCCGAACCTGCTCCACCTGGACAATTTCTCTTTACATGCCCAGACTGTCCACATTTCCAGCAAGTCACGTTCTTACCCATATTCTTCTTCCTTTTACTCCCACTTCTAGCTACCGCCATTGAGTTTGACCAAGGTATAGAGCGACCCTCACATTTTAACCTTCTTTCCTCAGAAATAATTTTACTGGCAACTTCTTCGAAGTTTAGAGTCTCCTTCCCATACATCAAAATGTGTTTCATGTTCTCATAGGAAGACGGAAGAGACCATATGAGCCTTAACGCTTTATCTTCATCATCAACTTTGACTCCGATAGCCTCTAGTTCAGATACGATACCATTGAGAGCACTGAGATGATCTGATATTTTTGTACCTTCTTCCATACGAAGCGTATGAAATTGCTCCTTCAGTAACAATCGATTTGAGATACCCTTCGCCTGATACAACCCTTCGAGCTTCTCCCAGAGTTCTTTGGCTGTTGATATTCCTTGCACATTTGTAAGAACATTCTTGGCCAGGCACAGACGAATTGCACTTGCCGCTCTCAAATCTAGTTCCTCCCAATCCTCATCGCTCATACTAGATCCGCTCTTTTCAGAATCCTTATTGGAAACCTTCCCCTTCAACGCCTTGTATAACCCAGATTGTATCAGCACGTCCTTGACTTGTACTTGCCACAAGCCAAAATTGATCCTCCCATCAAATTTCTCTATGTCAAATCTCATCGCGCTGGAAAAATTTGACATTGCAACTGTATACTGGAATAGTGAACACAATTGTAAATACTACACCAGGTAAGTTCCCAGGAAAGAGAGGTTGGTCACAATGGACACCCTTAAGTACCTAGTCTTTCCTTAGCCAGAACTTTCCTAGACATGCACTTTCACAATACCACACTTCGTTCCAGTAACCCAGCAACCAAGAACAATCTTCAAGCAACCGGGAACAATTCTTTTCTGATTGTGGAAGATCAGACAAAGCTGCAACCATAAGAGCATACTAAGAATTTAACATCCCACCGAACCATAGGCTCTGATACCACTTGTTGGAAAAAAAACACCTTTCCCCCTTGAAAAATACCTTGGCACAAATAAAACAGAGAAATAATAGGAAACAATACTCACAATCACAACACAAGAAAATTACGTGGAAACTCCAAAATCGGAGAAAAAACCACAACTGTTGTCAAAGACAACCAGAGAAAATACTATGTGTAAATTTTTACAACACACAGAAGCTTCTCTTAAATACCCAGTACCCAATACTAGATACCAACTGATACCCAAATACAACCACACACTCTCAAGCATGTATTTAACTTACATCTCTCATCACTCTAGAACAAGAGTATAAAGAAAGAAAGAATTAAATACAAGCTAATGTGTCTTGTATTGGTACAAATATTATAAAGAGACAAGGCTTCTATATATAACCTCCATTCTTCACAACATTTAGCATTCTGGGCGATGTGGGACTTCCTTCTTCACATTGCAAATTTTCTTCTGTTGGTCCCATCACTTTCAATCAATATTTTCAACAGTTACAGAGTGAAATGATGAGGAGGAATCACGTTGCAAATAGTATAGGGACTAAAATAGAAAAAAAAATTGATGTCCAAGTGAAATTTTGGAAAAACAAGGCTCAAAAAATGTAATTTTTCTAAAGCCAAATCTTCCATTGTTGACCGTAGTTCAACGTGGTTTAATTGCTGGAGAAGTGACTTCAAGATGCAGTGGCTGAACATGGTTGAAAGGAAACCCAATGTGGTTAAAGAGCAAACTGAACGCAGAACCAAACATATCAAAATGATGCAAAACGTGGTTGAAATTTTGTTAAGGTGGTTACGTTGGAGTTCAACGTGTTACTAAACACGTAAATAATCATTGCATCGATCTGTTGAATTATTGAGGCAAGTGGGTTTCGTATATGTTTAAAGGTGTGTTTGGGTATGTGTGAACACATAATTTTTTCCTTAAGATAAACTAAAAATATAAATATAAATAAAGGCAGTTTCATACAATAGGTATCTTAATTAAACCCATTAAAAATTGTGGTGATGAAATATATATATGTTCTTGTACAAATATGTGATTCTTAAGATGATTCCTTTTTATATGTTTTATCTGGTTTCTTAATCATTGTAACACCAAATTTTCAAATATTTCATTTTGCCGATGATGAGTTGGGAAACAATTGATTCTTTTGGAATAGTATAATAATCCCTATGTCTAAGTAAAATTTTATTATCCTATTGCGATTGTTAATTAATGCTGTATGACAATAAATAAAAATCATCAAACAACTTTTAAATGGGATAAGAGGTCGATTCCATCGGAGTGAATCTTTCTTTTTAAAAAAATAAAAATCAAGTACTCACAATGCGATCGTATAACAATGCAAGTAGGGAAGAATTTATATTAAAAAAATAAATCTATTAATTTTTAAACTCTTTAAAATATCGACGAAGTACTCACTACACGATTGTATAACAATGCTTGTGAAGAAAAAGTCCTGTAAAAAATGTTTCTTTTGAAATAAATCCCAAAAACTCAAAAAATATTTTCTAAAAAATAGTTTGTCTTCAAAATTATGAACTACATGGACTTTAATCTCAACGGCTATGTAATACCTATAAAAATTTGTATGTGTAAATATATCTACGATAAATGAGTATCTAATAAAATGAAATGTGATAAATACTATGAGAATAATTTGAGTCTTGGGTGACTAGAGAAATTTGTAGAGTAAAATGACGTTTTATATGAGAAAATACCCTCAAAAACTAAAATGAAAGGATTGAATTGAAAAGAAACTTAAAGGTTTAAGGTGAAAGGATAGTTTTCCCTTTAAGTTTCCAATAGTAACCAAGCCACCATTGTCTTTCCTTTGCACAGTAAGCTAAATTATTAAAGTGCACAGTAAATTGAATTATTGGAAATGTCATTTTCATAAATAGTAAATTGGATATTTTATTGATGCATAGTACTTTAACTAATAACCTCAAATTCCCTATAAATAGGCCATCTATTTCACTTCTTCACTTACACCTTCAGTTTTCTTCTCTCCTCTCCTTTAATTTCTCTAACTCTGGTGCTAAGATTCTAGGTTATCATAAAAGTCTTTCTCTATAGCTTGGATTTGAGGTGAGGGAATATCCTACTGTACTCTTTTAAATTCTTGCAATAATTTAGAGGTTAAATTCTTGTTATACTATGTGGTTATGGTTAGGCTGATCTTCCACATGAGGGAAGAATTAACCTTGGTTGCTTAAGAATTATTATTGATTACTAAGATATTGTGAGGATACTATATTTTTACAAGTACTTGTATGATAAATTCTTAGTATGCTCTGTGATTGCGGCCTTAGCAGATCTTCCACATCAGAAGAGAATTATCTTTGGTTACTTGAAAAGTATTTTTGATTGTCATACATATAAATAGTATCATACATATAAACAGTGTCGTATATATGAACAGTGCCATATATATAAATAGTATTCATACGTGTAAATAGTATTTGTATATATAAATAGTACTCATACGTATAATTGTATGGTATATGTGAACAGTACTATATGAACAATGTCACGTATATGTGTAATATTCATGTGCAAGGTTGATTTATTGTTGTTTGAATATGATTATGTTTGTGATTGATGGAGGATGTTACGAGGATGGGTCCCCATGTGGGAGTAAAAAGGGAGGAGCAGGAGATAATGAGGGTGGCAAATCATGTTAAACAAAAAATTTGTTCCAATACTAAAAGTATTGAGAATGGGAATGAAATAAGGGAGACATTTATAAAAGTAGAAATAAAGGAGGATGCGGTGGGGGCCCCGAGGCAACAACCACCTTATGTGGAACGAGACCCAAAAAATGTCTAGAAATTTAATTTGGAACTATGTGATATGTTTTGTAATTTCATATAAATCATTTCTTATATTAATGTGATAGAATAGTATATTTCCTCATTGAGTAAAAATATACTTATGCCTTTCCTCCCGTCACAGATTTTCAAGAAGAAGTAAAGGCACATACAACTAATTGTTCGAGTCCTCAACCCCCTTGATCGGGGTAAATATTCGTTATCATATAAAATTTTATTCTAGTAGTAGCTCTCTAATTTGGGTAGGTAAGTCTTGGACGAATAATGCTTGTTTGAGAATGTTACTTATTAATGAATAAATGTATATATTTGAAATATCTATTGCCTCTTTCTCTACAAAAAAAAATAAAATAAGAGAAATTGTACTCTCTAATCTGAGGTAACATATATATTTAAATGTGTACTAAAATGATATAGAATTAGGCTTACGATGGTGAGGAAAAAGCTCATATATCATGCCGGTCATATGCCTAAATTTAGGGCATGACAGGCTAGGCACATAGGCCCTAGGCAATGCCTAACCAAGTCCAACCTTGTATATATTTTAATTTTTTCCATTTCTTTGTTTATGTTTTTGTGATTGATAAGGGTAATTATTTAAGGTGAATATAAAATGATTGTATACTTTTTAAATCAAATGTATAGGGTGCCTAACACCTTCCTTATGCAGTTTAACTTCCGAACTCATTTTTTCTTTAAACACAGATTGTCAAATTTAAAGGTTTTTCCAAAGTTTTTCCTAATAAATAAAATTTTGTTGGCAGCTCTAAGTAAAATTAGCTTTCATTTTAGAAAGCTGATTTTATGTTATTTTTCTTCTTTGAAAAACATCGGTCGGTCACATTTCATGTGTTAGTTTGGCGACTCCACTAGGATAATTCAAGAGCTGATATTGACTTATTAAGTGTGCAACTAAATTTGATAGTCACCTCAATTACCCTTATATTTGATTTTTATTTTATTTTATTTTGTCTTGTATATATTTACTTGTACAATTTTTTATTTTTAAATTAACTTAATTTATTTATTATAATTAGAATTTTTTATTTTATTTTATTTATTTATTTTAATTATGCTTATATTATATTTTATTTTATTTTTGTCTTATATATATTTATTTCATTCCCCTCACACATTATGTATTAACACGTCCTTTGCAAACACTGGCTCTATACTCGGGTTGAGCGCAACCACAGGATAAAAGAAAGTCTAGTGATGACGTAGAAGGTCTATCCCTTACAGGGATCATGAAAGCTTCCGCTCAAGCTGTACCTCTTTTGTCAGTATGGAGTTCACAGAGAGTATAACTCTTATGTCCTCAATGCTAGCAATCGGAGATCCCCACGAGTTTTTAACTATGGGAGCAATCTGAGGACCTTTAAATCCATAGGCTTAGAATCCCACTTGAAACTTATCACTATTAATTGGCCTAAAAGATTGATCAGGGTAGATTTCATCAGCATAGGAATCCTCAAGTAGGACATATAGGAAACACTTTTTTTTCTCATTTATTAATTTTTGTATAATCTCTTCTTTTCTTTTCTTTTATTATTTTTTTTTATTTTTCCCACTTTTATATATTATTTAAATTATTTCTCCTTTTTCCATGTCTAA
This sequence comes from Biancaea sappan, assembly GCA_037074585.1. NCBI lineage: Eukaryota > Viridiplantae > Streptophyta > Magnoliopsida > Fabales > Fabaceae > Biancaea > Biancaea sappan. The sequence goes on from CM073495.1 coordinate 4,626,226, forward strand.
AATAGTTTTATTTCCTCTTTCTCGCAAAGTTAACTTTTGAAGCACGAGTGAAAATGGTTTTTTCTAACGACCATTCTTCTCGAAAACTCATGAAATAAATGAAAGCTCATCAAGAACGTGCGAGTGATGCACTATCCAGAGGCTACCATAGCTCATTACCAATAAAAGTCAAGGTAACAGTTAAGGTCAATTATCTTCAAGAGCTCAAGTCCCATCATGAATTAATGCCTCCAACCGAAAAAGATTTGTTGTCATGGAAATTTGGAAGGATTACTGATTTATTATATGTGAAGCCTCAAGAAATGGCAATTCTAGTGATGTTGAATTATTTGGATCCATCTTTCCGAGTTTTCACATTTGAAGATATGGACACGACTCCCACAATAGAAGAATATGGACTTATGCATGGTATGCACTTAAACAACCACTAACCAATCTATGTACCGAGATATGTCACTCCATCCTTGCATAAGATAGCTGCATTGTTTAGGGTGTCGTATGATCAGATGGAGAAATCAATGGTGAAAAGAGGAGAGACCACAGGATAGGAATTGAGCTACATCTTAAAAATTCTGGACGAGTTCAAAATGCGTCATGATGGAAAAGTCTATCTTGATCTGTTTTTCTTAGCAATCTATGGGTCTATGCTTTTCCCTTCAGCCATGGGGATATCAAAAAGCCATTGATGTATTCTTATTAGTACTACATAATGGGGTTAATCTGGTCCAATTGATCCTGGCAAACACTTTTATATCTTTAAATCATAATCAAAGAATTGGAAAGGGAAACCTCTAGTGTTGCATACACATGTTATATTTCTGGGTGTGTAATAACATCTTTGGAAAGAAATATGGAATTTATGGACCAATATCAAAACCTGTAGAAAGATTCTTATGTGCTCATGTCGAACAAAAAGACAAACAAGGATGGATTAACATCTTTCGATCTGTGGATTCATCATCTTATACATGGAGTTTATCTGGGATGGCAGCAAGAGGTATTTTACTATGGTGCGATAGATTTCAATGTGTGCCACTAATAGTGTCCAGAGGTTGCATAGCGTATAGCCCTGCCATGGTTCTAAGACAGTATGGTCGAATACAGTATATTCCCAGAATGTGAGGTCTAAAGGAGGTCAAATTTGAATATCGAAATTAATATAGCAAAGAATTAATGGAGCAAATTCAAATTGCATGAGAAAATATAGAAATAAAGGATTATAAAGAAGTAGGGCCATTTGGAATATGGACTACTCCTAAATACCCATAACGGTTTAAAAAAAAGGGAAAGACATGGTGTTGACCCGAATGATCAATGCAAATTAACCACCGAGTATTAGAGCGGACCCTCAAGACTACACCGACGAAAACAAGATGCGTGAAAAGATCGATTATGCAAAATTAACCGAAGAACTAAAGAAGCTAATTGGTTATAAAAGGAAGAAAGAGGAAGAATATGAGCAGTTGATAGAAAAGATCCAAAAATTGTAAGATAAGAATGAGAAACTTTGTATTAACCTGGTTCGTACTTCACAAGCCAAAACTAACGCGTTAATGTCTAAAGTAAACCAGTTGTCTGAGGCCGTAGATGAGCAACAAGGTTATATTGACATGTACTAACAGAAAATAACATACCTAGAAGAGGATGCACAACGTCGTCTAAGGGCAGAAAAGAGCCAAGCTTTAGATGAAGTCGCAAGAAAAGAAGAGACTATTGTTAAGCCACAAAGTAAAAATAGATACTTTGAGTCTGAGGTGAGGCGCATCAATCACTTGAAGTCCAATATGGAGCATATCACACAACAACATAAAGAAGTGGTAGACAAAAATAAGGAGTTAATAAATGAGGCTAAGCTAAATTTGACGAGATTGGCTACACGAGTGAGGGAAATAGAAGATCAAGCCACGCCATTTAAGCTCCCAGAAAAGGAATTGATAAAATTGTACAAAGAGACAAAAGAGCTCTTGGAGATGTGGAGTCGTAATTGAATATTTTGTTTAGATATGAAATTATGATGCAAACGTTGATGTATTCCAAATTTGAGTTAAATTTTATTTTATGTAAATTGTTGGTGTTATCCGAATTTTATAAACATGCCTTTTCAATTGAAAATATTGATATCAATTGAATTCACATGAATGTGCTCCTTCACCGAGAAATGTCGGTGTTATCAGAATTTCATTCAAATATATAAAACCATCAAGCAATATCATTACAATTTGACTGAAATCAAGAGCTTTCATGAGTTTTTAGGAAATGTGTCCTCATTCTCAAACAACACACTCGTGCTTAAATAAAGAAATTTTTCAAAAAAAAAAGTACTCATAACACGACTAAATAAATTTTTCAAAAAAAAAAAAGATTCTTAATCTTTCTTTTTAGAGAAGAAGAAGAAACTTTAACATTGCATCTCCTAAAGGAAAATCGTCTAACCAAGCATTGCCATTGACTCGTGTGTATAAAACCTATTCACGGAGTAACCCAAAGGAAAGCTAATCGGGTGACAACCAAAGAACAGAAAATGACACCATCGCGCGCTTTGAGGCATTGGAAGGGAAACTTGTCACATGATTGAAATGATTCTAGCATTGACAAAAGCAATGAAAGGAAAGCAAATAGATACATCTGCTATCTCCCCAATGCCTATTGCTATTGAAACCCAAGCTAAGACAAATAACCCTACACCAGCATATGTTAACACGAAAGTAAACGTGAATGAAACAGTGGTCGTTCCAATACCAGACAAGGGGACAAATTCCCAAGCAAAAATAATAGATACACTTGGCCATACTAACCTTAATGTAGGGGATGACGCCACACAGGGATATCCTGGTGACGACCTCGTATACACACTCCAGATTCCGGCCTTAAGGATCAATAAAGAAGATAAGAGTCTTAAAGAGGAATTTGGAGAAGTTAAAAACCAGTTATGTGCCTTACGAGAGCCAGTATGTTAGGAATCACTAGAATTGGATAAATTATGTCTGATTCCTGAGATAACGATCCCAAAGGAGTTCAAGATGCCAGAATTCTCCAAGTACGATAGCACCGGAAACCCGGTTTACCACCTGAAGTCATATTGCACTAAGATGTGCGTCTGGTCTCGTAATGAGAAGTTCTTGATTAACTTTTTCACTAAAAGTTTAACTGGAGCTGCATTACTGTGGTTTATGCAATTAGACCAATCAAAGGTCCAAAAATGGGGGGACCTAGCAAACTTGTTTATGAGGCAATATAAGTTCAATTTGCATACCTCTCTGACTAGAGAGCATTTGAAGGCAATGATAAAGAAAAATTCTTAAATGTTCAAGGAATACACCCAAAGATGGAGGGTAATGCATCATAAGTGCAACCTCCATTGATCCAGTCTGAATTCTGTTCCTACTTTATCTGCACCTTGCCAGATCTATTGTGTAGAATTATTCTTGGAACTCATGTTACCGACTTCACAGACTTGATTGAGATTGGAAAAAGAATCGATACAGATATTTGCGAAGGGAAACTCTCGAGTTCCCAAGTAGAAAATGGCTCAAAGAAAAGGCAACCTGCAAAGAAAAAAGAAACAGAAGTAAGTTATGTACAGCCAATAAAACCATATCATCAACAACAATCTTATTCTTATTGACCGAACAATCAAAGCCAAAATCAATCGGGGCCAACTAGACATGCTCAATGGGGAGGACAAAGGACACTACGACTAATGGATAACCGCCTATGGCCAAATTTCAGTACAACAAATGCTAAGTTATAAAAAAATTTGTTAGCCGCTCAACTCATAAGACCTCGACCTGCAAAGGTGATGAACCCACCATATCCAACATGATATGATCCTAATGCCACATGCGATTTTCACATAGAGCTATCGGTCATTCGATCAAAAACTGTCTGGCATTTAAAAGAAATGTGTTTGAATTAATTGACTCTAACCACATCTAGTTAAAGACAGGGGATAATTCTACCATCGGAAAGAATCCTTTACCAAGTCATAAGTGGTAAGTGAATCTTATTAAAGAAGAAACCAAGCCATTGAGGAGTCTAGTTGACTCTAGTATACTAATGAAATATTTGTTTATAGGTCTCAAAGAAGCAGGATATATATCAGAATCTTTGGGATTCAGAAGAAATGAGAACATGGAGATTCATAACTTGAAGTATTATGAGTACCACCAAACAGAAATGGGGCATGATATTGAAGGATGCCGAGAATTCAAGTCCTTGATCAAGAAAATGGCGGCTTTTGGAATAGTGATCCCTGGGAAGGTACATGAAGTAATTTATGCGACATCAGAAGTACAAGATCGAGTTGACAAGAAGAAGATTGAGTTAGTATACTATACAATTAACCTCACTCCTCAAGCTGTAACTCAACCTAAACTCTTAGCTCAAAGGCCATCTGTGGTCATAAGTATGCCAACACCATTTCCCTACTAAAGTAATCATGCAATGCCGTGGAGATATAACAGTCGAATGGAGTTTTCTTCTATCAGCATAACAACGGCTAAGGCTTCTAAAGAAGAGATCGTAACAAATATAGCCAATGTAGAAGGAATAACTCGAAGTGGTAGAATCTACCTTCCTATCAAAACAAAGAAGGCCAACAAAGAGAAAGAAGTGATGCAAAAAGAGCCTGAAATTGATGACGAGGAATTTTTACAAATCATGAAACAAAGCGAATATGATATTGTAGAGTAACTCAATAAGACTCCTGCTAAAATCTCAATATTATCATTGAACCTGAATTATGAGTCGCACCGACAAGCCCTAGTGAAAGTCTTAGGAGAAGCTTTTGTACATCCATATGCTTCACTGGAAAAAGTGGCAAGTGTGATGAACATCACTAAATCATTGGCCACAATCTCTTTTTCAGAAGAAGAAATTGTCATTGATTTATCATTGCCAAGGTTTTATTGATGGTGGATCAGCTTTAAATGTCCTGCCACTCTCCACATTCAAGAAACTAGAACTATTACAAATGGAAGACAGGGATATGATTGTGAAAGCATTCGACGGAACTCGAAAGGAGGTATTAGGCATGGTCAACTTACCCCTCGAAATTGGTCCATGCACGTTTATAGTGAGCTTTCAGATTATGGATGCAGATCCATCATATACCATGTTTTTGGGAAGGCCATGGATCCATAAAGCAGGCGTTGTGCCTTCAACCCTGCATCAAAAAGTAAAGTTTATTGAAGGAGAAAGAATCATCACCATAAAGGGTGAAGAGGAATTAATAGTGACTAAGCCAAGTTCTGTCCCCTATATTGAGGCTGTTGAACAAGTGGTAGAGACAACCTTCCGGAGTTTGTGGATAATGATTTAGTGATGTTCATCACACTTGCCACTTTCTCCGGTGAAGCATATGGACGTACAAAAGCTTATCCTAAGACTTTCAAAAAGGATTGTCGGTGTGACTCGGAATTCAGGATCAAAGATAATGTTGAGATTTTAGCAGGAGTCTTGTTGTGTTATTCTACATTATCATATTTACTTTGTTTCATGATTCGTAAAAATTCCTCGTCATCAATTTCAGGCTCTTTTTTCATCACTTCTTTCACTTTGTTGCCCTTCTTTGTTTCGATAGGAAGGTAGATTCAACCACTTTGAGTTATTCCCTCTACATTGGCTATATTTGTTACGATCTCTTCTTTAGGAGCCTTAGCCGTTGTTATGCTGCTAGAAGAAAACCCCATTCAACTGATATATCTCCACGGCATTGCGTGATTACTTTGGTACAAAAATGGTGTTGGCATACTTATGACCACTGATGACCTTTGAGCTGAGAGTTTAGGTTGAGTTACAGCTTGAGGTTTGAGGTTAATTGTAAAGTATATTAACACAATCTTCTTCTTGTCAACTCGGTCTTGTACTTCTAATGTCGCACAAATTACTTCATGTACCTTCCCAAGGACCACTATTCCTAAAGCCGCCATTTTCTTGATCAAGGACCACTATTCCCTAAAATGTCATACATTTATCATTGCCAAGGTTTTCATTGATGGTGGATCAACTTTAAATGTCCTACCACTCTCCATGTTCGAGAAACTAGAATTATCACAAATGGAAGACAGGGATATGATTATGAAAGCATTCGACGGAACTCGAGGTATTAGGCATGGTTAACTTACCCCTCGAAATTGGTCCATGCACGTTTATGGTGAGCTTTCAGATTATGGATGCAGATCCATCATATACCATGTTTTTGGGAAAGCCATGGATCCATAAAGCAGGTGTTGTGCCTTCAACCCTGCATCAAAAAGTAAAGTTTATTGAAGGAGAAAGAATCATCACCATAAAGGGTGAAGAGGAATTAATGGTGACTAAGCCAAGTTCAGTCCCCTATATTGAGGCTATTGAACAAGTGGTAGAGACAACCTTCCAGAGTTTGTGGCCAATGATTTAGTGATGTTCATCACACTTGCCACTTTTTCCAATGAAGCATCTGGACGTACAAAAGCTTCTCCTAAGACTTTCGATAGGGCTTATCGGTGCTACTTACAATTCAGGATCAATGATAATATTGAGATTTTAGCAGGAGTCTTGTTGAGTTATTCTACAATATCATATTTTCTTTGTTTCATGATTCGTAAAAAATTCCTCATCATCAATTTTAGGCTCTTTTTCCATCACTTCATTCTCTTTTTTGGCCTTCTTTGTTTCGATAGGAAGGTAGATTCTACCACTTTGAGTTATTCCCTATGCATTGGCTATACTTGTTATGATCTCTTCTTTAGGAGCCTTAGCAGTTGTTATGTTGCTGGAAGAAAACTCCATTTGACTGTTATATCTCCACGACATTGCCTGATTACTTTGGTACGGAAATGGTGTTGGCATACTTATGACCATAAATGACCTTTGAGCTGAGAGTTTAGGTTGAGTTACAGCTTGAGGTGTGAGGTTAATTGTATAGTATACTAACTTAATCTTCTTCTTATCAACTCGGTCTTGTACTTCTAATGTCACACAAATTACTTCATGTGCCTTCCCAGGGACCACTATTCCAAAAGCCGCCATTTTCTTGATCAAGGACCACTATTCCCTAAAATTTCATGGATTTATCATTGCCAAGGTTTTCATTGATAGTGGATCAGCTTTAAATGTCTTGCCACTCTCCACGTTTGAGAAACTAGAATTATCACAAATGGAAGATAGGGATATGATTGTGAAAGCATTCGACGAAACTCGAATGGAGATATTAGGCATGGTCGACTGACCCCTTGAAATTGGTCCATGCACGTTTATGGTGAGCTTTCAGATTATGGATGCAGATCCATCATATACCATGTTTTTGGGAAGGCCATGGATCCATAAAGAAGGTGTTGTGCCTTCAACCCTGCATCAAAAAGTAAAGTTTATTGAAGGAGAAAGAATCATCACCATAAAGGGTGAAGAGGAATTAATGGTGACTAAGCCAAGTTCAGTCCCCTATATTGAGGCTGCTGAACAAGTGGTAGAGACAACCTTTCAGAGTTTGTGGCCAATGATTTAGTGATGTTCATCACACTTGCTACTTTTTCCAGTGAAGCATCTGGACGTACAAAAGCTTCTCCTAAGACTTTCGATAGGGCTTGTTGGTGCGACTCGGAATTCAGGATCAATGATAATATTGAGATTTTAGCAGTAGTCTTGTTGAGTTATTCTACAATATCATATTTGCTTTGTTTCATGATTCGTAAAAATTCCTCGTCATCAATTTCAGTCTCTTTTTCCATCACTTTTTTCTCTTTTTTGGGCTTCTTTGTTTCGATAGGAAGGTAGATTCTACCACTTCGAGTTATTCCCTCTACATTGGCTATACTTGTTATGATCTCTTCTTTAGGAGCCTTAGCAGTTGTTATGCTGCTAGAAGAAAACTCCATTCGACCGTTATATCTCCACGGCATTGCATGATTACTTTGGTATGAAAATGGTGTTGGCAAACTTATGACCACATATGACCTTTGAGCTGAGAGTTTAGGTTGAGTTACAGCTTGAGGTGTGAGGTTAATTGTATAGTATACTAACTCAATCTTCTTCTTGTCAACTCGGTCTTATACTTCTAATGTCGAAAAAATTACTTCATGTGCCTTCCAAGGGACCACTATTCCAAAAGCAGCCATTTTCTTGATCACGGACCACTATTCCCTAAAATGTCATGGATTTATCATTGCCAAGGTTTTCATTGATGGTGGATCAGCTTTAAATGTCCTGTCACTCTCCACGTTTGAGAAACTAGAATTATCACAAATGGAAGACAGGGATATGATTGTGAAAGCATTCGATGAAACTCGAAGGGAGGTATTAGGGATGGTCAACTTACCCCTCGAAATTGGTCCATGCACGTTTATGGTGAGCTTTCAGATTATGGATGCAGATCCATCATATGCCATGTTTTTAGGAAGGCCATGGATCCATAAAGCAGGAGTTATGCCTTCAACCCTGCATCAAAAAGTAAAGTTTATTGAAGGAGAAAGAATCGTCACCATAAAGGGTGAAGAGGAATTAATTGTGCCTAAGCCAAGTTTTATCCCCTATATTGAGGCTATTGAACAAGTGGTAGAGACAACCTTCCAGAGTTTAGAAGTCAAGGCAACTAAGGAACTTGGGAAAGATGTAAATTCAATGGTAGCAAGCATCTTGAAAAAAAATGGATTCGAGACTGGCAAAGGTTAGGTGCAAACTTGCAAGGTATTAAAGAATTGATTGCTCTTCCAGTGAATGCAAACCAAAATGGGTTAGGATATGAGCCAACGATAGAGGATCAAACAAAAGAGAAGTTGAACCCAAATAAGCGATATGAGAAGCTGGAGATCCCACATATAAGAGCTTCATTTCCAGCACCTTCCGAAGTGATAATCCAGCCTAAGGTTTCTGATAACTCTATTTTATAGAGTTATTTAACCTATATTTTTATTGATAAATTAAGTAAAATAAATGGTTTTAAGTCTTTTTCTGATTTATTTAGTCTTTTTTATTTGTTTAGTTTAATTTTATAGGAAATTAGTTTTTCTTTAGGATTTATCTTGAGATTTATTATTTATTGTGGTTATTTAATTTAAGTTAGTTAGGATATTTAAGTTAACATTTATTAGAATTTATTTTAGTTAGTTTCTTTTAGAATTTAAATTAAGATTAGGATTTAAAAAAAAGCAATCTTTATATTATTATTATTTTTATTATTATTATTATTATTATTATTATTATTATTATTATTATTATTATTATTGTTATTATCATCATCTATGTTTTGATTGGATGCATTTTTTTTAAATTAGGATGCGAAGATTGGAAAGGCGCGCCGCACTGTACACGAAGGAGAAAGCTTTGGATATTGGAAGCATCATTCATCATCTATTCATCATCTTTTCTCCTTTTTCTTTTCTTTTAGTTTTAATGAGAGAACTCATGGATATAATTATTGATGTTTTATGTATCATGGGTAGCTAAATTTCTTTTGTTAGGGGGAAGATGTAGCTTCCCTTGAATATTATGAATTGAGTTTTCAATTAATCTGAGTTTATTTAATTCTCTTATTGAGTAATTATTTCTGTGCTTACTGATTTTTCAAACTGATCACTTGAAAATTGATTTAGAGTTCATATAGAGAATTGGAAAATTCATGTATTGAATACGCCTATTGAATTAATTGCCATAAGTAGATTTGATCTAGGAATAGACAGATTACTTATGTGGTTTTGATAGAATTCACTTATACTTATTACCTGCGCCTAATTTGGTTGGTCTAAGGAATTAGAGAATTTGATTAGCTTCAGAGTATTGATTCGCCAAGGGATTGGATTTTAATTAAAATTGAGAATTCTACCATCAATATAGAAATTAAACACTTAGATTAAAATGGAAACTCATTCATAGTTGGATAGGTTAGTGAAATCGAATCCCTAACATTTTGATAATTTGCATACTTTCCTTAGTTTAGTTGTGTGACCTTTTGTTAATTATTAGTAATTTAGTTCATTTTAGAAAATTAATTTAGGCTAGTTTAGTTTGATCACATTAAAATTCGATCATCTAGATAGTGTAGAAATAGCGAAATTGGTACTTGACTACTATAATACTCGTGGGATCGACACTCTACTCATTTTCTATATTATTTGTTGACTCGTTACACTTGCCGATAGCATTTCATATTTCAAACCCAACAAGTTTTTGGCGCCGTTGTTGGGGATTATTAGTGTTAGTCAATATCTGGAGTGCATATAGCTATACTAATTTAGACACCTTCTTTCTTTTCTTCTTTATTTTAGTTTATTTTGTTTATTTTTGTTTTAATTTTCAATATTTTCCTTTTATTTAGTAATTTAGTTATTTTGATTTTTCATTTATTTATTTATTTAACTTCTTCTTTCTTTCTGGTTTATGTGAGGTACCACTGATCTAAAATCACTTTTGTTTGACTTGGAAATAGAAAAAACAACACGCTTAAATCGGAAGCAAGCAAGGGAGAGAAAAAGAACTCAGATAGCCATAGAAACTCAACCATTAACAATGGCTGAGGAAAACCATAGAGTACCTGATAATGTAGCTAATCAGGGTAATGCTGTGAATAATGAAGGTGCTGTTAGGCAGACCATAGGAGAATATCTTGCACCTATGACTGATGGGTGTCCCACGAGCATTGTCAGACCTCCTATTCAGGCTAATAATTTTGAGATCAAGCCAGTACTTCTGCAATTAGTTCAACAGGACCAATTTGGAGGAAGCCCATTAGAGGATCCCAATGTCCATGTCAATCACTTCCTCCAACTGTGCGATACAATTAAAGTGAATGGAGCCAGTGATGATGCTATTCGACAGAGGCTTTTCCTATTCTCATTGAGGGACAAAGCCAAGAGCTAGATATATTCGCAACCTCAAGGCAACATTACTACATAGGCGGAATTGAAAAACCATTTACTTAATATTTTTCGCCATCAAAGTCTGCTAAAGTGAGGAGTGATATCACCTCATTCTATCAATTTGATGGAGAATCTCTGTATGATGCATGGGAGCAATTCAAAGATCTGTTGAGGAGTTGTCCACATCATTCCATCCCAGATTGGATGCAAAAACATACCTTTTATAGTGGATTAGATGAATCATCAAGAGTTATGATCAATGCAGCTGCAAGAGGTTCACTAAGTGGTAAGACCCCCGAGAGATAGAGCTATTCCAAGGAGACAAGTGCTGGAAGTGGATACTTTAGATGATGTGAAGACATTATCTCAGCAAATAGCTGCATTGACACATAGGTTTGATACTATACAGATAAGGGCTGTGAATACTCCGCATCTTTTATGTGACTTCTGTGGAGGTAACCATTTGAATGGGGCATGTGAGGCCAATGCACACACAAAGTAGGTTAATTACATGGGCTAGCCCCAACGATCCCAGCATAATCCATATTCCAACACATACAATCCAGGGTAGCATAATCATCCTAACTTTTCATGGAATCAACAGGGGGCACCTAGACCATCAGTGCCACCATACCAGCCTCCTCATGTTCAGAGAGCTTCTGAGAAATCTTTTGGATGGGAACAAGCTATTGAGAAGCTAGCCCAACACACTACAGATTTTATGACAGAGACAAGGGCAAACTTCAAAAATCAGGATGCTGCAATAAAGAGTCTAGAAAATTAGGTGGGACAAATAACTAAGCACTTAGCTGAAAAGCCCTATGGCCTTTTACCGGGTAACACAGAGATAAATCCCAGGGAGCATTGTAATGCAATATCCCTGAGAAGTGGTAAAACACTTGAGCCACTTCCTAAGGAGAACAAAATTGAACCAGTAGCTGAACTTCCACTTGAAAACACTGTTAAGGCCTACGATCCCAATGATAATGATTTGAGTAAGGGTGAATAGAAAACAGAGCAATCTGAGGAGAAATCTTCTAGGGAAAGGAAAAAGAAGAAGGAACCATATTGGGATAAGCCATATGAACCTTCACCGTACCAAAAAGTTCCTTATCCTCAGTGTTTGAAGAAACAGACTCAAGATAGGCAATTTTTACGATTCCTCGATATCTTCAAGAAGTTGCGGATCAACATTCCATTTGCTGAGGTGATTGAGCATATGCCAGTTTATGCTAATTTTTTGAAAGAGATCCTATCTAAGAAGAGGAAGCTTCCAGAGGATGAGACAATAATGTTAAATGAAGAATGCAATGCCATTCTTCAGAAAAACTTGCCTCCAAAGCTTAAGGATCCAGGTAGTTTTCACATACCTTGCAAAATGGGAAATTTAATTATTGAAAAAGCTCTTTGTGATATAGGAGCTAGCATCAACTTGATGCCACTTTCCATATTTCATTGGCTTGGGATTGGGGAAGTTAAGCCCACGATGATGTCACTACAGTTGGTCAATCGGTCAATTAAGCATCCTTATGGTATCGTGGAGGATGTGCTTGTGAAAGTTGATAAATTTATATTCCCAGTTGACTTTGTTGTGCTAGGCATGGAGGAAGATAAGAATATCCCACTTATTTTGGGAAGACCCTTTTTGGCAACGAGTCAAGCATTGATAGATGTGGAAAAATGAGAGCTTATGCTCAGGATAAATGATGAAAATGTGACGTTCAATGTGTTTGAACTCATGAAGCACCCTGTGGAAGACACTAATCAATGCCTTAAAATTGACAACACTGACTCCTTTGCTACCAAGGAATGCCACAGGTATATTCCTAAACCATCTCTTGAATATGTTTTGTGTAATTTAACTAAAGTGAAATATGATGAAAAAGATGAGAGTGAATTAGGAATCAAGATATGTATAGAACAGTCAGAAGCCTTGCCTTGTACATCACTTGGCCAAGAAAGTAAGGTTGAGATTTTGAAAAAAGATGAGGTAAGGAAAGACCTTCTGAAACTTGATTTGAAATCCTTCCTCTTCATCTTAAATATGTTTTTCTTGATGAAAATAACATGTTTCCTGTTATTATAAGTGCTGAACTAACACAAATAGAAGAAGAAAAACTCTTAAGAGTTTTGAGGAAGCACAAATCAAAGATAAGTGAAGCCATAAATGACATGAAAGGGATGCATCCAACAAGTTGCAGAATATTCATAGAAGACGACTACAATTTGGTGGTTCAACCTCAATGGAAATTTAATCTTACATTGAAATATATGATGTTGAAGAATAGGGAAGCACTAGCTTTGGTGAAGCATTATCCTATGGGAGAGGTTAACAGGGAGAAGCTCTCCCCGAATCTTATTGATCTGACATGAAGACACTGGAAGAGTCAAGCTAACAACTATAACTAAGCGCTTGTTGGGAAGCAACCCAATTTTTAATATTTAGCTTTAAGATTTATTTTGTTTTTAGTTTTGTGGTGTTTGATTTTCTTTTTAAGTTTATTGCCATTTTGTTTTCTTTATTTTTTTGAAGACTTGAACTATTTTGCAGGTAATTAAAAAGATCATTGATGAGTTTAATTGATAAAAATGGAGTTTGGCACATTTACAAGTGTTTGAGGACCTATTTTGCAAGACGAAAATAGCAAAAAAATTTGAAAAGGAAGATGGGGTAAGTCTATATTTTGGGTGTAATTCATGGATTTTGGGGACTAAGTATGGATATTGGAGTATAAGGATATCAGAATTTGAATGATGAAGCATCCATATCTGATGCCTTGGCATTGATTCATTTTGGAAAAAAAAATTCTGCAGTAAAATCAGAGAATGAATGCCAAGGCATTCATTCTAGATGCCCTGGCATCCAAATATTCGTTCACATAAAAAAAAAACACTGTAGCGTGAACTTTAGAAATTCCAGAGATCTAATGCCAAGGCATTCATTTTGGATGCCTTGGCATCCAAAATTTTGTTCAAAAAATTTTTTTCTCTCTTTTATTTATTTTATTTATTTTTTATTTTTTATTTTTTATTTTTTATTTTTTCTTTTACTCTTATTTATTTATTTTTACTTTGATAGTTTGACTTCCTCCATCTTATTCCACCTAAATTCTTATTGAATTTGTGCTGAGAATCATAATATTTTTCTTATTTGCACTTAAGTCCCCAAGAATTAATTAAACCCTAACACCTAAATCTCTTCAGCCATTCACATCCACCATCCCCGTCGACGCATTCGTCGATGTTCACCTTCTTTGACACCACTAAATCTCCACATCATTTCCCTATTCTTTGCCATTAAAGTCACCATACCTTCCTCCATGAACCTAAATCCCTCACTAGTGAAACCCCACGGCCATCGCCATTGTCATTTACCTTACTCCCATCCACTATTTGTTAGCCCTAAGGCTATATGCCATAAGTTTTGATGATGACAAATGTATTTAAAATGTAGCATTGATCTATATAAAGGCTAATTATCATATATATGCTACAAGTACTTAAGCATGATTATGTTATTTAATATATTTGTTGCATATATTGAATCATGCTATTATCATGAATTGAACTAACCATTGGATTTGCAAGTAAGACATATTTTATAGGTTGGTTCAAAAACAAGACGAGTGAACATTGGATTGAAGAACAAGGAAAAGAAATATCTTGCTTTACTCAAGGAAAACAACATGCAAGGATAAAGCTCCAAGAAATGAAGAATTAGAAGATTTGAAGTCTTGGAAGCTTGAATGCATCAAGATAGCCTATGTGTTTACATTAGGTATATTTTATATAGGCTAGTATACTTGTGTAACTCAATGATTTAGATTTGCATACATTGGCTCAAGCATTTTGAACAAAATGATAATGAGATATGAAGTTTTACAAAAGTTAGTTTTTGACCTCTGGTCACTCCTTATATCATATCTCATAAATGAAAAATCGGTTTTTCAAGTATTTTAATCTCATTTGATAGTAGACTCAAAGATCTTTCCAACGGTATATTATTTATTCAAAACGGAGTCCAAATGAGAAATATATGACTATTTAAAGTATAGTTTGAAAAACTGAAAGTTGATTTTACTGTACTCAAAAATTATTTTATTCTGACCTATAGTCAGTATTTTGATTATATCTTTTAAACAAAAAATAATTTTTGAGTAAAACTTGCTCATTTGAAACTAGACTCCAAGATCTTTCCAATGGTATACTATTTGTTTAAAACGAAGTTCAAATGAGAGAGTTATGAATTTTTAAAGAAAGTTCAAAATCTATATTTCGCTACTGCCAACCACTGGTCGACCAACGTACCACACTGGTCGACCAACGTGCCACACTGGTCGACCAATGACATCAGAAAACGTGCTGTAACGGCTAGTTTTTGCTGACATCATTATGGAATCACCTTGGATTTGTCTCCAACGGTCTTATTTGTCCTTGGGCTATATATATCAACCTTGGGGGCTATCAAAACTGAAGAGAGAACACTTCTATTGCTGAACTTCATCTGTAAATCTTCTCTTGAGCAAATTATACCATTGTGAGCTTATCAATGTAACATATACTCTGTTTTTAGAGAGTTTCTCTGTAATTGTTGATTTTGATCAACACAAATATTATCTTGAGTTGTATTATCAAGGAGAGTATTCCTTGATAGATTATTTATTGAGAGAGCATTCCTTTGGGTTGTAGAGAAGCCAGTTTAGCAGAAATTCTCCGGAGGGTTGAGGAGGAGCCCGGATTCATAAATTCTCCATTGGGTTCTGGAGGAGCCTTGGCTAACGAAATTCTTTGTAGTGGTTTGCAAGTACCCGGATCAAACTTGCAAGTATAGTGAAAATACTCAAGTGACTTCTTGAGGACTGGATGTAGGCTTGAGATTAGCCGAACCAGTATAAATCTCTGAGTTTGCTTTCTCTATCCCTTACTCCTTTATTTGTGCTTATTGTTATCTATTCTTTATTTCCTTGCTCCTCATAATTATTCATCTTGATAGCACATTAATTTTCTGTGTTGTATTTATTATCCTAAGCATTGTACTTTTACAGAAAATCATTTTAACTTCCAATAAAGTTTTGTGAACAATTTATAAAACCCAATTCACCCCCCCTCTTGGGTTCCAACCATTACTTTCACCATTGACACTGCAACCTTCTCCATATCACCCACACCCCTCTCTGCCTCACCTGTCACTATCCATCGTGTCTCCTCGCCTTTTTTCTCCATCAACACCGTAACCCATCATGCCATAACTGAAATTTTCTCTTTGGTTTGAAATTGCCTGGGTTGAAGGTTTGATTTATCACTTTGGGCATAGCAGTAATCAAGGTCAGTAACTCTTTACTTTCATTGATATTGAGATTGACTTGCTAATGGTTTTACTTGCATTACAACTTGCCTCGTTGTGTAATGATGAGCTTCGAATTAAGAGTTGGTTGATCAAATTACTTATTCTGGACTGAATATAGAGCATTGAGGAACTTTAGCATTGATTATATGAAATTGTGGTTCTGAATTTTAGAAGTTTTGCTACTTTGAATTGTTGTGAGTGCTAATGATTTACAGGGGTACTTGATGTTTGAATTGTTGAATTTCAGCATTGTTGTTAATGATTAGATTTTCCTGAGTGGATTAGTACCCATGCTGATATGCTATTGATATGAGTTGTCTCAACTATGGAATTGGTAGCCATGCTGTTTTGCTAGTGTGAAGCATACTCCTAGTTATTGTTCATGAATTAGAGACTGTATTGTGTGTGAAGTTAGGTTGAACTACTTGAACTACACATAGGAAATTTATGGATTAAAGAGTTTTGTGCCTTACTTTGTTTTAGTACAGTTGTTAATTGTTGATTTACTCAATTTTAGATTAAATGCTAATTAAGTTCTTAATTCCTAATCCCCTCAACTTTGGAAAGACATGTTTAAGCATTGAGGACAATGCTTCATTTTAAGTTTAGGGGTAGGAAAATACTATTTTAAATTCACCAAAATTTTTAATTTTTGCTGCAATTGGATTGTGAATTTAGTTTTGGATTGGAGAACTTTTTGGTCATTCAATTTGTGTTTTCAAATGGTATAACTTAAATTTTACTTGCCCTTGGAACACTACAAGAAAATTGACTTTCAGTGGCGACTTTTGGTGGCGACTATAGTCGCCACCAAAAGTATTTTTTAAAAAAAATAAAAAAAAGTCAGATTTTTTAAAATAAAATAAACAATTAGACTTTTGGTGGCGACAAAAGTTTTTAAAAAAAAAAATAAAAAAATTCAGATTTTTTAAAATAAAATGAAAAATTAGACTTTTGGTGGCGACTATAGTCGCCATCAAAAGTCTTTTTTTAAAAAAAATAAAAAAAAGTCAGATTTTTTAAAATAAAATAAAAAATTAGACTTTTGGTGGTCGCCACCAAAAGTATTTTTTAAAAAAAATAAAAAAAAGTCAGATTTTTTAAAATAAAATAAAAAATTAGACCTTTGGTGGCGACTATAGTCGCCACCAAAAGTCCTTTTTAAAAAAAAATAAAAAAAAGTCAGATTTTTTAAAATAAAATAAAAAATTAGACTTTTGGTGGCGACAAAAGTCTTTTTAAAAAATAAAAAATAAAAAAAAAGTCAGATTTTTTAAAATAAAATAAAAAATTAGACTTTTGGTGGCGACTAGAGTCGCCACCAAAAGTCTAATTTTTTAAAAAAAATTAAAAAAGTCATTTTTTTACTTAAAAAATTTAATTTTTTTTATTTTTCTTAATTTTATTTAAAAGAAATTTAATTTTTTAAATTTTTTAAATTTTTTAATTTTTTTTAAAAATTAGATTATCAGTGACGACTGAAGTCTATTTTTTTAAGTGAAATCATTTTTTTTTATGAAATTAGTTGAAGTTGGACTTTTGTGGTGACTCCAATAGTAATAATATATTTGCTTTTTGTTAAGTTTAATATTATTTTATTTTTGTTTTATAATATTTTTGACCTAAAATATTTTTAACAGATTATATATATAGATATATATAATATTTTGCACTTACATAACACAAATGAAGCAGTGGCAGAATGGCAAGACACACATGGCTGCAAGCAAGGGACACAGGTTCGAATCTCAGGTATGCACATGTTTGGTTTAATTTCAAATAAACTTGAATATTGCACACAAAAAAATCGAGTCAGCTCGGGATAGCGAGTTATTGGATCGGCCAAGACCCGCACGAGTCGAATGGATCTCGGGTCGACCTTCCGGGCCAATCCGGATCTAAAAAGATGACGAGTGACTTTTGGTGACGACTAAAGTCGCCACCAAAGGTAGTTTTTGCTGACACCAAAAATTATTTTTTTCACGAAATTTTTTTTTTTTTGCAATAAAAATGACTTTTGGTGGCGACTAAAGTCGCCACTAAAGGTAACTTTTGGTGGCGACTTTGAAAGTCGCCACCAAAAGAATCAGCCACGGACTTACGCCAACAACTTTAGTCGCCACTAAAAGTCGCCACCAAAGACTTTTAGTGGCGACTTTAGTCGCCACCAAAAGTCTTTTTTTTTTGTAGTGGAAACTTTTCTGAAAATTAGGTGAAAATTGTTGATTGCATTTGTAGCTTTTACTATGAAAAGTCAATTACCTATGATGAAAATTGATTGATATAGGAAGATGATTTACAGGAAATTAAAGATAATTTTAGCAATGGAAAAGATTGCTTGATAATGGTTTTATTTTCTTAACTCTTGAAAAATTATTGAGCACTGTAACCAGTAAAATTTGAAGTGTAGATCTTTAGAAGAAAATTTTATATTTATTGAATTATATACTTTATCTCAATTTTAGAACTCTAGAACTTGATTTTATATTCTCCCAAGGAAAAATCCTAAGTAGCATATAGATAGAGATATGATTTAGGCATTTTTTGGATTTAATTTGAACCTTAAACTTATTTTTTTTCTCTCAGTTATTTACCACTAGTACCCATTTTGAGCCTCTTTATTGTGGAAATAATAGGAAATTGAATTTTTTTTTGGTACCCATAAAGTTATAACCTTAAGCCCAAATAAAAATTACCTACCCTTTTAAGAGAGTAAGTGATACATAGAAAAATCATGAAGGAAGGGAGGCTAGAAAAAAAGAAAATGATGAAAATAAAGATGAATGAAGCCAAAAATGCTCAACCCCCTAGAAAAAGAAAAATGAAAAAAAAGTGGATTAAAATGATTCAAGTATGGGGGAGTGGACATTGAAAAAATAGAAAAAAAAAAGAAAAATAGAAAAAGGAAAAAGGAAAAAGAAGGAAAGTTGAACTAAAAAAATAGAGGAGTATGAGAGTTATACTTTACACTTCGTATTACTTATTCTCTTGTACTTTGTATACCTCTTATCCCTTTTCTTCTTTTACCTTAAACCCTTGGCCTCATTACAAGTAGAAAAAGACCTTTTGATCTCTATTTATGTGTTGTTTACATTAGTGGAGGGAGGATAAAGGATTAAATATAAGGAGTTATAAAATTTGAGGTTTGGTTATATAGTTTAATAAATATAGAATTGATTCTAAATATTTGCATAAGAATGTTGTTGGCTACTCACACACACACTTCAAGGGTCTGAGAAAATGAATTATTATCTGTCGAACTTAGAACTTATTAGAATTGCTTTGCCTTCTTGTTTATCGTCTTATTCTATGAAATTATTGAGGATTGATGTTTGGCTTTCAGGATGAATTACAGAAAGTGATCAACTTATATTTTTGTGGAACTTTACTTTTGCTCAAGGACGAGCAAAATCTTAAGTTTGGGGGTGTGATAACTGTATTTTATAGAGTTATTTAACCTATATTTTTATTGCTAAATTGAGTAAAATAAATGGTCTTAAGTCTTTTTCTAATTTATTTAGTCTTTTTTATTTGTTTAGTTTAATTTTATAGGAAATTAGTTTTTCTTTAGGATTTATCTTGAGATTTATTATTTATTGTGGTTATTTAGTTTAAGTTAGTTAGGATATTTACGTTAACTTTTATTAGAATTTATTTTAGTTAGTTTCTTTTAGAATTTAAATTAAGATTAGGATTTGAAAAAAAAGAAATCTTTATATTTTATTATTTTTATTATTATTATTATTATTATTATTATTATTATTATTATTATTATTATTTATGTTTTGATTGGATGCATTTTTTTAAAATTAGGATACGAAGATTGGAAAGGCGCGCCGCACTGTACACGAAGGAGAAAGCTTTGGATATTGGAAACATCATTCATCATCTATTCATCATCTTTTCTCCTTTTTCTTTTCTTTTAGTTTTAATGAGAGAACTCATGGATATAATTATTGATGTTTTTATGTATCATGAGTAGCTAAATTTCTTTTGTTAGGGGGAAGATGTAGCTTCCCTTGAATATTATGAATTGAGTTTTCAATTAATCTGAGTTTATTTAATTCTCTTATTGAGTAATTATTTATGTGCTTACTGCTTTTTCAAACTAATCACTTGAAAATTGATTTAGGGTTCATATAGAGAATTGGAAAATTCATGTATTGAATCCGCCTATTGAATTAATTGCCATAAGTAGATTTGATCTAGGAATAGACATATTACTTGTGTGGTTTTGATAGAATTCACTTATACTTATTGCCTGCGCCTAATTTGGTTGGTCTAAGGAATTAGAGAATTTGATTTGCTTCAGAGTATTGATTCGCTAAGAGATTGGGTTTTAATTAAAATTGAGAATTCTACCATCAATATAGAAATTAAAGACTTAGATTAAAATGGAAACTCATTCATAGTTGGATAGGTTAGTGAAATCGGATCCCTAACGCTTTGATAATTTGCATACTTTCCTTAGTTTAGTTGTGTGACTTTTTGTTAATCATTAGTAATTTAGTTTATTTTAGAAAATTAATTTAAGCTAGTTTAGTTTGATCACATTAAAATTCGATCATCTAGATAGTGCAGAAATAGCGAAATCGGTACTTGACTACTATAATACTCGTGGGATCGACACTCTACTCATTTTCTATATTACTTATTGACTCGGTACACTTGCCGATAGTATTTCCTATTTCAAACCCAATAGTTTCCATGGTTACTGAAAGCAAGGAAGTTGTTCAAGGACTCAAGGCCTAGATCATGACTGATGATACTGGAGAACCATTGAAGAATTGGAAGATTAAGAAAGTCAAAGATGTTTTTGATTTAGAGTAATTATTTTCTTTGTAATGTTGTCATTTCTTAATCATGGACAATGCTTTTATAGAACATGAATGGAAGTTTGTTAAATGAATGAATTAATTTTATTTTAGTTTTGCTATATTTGCTCTTTTTTTTTTCTTCTTTCTATTAATTTCTCATTCTATTTCTTTATCCTCTAGGAAATTGCATTCCTCAGAACTCCTGTCCAATGCAAAAGCTCTTGAGATCTTGTTGAGTGACTTACACGTTACCATGGATACGCAAAATCATGAGTCTGATGATGAACAAGTCCAAAAATTCGCTAAAATCTTAGAATCCACTAAGAAAGGAATAAGTTCTCACGAGGAAGCAATTGAAACAATAAATATGGGGACTAAAGAAAACAAAAGGGAGTTAAGAATTGTTGACAACCCTGAAAGGAAAGAAACGGTCGAGTTGTTCAAAGAATACCAAGATGTCTTTGCATGGTCTTATCATGACACACCAGGACTTGATCGAGGAATCGCTTCACATAGGATTCCTTTGTACCCAAGTATTGAACGAAAGAAGCAAAATTTGAGGAGATTCAGTGCGGAAATGTCCCTAAAAATTAAAGAAGAAATGACAAAACAACTCGATGGTGGCTTCCTCCAAGTTGCATGATATCCCCAACAGGTGACTAACATTATACCTATGCCAAAGAAAGATTGGAAAGTCAGAATGTGTATAGATTATAGAGACTTAAATAAGGTTAGCCCAAAGGATGACTTTCCTCTACCTCATATCGATATGCTAGTCGACAACACAGCATGTAAACATCGTTATTCATTTATGGATGGTTTCTCCGACTATAATCGGATCCCTATACATGAACAGGATAAAGAGAAAACTACCTTCATCACTAAATGAGGAACTTATTATTATCAGGTAATGCCATTTGGGTTGAAGAACGCTGGGGCAACTTATCAGCGGGCCATGGTAGTACTATTTCATGACATGATGTATAAAGAAATAGAAGTATATGTAGATGACATATTAGCCAAAACTACTGAAGGGGAAAGCCATATAGCGGTCCTAAGAAAGCTGTTTGAGAGGCTACGCAAGTATAAGCTCAGGCTAAATCCTAATAAATGTATCTTCGAAGCTTTATCTGGGAAACTATTAGGATTCATTGTAAGCCAAAGGGGGATAGAGGTTGATCCTGACAAAATAAAGGCTATACAAGAGATGCCACCTCCCCAAACAGGAAAAGAAGTTCGAAGTTTCTTAGGGCAATTGAATTACATTGCAAGGTTCATAGAAAATATGACTGCAACTTATGATCTTATATTTAAATTGCTGAGGAAAAACCACACTGAAAAGTGGGATGACGATTGCCAATGAGCTTTTGACAAAATCAAAGATTATTTGTGGAATCCCCCAGTCCTAGTTCCCCCTTCACCAAGGCACCCATTATCTTGTATTTGATAATCCTACCTAGATCAATAGGGTCGGTGCTAGGTCAACATGATGAATCAGGCAAGAAAGAATAGGCAACTTATTACCTGAGCAAGAAGTTCAATGATTGTGAAGCATGATATGCTATGATTGAGAAAACTTGTTGTGGGTTTGGTGTGGACAACAAAAAGGTTGAGCCAATATATGCTCTACTATAAAACCTGGCTAATCTGCAAAATGGACCCTTTGAAATTTATTTGTGAGAGCTCACACGTGGCTGAAAATGTTTCAAAATGGCAAGTGGTGTTGTCTGAGTATGATGTGGTATACATGACAAGGAAGTCCATTAGAGGGAGTGTGATAGCAGACCACCTAGTAGAGTACTCACTTAATGAACACCAACCTCTAGACTTCTATTTTCCTGATGAAGAGGTTTTTGCTATTAATGAAGAGGAGATGAAGTTTATGAAGGAAAAGAATGGAAAATGTATTTTGATGGGGTTATCAATGCAAATGGGAATGGCATTGGAGCTGTAATTGTATCACCCGAAGGAAAGCAATTCCCAGTAGCCATCAAGCTGGAATTCGATTGCACAAATAATATAGCAGAGTATGAAGCATGTGTCAATGGTTTAGTGACTCAGCCTTAATAATCTACTAGGTGAATGGAAAATGGCAAACCAAAGACTCAAAATTAGTGCCATATCAAAGTAATTAACTCAGCTACTTGACCAGTTTGAAAAGATTAGCTTTCACCACATGACATGAGATAAAAACCAGTTTGTAGATGCCCTGGCTACCTTAGCAGCAATGATCCAACTCAACTGCAGGGTGTATATCCAGCCAATCCAAATCAAATCATGTAGTATACCAGCATATTACTTGAGTATAGAAGAAGAATTTGATAAATATCCTTGGTACCATGATATAAAAATTTACATGGAAGATAGGGTTTACCCAGAAGGAGCTACGGAGAATGATAAGAAGATAATCCGATGCCCAGCCATGAATTTCTTCATTACTGATGGTGTTTTATACAAAAAGAGTCATGACAGTACACTTTTGTAGTGTGTAAATTAGAAGGAGGCCCAAAGAATTGTGATAGAGCTCCATGAAGGGATATGTAGGACCCATGCAAATGGCCATACTTTGGCCAAACAAATTCAAGGATGTGGATACTTCTGGATGACTATGGAAAGGGATTGCATTGAATACGTTAGAAAATGTCACGAGTGTCAGATTCATTCAGATAAAATCAATGCACCCCCAGTTCCATTACACAACTTGACAGCACCATGGCCATTTGCAATGTGGGGCATCGATGTAATTGGCCCATAAATCCAAAGGCATCAAATGGACATCGTTTCATCCTAGTCGCCATCTACTATTTCAGCAAATGGGTAGAGGCTAACTCATATGCTAATGTGACTCAAAAAACCTTCACTAGGTTTATGAAAACCAATATTATGTGTTGATATGGTTTACCTAAAAGGATTATCACAGATAATGCACGGAATTTGAATGGGGTAGAAATTAAGAAGTTTTGTGAATGATTCAAGATCAAACACCATAATTTAACACCCTATCGAAGGCAAATTAATATAGCAGTCGAAGCCGTAAATAAAAACATCAAGAAGATCATTGAAAATATAATAATGACATACAAAGATTGGCATGAAATGCTTCCCTATGTGTTACACGGCTATCGAACTACTGTACGTACTTCAACTAGGTCAGCACCTTATTCCCTAGTTTATGGGATGGAGGCTGTGACACCTATTGAAGTAGAAATCACGTCCTTAAAGGTCTTTATTGAAGCTAATTTAAATGAAGATGAATGGATAAAGACTAGGTTTAAGAAATTGAATATGATCAAAGAAAAACGATTAGCTGCTATTTGTCATGGACAGCTATACCAAAAGAGGATGGCTAAGGCTTTTAATCAAAAACTTCGCCCCAAGGAATTCAGGACCGAAGATTTGGTCCTAAAGAAAGTGTTGTCAAATCAAGATGATCCCAAAGGCAAATAGGCGCCTTCGTATGAAGGGCCCTATGCGGTTAACTATGCTTTCTCAAGGGGTTCATTAATTCTAACAAATATAGATGGTCAAGAATTGTCGAGACTTGTCAACTTTGACGTAGTCAAGAGATACTATGCTTGAAGAAGGCTTTTAAGAAAAAGGAAAAAGAAAGATTAAGCTCACTGAGCTGAAAACCTGAAAAGGCGACTCAAGTAAAAATTAGAGCTCATCAAAGTCTGCTAGATCGAAAACATGGAAAACGGTCTAAGGAAAATACGGGCTAAAAAAAGATAACAAAAAAGAGCTCGCTAGACTGAAAACCTAAAAGGGCAGTCTAGGCAAAAGTTAGAGCGACAAAAAGCCCTCAAAACGCTCAAACAAACATAAGAAATGGAGAGTCAGACGCTTCAACTTAATTCCTCCAACACTCAGAGGCATAAAGGAAGATGTATAAGATTGAAGCAGGATTAGGTCATCAGTTAGCGCTCATGATAACTTATCTATGGTAACATGACAAAACAATCAACAAGTTGACTTAGGAATAAACAAAGGACATTCTGTAAAAGAACTACTTTGATTGCAGTTCTTTAATTGTTTTAAATTTATTTTGTTGTTCTTACCCTTCTAACAATGTGTCTTCTGTTCAAACTTCTTAATAAATGAGGATTATTCTTCTAGTAATGTCTCATGCACCTGGAAGATATCTCTTTAAATCTACATGACAATTACTTCATTTTTGTTCCATATAAGGCAAATTAAAGATTAAGGAAAACATTCAATTTTACATAAAATAACACATCTAATGACTTACTCAAGCTCCTTTTTAATTTATGAGATCTCTAGATTATGGTCCAAGAAATTGGCTAAGAGGAGCACACCATCCGATAACCTCACAGTGATACAATTAAGGTTATTCAACATCAAAAGACAATCTCGATTATAAAATTGGGACAAATTGGGAAATGATTACAGTTCTATCCAACAATATAGTTGAGAGCACATAGACCTGGTTAGACGGGAATCCTAATGGAACGCAAAAATCAATCGATAATTAAGTAAGCTTTCTTCCTCTAAAAGAAGTGTCCCTGTTCCTTTTAAATGAAATAAACAAGTTAGTCAATAAACTAATTTTCTCTTGCATCTCATGCATACCTTTAGAATTTAAGCAACCTTAAAGCCCTAGCTGTTAGGCACCCAAATATGAAATTGCTAAATACATAAACCCTCTACTAGCATTAGAAATTGAGAAACACAAAGTCTTTTTTTTAAACAAAAAACAAAAGAGAAAAGAAAAAGCAATCAGCAGGTACTCAGCCCTTTAGCTAAATGGGAATTGATGATCATTTTAACTAAAGATTTAGATCTGGCATTTTTCTTTTTAAATCCCAAATATGACCCGCACCCATTATTTCAAAGCTCGGAGACGGTCGGCGCCCATCTTTTCAAAGCTCGGAGACAACTGGCACCTATTTTTTCAAAGCTCGAAGATGACCGACATCTACCATTTTAAAGCCAGAAGACGATTGGCACTCATCTTTTCAAAACCTGGAGACAATCGACACTCATCCTTTCAAAGCTCAGAGACAACCGACACTCATCCTTTCAAAGTCCGGAGACGACTGGCACCCACTTTTTTTCAAAGCCTAGAGATGATTGGCGTCTATCATTTTAAAGCCCGGAGACGATCGGCACCCATAGTTTTCAAAGCCTAGAGACAACCGGCGCCCATCTTTTCAAAGTCCAGAAATGACTGGCATCCACCATTTTAAAGCCCAGAGATGACCGACACTCATTTTTTCAAAGCCCAGAAACGACCGGCACTCATCTTTTCAAAGTCTGGAGATGACCAGTACACATCTTTTCAAAATCCAGAGACGACCGACAACCATCATTTTAAAGCCCAGAGACGACCTGCATTCATCTTTTCAAAGCTCGAAGACGACCAGTATCCATCATTTCAAAGCCTGGAGACGACTGGAACTCATCATTTTAAAGTTTGAAAATGACTGGCACACACCATTTCATTTGCTTTTGAAAAATTAAGTGTTCTTTATCTTTACTCACTCCTTAAACTATATTATTTCAATTTCATTTTCATACTCGAGTTTAAAAAGTGAGTAAAGAGGGGCAATTGCGGACACACAATTTTTTCCTTAAGATAAAATAAAACTATAAATATAAATATAAATAAAGGCAGTTTCATAAAATAGGTATCTTAGTTAAACCCATTAAAAATAATAAATAAATAAAAAGAGAGAGAAGAAGATATAATAAAGATCAGAAGAGAAAGGTGTAACTGCAAAAACTAATCCTGACCTCTACGGAGGCGAAGCCACGAAGCTAACGTGCGAGTGTGATGCAAGTTGAGGAATAGATAGCCATCTACAACCCTTCGGCACATTATGGAAAATCATGATAAATAAGAGAAAACAGAGCAGGGCGTAGGGGTTGAAAAAACTGAGAGTCACGAAGTAGAGAGAGTGGAGAAAAGCATACATAAACCACAAGCACCAATAAAACACTGAGAGATTGAAAGGGTAAATAGGGAGGGGGAGTATGGCAACATGAAAACAAAGGGATGCAATGTGAAGTGCCATCAGAAAATAGAATTACGAAAGGATACCAGAGTACGCAAAAAATAGAGTACTGTTGAAGGAAAAGCAAAAATGCGAGAAGGTGAAGACAGTGCAGGTGCAAGTTTATAGATTTGATCTCCAATTTGAGTCTCCTTTCTTTATTGCAAGTAAATCAAGTGTGAGAGGAACCGGAGAAAGAACCAGAGAGGAGAAAAAAAAAACAGAGGAGAGACGTACATCAGAAAATAAGGGGGGAGAGCCCAATAATCCCAAAAGCTTTGACCTGTGTGTATTTGTGTTGATATTGTCAGGCGTGTAATTGCTTCATATGATATATATATATATATATATATATATATATATATATCCACTACAAAAAAACAGTTATTTAGTGGCGGATATTTAGTGGCGGTTTAAAAAACCACCACTAAATAAACATACAATGGTGGTTTATTTAACCGCCACTATATTTTTTTTGAAATAAGCATAATTCTTTCATTTGAATTCCATTTTTAGGAAATTTTATATCGTTGGAAAGCTCTTTGAGTCTAGTTTTCAATAGTATAAGTTTTATTTAGAAATTATTTATGCTTCAAGAGTTATGACCAAAGGAGTAGGTGAAGGTCGTAATTAGTGGTAGGGGATTTCTCTATTTTTTGCATAGTTACTTTTATAGGGATGACTTCTTTGATGCATCTTTCATACCTTATGGTGAGCGTAGAATCTATATGAGGAATCTAGCTCTTCTCTGTAAGAGTGTATACATATATGTATGTATATTTAGTGGTTGTTTTTGTAAAAATCTCCCGGCCGGCTTCATCTCAGCTCCTGTCTCTACTCCAGCTCTGGTGAGTTATCCTTCCAAGCTCTACTGCTCTTTCCCTTCTTTGTGTGATATGAACACTTACGTACACTTACACAATTAACCTTTAGCCATAGTTTCACACACACATACTCACCACTACCCACTTTCAGTGCCAACTTATGAACACTTACAATTTTTTTAATCAGAATGAAGTCTAATCATTTAAATATACAATTTTTCACTGATTAGAATGCCCACAACTTCTTTGAATTTGAGAGGTTATGCAATTTATTTTATTAATGTTAAAAATTGATTATATCTTATAAATGTTTGGAACATGATCTTTTTCTATTTTGTATAACAATATGAAGATTTTATTTTATTATAATATTATAAAGATTGACAATTCACAGTTAAATTTTAATATTAAAAATAAGATTTTTTAAGAAAAAAAATATAGACCATCGATCGTGTGTCTTAATTAAGGGAGTTCCTAAACTTTTAAGTTTGTATAACACTTTTATTGATTATATATTTGTTAAAAATCTTAATTACATCACATGACCATTTAGGTTGAAAAAAATTATCTTAACCAAACAAAAGAGACTGCTAACTTATCATCTTGAAGTTTTTTTTTGTAAAAATGTAGAAAAATTAAAAAATAACCCGATAAATTTACATTCATAATTTAATCCAACACCATCAATTAAGCTTTGGTCACACATGTGTAACATTGTATGGTAAATCTATGCAAAATAGTTTAAAAATTAACAATTGTGGATGTAACAATTTAACAATGGACTTAGGGTATATTTGATATGAAGAAAGAAATAATAAAAAAATTTAAGAATGAAAATAGAGTATTTTATTAAAATATTTGAACTTTAAAAAAATCTAATTTTTTTTAAAGAAAATAATTTGAAAACTGTTGTATGATTTTTTAATTTTATCTAGTCAATCATTACATTTAATGAAATGAAACATGCTGCGTAATTCACACGTAAATCTTCTCCCAAAGTCCCAGAAAGCAAATGATGAATGATAGACCAAATCGCCCTTATGTGTGAATCAAATTAATTGTGACTAAATTATACTAAGAATATTCCCATGTAAAATGAAAAAAGAAAAATAATTGAATATTATATAATATGATGGATATATAGTATATTCCATATGGAATTATATATATTTGCCATTATATAATAGGTAGGCGTTAAAACAAAATAAATTATAACAAGTTTTTAACAGTTATTTATTTAATTACCTTTCATTAAATTTTTATTTTTAAATAAAATAAATTAATAATTTTTTTTAAAAAAATTTAGTTCTTATAATTTTTATTCTTTTTATTAATTTATTTTTTAATTATTTTATCTTTTACAATTATATTAATTTTTTTTAAATTTCCCTCCATTTCTTCCCCCTCTCATTTTGGTCAAAAGTTAAAATTTCTGCCCAATTCTCTCACGCCTTTAATCAGACTATGTGAGATTCCATGTTTCAAAAAAAGTGAGATTCCTAAATGGAACCCTAGAACACACACACACACACACGTGACCTTCATTGCCATCAAGATTTTGGGGCTTCTTGAGGATGCTACAAGGAGCCTTTCCGTGAGTGTGCAAGTGACCGAGAAGGAGAACCATCAGGTGAGAGCAGGTTCTCATTTCACACCCTTGGGTCTCCTTTCTCTTCTTCATTCTTCCCCTGTTTCTGTGGTGAAGCAGAGCACGCAAGAGAAGGGAGAGCTATTCATGTTGATGTGCACTCTCTGTTCTCCACTGCGATGACTGGCGCTCTCTAGAATAATTTTGACCAGCGATGGGTATACTGGGCAGCCAACCACCATGCTGTAGTAGGTGATTTCCTCTTCCTTCTTTCCCCTTCTATTTTCGATTATGTTTCTCTCCATTCCGCCTCATGTTGTTCCACTTTCATGACAGCACTTTGAATTGAATTTCTTTCAAATTTCCACTTGGTTCTGGTGAAAAACTTAGCTTGGGAAATGTAATTTCGACCTTGGTGGGAAATTCTTGAGAATGGTAGTTAGAGGGTTATGAAGCAACTAGAAAAGAGTGAGGTGTTTGGGAAAGTGGAAGCTTTGGGGGTGCATGTTGCATGATATTTCATCAAATTGTCTCTAAAGTAAATTCTACACTTAATTTGAATTTTAAGATATGAATGTGAAAATCCTAAATTTTGGATTGATGTTAGGATTAGGGAAGTTGTGATATAGCCAGGGATTTTATTGACTAATTAAGAATATAATAAGTTACGTGAACATCTACAATAATCAATTTGTATCCAAAGAATGATTCTAGTGATAATTATAACAGTAATAGGGGTTTAAAGGATATTGTAATAAAATTGTAGATTACATAATTATATTAAAAAGAAGCATATATCCCAACAATTGAGTTATTAAATTAGAATGAGTAGACTTGGGAATTGTGGATCCATGAGAAAACTTTGGCCACTAGTATGAGATTTTAAGCCTTTGGGTCTCCATGAGCCCCATTAAGATTGTAACAGTATTCTTATATCACAATTTTTGAAATCATGTCATGAAACATTTTAAAATAAAAGAATTATTAGTTAACTTGTGAAATTCAAAAACCCATATCAGATTTGTCAACTCTGCTACCAGCGTTTACCTCCCAAGTGTGACTCATTGACTGGTTTATAGGTCAACATATACACAGTGAGTGACCCAAAATGTTAGAAACAACATCCAATATGTTTGAAAAGTAAGAACCCTTCAAATTTAGTCAAAAAAAAAAATGCTCCCAATAGGTTAATCAATAGGATTTTAGTCAAAACAAAAAAAAAGTGGTATCAAGTTACTAAAAACAACTCTATAGACTTTTCTAAAAAAAAAAGAATTAAAAAAAATGAATGTTTTGTTCAAGTTGTGTCCTATTTATTTCTGCTCACTTGTAGGTTGTCTTTTTTAACTGATTGGTTATTTGTTCAAGTAATGATTATATTGATTGCATGAAATTATATAAAAAGAAGGGAGAAAGATAGAGAAACAGATGAAGAGAGAGAGATAATGATTAAAGGAGATGGAATTGATGAAAGTGGAAGGGAGAGAGAAAAGATAGGTTAAACAAGAATTGCAGACTTTGCTTTTGTTCTTATTCTCCTCAATTGCTTATTTACATATACATTGCCTCTATTTATAGTTTCTATATGTAAGCTAAATCAATGGTATGGAGTCTTCCTTCCAATCAAGAATTCGCTTGTTGACATCTCACCACAATATCAACTCTGGATTTTTCTTGATGCCCTTTTCTTCTTTTTAATATTTTAGATTTTTTTTAGATTAGTTTAGATTTTTCTAGATTAATTATTTAACAATATGTGTGGTTTACTTCCATAAGGATTTTTGCTTCACATGATTGAGAGATTTTGATGAACACTTAAGATGTTTATATTATGTTTATCTATACAATTTATATTATATTACGTTGTTGACTATAGAGAATAAAATAAGGCATATGTGATTTGGGAATTTCTAGCCATTTTTTGGGTGAAAACAATAAGTGTTAGTTTGATCTTTTCAACCCCAAGTCTGAAGTAGCTGTCAATAATCCCTTGTTCTTCATGATATATGTTTATATATATACAGGCACATATGCACCTACATAATTAGTACATGCTACCAATCTAAATCTTTTGCAATTGCTATTTTCTATATCTTAGCTTATATCATTTTTTAAATTCATTTAAGTTCAGTTAAACCATGTCTGACAAGAACATTTATAATTGATATTCAGTTTAGCTGAGAAGGAATTTATGCATGTAAATAGTGGAATGAAAGTTTATTAACTCTTCCATTATAAATGTAGTTTTTTGCTCAACAGAGTAAAGAGGGTTTTGGTCGAGCAACAAACTTTTCATTATCAAGATAATGAAGAAAGGGAGGATGATGCTAAAGATGCATGATGTCTTTTGTTGTCTGGTTTTAGATTTATGTTATATTGAGAATTTTTTAGACTTATGGTGTTTGTTTTTACATTTTAGTTGTAATAAGGCTTTTGTTGTGTATCAAAGTATAGTTATTATATCAATGAAGAAAACATTTCTAAATTAAATTTGCAAATTTAAATGTGGCTTATTGTGTTTTTTGGGTTGTATATGAAAAAGTAAAGAAGCAAAATAAAAAGCATCCGTAAATTTAAAAGAATTTGTAAATTTAAATTGACACTTTTAGTGGTGGTTTTTTTAAACCGTCACTATATATAAATTTAAATTGGCACTTTTAGTGGCGGTTTTTTTTTAAACTGTCACTATATATAAATTTAAACTGACACTTTTAGTGGCGGTTTTAAAAAAACCGCGACTATATAGTGGCGGTTAGGGTGGAAAACTGCCACTAAAAATGACACTTTTAGTGGTGGTTTTCCTACTAACCGCAACTATATAGTGGCGGTTTTTTTTTGAAACCGCCACTAAATTGTTTGAGTGGTGGTTATTCCCGCACTTCGTCAAAACTGATACTAAAAAGCTTTTGCAGCTAGATTTAATAGCGGTTTGACAAACCGCCACTAAACCTACTAGTGGCGGTTAAAACCGCCACTAAATGTCTGTGAAAATCGCCACTAAATCCCATATTTCTTGTAGTGATCTAGGTGTGCATATATATTAGAACTTTGTGTATATGATATATATATATATATATATATTATAGGCGTGAATTATATATGTGGCTTCTATATATATATATGCTATATATATATATGCCATATATATATGTATGTTTTGTGTGTTATGCATATCTGGGCATAAATGATGCGTATATATTAGATTTACGTATATCGATATATGACATATATATTTTATATATATGCACTATATACCAGTATTTTATATATATATATATATATATATATCACGTGTTATACATATCTGGGTACAAGTATTATGTGAGTATCTGTGAGTCTATATGTTTATAAATGATATATATATATATATATATATATATATATATATATATATATATATATATATTTATGTTCTTGTACAAATATGTGATTCTTAAGTTGATTCCTTTTTATATGTTTTATCTGGTTTCCTAATCATTGTAACACCAAATTTTCAAATATTTCATTTTGTCGATGATGAGTTAGGAAACAACTGATTCTTTTAGAATAGTATAATAATCCCTGTATCTAGGCAAAATTTTATTATCCTATTGCGATTGTTAACCAATGCCGTAGGACAATAAATAAAAATCATCAAATAACCTTTAAATGGGATAAGAGGCCGACTCCATCAGAGTGGATCTTTCTTTTTAAAAAAATAAAAATCAAGTACTCACAATGCGATTGTATAATAATGCAAGTGGGGAAGAATTTATATTAAAAAAATAAATCTATTAATTTTTAAACTCTTTAAAATATAGACGAAGTACTCACTACGCTATTGTATAACAATGCTTGTGAAGGAAAAGTCCCATAAAAAAAAGTTTCTTTTAAAATAAATCCCAAAAACTCAAAAAAAAATTTCTAAACAATATATAGTCTTCAAAATTACGAATTACATGGATTTTGATCCCAACGGCTAGGTATGCAGGCTCTAGGCAATGCTTGATTTAAGCTTTAGTAGTCCCAAATTCACCTGGTCAAACGGAAGAGAGCTTAATTTTTTAATTAAAACCAGAATAGATATGGCCCATGCTAATAATTAATGAATCAACTTGTTTCCAAACTCTACTGTTTCTCATTCAGCTAGGACCTGTTCTAACCACTGCCCTATTCTCCTTAAAACAATTTCTTACAACTTTGCTGGTAGAAAACCTTTTAGGTTTGAACCTTTTTGGATAAAGCATCCAACTTTTATGCCTTTAACTCACACTTGTTGGAATCTCTGTAATGATAATTTAGAAGAAACAATCAAAAACTTCCAACATAATCTCACTGATTGGAATAAAAAAACTTTTGGAAATATTTTTGATGAAATTAAAAGAACCACTTCTAGACTCCTAGGAATTCAAAAATGTCAAGAGTACAACTAAAATTCCCAACTCTCGATTTTAGAAAGTAATCTTAAATCCTAACTTAATCAACTTCTTAAAAATGAGGAAAACTTATGGATGATGAAATCCAGAATAGATTGGATTAAATTAGGAGACAAAAAAACTCTTTTTTCCACATTTCAGCACTAATAAAAAGACAAAAAAACAAAATCCTTCAACTTTTAAATCATGATCAGACATGGATTACAAATCCACTTCAAATTGAACACTCCCTAGTTTGTCACTCTAAAAAAAATCTATTCTGTCCCCTCTAACCCCCCTTTAAATGCAAACCCCATTAGTCTATCTGAATACAACTTTCCCTCCATTAATGATGAAAATCTAATAAATCTTATAGTAAAACCTCTTAAGATGGAAATTAAAAGCACTCTTTTTAACTTAAATCCCCTTAAAACTCCAGGTGAGGATGGTTTTCATGCCATTTTTTACCAAATAAACTGGGATATAGTTAAGAAGAAAATTGTTCCCGAAATTCAACAAATCTTTGACCTTTGGGAAATGCATCCTTCCTGGGGAAATACTCTTCTTTGTCTTATCCCAAAAACCCAAAATGCTCATATGGTCACTTACTTTAGACCAATAGGACTGTGTAACACTTACTATAAAATCTTAAATAAGATTTTAGTTGGGAGAATTAAACCATTCCTTCCGAAACTTATTTCTCCCTATCAAGGGGCCTTCCCCCCAAAAAGACACTATTCTAAGTTGTTTTTAGTTGCTTAAGAGACTATGCATTCAATGAATACTTCAAAAACAAAAAAAGGTTGGATAGCATTCAAAATTGACTTAGCCAAAGCTTTTGATACTATCTCATGGTCCTTCATTGAAAATATTCTTCAACTCTATAAATTCCCAAGTGGTTCATGCTATTACAACTGTCTAATCGCCCAAAATTGAATTCATGGCAACTTACAGTATAATGATCTCCCCAGCTCGTTCTCACTCTTGGATGTAACATCCCAAATTATTATGGAATAAATATTTAATATTTTTTTTATTTTTTTTTTTTGAGACTCTAGAAATCTCTTGAATGTCCTTGATGAATCTAGATTGTTCTAGAGGAATCTTGTATGTTCTAAAGATATCTTGTATATTCTTGAATTTCCTAGATAAGTGTAGAATGTTGTAGAATGGTATAGATAATTCTAGAAAATTCCAGGTTAGTTATGTTCTAGAGATATCTTGTATATTCTTGAATTTCCTAGATAAGTGTAGAATGTTGTAGAATGGTATAGATAATTCTAGAAAATTCCAGGTTAGTTATGTTCTAGAGATATCTTGTATATTCTTGAATTTCCTAGATAAGTGTAGAATGTTGTAGAATGGTATAGATAATTCTAGAGAATTCCAGGTTAGTCTAGGTTTATCTTGAGTTATCTTGAGTTCTCTAAACATTTCTAGGCTTTAGCGAGATGTTGCCTCCCCTTTTTAGCTATAAATAGCAACATCTTCCTCCCCTTTCCTTGCACCATTCACAACCGAGAGAGTGTGAGAAAAAGAGAATCTAGCAGCTTGGACAGAAGCAAAAAAATATTCTCTATTTTTCAACCATAAAATAGAGATTTTGGAAGAAGCAAATAGCAACGTTAAACTCGATTTTTCTGAGCTACTTTGAGGAGATTCTTCTATTACTAACCCACACAAGTGTTAAGGGAGAAGTGGCAGTGAATAGGAAGAAAAAATCAGAACCAAAACCAGTGCAAACTACCCCACGGTCAACGGTCAAAAATCGTGAAACGAATTTCAAGACAGATTGAATAGATATTTAAGCTAAAAAGTCAGACTACAAAGTACAGGTAGCTTAGCAATTCATAAAATCTTGTTTTACTACTTGAATATTTTATGTCCATGAAGTTTTATCTAAAGTGAAATATGTTTTTCATGATGAAATTAGCATGATATTAGCTTGGAAGTTTTCTTCCATGTTCAGCTTAGGAGTTCTGCTTCCATGTCAGCTTGGAAATTCTATTTCCATGTCAGCTTGGAAATTATATTTCCATGTTTTAGTTTGGAATCTTTCTAGCTTGAGTTAAAGGACTGCAGTAGCCTTTCTCTCATGTTTAGCTTGGAAAAATAGTTCTGCAGACTATCTTTTCCATGTCGTTGAGTGTGCCACCAACTATTCTTGATTCCATGATTTATTCATATATCAGCTTGCTAATTTTTCATCAACCTATTACACTGAACTGAGAATTTATATTACATGGACTGATTTTTATGATATAAGTGCTTTTATGACTGAAATGGTATATTTATAAATGTTTATAAAATTATGCTAGCTACTGAGATACCCTTATCTCACCTTTTTGTGCTTTTCCAACTGACCATTTCAGGGGTTGAGTATAAGGGGAAAGGTGTAAAGATTGATTGAACATTTTTAGAGCACTCACGTTTATTAAGTATTAGAATTATAGATTATTTTTTTTAAGTTTAGATATCAAATTACTATGTACGACAGATTTGTAATTTATTTCAAACGAATGTAAAATTATCTTATATTTAGAATTTCAATTATTATGTATAACCAATTATGATTTGTACTGAGAACAATTATAGAATGTTCTTTTTGAAGGTACGAGTATTAAGCATTAGAATTTTAAAAAAAAAATTTCAGATTTTAGTATAGTAAAATAAGGACGTTACATTGGAGCCTTGCTTCTAATTGCCTAATTAATTGTTCAAACACTAATTACATTGATTTCCTACTGATTACAAAGGGGCGGTTTGTTTGATAAGAGAATTAAAGTATGAAAATTAATAAAAATAGAATAATAACACAAAACACAATTGCAATCAGTCATGAAATCCTTGAATTTATATTCATCATCATCCTACTTTATGATTTGTTTTGATTCAATTCTACTGATTAGCTGTCAAATTAATATTTCCAAGAAATCTCCCAGAACTAGATTGCAACTAAATCAAAGCTAGGAAAATCTTCAGTAACTTTTAATCTAGAAATAATCTGATTAAGCTCTAACCAAATCCATGTCTTGCAATCGCATACTGACATGTCATCTCAATTCTAACTTACTACATAAACCCAGCAATCGCATACAAGTTTATACAACAAGCTTAACCTCATATCAGAAATTATAGCAGATTCATGTATTTACTTAGTCATATTAGAACAGAAGAAAAATACAAGAACCAGAGGTAAATAGAGAGAACAAAGATAAAATAGAGATTAGAACCAGAAAACTTATCTGTATTAAGCAAAGGATTCAAAGTAAAAGCTCCAGTTCATTCGTGGACTGATTACATAGACTCTAATACTCTATGGAGAAAGAAAAACAAAAATTCAGAGAAGGAAAAAACATGCAGAATAAAACCTATGAAAACTACACTGAAAATTGTGGAAGAAGGTGATCTCCAACACTTCAACACTGAAATTAGAATCTGAAGTTCCCTTTTAAGCTCAGCCAAGAGAGAGACAAAATTGAATTTGGTCCAACTTTGTGTGTTGTCCCTTCTCTGATTTTCTGATATTTGATTGCCTGTTGTTCTTGACTTGTATTTCTGTTGCTAGAATTCAGGTTCATTCTTTTTATTCTATCAGGTGCAAGCAAATCAATCTTTTACTTGCAACTGTGATTGCTGACTTCTAACCTCTGTACATGGAAGAATTTTAGACTTTAACTTAATATTTTCTGCTACTTGCTTTCATTCTTCGTTAGCAGATTTAGTTAGTGAAAATTTGCTTTTGTTTTCTTTCTTCTGCTGGTTGATGGCTTCTTCATTCACATCCAAGGAGTCCAACTTCAACTTGCCAAATTTTTTACTTATGAATGCTGTAATATATCCAAGGAGTCCAACTTCAAATTCAACTCGCACCATGTGTTGTCGTGGTATTTCTGACCAATGGAACAATTTACAAGACAACGTTTAGAGACCCTTACCTCGTTGCCTTTATTGAGCCATTGTAACTTGTACGGATGTGGATGATCTTGTATTGGTAATTTCAACTTTTCCACCATATAATTTGACACGACGTTCTCACAACTCCCACTATCAATAATAACATCACAAACCTTGTCTTGCGCAGTGCAACGGGTGTGAAAAATGTTGTGTCTCAGCCATGGTTCTTCTTTGGCTGTTGTAGTATGCAAGCTTCGTCTAATTACCAGTGATTCTCTTTGATCAGCAGGGGTGACCTCTTCAATGTGCACTGGTTCTTCATCAAACACTAGGCCATCATCAAATACTGGTCCTTCATCTTCTTCAAAAGCTTCATGGATTTCTCCTTCAATAATGGTGATAATCTTGCTGTTTGAACAATTAGAAGCAATGTGTCCAAATCCTTGGCACCTGAAACACTTGACGACTTTTGAATTGCCCTCTCTGTTGGGCTTTGGTGGGTTACTGTTTGAAGTACTTGCTTGTTAGATCTGAGGTTTACGGGTATTTTGCAGAATTCCTATAAGGAAAAGAGGAAGAAGATTGATATGAAGGCTTCTTAGGAAGTTGTTTATCAATTCGAAGAGATAAACGAATAACATCGTCCAAAGTCCAATATTGTTGAAGTTGGACCAGGTGGGCGATATCTACGTTTAATCCTCCAAGGTAGCGAGCGATTGATTACTCATCCCTCTCTTGAATGTCACACTTCATCATTAGCTGTTCAAATTCTCTGGTGTATTCTTCCACAGACATGTTCTTTTGACGAAGATTCTGTAGTTGAATAAAATTATCTTGAAAAAATTGCGGAGGTAAGAACTTACGAGTTAGTTCTTTACGCATCTTTTCCCATGTCCGTATTTTGCTTTTTCCTTCTCTCTCGTGCTTCTTCTTTAAATTTTCCCACCATATGGAAGCGTGTTACTTTAACTTGACAGCAATGATTTTTACCTTCTTCTTTTCGGGTACCTCTTTATACTCGAATATTCGCTTGACAGTTTGTAGCCAATCAACAAATTCATCTGGTTGGAGTTTCCCTTCAAATTCTGGAATTTCCACTTTGATATCGTCGGTACGGGTGACTTGTCTGCTTTGTCGACGGTTACTGGTGGACGTCGAGGTACTATTGTCTGAATCATCACTTTGATGCTCCTTCTGGTCCTCCAATTGAATCCGTTAGGCATTCATAATTTCTTGCAGCTGTTGAATTTGTTGTCTCAATTCTTCTAATTCAAATTCTTGAACGGATCTGCGAGAGGCATTTTCTCTCTCTTTTTTTTTGAAGAAGATTAAGTGAAATTTTGGATGACGTAGGGATTTGGGGGCAAATTTGAGGAGAAATTGGATTGGATTACAATTTTGAAAGTTTTGGGACTGATCAGTAATTTTATGAGAATTTTTTTTTGGGGTCAAAATGCAATTTTAGGAATTTTTTGAGGTCAAAGATTAATCCAATGGAAACTTTGGGGTCAAAGTGTAATTTCAAAAATAATTGTGGGCAAAAATAAAATTTCAGAAAGTTGTGAGGGTAAAAGTATAATATCAGAAAGCTCTGGGGTAAAAGTGAAATTTCAGGAAGATTTGAGGCAAAAGTAAAATTTTAGAAAGTTGTGGGGAAAAAGTGTAATATCAGAAAGTTCAGAGGTAAAAGTAAAATTTCAGAAAGATTTGGGGTAGAAGTGAAATTTTAGAAAGTTTTGGGGCAAAAATTTAATTTCAACAAGATATGGGGGCAAAATTATAATTTCAGAACGTTTTGGGGGTAAAAATAAGATTTTACAAGACTTCCGGGGTCAATATGAGAATCTGGAAATTGATGGTGACGTGGCTTCAACGAGACACGTGGCGATCGGTAATTGGCGGACTTGCTGATGTGGCAGAAGAATCAGCAGGACATGTGGCAACAATGACAAGTGGCGGACTTTGATTGACTGTCTTGATGACGTGGTTGATGACGTGGCCTGTGACGTGTCAATCGCATCAGCTTAACAGTTGCAGTTTTTGACACGTGGCAAACTCTGATTGACTGATCGGATGACGTGGACGATGACGTGGCGTGATGATGTGGTCGTCTTCAACCTCTGGCAGGCGCGTGTGGCACGTGGAGGAGATGGCCGGCGCGTGATCTTCCGATGGTGGCACGTGAGAGCGCGTGGATGTTCATGCGGCGTTGATCTACTCCAGTCAAAGGTTTTGGACCCTTCCGGTCATGATTCCAACGTTATTTTTCCTGAAAGAGCATCGGAGATGGGACTTTCGAAGCCGGCCGATTTCGAGGTCGCCGAAAAACTTCGAACAGTGAATCTCAGGCGATTTTTCAGGCGTTCCCTCTCTCTGAAACTTTGCTTTGATACCAAAATATGGCTCAGGGAAAGGGGGGCAGAGCAAAAGAAGAAAAGAAACTTAAAAGTTTCTAAAAGCAAAGCTTAATCTTGATTCTTGAATGCCCTAATACAATGAAGCTTAAACATATTTATACTAATTCTAGGGGAACAATGTCACATGGACATAGAAGAAAATATTGTAAGCACATGGGCGTAGCTGGAAGAGAATGAATCTGGCAGCTTAGGAGGTGCATGTAATAGCAGCCATTGTGAACTCTTGAAGATAGGTGCATGTGGGGAGGTTGAAAATAGAGCATGAGTGCTAGCTCAAGTTGCGGCTGTGGAATTAGACGAGTTAATTGTCCAATTTGTATGGGCAGCTGTTTTATGTTGGTATGTGACAGACTAAGAACTCTTACTCTGTAGTTCTCCAATCCTTGATATATCTCCCAACACACAATAATCCAAACACAATGTGTCTATATTTCTTAGGTCAAGCAGCGATGATGGTAGTGACAACAACTGCATTTTAATAAAGGCTAACACGTTGGGTCCTGTTTCATTCATTCCCATGAAAAAGTTGTCTGCAATCTTTAAAGAACCATTTTCATCATACACATGTAAAAGCTCGAGATCAGGAAGCAGCAAACCTTTAGGAAGCTCAAGCATACAATTGCTGACCTGCATAAAAATGTATAGAACTTGTGCCAAAATATCGTTCTCTGGCCATTCTATTGCCCCACCATCTTTTCTAACAATAAACCAATCAGGATCACTGGACGCAACCGCCATGGCCACGTGACGACATATCTTACTCATGCTTACGTACTGACCAGTTTTTCCATCCAGCAACGGGTTTTCTTGTTTCAGGAATTTATATACAAATTCCCTTGCTGTCTTTATTCCAAGTTCCTTCCCAAGTTTGAGACTCCAACCATACTTGACGAAGTCCTCGCAGGAAATTTGTTGCCCAAGAATGCTACAGAGCAAGAACTTAAACTTGTATTGCTCCATATAACAGTAACTCATTAAGCAGTATGGCATGCCACGGTCCATCTCAGATTCAATAAGAGACCACCTTAATGTCTGCAAAGCAAGCTCCCATTCAGACAATGGTCGACCCCTTAGTTTGTGCGCAACTGCCTCGATTGCCAGAGACAGACCAGGACACGTCTCAACTATTTTTCTCCACTAAATCAGCGTGTTTAGTTTGTCCAACGATCTGGTTGAACAGAAGAATGGCTTCTTCCTTTGGTTAGATTGTCAGAGGAATAATACTCATCTCAAGATCCTTGTTCCTTGGTGCTTGCATAATATCCCTTGAAGTGAGAAGTACCTTGCAAGCCATGTGACGATCACGATCCAGAAATCCTATGCTTAACAGATCAAAACTGCTCTAGGCATCATCAAAAATAATAACCACCTTCTTCACTCTGCTCCTCATCAACATGTCGTAAATTTTGTCTGGTCTTATTCGTTGAGTCTCCTCGTGGTCAAGCCTAAAACCAAGGACACTTGCGATTTCATCTTGAATTCTACTCACAGCTGATACATGAGATGCCACTGACCACGCTGTCTCATCTTCAAGTGTGCTCCTTTCCATGCCAGTCATCGGAATCGGATGCACCCTAATCCAACTCACATCCTCGTCTTTCAGTAACACCATAGTCTCCAACAGACTACTCCGTTTTGACCTAAATTTGCTCAACATATTTGGGCGTATGGATACTAAATCTGCCTTGTATATCGTCATATTTGGGCGTATGACCTAAAGCAAAGAAGGCAGGCTTGAAGGAAATCACAAATTAATGGACGTGGATAACGAAGCAAAAAGGGAAGCGGAAGACACAGAACAAACTGAGAGATATTCCAGATCAAATAGGAGTGAAATGCTTGGTAATTAACAGGAGAATGGGAGAGAAAAGCAGAACTAGAGGAAAGGAAGAGACGAAGAGTATGAAGGCAGAAGAGAAGGAGAAGGAAGAAACTGAGTAGCCGCAGAAGACGGAGCAAAAGCAGAGGAGGAAGACAGTTCGTAAGCTCATTTGTCCAAAAGATCCATATTATTTGAATGATCTTCCAACTATTTTAATATATCTCTGACCAATTATTCAAGCAAGTGGGTTTCATATTGTAAGGTGGGGTCCCTCCTAAGTGGGACCCACCACTAATGTTTTTTTTAAAAAAAAAGGGTCAAGTTGCAATTTAATAAAAATTGTAACCAAAATTTGTAATTTACCCCAAAGTCAAAATTAGGCACAGTTTTTGCTGAAATTTGGAAGAGTCTGCTGAAGGAGTTAGGCGCAGACGCTGGGGTTGGTGGAGGCTACGCAGAAGAAGAAAAATTGAAGAGGTTGGTGAGGAATGACCCTATAAATAGGGTCATTCACCTTCTTCAGAAATCATTCCTCAAATCATTCAAAATCCTCACAAAGGAGAGTGAGAGAAAAATAGAGAGAGCCTTAGAAAGAGAGTTTTTCTAAGAAGAAAATAGTGAGCCAATTTGTGAGAGTATTTTCACAAATTGAAGAAATACCGTTGTTGTATTTTTTGTGAGTGAGAGATCCACCTGAGGGTGAAGTTTGTAATCTCATTATTATTATAGTGGAAGTTTAAGTGACCTACGGGTCCCGTGGTTTTTACCTCATTTGGAGGGTTTTCCACGCTAAAATCTTGGTATTATTTTATCTTTTTGGTTTGGGAATTATCCTGGGCTTGAGGGTATTATTTATTCTTTCAAATACCCCAATTTTCCCAACAAAGTGGTATCAGAACAGTGGTTATTCAAGAATATTGTATAAGACTATTTATATGTACGAGTACTATTCACGAATACTGTATAAAGGCGTACGAGTACTGTTCATACATACAGGTACTGTTCATATGTACGGATACTATTCATACGTAGTTTATACATATAGGCACTGTTCATATATATGGTATTGTTCATACATACGATACTGTTCATATATACAATACTGTTCATACGTACAGTATTGTTCACTGTCGGAAAAAGTTTCAAGTTCGGTGAAACTTGTTGACTACCGCTCAAAATGGAGGAGAGCACCGGCAATATGATCAAGTTGACTGCCTTTAATTATGCTATCTGGAAGCCAAAGATGGAGGATCTTTTATACATTAAAGATCTATGGAAGCCGATTGTGATGCCGAAGGAGAAAGTAGTGGCAACTCCGACGGATGACAAAGCTGATGGCAAAACAACTAGCACGTCAGATGCTGATTGGGTCGTGCTGAATCGAAAATGTGCTACTCAAATCAGGCAATGGATTGACAAAAGCATTTTTCAAAATTTTGCTAATGAACACGATGCTTATGTTCTTTGGCAAAAGTTGGAGAAAATGTATGCAAGGACAACCGCACAGAATAAAGCTAATCTGATGCGACGATTAGTCAATCTGAAATATAAAGATGGGAGCAGTGTATCGGAACATATGAGTGAGTTCCAAGGTATTGTAGATCAACTGAACTCGATGAAGATGACTGTCGATGATGAGCTACAAGCATTGCTGATGCTGAGTTCTCTACCAAAAAGTTGGGACACTTTAGTTGTGTCGGATAGTAACTCAGCCCCTGAAGGCAAGCTTACCATGGATATGGTAAAAGACAGAATATTGAATGAAGAATCTCGACGAAAAGACGAAGGATATAATCCTGAGTCCGAAGCACTTGTCACAGAGAAACAGGACAAGCAAGAAAGACGCGGAAGAAATAAGGGTAGAGATTTTGAGAAAAGAAACCAGCAAAGAGGACGGTCAAAGTCTAGATCGAGACATGATAAAAAGTGTCACCACTGCGGGAAGCCCAGACATTTCATTAGAGAATGCCAGAAGTTACAGCAATCCAGGAATCAGGAAGCAGAGAACCGAACAAATGACACTGCAAGTGTCACCGAAGATGTTGTCATTGTTCAAGATGCTGACTATGTCAATTTGGCATATCAAGAGACTACATGGGCAGTTGACTCAGGCGCTTCCTACCATGTTACCTCAAGACGAGAATTCTTTTCAACCTACACCCAAGGTGATTTCGGACGAGTGAGGATGGGAAATGATGATGCATCCAAAATTATTGGCATCGGCAACATTTATTTGGAAACTAATCTTGGATGCAGGTTACTCTTGAAAGATGTGAGGCATGTTCCTGATATTCGCCTCAATTTAATCTCCACCGGAGTACTTGATGATGGTGGCTACAGCAACTATTTTGGTG
Source organism: Biancaea sappan (assembly GCA_037074585.1). Taxonomy (NCBI): domain Eukaryota; kingdom Viridiplantae; phylum Streptophyta; class Magnoliopsida; order Fabales; family Fabaceae; genus Biancaea; species Biancaea sappan. The sequence continues at coordinate 4,670,532 of CM073495.1, forward strand.
AAGGAAAATGGAAGCTCACCAAAGGCAACTTGATAGTAGCCAAAGGCAAGAAAGATTCATCTCTTTACATTATGGAAGCAAAGTTATGTAAAGAAGATGTAAACGCTGCTAGGAAAGAAATTCCCACCGAGCTATGGCATAAGCGGCTTGGTCACATGAGTGAGAAGGGTCTCAGAATTCTTTCCAAGAAGGAGCTCTTGTCAGAATTAAAAGGTACACCTTTGCGTACTTGTGTTGATTGTATTATGGGAAAACAACACAGAGTTGCATTTCGTAGTTCTCCACCCTCTAGAAAAGCAAATATTCTAGATTTAATACACACAGATGTCTGTTCAATGAGTAATAAGTCACATGGAGGTGTACTTTATTTTGTGACTTTTATTGATGACCACTCAAGAAAGGTATGGGCATTTGCCTTGAAAACTAAAGATGAAGTGAAAGAAGTTTTCAAACAGTTTCATGTAAAAGTAGAAAGAAAAACTGGCAGACGTTTGAAGTGTGTACGTGCAGATAATGGTGGTGAGTATCGCGGACCATTTGAGGAGTACTGTAGAAGTTTCGGCATCAGGCTGGAAAAATCAGTACCAAAGGCACCTCAACACAACGGTGTCACTGAAAGGATGAATAGAACCATCTGTGAAAGAGTCAGATGTATGCTCTCAAATGCAAAACTGCCAAACTCCTTTTGGGGGGAGGCAATGAAGACAGCAGTTGATTTAATCAACCTTTCTCCATCAGTTCCATTGAATTATGACATTCCAGAAAGAGTCTGGACGGGGAAAGATGTTTCTTACAAACACTTAAGGGTATTTGGCTGTAGAGCATTTGTTCACATCCCAAAAGATGAAAGGTCCAAGTTGGAAGGAAAGTCGAAGCAGTGTATCTTCGTGGGATATGCCCATGAAGAATTCGGATATCGACTCTGGGATCCTGTTAGCAAAAAGATCATTAGAAGCAGGGACGTGGTGTTTCTTGAAGATCAGACGATCGAAGATCTTGAGAAACAAGAGAAACCACAGTCAAATGAAATGCCAGTTAATCTGGAACCAGTCTCTCCACCATCCAATTCTAATGACGGGGGAGCTATACCAGATACTGGTGATGTTGATCCACCAACCAGCAGTTCACAACTAGAGCCAGTTCCAAAGCAGGTCCAACAAGAAGCACCGTTAAGGAGAAGCACCAGAGAGAGAAAACCAAGTTGTAGGTATTCTCCTAATGAGTATGTGATGCTCACTGACGGGGGAGAACCAGAGAGCTATGATGAAGCTATTATTGATGGGCACAAGGATGAGTGGTTGAAAGCCATGCAAGAAGAAATGAAATCCTTACATGAGAACCACACATTTGACCTGGTGAAATTACCACAGGGCAGGAAAGCTCTCAAGAACAAGTGGGTGTACAAAATCAAAAGTCAAGAAGGCAGATCACAACCACGTTATAAAGCAAGACTGGTTGTGAAAGGATTCGGTCAAAAGAAGGGCGTTGACTTTGATGAAATATTTTCACCGGTGGTAAAGATGTCTTCAATCCGAGTTGTTCTTGGTGTGGCAGCTAGCCTCAACCTGGAAGTTGAACAACTTGATGTAAAAACCGCCTTCCTACATGGTGATCTTGACGAGGAAATCTACATGCAACAGCCCGAAGGTTTCCAAGTCAAAGGGAAAGAAAAGTTGGTGTGCAGATTAAAGAAGAGTTTGTATGGTCTGAAACAGGCACCATGGCAATGGTATAAAAAGTTTAACTCATTTATGGAGAAAAATGAGTACAATCGAACAACAGCTGATCACTGCGTCTTCATCAAGAAATTCTCTGATGATGACTTTATCATTCTTTTGCTCTATGTTGATGACATGTTAATTGTAGGTCAAAACATTGACAAGATTAACATGTTGAAGAAAGAGTTGAGCAAGTCCTTTGCAATGAACGACTTAGGACCGGCAAAGCAGATTCTTGGCATGAGGATTACCCGTGACAGGAAAAATCACAAGATTTGGCTATCTCAAGAACAGTATGTGGAAAAAGTTCTTGAAAGATTCAACATGGATAAAGCAAAAGCTGTTAGTTCTCCACTTGCCAATCACTTTAAGCTAAAAGTGAGCCAGTGTCCTTCAAATAAGGAGGATAAATTAGAAATGAGCAAAGTGCCTTATGCATCGGTTGTTGGCAGTTTAATGTACGCTATGGTATGTACTAGACCAGATATTGCTCACGCTGTTGGCGTTGTAAGCAGGTTCCTGGCGAATCCTGGAAAGGAACATTGGGCAGCAGTCAAATGGATACTCAGGTATCTCAGAGGTACTTCCAGTCATTGTTTATGCTTTGGTAATGGAAAAGCTGTATTAGAAGGATATACAGATTTAGACATGGCTGGAGATGTGGATACCAGGAAGTCTATATTAGGGTACCTGATAACATTTGCAGGGGGAGCTGTCTCGTGGCAGTCACGATTACAAAAGTGTGTTGCCTTAAGCACCACAGAAGCATAATACATTGCAATCACCGAAGGTTGTAAGGAAATCCTGTGGATGAAGAAGTTCTTACAAGAATTAGGCCAAAACCAGGAAAACTATATTCTCTATTGCGACAGTCAAAGCGCAATACATCTCAGCAAGAATCCAACTTTCCATTCCAGGTCGAAACACATTGATGTGAGATATCACTGGATCCGTGATGTGTTGGAAAGCAAGTTGCTGAAAGTTGAGAAAATCCACACCAACAATAATGGGGCCGATATGATGACGAAGACTCTACCAAGAGAGAAGTTGGAAGTCTGTAAAGAAGCTGCAGGCTTGGTATCACTCCCCACTTAAGTCGGGAGGGGGAGATTTGTAAGGTGGGGTCCCTCCTAAGTGGGACCCACCACTAATGTTTTTAAAAAAAAAGGGTCAAGTTGCAATTTAATAAAAATTGTAACCAAAATTTACAATTTACCCCAAAGTCAAAATTAGGCACAGTCTTTGCTGAAATTTGGAAGAGTCTGCTGAAGGAGTTAGGCGCAGACGCTGGGGTTGGTGGAGGCTGCGCAGAAGAAGAAAAATTGAAGAGGTTGGTGAGGAATGACCCTATAAATAGGGTCATTCACCTTCTTCAGAAATCATTCCTCAAATCATTCAAAATCCTCACAAAGGAGAGTGAGAGAAAAATAGAGAGAGCCTTAGAAAGAGAGTTTTTCTAAGAAGAAAATAGTGAGCCAATTTGTGAGGGTATTTTCACAAATTGAAGAAATACCGTTGTTGTATTTTTTGTGAGTGAGAGATCCACCTGAGGGTGAAGTTTGTAATCCCATTATTATTATAGTGGAAGTTTAAGTGACCTACGGGTCCCGTGGTTTTTACCTCATTTGGAGGGTTTTCCACGCTAAAATCTTGGTGTTATTTTATCTTTTTGGTTTGGGAATTATCCTGGGCTTGAGGGTATTATTTATTCTTTCAAATACCCCAATTTTTCCAACACATATTTGTCTAATTAGTACTTCGTAATATATCTCTGACATACATGAAAAAATCAACTGAGCCAAGGAAAAATTAATTGAGAGAGATACATGAGTTAAATTCACCAAAACCAACAAGCTCTAACAACTAACTGGAGAATTTATCCTTCAAACCTTTCACATATATGACATAAATGACTAGATTTAGATTAATTGTGGAGATCGAAGCAAAAATGGAGGTGGAAGACATGTTTTACAGTATGCAGTTATGCACTAATTTTCTTCTAATTTTTAATATAAATATAAATTATAATAGTTTTATTATACTATTAGAAACCAAAATATAATGAGAAATCATTTTTTTTTCAATCTCACATATATGCCTTTAATTTTTCTTTTATACGTGTGCAGCCGCGCATATGTTGTTAATAAGGGTGGAAGTAGGTGCTGCTGTTAATTAATAGATGTACTAATTTGACAATTAACTCATTGATATGGATATCATATAATTTTTTTAAAAAAAACTTTATGCTAATATGACGCGCAGTGTCAACGAATTCAACTGGAAATGAAAGTGAGAGTTACATAAAGGACCAAATTGAAAATATTAAGATTTGCAAGGAACCAAATTGAAAGCGTGTGGATCTTTGAGGAGAATAAAAATCTATGTGAAACAAAATTAAAAATATTTAAAACGTGAAGGACCAAATTAAAAATATAAATTTATGAAGAAAACCAATTTTTTTCTTAAAAATACATCTATGAAAAACCAAAATGGACTTTCAGTTATAAAATATCATAATGGAAGCGAGTAGGTGACGGGTAAGTGGGTCTCAAGATGTTCCATTAAGACCATAATTGTGTGAAAAATTAAAAAATAAAAAATAAAACTTGTTTGTTGAATACTATATATGCCACTTGTTTGTTGAATTCTATATATGAACAATACAAATAACTTTCACATTAATTATTATGTGAAAATTAGATTATTCACATAAAATAGTTGACTAAAAAAAATAAATAAAGAATATAAATTGTTATACCATAATTATACATTTTTTTAGTGTGAGCAAATAACTTAAATTCCTTTATAGTCTTCATAAAAATAAAAATAGAACATGTAGGTCATATATTAAAAATTCAAGGAATTTTATTACTAATTTTTAAAGTTAAACTTTGGTTAAACTTAAAACCATCTGTGAAGGGTTGAAATCAACATTCCTTCTTGCTAACAGCAGGACCCGAATCAAATGAAGGATAGAACAAAAGGTAAGAAGGCAATTAAGGCAAGAGAGCAGGAGTTAGAAGGCAAGTGTTTCTTTTATCAATTTGGTCCCTCACAAATTTCCATCCTTAAAATGGCCCCCCAAAGATGTCCCTTTTCTCAATTTAATCCCTCACATATTTTCATTCTCAATTTGATTACTCAAAAATCCAAACATTCTCAATTTAGTCCATCTGTTTAGTTGGCATTAAAAAATTCAACAGAGGTTCTAATTTGGCAATTAATTCATTAACGTGAATAGTTAAGTGTTGTGTATTTAATTTTAAATCAATTTCTTTTTTTCATTGGACTCCTAACCAACAATTTAAAAAAGAAAAAACACATATGGTAGAGACCAAATAGAGAATGAAAATTTGCGAAAGATCAAATTAAGAAAAGAGGTATCTATGAAATATTAAATTAAAAATGCAAATATGTGAGAAACCAAATTAAGAAAAAAAGGTAATTGTGAAAGACCATATTGAGAATGAAAAACTATAAGGGACCAAATTGAAAAAATTTAAATTAGTAACAGATCAAATTATGAATGAAAATTTATAGAGACCAAATTGAGAAAAGAAGCATTTGTGATGAACCAAAAGTTTTAGTCTGTTAAAAAGTATCATTAAGATTGTAATTACATTAAAAAAACTTAATAAAAATTTCAAACTTATAATTCATTTCAATATTATATTATTGAATGAAAAATATCAATAATTGTAATTTGTAAAGGCCAATACTAGTAATATTGATCCCTCTTTTTATAATTAAAGAAGAGAAGGGATATGAAAGACTAAGACCAATAAAATACTAAAAGTCAGGAATCCAGATGACAATTCACATTACTTTCAATCTTTTGATTACTGTACAGAACAACAACAATAATTCATCTCAAAATATTATATTAGAAAATTTTAACTTTTAAAATATTATATAGAAGGCTACGTACCACAAAAAAAAAAAAGACTAAAAATCTAAATCACAATTCACACTACTTTCTATTCATCCAGTACTTTACTCACCACCAACAATAATTGGTCCCATAAAAATTATATTAAAATAGTTATTTTCTTATAAATATTCTGTGCACGATTACCACAAAAGAATTCTAGAAGTTATTTCAAAATTCACATTACTTTCTCTTCCTTGATTACTTTACCCACCACCAACAGTAACTGCTCTCAAAAAATTATATTAGAATACTCCTGTCTATTCTTTGATTACTTTACCCACCTACACACTACAAAAAAAATCACTTTTGGTGGCAATTAAAGTTGCCACCAAAAGTTTAAAAGTTGCTACCAAAAGGTCTTTGGTAGCAACTTTTAGTGGCAACTAAGTTGCTGTTGAAAGTTCGCGGCTAAAGATTTTTGGTGGCGACTAAAGGAGTTGCCACCAAAAGTTACCCTTTAGTGGCAACTTTAGTTGCCACCAAAATTCATTTTTCGCCAAAAAAAAAAATTTCTGTCAAAAATAATTTTTGGTTACCTTTAGTGGCAACTTTAAAAGTTGCCACTAAAAAACCTTTGGTGGCGACTATAAGTTGCCACCAAAAGTCAATAGTAGTTTTTTTAGATTTGGATTGGTCCGACGGGTCAACCCGAGACCCATTTGACCTATGTAGGTCTTAGCCAGTCTACTTACTCGCTGCCCCAGGGTGACTCGATTATTTTTTGTGCAATATTAGAGTCTATTTGAAATTAAACCAAATATATACATACCTGAGATTCGAACCTGGGTTCCTTACTTGCAACCATGTGTGTATTGCCATTACGCCACCACTTTATTTGTGTTATGTAAGGGCAAAATATTATATATATATATATATATATATATAATCTGTTAAAATTATTTTAACGAAAAATATCATAACATTAAAATGAAACAATATCTAACTTAATAAAAAGAAAATATATTATTATTAGTAGATTAATAGATAAAAAATAATTATATATAAATAAAAAAAATTGACTTTTGGTGGCAACTATGAGAGTTGCCACTAAAAGTCCCACTTTCAGTGGAAACTCTCAAAAGTTGTCACCAAAAGTCAATTTATTTTTAAATAAAAATAAAAAAATTCAGACTTTTGGTGGCGACTCTTAGAGTTGCCATCAAAAGTCAAAGTCACCTTTAGTGGCAACTATAATTGCCACCGAAAGTATTTTAAAAAAATGTTTAAAACGATTTTTAATTATCTTTGGTGGCAACTTTTGGTTGCCACCAATGGTGTTTTGGTGGCAACTTTTAAAAGTTGTCACCAAAAGTTAATTTATTTTTAAATAAAAATAAAAAAATTTCGACTTTTAGTGGCAACTCTCAGAGTTGCCACCAAAGTCACCTTCAGTGGCAACTATTATAGTTGCCACCGAAAGTAATTTTAAAAAAATACCTACAATTAATTTTTGGTCACTTTTGGTGGCAACAAAAGTTGCCACCAATAGGCTTTTAAGTCGCCACCAATGTTATTTTGGTGGCAACTATCATAGTTGCCATCAAAAGTCTAAAATTTTTTAAATTTTATTTTATAAAATTAAACTTTTGGTGGCGACTTTCAAAAGTGGCCACCAAAAGTCCCTCTTTCAGTGACAACTCTCAAAAGTCATCACCAAAAGTTGGACTTTTGGTGACGACTCTTTAGTTGCCACCAAAAGTCAAACTTTTAGTGGCAACTGTTTTAGTTGCCACTAAAGGTCGACTTTTAGTGGCAACTTAATGTTTTAGTTGCCACCAAAGGTCGACTTTTGGTGGCAACTTTTTTAGTTATCACCAAAAAGTTGCCACTAAAAACTATTTTTTTTAAGTTACCACCAAAAAGTTACCACTAAAAACTATTTTTTTTGTAGTGACAGCAATAATTACTCTCAAAAAATTATATATAAAATAGTTCCACTTTTTACATGTTTTGTAGATGATTCCCATAAAATAATTCTAAAAGTGTATATCACAATTCACATTACTTTCTATTATTAGATTATTTTACCCAACAACAACTATAATTGTAGAAAAATATATTATAATAGTTCAATTTTTTATAACTTTTTAGAAGACTACCATAAAATAATGCTGAAAGACTAAATCACAATTCACATTGTTTTCTCCTCTTTTATTACTTTACCCTATCAACAATAATAATAATTGATCTCAAAAAAACTGTATTAGAATAGTTTAACTTTTTAAATATTTTGTAAAAAAAAATGTCATCAATTAATACTAAAAGTCGAAATTACAATTCACGTCTTTGACTACTTTACCCTCCAACAACAATAGTTGACCTAAAAAATTCATATTAGAAGTTTAACTTTTTATATATTTTTTCAGAAGAGTAACATTAAAAAAATACTAAAAATCTAAATCACAATTCACATGACTTTCTATAGTTTTAGTTTTAAAATTTATATTAACATCACCAATTCTTAATGTTCTAAACTCTATTATAATGAAAATATTTATATTTAATTTGTGATTTAATGAATTAGTAGAATTAATTTTTGTATGTATATACATAAAAGAATATCTCTTTTTAATTAATTAATTGCACGAATATGTGCATGTGCGTGTTTTATGAAAAGATTGACATAATTAGAATTTGTTTGGTTTGTAAAAATACTTTTTATTTTTATTTTTTGAAATATTTTTTTTAAAATACTAAAAATATCTTTTTGTATTTTTAGATTTATACTTATTTTAAGAAAACATCAAATACTTTTTCAAACTCATTTTTTATTTTCAGTGAAAAAAAAATAAAAAATACCAAATCAAGCAGGTTCTTAATACTTCATTTCCACAAATACTTTTCTAGATGTATTCTATCTAATGGCGCATGGTTTGCCACGTGGAAAATGTATCCTTCAAAGCTTTCAAATATATGACATAAATAACTAGATTTAAACTAATTGTTGAGCCAATTTCTCGCTAACAAAAAATAATGAAATTTAACTTTTTTTAGTTGACCCAATTAATTAAACAAACTAGAAGAAAGTTAACCTTCCATCCTAAGAACTGTAACTCTATATATTGTTGATAAATAGTTGCAACTAAGCAGTTGTTTGTATTGGTAATAACACAACAAACAAATTTCTCTGCCATCAAAAGGAGAAGTGTGAAATTGGGACAGAAGACAATATATGAGACAGGAGCTCAAAAAGTCGTTCAAATCAACAAACGAATTTCTATGGAGGGGCGTTCTTGAAACAAATCCGAGAAGGTGGAGTGTTTTTGAAATTTTAACTTCCGAAAAGATCCCTTGGTATTCGAAATTAAAAATAAGAAAAAGCACCCATATGAGTGATTGGGTGCATTTCACTTAAAGAAGCCAAGCTGCGTTGTGGCCTGTTCATTGCTATCGGACGGTCCATAATCCCATAACGCCTTATCATTTATAGCCGTTTATTTGCATCAATCCGACGACTATTAGAAGCTCAACACTCTACTCGACTTGAAAGTTCAAGCAAACAATCCAAACGTCAAAACATCCAAGTGAGACAGATGCAAAATGCAAAGGATGAAACGACAAATTTAAAGGAAAAAAAAAGGTGATCACATAATAGCACCACGTGGCGCCTTGTGTGCTGTTAGATATAGTACAGGGGCCTCTTGTTCCACAACGGAACAGGGGAGGACCTGCACATCATCTTTTTTCAGCAAATTACAATTCATGCTTTGAATGTTTATAAAATTATATATGTATTTTTAAATGGCAAAAAATAATTATATATCCCTAAATTTTACCTAAATTCTCATTTATACCCTTAAAAATTTTTTTTACCCGTTTTGGTCCATTATATTTTATTTTTTATCATGTATATCCCAAAATAACGAAAATACCCTCCATCCCCCGTCTTATCTCTCTGCTCACTAAAACTTTTTTATTTATTTACTTAGGTTTCTAGCTAAGTTTTTTTCCTTTTATTTTTTTTTCATAATTTAAGATCATATTTAGCGTCATCTAGGTCCATAGATTGTGAATATATTTTTTCTAGAATTAAATCAACCCATATAAATTCTTGAGTTTATTCAATTTAATCCCTATTAGGCATGTATCATGTCCATCTCTCGATTTGTTTTCCAAACCAATCCAGAACTTCATATTAGATATTTTTAAGACATTTTCGATCATTTCTATCCCAGAACAACACAAACCAAGAATTAAAACTGAGCTTTGGAAAAACTTCAATGATCACACCATTTCCTTGCTCTGTTTTGCATTTTTTCTATTTTTTTTTCTAGTTTAGACTTCTACTTAACCCCAAACTTTGAGTTAACTTAGATTATGGTGTACTCAAAGCTTGGGGTTAAGTAGAAGATCAAATCAAAAAAAATAAATAAATAAATAACAAAGCAAGGAAACGACGTGATAATTGAAGTTTTTCCAAAACTCGGTTTTAATTTATGGTTTGTCTATCTCTGGGATGGTAATAACCAAAAATATCCTTAAAAACATCTAAGATGAAGTTCTGGACTGGTTTGGAAAGAAAAAACCGAGAGATGGACGTGATACATGTATGACAAGAACTAAACTAAATAAAATCAAGTTTACAGGAGTTGATTTAATTATAGAAAAAATATATTCACAATTTATGAATCTAGATGAAGCTAAATATGATCTTAGATCATGCAAAAGACAAAACAAAAATATTAGCTAGAAACCTAGGTGAATAAATAAAAAAGTTTTAGTAAGTAGAGAGAGGACAAAGAGAGAAGAGGGAGGGATGAAGGGTATTTTTGTCATTTTAGAGCATGTATGATAAAAAATGAAACATAAGGGACATAAACAATAAAAAAAAATTTTTGGGGTATAAATGAGAATCGAGGTAAGGTTTAAATACATATGGTTACCTTTTGTCATTTTAAATATACATTCCAGTCTTTTATAATTATGAAATTATTACACTTTAATTTAATTTTATATTTTTGTTCACAGAAATCTATTATAGTTTATTCTTTTATGTTTAGTAACCTAGATCCACATATTTGTTTTTTGACTAAAATACTATTCATTAATCTAAGTACATATTGGGGTGCTTTTTTAAAAAAAGGAAATATAATATTTGTAACATTTTATTCTGAATTATCGGCAAAGAGTATCACAATAGGTAGAAATTAATTATTAGTTGATAGAAAGTATTTTGGTGAAAAATATGTAACATATCATTAGATGTCAAAAAATATACTGTAATATATCTCTCCAAATAGAAATTACAAAATTGGAATATAGCATAATTTGTTTTATAATTACAAGCGGGGAATTGTGACAGAGAAACAGGGGATGGCGTGGTCGGTGGCGTCTGTGGGTGCGAGGACGATGACTTGAATGGTGGAGAGCAGATGTTGATGGCGAGCGTGGCTGAGAGTGGGAGTGGGTTATAGCTTTTAGGTTCTTGGCACTTAAGTGCAAAAATAAAAAAATAAAATAAAAACTTCTAGTTCTTGGCACACTTTCGAGAGGGCTAAAATGAAACAATTGAAAGTAAATAGAGCGAAGAAAAAAAAAGGAAAAAAAGAAGAAAATAAATAAATTAAAATAAAATATTTTTTTTCTTTTTCCCTTTTTATTTTGTCCTTCATGTGCGTATATTGGATGCTTTAACACTCAATCTCTGGATTTCATGCCACGGGTAACGCTGTAGCTTGCCAATTTTATTTTTCACTTTTCATAATTTGGTTGCTTTGGCATTCAAATTGGATGCCTTAGCATCCACTCTCCGGTTTTTCTAATGGTTAACCCGCAGCCCTTTTTTTCTTTTTTTTTTAATGGATTAATGCCAAGGCATCAAATATGACTGGTGCAACATTTAATCCCTGATATCATTATATTTCAATATCTATACTTAGTCTTCAAAATTCATGAATTGCACCCAAAATATAGACTTATCTCATCTATCTTTTGAATTTTTGTTATCTTCTTTCTGCAAAATAGGTCCTCTAGCATGTGTGGATGTGCCAAAATTTATTTTTATCAATTAAACTCAACAGTGATCTTTTTAATTACTTTCAAAATAATTCAAATACTCAGAAAAACAAGGAAAAAAATGCAATAAAATAAAAAAGAAAATAAACACCACAAAACTAAAAAAACCAAAATATAGACTTACCTCATATACCTTTTGAATTTTTGTTATCTTCTTTCTGCAAAATAGGTCCTCTAGCATGTGTGGATGTGTCAAAATTTATTTTTATCAATTAAACTCATCAGTGATCTTTTTAATTACTTGCAAAATAATTCAAATACTCAGAAAAACAAGGAAAAAAATTCAATAAAATCAAAAAGAAAATAAACACCACAAAACTAAAAAAAAATCTAAAGTCTAAACACTAAAAGTTAGGTTTCCTCGTAAACAAGCGCTTAGTTATAGTTTTAAATATGACTTTTCCAGTCTTCACGTCAGATCAGTAAGATTTAGGGAGAGCTTCTCTCTGCTAACCTCTCCCAAAAGATAATGCTTCACCAAAACTAGTGCTTCCCCTTTCTTCGAAACCACATCTTTCATTGTGGAATTTAATCTTTATTTAGGTTGGACCACCAATTTGCAGTCATCTTCCATATATATTTTGCACTTACAGCTTGTTGGACTTATTCATTTTATGTCTTTTATGGCATCACCTATCTTCGACTTATGCTTCCACAAAACTTTTAAAAGTTTTTCTTCTTCTTCATTTGTCAATTTAGCACTTATAATAATAGGAAACATGTTATTTTCATTAAGAAAAGCATACTTAAGATTATAGGGAGGGGTCTCAAATCAAGTTTCGGAGGGTCTTGACTTACCTCATCCTTTTTCAAAGTTTCAACCTCACTTTCTTAGCCAAGTGATGCACAAGGAAAAGCCTCTAATAGTTCAGTACAACTCCTAAACTTAGGCTCATTCTCAAATTGTTCATCAGTATTAATTTCAATTGAATTACATAAAATAGACTTAAGAGGAAGTTTAGGAGCATACCTGTGAGATACTGTAGTGATATGGGAATTTGTGGCATCTATTCTAAGACATTGATTGTTGTCCTCTACATGAAACTTCATAACTTCAAATACATTAAAAGTCACTTACTCATCGTTCATTCGAAGCATGAGTTCACATTTTTCCACATCTATCAATACTCGACTTGTTGCCAGAAAGGGTCTTCCCAAAATGAGCGGGATACTCCTATCTTTATCCATGTCTAGCACAACAAACTTAATAGGGAAGATAAATTTATCCACTTTCACCAGCACATCTTCCACGATACCATAAGGATGCTTAATTGACTGATCGGCCAATTATAGTGATATTATTGTGGGCTTATTTTCCCCGATCCCAAGCTGATAAAATATGGACAATGGCATCATGTTGATGCTAGCTCCTAGAGTACAGAGGGTTTGTTCAAAAATTCAGTTTCCCATTCTACAAGGTATGTGAAAACTACCTAGATCCTTAAGCTTAGAAGGCAACATTTTCTAAAGTATGGCATTGCATTCTTCATTTAGCATGACAGTCTCATCCTTGGGAGGCTTCTTCTTCTTAGATAGGATCTCTTTAAAAAATTTGGAATAGGTCGACATCTGCTCAATTACTTAGAGAATGGAATGTTGATTTGCAACTTCTTAAAGATATCAAGGAACCATGAAATTGCCTCTCTTGAATTTATTTCCGCAAACATTGAGGATAAGAAACTTTCAGATATGGTGAAGGCTCATATTGTTTATCCCAATCTGGTTCATTCTTCTTTCTCCTTCTTTTAGGAGAGTTCTCCTCTGATTGATCTCTTTTTTGTTCACTTCACTCAAATCATATAAATGGGATCGTGTGCCTCAACAGTGTTTTGAAGTGGAAATTTGATTACCAGTTCAGTTTTGTCCTCTTTGGGAAGCAGCTTAAGTGTCTTACCACTTCTCAAGGATATTGCAATACAATGCTCCCAAGGCTTTTTAGCTAATTGTTTAGCTATCTGACTTACCTGGTTCTCTGGACTCTTTATTGCAGCGTCTTGATTTTTGAAGTTCGTCCTTGTTTATATTATAAAATCTGTAATGTATTGGGCTAGCTTCTCAAGAGCTTGTATCCAGAAGATTTTTTAGGATCTCTCTGAACATGCAGAGGTTGGTATGGTGGCATTGACGGTTTAAGCACCCTCAGTTGATTCCATGAGAAGTTGCGGTGATTACGCCACCCTAGTTGTAGGTGTTTAAGAATAGATTATGTTGGGCTCATTGGGGCTGACCCATGTAGTTAACTTGCTCTGTGTGTGTATTGGCCTCATATGCCCCGTTCAAAGTGATTTCCTTCACATAAGTCACATAAAGGATGCGGGGTATTCACAGCCCCTACTTGCATATTCTCCAACCTCTGTGTCAGTGTAGCCATTTGCTGAGATAATATCTTCACAGCATCAAAAGTATCCACTTCCAACACCCCTCTCTTTGGAACAACTCTATCTCTAGGGATGAGATAATTATCTATTGCCATAGTCTTAGTTAGTTGAAATGCTTCATCTGGGGTCTTACCTCTCAGTAAACCCCCTGAAGCTGAATTGATCATAGAGCATGATAATTCATCCAACCCACTATAAAAGGTATGTATCTGCATCCAATGTAGAATGGAATTATGTGGACAACTCCTCAACAAATCCTTGAACCATTCCTATGCATCATACAAGGATTCCCCATCAAGTTACTAGAAGGAGGTGATATTACTCCTCATCTTAGCAGATTTCGACGACGAAACATACTTAGTAAGGAACTTGCTTTTTAGTTTTACCCATGTAGTTATACTACCTTAAGGTTGTGAATGTACAAAGCACTTGGCTTTGTCCCTCAATGAGAATAGGAAAAGCCTCAGTCTAATGGCATCATCAGTGGCCCTGTTCACTTTAATTGTACTATCGCACAATTAGAGGAAGTAATTGATCTGGAGATTGGGATCCTCCATTGGGCTTCCTCCAAACTGCTTCTGTTGAACGAATTGCAGAAGTGTTGGCTTGATCTCAAAATTGTTAGCTTGAATTAGAGGTTTAACAATATTTGTGGGGCACCCATCAGTCATAGGTTCAAGATAATATCATAATTTCCATCTAACAGCACCTCCATGATTCGTGGCATCACCATGATTAGCCTCATTATCATGTACTCTATCGTTTTCTCAGCCATGTTTAAATATTGGTTTGCCTAGGCTGTCTGAGCTTTTTTTTTTCTCTCCATTGCTTACTTTCGATTTAAGCTTGCAGCTTTTTCTATTTTCAAGTCAAACAAAAATGTCTTTTAATCAGTGGTATCTCGCATAAACCAGAGAAAAAGAAACAAGTTAGAAAAATATAACTAAAATAACCAAATTACTAAATAAAAATACTAAAATATAACAACAAAAATAAAATAAAAAAATGTCTAGATTAGTATGATCCTGGCTACCCCAGATATTGACTATCACATATAATCCCTGACAACAGCACCAAAAACTTGTTGATTGAACAACTCTTGATAAGTGTACTAAGTCTAACATGTAATATAGAAATGAATAGAGTGTCAATATCATGAGGATTATGAGAGTCAAGTACCAATTTCGCTATTCCTAAATTATCTAGATGATCGGTTTTTAATATGTGAAATTAAACTAAACTGAATTAAATGACTAACAATTAATTAAAATGCTGATGATTAGCAAATATTAACACAAATAAACTAAAGAAACTATTAAGAAACTGCAAATTATATAAGCGTTAGGAATTCGATTTCACAAACCTTTCCAACTATAGTATGAGTTTCTATTTTAATTTAAGTTATCAATTTTTATATTGATGGTTGAATTCTCAATTTTAGTTTAAACTTAATTCTTTGGCAAATTAACTCTCTTGTCAAAGCGCTTTTTTTATTTCAATTCCTGAAAACAAAAACAACAAAGATACATAAATCTAAAATAAATTCAAAATAATAAAAAATCACTTTAATAATCATAGTCCTAAATTAAATTTTAAAAGAAACTAACTAAAATAAATTTTAATATAATTTAAATGATAAATCCTAAATTAAACTATATAAACAAGATAAATTGTAAATCTTAAAGAAAAACAAACTCCCTACAAAATTAAAATTAACAATTAAAAAGACTAAATAAAATCAGAAAAAACTTGAATTTACTTAATTTATTAATAAGAAATATAGGTAAAATAATTGTATAAAATAGAGTTATCGCCGTGTAACTATATCAAAAGTATAATTTATTTAGAATGAAGACATTGTTTATGTATTATTATTTAGTCTTTTTATCTTGGGAGAAACAAAATATTGTTCTGGGAAATGAAAGGGTTTATGAATGATTATTTTTAATAGACTAATTTTTTATTTACTTTATTTATATAACTATCGTTAATTTAAATTACATCTATCTTTAAATTTCTTTTTTAAAAAATTACAAAGGACAAAGGTTCATACTTCTTGCACTCAAGTACAAATGTCTAATAATTTTATCAGATGTCCCTAAGGGACGTAAAAATGTCTAAAAAGATCTAACAAAATATATAATATAGCATGTGATTAGATCTTAGATATTCATGTCTTCACAAAATTATATTTAAATCCAATACTACAATAATAATGCATTCAATTTAAAATATGAAAAATTCGGTGATATTTTGAACAAGAACAACACTTGCAAATCAACATGAAATGTATTACTATATGCGACTATCCTATTTATTATTCGGCAACAAAATGAAGTTGAACTAAACGAAAAAGAGCCAAACTGCCACTAGCTAGTATAGTCGCAGTTCAATTGTCATTGAATCAAGCGCTACTAGCATTATAGTGGCAATTTCGGTCAACCACTGGAATAATCACTATAGTTACGGCTATTGACTGCCACTGGACTCGAAATCAAAGTTAGGATATTGAAATTTTAGTGGTGGTTGGAAACCAAACTGTCATTATACTATATTTTTGCCAAACTGCCATTGTTCTATTTTTTGTTTATTTGTTTTTCCAATTCCCCCCCCCCCCCCCAAAACATATTTTAAACCTGTATTTCTTTATTCAGATTGCAGTCCAACTAATATATTCAACAATTACAAGTAAAGATGCAAATAAAGTTGGCTAATACTTTCTTCATTCATATAAAATAAGTTTAGTTTGAAAGTATACATAACAATGTAGTTCAGTTTGAATCCAGCTAAACATATAGAGATATACATTGTACATACAAAACTTTTTAATTCAAATCATCATTATCTTTTTCGTCGGCATCGTCCTCGTTGTCAATATTGTCTTGATTACAAAAGAATGAAGAGTTTGTTGATTGTGCAAAGCCTTCTCCACTCCCTTGATAAAAAAACTGTATTTATAATAAAAATTTGTAATGAGTCTAGAAGTACATAAATCAAAATTTGTTATTACAAATAAATGTCTAACTTACCCTTTGTTGCATTGCAACAAGTTTAGGAGAAAGTTGACCCTGAAGACTCTGGAGGATAAAATTTATCATTTCTCTATTTTTCCTATCATTTTCTTCATTTCTCCTATCTCTTTCCTCTATTTCAGCTTCTAATCTAGCAATTTTATCCTCCAGTTGTTGAATAGAACGCCCTGAAGAGGAGGAGTCATCTGAACAGCGTAAGGTGCTGTCAAACACTTGTGTAGGGCAAGGTTTAAATCCCATACCACGAACTCGTCCAGGACGCTCTTTGCTTCCTAAAGCCAATGCCAACGAGTCCTGTGATGAAACTCCAGAAGATGCGATTCCTTGGGATTCGATCATAAATAGTTTTTCCTACATGCATGACACATGGTGAAAAAAAAATTATCAACAAACCAAAATTTGAATACATCAACTCACATTGGTAAAATCACAATCTAACATAACTTACACTTATAGCTCTCCCTTCATCTCTTATGAATAAGCCATCTTTCTTATTGTCTGTCATTGTCCATAGTTCTGCCCTACTAACGGGTCCATCATGCTCAGCAATCTACAAAATTAAAGTTAGTTAAATAATTATCAAATAATATTATATATTCTTTTTTAAAGAGTGAGTTTACCAACTCGGCTCCTCTTTGAGTTAAACTTTTCGTGCCTCCAGTGTGATTCAGTGTCTATTGTTGTCTATTTGCCTTATTTCTTTCTCCTGACATTTGGATGAATCATATATGTAAATTTTCATAAATTAAAATATTATTTGAAAATTTTGTTACGTGGTCACATGGGTTATGTTGCCTCTCAACATAGGTAGCCACATACCAATCATTATCGTTCAATCCTATCATCCAAGATACCATACCTTTACACATACCTTAAAAAATCTTATTCTTAATGTACGCCAGACCTCTCAATGATATAACCGCTCAATGGTCCTTGCTAATATAACATTTCCTCCTCTAATTTTTCTTGATTCCAACAGGCTCATAGGTTTGTTCTGGAAGAACTGTGCTTACCTAAATCTTCTCCAATAATTAACTTCATCTTCTACTTTAATTTGTACAAGAAGAAAAAAGATAGTGCCTAGCTTGAAAAAGATAAAATGAAATAGAATTGTGCCTAGTCTTTTTCCCCATTTTTGGTGGAAGGTCGTTAATATGAGAAATTTAAAACAAAGCAACCCCTTTCAATAAAACATAGCAACGCCAGTTTAGTTCAACGATTATTGAAAAACTGAACTTGTCGTCAACACCATTTCAACAAACCCATTGGGCACACTCAAACTTAAACAAGAATATAACCAAGAGAAAGGAAATTTTAAATACTATAAAGAGAATTGAGCAAGCATATGAATGTGAGAAAAAGGGAAAAGAGAAAAAGTCATGGTGTTTGGATTTTCAACAGCTACTGCTAGTGGTAGCTACTAGAAAATCCAGGGTAATATAAAAGATGACCTCAGCCTTTAATTCTGATTAGAGTGAAAATGAAATCAGTAAACAAATCCTCCGGTATACTGGTAAGAAATTAAAGCATCTTAGGTGGGGGAAAGAGAAATGAAAAGGCAAAGCATCTAATAACTATCAAAGAGAAAATGGCTTGATAAGTATAAAAAAACAGTAGTTTTAACTAATTATGACATAGCTATCTTAAAAATTATAGTGTCCACCTACACTGACTGGTATATAATTATTGAATTCATGCATCAAAGCATAAGCACGCAAATATTAAAATCAATAAATATCCACCGTGAATACACCAAGGCATTCTGTAGGTAATTCACTTCTTCTTCGTCCTTTTTCTAGTTGACATGATGAAATATATATAAAAATGCAGAAGGCATAATAGAGATTTGTGAAACTCAGTAGAAAGTAAGACAAAGAGAACATATGGAGAAGAATGGCTAAAAAAGATAAGGTTTTTATGAAAGAAATTATATAAAAGGGAACATTAACTTGAAACTAATCCAAAGGTTTATTCCGCCAAATAAATTCTCATGCCTGACCAAGAAATTAGCTCGTCAACAAATGGGCAAAGTTCTATCTGAATAATCTCGGATATGTCCAAATTCAAAAGCTTCTTTAACCTGCACAAGTATTTACATAATTAATGGAATTTGTGGAATTTAATAGGGGTAGAAAAACTTCCACCATTATTCCAGACCAGATGGTGTAGACTATAGACACAAGAATTCATAGAAGCAATGAGATTCAGATATGCCTCCTTTGTAAAATACGTAAAAGAACTGCTAGTATCAAAGAGCACTTTTGCTACTTTGCTGGGCCCATCCAAAGTCCAAACTAAGCAAGCTATGGCCATAATGTTCTCGGAGATCAACTAGAACGCAAGTAATAAAAAGACATGTTGGGAAAAATGGCGGTGTGTGTAGTAATTGTAAAATCAAAACAATTCCCACAAACCCAGGATAATTCCCAAAACACAATAGACAAAAATAACACCAAAGATTTTAGCATGGAAAACCCTCCAAATGAGGTAAAAACCATGGGACTTGTAGGTTGCTTAAATCTTCCACTATAACAATAATGAGAATACAATCTTCACCTTTAGGTGGACCTCTCACTCAAAAAAATACTACAACAATATTTCTTCAATTTATGGACAATAACCCTCACAAATTGGACTCACTATTTTTCCTCTCAGAAACTTTCTGAGGCACTCTCTCTATTTTTCTTCTTACTCTTTCTCTCTCAAAGTGAAGCTTTTTGGGATGATCAAGGATGGAGAGAAATGGCTCTTATTTATAGAGCCATTTTGCCTTAAGATACATTCCCCCTGCCGATGGCTGCTTGCAAATTTTCTTCACTCATCTCCAGTTCACGCAACCTCCAGCATTGATTTCAAATGATGTCTAATTATTGAAGAAATTTTTCCTCTTGTGGGCCCCACAAATTTTGTCATTATGACTTTGGAGTAAATTACAAAATTTGGTTGTAACTATAGTTAAATTACAACTTGGCTCTTTTTTTTAAAAAATATTATAAGTCATGGGCCCCACTTATAGAGGGACCCACCTTTCAATTCTCCCCCTTCCAACCTAAGTGGGGCGTTCCACCAATCCTGCAACTGATCGACAGTATTCAAACTTGCTTCTTGGAAGAGTCTTAGTCAACATATCAGATCCATTTTCATCCTATGGATCTTTTCAAGCTGTAGTAGCTTCTTCTCTAATGCAACTCTAATCTAGTGATATCTTATATCAATGTGCTTCGATCTTGAGTGAAAGGAGGCATTCTTTCCAAGGTGAATTGCATTTAGATTGTCACAAAATAGTTCATACTTTTCTTGGTGGGAAGTAAGTTCATTTAAGAACCTTTTCATCCATAGCAACTCCTTACTGGCTTCAGTTGCTGCAATGAATTCTGCTTCAGTAGTGGACAGTGCAACATACTTCTGTAACTTTGACTGCCATGCCACAGCTCCCCCTGAAAAAGTAATCAGGTAGCCTGAAGTAGATTTTCTCGAATCTATATTGTCGGCCATATCTGCATCTGTGTATCCAACTAACATGGGTTTGGCATCTCCAAAACATAAGCATATTGTAATACCCATAAAAAATAAAATATAAATGCGTATTTACAAACTGCGGTTACTATTTCAGTATACTATACTATTCATCCGTATAATACTATTTACGTATACAGTACTGTTCATTTATACAATCAAAATGTCAAGAACTAGATGTGGTTTAGTCATAAGAGAAAACTAGAAAGAAATTCGTAGGAGAAAATGACGTTTTATATGTAAAAATACTCTCAGGGACTAAAATGAAAGGGCTGATTTGAAAAGAAACTTAAAGGTTTAAGATGAAATGAAAGTTTTCCCTTTAAGTCTCCAATAGTAACCAATAATTGAAGCCGCCATCGTCTTTCCGCGTTTTGAACAATAAGTTAAATTATTAAAGTGCATAGTAAATTGAATTATTAGAAATGTCATTTTTATGAATAATAATTGAATATTTTATTAGCGCATAGTATCAAATAGTACCCTTGATTTTTTCTATAAATAGGTCATTCTATTTCACTTCTAAACTCACACCTTCAACTTCTCTTATTCTCTCCTTAAGTTTCTCTTGCTCCGATACTATTCCTTTGAGATTTTGGGCCTTTCCTTTTTAACTTATGTAAGGATACTATGCCCTTTTTATGTCTTTCAAACTTTAGAAGTTATTTTCTTAAGTATGCTCTGTGGTTGCGACTTTGGCTGATCTTTCACATCAGAAAAACTGTCCTTAGCTGTCTATATGTTATTTTTATTCTCTAATTACCGAAATAGAATGTAAACTGTGAAAAATACATGTCTAGGAAAATTCTGGCTAAGAAAAGACCTGGTTTTTAAGTGTGTCCATTGTGACCCTCCACTCATTCGTGGGAAATTACCTGGTGTACTCTTTTACATATTGTATTCTCTATTTCTGGTATGAATAGTACCCGTACGTATGAATAGTAACCGTACATATGAATAGTAACCGTATGTATGAACAGTATCCATACAAAAACAATCCTAACTCACTTTCTCTAATCTTTCATGAAAATCTCCATAGCGAAACACTGAAATTCACTTGGGTACTCTTGTCCATAACGACTTAGAAAAGCGATACTCGTACGAAATTCAGGTGAGTGGAACGACCCCTTTTTAATAGAATTTTAGTATTACTGGTGATAAAAAGTATGTCGTAAGACACTCCCAAGATTCATAGGGGTAAACTGGATTCAGAGTGGCAAATCTACGGAGATAATCCATAAGTATGGATAAGACGAAACAAGTATTTCATGATGATGTGAAATTTGAATCTTTTTAAAAACAGTTTAATTGTTATCTTGATTTATGGTTTATAAACCCATAATATAGTTATATACTATACCTGTTATATAAATAAATATTATACTGTATATCTGATTATGATATGAAATATTGTGCTATTGATTGTGATTGAGCGGGACAGTATCCCTCTCATCGCAAGGTAGAAAACCCGGTTTAAAGGGTGTCTTGACCAACGAGTGTGGAGACAACGATTCCCTCAGTAAGGATATAGCCCGGATCGGTAATAGATCTGTGAGGCGCCCTAGCTAAGAGGATGAGCTTGTGCATCATGGAAGAAATATACAAAATTGGTAAGTCAGCCTACGTGCGCTCTCTGGGATATATTGCCATGGATGAGTACTAGTAACGTTTGTTGAATTGGATGAATTTTTATCTTCCAGTATGTATTTTCTAACAATGTCTATTGGTTGAGTTTGAAACTTCGAATATACTTATATGACTGGTGATGTATTTGAATTTTATTAATGCGAGGCCGATTCGCTTACTGAGTTTAAAAGCTCACACTCTCTGTAAAATTTTTTTTTTGTTCAGATCAGGTTGCCAGCGAAGAATATCTACTTGAGAAATAGATCACTTTGGACCTTCCTGCTGTCGGGTAGGCCCGTTTAGGACATCTAGGTCAGGGGTTTGGTATTTGGTTTGTATTTCAGTACAATAATGTATTTTATATTGAGGATCTATTATTATATGCAAATCATCTCTATGAATTTCAAAATAAGAAAATTTGATATATTTTCTTCGTATTTATTAAGGAATGGTTATTTTGATAATATGGAGATAATGACTAATAATTTAACTCATAGATAGAATTTTTCAAAAGGCTTACAGTGATGGGATATTGATCATTGTGCCGGTCATGTGCCCAGAAAACAGGTCGTGACAAAGTTGGTATCAGAGCAAAGGTTGTTAAGTCTCCCAGTGATTACAGAGCAAGGTGTCTTTAGTGGACCTTCCCTATTATCATAACTGCAGCACAACCATAGGACAAAGATCCGCCAAAAGCCTATAGAGTTTAAAATCATTTTCTTTCGTGTCTTTCCTTGAAGCATAATAGTGACGATACATATTACTTTTAATTGTAGAATAAGTTTAGATGGCACAAAGAAAATCAAACGTTTCTGGAATCTGCACAAGATCTGGCAGGGCCCTGGTCCCTCTAGTTGCTCAGTCAGCAGATGCAAGGTTGGAGATGCCTAATTGTGCAGAAGGTAACCGTGCACAAAATAGATAGATACCCACTGAAAACCCTGGAAGAAGTGTTAGAGTACCATCACAAATTGACGCGACTGTAGTAATGGAAGTATTAGCTGCAATGCAGAACGAGATAAATGGGCTGAAGGAATTTCTGATGGGACAGTTATCTGAAGATGGCTCACAGGCATCAATACATACTGCAAGAGTGTAAGAGATAGACCAGATGCCACCCCCTCCTTAAGATTGGGTAGGGATAGAGGTCAAGATCTCAGAATTTATGAAGCTGAATCCGCCAACCTTTGCAGGAGATGTTAATAAAGACGCACAGTGTTTTCTAGATGACTGTGAGAAAATCCTTGACATGTTGGAGTGCCCTGAACCTCAAAGAGTGACTCTTGTTACCTTTCAATTAAGAGGTAAGGCGGACCGCTGGTGGCGAACGTGGAAGAAGGGCATGGCCAGAAATGCCCCACCCCTCAAATGGAAGGACTTTAAAAGAATTTTTCGAGAACAATTTATTCCGAAAAGCATACGGGAAGCAAAGATGAACCTGTTTGAGACACTCTGACAAGGAACGTGAACTGTTGATGAATACGACAATCTATTTGTAGAGTTGTCAGAATATGCTACTCACATGGTCCTAGATTTAAAAGAAAGGATCTGACAGTTTATTAAAGGCCTTCGAGAGTCTCTATTTGACAGGATGGGATCAAAGATACGAGACTTTTCATCCTACGCAGAAGCCGTCGACATCACCCGTATGATGGAAGAAAGAGATATGTGTAACGAAAAATGGAATAACAAAAGAAAAAGGAAACAAGATGAGAAATCACGCTACCACGGAGGGAGTTCTACACCCACTAAAACCACTGGACATGTAGCCTCTACCGCTAGTGCACCACAGCGTCAACAAAGTGGTACAGGGGGTCAACAAAGGCCCTGGTGCTCTAAATGTGAAAGAAACCACTTCGAAGCTTGTTTTGCCAACAACAACACTAAGGTCTGTTACCAATGTGGTCAACAGGGCTACATCAAAAGAGATTGCCCCCAATTCCACACATCTAGCAAAGGATCAGTACGCCCTAATCAATCAAAGGCCACTATTGCTAATAGAGCCCCTGTAACAGTAGGAGGCAACGAAATCAGAAGAGGTGCTGGCAGAGGACAAGGTTGTCGAGGTCAAGCTTCAGTAGGTCGAGGGATTGCTCGAGTATTCGCCTTAACCTGACAGGATGCTCAGGCATCTAACACAGTGGTAGCAGGTACCCTTATGATTGAATCAAACTTTGCACATGTTTTGTTTGACTTTGGCTCTACGCATTCCTTTGTGTCACCATTCTTTGCTAAGAACTTTAAGCAAAAAGTTGTTAGATTAGAATGTCCGTTCTTAGTAACTATACCTACTCGAGGCACCCTACTAATAAAACGAGGCTACCGGGCTTGCAAGGTAAGAGTCGGAGAAATAAATACAACAGTTGTCCTAATGCTATTAGATATGACAAACTTCAATGTCATCTTAGGCATGGATTGGCTGGCATCTTCTCATGCTACCCTGGATTGCTATAATAAGATAGTTAAGTTCAATATTCCAGGGGAGCCCTCCTTCGTATTTCATGATGAACGGAGTGAGATTTCTGGAAATCTTATATCCTTAATGTGTACCCAACGTTTATTATGAAAGGGCTGTCAAGGATACTTGGCATTTGTTAAAGATATTAAGAAAGAAGAACTAAAAGTAGAGGACGTTCCAATAGTCCAGGAGTTTGTAGACGTCTTCCTGGATGATCTACTAGGTGTACCCCCAGATCGAGAGATTGAGTTCCAGATAGAGTTAGCTCAAGATACTCGCCCAATCTCCATACCCCCTTATAGAATGACACCAACAGAATTAAAAGAGCTAAAGACTCAATTACAAGACTTGTTGGACAAAGGTTTTATAAGGCCAAGTTATTCACCTTGGGGAGCTCCTATTCTGTTCGTGAAAAAGAAGGATGGATTGATGAGACTATGCATAGATTACAGGCAACTGAATAAAGTAACTATAAAAAATAAATACACGTTGCCTTGCATTGACGACCTTTTCGATCAACTTCAAGGAGCCAAGTGTTTTTCAAAGATTGACTTGAGGTCTGGTTATCACCAACTCAAGATCAAGGAGGAGGATGTGCCTAAAACAGCCTTTCGTACCAAATATGGGCACTACGAGTTCCTGGTAATATCGTTTGGACTAACGAATGCATCAGCTGCTTTTATGGATTTAATGAATAGGATTTTTAAAAGCTTTTTAGACAAATTCGTTATTGTCTTCATAGATGACATTCTGGTGTACTCAAAGAATTTAGAAGAGCAAGAACAACACCTTCGTATTGTGTTACAGACATTGAGGGATCATCAATTGTACGCCAAATTCTCTAAATGCGAGTTTGGATTGATCGCGTGACTTTCTTGGGATATGTGATTTCCAAGGATGGAATCCAAGTAGACCCAAGCAAAGTAGAAGTGGTCAAAATGTGGCCTAGACCCACCTCCATCATGGAGATTCGCAGCTTCTTGGGATTGGCAGGATATTATCGTCGTTTCATTCAAAAATTTTTTCAGTTAGCCACCCCTCTCACACGACTAACTATGAAAGGAGTAAAGTACCAATGAGATGACGCTTCTGAAGAAAGCTTCCAAGAACTCAAGAAAAGGTTAATATCTGCACTTGTATTGGTCTTACCCTCAAGACCTGGAGGTTTTACAGTGTACTACGATGCATCAAGAGTAGGGTTAGAATGCGTTCTCATACAGCATGGCCAGGTAGTGGCATATGCATCGAGACAGCTTAAGAAACATGAACAAAACTACCCCACTCACGATCTGGAGATGGCAGCAGTAGCTTTTGCCCTAAAGATATGGCAACATTATCTATACGGAGAAACCTGCGAAATCTACACTGACCATAAAAGTCTAAAATATATTTTCGATGAAAAGGTCCTAAACTTGAGGCAGAGGAGATGGGTAGAATTATTAAAAGATTATGATTGCAATATTCTTTACCACTCATGTAAAGCAAATGTAGTGGCAGATGCTTTGAGTCGAAAATCTATAGGTAGTCTAGCCCATATAGCAGTGACAAAAAGACCATTGATCCAAGAACTACAGGAGCTGAGAGCAAAAAGTGCTACTCTCGAGGTTACAAGGACAGGATCATTCTTAGCCCATATCAAGGCTAAATCTTCCCTTATAGACCAGATACGGATATCCCAAATGGAAGATCCTGAGCTTGTCCAAATTATGGATAAGGTAAAGATGATGAAGTGAATAATTTCACACTCGACGATGCAGGAGCCTTGCGCTTTGAACAACGGTTGTGTATACTAGATGTTGGTACTCTTAGACGAGACATCATAGAGGAAGGCCATAGTGCTGCATATGCTGTACATCCAAGGGCCACCAAGATGTATCAGGATCTGAAACAGATTTACTGGTGGAAAGGAATGAAACAAGATATAGCAGAGTTTGTATCTCATTGTTTAACCTATCAACAAGCTAAGGTTGAGCATCTAAAGCTAGGAGGCTCATTACAGCAATTAGAGATTCCTGAATGGAAATAGGAACGAGTGATGATAGACTTTGTTGTTAGTCTACCTCGCTCCATAGGAGGCTATGACTCAGTTTGGGTCATTGTTGACCGACTAACCAAATCAGCACACTTCATTCCAGTCAAAAACCACTTATGGTGTGGTGACGTTGGCACAATTATATATTAAGGAAATAGTGAAGCTGCATGGAGTACCAATATCTATCATTTCTGATAGAGGTCCTCAATTTACCTCTCGTTTCTGGAGAAGTTTTCAAAAGGCATTAGGTACTCGAGTAGACCTCAGTCCCACTTTTCACCCACAAATAGACGAACAATCAGAGCAGACGATTCAGACGCTAGAGGACATGTTACGAGCTTGTATCGTAGATTTCAGTAGTAGTTGGGAGAAGCATTTGTATCTCGTAGAGTTTGCATATAACAACAGCTACCAAGGCACTATTAGAATGTCACCCTATGAGGCCTTGTACGGGAGACTTTGCAGATCTCTGATCGGTTGGTTCGAGGTAGGTGAAATGAAAGCATTAGGACCCGACTTGGCCCAGGATGCCCTAACCAAGGTTAAGACAATACAGGATAGAATGCGAGCAGCTCAAAGTAGACAAAAAGTATACGCTGACCACAGACGACGTGCTTTGGAGTTCTTAGTTGGCGATATGGTATTCCTAAAGGCCTCTCCAATGAAAGGTGTGTTGAGATTTGGAAGGAAAGGAAAGTTGAGTCCTAGTTACATCGGGCCTTATGAGATTTTAGAATGAGTGGGAAAAGTGGCTTATCGGCTCGCCCTACCGATGGAACTGGAAGGGATCCACCCTGTTTTTCATGTATCTATGTTAAGGAAGTACCTTCCTGACCCTTCTCACATACTTCACCCTTCTCACAATGATTCTATCCTAGTAGATGAAAACTTTTCATATGAGGAGATACTGGTGGCTATCCTCGATAGTCAAGTAAAGAAACTCTGATCTAAGGAGATTCCATCAGTCAAGGTATTGTGGAGGAATAAGACTCACGAAGAAGCCACATGGGAAGCCGAGGCCGACATGCGTTCTAGATATCTGCATCTTTTCACTACTTGAGGTAATTTAAATTCAGAGGACCGAATTTCTTAAAGGGGATGATAATGTAATACCCATGAAAAATAAAATATAAAAACGTATTTACAAACTGCTGTTACTATTTTAGTATACGGTATTATTCACTCATATAATACTATTTACGTATACAGTAATGTTCACTTATACAATCAAAATGTCAAGAACTAGATGTGGTTTAGTCATAAGAGAAAACTAGAAAGAAATTTATAGAAGAAAATGATGTTTTATGTATAAAAATACCCTCAAAGCTAAAATGAAAGTACTGATTTGAAAAGAAACTTAAAGGTTTAAGATGAAATGAAAGTTTTTCCTTTAAGTTTCCAATAGTAACCAATAATTGAAGTCGTCATCGTCTTTCCGCGTTTTGCACAGTAAGTTAAATTATTTAAGTGCACAGTAAATTGAATTATTAGAAATGTCATTTTCATGAATAGTAAATTAAATATTTTATTAGCGCATAGTGTCAAATAGTACCCTTGACTTTTTCTATAAATAGGCCCTTTCATTTCACTTCTAAACTCACACTTTCAACTTCTCTTATTCTCTCATTAAGTTTCTCTTGCTCCGACACTAGGCCTTTGAGATTTTAGGCCTTTCCTTTTCAGCTTAGGTAAGGATACTATACCCTTTCTATGTCTTTCAAATTTTAGAAGTTATTTTCTTAAGTATGCTTTGTGGTTGCGACTTTGGCTAATCTTTCACATCAGAAAAACTGTCCTTAGTTGTCTATATGTTATTTTGATTCTCTGATTA
The DNA here is from genome assembly GCA_037074585.1 of Biancaea sappan. Taxonomy (NCBI): domain Eukaryota; kingdom Viridiplantae; phylum Streptophyta; class Magnoliopsida; order Fabales; family Fabaceae; genus Biancaea; species Biancaea sappan. Next base: position 4,699,069 of record CM073495.1, read on the forward strand.
CCGAAATAGAATGTAAACTGTGAAGAATACATGTCCAGAAAAGTTCTGGCTAAGGAAAGACCTAGTTTTTAAGTGTGTCCATTGTGACCCTCCACTCGTTCTTGGGAACTTACCTGGTGTACTCTTTTACAGATTGTATTCTCTATTTCTGGTATGAATAGTACCCATACGTATTAATAGTAATCGTATATATGAATAGTAACCGTATGTATGAACAATATCTGTACAAAAACAATTCTAACTTACTTTCTCTAATCTTTCATGAAAATCTTCGTAGTGGAACACTGAAATTCACCTGAGTACTCTTGTCCATAATGACTTAGAGAGGCGATACTCGTACGGAATCCAGGTGAGTAGAACAACCCTGTTTTAATAGGGTTTTAGCATTACTGGTGATAAAAAGTATGTCGTAGGACACTCCCAAGATTCATAGGGGTAAACTGGATTCAGAGTGGCAAATCTAAGGAGATAATCCAGAAGTATGGATAAGACGAAACAAGTATTTCATGATGATGTGAAGTTTGAATCTTTTCAAAAACAGTTTAATTGTTATCTTGATTTATGGTTTATAAACCCATAATATAGTTATATACTATACCTGTTATATAAATGAATATTATACTGTACATCTGATTATGATATGAAATATTGTGCTATTGATTGTGATTCAGCGGGACAGTACCCCCTCTCACGGCAAGGCGGAAAACCCGGTTTAAAGGGTGTCTTGACCAACGAGTGTGGAGACAAGGATTCGCTCAGTAAAGATATAACCTAGATCGGTAACAGATCCGTGAGGTGCCCTAGCTAAGAGGATGAGGTTGTACATCATGGTGGAAATATACAAAATTGGTGAACTGGCCAGCGTGCGCTCTCCGGGATATATTGTCATTGATGAGTACTAGTAACGTTTGTTGAATTGGATGAATTTTTGTCTTCCAGTATATATTTTCTAACTATGTCTACTAGTTGAGTTTGAGCCTTCGGATATACTTGTATGACTGATGATGTATTTGAATTTTATTAACGCGAGGCCGATTCACTCACTGAGTTTAAAAGCTCACACTCTCTGTAAAAAAATTTTTTGTTCAGATCAGGTTGCCAGCGAAGAATATCCGCTTGAGGAGTATATCACTTTAGACCTTCCCGCTTTCAGGTAGGCTCCTCTTTTGTTATAGATTATGTTGCTCTGTAACCGTCTAGGACATCTAGGTCAGGGGTTTGGTATTTGGCTTGTATTTCAATACAATAATGTATTTTATATTGAGGATCTATTATTATATGGAAATCATCTCTATGAATTTCAAAATAAAAAAATATGATATATTTTCATCGTATTTATTAAGGAATGGTTATTTTGATAATATGGAGATAATGACTAATAATTTAACTCATGGGTAGAATTTATCGAAAGGCTTACAGTGATGGGATATTCATCATTGTGCCGGTCATGTGCCCAGAAAACGGGTCGCGACACATATTTTGGAAGTACCCCGAAGATACTTGAATATCCACTTTACTACAGCTCAATGTTCCTTTCCAGGTTTTGAAAGAAATCTACTCATTACTCTAACTGCATGAGCGATATCAGGTCGTGTGCTCACCATGGTATACATCAAACTTCCAACTGCAGAAGTATATGGAACCTTGTCCATCTCTTCCTTTTCTTTATTTGTGGAAGGGCATTGCTTAGAACTTAGCTTAAAGTGATTAGCAAGAGGACAACTAACCGCTTTAGCTTTGTCCATATTAAACCTTTGAAGTACTTTCTCAATATACTTCTCTTGTGACAACTATAATTTCTTGACACTTCTGTCTCTAGTTATCTTCATGCCAAGAATGTGTTTTGTTGGCCCTAAGTCTTTCATAGCAAAAGACTTGCTCAACTGCTTCTTCAAGCTATTGATTCTAGATCTATTTTGGCCAGTGATCAATATATCATCCACATAGAGCAATAAAATGATGAAATCATCATCAGAGAATTTCTGCACAAAAACACAATGGTCTGAAGTAGTCTTCTTGTAACCTTGCTCCCCCATAACAGACTCAAACTTCTTGTATTATTGTCTTGGTGCCTGTTTCAAGCCGTACAGGCTTTTCTATAGCTTGCAAGCATAGTCCTCTTTTTCTTTTTGCTTGAAACACTCTAGTTGTTCCATGTATATCTCTTCCTCCAAATCACCATGAAGGAATGCAGTTTTGACATCTATTTGCTCAACCTCAAGGTCAAGACTTGTTGCTAATCCTAGCACTGTTCGAATGGATGTCATTTTTACCACTGGTGCAAAAATCTCATCAAAGTCAATTCCTTTCCTTTGGCTGAATCCCTTGACGACCAATTTGGCTTTGAATCTTGAATGGGAACTATTCTCTTCATACTTGATTATGAACACCCATTTGCTCTTTAAAGCCTTCTTGCCTTTTGGCAGCTTCACCAGTTCAAAAGTCTTATTCTCATGCAATGATTTCATCTCATCTTGCATGGCCTCAATCCACTTCTTCTTGTGTTCATCATCCATTGCTTCTTCGAAGCTTTCTGGTTCTCCCCCGTCAGTTAATAACACATACTGATTTGCAGGGTATCTAGTAGAGGGTTGTCGAACTCTTATAGATCTTCTCAGTTCTGGAGAACCCATTGGAACTGGTGGTTGATCATGAACACCATCATCATCATCAGAATCTTCTGATGGAATATCAATGGGAGCATCTGGATCACCTATCTCAGGCTGATCATTATGTATTTCATCTCCAACTTGTCTTAGCACCGGTGTTGGAGGAATAACTTCCGAATCAATCAAATTACCATTGGCTTTAGAAATATCTTCAATGGTCTAATTCTCAATGAATACAGCATCACAACTCCTGACTGGTTTCTTCTCTACTGGATCATAAAATTTGTAGCCAAACTCATCTTGACCATATCCAATGAACACGCATTGTTGTGTCTTAGTCTCAAGTTTGGACCTTTCATCCTTTGGAATATGTACAAAGGCTTTGCATCCAAACACTCGCAGATGGTTGTAGAAAACATCTTTTCTTGACCATACTTTTTTTGGAACATCTAGCTTTAAAGGGACACAAGGTGAGCATTTCAGCATGTGTACTGCTGTTAGTAAAGCCTCACCCCAAAATGTCTTTGGCAGCTTTGCATGAGAAAGTAAACATCTAACTCTCTCCATCAAAGTTCTGTTTATCCTTTCAGCTAAGCCATTCAGCTGCTGTGTTTTTGGAGGCGTTGTCTGATGCCGAATACCATGCTCTTTACAGTATGCATCAACAGGTCCAATGTATTCTCCAGCGTTGTCTGTCTAGATACATTTTAGCTTCTTCCCAGTCTCTCTTTCAACTGAGGCATGAAACTGTTTAAAGACACTTAGCACTTGATCTTTTGTCTTTAAAGTGTATACCCATACCTTTCTTGAATGGTCATTAATGAAAGTCACAAAGTATTGAGCACTACCAAGTGACTTTAACATTGGTCCACATAAATCTGAGTGTATTAAATCCAGTACATTCGCCATTCTAGAAGGAGGGTGGCTTTTGAACGTAGCTCTATTATGCTTTCCTACCAGACAATCATCACACTTCTTCAAGTAAACTTGATCCAAACCAGGTAAGGCATTCTTCTTAGTTAAATGGATCATGCTCTTCTCGCTCATGTGACCAAGACGTTTGTGCCATAGCTTAACTGTACTATCATTCTCCGTTGTGTTTACAACATCCTTGGAGAGCTTTGCTTGCATAATGTACAGTTTGGAGTCTTTGTTCCCTCTGCCACTACCAATGATCCTTTGGTGAGCTTCCATTGGCCATTAAAGAAGGTATTGCAGAAACCTTCATCATCTAGCTTGCCTGTTGAGATCAGATTCAGGCACATATCTGGAATATGCCTTATATCCTTCAAGACTAATCACGTACCATTTTCCGTCTTTAAACAAACATCTCCCTTACCTGCAATTATTGAAATACTATTATTTCCCATTCTTACAACACCAAAATTGCCCGGTGTGTAAGATGAGAAAAATTCCTTCCGAGATGTAGCATGAATGGTGGCACCACTGTCAATCACCCAGCTTGTCTCATGGGTTGTAAGATTGACTACATCATCATCATAGACAATGTTGAACTCCTCAACAACATCTGCTTGCTCATCATCACTACTGTCATTTTTCTTCTATCCTCTGCCTTTGTTCTCTTCTTGATCCTTCTTGAATTTGCGGTAGTATATCTTGATATGACCCTTCTTTTTACAGTAATTACATTCAACATTGGCATATATGTTGGATTTGCCTCTACTCCTTCCTCTAGGTTTTTGATCCCTAGACTGGTTCCTCCCCTTGAAGTCTAAAACCAGAACATCTGGTTGTGATGAAGAAGATGAGCTTTGTGATCTTCTTCTCATTTCTTCATTTAAAATACTACTTTTAACAGACTCCATATTAACTACACCATCAGATGCAGTGTTGGTGATGAAAATTTTCAGAGTCTCCCACGACTCTGGTAGAGAGCCCAATACCAACAAAGCAAATATTTCATCGTCCAGATTTATGCCAATTCTGGATAGTTGATCCACGAGCCCTTTCATCTCATTTCGATGATCTGCTATGGAAGTCCCTTCCTTATATTTCAACTGCATCAATTTAGTCAAATAAAATAATTTATTGTTACCAGTCTTTCACGCATAAAGCTGTTCAGCGTCCGGGCATAAGTCTCATTGCAGATGTGGTTGTACATGTTGTTTTCGACATATTGTCGGATGAAACCGCACACCTGGTCATGCTCAAACCCCCATTCCTCATTTGTCTTACCTTCAGGTTTATTTGATGTAAACACTGGTAGATGCATTTTCATCACAAAAAGGAGATCCTTCATCTTGCTTCTCCACATGTGATAATTTGTGCCATTTAGGCTAATCATTTTGATGTTTCTTGTCTCTATTGAGATCAGTAGTCAACAGGTTTAGTTGATCCCAAAACTTTTCTAGCAGTGAATAGTACTTCATACGTATGAATAGTACTTTCGTATGTATGAACAGTACCTCCATACATATGAACAGTACTTGTATGTATGAATAGTATAAATACATATGAAATACTAGTATGTATGAACAGTACCTGTATAAGTGAATAGTGCTCGTACGTCTTCGTACAGTATTTATGAATAATACTTGTACGGTATTCTTTAATAGTACTCCAACCAAAAGCTCTGATACCCCTTGTTGGGAAAAACGGCGGTGTGCGCAGTAATTGTAGAATCAAAATAATTCCCACAAACCTAGGATAATTCCCAAAACATAATAGACAAAAATAACACCAAAGATTTTAGCATAGAAAACCCTCAAAATGAGGTAAAAATCACGGGACCCGTAGGCCGCTTAAATCTTCCACTATAACAATAATGAGAATACAATCTTCATCCTTAGGTGGACCTCTCACTCAAAAAAATACTACAATAGTATTTCTTCAATTTGTAGACAATAACCCTCACAAATCGAACTCATTATTTTTCCTCTCAGAAACTTTTTGAGGCACTCTCTCTATTTTTCTTCTCACTCTTTCTCTCTCAAAGTGAGGCTTTTTGGGATGATCAAGGATGGAGATAAATGACTCTTATTTATAGAGCCATTTTTCCTTAAGATACATCTCCCTTGTCGATGGCTGCTTGCAAATTTTCTTCACGCGTCTCCAGTTCACGTAGCCTCCAGTATTGATTTCAAATGATGCCTAATTATTGAAGAAAATTTTCCTCTTGTGGGCCCCACAAATTTTGTCATTTATAACTTTGGAGTAAATTACAAAATTTGGTTACAACTTTAGTTAAATTGCAACTTGGCCCTTTTTTTAAATATTATAAGTCATGGGCCCCACTTATAGAAGGACCCACCTTTGAAGACAAACTACTGCAAGTGTGTGAATGTACGAAAGCTTCTACTGTTTTCCATTATTTGGTTTTCTCTTTTATTTTCTTCGTACATAAGGCAACAATGATCTAGTTGGATAGTTCTAAAATAAATTAAAGTACAAAAGGAGAACATAAAAATGAACTAACAAACAACTACCAAGAGAAAAGAAAAGAACTGATGGAGGATGGAGAATTCAGCTTGGACAATGTTTTCTCTCGTTTGCTTTGGATTCATTCATTTTCTTGATTCCTTTAACAGCAATATATGTGGATTGCCAAAAAAAAAAGAGAAAGGGGAAGAAGCTAACTGCAGAGGCGACGAAAGCTAGTGATGCCAACTATAGAGAAATTGAGTGCAATGAAGAGCTTGAGGGTGTGACAGAGAACTTGAGGGCGACGGCATGACAAAGAGGTGTGGGTGTGGCGAGGGACGACGAGATGGCAACAATATAATGGTTGACAGCAAGCAACAACGTGGACGAATGTGACCAATGGCAAAGGTGCAACTAGCTGAGTATGCTGGATGTAAATGGGATTCAAGCTAGGGCTAGAGTTTGGTTATTAAGTTATTAAAAAATTTAGTGACAGTTCATTTTGAAAATATAGTGGCAATTTGAAGCAAAACCGCCACTCAATAGCCATTACTTAGATGTGTTCAAACTGTCACTATATAATAGTGATTAAATACTAATCGCCACAATGTAAGAATTTAGTGACGGTGTATTTAACTATCAATAAAAAATCACCATTAAATATATATATTTCGTTTTGGGCATTTTGAACACCAACATAAGTTGTATAATATTGGAGATGTCATGGTTTAGACTATTGTAAGAAAAGTCGAAAGAGGTCATACCCGACCTTCCAACTTCAATCATTTAGGGGTTTATCTCATATTACATTCAATAGTGAATTGACTCTTCAGGAACAAAAATTTGTATTCTCTATTCATACAGCCACAATAGACCTTCATCATGCGAAAACATATGTGCTAGCACCACAATCTTGCTTAGCAAGGGGATCACTAGGAGAAAAATATAAGAGCCCAATTATGCAGTACAAATCAATAACGGAAGCATACACTCCACGCAACCAAAAGAAAATCCTAAATGATACATAAGACCCAAAAATAGTAAAATACACTACTCTCCCCTAAAAGTTTTCCAATATACACAGTCCTCCTCTCTTAGTTTAAATTTTAAAATATACATTTTCCTCCCTTGCAAGTTTAGATGTGTTGCATTTTAATTCAAAATTTAATTTTTTATCCAAATGACCCTCTCTCTCTGTGACTAAAATACCCTTCAAAATTTACATGAATATTAGATTTTTTTTCACAAAAAGAATAAATTACTTACTACACTTATTCATCCCCAACTTATTTATAGTATTTGTATACATATATTATAATACAACTACTTTTAAAATATAAAATTCTTTTGATTATTAATATTAATAATTATATACACTTCCATTTCTTTCTTTCTTTTTACATATTTATTATGTATTTATTTTATTTATACTTTATTCATATAATATATTTATAATGTATTTTAATTATAATTTAAAAATATAAATATTTAATTATTATATTTCACCAACAGGGTTGGATATGCTTAATTTACTATGAAACACAATCAAAATCATTTGAAAAACAAAATCCAATTTTCATGTCTCAAGGAGCAATTAGAATCTTTGTAATTAATTTTTTTACAGGTTTTTATAACAATGTTTTCGAAGAAGAAGCGTATTTTGATAATTTAAAATTATTCTAATATGCTTTAATTTTAAAAAGGCATTAAAAAATATTTTGAAGACTATTCCTAATCGTGTGAGTTCTCGGGATTAAAGTGTATATTTTAAACCTAGAGGGACGATGTATATATTTCGAGAAACTTACATAGAAAGGGAGTGTTATTTTCTCTATTATATATCATATCAAAAAAGCATTTAATAGCTAGCTACAATACTTTTGTCTAAGATGAGAATTGCATAAAATTTAAACTATCCCATTGGGAGAAAAAAGAAGAAAGACAAACCTCTGATGAACTTTCAGCAGCAACGGTAGAAAGTTTGAAGTTGTTTACAGGGACATTCTGGTATGTTAACAAACTTTCACAATCAACCTTGTCTTTAAGTTCGTCTATTAATCAAACCCAAAGAGAAAAAAATAATTATTTAGTTCGTAAACATGTTGATTCAACAACCTTGTACTATATAAATGATATTGTACTTATATAAATTAATAAAAAAGCCAAAATAATAATTTTTAGTGCGTTTGAAAAAATATTACAGTTATTTTTGTTTTGAAAATTATATTGACCTTAGTCAATGTAAATATTACAATTAAGAAAAAAAGAAAAATTATAGAGTCTTAAATTTAAATATGCCTAATCTTGAAAATCCTCAAAGAACATGTTAAATCACGAAAATGTAACTGGGTGTATCATTCCATCATAAAAAATAGTATTGTGAGAAAGAGCATGTGGTGTGCATGAGTTTTGCAAAGTAGTAATAATGAATTAATTATAATCAAAATAACAATATATAAAATATAATACGTTGAAGTTATCCTATTGTTTCTTATCTTTTTTTTTTTAAATTCTTGATTGTAAAACATATGGAAAAACTTAAATGAAGAAATATAGTGTTTATATGTATATACCTTGATTTTTGTTTAGGTATTCTATGGTATTGTTCAAGTTCCCTTGCCAGCACTTTTTAATAAATATAACATAAACGGCCTTTAATTTTGGCGTCTTCAGAGACCCCTTGACAAATGTCTTCATCTTTGGAATGCCCTCCACCCTAACCATTTGTAACTGAGGGAATTCAAATTCAAAATCTTGTTCACAGAGGCTTGTGAGATTTGGCAGATGTTTGAGTATAAGGCACTCCAATTTCCCAAACAACTTTTTACTGTTTCCTCCTCCACCCTGTAGAACATGTACCAATTTTTGACATCCATATAATTTTAGCATTTTCAGAGCGTCAAGATTTTCAGCCACTGAAATGGAGAATAATTTTTGGATGCTGTTGCAACGGATGATTTCAAGTGATGTCAAATATGTAAACACTGGAATTTGTGATTCCTGTTCCCATAGTTGCATGCTGGATAGGTCACTCAGTACCAGTTCATCTAGTAGAGGCAGTAATTCCAATGATGGGCCTTGGTTTATGTTCTTCAATTTACCAGAATTACCACCAACATTCAGTGTGGGCCTTGGTTTAAATGTGTTGAGCGTAGGACAGTCCGCTATTCTCACTTTTACCAAAGATGGAAATTCAACTGTCTCCAGTGAGGAGCTTGGAAGCATTGGCAGATTTTCAAGAACAATAGATTCTAAATGAGGGAGAATCTTGGCATCTGTTATTTGGTCTCCTGTTTCCATGAAAATTTCTTCCAAAATCCTACACTCACAAATCTCTACTTCTTTCAGCTTGGTGAAGGGTAATAACTGCAGGTGTCTAAGAGAGTCACAGCCTTTTAGTTGTATCGTCTCCAGGTTTTGAGCATACATGATAGAATTATTCCCAATTAGTTGAAATACATTACTCAGTGAACTGCAATTTCTCACAATGAGTTTCTTCAACTTCTCCAACCTTGGCAACATGCTAGAGGCCGGGAAGATATATTCCACATTGCTTAAGTTTCCCAACTCTAACTCTTTAAGCTCACAGAATGCTTCGATAGAAATGCAGCCCTCCCATATCTCATAAGTTTTGAGGCCTACAAGCTTCAATGACTGCAATTCCGGGTACGCATCCTGCAAAAAAGAGCATTAAAACTAATTGAAATATTCTCTAATTCTCACTCATTCAATATTTTGAGCTAGGCCTCAGTAACTAAAATTGTTTGCTAGAGTCATGTTCACAAAAACCCAATAATTTGGTCACTTGCCCAATTTCACATATATCGACATTATTTAAAATGTAATTAACATAGATGACAAAAGCATGCCCTCCATACCATTGATTACAATTAACTTTATATTTTCCATTTTTTTTTAAAGTAATCTTACTAACATGGCAGAGTCATGCATAATTGCGGATTACACATATTTGATATTTCATATCAATAATTATCTAGATATGTTAAAATTATTTATGTGCGTGCTTGCCTTTGTGGGTTTTCCCAAAGGACTCAACAAGTAGATTCACTAATTGTGACATAACCAACAGAATCTAAGACAAAATCCAATTAAGTAGGTTCGCTGACAACATACGCAATCTTATTCTTCACTGGACCAGATGAATCCAGTGTCTGTGCACTTAAAAATCCAGTAGTGAATGAATTCATCTGAGGACAATGCTCTATGGTCAAACTTATCAGATTGAGAAATATAAAATTAAAGTTTTGTAAGTTGAACTTGATAAAATTTGGAAGGCTCAGGAGATGAAGATTCTTCAAGTTAGGAAACCATCTTCCTTGATTTTCCGTCTCCTCTCCTACCTTGATGGTCACCACTTCTTCTATCATCTCACACGAATCTAAGTATAATTCCTCCAGTAGCACAAGGTTTTCCACTACAGCAATGGAAATTAGATTCCTAAGCGAGCCACATTTGATGATTTCCAGTTTAACTAGTTTTCGAAGGTCAATAATTCCCCTTGGATCCTTGTTCCATACGCAGTTCAAGTTTGGTAGATCTGACAGTATCATTGTGTTTAAATTGGGGAATCCCCCATTCCCTTCAGGATCAAAGCCTGCAAGATTGAAAACATGTTCTAAAACTTCGCATTTTTCTACTATTAACCGCTCAAGCTTCCATGACCTCCGAAGCAAAATGGACAAAAGTGTGTTTAACTCATTATCACACTGTGTGGCCTTTAGCGTCTTTAGTTCAGTGAAAGATGAAAGCAAAGGAGGCATAGTAATATATTCTTTCAAATTTATCGGAGTCTTCAATTGTAAGATTAGTAGGCCACTCATCCTGTAAAATGATACCACTTTCAGCAAATAATATTCACTGCTCAGAATTAGCAGATTTCAAGGAGTATAAGTAGTATTATTTAAAGAAAGGCCAAAAAAAAAAAAAGAAAAGTCGATTAGATTTCATATTGGATTTACTATGTACAAAAAAAATGTTACAGTAAATGCAAGAATTATATTTATAAGTGAAATAGAACATACGAAGTAATTAAGTATTTAATTGTGCACATATTTCAAGTTGACGTGCTTAATTTTGAAGTTAAAAAAGAGTGTCGCCAGATTTTCATATTAAAGGTCAAAATTGGAGGCATCTTGCTTGTTAAAATTTTAATTGTACTAGACAAGATGGCAAAATTGAATGATACTAATATATTGCATAAATGCGGGAAAGAGCACTTACAGTATATTTGAAGAGGTATGTAACGTTGATCGTGGGATCTTCATTTTCCCATGGACTGCAGTCAATCACCTCCACTGACCTCAGGAGTGTTCTGTTCATCACTCCTAAAGCAAACTCTCCAATATCAGGACACTCGACCACTCTTAATTTTTTCAACGAGAGCCATTTAACGGTACAATTATTGTGGCAGAATTTAGTAAATCCAGACAACTTTTCCAGAATTAGAGTGGCCACTCCAGGAAATTCAACAGTATCTGCAATTTCTGTTACTTTCGACTCTCCTATCACGCTGTGTATATTGCACGAAATTATCTCAAGCTCTTGGAGAGAAGAAAGACTTTGTGCTACTGATGATGAAAACAGATATTCCCAATTGTCATATCCGTGTAGTTGCAGAGATTTCAAATGCCTAAAGTTAATCAGGTGGTCATTCCTCATCTTTTTAAATTGAGTACCGAGATTCAGATTCAGTGGTAACGAGGGCATTATAATTATCTGCAGTTTTTGTGCAAGAAAAGAAAGCGACGTAGTTAATAATATTATGCTATTATATCAATATATATAAAAAATAAAAGAAAGTTATGAGAAAGAAAAGAAAATCTCAAGATTTATGTACCTCTTTAGAGTTTGTGATTGAAGTAGTTTGTGCACATGCAAAAGTAAATGTCAATTTAGGACAGTCTTCAATGGTCGTTTGGTTCAGGCGAAGAATGAGTAGAGGAAGAGCTCCTGAACAAAAATTCTCTAGTTTAGGTAAATTGTTGAGCTTAAGAGAGTCCAAGAGGGGTAACACCGGCTTTTCTGACTCAATCATCATTACTGTATCTCCTTCATTTAAGAAAACTTGTTCCAACATTGGACAATCCCTCATATCAATCTTTTGAAGCAGCTCGAGATTTTGGAGGACGTAATGTGGAAGAAGATACGTCAGCTGGTTACAATTACATATTGTTAGCTGATTCAACATTTTGAAACTAAGTATTCGCCTCTGTAGATGTTTTTGGCCTATAAAGCAATCAAAGTTATCCAGGTTTTGCAAGCGAAGTTGACGTAACTTGGGTAAAAGGCCACCACAATCTTCATGAATGCCAACAAGACGTTCAAAGTTGAATATCTGGTGAAGTTTATGGCAGTCACCGATTTCTAAACTTTCCAAATTCTGCAGTCTTAGTAATCTGTTGCTTGTAACCACATGTCTTACTTGAGGTATTTTGAGCAACTGCAAATGCTTCAACTCAGGCAGATCAACCTGCGACAGTCGAGCATTCATGTTATGAAATTTCATATGAAAAGTCACATCCCAAGCATGTCAAATATATGTTTTATTATTCATAATTATTTAATATAGAAAAACTAATAACAAACCTCACTGAATTATTAAAATAATATTATACAAAGAAAAATTATTACGATGCTGATTCTTATGGGATTTAATTTGTACACAAGACTATAAGATTGATTATTTCATGACCAAGCTCAATACAAATGTTGCAATTTCGTGGAATTTAGTTTGTTTCAATAATATAATTGGCGGTTGTTGTCATTCCTAATTCTCTTTTTATAATCTGTTCAAGCATTTTGTACCAAGGGTATTCTTTCACCTATTAAGATGGAACATGCTTACTAAATGCAATGGTAGAAATCTTCTTAAATTAGCATCCTCAGGAGCTAAACATTTGTTGTTCCTAAATTTAAAATGTCATTACCACAACAATCAGTCATATAATGAACATATGTAAAATTTGTGTATCAGTTTATGCACTACAAACCTGTTAGTAAATAATATTTATTACACTTAAGGGTAGTTTAGTCTTTTAATCTTATTTGTATATATTTACCATTTTCTCTTGTAACATTATGTAATTGTAATCCTAGCATTCTAAGAATCCTCTCCTCTCCTTCTCTATTCTCTTTGCATTGCAATCTTCACATGGTATCAAAGCGCAATTCTTGATCTATCCACAGCTTTCGCAGATCTTTTAACAAATCACAGATTTGGGTTGGAGCAATCAGATTTGGTGCGTTGTTTTTATTTTTTATTTTTTGTCGGCAACCCATTTGCAGTTCGGATCGATTTTACATCGAATTTGCAGATTTCAGATCGGGTTCTTGTTTGCAAAAATCTGGTTTGCAGATTTTTTTTTTGTTACCGTAGCTGCGAGAAAGTTTCTCAGATCTAGCCCGATTTACTTAGTTTTGGTTAAAAAGAAACTATTTTTTGCATTTCTGGTAAGTCAGAGATTGTTTTTGATTGTTTTGGTGCATTTTCCGGTTGCCAGAGTTACTGTTCTGGTTGCCGGAGTTACTGTTCATCGTACTCTCCAATTCTGCAAATTTGGGTTACTGTAGCAGCGAGTACTGTAGTAACTGTCAACGGTCAACGTTACTGTAGCAGTCTAAAATTTGCTGAATTTACTGTTTATCAGAATTTTATACACTATTCCAGTACGTTTACTGTTCATTCAGTATACATTTTGCCAGATAATTAAGTTCTCGGTCTAATAACAGTAGCAATGGCTGGTGAAAAAGATGATTCTCTTCAATCTATTAGTGTGCAATTGAATGGACAGAATTATTCATATTGGAGTTATGTGTTGAAAAATTTTTTAAAAGGTAAAAGAATGTGGGGTTATGTTTCTGGAACCTTTCTTAAGCCGAAAGATGAAAATGATGCAAAATATATTGAACAGATGGAAATTTGGGATGCAAACAATTCGAAGATAATTACTTGGATCAATAACTCTGTTTTGCAATCAATAGGAGTACAACTAGCAAAATATGAAACAGCTAAAAAGGTCTGGGATCATTTGGAAAGGTTGTATATGCAGTCAAATTTTGCAAAGCAATATCAATTAGAGATTGATATTCGTGCTCTTAAACAGAACAACATGAGCATACAAGAATTTTATTCTGCTATGACTAATCTTTGGGATCAACTAGCTCTTACTGAATCTGTTGAATTACGAGCCTTTGCACCATACATTGCTCGTAAAGAAGAACAACGTCTGGTTCAATTTTTGATGGCTCTTCGGGATGATTTTGAAGGGCTTCGTGGAACAATATTGCACCGTAATCCTCTTCCAACAGTTGATTCAGTGGTTAATGAGTTGTTAGATGAAGAGATTCGTCTTAAATCTCACTCTGAAAAAGGGACTATAGAGAAAGGAATTCTTCCTATTCCTCACCCATCTATATTTGAAGTTCCTCCTAACAAAAACAAATCTCATGGAAAGGTTGGTTATGACGAATGTAGTTTTTGTAAGCAGAAGGGCCATTGGAAAGCTCAATGCCCGAAATTATTGAACAAATTGCACCATACACAACAGCCTAATCATTTGCAACAACAAGGCTTCAAACCTTCAACTTCAAATGTTGCAGCAGTTGTTCCTCCAACAGATTCTCTTGGTATTGGACATACACATTTTTCTGGCCCTACAATAGCTACCCTTGCTGAGCAATTTCAGAAGTTTCTTGCCACTCAACCACAAGCTATGTCAGCCTCCTCAAATATAGGTTTGTCTTCCTCTAGCTCATCAGGTATATCTTCATCCATCTGGATTCTTGACTCTGGAGCCTCTCATCATATGTCATCTGATCTTCAATCCTTTGCATCTTTACATCCCACGTCATCTATATCTGTTATGACTGCTGATGGCACTCCTATGCCTTTAGCAGGCACTGGGTCTATTTGCACTTCTTCTTTATCTCTTTCCAATGTTTACTACATTCCTAACCTTACGTTGAACCTTGTTTCTGTTAGTCAGTTGTGTGATTCTGGCTTCTCAGTTTTCTTTTCCTCCACTTCTTGTTTTATACAGGATCCACAATCCAGGAGGCTCATTGGGACCGGTCGTAGGCAGGGGGGACTTTATATTTTGGATGAGCTCAAAGTTTCAGATATTGCAGCTTCCAGTGTTGACCTGTCATCATTTAGTTTAGGTTCCTCATCTTCTAATTTTTACTTATGGCATTCTCGTCTCGGACATGTATCTTCTTCCCGCTTGAAATACTTAGCTTCTACCGGAGCTTTAGGAGAGTTGAAAACTCATGACATTTCTAATTGTTGTGGTTGTAAACTTGCTAAATTTTCTGTTTTACCTTTTTCCAAAAGTACTTCTGTTTCTGTTACACCTTTTGACTTGGTTCATTCTGATGTTTGGGGTCCATCACCTCTTCCTACAAAAGGTGGATCTAGATATTATGTTTCTTTCATTGATGACTATACTCGTTATTGTTGGGTTTATCTTATGAAAAATCGTTTTGAATTTTTTAGTGTTTATCTTATGTTTCGTGCTTTTGTTAAAACTCAACATAATGCAGTTATTAAGTGTTTTTGATGTGATCTGGGGGGTGGATATACATCTAGTAAATTTTCTGAATTACTTGCCTTCGATGGAACTTTTCATCAAACTTCTTGTACTGACACTCCTCAGCAAAATGGCGTTGCTGAAAGGAAACATCGTCACATTGTTGAAACTGCTCGTTCCCTTCTTTTGTCTGCCTCAGTTCCCAGTGAGTTTTGGGGGGAAGCTATTTTTACTGCTGTCCATGTCATTAATAGAATTCCATCATCTGTTATTTCAGGTTTGTCCCCCTTTGAAAAACTATATGGCGATGCTCCTGACTATTCAACTTTAAGAGTTTTTGGTTCTACTTGTTTTGTTCTTCTTCCTAGTGTACAGCGTAATAAATTGTCTTCTCGTTCAGTAATCTGTGTTTTTCTAGGATATGGTGATGGTCAGAAAGGATATCGTTGTTATGATCCTATCACTCAAAAACTTTATGTCTCACGTCATGTTGTGTTTCTTGAACGTATACCATTTTACTCCATTACTTCTGATTCTCAGAGTCTTACAAAGTCTGATCTCACCCGTATTGATCCTTTTCACACAGATACGGATACCACACCTCCTCATGTGACAGATCATCTAAATAATTCTGATATTGAGTTTTGCAGGGTTGACACTGGTAGTTCTACTGATCTTGATGTTCCTCTTGTTGATACTTCCCCTCTCCCTACTACTTCTCAAGAACTCTCTGTGACTGTGGATCTTCCTTCTCGTTACCCTCAACGTGATCGTAAGTCCACTAAATTACCAGATTTTGTTTATTCCACTTACTCTACTTCTTTTGCTTCTTTTTTGACCTCTATTCACAATTTATCTGAGCCCTCTTCCTATCAAGAGGCTGTTCTTGACCCTCTTTGGCAGCAAGCTATGGCAGAGAAACTTTCTGCTTTGCAGAAGACAGATACTTGGGACATTGTTCCTCTTCCACCGGGAAAACATGCAATTGGTTCTCGTTGGGTATATAAGATCAAAACTAAGTCTGATGGGTCAATTGAACGATACAAAGCTCGTTTAGTTGCTAAGGGTTTTTCCCAACAATATGGTATGGATTATGAAGAAACATTTGCTCCTGTTGCTAAAATGACTACTATCCGCACTCTTATTGCAGTTGCATCTGTTCATCAGTGGCATATCTCTCAAATGGATGTTAAAAATGCCTTCTTAAATGGTGATCTTCAAGAAGAAGTTTACATGGTGCCTCCACCAGGTGTCTCTCATAATCCTAGTGAAGTTTGTAAACTAAAGAAAGCTTTATACGGCCTCAAACAAGCTCCTCGAGCTTGGTTTGAAAAGTTTTCCATTGTGATTGCATCTCTTGGTTTTCATTCTAGTTCACATGACTCTGCCTTGTTTCTCAAAAGTACTTCCCATGGTTGTATCATACTCTCTTTATATGTTGATGACATGATTATTACTGGGGATAATATTGATGGGATTGCAGAGTTAAAATTGCAATTAGCTCGACAGTTTGAAATGAAAGATTTGGGCACTCTTCGATATTTTTTGGGGATTGAAGTGGCTTACTCTCCTAGAGGTTATCTTCTTTCCCAATCTAAGTACATCACTCTCATCCTTGAACAAGCTCGTCTCTCTGATACTCGAAAAACAGATACTCTTCTGGAGCTTAATGCCCGGTATACCTCTTCTGATGGCGTTCCCTTATCAGATCCTACTTTGTATCGTACAATTGTTGGCAGTCTGGTATATCTTACTATCACTAGACCTGATATTGCTTATGCAGTGCATGTTGTTAGTCAATTTGTCACTTCTCTTACTTCAGTTCATTGGGCAGCTGTTCTTCGCATTCTTCGTTATCTTAGAGGCACTCAATTTCAGAGTCTTCTCTTTCCTACATCTTCTTCCTTAGAATTACGTGCCTACTCAGATGCTGATTGGGGTGGTGATTCCACCGATCGTAAGTCAACCACAGGGTTTTGCATTTTTCTAGGAGATTCTCTCATTTCTTGGAAGAGTAAGAAACAAGACATTGTCTCTCGATCTTCAACAGAAGCTGAATATCGTGCCATGGCATCCACCACTGCAGAAATAGTTTAGTTACGCTGGTTACTTGCCGATATGGGTGTCTCTTTCTCTGGCCCAACCCCTATGTATTGTGATAACATGAGTGCTATACAAATTGCCCGCAACTCAGTTTTCCATGAACGCACCAAGCATATTGAGATTGATTGTCATTTTACTCGACATCACTTTGGACATGGCACCATCACTTCACCCTATGTCTCATCCTCCATGCAAATTGCTGACTTGTTCACAAAATCGCATTCCACTCAACGTTTTCATTTCTTGACTAGCAAATTCTCGATGATTTCTACTGATGCATCGTGAGTTTGAGGGGGGATGTTAGTAAATAATATTTATTACACTTAAGGGTAGTTTAGTCTTTTAATCTTATTTGTATATATTTACCATTTTCCCTTGTAACATTATGTAATTGTAACCCTAACATTCTAAGAATCCTCTCCTCTCCTTCTCCATTCTCTTTGCATTGCAATCTTCACAAAACCTACAACATCATCATAGGACTATTTTAAAAAAAAAAAAAGAATTGAAACATGTCTTGTTCTGAGCAAAATAAATGACAATATACATATAAAAAATTATACTTAAATTTAATCTGAAGAAAATTATGGGGGAGAGTACTTACAAGTAATTCATCAACGGTAGTAATGTTGCCCATAGAATCTTCATTTTCCCTAGGGTTGCATTCAATCTCTTCTGTTGAGTTCAAGATAGATCTATCTATCATCCCCAAGGTGGATATTACAATCTTGGGACACTCAACGACTCTCAGCAATTTGAATGAGAGCCATTTAACAGTACAACTATTTGAGCAAAATTTAGTAAATTCAGACAAGTTCTCAAGAATTAAAGTGCTCACTCGAGGAAATTCAACAATATAATGTGCGGTGGTTGTTGTTACTTCCAATTCTCTCCTTATAATTTGCTCAACTCTTTTGCACAAAATTATCTTGAGTTCTTGGAGGAATGAAAGGCTTTGGGCCATTGATAACGAAAACAAATATTCCAATTTGTCACATCCATACAGTTTCAGAGATTTAAGATACATAAAACTTGAGAAGTGATCTTTGCAGATAATTTTCAATTGATTCGACTGACGGAGATTCAAATTCTCTAATATCAAAGGAATTGCGATCATCTGCAGGTTCATTTTATCGAATCTAATTATAATCAGTGGCACGAAAAATAAGAGAATCGGAGATTTTAAAAGATATATGCTACAACATCGTTATCAAAGAAAAAAGAAAAGTAAAGAAAGGTCATTGGAAAAAAGGAAAATCCCAAGATCACTTGCATACCTGTTCAGTATTTTTTATGGAAGTAATATGTGAATGAGCAAAAGTCAACTTAGGACAGTCTTCAATGGTGATTTGATTCAAGCGAAGAGAGACAAGATGAGGAGCTCCTGAATAAATGCTCACAATTTGAGGCAAGTTGCTGAGCTTAAGAGAGCGCAAGAGGGGTAACAACCTTTCTTGAGACTCAGTCATCACCGTATCATCTTCACATAAGAAAACTTGTTCCAGCATGGGACAATCACTGATATCAATCTTTCGAAGTTGATCCAGATTCTGGAGGACATAATGAGGAAGAAGGTACTTTAGTAGGTTACAATTACATACCGTCAGGTTCTCCAACATTTCGAAATTCAATGTTCTCCTCCGCAAATGGTTGCTGCCTGTTATGCAATTCAAGTTACGCAAGTTCTGCAATCGAAGTCGATACAAGATGGGTAGCAGGACATCTTGTTCATTGTTGAATATTTGGGAAAGCTCATTGCACTCATCAATTTCTAGTGTCTCCAAATTTTGCAGTCGCACTTCAATGTCAGTATCCAGATTGCGTAACCTGGGCAGTTTGACCAACTTCAAATGCTTCAAACGAGGCAGAATCGCCTGCGATGATAAAGACTATTAAGTAATTTTATTATTTGAATGTAAATTTATTTTAAAACAATATCAATTATTATTTGGTCAAAACTCCAAGTGATGTATTCAAAATCTCAAATGAATAAAATAAAATATTAAACGTAATATAAGAAAAGGACATTAAATAATATGTGGACGAAAGAGAAGTTTTGAAGTTAAAAACTTCTCACTATTTTTTATATTAAGAATATAATAAAGATTATTATAATTTATTTTTATATTTTGACAAATTATTATAAAATAAATTTATTTTAGTACTGTACAGTAAAAGGCCACTATTGTTCTCATAATAAATAATGCATTATTAATTTGATTATTGAAATATTATGATTATTTTAATTTGATATTTAAAAAATTATGTGTTTTAATTTAATTTTCAAAATATTGTATTTGTCTTAAATTGATTCACCTAATAAATTTAAATTTAACAATAGTAAATTCGACAATTTAGCAACCAAAAAAATCAAATTAAAACAAATTTAATTTTTTAGTTCTAAACTAAAATGCTCAATCTTTTTGAAAGTAAATTGAAACAAATCATTCAATAATCAAACTGATAATCTATATCTATATAATATATGATTTTGCTTCCACTATGAAGCATTTAATGCAACATAAGCAGTAAATATATCCCAATCAGCTATCATGTATCTTTTAATGTGTTGTTGAACAAATAATTTTTTCTTATGTCAATGGAAGTGAATATGATGTGGCATCAATTAAACACACTCCTTTCCAATAATATTGCTACTAATTTTAGCCCATCAACTATCATCTAAATTTTTTTATAACCATTATCTAAATAATTAATAATGAAAATTTGGAATTCGAAACAAATAATGTAATGCTGCTACTAATTTTACCCAATCAATAGCCATTGAGATAATTGATATTAAAAAATTCAAATTTACAATAAATCAATTAATATTACCGCTCAATACAATAAATCAATTAATAATTTTGCTTACAAAAACATAATAGAGAAGTTAAGAAAATTAATAATTATAAATAAATCAATAATATTGTAAACTTTAGGTAAAATGAAAATGAATGTAATATTTCAGTAACATGGCATGAGAAAAAAGAGTTGACGGCAATATCAAAAACCCATAATAACATGTTTCAATATTTTTTGAAACTTGATTTTATAATGTCTATTGTTAAATAATATATCTTTTGTTATTTATTTGTATAGCTTATTGAGTATTCGAAATATCTTATTGTGATAAACCGTAATATGTTGCAATCTTAAGGGTGTATAGAGAAAAAAAAAATTTGAAGATTTAATCTCTTTTCAAAGAAAGAAATATTTAAATATTTTTTAATACATATATAATGTACAAAAAAGTATTCAATAATTTATAATTTTTTTAATTTAGAATCCATAAAAAATAAGATAAATTATATTAAATTAAAAAATTATTTAATATATACAATTTTTTTTATATTTTTTAAATACACATGTTACATCCCATGCACAGGTCACATGTCTATTATAAAAGATTTGTCTATGAAAAGGTCAACCTTTTCACAAATTGTCTTCTTAACCTCATATTTGGACCCCCAAGTGAGTCCAAAATAAGAAAAATGATCAACACGTAAAATGATACATGATGGTCATAACAGAGAGGTCACCTTCTAGACAAATCCTATTATAAATATGAGTTTGTAACTAATATCTCGTCTCAAAACTATGAGGTCACCTCCTAGACAAATCCTATTATAAATATGAGTTTGTAAGTAATATCCTGTCTCAAAACTATTGAATGAAAGCAAAGAAAGTAATACCTTGTGAATAAGGCCCTTATATTGGTATTGGTTCAGTGGCCCGTGTATCCCCAGGCAATAAATGAAGGTGAACAGATTATCTAGATTCTGCAATGTCAAGGACTGTAAATAGCTTAAACCAGTGCCAAAACTTCTTGTCGGATCTTCATCGTCGTTAACAACTATAGCATACATTCTCCCACATCCAGCTACCTTCAGTTCTGTGAGGTTGGGGAGGCATTTACGGGCTCGTGTTCTCCAGACGAACCTCAACAAAGGACAATCTTCTATTCTCAAAACACTTAAATCTTGGAAGAACACATCAAACCAATAACTTGTGTGAATAAGCATTTTGAAATTAATCATATTCTTGAGAATTAACGATTTTAATAAAACAAGTTTATTTCTAGTTCGTTCTTTAGGTCTAATGATCAAGTATTCCAGTTCAGCATTATCTTGGATATAGAGATGCTTCAAATATTCGAACTTCAAAAGCGCCTTCTCGAAACCTTTGGTGTCAAGGAAACTCACCCATATTGTCAAGAAACACTTCCACAGCCGCAACCTCCAGCTAGCATTCATATTCTGTTTCAACCTCCACATGCACCTACCTCACCTACCTTCAAGAAGTCTACAATGTCTGCACCTCCCAAGCTCTCTTCCAGCTGTGCCCATGTGACTTTATTCCCCTAGAATTAGTATAAATAGGTTAAAGCTTCATTGTATTGGAATCTAGAATCAAGTAGCTTTTGAAACTTTGAAGTTTCTTTCCTTCTTCTGCTCTGCCGCCCCTTTTTCCTGAGCTATATTTGGTATCAGAGCAAGGTTCCAGAGAGAGGGAACGCCTGAAAAGCTGTCTGAGATTCAGTGTCGAAGTTTTCCGGCGACATCGAAATCGGCCACCTTCGAAAGTCCCATCTCCGGTACTCTTTCAGGAAAACTGACGTCGGAATCCTGATCGGAAGGGTACAAAACCTTGGACTGGAGAAGATCAAAGAAACCTGACCATCCACGCGCCCTCACGCGCCACCGTCGGAAGATCACGCGCCGGCCATCTGCTTCCACGCGCTACACGCGCCTGCCAGAGGTTGAAGACGACCACGTCAGCACGCCACGTCATCCACTCAATCAATCAGTGATCGCCACGTGTCACATCTGCCACGTGTCTAGCTGACTCAGTTGACACATCATCACGCCACGTCATCCAAACTGTCAATCAGAGATCGCCACGTGTCAATACTGCCACGTGTCCAGCTGATTCGGTGACACGTCATCACACCACGTCATCAACCACGTCATCAGTCCTTGCAATCAGAGTTTGCCACGTGTCAGAACTTCTGCCACATCATCATAGAGCTAGCCAATTACCGATAGCCACGTGTCACGTTTTAGCCACGTCACCCGAAGTTTTCAGATTCTCATATTGACCCCAGAAGTCTTGTGAAATATTATTTTGACCCCCAAAACTTTCTGAAATCACAAATTCACCCCAAACTTTTTCGAAATTCTACTTTTGCCCCATATCTTTTTGAAATTGTATTATTTTGCCCCAGAACTTTCTAAAATTCCACTTTGGCCCCAGATCTTTCTGAAATTTCATTTTTACCCCATAACTTTCTGATATTACAATTTTACCCTCACAACTTTTTGAAATTTTATTTTTGCCCACAATTATTTTAGAAATTACAGATTCACCCCAATTTTTTCCAAATCATAGATTGGCCCCAATACTTTCCAAAAAATTACAGATCAACCTGACATCTTTTTTTTTTTGAAAAGTTCATTTTAGCCCCTAAATCTTCTAAAAAAAAAAAGAAATTTCACTCCAATTCCACAATTTTTTTTAATTTTCTTATCCATCCCCAATTTTCTACAACCAAACTTCAAACTTTTCTCCTTCCCTAGCCAATAGAAATGCCTCCTATAAGCAGGCGTGCACAAGAAATTAAATTGAACGAGATGAGAAATCAACTTCAACAGTTGCAAGAAACAGTGTATGCCCAGCAAACATGGCTTGAGACCCAGAAAGATCGTCGATGCAAAAATTCAAATAACAGCAGTTCATCAACAACTTACAATCGCTACACCGACAATGTTAGAATGAAAATTCCTGAATTCGATGGGAATAACCAACCTGAAGAATTCAAAGACTGACTTAAAAAGGTTGAACGGATTTTTGAGTACAAGGAGGTCCCAGAAAATCAAAAGGTGAAGATTGTTGCCACTAAACTCAAGAAGTACGCTTCTTTTTGGTGGGAAAATCTTAAGAGAAAGCGCGAACACGAAGGGAAGCGCAAGATTCGAACTTGGAAAAAAATGCAACGCAAGTTAACCCGTAAATTCTTGCCTGAACAAACAGGGTTTATGGGAGTGTCACTTATTTCTATCCCTACTTCGTCACAAATTCCTGAAAAGGAAGAAGAATCTATACCGACAGGGTCAGTGCATGATAGTGATGTCATACCAGATGACGATGATGACATATTAACAGAGCCAGTATATGACAGTGAAATCATGCCAGAAGAGCCAGTATATGATAGCGATATCATGCCAGAAGAGCCAGTATATGACGATGATATCATGCCAGAGGAGTCAGTGTACGATAGAGAAGTCAAGCTGACAGAATCAGCATATGACAGTGATGTCATGCTAGCAGAACAAGCATATAACAGTGATGTCTTGTAAACAAAGCCAATATATGCTAGTGATGTCACTCCAGCAGAGCCAATATATGATAGTGAAGTCACATTGACAGACCATGATGAGACACTGGTAATTCATCGAAGCCTACATGTAGCGCCAGCAAAAGACGAATCTTGGTTAAGTCACAACATCTTCTATCATATTGAAGATAAAATTTGTGATGTCAACATTGGCAACAAAAGTTATGACAATATTGTGACCGACTGCATGGTGGAAAAGTTGGAAGTATTATCCGTTAATCATTCGTATTCTTACCAATTTCATCAAGAAGAAGTTTGCTGTGATATTGTGCCTACGGATGATTGTCATCTTCTTTTGAGAAGACATTGGCAAGTTGATCGTTGTGTCCAAAACGACAGCCATATAAGGATATACTCTATTAAAAAAAATGGAGTAAAAGAGATGTTAGTGCCAATGCCACCTAGTGAATGCAATAAGAACAAACTAGAAAGATACGATTTCACTTTTTTACCGGTCTTTCTAGTTGTAATTCCAGAAGACAATCCACCAGGAGTGCCACCTAAGAGAGACAACGACATCCAGCAAGACTCGAGGGCGAGTCTCGTCCAACCCAGGGAGAATGTCAAGGAAACTCACCTATATTGTTAAGAAACACTTCCACAGCCGCAACCTCCAGCTAGCATTCATATTCTGTTTCAACCTCCACATGCACCTACCTCACCTACCTTCAAGAAGTCTACAATGTCTACACCTCCCAAGCTCTCTTCCAACTGTGCCCATGTGACTTTGTTCCCCTAGAATTAGTATAAATAGGTTAAAGCTTCATTGTATTGGAATCCAGAATCAAGTAGCTTTTGAAACTTTTAAGTTTCTTTTTCCTTTTATGCTCTGCCCCCCTTTTCCTGAGCCATATATTTGGTATCAGAGCAAGGTTCCAGAGAGAGGGAACGCCTGAAAAGCTGCCTGAGATTCACTGTCAAAGTTTTCCGGCGACGTCAAAATCGGCCACCTTCGAAAGTCCCATCTCCGGTACTCTTTCAGGAAAACTGACATCGGAATCCTGATCGGAAGGGTCCAAAACCTTGGACTGGAGAAGATCAACGAAGCCTGACCATCCACGCGCCCTCACGCGCCACCGTCGGAAGATCACGCGCCGGCCATCTGCTTCCACGCGCTACACGCGCCTGCCAGAGGTTGAAGACGACCACGTCAGCACGCCATGTCATCCACTCAATCAATCAGTGATCGCCACGTGTCACATCTGCCACGTGTCTAGCTGTCAAGGAAACTCACCCATATTGTCAAGAAACACTTCCACAGCCGCAACCTCCAGCTAGCATTCATATTCTGTTTCAACCTCTACATGCACCTACCTCACCTACCTTCAAGAAGTCTACAATGTCTGCACCTCCCAAGCTCTCTTCCAGCTGTGCCCATGTGACTTTGTTTCCCTAGAATTAGTATAAATAGGTTAAAGCTTCATTGTATTGGAATCCAAAATCAAGTAGCTTTTGAAACTTTGAAGTTTCTTTTCTTCTTCTGCTCTGCCCCCCTTTTTCCTGAGCCATTTGGATTTCCTTAAACATAACTGGTGACAATTCTCCAATAGTGATTCCATCAAATCATTCGGACTATTATTGTGACACTGGAAATCTTGGCCTATCACAATATTACATTTATCCCATTTATCCCAGGGCAGGGCCTTTGGGATCATATCAGGATTCAAAATATGGATATCCAAGCCAGAGTCTTGTCAAACTAATTAACTTGACAAGACATTCTAGCTTAAGATTAAAATAATTGTCTCCAGCCCTCCAGTCGACAAAGCTATTTCTCATAAGTAAATATTCTAGCTTGGTCAAACTTGACAAGACATTTGGTGGAATTACCTTAAGATTAAAACAATTGCTCAAATCCAGCCAACAAAGTCCAGTTAATTGCCCAATTTGTTTGGGCAACTGCTCAATGTTGGTATATGAAAGACTAAGAACTCTCAGAGTTAGTAGTTCTCTAATCATAGATATATCTCCTAACACACAATAATCCAAACACAATGTGTCTATGTTTGTTAGGTCAAGCAGCGATGATGGTAGTGACAGTAGCTGCATTTTAATCAAAGCTAAGACTTTGGGTCCTGTTTCATTCATCCCCATGAAAAAATTGTCTGCAATCTTTAACGAACCATCTTCATCATACACATATAAAAGTTTGAGGTCAAGAAGCAGCAAACCTTCAGGAAGCTCAAGCGTACCACTACTTACTTGCAGAGAAATGTATTGAACCTGTGCCAATATATCTTTCTTTGGCCATTCTATTGCCATGCCATCTTGTCTGACAATGAACCAATCAGGATCACCGGATGCAACTGTCATGGCCACGTCACGACATATCTTACTCATGCTTACATACTCACAAGTTTTTCCATCCAGCAACAACTTTTTTTGTTTTAGGAATCCCATTTGATCATATACCAAACTCCTTGCCACATTTATTCTAATTACCTTCCCAAAAATGAGACTTGAACCATACTTGACGAGGTCCATGCAGAAAATCTGTTGCCCGAGAATGCTACAGAGCATGAACATAAACTTGAATCGCTTCCATTCCTTGTCCAACTCATATATGGAAGGCATGCCACCGTCCAACTGAGACTCAGTAAGAGACCTCCTTAATGTCTGCAAAGCAAGCTCCCATTCAGATAATGGTTGACCCCTCAATTTCTGTGCAACTGCCCAGATTGCTAGAGGGAGAAGAGAAGAAACTAACAGCAGCAGAAGACGGAACAAAAACAGAGGAAGAAGACAGGGAACAGTGCATAGAGTAAAGGCGAAGGAAAAGCAGGTAATAAAGAGGAAAAGGGGAAGGAAAAGCAGAATTAAAGAAAGAATAGAACTAAATGAAGGGAAGAGTATGAAAGCAGAAGAGAAGGAGAAGGAAGAAACTAAGAGCAGCAGAAGACGGAGAAAAACAGATGGGAAGACAGGGAACAGTGCAGAGAGTAAAGGCGACGTTGATTTTAAAAGATGATGAAATACTAATTTACTATTCGACATTTTTCATATTTCATTTTCTTATCTTATTAAGGTATGATTTTAACCGTCATTGACAAAAAAGCCCAATGTCATATTCATGTGAATTTTTTTTCATTGATTTTAAATATTTCTAACGTAAAAATAAAATAATAAATTTGTTTTCATTTTGTTTAACTTCCTATCACTTCCCACTTTACTCCCCTTCCCATTCCCCGGTTCTTTCTTATATTACATTTTATTAACTTATTAAGATGTGATTTTTAAATACTTTAGACCAAAATGGCCTAAACTCATACAATAACTGATAACTTTGCAATTTTCATGCATCAAATTGCATGTCAATATTCTTTTTAATTTATTTAAAGAATAAAATATTTATTTCTATATTTTAAAAATAATGAAAGAAGTTGTAAGAAGTTATTTAACTTCTCATATTCTTATATACATTTTAATCTCTTTTTTATTTTAAATTTTATTAATATATTAACCTATGCTTTTAAAGACTCTTAGCTTTCAAAGCTATATATAATAGCCACTATTCTTTGTTATGGAAGGCCACTAAAATCCTATATAAGTCCTCAATCCTCACATCTTGGTATTGGAAAGATGGGAAAAATATGTATGATTTATGTGCTATTTTGAGTTGAGAAAGGTCTAAGCTAATTGAGGGAAATTTTGAATTGTTTTATCCTCTTGTGTACTTCTTTTTTTTTTAAGGATTGTAGTTTAAACAGATAAATTTTGAACTGTTTTATTCTAGATATAATACGTCTCCGATCTGTATCAACTGTATCGAGCAATATGACAAAATTAACTCGTAAAAAGTATAAAATTACCTTAAAAAAATAAAATTTCCATGCCTAAAGCTACCACAAAAGATACAAAATGTGTGTTGCAAGCATAAGGCTAGATTGTTCCTAATCAAGATTTTAAAAAATTACGTATTTCAACTATGTTTTAATTTACATGACAATTAGTAATTATAGGATGAAATTTTTATAATTTTAGTTTTAGTTTTAAAATTTATATTAACATCACAAATTCTTACTCTTATAAGCTCTAATTATAATGAAAATATTTATATTTGTGATTTAATGAATTAGTAGAATTATTTTTTGTATGTATACACATAAAAAATATCTCTTTTAAATTAACATCACAAATTCTTACTCTTCTAAACTCTAATTTTTCTTTATACGTGTGCACCTACACATATGTTGCTAATAATGGTGGATATAGGTGCTGCTGTTAAATAATTAAGGGAGGTACTAATTTGACAGTTAATTTATTAATGTGGATGTCATATAATTTTTTTCTTTCTTTGCGCTACTATATATGATGTGCAGTGTTAAGAATTCAACAAAATTAAGAATGAAATTGGGAGTTACATAAGGAGACCAAATTGAAAATATTAGAATTTGTAAGAAACCAAATTGAAAGCATATGGATCTATAAGGAACCAAAATGAGAATAAACGTCACGACCCATAAACCTAGTTCGTGACTGGCATAGACAGTGTGTTACTAGCACTGCCGCAAGCCTAGATTTCTATCGCATGATTGTAAGTGGTGGTCTATTTGATTACAGAGAACACTAGAGTAATATAATAAAAATATAAATATATTACCTTGCCCTGAATCTTCAATTCCACAAACCCTCATCTTGATCGCTCCTACATATCTGCAACTGTGAAAGGGGTGAATATAAACCATGAACTCATATATATTAGCCTTACACTACACAGATATACAAATATATATATATATAACCTATTCAGGAATTCATCCTGTATTATACCAAGCTGCCTGTAGGTACGCATATGGTATCACGTCCCATCATATTCTCTCCCAAATACACATATACACATTACATATTAAATGCACGTAACCCTACACAAGGGTCCATGCTCTCATACCACGTTTCAAGAGTGTACAACGAAGGTTTACGTTCCCATATATTACCACTTAAGAAATCCACAATGTACTGGATCTATTGGATCATATCAATAACCATAACATGTGTATGGTCTCTTGGATTATGCCCTTATCCAATATATATATATATATATATCCCACACACCACATCATAGCCACACTCAAAATATATATAATGCAAATGAATGAGATGTAATACAAATCCCGCTCTTTACCACGCCATATTAAAGACTAGCCTCAATGCGCATGCATACCTATTGACATCATTCAGCGGTATTACTCAATGGGTAGCTTCCCACTTCCATTTCCCTCTTATTTCCACTTTTCCATAATATAAACATGCAGATGAATTAGATGCAATGCATATTGCTCTTTTTCATACTACATTGAAGACTAGCCTTAATATGTATGCATACCCATTGACACCACTCAATAGTATTACACAATGGGTAACTTCCTACTTCCATTTCCCTCTCATTTCAACTAGTACATATATATATATATATACATATATATATATATATATATATATATATATATATATATATATGTATATATATATATATATATGTATATATATATATATATATATATATCCCACACACCACATCATAGCTACACTCAAAATATATATAATGCAAATGGACGAGATGTAATTTAAATCTTGCTCTTTTCTACACCATATTGAGGACTAGCCTCAATGCTCATGCATACCCATTAACATCACTCAGTGGTATTACATAATAGGTAACTTCACACTTTTATTTCCTTCTCATTTCCACTTTTATAAATATGCAAATGAATATGCAATGCACCCATACAAATACTACAACCAATCCACACATTTCCATCCACACATATCCCAAATAATTCCCACTACATAGCCCACACAATAATACATTTAATGAATAAATGTATATAAACAATATAAATATACATATACATACATATATGCATATCCACATAAAGGAGAGCTAGATAAATTCTTCACCTGGATTCCATGCTCTCGGTGCTCTTGCCTTGTGCCTCGACCATCCCTATTGTAACCAGGCAAAAATCAATCAAGGTTACAAAATAGAGAAATTCTTCTACCACTAATCCCAACCTTTACCCACTTTTTCAAACATAACTCTTAACTGATAATAAATCTATGAATAAAACTTATATCATTGGAAACTAGACTCAAACCTTTCCAACAATATAAAGTTCACCCAAAATAGAGTGCGGATGAAAGATTTATGGCTATTTGAAGATCAGTCTAAGAACACTCAGATGGCCAGCGCTTAAAGTGCCAGATGCCCAAGTTTCTGTCCAAAATTTAGTGCTTGGAGCCTGAGGCACCACACATGGCGCCTGGGGTACCAAGACCTTTCTTTTCCACTCAAGGGTGGTGCTTGGAGGGCCACGAATTTGACCCCGAGATTTGGCTTCAGTTTTGGGTCAATTCGGTTGATTCTCCACCATTTTCCATGATTCCTTCCATGGGATCTCTTCCTTGATGTCTAAGGAGCATTTAGACACCAAAAGCCCCAATTTTCATATAGAAATGAAGTCAGAATCTCGAATTTACCCCTAATACTCTTAAAACTAGAAAATAGGGAAAAACTTGAGAAATATGAATTCTTAGCTCGATTCCTTACTTTCTCTATGTTGCTTGGCTCCTAGAGGCTTGCCTTATTGCCCTAGATCCATCCCCCGAAGCCCAATTGAAAGATCTAAGTAGAGAGAGAGAGAGAGAGAGAGAGTAGAGAGAAGGAAGAGAGAAAGAGAGGAGAGAGAAGGTGAAGAGAGAGAGAGGAAAGGAAGAAATGAGGAAAAAGGGGTGGGACCACCTATATATACTTGCCCAAAGTGAAATTACTACGTTGCGCTCCAGTTGACCTTCAATCAAGACTAGTAAAAGCAAATCCGTAATATCTCACCTGGAGTATTTCTAAATTCTAGGTGCCCCACAGTTTTTTTATTTCACTTTAGTCCCTTTTTGTATTCAACCTGTCTCTTAACTCCTTTAATGCCCTCGATACCACCAATACATTCCTCGACTCTCTACTACTTATTGTTCCACAACTTGCCACTTCTAAACTCACATTTTCCTTCCCACACAACAAGAAAAATTCCCTCCTCCTAAATTATTTTACAAAATTAACTTTACGTAATATTCAAAAATCATAGATTTTTCAGGGTATTACAATAAAATTCTATGAGGAACTAAATTGAAATATTTAAAATTGTGAAGGACCAAATTAAAAATATAAATCTAAGAAAGACCAAATTTTTTTTTAAAAAAATACGTTTATGAAGAACCAAAATGGAGTTTTAGTTATAAAATATCATCATGGAAGGGAGTAGGTGATGGGTAAGTGTGAAAAAAAAATCTTGTTTGTTGAATACTATGCCACTTGTATAATAAAAGTTCAAAGTTATAAGGCATGCCATTTGTTTAAGTACACCCACCCACAAATATTAAAATGATGGATTTTCAACAATTGTAAGGGCCAATCAACAATACAAAAAATAATACTTTTTATGCTAACTTTTTTTGGTGATAAGGGAATTTCATTAAAGAAAGAACAAAGACAAAGTAGCTGTACAAAACGAACTAAAGGACAAATAGCAGAAAGTTACTGATTACAAACATGAGAAAAGCAACTAAGCAGAAAGGAGTAGATAGAGCAGATTATCCAATATTTAGTTCCTCCAAGTAGTATTTCTCAACAAAAGATGAGGGCAAGATAGGTTCTAAGAGGCCTTCTGAGTTTCCTTGCTTCCTTTGCCATGATATCCGCACATTTGTTTTGACTTCTATTAATTTTTGTGAATTTGTGTTCTTTAACTCTGCGTAAAATGTGTGTGCATCCGGAAAGCAACATTGCCAGCGGATGATTTTCAATGAAAGAGTTTTAAAGAGATCATATAGTTGTTGATAATCAACTTCAATTTGCAATCTTTTTAAGTTCAACTCCAGAGCTATACGAAGACCATTGAAAAGAGCCCAAGTTTTAGCCAATAAGGTGGTCCCTATGCCAATAAAACTTGTGAAACCCAAAAGCCAGGAACCATTGTGCATTCTGAAGATTCCCCCTACTGATATGTAACCTTGTTTTGCTGAGCCATCCGTGTTGAGCTTAATCCATCCTTTTAAAGGTTTTTTCCAAGCCAAAACCAAGTTAGAAGTGAGAAAAGTAGTGGGATATGGACTATTTGGAGGAGGATAAGAGTGCCAAAACTCTGCTGCTTTGAAGAGAATATTATTTCTAAGGGTAGTCGGACAAACTGTTTGGTTCTTGAAGACTTCTCCATATTGAGCCAGCCAAATGTTTCTTAGGGTAAAGAAAAAACAATTTGCCATAGAATACTAAAGGTATGAATAATTGAATTACTGGCATTCTTTTTTATCCATTGCTTGAAAGTTTTGTTTATAGGAAGGGCAGGGGGTTTAGCAAATCCCAAATTTGTTTACTAATAGGGCAGTCTCTTAAGATATGTATGTGAGTTTCGTGAGCTTGATTACAAAGAGGACACATAGAACTATGAGCACATTTTATTTTGTGAAGTTTTACATTAGTGGGAAGGGGTTTGCCAAAGAAAAAGGCGCTCACGAGGGGGCCATTTAAGTCTCCAAAGCCACAAGAAGTTTTGTAATCTACGATGTTTAAGCGAAGAGGATTTATTTAAGGATAAAGTGTAGAGAAACGACTGATTTAATTGTGAAAGAACCATTACTTGTAAGATTCCAAATTGTGGAGTCAGAACAAAGATCATTGAACTGGTTGATAGGGGTGGCATTTATTAGATGTATGATTTCAGGAGGAAGGACAAAAGGTAGGTCTCTAATGTTCCAAACATGGCCATGACTATTATGAGAAAGAATGGTACTAATAGTCTTAGATTCTTCATTTTTAGGAAGAGGGCCTTGAATTGGACTTCTTAGGTTGCTCGCAAACCAGTTATCAAGCTAGAGATTAGTGGATATAATTTTCCTAGAACAAGAGTTTAGGAGGGGGATGGTTTTTTTTCAGGCTTTTACAAGCGTAAGAAGTAGAATATTTCTTTTTTGATAAAGCAGAACCATCTTTCAAGTTGAAAACTCAAGAGCAAAGGTCTTGAGAATTTTTTTAATTCTCCATAAAGTTCCTAGGAAGAGAGCTTTATTATGATGTGATGCTAGTCTTATTCCTAGACCTCCATAATTTTTAGGTTTAGCAATTTCTTCCCATTTTAGTGTATGCAATTTTCTGGACATGTCCCCAGTAGAAATCTCTCATTTTGTTGTCTATTTGCTTGGGAGTTTTTTGTGGGAGATGGAAAGGCTTCATGTAATAACTTGACAAGCTAGAGAAAGAAGAATTAATAAGCTCGGTTCTACCCATTTTTTAAAAAAGGTTACCCTTCCAGCCTTGGAGCTTAACCGAAAATTTATCTATAATATAATTAAAGTCGCTTACCTTATAAGAAGACTTGAGAGAGTATCCTAAGTAATTACGAAGGTTTGAGGACACTTTAAAGTTGAAAAGATTCTAAACCTGATTTATTTTATGCTAACTTTCACATTAATTATTATGTGAAAATTAGATTATTCATATATAACGATGGCAAGTGTTTCTTTTATCAATTTGGTCCCTTACAAATTTCCACTCTTAATATTGCCCATCAAAGATGTCCTTTTTTCTCAATTTGATCCCTTATAAATTTTTATTCTCAATTTCGTTCTTAAAAAATCCAAACATTCTCAATTTAGTCCCTATCTACAGTTGCCATTAAATAATTCAATAGAGGTTCTAATTTGACAATTAATTCATTGACATGGATAGTTAATGCTATAATATATGATTTTAAATCAATTTTTTCTTCATTGGACTCCTAACCAACAATTTAAAAAAGAAAACACACATGTGTGAGGGACTAAATAGGGAATGAAAATTTGTGAGGAATCAAATTAAGAAAAAGGGTGTCTGTGAGAGACTAAATTGAAAATACAAAAATGTGCGAGACCAAATTGAAAAAAAGAGGTAATTGTAAGAAACCAAATTGAGAATGAAAACATATAAGGGACCAAATTAAGAAAGCTTAAATTTGTGAAGGATCAAATTAAGAATGAAAATTTGTAGGGACCAAACTAAGAAAAAAAAACATTTGTGATGGACCAAAATAGATTTCTAGTCTATCATAAAGATTGTAATTACATAAAGAAAGAATAACTTAATAAAAATTTCAAACTTATGATGCATTTCAATATTATATTATTGACTAAAAAAATCAATAATTGTAGATGCCAATAAACAAAGATAAAATACATTGATCCCTCTTTTTGTAATCAAAGAAGAGGAGGGATATGAAAGACTATGACCAATAGAATACTAGAAGTCAGGAATCCAGATCACAATTTACATGACTTTCTATCTTTTGATTACTGTACAGAACAACAACAATAATTCCTCTCAAAGTATTATATTAGAAAATTTTAATTTTTTAAATATTTTATAGAAGGCTACCATAAAAAATACTAAAAATCTAAATCACATTTCACACAACTTTCTATTCATCAAGTACTATACTCGTCACCAACTATAATCGGTCTCATAAAAATTATATTAAAATAGTTAAATTTTTAAATATTTTGTACGAAATTACCACAAAAGAATTCTAAAATTTATATCAAGATTCACATTACTTTCTCTTCCTTGATTACTTTACCCACCGCCAAAAATAATTACTCTCAAAAAAAAAATTTATTAGAATATTACTTTCTATTCTTTGATTACTTTACCGACCTCCAACAATAATTACTCTCAAAACATTATATATAAAATAGTTTATCTTTTTAAATGTTTTGTAGATGATTACCATAAAATAATTTTAAAAGTCTATATCGCAATTCACATTACTTTCTATTATTTGATTACTTTTCCCAACAACAACTATAATTATCAGAAAACTATATTAGAATAGTTTAATTTTTTAAAACTTTTTAGAAGACTACCATAAAATAATGATGAAAGACTAAATCACAATTCACATTGTTTTCTCCTGTTTGACTACTTTACCGGACCAACAATAATAATTGATCTCAAAAAAACTATATTAGAATAGTTTAACTTTTTAAATATTTTGTAAAAAAATGTCATAAATTAATATTAAAAGTCTAAATTACAATTCACATCTTTGACTACTTCACCCTCCAACAACAATAGTTGGCCTCAATTAGAAGTTTAATTTTTGATATATAGGTTATGTTTGGATAAACAACTTATTTAAGTATTTATAGAATAAATGTCTATCATATAAGTGGTTATATATAAGTTGTTTTTACAATTGAAAAATTTATAAAGACAAACTTCACATAAGCTATTTTCAACTTATTTTCATAAGTTCTTTTGGATAGTTTATGAAAATAAGCTGAATCATAAGTTATTTCTATAAATTCTCCCAAATACATAAAAAAACATTTTTACTATAAGATAAACTTAATAAACTTAAAATAAACTTTTCATATAAGATAATAAAAGCAAGTAGTTTCATATCTGTCTAATTAGTGCTTCGTATTCTATCTAATGGCTCACGGTACGCCACTGCCACGTGGAAAATGTATCCTTCAAAGCTTTCACGTATATGGCATAAATAACTAGATTTAAATTCATTGTTGACCCAATTAATTAAACAAATTATAAGAAAGTTGACCTTCCATTCTAAGAACTGTAACTATATATATTGTTGATAAATAGTTGCAACTAAGCAGTTGTTTGTTCTCCTGTTAGTAATATCACAACAAACAAATTTCTCTGCCATCAAAAGGAAAAGTGTGAAATTGGGACAGAAGACAATATGAGACAGGAGCTCAATAAGTTTGTTCAAATCATAACAAACAAATTTCTATGGAGGGTCGTTCTTGAAAGAAATCTGAGGGGTGGAGTGTTTAAATCGTTCTTGCGTATTCGAAATTTTAAAAAAAAAAAAGAAGGGAAATAAACACCCATTGGTGAATGGGTGTGTTTCACTTTTAAAGAAGTCAAGCCGTGATGTAGACTGTTGATTTGCTTCAATTGGGGATCCGGATTTGCTGCTGATCAAATTCGTTGCTGTTGCTGCTTTTCACTTTCAGCAACGATTTTTACCGTTGCTGAAAATTTTGACAACAAAAAACTGCTCCCATAACTTTTAGCAACGGTAAAAACCGTTGCTAAAAGTGAAAAGCAGTCAAATGATAGTAACAAATTCTGATCCTTCAATTCGAGGGTCCATAACCCGCTAGTGCCTTATCATTTATGCCCGTTGATTTACTTCAATCCAGCGGCTATTAGAAGTCCAGTACTCGGCTTGATTTTTAAATTCAAGCAAACAATCCAAGCGTCAAAAAATCGAAGCGAGGCAAATGCAAATTACAAAGGATGAAACAATAAATTTAAAGAAAAAAATGTTGGCCACATAATAACGCCACGTGATGCCTTATGTGCAGTTGGATATAGTACAGGAACCTCTTGTTCCATAGGGGAATAGAGGAGGACCTTTACACCATTTTTTTTTCTGTATTGTATGTTTATAAAATTATATATGTATTTTTAAATATACATTCCAGCCTTTTATAATTATGAAATTATTACACTTTAATTTAATTTTATATTTTTGTTCACAGAAATCCCTTATAGTTTTTTTTTTATGTTCAGTAACCTAAATACACATATTTGTTTTTGGACTAAATACTATTCATTAATCTAAGTACATATTGGGGTGCAATTTTTTAAAAGAAATTACAAAATTGGAATATAGTATAATTTGTTTTATAATTACAAGCGAGGAATTGCATTTTTTAAAAGTAGAAGAGAATAAAGTGTAATTTTAAAAACTTACAAGAAAGATGAGTGTAATTATTTTTTTTCTTTTATCAAACACCAAAAGATCCTTGTTATTGAACCTCCTCAATAGAATTCTTAATGTGCTAACTTAATATTTTTAATAAACAATAATACACAATTATCAACTTAAAAGTCCAGGGCATATCATATTACCAAAAAATATATCAAAATCGGGTTATGATTGTCAGTGGTTATGATTATTTGGGTTCAAATCTTAATGTTGAATATAAGAAAATGTACCAAACCAATGCGAATGGTATGCCCTAATGATTTTTGGAAAAGAACTTTAGATTTGTTCCATGCGCTTGCAAGTTGATAAATCGTATTTTACATACGCAGCCCATATTTATTAAAATCTAAATTCATTGAACGCAACCCATTGTGAAATCTTTAAAATTATTTCAAATAACATTTCTTTGCACTCAGCTTATTATTGACTTTGGCTCTACATTGATTCTGCTTTATTGAACTTAATTTGTACAATGAGCATGCTTTTATTATTCAATCTATGGATTTTAAGGGTATACGGGTAATTTCTTATGGGCAGGATGCCAACCACTATATATGTATTCATATTTAAGTATTTTGATGATGAAAAAGATTAATAAGAAGTGTAAGAAGAGAAATATATGAATTGTGTGATAATGAATAGAGAGGAATATGTAAGAATAAGAATTTTGTGTACTGTATTTATGCATTGATAAGTGACTATCCAAGTTGTTATACCATAGAAATAACACGTCTATGTACCTACTGCATCAGATGATATAAAAATAACAGTTTGTGAAAAGTGTAAATTATCTTAAGAAAAATAAAATTCCCGTGCATTACTGTCCAATACCACACATTTTAAGTTTTTTTATTGTTAGCATGAACTTCTCATTGAGCACATTCTTCCCTTAACTTTATTTAGTATTTCAAAATATTTTCATATTCTTTTTTGTATTAATCCCATTTCAATCTTTAATATTTTAAAATAGCCAATAATAGACCTCTAAAAAAGAGGATGAATACAAAAAAAAATAAAAATTAAAAGAGAACAAAATAAAATAACATAAGAGACCAAAAAATAAATAAATAAGGTGAGAGACCAAAATAGTAATTAAAAAATTATAAAATGACTATTTTTTATGTTATTAATCCTGAGACCACTATCATTGGATAACTTCATGCAATTTTCAAACATATAATGCGTGTCACTTGTCAAATAAAAAAAGAAAAAGAAAGAAGGGTACACATATTATAATACTAAATAAAAAATTCAATAGTTGTAAATTAAGGCAAGCAAACTTAAACCAAAAAGTAGTCTTGATAATATAATATGAGGTAAAAACATTTAATAAATGTAAAGGCCAAAAATCAAAAGACTAAATACTTGTTACATTGATCCCTTTTCTAAAAGTAACCAAAGAAAAGGGAATAAGGGATGCATCAAAAGGGATGCACTAATGACCAAACAATAAGATTAATAGAATATGGCTAAGCGTGCGTTTAGAAAGAAGGGTACATACATTATAAGAAGGGTACACATATTATAATACTAAATAAAAACCATTGTAAATTAAGGCAAACAAACTAAAACAAAAAATAGTCTAGATATTATAATATGGGATAAAAAAATTTATTAATTGTAAAGGCCGAAAATCAAAGACTAAATACTTGTTACATTGATCCCTTTTCTAAAAGTAAACAAAGAAAAGGGATCCCTATTTTAAAGCTAAAAAAGAAAAGGGAATAAGGGATGCACCAAACACTAAGACCAATAAGAATATAGATAAGCGTGCGTTTAGAAAAAAGCTGGACCAAAGTGACTTGGAATAAAATTGATTTTTAAAATTGGTTTTAAGTAAACTAGAGATTAAATTAAAATAATTTATATTTGAAATTGTTATTAAAAAATAATTTTAAAAAAATAATTTTTTTTACATATTGATTTATAAAATTATTTTTAGATATGTAATTATTAAAAAGAGTATGAATTTTATATTGTCTTGTTTTATTTATCTTATTATTAATTTTTACTCACTTATTCTTTGTTCGAATGGCCTCCAATCCAATCTTTATGGGGACGAGCTTTTCCGTGCTTTCATGCTTGGTTTCAGACTAATGCTTCCATGCTCTGTCATTAATT
Organism: Biancaea sappan; assembly: GCA_037074585.1. Classification (NCBI taxonomy): domain Eukaryota; kingdom Viridiplantae; phylum Streptophyta; class Magnoliopsida; order Fabales; family Fabaceae; genus Biancaea; species Biancaea sappan. Next base: position 4,737,995 of record CM073495.1, read on the forward strand.
TTTACTGTTATAATATTGACTTAGCTGTGTTGGGTATTTAATTGAGGCGTAGTGACAGGGACTAACGGGTGGAGCTTGGTCTATTGCTCAATAGAACAGGTAACGTTTGAGAGAAATGAATAGAATACCAAAAAAATTGAACAGGTAACGCGATGTATAATTATCCATATCTAATAATTGTAGCCTTCTATTAATAATTTTTTAAACTATTGATTTTAATATTTGATTTAAAATATACATATATTACCTTTTCAATAGAAGTTCATAGTCTAATTATTTAATTTTTAGTTAAAGTTAAGGACTAAAATGAAAAGTCAATTAACTAAGTATCAAAAAGTAAGTAGTCAAGGACTAAAAAAAGATAAACATAGAAGTTAGTAGTCTCCCCCTTTTTCTTCATTTTTTACCTTTCTCTTTTAGCCTCCTTGAAGGGCCAAAAGAAAAAAGACAGAGTGTTGGATTAATGCAGACTCAGATTTGGAGAATACAAAGCAAGTTCAAATAGCTTCAAAGCAAATCTGGGTTCAAAAGAAAAGTGATTATACTTTTTTCAAATTAAGGATAGGGATATTACAAATCAAAAAGTATTTGTTGGGAGAGTTTGAATATAAATGGGATAAATTTTACGAGAATATTATTCAGGGAAAAAAAAATAGAACTGGGTAGCTAGGTAGAAGAAAATGGGTCTGGCCCAAAACACACTAAAACAGAGAAAGAAATTACAATTTCCAGTCTGAATGAGAAAAAACAACAGAAGCCAAAAATAAATAGAAAAAGGGCTCCAAAGGAACCGGGCCAGATAACCGCCGAACAACCTAAAGAACCACTAAAGAAAATAAAACAAAACATATTGAAGCCCAAAGACTCTTAATAACTAGGACCAAGAACTTTAATACCCCTTCCTCAAGTTGAGGCATGGTAACAATCAAGCAGACTCAAATTGGAAATAAATTTGTAGAATAAAGGTGCTCTAAGTCCCTTTGTGAGGCAATCTGCTAGTTAGTCCAAAGAGGAGACATGTCACAGCAAAATAAACTCGCACTTATATTGGCCCCTAACAATGTGATAGTCTATGTCCAAGTGCTTCATCCACTTATGAAACACTGGATTTTCCGTGATGTGCATGGCTGCCTTGTTGTCTCAATGAAGCAAAATGGGACCCAAAATATCAGTTTCTAGATCATGCAGAATGTACAAAAGCCACTTAAGCTCACAAATCACAACTTCCATAGCTCTATACTCTGCTTCAGCAGATGATTTTGATACGATGGGTTGTTTCTTTGTCTTCCAAGAAATGAGAGCTATGCCAAGGAAGGTACAATACCTGGTCAACAACCTTTTCGAATGTTTGAGCACGATCCCCAATCTGCATCATAGTAAGCTATAAGTTGCAAAGAATTAGTAGCAGGGAAAAAGAAAGCCTAAGGAAGGTGTTCCCTTAATATACCTTAAGACATGAACATGGTATTCCAGTGATTGGTTCTGGGACTCTAAATAAACTGACTCAACTGTTGAGTCACATATGCAAGGTCAAGTCTGGTAAGTCCTAGGTACGATAGCCTACCAACAATAATTCTAAAAGGTTGTGGATCTTCTAAGAGATCATCATTTTCACTATTTAATTTGAGGTTTTTTTGGAAAAGGGGTAAAAGCATGTTTACACCCTATTATTCCACCATCTTGTAACAAGTCAAGAGTAAATTTACGCTGAGTGACAAACAAACCATCTTCAAACCTAGCCAATTCTAAGCCTAAAAAATATTTAACACTACTAAGATCTTTAATGGTAAACTTATCATCAAGAAAATCTTTTACTTTGCTAATTTCAATTGCAGAGTTTCCCGTAATAATAACGTTGTTGGTTAGGGCTGAGTATGGGTTGGGTTGGTTTGAGTTGAGATTTCTTATCTCAGCTCTTATCTTCGATGACGAGCTCCCCCATTGCAAGGCCTTTGGTTGCTAGGAAGATAGCATTCCCATTCACTAACTTGTGGTTGATGACACTCTCTCTTTGAGTGGAAAGCTTTGGTTCGGGTTGAGGTAAATCTCAACCTGAACCAACCATAGGCATGTGGATTGGGTTGGGTGGGTTCAGCATTTTTTGTTGGTGAACCTAAACTAACTAAACCCACCCTCTAGCAGGTTGATTTGGGTCTGGTTGGGCGAGTTGGGTTTTTTTTTGTCTTTTCTCTCTTTCTTCCTCCTCCTTTCAGGAATAGAATCCAACAGGTTAATAATTTACATTAACACCACCACCATCCACTAAATAAAGAGAAATGAAAATGGCAAAGCAGATCTCAACTATCTCCAGGTAGTATATGGGTGTATCAGTATGCAGCTTCAAGTCGATGACCCTAATTCAACTATAAAATTCATTTAATTCAATCTGTAAGACAAGTGAAAAATATAAAGATGACCCAAATTTGCAAAACAAAAAACACAATGATATACAAAAGCCCTTAGTATAAAAATGAAATATCTTGAGAAAATACAACGAATATGGAAAAGTGACTCACATATGCAGAATGAAACCTCAAGAAATCAATGATAAATTCTTGGATTATTCACATTGGACCATACTCTATTTCTATGCTCTCTTCCACCAAACATCACAAAAAAACCAGAGAAATCCCATATTAAGCAGCCAGCAACATACTCAAAAAACTTGAGTCAAACCGAGGGCGAGGGACCGAGGAGGGATGAGGAATCAAAAGAGAGATAGAGATTTATTACCTGTTGAGCCATTGAGCTGTTGACGAGTGATGACTGAGGAAGAAAAGAAGAAGATTGTGATTGAAACTGAGCCACTAAGCCACAGGCACCACTGGAGACTTAATTGAAGAGGAGGGATAAAGATTGGATTTAAGAAAGTGGTCTAGAACGAACCCTAGTAGAGAGCTAGAGACAGAGGCAAGGAGAGGAGGGATCTGGATAAAGAATTGGGAAAGTGACTTAACCTGAAGCTCAATCTGTCAAACTCAAAATGGCAATAACATTAAAAATATATATATTTAAAAGAATCTAGTTCGCAGGTTAGTTGGGTCAAAAACTCTAAACCTACCACCCGACCCATCCAAGGTCGAATTGAGTTTTTTCAACCCAACCCAGCTGTGCGGGTTAGGACGGGTTAGGTAGGTCTGCGAGTCATTTGCTCAACATTATTGTTGGTTGAAAAACTTTCAGCAAGTATACCGAGTCAACAAGTAATATAAAAGTAAGTAGAGTATCGATCACATGAGAATTATGGGAGTCAAATACTGATTTTGCTATTCCTAAACTATCTAAATAATCAATTTTTAATATGCGAGATTAAACTAAACTAAATTAAATAATTGACAATTAACTGCATTGCTGATGATTGACAAAAATTAACCTAAATAAACCAAGGAGATTATTAAGAATATGCAATTTATTAAAGCATTAGGGATCCAATTTCAATACCATATCCAACTATAAGTGACTTTCCATTTTAGTCTAAGTCTTCAATTTCTATATTGATGGTTGAATTCTCAGTTTTAATTAAAACCCAATTCCTTGGCAAATTAACACTCTTATCCTAATTCAATTCTCTAATTCATTAGACCAATCAAATTAGGAAAATGTAGTAACCATAGGTGAATTCAATCAAACCACACAAGAAATTTATCTATTCTTAGATCAAATTTATTTATGGCAATTATTTCAATAGGCATATTCATATATGAAATTTTCAATCCCTACTTGAATCCTAAATCAATTTTCAAATGATCAATTTTGAAAAAGAAGTAGGCATAGAAACAATTGCTCAAAACGAGAAATAAATAAATTTATACTATCATTGAAAACTCAATTCATAGGATTCAAGAGAAGCTACATCTTCCCCCAAACAAAGAGAATCTAGCTACTCATGACAAATAAAACATCCATAATAACAAAAGAAATCATGTTTGCCATCAAAACTTGAAAGAAAAGTAGAAGAAAAGATGAAGAAGAATGAAATAGGAGATGAATGAAAGTCCAGCAGCTTCCTTCCTCAATGTTCAACTACTCCTTTTTTGCTTTTCTGCATAATCCATTAAAATCTTCTCTAAATCTGATTTGAATAAAATATAATAATTTCAAAAAATAAAATCAGAAAAAGATATAAAGATTATTTTAACAAATATTAATCTTAAATTGAATCATAAAACAAAACTAACCAAAATAAATTTTAATATAATTTAAATGATAAATCTTAAACTAAACTAAATAAACAAAATAAATTTGTAAATCTTAAAGTAAACCTTAAAGAAAAACTAACTCCTTACAAAATTAAACTTAACAATTCAAAAGACTAAATATCAGAAGAAGACTTGAAAAAATTTACTCAATTTATTAATAAAACAATATAGGTTAAATAACTCTATAAAATAGAGTTGTCACACCCCCAAGTTTAAGATTCTGTTCACTGTCGAGCAAAAGTAAAGCTTGACAAAAATGCAAGTTGATCACCCTATCTAATTTGTCTTTAAAGCCAAACATTAATCCTTAATAATTACATAAAATAAGATGATAAACAAGAAAGTAAATCAATTCTAACAAGTTTCTAAGTTCAAAAAATAATAATCCATTTTCCCATACCTTTGAAATGTGTGTGGGTAGCCAACAAAATTCTCATGCAAATATTTAGAATCAATTCTATATTTATTAAACTATATAATCAAACCTCAAATTTAGAACTTCATATGCTTAATCATTTATCCTTTCTCCACTAATGTAAGCAACACATAAATAGAGATTAATAAGCTTTTCTCTACTTGTAATGAGGCCAATAGTTAAAAGTAAAACAAGAAAAGGAATTAGGGAAAACAAAGTGTAAGAGAATAAGTAATGTATAGTATAAAACAAATCTTTGAACTTTTATACTATTCAGTTCAATTTTTTTTCTTTTTTCTTTTTTAATTTTTTTTATATTTTTTCAGTGTCAACTCCCCAAGCTTGGATTGTTTTAATCCACATTTTTCTTTTTCATTTATTGTTTTCTGAGGGGTTGAGCATTTTTCTTCATTCATCTTTTTTTTTTCGAACCTCCCTTCCTTCAAAATTTCTCTATACACCACTTACTCTCTTGAAAGGTAGGTGATTTCTTTTTGGGCTTAAGGTTATAAATTTATGGGTGTCAAAAGAAAATTAATTCCCAAATATTTCCACAATAAAAAGGCTCAAAGTGGGTATTATTGATAAATAACTTAGAAAAAATAGATTCAAGGCTCAAATTGTAATGTCCCAAAAAATGGGCTGATGACTTAACATACAATTTACAAATCTTAGAGTATACTTCAGTGGTAGCTCATAAATTTTCTGAACAGTCCTAATATCTACAACTATGCAAAACGCAAATTATAGTAAAATAGTACTAAATTCCCTAACTACCGCAGGACCTAGGTGGCCTATAGGATTACAAAGCGTTTCTATTGGTATACAGCCCATAAATTGGTTCATTACGAACCCTCTAATAGAAATGGAGTATATCTCCAAGCTGCTAAACTCCAATGGTTTCCTATTATTGCCAGTGCTAAATCTAAAAAAGATAACAACGAGTGTGAGTTTATGATAAGTCCTAAAAAGTCATCAAATTATGCCATTATAATTGGGGTTTTCTTCTTCTCTTAGCCTTGTTTTGCTATCCTTTTGCGCTTTTGTTTTGGTTTTCATTTAGTTTCGTTGTGCTTTATAGTTTTCTTATTTTCTTGTTTTATTTCCCCTTTTCTTGCCTTTTTAATTAATTTTAGTTGTTGTCTTTTGTAGATGCAATTTTGGGAGAAAACGAGAAGTATGAGGACAAATGAAGCATCCAGTAGCTTGGCACCTAAGCGCCAAACATGGCACCCAGGCGCTAAGAATATGAACATGAAGAAGCCTTTACCCAATTGGCGCCAGACGTGGTGCTTGGGCGCCCAATCCATGAACTTGCTGTTGGACTTGGCGGCCAAGTGTCAGAATAAGCGCCCAGGCGCTAAGTCACAAAACTGACAGTTTAAAAGCTTCTTTTAGGGATTTTTGACCTAACTTTGGATTGGGGTATTTTGGAGTTTAGAGGCAGCAAAAAGAATCATCTTTTGGAGCTGGTTAGGGGGGAGAAGGCCTTCCCTCTTGGGATTGGCCTTTCTTCCCTCATTTCTTCTCTTTTCTCTTCATTTTCTTCTAGTTTAATGTTGTAATTTGTTCTCTATGTTAGTTATAGGTAGTTGTAACTCTAGGGTTGTTGTAAATCCGATTTTAGATTAGGTTTTGTGTAATTTCTTAAACTTTTGTAATTGTTGATTGGTTAATACATGTTTATTTATTCCAATCTTAATGCTTTCCTTTAATTTGGCAAATTATTGGGATGATATGGTGTTTCTATTGAACTTGGGAAAGGGAAGTAGAAACTAAACCTAAGGAATGAGTTGTATGAATTCTTGAACCTTAAAGGAGAAGGGATTGATTTGCTAATATTATTGAAATATAGATATTAGCCTCATATAGTCAAATTAGGGCTTGTTAATCAATTTAACTTGATTTTCACATAAGGGATTATAGAGAATTAGGTTTTATCTTAGTTGAGGTTTGGGAAAATCCTTTTAAGAACATTTGTGCCCTAGACTAGTATGTACAATTGATGAAAGCAAGAGTGAGAGAATGATAATGGAACCTATGAGAAATGACAGGTTTGGTGGTTGATGTAAGTTGATTTCTTATGAAGTTTTGTTGTTGAATAATTCCTTTCAATTATATTTTGTATTTTGTTGGAGTGGATTTTACCGAATTGAGTTGCTCTAAAAATACTTGATCACAACTTTTATGAGTTTGGGGTTTTTATCTATACTAGGGATAGCTAGATATTAACTTTACCCGTTGTAACTTCTACCATAAATCAGATTAATTTAAGGATAGATAATCTTATTTATGTGGTTTTTATGAGTTCCTAAACTTAATCACCTACTTGAATGATTGGATTAAGGAATTAGACAATCATTTGGGTTAGGTAAGTTTGTTTCTCTAAGGGATTGGGTTCAAACGATTTTGAGAACTTAACCAACATCAAAAGGATTTGTAATTGGATTGAATCATTCTTTAGCAACTTAAAGACTAATTTGTCTATGAATTAGTTGGATTAAGAGTCAAGTGAAATCAATCCCATCAACCCTAGGTTCTTGTCACTAGGAGTAGCTTGGTCTTAGATTTTAGTTAGTGGTTTTAGTTTAATTTGTTAGCTTTAGATTTATATTTCTGTTTAATGATTCATCTAGATAGCATTTAACTTTAGCTTCGCAAGTACTTGGCACCTCAATCCTTATGGGAATGATACTCTACTCACTATGTATTACTTGTATGATTGGTATGCTTGCCAAGTAGTCAACAATTTATCAAAAACTCAGTGAGTAAATGATTGTGCAATAAAATAAGGCACAAGTACAAATACCAGTATCATAACCATATTTAAATAAATACATCTAGCACGTATAGACATGAACATATACACAATTACAAGCGTACCTGATTATGTGACTGCAACGTGCTAATTTCCATACGAGTCCATACTCTCGCAATCTACATCACATATAAAGCACATATAAGCATAAATAACCATACATGGATGATAAATATACATGCAACAACAGGTTATATTTTTTCACACTTTTCCACATTTACCTCGTTGAGATCTAGTCTGGAATTTCCCTCGGACAATATTTATTGAACAAGTTTATCTTAGAGGTCCACCCCTCTATTCCCAATTTTTGACGTTCTTCCCAGGAATATCCATATCCTTGGGTTATCAGTTAGTTCTCTCTCATAATATGAATATGCAAATAAAATATACAATGTTTTCCCGCTCTTTCCCACACTTATCACATTGAGAGCTAGTCCAGATTTTTCCCCTCGGACTATTAATACTCAAGAGGTTTATTCCAGAGGTCCACCCCTCTATTCGCTCTTGTAAATCTACATTCCCACATAATTCCTTTTCCATATATAATGCATTCACATGATGCAATATTTCACACACAACAACCAACAACCAGTCTACTATTCCCATGCACTCTACATAACAATCTCACAAATCAAAATCAATATTCCATTAATTAGTTAACATAATTAATTAGGGAATTTAATGAGTATAAATCCAATTATGGTGTGAATGAGATTTATATTGTACTTGAACAATTTTTAATAAAAACAAGTAGCAAGGTCACCCACTTACCTTGATTCTGACAAGGTTTACTGTATAAGAAATCCCAGGAGATGAAGCCAATGAAGCTCCCAGTTCATCTAGAATCAACCAAAATCAATAAATAAATGAAGCAAGGAAAATCTTTACCACTAACTCTAACCTTTCCTCACTCATTTGATCATAACTCTTAATTGGTAAGTAATTTTTAAATGAAACTTATACCATTAGAAACTTAACTTAAAGAGCTTTCCATGGATATAAAGTTTGTTAAAAACAGTGTCCGGATGAAAGAGTTATGGCCGTTTGAAAAAGGTTAAATAAAATACTACAGCATGACATCAGCATGTTTGGCACTTGGGTGCCAAGGCCTTCTTCCCCTTTCCCTTCTAAAGTATGGTACCTAGGTGCCACGATCATGATCCATATGATTTGGCTTCAATTTTGGGTCACATTTGGCTAGATCTTCACAGTTTTTCATTATTTCTACCATGGGTTCTTATCTTTGGTGTCTAAAGAATGTTTAGACACCAATATCCCCAATCTTAATCGATAAACTAAGTTCTGATCTCAATTTTACCCTAAATAGCATTAAAACTGGAAAATAGGAAAAAGTTCAGGAAATTAGAATTCCTACCTCGATTCCTTGCATTCTCTACATTGCTTAGCCACAAATGATTCACCCCACCACCGAAGAAAGGCTTGTCGGAGCTCAGTTTATAGGTTTAGGTGGAGAGGGAGAGAGAACAAAGAGAGAAAGAGAAAATATAGAGTGAGGAAAGAGAGAGAGAAGAGTGAGAAATGAGGAAAAAGGGGTGGGGCTGCCTATATATAGCCATCTTAGGTGAAATTACTACTTTGCCTGTAATACCCGTCAATTTCGGAGTATAATACGTTTGAGAGTATTTTGGAATTTGACAATGTTATTTTAGTTATTTATTTTAGTCATTTTAATTTTCATATTTAATTGTTCTCTTTGAATATTACAACAACAACAACAACATAGCTTTATCCCACTAAGTGGGGTCGGCTACATGGATCGCACGACGCCATTGAGCTTTATCAATGACCAACTCTTTAGATATCTCATTTACTAAAAGGTCCCGTTCAATAATTTCTCTAAGTGTCCTTTTTGGTCTTCCTCGACCTTTTTTCACAGGGCTCCAAACCATCTGCTCAACTCTCCTAACTGGCGCTTCCAACGGTCTTCTTTGCACATGCCCAAACCATCTTAAACGGTTTTCAACCATTTTTTCCTCAATAGGTGCCACCCCAACTCTACCTCGTATATGATCATTACGGATCCTATCTCTTCTTGTATGACCACACATCCAACGCAACATCCTCATCTCCGCCACTCCAATTTTATGTTCTTGTTGTCCTTTCATTGCCCAACATTCACTCCCATATAAAATCGTTGGTCTTATAGCAGTACGATAAAACTTTTCTTTGAGTTTATCAAGTACTTTCCAATCACAAACAACCCCTGATGCCATTCTCCACTTCAACCACCCAGCTTGTATCCTATGTTCCACATCTCTAATAATTTCGCCGTCATCTTGTATAATTGATCCCAAATACTTAAACTTTGACACTTGTGATACGACCTGATCACCAAGTTTAACCTCCATCTTGTTCCTAGCTTGTCGTTTATTAAACTTACAATGCATATATTCGGTCTTACTCCTGCTCAGACGAAAACCCTTCGATTCCAAAGTAGCTCTCCATAACTCAAGTTTAGAATTAATCTCTTCCATTGTCTCTGCTATGAGAACAACGTCATCTGCAAAAAGCATGCACTTAGGGATTTCTTCTTGGATGTGTTTCGTCAGAACATCTAAAACCAAGTCAGACAAATAAGGGCTTAAAGATGATCCCTGATGTAGGCCAATTTTAATGGGAAAGTCTTTAGTCTCCCCTCCAGACGTTCTCACACTAGTCGTAGCCCCCTCGTACATATCTTTTATGGCTCTAATATATGCAACTCGTACACCTTTCTGTTCCAAGGCTTTCCACAGCACCTCTCTTGGTACTCGATCATAGGCTTTTTCCAAGTCAATAATGCTATATGAAGGTCTCTTTGTTTACTCCAATACCTTTCCATCAACCCCCTTAGAAGATATATAGCTTTCATAGTAGACCGTCCTGGCATGAATCCAAATTAATTTTCAGAAATACTCGTCTCGATTCTTAACCTACGTTCAATCACTCTTTCCCATAATTTTAGAGTGTGACTAGACTAGATATTATTAATGTTGTGTAACTCATTTCTATGAATAGTGAAATTTGTGGAAAAGGGACTGAATTTAATTAATTGAAGAATTAATTCAGGTATTTTGTATGTTGGGTCAAATGGATTTGGACAATAGGTATGGATACCCATTGGGTTATCCAATTAACCTACTTCACCACTTTAAGTCTTTAGCTCTCTCTCTTCTTCATTTCACTCTCTCAGCAGTAAAAGGCAACGAGGAGTTCTCTCAAACCCTCAATTCTCCTTTCCAATTCTTCCTTTGATTTAGTGTTTTTCTGGAAATTATTCAGTTCAAAAGCCTATTAAAGATCAAAGGTAAGCTTTAATCTCATTATTTTCCTCAAATTTCAGTTTTTGTGGAAGATTAGAGGAGATTTTGTTCTTTTGATGATAATTTATGGATTTGAGTTGTTTTGGAGGTTTTTGAGTTAGGATTGAGTTATGGTAGGTTAATAAAGATGAAATTTTGGTTTAAAAACAAAAAAATTCCAGAATGAAAATTTAGAGATTTTTTTCTGTAAAATTTTGAAAACATTGTTCATTATGGAAAATTTTTCAGATTTATTTTTCAGAGTTACTGTAGCATTGACTTTGGTCAAAGTACTGTAGTGTTGGTGGTGGTAAGTTGATCATTAGCAGTTATTGTAGCAAACCGTTATTGTAGCGTCAGTGGTGGTTAGTTGACCATTAGCAGTTACTGTAGCAACGGTTAGTTGACTGTTGATCGTTATTATAGCAATCAGAAAATATTGCATATTTTCATGATTTTTTCCCTTTCTTATGCTTCCTTGTGATATCTTTTACTAGGAAATTTTCTTACACAAATTCTAGTGAGGAACAAGGTAAATTTGGACAATATCAATGTGAGTGAATAACCTTGCGAAACTAATTTGGTATTATTAGACAAAGTACAATATAAGTCCTATTTACAAGATTTTTGAAATGTTAAATAATCAACCTTCCAGTTGATAATATATGATGATTGCTATGATTGTTGATAGAAATTCAAAAGAATACAGGTACAAATCAATTAAGCTATTTATGGTAGTTATAATGTGTGATAAATTTTCACTATCTTACTGGTGAACAAACTTCTACAGTTATCTATGCACAAAGAGTTTGAGGGTTAAATTCCCAGGTCACTGGATGCAAGTATCTACGACACAAATACAAAGTGATTGAAGGTTTGATCACCCAAGAAATCATACATAAATCTACAGCACAAATGCAAAGTCATTGAGGGTTTGATCACCCAAGAAATTATACGCAAATCTATGGCACAAATGCAAAGTGATTGAGGGTTTGATCACCCAAGAAATCATACGCAAGTTCAAACAAATATAATACTACGATTGTGTAAAATGAATGATAGATTAGCTATGTTAGTCAATGTGATATTTGTACTTGTAATATTTTATATGGTACAATTATTTACTTACTGAGTTTTTAAATAAAGTTACACTCCCTATAACTATCATTTCAGATATAGTAAGTGAGGAGTAAGATTATTCAACTGAGGATTAGAAGCCCCTCGGAGTTGTTCTTCATCTTTGTCTGGTGAGATACCAGTACTTAATAATGTGAATACTAGGAACGTTCTGTACTTTGTATAGATCTCCTAGGCTTGTAATGTTTTAAACATAACAGATTATGTGTACCTTTTTTTATTAATTCAGATGTTTATAGTTCTGTTGTATGGAATATATGATAAATGTCATAACATGCTTTTTCCATTTATTTTAGTCCCTATTTTAGTCTTTTTTGCCTCTTTAATTTTGTCAATTCTCTAATTTTATTATGTTTTGGAATTCATTTGGTATAAACTATTTATGGATTGAATGTGTCTCAATTATATATTTTTAGAACTTGAATTGTAAAATGCTCAATTTAATTCCTACAAATTTTAATTTTGGAGAGAAAAGTGTTGACATGGACAAAGATGCTGATTTGGATGCTAATGTGGCACTTTTTGGGTGATGCAGATGCTGACTAGGATATGCTGGATGTGGGGCCCACTTGAACTCTTATTCAATGCCATGTAGTCAGAATTTTTGGGCAGAAATATTAATTTTCGTAGGTAAAAAAAAAAGCATGGCTGAAATATTAATTTTGCCATGATATTCTTTTGCTGTTCTGCTACTGTTTGTCACTTTCTGCTGCAGAAATATTAATTCTGTTGCTGCCATACCATTTTACTGCTGCCATGCCTTTCTGCTGCTGCAGAAATATTAATTTTGCTGCTGTTTTGCTGTCAAAGTGCTGCCACATCATGGAAGAAGCATCCAAGGAGGCATCTAGGGCAGAATATCCCTTTAGGCATGTGTTAGAACAGTCTTATATTTGGAAAATCGAAATTTATTAAGGAGGCTAAGTCATTTTTCAGATGGGAAGTCCTAGCACCATTTTTCTGCCTTCCTAGAGCAGCAGTGGTTGGGAGCAACATAAAGGCAACTCTTTAGCTTGGTTTGAGGGAAAGGAAGCCTTCCCACTTGGGAATGGCTCTCCTTCTCCCATTTCCTTTCCTTTTCTTCCATTTTCCTTCATAGTTTGTTAGTTTTCTGCTGTATTTTCTATTTTCTGTCATGTTCTTCTTCTCTTCCATGTAATTTTCTGATGTTTAAAGATTGATGTAGTTTGGTTCTATGATGTTTTATTGCTGAACAATTTCGATTTTAATGCACTTTCGTTTAATGGAATGGATTTTACCGATTATTCTTCCTCTTGAATGCTTGATTAACCTTCAATGAGTTTGGGATTTTGATGTCTATGCTAGATTTAGCTAGATGTTGAGCTTGACCTTGTAATTTCCACCATAAATTAGATTATCTAGATATATATAGTTTTATTTATGTGGCTAGAATAATTTTCTTGAGCTTCATCACTTAATTGAATGGTTGATCTAAGATTTTAGTCAATTATTTTGGTTAAGTTAGATTGTAATTTCAAGGTTTTTAGATTCAATCATATTTTAGAAAATTGGCCAACATTGAATGGATTGTAATTTAATTGAATTGTTCTTCAATGATTCAAAGATTAATTTGTCTATGAATTAATCGGATTAGACCAACGAAATCAATCTCATTTTCTTGTGTAGTCGGTTATTTGATGAAATGGAAATTGTACTTTAATTCATTTGGACCAATGAGTATTTTCTTGGCCAAAGTTCTATTTTATTTATTGTCCTATGAAGCTTGTTATTTATACATGTATGCGATTGCTATGTATTTGTAATGAGTAGGACAAGAGATAACATGTCATATGCGATTGCGGGGCATTGATGTGATTAGGACTTGATCGGATTGTATTTGAGTTATAGATTAGTGAAGATCTTCCTAACTATAATTTTAATATAATTCAGTCTTAGAAGATTTTCTGAGAATTTAGATTGAAAATTACATAATAGAATTAGCCAAGAATATTCAAAGGAAAGGATGATGATGTACAATTCCATGGAATTTGTGACCAGTTACACATCTTTTGTCTGTTTTATTTTCTGTTTAGTTATTTAAATTTCAGTTATTTATATTGCGTTGTTTCAATCATCCCCCCCCTTTTTGTGTAATTTCTACAATTTCCTTCATAAGTCTTAATAGCATTTCACTTAGCCTAATTGAATTTCATTTGATACCTCAATCTCTGTGGGACGATACTCTACTTATCACTTTATTACTTGATGCGACCCAGTATACTTGATGGAATATTTTATGTGCTATAAATTATACACACCAAAATGTTGAATGTAAAACCTTTTGGAGTTTATGTAAATAACTCATATTTGAGAATTTTATCAAATGATAGTTGTGGATATTAAGATTGTCCAAGATTTTGGGTTACCACTGAGATTTTCCCTAGAAATAGTATCTTTTCACATGTTCAATTTTTGGGATGTGACATTGCCCCTAGACAACTCAGTTAATTTCGGTGGTAGCAAATTCAAAATTTCTCCAATTTGGGTATTCTCACATTCTAGGTGCCACCCTAGTTTCTCATTTCACTTTAGTCCCTCTCTGGACCCCGTAGGTACCTGACTCCCTCTATACCTCATGATTTCTTCCTCTCAATTCCCCATCCCCTAACACTATTTCCATGAAATTTCTTCTTCCTCTAGTCTTTCCTCAAATCTCATAAATATCATTCGCAATAAAATATCTGGTCCAGTTATTTATCTCTATTTTCATAAAAAATATTCAAAAGGAATAAATTAAATATGAAAAATTAAAAATGACCGAATAATTCCATTAAAATAATGGTAATTTTCATTATAAAAACCGTAATACTGCCAATCTCGTGATTCCAAAATTAGCAGGTATTTCATTCTTCCTCCTTTAACAGAATTCAGTCCCCTGAATTCAAAAATTAACCACAAGAGTCGAAAGGCACCACCACACTTATGTTGCGCTACTCGGACAACTAGCATAAGCAAACTTAAGGATTTTAGGGTGGTTTAAATACTTACAACACATAAGTTCCTTTACTACTCAATATATTCATGACTCAACCTCAAAAGCACCCATATATATATATATATATATATATGCATAGCACAAACACAAACCCACATGTATAGTTCACAAAATTATAGAATACATACACCCCGCCCGAAGGCGTTATCTCACTTGTAAGTGATATCTCGCCCATAGGCGATATCTTAGCCCGTAGGTGTCATCTTGTCTGAAGGCTATATCCTATCCATAGGCGTACTGTCCCTCTGGTATGACTCTCACTACAAGAAAATTGACTTTCAGTGGCGACTTTTTGGTGGCGACTTTTAAAGTCGCCACAAAAAGTCGATTTTTGGTGGCGACTAAATAAGTTGCCACTAAAAGTTGAGTTTTGGTGGCGACTCTTATAGTCGCCACTAAAAGTCGACTTTTGGTGGCGACTATAGTCGCCACCAAAAGTATTTTTTAAAAAAAATATAAAAAGTCAGATTTTTTAAAATAAAATAAACAATTAGACTTTTGGTGGCGACTATAGTCGCCACCAAAAGTTTTTAAAAAACAAAAAATAAAAAAACTCAGATTTTTTAAAATAAAATAAAAAATTAGACTTTTGGTGGCGACTATAGTCGCCACCAAAAGTATTTTTTAAAAAAAATAAAAAAAAGTCAGATTTTTTAAAATAAAATAAAAAATTAGACTTATAGTCGCCACCAAAAGTATTTTTTAAAAAAAATAAAAAAAAGTCAGATTTTTTAAAATAAAATAAAAAATTAAACTATAGTCGCTACCAAAAGTCTTTTTTAAAAAAAATAAAAAAAGTCAGATTTTTTAAAATAAAATAAAAAATTAGACTTTTGGTGGCGACTAAAGTAATTTTTAAAATAAAATAAAAAAAGTCAGATTTTTTAAAATAAAATAAAAAATTAGACTTTTGGTGGAGACTATAGTCGCCACCAAAAGTCTAATTTTTAAAAAAAAATTAAAAAAGTCATTTTTTTCTTAAAAAATTCAATTTTTTTATTTTTCTTAATTTTATTTAAAAGAAATTTAATTTTTTAATTTTTTAATTTTTTAAATTTTTAAAGTTTTTTAAAAAATTAGATTATCAGTGACGACTGAAGTCTATTTTTTTAAGTGAAATCATTTTTTTTTTATAAAATTAGTTGAAGTTGGACTTTTGTGGTGACTCCAATAGTAATAATATATTTGCTTTTTGTTAAGTTTAATATTATTTTATTTTTGTTTTATAATATTTTTGACCTAAAATATTTTTAACAGATTATATATATAGATATATATAATATTTTGCACTTACATAACACAAATGAAGCAGTGGCAGAATGGCAAGACACACATGGTGCAAGCAAGGGACCCAGGTTCGAATCTCAGGTATACACATGTTTGGTTTAATTTCAAATAAACTTGAATATTGCACACAAAAAAATCAAGTCAGCTCGGGATAGCGAGTTATTGGATCAGCCAAGACCCGCACGAGTCGAATGGATCTCGGGTCGACCTTGCGGGCCAATCCGGATCTAAAAAGATGACGAGTGACTTTCGGTGGCGACTTTTGCTGACACCAAAAATCATTTTTTTCACGAATTTTCTTTTTTTTTTTTACAATAAAAATGACTTTTGGTGGCGACTTTGAAAGTCGCCACCAAAAGAATTAGCCACGGACTTACGCCAACAACTTTAGTCGCCACTAAAAGTCGCCACCAAAGACTTTTAGTGGCGACTTTTAGACTTTTGGTGGCGACTTTAGTCGCCACCAAAAGTCTTTTTTTTTTGTAGTGTCTCATCCTGAGCTCTGGCTTATTCCAAGCTATGACAACAGCCATCGTGGCCCCAAGAATGTACCATGAGACCTCATCCTATTCCCTATTAGTCTATATTCCCACAAGAAATCTAACCATGTGTCTAGTCTCTTGGGTCATATCCATAACCATAATATGTGTCCAGCTTCTCGAGTTGTACCTTCAGCCATAACATGCATCTGGTCTCTCGGATTATGCTAGCAACCATAACATGTATCCCAAACACAAAACAATACAAGTAATCACATAATAAACCCTCCCTATATTCTCATTTCTCAAGCCTTCTGGCTCTCAGATGCATCCCTCTTGATCCTTGTCCACGTGCCCCCATTGGCAACCACCAAATTCATATCTCAAGTGTAATACTCATGATTTTCGGGTATTATTTAAAACTAATTTTATGGAATAGTTTGGGAGAGGAAAAATTTATTTCGTTGCGTAATAAGTAAAATATGAGTTTTAGAAGTGACAAGGTAATGAAAGATTGGGTGATGGAGAGTCGAGGAGTATATTGGTGGTACTGAGGGCACCGAGGGAGTTAGGAGACTGGTTGAATCAATGAAGGACTAAAGTGAAATAAGGAAAACTACGGGCACCTAGGATTTCAAAACACCCGATGTGGGATATTACAGATTTTCTTTTACCAGTTTTGACCAAGGGTCAATTGAAGGGAGAAGTAGTAATTTCACCATTAGTGAGTATATATAGGTGGCCTCGCCCGTTTTTCCTCATTTTCTCTTTTCCTTTCTCTTTCTCTCTTCATCTTCTCTCCTCTCTTTCTCTCTTCCTTCTTTCTACTCTTTCTCCACTTAAATCCATCAACCAAGCTTTGGGGATGGATCTCTGGCGACAGGGCGTGTCATCGATGGCCAAGCAACTTAGGGAAAGTAAGGAATCGAGGTAGGAATTCTGTTTTCCTGAACTTTTTCCTATTTTCTAATTTTAAGGGTATTTGGGGTAAAATCAAGATTTTAGCTTCATTTTTATTAAAATTGTGGCTTTTGGTATAAATGCTCCCTAGACACAAGGATGAAAGCCCATGGAAGAAATCATGAAAAACGGTAGAGATTTGGCCAAATCTAAGCTAAAACTGAGAAGGAATTGCAAAGGTCATGATCATGGGGCCCAAGCACTAGGTTTCAGAGGTTTTGGGGAAGAAAAAGGTCTGGCACCCAGGCACTAGACATATATGTGGTGACCAAGTGCCAGCCATCCCAAGTATCTTTGGGCTTTTCTTTAAAAGGTTGTAACTCTTTCATTCGGACTATGTTTTTAGCATACTTTATATCATTGGAAAGCTCTTGGAGTCTAGTTTCCATTCATTTGGAAATTCATTACCGGTTAAGAGTTATGATTGAAGAAGTGAGTAAAGGTCGAGATTAGTAACATAAAATTTCTCTATTTTGTAACCTTCATAATTTTTGTATGGTTACTTGATAGGGATGATTGAGGCACAAAGTAAGAGCCGAGAGCGTATGGAATCTAGGTGAGGGATCCAGCTCTCTCTATATAGATATATACATATATGTATATGTATGTATATTTATATTTTAGGATTTATTTTCCTAAAATTATTTTATATATATTTAATTGTTAAATGTATTATGTGTAAGGTATGTAATGGGGATTATTTGGGATTGTTGTATGGAATAGGGGCAGGAATAGTAGATTGGTTGTTATATTATGTTTGTGTGAATGCATTGCATATTATCATCTACATATTCATATTACGAGAGGGAAATAGAGGGTTGGTCTTCTGTAAAGAGTGGGAACAGAGGGGTAGACCTCTGAAATAAACGTTGGTCTTTAATGTGGTAAGTGCGGGAAGTGTGGGATAAACATTGC
Source organism: Biancaea sappan (assembly GCA_037074585.1). NCBI lineage: Eukaryota > Viridiplantae > Streptophyta > Magnoliopsida > Fabales > Fabaceae > Biancaea > Biancaea sappan. The sequence goes on from CM073495.1 coordinate 4,756,523, forward strand.
ATATCATCATTTGCATAATATATTGTGTGTGGTTATTTACATTGTTTTGTATGTGGGTTATATGTTGTGGTTGAGGCCATAATTTGAGAGACCAATTGTATGTTATGGCAATAGGTATAACCCAAGAGGCTGGACATATGTTATGATTATAGATATGATCCAATAAGCCAAACACATAATGGGAATTTCTTGAGTGATCGTCTGTGGTAACATAAACCTGTGTTAACGAAGCTCTTGAGATGTAGTATGGGAGCATAGACCTTTATGTAGGGTTACATTCATTTAATGTGTGTTATATATATGTGTTTGGGGGAAAATATGACAAGATATAACACCATTTACTTTCCTTTGAGCAGCTCAGTATCATGCGGGATAAATTCCTGAATGGGTTATATATATATATATATATATATTATATATATGTTCTATATATCTGTGTAGTGTAGGGCTAACATAGGTGAGTTCGTGGTTTAAACTCACCCTCTCACAGTTGCAGGTACATAAGGATAGTCAAAATAAGGGCTCGTAGGTGGAGGATGCCTCCCTATTGTTTAGGGTAAGGTAATTTATTTTTATTATATTTCTCTAGTATACTTTGTAATCAAATAGGTCATCTGGGATAAATAGGAGAAATTTATGCTTGTGGTAGTATTGGTAACACACTGTTTGTGCCAGTCACGAATTTGGCTCTAGGAATGGTAAAACTCCTAGCCTTGGTTTCGAGTCATGAAAAAAATGGTATTAGAGGGAAGGTTTAGGTCTTCTATTGATTACAGAGCAAGGTAACCTTAGTGGGTACTCCTATATTGTTGTGAGCCATGGTTCAACTATAGAGAGATGGTTCCACTAAAGGTCTTGTAGAATGTGTCTTTCTTTCTTTTGTATCGGGTTCCTTCTAAAGGACGCGTTTAAGCTTGTGAGTGACTCAAACACCCATATTTACTACATATGTGTTTAAGACGCATCCTAAGTGGTATAAAGCATGAGTATTTCAGAGTCACGAGAGATGATATGGCAGGATAGTAGGATGAAGAAGAGATGATAATCTTGAAGAAAGTAGAGACTCATGGGTATGCCCCCTGGTAAGAAAAGAGATAAGTCATAGCGGTGATTGGAAAGAAGGGAAATGCCATTGACAAGTTGTGAGAATGGTAGTAGTGAGCTCCTTGGTAGGAGATAAGTTGAATCAGGGAGAGGATAGGGAAAGAATGGAGAGGCTTGAAAAATAGTAGAAATGGTAAGGATAGAATCCTACAGAAGAATCATTGATAATTGGACTATTAGCGTGAAAGATGCTAAAGGGGGAAGTGGGTTAGTAAGTATAGAAATTGTGCTCCTAGAGTATGAAGACTACATAAATGATGAATTAGAAATATATAGAAGATCAGCTTCATCTCGGTTGGGAAAGGAAGAGCTCATGGTTGGGGGGACGAAGTGAGTGATGGCAGGATCCCAAATTCCTCACCTGAAGAATGGGAATGGTTTAGGAGGACGTTATTGAAAAAGTTCATGAGAGATTTGAATACTGCATCAGAAGAACACTGACACTTGTATTAGAGGTGCATCCTTAGAACCTTTATATGTTATACAATTGTGATTGTCAGGTTGCTTGTGCTTTGTGGAGTGGGTATGCATAGGATACATGGGAGTCGATATTATTAAGTAGATCACCCTTGGGAGTAGCCAGTGGGTTGACACTCAGTGTGGACTTCATACAACCAGTTACTATCCACGATAAACCCCGTAAAGGGAAGGTTTAAGGTCATGCTTTAGGAAGCACCTGGATTGTACATGAGGTGATTCAGAATACAGGATAGGGAAACCTCTGGTTGAGGCAACCCTTAGTTGTATTAGAGTGGCACTAGGAGCATGGCACAGTTCCCTAATGATGCCTCTTCAGAGGTAAGGAACGAGGAATCATGCTAGGGTAAGGTATCTGGAAAAAGAACTAACCGAATCTGTTGAGGATTCCTTAGTTCTTTCAGGACTCCTTCTAGTCATGGAGAGATCATGAGAGTGACATTTCTCAAGAGGGAGAAAAGATGTGACTTGAATGTAGCTCAGAGCTAAAAAGGGGGGAAGTTTTGTGAGAACTCCACTACCGTTCTTCAGGAATAGAGAAGATGTGCCAAAGCATGGTAAGAGTGGTACAGTCCTATCTTTTTGGATAGATCCCTTGATTTGGAGAAATGTTCTTGTGTAGTCAAAAAGGGAAAAAGACTTCTTTGCTTTGTTCCTTTAAGGGTTTTATCTGTAAATATACAGTGAAACTCTTTAAAGATAAAACAACAGCACAAGAACTAGTAATGATGAATATCTGTTTGATATCATCATATCTAAAACTTTGGTGGGAGAATTATGTAAAGAGCATAGGTGTGGAACCGCATGAGGTTTAGCCCACAAAATAGTTACCAGTACACAAGAAAGATCTATTGTGGGCAACTTTTAAAGGAATGTTGAAATTTGGGGACGGATTTCTAAAAAGGGGGAAGAATGTAATACCCGTAATTTTCATGTATTATTTAAAACTAATTTTATGGAATAGTTTGGGTGGGGGAAATTTTTTTTCATTATGCAGTAAGTAAAATATGAGTTTTAGAAGTGGCAATGTTGTAGAATATTGGGTAGTGGAAAGTCGAGGAGTATATTGGTGGTACCAAGGGCATCGAGGGAGTTAGGTCATTGGTTGAATCCAAGGAGGGACTAAAGTGAAATAAGAAAAATTGTGGGGCACCTAGGATTTAGAAATACACGAGGTGGGATATTATGGATTTGCTTTTACCAGTCTTGACCAAGGGTTGACTAGAGGGAAAAGTAGTAATTTCATCATGGACGAGTATATATAGGTGGCTCCACCTCTTTTTCCTCATTTTCTCTTTTCTTCTTTCTCTCTCTTCACCTTCTCTCCTCTCTTTCTCTCTTCATTCTCTCTACTCTTTGTCCACTCAAATCCATCAACCAAGCTTCAGGGCATGGATTTCTAATGACGGGGCGAGTCATCGGTGGCCAAGCAACCTAGGGAAAGCAAGGAATCGAGGTAGCAATTCTGATTTCTCGAAACTTTCCTTATTTTCTAGTTTTAATGGTATTTGGGGAAAATCAAGATTCTGGCTTCGTTTCTTGGTAAAAATTGGGGCTTTCGGTGTCTAAATCCTTCTTAGACACCAAGGATGAAAGCCCATGAAAGAAATCATAAAAAATGGTGGAGATTTGGCCGGATCTGAGCCAAAATCTAGAAGGAATCACAAAGGTCAGGATTATGGCGCCCATGTACCAAGTTTCAAAGGTTTTGGGGAAGAAGAAGGTCTGGCACCCAAGTGCTAGCCATCCTGAGTATTCTTGGGCTTTGCTTTAAACGACTGTAACTTTTTCATCTAGGCTTTGAGGATTTCTCCTCCCTTTAGAGCCAATAACCAGCATATAAGAACAAACACTTCTCCAGTTAATAAAATAACTTTTGACTAACTTTACCGAGGAGTAAGTCACAAAATAGACACACAACTCTATACAATGCTTTTATGGAACCTATACCTATGGTCATGCTGTGTAGTTCATGACAATGGGGAAGGTCCCGCAAAGAATACTTTGCTCTGTAATCTATAGGAGACCAAAACAAACTTTCCCTCAGATACCAATTTGTAATACCTCAAAAAATGGAAACTTAACTTAACATACAATTTAAAAATCTTAGCGTCTACTTCAGTGGTAGCTCATAAATTTCCTGAATAGTCCTAATTTCCATAACTATGCAAAATGTAAATTACAATCAAATAATATTAAATTCCCTAACTACTGCATGACTGATATCGGGCATTTTTATATACACTTTGGCCCCTACCATAGTCCTATTGCATATATTTTCATGATAACTCTCTGATTCTATTATGTTTTAGAATTAATTGGATGAAATTTAGTTATGGACTAATTGTGCTTTAATTATGTAATTGGAGAGCTAAATTGATGACATGGATGAAGGTGCATATGTGGGAGCTGATGTGGCACTTTTTGGTGATTAGATGCTGACCAGGATGAGCTGATGTGGGCCCTGCTTTGGTTCTGAATCAGAGCATGTATTCAGCCTTTTTACTCTCCAAAGTTTGCCTAAAATGACAAATTCGTAGGTCAACTCTTCTATATAGAAAAGTCAATCCAGCAGCTTCCTTTTTCATGCCATTCTCTTCTGATTTGCTGCTATAGGCTTTCCAGATATGTACTACAACTTTTTGCAAGGGAAAGGGTCATGTCTTGAAGGCATTTTCGTCTCTCCCCTAGGGTAGAATACATAGGGACTTCAGAATTCATTTTGAAGGTAGACAACACATTTTTTATTCCTCTTTTTTGTAGTAGTTTAGGGTTCTTGTAGTTTTCTTTTTGTATTTTCGTTTTAGCTCCCATGGAGAGCTAAAACTATTTAGTAATCTGTCATTTGGATGAACTGGAAGATGTAGCTTGAATTCCTTGGTTCAGATAAGTATTCTAATACACTTTTTATTTCATTTTTATTCTGTTTCTCTCTGTTTTATATTTATGTTAATTTCTGGTCAGAGTTTCATGAACATAACTCTATTTTAATGCTTTATCTGAGATGAAAACTTGTTGTAACCGATATGACAAGTAGAACGAAATGGTGTGTCAATATGCGATTGCGGGACATAATTTAGTTAGGGCTTTAAGGAGTTGATAAACTCATTCTAGAAGATTTTCTAGAAATTTCAAGACTTAGAACCAAATGATAGAAATGGATTAGAAATTAACTTAAGTTTGGAATAGTGATAGTTATGTTTCCAGGGATTTGCCTGACAGATTATATATTTTGTGTGGATTATTTCTTATTCAGTTCTGATTCTGTTGCTATCACTATGTTTTTTCAATTCTATTTACGTTTGATTTTCTGCTACTGTCACAACAACCCCCTCCCCCCGTGTAGTTAATTAGTGTGATTAGTGTTAGGAACAACTAATTAGTGATTAGAAGTGAGGCTCCTTGAGTGAATACGACTTGGGGACCACTATACAACAAATTCAATTCTGGGCGATTCTACATCGTAGTGGCGTGAACCAAGGACCTAGGTGGCCTTTAGGATTACAAAGCGTTTCTATTGGCATACAGCTCATAAATTGGTTCATTACAAACCCTCCAATGGAAATGAAGTATATCTCCAAGCTTGAAAACTCCAGTGGTTTCCCATCATCGTCAGTGCTAAATCTAAAAAAGATAACAATAGTGAGTGTAAGTTTATCAAAAACTCAGTGAGTAAATGATTGTATAATAAAATAACGCACAAGTAAAAATACCAGTATCACAACCATAATTTAAATAAATACCTCTAGCACGTATAGGCATGAACAGATACATAAATACAAGCGTACCTGATTATGTGACTGTAACGTGCTAATTTCCTTACGAGTCCACACTCTCACAATCCACATCACATATAAAGCACTTATAACCATAAATAACCATACATGGATGATAAATAAGCAGGCAACCACATGTTATATTTTTCCACACTTTCCTACATTCACCTCGTTGAGACCTAGTCCAGAATTTTCCCTCAGACAATATTTACTGAACGGGTTTATCTCAGAGGTCTACCCCTCTGTTCCCAATTTTTAACTTTCTTCCCAGGAATATCCACATTCTTGGGTTATCAATTGGTTTTCTCTCATAATATGAATATGCAAATAAAATTTCCCGCTCTTTCCTATACTTATCACATTGAGACCCAATTTAGATTTTTTCCCTCAGACTATTAATACTCAATGGGTTTATTCCAGAGGTTCACCTCTCTATTCGCTCTCGTGAATCTACATTTCCACACAATTCCTTTTCCATATATAATGCATTCACATGATCCAATATTTCACACACAACAACCAATAACCAGTTCACTATTCCCATACATATTCCACATAACAATCTCACAAATCACAATCAATATTCCATTAGTTAGTTAACATAATTAATTAGGAAATTTGATACGTATAAATCCAATTATGGTGTGAATGAGATTTATATTGTACTTGAGTAATTTTTAATAAAAACAAGTAGCAAGGTCACCCACTCACCTTGATGTCGACAAGGTTTACCGTATAAAAAATCCTAGGAGATGAAGCCAATGAAGCTCCCAATTCACCTAGAACCAACCAAAATCAATAAATAAATAAAATAAGGAAAATATGTATCACTAACTCTGACCTTCGCTCACTCATTTGATCATAATTCTTAATAGGTAAATAATTTTCAAATGAAACTTATACCATTGAAAACTTAACTCAAAGAGCTTTCCAATAATATATAATTTGTCAAAAACGGAGTTCAGATGAAAGAGTTATGGCTATTTGAAAAAGGTCAAAGAAAACACTACAGCATGACATCAGCATGATGTCAACATGCTTAGCGCTTGGGCACCACGGCCTTCTTCCCCTTTCCCTTCTGAAGTGTGGCGTAAGAGCGCCACAATTGCGACTCACATGATTTGGCCTCGGTTTTGGGTTAGATCTGGCCAGATCTTCATCATTTTTTATGATTTCTTCCATGGGTTCTCATCATTAGTGTCTAAAGAGTGCTTAGACACAAAAATCCCCAATTTTAACTGAAAAACCAATCCCCAATCTTAATTTTACCCCAAGTATCCTTAAAACTAGAAAATAAGGAAAAGTTTGGGAAATCGAAATTTCTACCTTGATTCTTTACTTTCCCTACATTGCTTAACCACCATTCACCTCACCACCAGAGAAAGGCTTGTCGAAGCTCAGTTTGTGGGTTTAGGTGGAGAGGTAGAGAGAAGAAAGAGAGAAAGGAAAAAGAGAGAGTGAGGAAAGAGAGAGTATGTGTGTGAGAGAGAGAGAGAGAGAAAAGCGAGAAATGAGGAAAAAAGGTGGGGTCGCCTATATATACCCGTCTAGGGTGAAATTACTACTTTGCCCCCAGGCAACTCCCAGTTAATTTTGGTGGTGAAAAATTCGTAATTTCTCCAATTTGGTATTTCTCAAACTTTATGTGCCACCCTAGTTTCACATTTTACTTTAGTCCCTTTTTGGACCCTATAGGTACCTGACTCCTTCTATGCCTCATGATTGCTTTCTCTCAATTCCTCATCCTCTAATACTATTTAATGAAATTTCTTCTTCCTTTAGTCTTTCTTCAAATCTCACAAATATCATCCACAATAAAATATCTGGTTCAGTTATTTATCTCTGTTTCCATAAATAATATTCAAAAAGAATAAATTAAATATGAAAAATTAAAAATGACAGAATAATTCCATTAAAATAATTGCAATTTTTATTATAAAAACCATAATACCGCCAATCTCATGATTCCAAAATTGGTAGGTATTACACAAACTAAATCAAACAATGCCTAATCATTTCTCTATTCACATGCTACTTACGATTTCGCCTCAGGAAAATATAAGACCAAGTTCTAGAGTTCTAAAATTGAAGTAAAACATATAATTTAATAAACATAAACCTTTCATTTAAAAATCTACACTTTAAATATTACTGGCTACATTTCTCAATTTTTTTTAAGAGAAAGAAAATAAAACCATTATCAATCAATCTTTTCCATTGCTAAATTTATCTTTAATTTCCTGTAAATCATCCTTCCTATAGCAATTAATTTTCATCATAGGTACTTAACTTTTCATTGGAAACCACAAAAGTGATCAACAATTTTCAATTATTTTCAAAAAAAAAATTCAAGTGCAAGTAAAATTTAAGTTATTCCATTTGAAAACACAAATTGAATGACCAAAAAAATTGCTTCCCTACCCCCAAACTTAAAATGAAGCATTGTATTCAATGCTTAAACATGCATTTCAAAAGTAAAGAAGGCTAGGAATTGAGGACTTATTTTGTCTTCAATTAAAATTGAGTAAATCAAACATAATCATTTGTACTATACTGAAACAAATTAAGGCTCAAAACTCTTCAATCCATAATATTTTTAGTTCAAGTAGTTCAATCCAACATTGGACATTCTACAAAATCTAATTCATGAACAAGAATTGAGATTATGCTTCACAATTGACCATCATTCCTAAATACTTTGAATAGCAAAATAGCATAGGTATAAATTCAACAATTCAGCAAAATCATATCATTAACAACAGTTCTTAAACTTAACCACAATTTAAAAGCAAATATCTCTGTAAGTTATCAGCAATAACATCAATCGAAGGCAACAAAACTGCTAAAATTCAAAACTACAGTTTTATATAATATATCTAGGTTCCTTTGCATAATTTCCACTATATGTCCAGTGACGCAAGCCGTTACGACTACCAAATCACCCAGAATTAAATTCATAGCAACTTGCAGTACAATGATCGTCCTAGGTTGTATTCTCTTGTGGAGTTTTATTTCTAATTGCCTAATTAATTGTTTTAACACTAATATACACTAATTACCTATTGATTAACTACCTAATTGACATGGGAGTGATAACAAAATTGAAGGCATAAAACATAAACCTAATCCTAATAGAACATGAATAAAAACATAACATAGTAAAAAAAAGAAAATGAACAGACATGTAACCAGCCACAATTTTCCTAGAGTTGTATCTATCATAACCCTCATCAACTTGTTAATTTCTTATTGTGTTCTGCCACTTGGTTTTAAATTCCTAAAATTTCTAGAAAACCTCCTAGAACTAGATTCCATTCAATTATTTGTCAAGAAGACCTTCACTAACCCAAACCTAATGAAATCTGATTAGCCCTAACTAAAGTCATACACAACAACCACATTCATGTATCCTATTTTCATTCATCTTATTATACATATATAGCAACCACATTCATACATGCATAACTAGATTATTCCTCAGATAAAATAATTAAAATAGTCATCATAACATACCATTTCAATCAGAAATGAACATGGATATAAAAATAGAGAGGCAAGTAAAGGAACAAAAATAATAAGAACTTATTTGATTAATGCCCAAAAGGGTTCAAGCACAACTCCAGTTCATGTGTACTGATTACATAAGAAGTTTTAGCCTTCCACAAAGGCTAAAACACATAAAGTAGAAGAAAAAAAGGGGGATAGACCTACGCAATTATAGAAGAAAAATGGAAGAATAAACTCTTCAACAAGCCAAATGGAGTATAAAGTGTTCTTTTATGTTGAGCCCCCTTGGATGGACAAATTAGCTTTGGTTGGGTCCCTTTCCCTTGCTGTTTTGGCTAGAAAAGTACAGTAAAGAGGTGAAAAAAAATACATGGAAATAGGGCTGTAGAATACTCTTTTTCTGGTGCAGAAAAGTGGCCATAGACTGAATGCTTGTTTGGGAAAAATTTTGCAAAAAATCAGACTGTATACGTACTATATTTTAGGTTTTTTTTGCAGAATAGTGGGGCCCATCCAGTCAATAAAATTGTCAACATCCAATCAACAAGAAAATATCATATTAGCATATATATGGCATCCAAGTTAGAAAGTTTACTCTCTAATTATTTAAATCTATAATTCATAAATAAAATTAATTTAGATCTTAATTAATTAAGCTCATAAAAAAATAAAATCAAAGCATATCAAATCTATAATAATTTAGACCCAAATAATCCTAAAACATAATAATTTTAGAGAGTTGGCAATAGCACTAACATAGGGACTAAATTACATATAAAAATGCCCGATATCATCCAACACACATAAATGGAGCCAAGTTAATTCTAATGTCTAGCCAATTGATGCAATCAACAATCCAAGCCAATAAGAAACAAAATTTTAATTCACAGTAGAGAGAAATTACTGACCTTGTTGACGAACAATCCTCACAGCAAGTATCTCAAACTTTTAAGACCACAAAAATTATAAACAATAGCATATTCCCAGTGAGTGTGATGAAGGGTTAAAGGTGAAGGGTTGTGGATGCAGTGATTCAGCAATGGATGTTACGAGATTGAAGGGTGATGGCGACTGTGAACATATGGAGTGGGAGTGAGGAAGAAAGATCTGTGAGCCAAGGATGTAACATCCCATATTTTCTTTCACTTATGTTTATTTTCTTTATTTAAGTTAGAAATGATGTGAGAAATTAGTAGAATATGTTTTGGATGCTTAAGAGAAAGTTATAAAGGAAAGGCATGAGGAAATTAGGATAAATGAGCTAAGAGTAAGAGAAAAATGAAGTTTTGAGGAAATCAGTCGACTAATTGTAGCAATTAGTCAGCTGATGGCATCAGAGATCAGACTAGATTGCTGATATCTACAATCGATCGACTGATGAGGAGAGATCAGTCGACTGATTATTCTCTGTTAAGTTGAAATTTTTAGTCTTGCAGCAATCAGTCAACTAATCAAGATGGATCAGTCGACTAATCGCGAATTCATCGACTATCGAGAAGCAATTAGTCAACTAATGGACTGCTAATGTGCGAAAGTAAGTTGGTATTAACTAAAAATCACTGAAAAAATTTACCTAAATACCTTTATCATGCTAATAAAGCTTAGAAATAAGAGAGTATGGTTAAAAGGGAGATTTCGACAATAAGAAGACTCTTTAAAAGCAAGAAGCGAGGGAAAATGAGAAAATTCTATAACTTAGAGAAGAGAGAAAGAAAATATGAGGAGCAAGAAGAAGAGAGAGAAGAAAGTTCTTGTGGAGATTTTAGCAAGAAGATCATAAAAGTAAGTTTCTAACTTGATTCTTCTAGTTTAGATAGATTTAAAAGCTTGAAAAATGATAGAATAAGGATTTTCAGGCTAAGAAAGGAAGAAAGAGGAAGGAGTTTGGTCTAAAGGTTAAAGAAACAAGGAAAATTAGAGAGAGAAAATAGAAGATATAACATCAATTTCAGCTTTAGAAGAATTAAAGGTAGCTAGTTTTCATAAAAGCAAAAGTATTTGATGTATTTATCATGCCTTTGTATGTTTTAGCAATTAATTGCATCTTAAAGCTTTCCATGAATATGTAGAACTAATCTTTTCTTAAAAAGTAAAGCTGATATCTTTATGGGAAGCTAGAACATAGAACCCCAGAAATTCCCTATGGAATGATAGAAATTCCTCATAAGATGTGAAAATCTTTATAGGATGACAGAATCCCAGAAATTCTTAATGGGATGATAGAATTTCCTCATAGTACATTGAGTATTTTTCTTGAGAAAAGAACTAAAGTATAGTGCACTATATTAAAAATGATCACATATTTGATGTATGTGTTCTTATGTTTGTTTTTACTTCATGGAAATAAATGTCAAAATTGCTTTTATGACTGAAATGGCAATTATGTTTCATGAAATGCACTTGCTATTGAGATTTTATATCTCACCTCATTTTTTATGATTTACTATTTCAGGGATTGAAGTAGAAAGAAAAGAGAAAGAAAAGAAATGATCTTATAATATGTTACTTAGTGATATAATCTTCTTTTGATGACATTTTTGAAAGAATGTTGTATATTGTATATATTGGTGACAAGTTTAAGAGTTTGTTGTAATTTCATAAGAATTGTAACTAAATCTTATATACTGAGTATATAATAGAAGAGAACTTACATGAAATAGTTGAATGTGTGTGATAATTATGTGTTTATTTAAGTGAAAAAATTATGCTGCATTTTAAGTATCATTTTATGAAATTAGAAGTTCAGGATATATCAGTCAATTAATTATCCTTCATTAGTTGACTGATACCTCTCGGTTTACAATTTATTCAAGTTCACAACCGATAAATCGACCGATCGTCATGGATTAATACCAATCGCTTACTGCCAAGAGTGAAATTTTGTGTTTTAAGACATTTCAGAATTTACTTATTTTTATGAAATTAGATAATTTGTAAATATTTTTTAAAAAAAATCATGTCTTTGACCAGCTTTTCCTTTAATCCATATTATAATTTTTTGCTAATTTGCATAAATGCATATAATTCGAGTAGACATTACAAAGGATGGAGTAGGGCCAAGGTTGCATAGACGATGAGTGATTTATGATGTGGGTAAGGGGTTCGACAGCCAATGAACAAGGCACGGTGAAAGGAAGAATGAAGTCGAAGATAGGGAAAAGGAAGGGTGTGCGAAGCTTGGATTAATGGAGGAAGATGGCCGGTGTTGCATGGGCTTCGCGATTAACAGGGCACGGTGAAGGGTTTAATGGAGAGAACAACACCGGTGTCGAAGACAATGTGGTGGCTGAAGACGGCAACAGTGGAGAATAGGGAACAGCAGCTGGAGACCAGCGAGGTAAAAGAGGTTGGGTATGGTCAACGGCTAGAGGAGTTCTTGGCTAAAGAGATTCGAGTGTTAGGGTTTAGTTAATTTTTGGGGACTTAAATGCAAAAAAGAAAAAAATTGATTCTTGGCACAAATTCAAGAAGGGCTTAGGTGGAATAAGAGGAAGTAATTTGAGTAAAAAAAAGATATAAATAAAAGAAATAAAAAAGATAAATAAATAAATAATAAAATATAATTGAAATGAATTTTGTTTAATTAAAGTGTATGATTTTTTAGATGCCAAAATGAATGCTCTAGCATCCAATCACTAGTTTTTGCACTGGTCACACATGAAGTTTCAAATTTTTTTTCCTCATGTGTGCATTTTTGGATGCTTTGAATGCCCTACCATTTAATCATTGGATTTTGTGCCATATTGCAAATTTTTTTTTCAAAGTGGTTCAATGCCAAGGCATCATATATGGATGCTGCATCATTCAATCCCTGATATCATTATACTGCAATATTCTCACTTAGTCCTCAAAATCCGTTGTTTTCTTTTTTCAAATTATAAAGTTACCTCATCTCCCTTCTAAATTTTTACTATTTCCATTTTGTAAAATAGGTCCCTTAACATGTGTCGATGTATAGAACTCCCTTTTTACCAATTCTTTCAACTCACTAATGATCTAATTACCTGAAAAATGACTCAAGTCCTTTGCAAAATAAAAATTAGTGAAAAGTTAAAGCACTAAAATAATGCATAAAAATCAAATGTAACAATAAAACTAAAAACAAAAGGAATCCAATGTCTAACATTAAAAAAAAAAAATTGGGTTGCCTCCCAACAAGCGCTTAGTTATAGTCTTAAGCTTGACTCTTCGAGTCTTCATATCGGATTAGTAAGATTTAGGGAGAGCTTCTCTCCATTGACTTCTCCCACTGAATAATGCTTCACTACAAAAAAATGACCTTTGGTGGCGACTAAAGTTGTTGTTAAAAGTCCCTAGTTGATTGTTTTTTGGTGGCAACTAAAAGGGTCACCACTAAAAGTATTGCCACCAAAAGTCATCTTTGTAGCCAAAAAAAAATTCATGAGAAAAAGTGAGTTTTGATAGCGACTTTAGTTGCCACTGAAGGTCACCTTTAGTGGCGTAGTCACCACCAAAAACAACCTTTGGTATAACTTTAAAAGTTACCACCAAAAGTCATTAGCCATCTTTTTGGATCTAGATTGGCTGGAAGGGTCGACCCGAAACCCATTCGACTCATGCAGGTTTTGGCTGATCCAATAACTCGCTGCCTTGGGGTGACTTGATTTTTTTTATACAATATACAAGTTTATTTCAAATTAAACCCAACATATGCATACTTAAGATTCGAACTTGAATCCCTTGCTTTCAACTATGTGTGTTTTGCCATTCTGCCACCACTTTATTTGTGTTATATAAGGGCAATATATATATATATGTATATATATAATATCTGTTAAAATTATTTTAAGTAAAAAATATTACAAAATTGAAATAAAATAATATCTAACTTAACAAAAAAATTTATATTATTACTATGGGAGTCACCACAAAAAGTCAGACTTTAGTTAATTTAACAAAAAAAAGGACTTCAGTTTAAAAAATCAGATTTTTGTGGTGACTCCCATAGTTACCACCAAAAGTCAATTTTTTTTTTAAAAATAAAATAGTCAAAATTTTTAAATAAAATTAAAAAAAAGACTTTTGGTGGCGACTCAAATTTTTAAAAAAAAATTTAAAAAAATCAAATTTTTTAAAAAAAATTAAAAAATTTGAACCAAAAGTTTGATTTTTTTAATTTTTTTTTAAAAATCTAACTTTTTAATTTTTTTTAAAAATTGACGTTTTTAATTTTTTAATAAAAAATTTGACTTTTGGTGACGATTGTGGGAGTGGCTACCAAAAGTCAGATTTTTTTAAAAAATTTTGACTTTTTTAATTTTAAAAAAAAAAATTTAACTTTCTATAGTTGCCACCAAAATACCAAAAGTTTGATTTTTTAATTTTATTTAAAAAATCTGACTTTTTAATTTTTTTTAAAAAAATTTAACTTTTGTGGCAATTATAGAAGTTACCACCAAAAGACTAATTTTTTTATTTTATTTAAAAAAATTTGACTTTTGGTGGTGACTTTCAAAAGTTGAAACCAAAAGTGAGACTTTTAGTGTCACCACTAAAACTCAACTTTAGTGGCGAGTCATTTAGTCGCGGTGACTCTAATAGTCGCTATTGAAAGTGAATTTTTTTGTAGTGCTTCAACTAAGTTAGTGATTCCTCTTTTGTTAAAACCATATCTTTCATGGTGAAATTTAATCTCCATTTAGGTTGGACCACTAAGTTGGATTCGCCTTCCATATATATTTTGCACTTGTGACTCATTGGACTTACCCCTTTCATATCATTTATGGCATCACCTATCTTTGACTTATGCTTTCTCAAAACTCTTAAAATTTTTTCTTTTTCTACTTGTGTCAGTTCAGCACTTATAATCACATGAAACATGTTATTTCCATTAAGAAAAAACATACTTAAGATTAAGGGAAAGGGGTTTCAAATCAAGTTTTGGACATTCTTTACTTACCTCCTCTTCTTTCAAGTTTTTTATGTCACTTTCTTGGCCAAGCAATTCACAAGGCAAAGCCTCTAATAGTGCAATACAACTCCTAAGCTTAGACTCATTCACAAATTGTTCATCAATATTAATTTCAAATGAATTACATAAAATAGACTCAAGAAGAGGTTTAGTAGCATACCTGTGAGATACCTTAGTGATGTGGGAATTTATGGCATCTATTATAAGGCATTGATTATTGTCCTCTACAATGAATTTCATAACTTCAAATAAATTAAAAGTTACATTCTCATTGTTCACTCGAAGCATGAGTTCACCTTTTTCCTCATCTATCAATACTTGACTTGTTGCCAAAAAGGGTCTTCCCAAAACAAGTGGGATATTCCTATTTTTTTCTATGTCTAGCACAACAAAGTCAACGGGCAAGATAAATTTATCCACTTTTACCAGCACATCTTCCACAATGCCATAAGGATTCTTGATTGACCGATTGGCCAACTGTAGTGACATCAACGTGGACTTAACTTCCTCGATCCTGAGCTGATGAGATATAGACACTAGCTCCTAAATCACGAAACACTTTTTCAATAATTAAATTTCCCATTTTGCAAGGTATATGTGGTTCACGCCACTACGATGCCAAATCGCCCAGAATTGAATTTGTGGCAATTTGCAGTATAGTGATCCCCAGGTCGTATTCACTCAAGGAGCCTCACTTCTTGATACTAATTAATCGTTCTAAACACCTAAACACCAATTAAGAGTACATAAACATGGGGGGGTTTTGTAGCAGTACTAACAAAATAAATAAAACAGAACAGCAATTAAACACTACAACAGCAGCAAAATATGCAGCAACAGCAGTAACAGCAGTAACAGCAGCAGCAGCAGAAATTGCAAGATATTGACAGTAAAGAGACTATGTAATCAGCCACTAGGATTCATGGGAGTGTAACTATCATTACCTAACTCATTGATTCAGTTTTGTTCTCATTCCATTGTTTGGTTCTTTATGAAAATGTTTCTAGAATAACATCTAGAATTTAATGCTACTAATTACAGTCAAGAACATCTCTCTACTATAACTAGATGCATTCAGTGGAATATCTCAACCAAACCAAGTTAAATATATCATTTAACTAGTCATTTCGCCTCCCTCACTTTCCTAATCGGTCAAGCAAGGTTATGTCTTATATATAAGTCAGTTTATGTTACATTCTCAAGCTCTAATCAGAATTTGACAGCAAAATAAACATGACAGTAAAACAGAAACGAAATGAGATGAAAATGGAGAACAAAACACTTAACTTGCATTCTTAGTTCAAGCTACAACATCCCAGTGGTCTAGTGACTAATTACAATGAAAACTTAGCCCTCCATGAGAGCAAAACAGCAAACAACAGAAGCAAAAATAGAGAGGAAGAGAGAGCTGCGAATTTTCTAAGTCTGGTTGCCTAAAATGAAAGTATTCTGATTTCTAAAACTGATGCCCCTTCAATGCCTTAGAATATTCTACCCTTGATGCTTCCTCCATGATGTAGCAGCACTTTGACAGCAAAACATCAGTATAATTAATGTTTCTGCAGCAGAAAGTAGGCATGGCAGCAGCAGATTTAATATTTCTGCAGCAGAAAGTAACAAACAGCAGCAGAACAGCATGGAAGAATTGATATTTCAGCCTTGCTTTCTGACCTACGGAATTTAATATTCATGCCCTCAAATTCTGACTACATGGCATTCAATAAGAGTTCAAGTGGGCCCCACATCCAGCATATCCTAGTCAGCATCTGCATCATCCAAAAAGTGCCACATTAGCATCTAAATCATCATCTTTGTCTATGTCAGCATTTTTCTCTCTAAAATTAAAATTTGTAGGAATTAAATTGAGCATTTTACAATTCAAGTTCTAAAAATATAAAATTGAAACACATTCAATCCATAAATAGTTTATACCCAATAAATTCCAGAACATAATAAAATTAGAGAATTGGCAACATTGGAATAGCCATAGGACTAAGATAGGGACTAAAAAGTATATAAAAATACCCGATATCAAATCCCCCACACTTGGCCTTTTGCACTCCTGGGCAAAATAATATTCGGAACACCAGAAAGACACCAAATGAAAAATGTGGAAAGCATGCTAGAATAGAATAATCAAAATTTTGAAAAGATTTAGCACTCGAAGGAATTAATCTTAAATTTCTAAGATTCCAAGCATCATGGAAATTTAATTTGATACGAATGAATTCAAGTAATTAGCCTCCTCACCAGGAATGTGTTTACTCTCTATTCTCTCAAGTGTCTAGGGTAAATCACTCGAAATTCAACTTATCACAGAATTCACTACCATAAGCTTGTCAAGAATCTAAATCTCCACTACTTGAATCCAATACATACTTGAATCAAAAGGACTTTACGAGGTTGTAACATGGGTAAGAAAAATAGTGGGAAACCAAGGGAAAGATTGAACAATGAAACAAAATATAGTAACAACTCAAGAAAATGAAGAGTATTTACAAGTGAAATATAAGAGACTGAGTATAAATAAATTTGGGTCTCAATGTTCTATCTGCTCCTCTTTTTCATTATTTTCTCTCTCTTTTTTTTTTCAAAATTTTTTTTTCTTTTTTTTTTCTTTCTCTTTTTTTTTTTTTCTTTTTCTTCTTGGCTGGCCAGTCTTTTTCTTTTGCTTCAGAGGAAGTAGAAGAAATATAGTCCAGAACACCCCAAAATTCACAAGATTTTTCAGCATATCAATCCCTTAAAAGAATTTAAAATACTCCTCACATCTTAAGTTGAAGAGAAAAAATATTGTTGTAGGCAGAAAAAGTGGTGGAAGGACGCAAGAAAGAAAATGGATAAGGCACAAAATGACATACAATGGAAACAATGATAATGGATGGCTATTTGGCTAAAAGTGGTTACAAGAAACAAATGCCTAAATCATTTCCAAGCATGTACAAGATATGTAGCCTCAATCAAAGATTCAAGACAAGTTCTAGAGTGAAAATCCATGATAGGGCAGCACACAAAGAAAGAATAGCATTTTTCATTTAGGCTCAAATCCTCACAGCTAAAAGACTATTACTACAAATTCATTAAAATCAACATCATTGCCATTTAACTTGAATTCCTTAGAAAAATAAGGCTAAATTCTCTTCATGCTAAGTCAATCTACACTTTAACTATTTCATCATGCATAATTCCACACCAAAACTCCATCAATTTTTTTTTTCAAAAATAAAACATCAAATTCGGGCAAAACAGAGTAGCAAAATTCTGCACTGCAGAAATTCTGGCGACTCAGCTTTACTGACACAAAACTACACCAAAACAAATGCGAAAGACACCAAATAAAATTCTACAGCTAGAAGACATATAAAGCTTTAAAAACATGTAAAGAAACTAGCAAAATTCGTAGCCAATCAGTACAGAAAATTCATGCAAGACAGCTCAAAAAATCTGGACAGAAACAGAGAAAACAGAGGAGACAGCAGGAAATTTTTTTTTGTTTTTTTTTTTGAATAAACTCAAATTCTCTCCCCTCACACTTAAACATTGCATTGTCCTCGATGCAAATTATTACCAAACATCAAATAAAATGAGGAGGACATAAATTAAAAGGAGGGAAAGAGTACTGCCTTATCATGGAGCCGGAACGTTGTAGAGTTTGATTTCCTCTACAGTTTCTTCTTTGAAGCCCTCGTAGAACTTCTTCAACCTTTGCCCATTTACCATGAACTGCTTGTTGGTGGCCTCATTTTGAATTTCTACTGCACCAAAAGGAAAGACATTAGTAATAACAAAAGGGCCAACCCATCTAGAACGAAGCTTACCGGGCATTAGCTTGAGGCGAGAATTATAGAGAAGGACTTTATCTCCCACTTGGAATTCTTTTTTCTCAATTTTCTGATCATGTAAAGCTTTTGTCCTCTCTTTATAGATGCGCGCATTCTCATAAGCCCCTAGCCTTAGTTCTTCCAGTTCTTGAAGTTGCAACTTTCTTTCTTTACCGGCTAGGGTCATGTCCATATTGCATTGTTTAACGGCCCAATATGCCTTGTGTGCAATCTCCACCGGCAAGTGACATGCTTTACCAAATACCAAGCGGTATGGAGACATGCCGATGGGAGTCTTGAAAGTGGTTCTATAGGCCCAAAGCGCATCGTCAAGCCTCTTACTCCAATCTTTTATGTTTGGTTGCACAGTTTTCTCTAATATTTGCTTTATCTCTCGGTTGGAGACTTCTGCTTGCCCATTGGTTTGGGGGTGGTAAGGTGTAGAGGTTTTGTGCACCACCCCATATTTCTTCAATAGCCCTTGCATGTTTCTATTACAAAAGTGTGATCCTTGATCACTGATTATGGCCTTGGGGACATCGAATCTGCAGAAAATATGTGAACGAAGGAAATCTACAACAACAATAGAATCATCAGTTCGGGTGGCTTTAGCTTCCACCCACTTCGACACATAATCCACAGCAACTAAGATATACATGAAGCCAAAAGAAACAGGAAAAGGACCCATAAAGTCAATACCCCAAACATCAAAAACATCACAAAAAAGAAGAGGTTGTTGAGGCATTTCATTTCTTTTAGACACATTTCCAGTTCTTTGACACCTGGAACAATTTTTGCAAAAATCAAAGGCATCCCTAAATAAAGTAGGCCAATATAAACCAGAATCTAACACTTTTCTAGCTGTTCTTTGGGGACCAAAGTGTCCACCACATGCAAGAGTATGACAAAAATTCAGCACAGATGCAAATTCATGATTTGGAACACATCTCCTAATAATTTGGTCACTACAAATTTTCCACAAATAAGGGTCATCCCACACATAGTACCTAGCCTCGCTTCTTAATTTATTCAATTGATGTCTATTTTGGTATGCAGGCAATTCAGATGCAACAAGATAATTCACCAAATCAGCATACCAAGGCTCACCAATACCATGCAAAAGGAGGAAACACTCATCTGGAAAATTGTCTCTTACAGGGAGATGTTCCAATGGAAGATCAGAAAGCCTACTCAAGTGATCTGCTACTACATTCTCTGCCCCACTCTTATCCTTGATTTCCACATCAAATTCTTGGAGGAGCAGCATCCATCTAAGCAATCTTGGCTTTGCATCTGGCTTCTTCAATAAATATTTCAGTGCTGCATGGTCAGAAAACACAATTACTTTGGAGGCAAGCAAATATGATCTAAATTTTTCTAAAGCAAAAATAATTGCTAAAAACTCCTTCTCTGTGGTTGTGTAATTTGATTGAGCTGAATCAAGGGTACGGGATGCATAGGCTATGACATGCAACTTCCTCTCTACTCTTTGTGAAAGTACTGCTCCTACAGCAAAATTTGAGGCATCGCACATGAGCTCAAAGGGAAGCTCCCACTGTGGAGGTTGGATGATAGGAGGGGAGGTAAGTTGCTTCTTCAACTCATCAAAAGCTGACCTGCAAGCATCATTAAAAATGAAATCAGTTTCTTTTTGGAGGAGTTTAGATAGGGGTAGAGCGATCTTACTGAAGTCCTTGATGAATCTCCTATAAAATCCTGCATGGCCAAGAAAAGAGCGAACTTCCCGCACAGAAGCGGGGTAAGGCAAAGAAGAGATAACATCAACTTTGGCTTTATCTACTTCTATGCCACGTGGTGACACTATGTGGCCTAGGACTATTCCTTGCTCTACCATGAAATGACATTTTTCATAATTCAAGACCAAATTTTTCTCTATGCATCTCTCAAGTACTCTCTCCAAATTTTTCAAACATGCATCAAATGAGTCTCCATAAACAGAAAAATCATCCATGAACACTTCCATGCAATCCTCTAACAAATCAAAAAATATGCTCAACATGCATCTTTGAAAAGTGACAGGTGCATTACAGAGACCAAAAGGCATGCGTCTATATGCAAAAGTACCAAAAGGACAGGTGAAGGTAGTCTTCTCCTGATCTTCAGGTGCAATGTGAATTTGAAAATACCCAGAAAAACCATCAAGAAAACAGTAATGAGACTTGCCAGCAAGTCTCTCAAGCATTTGATCAATAAAAGGAAGAGGAAAATGATCTTTTCTAGTTGCTTGGTTCAACTTCCTATAATCAATGCAAACACGCCAACTGTTTTGAACTCTAGTGGGCACTAACTCATTATTTTCATTTGCTATAACAGTTACCCCAGTTTTCTTTGGCACTACTTGTACCGGACTCACCCACTTACTATTAGAGATAGGATAGATAATACCAGCTTGGAGGAGCTTACTTACCTCCTTCTTGACCACATCAAGAATCATGGGGTTGAGTCTTCTTTGGGGTTGCCTCACTGGTTTCGTCTCTTCTTCAAGGAGAATTCGGTGCATGTACACTGAAGGACTAATTCCAGGAATGTCTACTAGAGTCCACCCAATCACCTTCTTATTCTTTTTCAGCAAACTGATCAATTTTTCTTCTTGATTGGGGTTCAAGTTGTTGGCCACAATGATTGGAAGTTTGTCTCCTACTTCCAAGAAGGCATACTTGAGGTTTTCTGGTAAAGCCTTCAACTCCAATGCAGGTGGTTGGATGGAGGATGGAATTAGTTTTTGTGGAATCACATCCAAGGAAGCACCTACAAATTCAGTTTGCTCAAAGACAGAATCCTTGGCTAAAGAGGAGGAAGGGTTAGCAGCACAAGAGGAAAGAGATGAAGAATGTGCAACATTACAATTTAAATCACTACACCTACAACTACCTAAAATAGAAACAGAATCTAAGTATAAGCTAGAGAAATTTACAGAATCAGAATGCACATCAGAATCCAAATCACTATGCAAATCAGAATGCAACTCAGAATTGTCAGCATTTAGAGAGTTTTCAATTTCAGTGCAAGCATGACAGAATTCAGAACCAGCACAATTGCATTCAAAGGCATCTACCAAATCAGAAAATTCAGGAAAATCAGAAATTAATTCAGCTTGAAAATCATCACATGCCTCATCAACTAAGTAATCCAAATAGTTAACTACATGCACATTGGAATGATTTTCTATAGGATGTTTCATGGCATCCAAAATGTTAAAATCAATTTTATTACCAGCAAACTCCATTGACAAAGTCCCTTCAGGCACATTAATGATGGTTTTTGCAGTTTTCAGAAAAGGTCTACCAAGTATTAATGGTGCATGGCCAAGAGTATTATCATTTTCCATATCAAGCACATAAAAATTAGCAGGAAAAATGAGATCTTTAACTCTTACCAGGACATCTTCTAAAACTCCTGCTGGATGTGCTGTGCTCCTATTGGCAAGTTGGACAATCACTCCAGTTGGTGAAAGAACACCAATCTTGAGGCTCGAGTATACTGATTTGGGCATAACATTGATTGAGGCTCCCAAATCCAGCATAGCGTTGGAGAACTCCATGTTGCCTATTGTGCATGGTATTGTGAAAGTTCCAGGATCTTTGCACTTGGGTGGTATGGGTGGTTGGATGAGTGAAGACACATTTCTTCCCAAATTGACTCTCTCATTACCCCTTAAACGCCTCTTATGAGTGCACAACTCTTTGAGGAACTTGGCATACTTGGGGATTTGCTTAATTGCTTCCAAAAGTGGGATATTGACCTCTATTTTCCTGAAGGTCTCCATGATCTCTTTATCCATGTCAGATTCAGAGGCTTTCCTTGATTGAGTCTGCCTATTGGGGAAAGGAAGAGGAATTTTCTGAACCACTTCTTCATCCTTTTTATTTTGCTTACTGGTTGAAGATGAAGGAACACTTTGCTGGACATTTGATTTTTCTGGTTCAGATTCAGAAGCTGGACTGTCTACTTGTTTACCACTCCTCAAGATGATGGCACTCACATTGCCTCTTGGGTTGATCACTGGTTGGGATGGCAAACTCCCTGAACCTTGGCTTTTCAGCTCATTGACTGTTGTGGCTAACTGGCCAATCTTAGTTTCCAAATTCTGCATATTTGTTTCTGTCCTTTGCTGGAACTGAAGAGTATTGGCAGTCAGTTGCTTCATTAGATCCTCAAGACTAGGCTCAGGTTTCTTAGGTGCTGGAGGAGGTGTATGGCTAGCTTCAGGTTGATTATATCTTACATGGGGTGGCTGGTAAGGGGGGTTGGATGTATTCCCATACTTGAAGGCTGGATGATCACGCCACCCAGGATTGTAGGTGGAGGAATATGGGTCATATCTCTGTTGTTGTGGCTGCATGGGTCTACTAGGGAATATACCAGCACATGACTCAGTTGGGGTCTCTTGCAGCTGAGGGCATTGATCAGTATGGTGGGTATTCAGGGAACAAATACCACAGGCTGAAGGAGGAGGGGCTTGTTGTTGTGTTCTCTGATTTAATGCCAATTGCCTCACCATTGAAGCTAATTCTTCCAATTTATTTTCTATCCTTTGTTGCTCCATGGGAGGTGTCCTCACCTCATTGACAGTAACTGTTGGATCACTCAATCTGGTGCCAAATTGCTGAGCATTTTGGGCCATCTTGGCCAATAATTCGTTTGCTGCAGAAGGAGTCTTATCCACCAATACCCCACCAGCAGCTGCATCAACTATATATCTGTCCATAGGCAGTAATCCCTCATAGAAATACTGGATGAGAAGCTGCTCTGAAATCTGATGGTTTGGACAGCATGAGCAAAGCTTCTTAAACCTCTCCCAATATTCATGCAGAGACTCACCATTCAACTGTCTAATCCCACTGATATCCTTCCTGATTGCTGCTGTTCTGGAGGCTGGAAAGAATTTTTCTAAGAACAACTTCTTCAACTCATCCCATCTTGTTATCAAGGCAGTGGGTAGATAGTAAAGCCAATCCTTGGCTGCCCCATCCAGAGAGAAAGGAAATGCTATTAATTTGATCTGTTCTTCTCCAACTCCATGTGGTCTCATGGTAGAGCAGACAACATGGAACTCCTTTAAGTGCTTGTGTGGATCTTCTCCTGCAAGACCATGAAACTTAGGCAGTAAATGGATTAGACCAAATTTTAGCTCAAAGTTAGCATCCAACTCAGGATAATTTATGCACAATGGTTGATAATGCACATCAGGTGCAATCAACTCTTTAATTGATAGTTCTTGCCTATTTTGAGGCATTTGTGCATTTTGATTATCCATCCCAGTTATCCCAGCTGACTCAGAATCCGTAGACTCCAACACAATATCAGATTCAGAATCTGATTCAACTTCTACACTATTGACAGCAAACTCAACAATTTCAGCAAGAATTTCAGAAACTATACTAGTCCTAATGCTATTACTTCTCACTAGCCTATGGAAGGTCCTATCTATTTCTGGATCAAAAGGTGGTAAGTCTACGTGACCAGACCTTCTCATATACTAGAAAGGGCACAAATTCACGAAAAAACAACAAAAAGAACAAAAAAGAGCAAAATAAGCACAAAAGGGTCCAACCAAGGAAAATGACCAAAAATGAAGTATCTCAGAAAAATCTGATTTTTCTTGGAAAAATCCTTCACCAATTGGAGGCACAAAATAAAAAAACAGAACTCAAAAATAAGATCTACAAAAACCAAACCAAAAATCACAATTAATTAGAAAAATGGCAAAAATCATTGTAAAATGGAAAAAGTGGTCTAAACGTTGGAATTTGGCCGAGATAGGGCGGTGCTCCTTACGACAAAGTCGTAGGAGTTATGCCCGAAAGGGTCGTGTTTAGTGGACTACCAATTTTTCAAGTCAATCCGATTTAGTTTTTTAAGCTGATGAATAGTGACTGAAATATAACTAGGAAACTTGAAAAATTGACTTGAAGAGTTTGTAATCACTTCCAACAATACCAAGCCACTTAAAATCAAACAAGAACACAATAGAACAACTAATTAACACTTAGAAATGAATTGGCTCCCCGGCAACGGCGCCAAAATTCTGGTTCACGCCACTACGATGCCAAATCGCCCAGAATTGAATTTGTGGCAATTTGCAGTATAGTGATCCTCAGGTCGTATTCACTCAAGGAGCCTCACTTCTTGATACTAATTAATCGTTCTAAACACCTAAACACCAATTAAGAGTACATAAACATGGGGGGGTTTTGTAGCAGTACTAACAAAATAAATAAAACAGAACAGCAATTAAACACTACAACAGCAGCAAAATATGCAGCAACAGCAGTAACAGCAGCAGCAGCAGAAATTGCAAGATATTGACAGTAAAGAGACTATGTAATCAGCCACTAAGATTCATGGGAGTGTAACTATCATTACCTAACTCATTGATTCAGTTTTGTTCTCATTCCATTGTTTGGTTCTTTATGAAAATGTTTCTAGAATAACATCTAGAATTTAATGCTACTAATTACAGTCAAGAACATCTCTCTACTATAACTAGATGCATTCAGTGGAATATCTCAACCAAACCAAGTTAAATATATCATTTAACTAGTCATTTCGCCTCCCTCACTTTCCTAATCAGTCAAGCAAGGTTATGTCTTATATATAAGTCAGTTTATGTTACATTCTCAAGCTCTAATCAGAATTTGACAGCAAAATAAACATGACAGTAAAACAGAAATGAAATGAGATGAAAATGGAGAACAAAACACTTAACTTGCATTCTTAGTTCAAGCTACAACATCCCAGTGGTCTAGTGACTAATTACAATGAAAACTTAGCCCTCCATGAGAGCAAAACAGCAAACAACAGAAGCAAAAATAGAGAGGAAGAGAGAGCTGCGAATTTTCTAAGTCTGGTTGCCTAATGAAAGTATTCTGATTTCTAAAACTGATGCCCCTTCAATGCCTTAGAATATTCTACCCTTGATGCTTCCTCCATGATGTAGCAGCACTTTGACAGCAAAACATCAGTATAATTAATGTTTCTGCAGCAGAAAGTAGGCATGGCAGCAGCAGATTTAATATTTCTGCAGCAGAAAGTAACAAACAGCAGCAGAACATAGGTATGGCAGCAGCAGAACAGCATGGAAGAATTGATATTTCAGCATTGCTTTCTGACCTACGGAATTTAATATTCATGCCCTCAAATTCTGACTACATGGCATTCAATAAGAGTTCAAGTGGGCCCCACATCCAGCATATCCTAGTCAGCATCTGCATCATCCAAAAAGTGCCACATTAGCATCTAAATCATCATCTTTGTCCATGTTAGCATTTTTCTCTCTAAAATTAAAATTTGTAGGAATTAAATTGAGCATTTTACAATTCAAGTTCTAAAAATATAAAATTGAAACACATTCAATCTATAAATAGTTTATACCCAATAAATCCAGAACATAATAAAATTAGAGAATTGGCAACATTGGAATAGCCATAGGACTAAGATAGGGACTAAAAAGTATATAAAAATACCCGATATCAATATGAAAACTACCTGGATCCTTGAGCTTTGGAGGCAACTTTTTTGAAGTACGACACTGCATTCTTCATTTAGCATGATTGTTTCATCTAGTGGAAGCTTCTTCTTCTTAGATAGGATCTTTTTCAGAAATTTGGCATAAACCAATATCTGCTCAATTGCCTCAGTGAATGAAATGTATAACTTCTTGAAGATATCTAGGAATCGTGAAAATTGCTTATCTTGAGACTTTCTCCTCAAACATTGATGATAAGGAATTTTCTAGTACAGTGAAGACTCATATGGCTTATCCAATTTGTTTCTTTCTGTTCACCCTTACTCAAATCATCATCAATGGGATCGTGTGCCTCAACAGTGTTTTCAACTAGAAGTTCAGCTACTAATTTAATTTTGTCCTCCTTAGGAAGTGGCTCAAGCGTTTTACCACTTCTCAAGGATGTTGAATTACAATGCTCCCTGGGATTTGTTTCAGTGTTCCCCAATAAACTCCCATACACCTTCTCAGCTAAGTGTTTGGCTATTTGACTCACATAGTTCTCTAGACTCCTTATTGCAGCATCTTGGTTTTTGAAGTTTGCCCTGTCTCTATCATAAGATCTGTAGTGTGTTGGTCTAGCTTCTCAAGAGCTTGTTCCCATCTAGAAGATTTCTCAAAGCTCTTTGAACATAAGGAGGCTGGTATAGCGGCATTGATGATCTAAGCACCCTCAGTTGACTCCATGAGAAGTTGGGGTGATTACGCCACCCTAGTTGTAGGTGTTTAAGAATGGATTATGTTGGGGTCATTTGGGCTGACCCATGTAGTTTACTTGCTCTGTGTGTGTATTGGCCTCATATTACCTCCACAGAAATCATATAAAAGATACAGAGTATTAATGAATTCTACCTATATAGTATCAAACCATTGTGTCAATATAACCATTTGCTAAGATAGTGTCTTCACATCATCAAAAGTATCCACTTCCAACACCCATCTCCTTGGAACAGCTTTATCTCTAGGGATGGGATAATTATCTATGGCCATAGTCTTAATCAATTGAAATGCTTTGTCTAAGGTCTTACCTCTCAGTGAACCCCTTACAATTACGTTGATCATAACTCATTATGATTCGTCCAACCCACTATTGAGGGTATGTATCTGCATCCAATCTAGGATGGAATGATGTGGACAACTCCTCAATAGATCTTTGAACCATTCCTATGCATCATACAAGGACTCTCCATCATGTTGATAGAAGGAGGTGATGTCGCTCCTCATTTTAGCAGATTTCAACGGCGAAAAATATTTAGTAAGGAACTTGTTTTTTAGGTTCCACCCACATAGTTATATTGCCTTGAGGTTGCAAATATACCTAACACTTGGCTTTGTCCCTCAATAAGAATGGGAAAAGCCTCAGTTAAATGGTATCATCATTGGCCCTATTCACTTTAATTGTATTGCACAGTTAGAGGAAATGATTGATGTGGACATTGGTATCCTCCAAATAACTCCTATTGAACCAATTGCAAAAGGGCTAGTTTGATCTCAAAATTGTTCACCAGAATTAGAGGTTTACAATGCTCATTAGATGGTCTCCTAACGTCCATCTAACAATGCTTCTATGATTCGTGGCATCACCATAATTAGCCGCATTATCAGGTACCTATAGTTTTCCTCAGCCATTGTTAATGGTTGATTTTTTATGGCTATCTGAGTTCTTTTTCTCTCTCTTGCTTGCTTCCAATTTAAGCATGCTATTTTTTCTATTTTCAAGTCAAACATAAGTGACTTTGGATCACTGGTACCTCACATAAATCAACGAGAAAGAAAAAGTTAGAGACAAATAAAATAAATAACTAAATTACTAAATTACTAAAAAAAGAAAAATACTGAAAATAAAACAAAAATAAATAAAATAAAGTAAAGTAAAATAAAGAAGAAAACAAAAAAAAGTCTAAATTAGTATATTTATAAGTACACCAGATATTAACTAATCACCTATAATTCCCGGCAACGCGTTAAAAACTTGTTCATTGAAAAACTCTCGGCAAATGTACTGAGTCAACAAGTAATCTAGAAGTAAGTAAAGTGCCGATTCCACGAGAGTTACTAGAGTCAAGTACCGATTTCACTATTCTTAAACTATCGAAACGATCAATTTTTAATGTGTGAGATTAAACTAAATTAAATTAAATAATTGACAGTTAATTGAATTACTGATAATTGGAAAAAAATCAAACCAAATAAACCAAGGAGATTATTAGGAATATACAATTTATCATAGTGTTAGGGATATGATTTTACTACCCTATCCAACTATGCGTGAAGATTCCATTTTAGTCTAAGTCTTCAATTTCTATATTGATGGTTAAATTCTCAATTCTAATTAAAATCCAATTCCTTGGCCAATTAACATTTTTATGCTAATCCAATTCTCTAATTCCTTAGACCAATCAAATTAAAAAAAGGCAATAAGCATAGGAGAATTCAATCAAAACCACACAAGCAATTTATCTATTCCTAGATCAAAGTTACTTATGGCAATTATTTCAATAGGCATATTTATATATGAATTTTCCAATCCCTACATGAATCCTAAATCAATTTTCAAGTGATCAGAGCAATTGCTCAATGAGACAAATAAATAAATTCAGACTATTATGGAAAACTCAATTCATAACATTCAAGGGAAGCTACATCTTCTCCCTAACAAAGAGAATCTAGCCACTCATGGAAAATAAAACATCCATAATAAGAAGAGCAATCATGTTTGCCATCAAAACTTGAAAGAAAAGTAGAAAAAAAGATGAATAAGAATGAAATAGGAAATGAACGAAAATCCAACAGCTTCCTCCCTCTACGTCCAACTACTCCTTTTTTGCTTTTCTGCATAATCCCCTAAAATCTTCTCCAAATTTGATTTGAATAAAATCAGAAAAAGATATAAAAATTACTTTAACAAATATTAATCTTAAATTGATCCAAAAACAAAACAAACCAAAATAAGTTTTAATATAATTTAAATGATAAATCATAAACTAAACTAAATAAACAAAATAAATCTTAAATCTTAAATTAAATCCTAAAGAAAAACTAACTCCCTACAAAATTAAACTTAACAATTGAAAAGACTAAATAAAATCAAAAAAAGATTTGAAATTACTATATTTACTTAATTTATTAATAAAAATAGGTTGAATAACTATATAAAATAGTTATTACACCCCTAAACTTAAGAGTTTGCTCGCTTTCGAGCAAAAGTAAAGCTTCACAAAAATGCAAGTTGATCACCCCATCTAATTCATCCTAAAAGCTAAACATTAATTTTCAATAATTGCATAAAATAAGATGATAAACAAGAAAGTAAATCAATACTAACAAGTTTCTAAGTTCAAAATATAATAATCCATTTTCTCAAACCCTTGAAGTGTATGTATGGGTAGCCAACAAAATTTTCATGCAAATATTTAGAATCAATTTTATATTTGTTAAACTATATAACCAAACCTCAAATTTACAACTTCATATGCTTAATCCTTTATCCTTCTTTCACTAATGTAAGCAACATATTAATGGAGATCAATAGGCCTTTCTCTACTTATAATGGGGCCAATGGTTAAGGGTAAAAGAAGAAAAAGAATTAGGGAAAACAAATTGCAAGAGAATAAGTAATGCATAGTGTAAACATAAATCTCTGAACTTTTATATTCAGTTCAACTTTTCTTCTTTTTCATTTTTCTATTTTTTTTTCTATTTTTTTCAGTGTCAACTCCCTCAAGCATGGATTGTTTTAATCCATGTTTTTCTTTTTCATTTTTCTTCATTAATCTTTATTTTCACCATTTCTTTTCAACCTCCCTTCCTTCAGGGTTTCTCTATACACGACTCACTCTTTTGAAAGGTAGGTGATTTCTTTTTAGGCTTAAGGTTATAACTTTATGGATGTCAAAAATAAAATTAATTTCCAATTATTTCCACAATCAAAAGGCTCAAAGTGAGTACTAGTGATAAATGACTTCGAAAAAATAAACCCAAGGCTCAAATTAAATCAAACAATGCTTAAATCATTTCTCTATTCATATGCTACTTAGAATTTCACCTTGGGAAAATATAATACCAAGTTCTAGAGTTCTAAAATTAAGATAAAGTATATAATTTAATAAACATAAAAATTTCATCTAAAAAGCTACACTTTAAATATTACTGGCTACGGTGCTCAATATATTTTTTTCAAGTTGACTATAAGAAACCCTATCTGACAAGTTGTCTAGTAAACTCAATATTTCATTGTCTGCTTGAAGCGTGTTTTGAGACCATATAGTGATTGTTTAAGCCAACACACTTTTCCTTAATCACACTTATTATATCTATTATATCTTTTAGGAGGAAGCATATGCACTTCCTTATATAATTTCTCATATAGGAAAGCGTTGTATATATCTAAGTGGTACACACCCTAAGACTTGGCAGCAATCACAGCAAAAACTACCCTAATAGTGACAATTTTAACTATCAGAGAAAAACTATTGTGATAATCTACCCTTCAACTTGGTTATACCCCTTAGCAACTAAGCAGGCTTTAAACCTCTCTACAAATCTATCAGGTTTTAATTTAATTTTATAAACTCTCATACACCCCATGGGTTTTTTATCACTTGGTAAATTATGCACTTCCCAAGTTTTATTTTGTTCAAGAGCGCCCAATTCCTCCTTCATAGCTTTCACCCAAGCAAGATTACTCTTAGCTTCTAAGTAAGATGTGTGTTCTCTAAGATCAGAAATATTAGCTATAAAACTCAAATAATTAGAAGAAAAATAAATTGGTGAAGAAAAAGGAAAAGTATAAGTAGTATAATAGTTTTTAGTCCTTCTTTTTTTAAACAAATCCTTATTTTGAACAAATCTAACATTACAAACAAAGTCACTTAAACAATTAGGCCTCCTCTTTTCATGTGTACTGTGTTTGGTATTGGTTCATTCCTCTCAACCATCATCAGGAACAATGTTAGACTTTAGCTATTCATTCCCTTTCTCCTGTTCAATGAGTTCTAGCTGGTCCTCAATGTTCTCTTCATCATTTAGGACAGGAATAAGAGGCAAAGAGATATATTCCTTACTATTATCTTTCTCTTGCCCGTGGAAAGGAAAAATCTATTCATGAAAGACTACATCTTGGGACACAATAAATTTTTTAGCATCACAATCATACAATATTATAACCTTTATTTCCTAGAGAATGTCCTAAAAAAATACACCTTACACTTGTCCTTTTTTGGATTGACATCAATAATGTAACAAAGGCAACCAAAAACTTTTAATTTATTATAATATATTTTTCTTAAACATTAGCTTATATGGTGTTTTCCACCCAACAAAACTACTTGGCCATCTGTTTAAGAGAAAAGCATCATGTAAAATTTCCTCTCCCCAAAAGTTGATGGGAAGACTAGCCCCAAACAAAAGAGCCTTAGCTACTTGAATGATCTTCCTATGTTTCCACTCAACTCTACCATCCTATTGAGGAGAATAAATGCAAGTTCTTTGGTGTAAAATCTCAAAACCTCTCAACATGTTTTCACACTCATTTCCTCTCATATCCATTATCAGTTTTTATTATTTTGACATTTTTTTAAACTAATTTTTAATCATGATCTTCCATAATATTACCAGTTTGAAACTTGTTTATTGTTAAGAAGATCCATGTGGACCTACTAAAGTCATCCACAGTAGTGAGAAAGTAAGAGGCTCCTGCAAGAATGGGTTCCTTGTAAGGTCCCCATGTATCAACATCGATTAAATAAAAAATACTCAAAGATTTAGAGTCATTGTTTTCAAAATGAATTCTAGTATGTTTTGCAAGAGGGCAAACATCACATAAAACTTCATTATCAACATTCAATTTCAAACATTCTATATATTTCATAACAGAGTCAGAAGGGTGGCCTAGCTTAGAGTGCCACATATTGGAATCTATAAAATTTCTATCTATATGACACTTATTAACAATACTAACAACATCAGGACAAACACTATGAACAAGAACAAAAGTGCAAACAGAATCAGAACAAGTTTTAGGAAAAACAATATTTTTTCCTTTAAGAGACTCAGTCAAGGATTGACATCAGTAATGTAACAAAGGCAACCAAAAACTTTTAATTTATTATAATATATTTTTTTAAACAATAGCTCATATGGTGTTTTCCACCCAACAAAACTACTTGGCCATCTATTTAAGAGAAAAGCATCATGTAAAATTTCCTCTCCCCAAAAGTTGATGGGAAGACTAGCCCCAAACAAAAGAGCCTTAGCTACTTGAATGATCTTCCTATGTTTCCACTCAACTCTACCATCCTATTGAGGAGAATAAATGCAAGTTCTTTGGTGTAAAATCTCAAAACCTCTCAACATGTTTTCACACTCATTTCCTCTCATATCCATTATCAGTTTTTATTATTTTGACATTTTTTTAAACTAATTTTTAATCATGATCTTCCATAATATTACCAGTTTGAAACTTGTTTATTGTTAAGAAGATCCATGTGGACCTACTAAAGTCATCCACAGTAGTGAGAAAGTAAGAGGCTCCTGCAAGAATGGGTTCCTTGTAAGGTCCCCATGTATCAACATCGATTAAATAAAAAATACTCAAAGATTTAGAGTCATTGTTTTCAAAATGAATTCTAGTATGTTTTGCAAGAGGGCAAACATCACATAAAACTTCATTATCAACATTCAATTTCAAACATTCTATATATTTCATAACAGAGTCAGAAGGGTGGCCTAGCTTAGAGTGCCACATATTGGAATCTATAAAATTTCTATCTATATGACACTTATTAACAATACTAACAACATCAGGACAAACACTATGAACAAGAACAAAAGTGCAAACAGAATCAGAACAAGTTTTAGGAAAAACAATATTTTTTCCTTTAAGAGACTCAGTCAAGGATTGACATCAGTAATGTAACAAAGGCAACCAAAAACTTTTAATTTATTATAATATATTTTTTTAAACAATAGCTCATATGGTGTTTTCCACCCAACAAAACTACTTGGCCATCTATTTAAGAGAAAAGCATCATGTAAAATTTCCTCTCCCCAAAAGTTGATGGGAAGACTAGCCCCAAACAAAAGAGCCTTAGCTACTTGAATGATCTTCCTATGTTTCCACTCAACTCTACCATCCTATTGAGGAGAATAAATGCAAGTTCTTTGGTGTAAAATCTCAAAACCTCTCAACATGTTTTCACACTCATTTCCTCTCATATCCATTATCAGTTTTTATTATTTTGACATTTTTTTAAACTAATTTTTAATCATGATCTTCCATAATATTACCAGTTTGAAACTTGTTTATTGTTAAGAAGATCCATGTGGACCTACTAAAGTCATCCACAGTAGTGAGAAAGTAAGAGGCTCCTGCAAGAATGGGTTCCTTGTAAGGTCCCCATGTATCAACATCGATTAAATAAAAAATACTCAAAGATTTAGAGTCATTGTTTTCAAAATGAATTCTAGTATGTTTTGCAAGAGGGCAAACATCACATAAAACTTCATTATCAACATTCAATTTCAAACATTCTATATATTTCATAACAGAGTCAGAAGGGTGGCCTAGCTTAGAGTGCCACATATTGGAATCTATAAAATTTCTATCTATATGACACTTATTAACAATACTAACAACATCAGGACAAACACTATGAACAAGAACAAAAGTGCAAACAGAATCAGAACAAGTTTTAGGAAAAACAATATTTTTTCCTTTAAGAGACTCAGTCAAGGATTGACATCAGTAATGTAACAAAGGCAACCAAAAACTTTTAATTTATTATAATATATTTTTTTAAACAATAGCTCATATGGTGTTTTCCACCCAACAAAACTACTTGGCCATCTATTTAAGAGAAAAGCATCATGTAAAATTTCCTCTCCCCAAAAGTTGATGGGAAGACTAGCCCCAAACAAAAGAGCCTTAGCTACTTGAATGATCTTCCTATGTTTCCACTCAACTCTACCGTCCTATTGAGGAGAATAAATGCAAGTTCTTTGTTGTAAAATCTCAAAACCTCTCAACATGTTTTCACACTCATTTCCTCTCATATCCATTATCAGTTTTTATTATTTTGACAATTTTTTAAACTAATTTTTAATCATGATAATAAAGTCTTTCATAATATTAACAGTTTGAAACTTGTTTATTGTTAAGAAGATCCATGTGGACCTACTAAAGTCATCCACAGTAGTGAGAAAGTAAGAGGCTCCTGCAAGAATGGGTTCCTTGTAAGGTCCCCATGTATCAACATCGATTAAATAAAAAATACTCAAAGATTTAGAGTCATTGTTTTCAAAATGAATTCTAGTATGTTTTTGCAAGAGGGCAAACATCACATAACACTTCATTATCAACATTCAATTTCAAACATTCTATATATTTCATAACAGAATTAGAAGGGTGGCCTAGCTTAGAATGCCACATATTGGAATCTATAAAATTTCTATCTATATGACACTTATTAACAGTACTAACAACATCAGGACAAACACCATGAACAAGAACAAAAGTGCAAACAGAATCAGAACAAGTTTCGGGAAAAACAATATTTTTTTCCTTTAAGAGACTCAGTCAAGGAAATATAAGTTTTCCTTTAATCTGCCCATGGTGACAATTTTGCTAGTCCTCCGTTCCTGAAAAAGACAATAATCAGAATAAAAACCATAACTTAAAGATTTTTCCTTTTAATATTTTAGGTACTAAAATTAAATTATATTTGAAAGTCAGTACAAAAAGAACATCTTTAAGAACAAAATACTTACTCATATATGTATCACCAATTTTATTAACAATTTTAATGCTACCATCAGGCATGTAGATGCTAACTACTTTATCCAAATTTTTGAGACATGTAAAATTTTCTTTACAGGCACACATATGAGTACTTGCACTAGTATCAGTGATCCAAGAATTATTATTAGTAAAAATAGAAGAGTCAGAAAAGATATTACCTGCGAAGTCTGGAATGTGGGCAACATGAACGTGTTCTATTCCCGAATGCTCCTTGCATAAATATTTCTTTGCCTCCCATTGAACTAAGTTTGAGAGGGTAGGAGACAAGAGAGCACCATTTCCTTTCTTTTCAACATTCAAGCCATCCTCAAGAGGGTTATTGGCTAAGTTTACATGAATCTTTGCATTACCATTTTTCCCCTTTTTCAGCTACTTAAACCATCCTAGGTATCCATACAATTTAAAACAACTCTCTCTAATATGTCCTACTACCTTACACTAATCACAGACATGATCTTTATTAGAATCTTTCTTTTTATTTCCTTGACTCCTCCCATGTCCCCCTTGACTACTCTTAGTGAGCATAACATTGTCTTCTAAGAAATTAGAAATACTAATTTGTACATTTTTCTATTTTTCTACTCTTAGAATCATTGAATAAGCTCTATTCACAGTAGGAAGGAGATCCATGACAATAATTTGGTTTCTTACACTATCATACATATCATCTAGTCCCATAAGAAATTGGATAAGATGACTCTAGGCAATATATTAAGGGTATTATCTTATGCATCATAGGTAAATTTCTAAATTGCTCCGCAAGAACACTATGGAGACGGTTGCAAGACATTAAGCTTCTCCCATAAATTTTTCATTCTTCCATAATAAGGAATGACATACATGTTTCTTTGGTCTATTGATGAAATTTGACGTTGCAGCTAGTAAATTTGAGGGCCATTACTGCCCCTAAGTTGTTCTTCAAGATCATCTAGAGACTTTTTTGCAGAGGGAGAATATAATAGATGAAAGTCTCTGCGATCTCCTTTAAAATGGAATTATTAACCATGCTGAGACCATTTTTTCCACTCTCCTCCAAGCACTCTTCTCCAGTTCTCCTGCTGGTTCCGGCAGCATCCCACTGATAAAGCCCAGTTTGTTCTTGGCGACCAGTGCTCGCTAGATGGACCTACTCCACATCAAATAGTGAGTCTTTGACAATAAGACCGTGACAATAGCCATGGCTGGGTTGTCTGACATCTGAAGCTTCAAAGGGTCATCAAACAATAGACTATCATTTCTACCCTACTCTGAAGTTTGCACAATAGCACCATCTTTAGTAGCATGACCAGAGGAGAGTCGAAGAAGAAGAAAGATAATCAATCGAGAACAAAGAATAGAAACTAGAGAAATGAAGATGAAAACACGATCAAAATGGGAACGACGAAGATTACAGGAAAGAAGATTAAAACAAAGTTGAGCATTGGATAAAGAAATTAGGGCCAAAAAAAAAAAAAGAAGATCCTTAAATCAATTGCTTTAATACCATATTCAGAGAAAATAATAGAACCGGGTAGCCAGGTAGACGAAAATGGGTCTAGCCCAAAACACACTAAATAGAGAGAAAAGAAATTAAACTTTCCAGTCTGAATGAGAAAAACAACAGAAGCCAGAAATAAATACCTAAAGGGTATCCGAAGGAACAGGGCCAGATAATGGCCTAACAACCGAAAGAACCACTAAAGAAAAAAAAAAACCACGCTGAAGCCCAAAGACTCCTAACAACTCGACCCAAGAACTTTAACAAGTATTGGCTGCACAGGTTTTTTTAACACTTTAACAACGGCTAAGTTTACAGCATAACACTTTACACTTTAACACTAACACTTTAACATAATATAAAACACAAATAAATAATTTTATTTTCTAAGAAAATATATTAAGTTAATTACTTTAAATAAAGATAGAATTTGATTGTAATTTTTAAAATAGAAGAAATGTCAAGTATAATTTAACCAAATTTAAAAAATAAACAATGTAATTATTTCATAGAGTTCAATGAACAGTAGGCCTACCTATTGTTTTGAAATTTTCAATATTATTTATTTTAAATTTTATATTTTGATTTAATGTTGTAAATTTTAATTTGTGTCATGTTGGTCCTTCAATCCCATTAATTATTAAAAGAGGCTGTAAAGCTCTTTTTAGTGACAATCCCTTTACTTCTTTTTGTGGCATATGGTACATGGAATGTCATACTTCCAGGAAAATCACATTCTTACGGCATTTCAGAAAATGTGAATGTGAAGTTCTTGTGTTTGGTTTATTTCAAATATTACTAAGAATTTTCTTTAATATTTTTGAAAATATGACATTTTGCATGTTTGGTTCATGTTATAATATTTTTTTTGAGAATATTTGATATTTTTCTAAATAATCTATATTAATTTAACATATAAAAGTAATATAGTCAAATAGACCAATCAACAATGTACTACCAATAAATGGGTCGTGTCAGAGATAGCTTGTTTAATTAACGAGCTCAAACCCATATACATTTGTATTAGCCCTCAAGCTAAATGGGCGAGCCATAGGAAAATATCTCTCTTTTAAAGAATTTATAACTTTTTTATTTAATTTATCTTATCATATACATTTTTTTTTCTTACACTTCATCATATAAATTAATGAGTATAGGAAAATTTCATCTCTTTCGAGTAGTTTCAACGAGCGTCTCTTTCTCTCTGTGGGTTAGCTTGTGAGTTAGTCCACCCTAACCCATTTAGCTTGTAGGTCAAACGAAACATCTCTTTTAAGTAGTTTTGATCAATGTTCAAAAAATCAGACTGATAATTATATCGGTGAAAGTATCTGTTTAAGGGTTAAAGATCGTAACGTTTAGAATCGTGATTAAATTAGTAGACTTTAAAATATTAAAAAATTTATATATATAATTAATATATATATATATATATTGATTTTATAGTAATATAATAATAATTAATTTTTATTTGTAATAATAGCTATATTATATATTAATAAGTGGTATACTGTTACGTTTGAATTTTTTTAATATATATATTATTACAAATAAAAATTAATTCTTATTATATTACTATAAAATCAATATATATATATATATATATAAATTATATATATATATATATAATATACATATATATTATATACTCCATTACTCCATTTTTATTTAACGTGGGGTCAGACGCAAGTAGGATAGTAGTCTTTTCTTTCGGATTCGGGGTGGCTGCTCTTTGCGTGGGAAGAGCAGCCACCTCTTCCCTGTTGGCCATGGTTTTAACCGTGGCCAACACTTGTGGCAACAGTAAAAACTGTTGCCACAAGTTTCAGCAACGGTTTCAAAACCGTTGCTATAAATTTTGTAAAAAAAATCACAATTAACACCTATAGCAACGGTTTTGAAACCGTTGCTGAAACTTGTGGCAACAGTTTTTACTGTTGCCACAAGTGTTGGCCACGGTTAAAACCGTGGCCAACAGGGAAGAGGTGGCTGCTCTTCCCACGCGAAGAGCAGCCACCCCCAATCCTTTTCTTTCCCATCCTCGATATCTTTACGCACGCCAACATTAGTGGCTCAGTCTCTTTCTCAGTTTCCCTTCTCTCTTCTTCTCTCTTGTCATGTCCGTCTCTCACTCTTCCCTATCTTTTTCAACTCTTCCTTCTCTGATCTGCATCAACTGATCATGTTAGGCTCTCCAATCTTCGTCTCTTAACCCCTTTTCATCTTCATCTATTTGGATTTGCAAGCCGTCATCTCCAACTTCTTTTTCTTCTTCTTCTTCTTCATCTTGTTTTGGTTCAAACCGTTCGGAGATGGCAGTTGGATGGTGGTCATTGGATTTTTTTAAATGGTGGTCATTGGTTTTTTTTAAAAAAAAAATTGAACCAGTCAACCCATAAAACCGGCCGGTTTAGTCAGTTTTACCGGTTCGAAACTGGTTTGACCAATTTTTCACCGATTCGAATGCTACACAGTTTTTTTGAGCTCAACCGAACCAGACCACTAACTAATTAACCGTTTTTTATTCCACTCAACTGATTCGGTTCGATTTTCTTATCCATAATTTTGAATGAATAGTTCTATCTTTTTCTCCTTTTTCATGCATTAGCCCATGGGCAAACCCATCCAAATTTATTTACCCTGGGGTCCAAATATATTAGTTTGTTTAAGCCCATTTTCAATGGGCCAAGTTTTTTGTTCCTAGCATATTCATTTAGCATATGGGTAAGGTGTAGAAAAAAAACTTTTGCCTTTCATTTTTACTTTGAATTATCACTGCCTTCAGCATCTTTGATGCATCTTTTGTCTTAATTGTCCAACACTAACTAAATTTTGGTTAATTTTCAACATACATACAAAACATTAGTAATTAATTTTATACCAGAAAAAAAACTTTTAACCGCTATTGTTCCTTTACCTTTAACTTCAATAATCTCACTACTTTCAACTTTAGCTTCAGAAATTTGAGTTTTATCTAGCACTATAAAGAGCTCTTTATCATGGATCATGTGGTTTGTGCAACCACTATCTATGAGCCAATTTTTTGAATTGTTGCTATTGGTGAAGCAAGTTGCCACAAACAATTCCTCCACGTAGTTTTTTTTTTTCAATTGTAACTTTGGCTTTGTCTTGCTCTTGTTAAGCCTTGCATACCTTATCTTTGGGGCTTTGTTGACCACACTCGTTGCATTTTGCGTAACATCTCCACCAATAGTTTTTATTGATGATGATTTGTCTTACACTAAAAAAAAAAACTTTTGGTAACGACTTTTAGTGGCAACTAAGTCGTTGCTAAAAGTTCGCAGCTGAAAAGTTTTTTGTGGTGACTAAAGCAGTATACATCAAAAGTTACCCTTTAGTGATGACTATAATCACCACCAAAAGTGATTTTTGTTGCCAGAAAGTTTTTTTTCTTGCCAAAAAATAACTTTTGGTCACTTTTAGTGATGAATTTAAAAGTCACTACCAAAATACCTTTGGTAGCGGCTAAAAGTGGCCACCAAAAGTAACCTTTAGTGACAACTTTGAAAGTTGCCACCAAAAGACTTTTGGTGATGACTTTCAAAGTTGCCACCAAAGATCTTCTAGTGGTGACCAAAAGTCAATCGCCATTTTTAGGACTCGGATTGACCCGATCGATCGACCTGAGACTTATTCGACCCCTATGGGTCTTGGCCAGCCTACTAACTTACTGTGGGGTGACTCGATTTTTTTGTGTAATATTCAAATTTACATTGAAATTAAACCAAACATATGCATATATAAGATTT
The DNA here is from genome assembly GCA_037074585.1 of Biancaea sappan. Classification (NCBI taxonomy): domain Eukaryota; kingdom Viridiplantae; phylum Streptophyta; class Magnoliopsida; order Fabales; family Fabaceae; genus Biancaea; species Biancaea sappan. Next base: position 4,796,712 of record CM073495.1, read on the forward strand.
GAACTGGGTTCTTTACCTTTCAATCATGTGTGCCTTGCCACTATGCCAACACTTCATTTGTGCTATGTAAGGGCAAAATATTTTATATATATATATATATATAATCTGTTAAAATTATTTTAATCCAAAAACATCATAAAACCGAAATAAAACATATCTAACTTAACATAAAACACATATATTATTATTAATAGATTAAAAGATAAGAAAAAAATATATAATTATATATATATATATATAAATTGACTTTTGGTGGCGACTAAGCGAGTCGTCATTGAAAGTCTGACTTTTGGTGGCAACTATGAGAGTTGCCACCAAAGTCTAATTTTTTCGAACTTTTTTTATTATTATTTAAAAATAACTGACTTTTGGTGGTGACTTTTAAAAGTCGCCACCAAAAGTCTGACTTTTCGTGGCGACTATGAGAGTCACCATGAAAAGTCTGACTTTCAGTCCGACTTTAAGCGATGACTTTTAAAAGTCGCCACCAAAAGTCCGACTTTTAGTGGCGACTATCGTAATTGTTATCAAAAGTCTAATTTTTTTTAATTTTATTACAAAAAATTAGATTTTTAGTGGCGACTTTCAAAAGTTACCATTAAAAGTCTGACTTTCAGTGGCAACTATCGAGGTCGCCATTAAAATTCTAATTTTTTAATTTTATTTAAAAAAATTAGACTTTTGGTGGCAACTCACAAAAGTTGCCACCAAAAGTCTGACTTTCAGTGGCGACTATTATGGTCGCTATCAAAAGTCTAATTTTTTTAAGATTTTATTTAAAAAATTTAGACTTTTGCTGGCAACACTTTAGTCACCACCAAAGGTTGAGTTTTTTTGTAGTGTTATTGCAGTACGAGCAAGGTGAAGAATTTCCACCCTTGTTATCGTTCTCGTCAGAACTTGAGTCTAGTTTCCTGTTCTTGTTTGTTGCTTGAAAGGGACTTTCAAAAACTTGAGGGGTTATCAAAGAAATATTGTTGGCAGCCATCGTGGAGTGTGTTTTGAACACAGGTCCTATAAGATCAACTGTGGCTCAGATACAACTGTTGTATTTTTTCATGAGTTATGGGCTTAATAAGAATAGGAAAATATTAGACTATACGATCTATCTTTTATTGAATCATAAGGACATAATTTATACAAGCCTATGCTAATGTTCCCTTCATTATTAGCTGGATCGCTTTGTCTGCAAATATTGATTTTGGTGGAATTCATGTTCAATATTCTCTACATATTTCATTTTTCCCCCTGTTCCCTTTATATTTAAGAAGTAAAGCACTCATATATTAAAAGGTGTTTGATGTAGCATAGAGTACATGACCAATAAATTTGGAATTTAATTTGCGATTTCTCTATATTACATGGTCAAAGAATTTACTATTGGAAGAAAGGAAAGTCTGCACTAGGGACTTTACCTTAGATATATATATATATATATATAACTAATAAAATATTTTTTTTCGTGGTGGGGGCGTGGAATTTTTATGGTAGTTATGTGATGAATTTATATCTTACATAATGACCATATGATAAAACAAACATATACAAAATTATTCAATTACATAATAAGGACAAAATTACTCAATATCCACTACAAAAAACAAAAAACAAAAATCAGCAATAGAAAAATTCATCTCTAATTAAGTAAAAATCTGTCTCTAATTGATCAAAGGTGGATTTACAGACGAATTTTTTTCTATCTCTGATCCTAGCGTCTCATACAAACTTAAGATAGAAAAAAAATTTGTCTCAGAATTAGAGATAAATTTTTTCGTTCCTAATTCCACCTCTAATTCTTTGAACAGAGAAAAAAATTGCCAGTGAATTATTAAACAGATCAAATTTGGCCTTCTAAAAAAATTTTAGCCACATTAAATAATACTAAATTAGAAGAAACATTCATTCATTAACCTTTTCAAACAAGAGTGTTCAGTAAAGTATTCTATATAGAAAAAAGAGAGAGACAACACTATAAATAGAAAAAGGTGGGAGGCTGATTTTCTGAATTAGGCGATGTGGCACAGAATTTAATTTTCATCTCTAATCTGAGAATGATTTTGAGACGAAATTTATTCTATCTCTAATTTGAGACAAAATTTAAGTTCTGTCTCTAAACTAAGAAAGAATTTGAGACAAAAATTTTTTGTCTTAGATTCTGTCTCAAAATTCATCTTAGATTTTAGACACGAAATATATTCTGTCTCAACTTTTCAAATCAGATTTTGAGATGAATTTCTAATATTTAAAAGACGAAATTACAGACAGATTTATAAGAAATGATTTGGGCTATGTAGTTTGACAATCTCATTGAGCCCATTCAATTTTGGGGTGTAGGTGGCATGAGGATAAGTTGGATTGGACATGATATCTGCATCTAATTTATGGGAATCAATCCAAAGCATTAGCAAGATTTTCACTTTGTGTTGACTTGTAGGACCTCGGTTATGGTTTTGTTACAAATCTAGATATCGATAATGACCAATCTATTTGGTTCCAATGCAATTCTAAACATGTTTTCAAATTTTGTGGGAACTGTGATAGTTGTAATCAGAAATACTGTAACTGATTTAGGGCAACGCTGTCCCAACCATCCTTTAACAAACCTCTTGGCACCCTCCAAGCCTCCTTTGGGAAGAAACCAACTCATTCATGGATGAAGCTCAACATTGATGGGACAAGTCAATGATAAACCTAAACTCCTGCATGGGAGCTTGGGAATTCATAAGAGATACTAGAGGAAACTAGGTATCTTGCTTCTTAATATGTTAGTTATGGTACCTCTTGTCAATATGAATTTTGGGGTCTTCAATTAGGGTTCTAACATAAGAATAGCAAAGAGGCGTGGGTAAAGGCACTGAGTGCCTCCACATTCTCAATCTTTGTCCTCATCCTTACCATGGGAAAAATTTGTCTCTAATCCCCGATCCTCGACTTCCCATGGAGTCTTCAATTAATGTTCTAACATAGAAATGACAACAGGGTAGGGGCAAAGGCAAGGAGTGTCTCCCTGCGCCCAATCTTTGTCATCATCCCTGTCATGGGAAAATTTTGTCTCCTATATTCCTTCTCCCTGACTTCTCACAGGGTCCCCACAAATTTATTAAAAATATTTTGAAAATATCAAAAAGAAAAAGAAGAAGAAAGAAAGCACGATGGAGATAGAGACGTGATTTTAGATAATTCAGTGACACCTCTTGTTTGGTCGCCTGTGAGACGGAGATGACAAAGATCACTATAAAAAAAAAGACTTTTGGTGGTGACTAAAGTCGCCACCAAAAGTCTAAAAGTCGCCACTAAAAGTCTTTGGTGGCGACTTTTAATGGCGACTAAAGTTGTTGGCGTAAGTCCGTGGCTGATTCTTTTGGTGGCGACTTTGAAAGTCGCCACCAAAAGTCATTTTTATTGCAAAAAAAAAAAATTCGTGAAAAAAATAATTTTTGGTGTGAGCAAAAACTACCTTTGGTGGCGACTTTAGTCACCACCAAAAGTCACTCGTCATCTTTTTAGATCCGCATTGGCCCGGAACGTCGACCCGAGATCCATTCGACTCGTGCGGGTCTTGGCCGATCCAATAACTCGCTATCCCGAGCTGACTCGATTTTTTTGTGTGCAATATTCAAGTTTATTTGAAATTAAACCAAACATGTGCATACCTGAGATTCGAACCTGGGTCCCTTGCTTGCAGCCATGTGTGTCTTGCCATTCTGCCACTGCTTCATTTGTGTTATGTAAGTGCAAAATATTATATATATCTATATATATAATATGTTAAAAATATTTTAGGTCAAAAATATTATAAAACAAAAATAAAATAATATTAAACTTAACAAAAAGCAAATATATTATTACTATTGGAGTCAGCACAAAAGTCCAACTTCAACTAATTTCATAAAAAAAAAACGATTTCACTTAAAAAAATAGACTTCATTCGTCACTGAAAATCTAATTTTTTAAAAAAATTAAAAAATTTAAAAAAATTTAAAAAATTAAATTTCTTTTAAATAAAATTAAGAAAAATAAAAAAAATTAAATTTTTTAAGTAAAAAAATGACTTTTTTAATTTTTTTTTTAAAAATTAGACTTTTGGTGGCGACTCTAGTCGCCACCAAAAGTCTAATTTTTTATTTTATTTTAAAAAATCTGACGTTTTTTTTATTTTTTTTAAAAAAAGACTTTTGGTGGCGACTATATTCGCCACCAAAAGTCTAATTTTTTATTTTATTTTAAAAAATCTGATTTTTTTTTATTTTATTTTAAAAAAGACTTTTGGTGGCGACTATAGTCGCCACCAAAAGTCTAATTTTTTATTTTATTTTAAAAAATTTGACTTTTTTTATTTTTTTTAAAAATGGCTTTTGGTATAGTCGCCACCAAAGGTCTAATTTTTTATTTTATTTTAAAAAATCTGACTTTTTTTTATTTTTTTTAAAAAATACTTTTGGTGGCGACTAAAGTCTAATTTTTTATTTTATTTTAAAAAATCTGATTTTTTTTTTATTTTTTTTAAAAAAAGACTTTTGATGGCGACTATAATCGCCACCAAAAGTCTAATTTTTCATTTTATTTTAAAAAATCTGAGTTTTTTTATTTTTTTTTAAAAAACTTTTGGTGGCGACTATAGTCGCCACCAAAAGTCTAATTGTTTATTTTATTTTAAAAAATCTGACTTTTTTTATATTTTTTTTAAAAAAATACTTTTGGTGGCTACTATAGTCGCCACCAAAAGTCGACTTTTAGTGGCGACTATAAGAGTCGCCACCAAAAGTTAACTTTTAGTGGCAACTTATTTAGTCGCCAGCAAAAGTCGATTTTTGGTGGCGACTTTTAAAGTCGTCATCAAAAAATCGCTAGTGAAATTCAATTTTCTTGTAGTGGATGATGGAGATTGGCCGATGATGAAATGGAGATGATAAAGACAATGAAGATTGGCTGACAGTGAAACAATGATGACGAACATTGGGAATATAACGAATACGGAGATAGAGATAACGGAGAATGAGAAACATGATGGAGATGGTGATTTTTAAGAATCAAAGTCAAATGACGATAGGTATAGTGATTTTATGAATTAGGGTTTTTTTAATTAAATTATTTTAAAATTATTAAAATTTCCTTAAATAAATATTTAAAAAGTAGAAGTATTTTAATATAATTTTTTAAGACCAACTATGGTTTTTGGCAGCTAAAGTAATCCGATAAAGGCAATTAGGTGTGGTTTACCCAAAAATAAAAAAGAAAAGAAAAAGAATTAGGTGAATTGTGATGTAGACTTTGATTATTATTCATATTAATTTTCCACAAATACTTTAAAAAATTGAATTATTTTAGGATAATTAAGTAAACCAAGGGAATGACATGAATTTTGACTTGGACATTAATTGAGTGCTATTTTATATTAGTCTTCTTAAAAATATAAATTTAAATTATTTTAATATAATTTAATTATAAAAATAATTCAAGTTTCACTGTTTACAATTTCTTTTGAATTTTTTTTATAAAATTAAAAATTAAAATGGCCATTATTGTTTAGTTTTTTTAGGGCCATATTAATGTAAAAAAAGTAAATTATTAATTTAATTTTAAAAATTATAGTTATTTCATTAGTTTATAAAAAATTAAATATTTTAATTTAGTTTTTAAAATATTATGTTTCTTTTAAATTAGCTCATTTTTTGGCCAAAGTAACCTAACGAAAATTTAAGATTTGATAGTAACAAATTTTGTAATTTAATAAGAAAAACAATCAAATTAAAATAAATATAATATTTTAAAAAATTAAATTAATACACTTAATCATCAAAAAATGAAACTAAAACTGCAACCTTTAAAAAGACTGAATCAATAACTCTTGGCTGGTTCTTTTGACTGCACCCAACTTTGAAAGAATTGTTGCTCTTGAGCAACGTTCAGTCTCTGGCATTCTGAAAATGTCGTTTCGAACAAATCCAGCAGAAGCTGTGCCTGCATTGCTGAATCGCCTCACCAATACAATTCAAGCGATGAAAATCGACGAAGATGCTTCATTAACCACAAAGATCAATAGGATTGAAGACGACCTCAGAAATATGAGTGATCAAGTCCTCGCAGTCAAGCAATGGGCAGAGACTCTGCTTGACCAATTCTCAGAGTTAGATCGCCGTCAAAAACTGGCTGACGATTTTTTAGAGTCGGAACGCCGTCATGGCATATTTGACGGCCACAGCATCAGTTCTATGGTCAACCAAATCGACGCAGACATCAATCGGACGAAGACCTTACTTTCCCAATTTCACGTGAATAGTGGTGCAGATCCAGTCCCAGGAAGGCACACATCGCAGCACCGGAACGGTTTCCGCCAGAACAATGGAAACGAGCGTCAGGAATTGTCCGAATTGGAAGAAAAGATTATAGAGAATGCAACCACGAACCCAACCGTGAAGAATCTTCAGGTGAGTTATGACCGCCTTGATCATGACAGACTTGACCTGAGAATTTGTTTGCTGTTTCTGGCGATTTTCCCGAAAAATGCTGTTATAAAGAAAAGGCCTCTTATTTATTGGTGGATTGGGGAAGGATTGATCGAAACAGAGGAAAAAGGCGAAAAAATATTTGAGGAGCTTCTGAAACTTGAATTAATTGTGCCTCGTGGTAATGGCAAGTGCTCAATCGTGAATATGTGCCAAATTCACCCTTGGATCCGTTACATGTTGATCACGATGGCCCAAAACGCACAGCTTTTCGACTTTCACAAAGGGATACCACTTTTTCGCACTAGCAGCTCGCGGCGTGCTTGTTTGATTGATGGTCGTAAAGATTTGTCAGAAGAGGATGGATCCAGAAACGAGACCTTGAGGACCATTTTTAATGTGAACGAGAGCTATGTTAGTGTTGGACCCGACTGGCTTGCCAGCTTGAACAAATTGGTGGTGCTTCAGCTGGGTCGCTGGCAGGATACTCCAACCCATCACATTGAGGTTCAATCCGAATTGTTCCTCCAAGGTCTGACGGCTCAAAAGCACCTCAAGTATCTGAGCCTCCGTGGGATTTCAAGAATTACGGCAATCCCTTCCTCCATTGTTGAACTGCCCAGCCTTGAGATTCTTGACCTCAAGGCGTGTCATAATCTCGAAACGTTGCCTGATGATATTTCGCCACTGAGGAAGCTCACGCATTTGGATGTGTCGGAATGTTACTTGCTGGAGAGCATGCCAAAGGGACTCGACAAGCTGGCTTCCCTTCAGGTGCTCAAGGGATTTATAATAGGTAATTCTGAGAAGACTCCCTGCAGAATAAGCGATCTTGGAAAATTGACGAATCTTGAGCGACTAAGTGTGCATATAGGGAGCGAGGCTTTAATTCAGCCTGGGGAGTTTGATAAGTTGAAGGATTTAAAGTCAGTGAGGTGTCTCAAAATATCTTGGGGTATAGTTTCTCAAAGAAGAGATCCCATCCTAGGGAGAGAAACAGAGGATCAAGTTAATCTTTCTATCTCTTTTCCGCCATCGTTAGAAAAATTGGATCTTGAAGGCGTCCCTCGAGACAGGATGTCGGAATGGTTGAAGCCTAGCAAACTAAGGCAACTGGTGAAGCTATACATAAAGGGAGGAGAACTTACGAGTTCAGATCATGGCCAGACAGATAAGTGGGACAATGTGAAAATTTTGCGTCTCAAGTATATGAAGAATCCGGAAAATGTATGGCCGAAATTGAAGGACAAGTTCCCTTCACTGGAGTATGTGCAGATAATAGAAAGTAAAGAGAGTAAAGGAGGCGATGCATCTGAAACACCAGGAGTGGAAACTATCAACTTTGAGTGGAGAAAACAAGACTCGGAGGGAAGCCCGTCATTATCTTAACCACTGGTACCTAATTCGTTTTTTCTATGATATTGCCTTCCCATATGTATTTCTCTACTTTTGTCTTCATGCATTTTGTTATTCAAGCAGAAGCCATTAGCAAAGAAAGGAGATTGGATGGAAGGCAAGTTGGAATGAATTTGAAAACAAGGACATAATGAGATAGATCATAGGTTGTTTTTGTCTAGTTGTCCTTAACTTTTAGTTCGTTCTCATCAAAGCATGTGTTGGTTTTAGTTTTTTTATGTCCCGTTATTCATATCTTTTTTCTAATAAAAATATTATAAATGTATGATTCTTTTAATATTAAGAATACCATAAGTATATGATTTTAAAAATAATACCAATCATAGAAAGATTAATATCAGAATAGGTAAAAGTACCTCTGAAATTTGACTCATGTTTCAATCATGATCTAGAACATTATTTCACATCAATTATAATGTCTATAACATTATTTCGCATCAATTATAATGTATATATTTTCAAATAGTTTCAATTATGTCATTGAGTCTAATATTGTCCGAAAAGTTATCGGCAAATACTAATATGACATCTCGTCTTTTACAGATTAATGTCAAATCATCCACCTTAGCTGTGTCATGTCAGACACAAATTCAAAATGATAAAAATACAATATAATTTTCTCTGAACTTAAAATATGTCTTTAAAAATTATGTTATATATTTTGGTCAATTTAAAGGGTATCTGACATGGCTTATCCAGTATGAATGATTTAAATTATACATTTTGATACCATATTAACGTCTGTCATTAAATATTTGAATGACGTTAGGCTTATGGCATAATCAAAAGTAATTAAAAACATATAACTTATAATTGATACAAAATAAATTTTTTAGTTATAATTGAAACATGAATCAATATTTAGGGCTAAAAAAGAAAAAGTACTTTTGCTATGGGAATATTTATTTATAAAATATTAAGAAAAGATGATTGAATAAAAAAGGAAGAAGGAGAAGAGGTAAATAACCAAATTGAACACTACAAAAGGAACCATAAAGGGGTAAAAATACCACAGCCCTGACATTGATAGGCGGATCAATGCTAGGAATTTGCTTATATATATTCAAATTCAGGATTTCCAAAAACGCAATATATAATTGAACTATATATATTATAATTATTTGAATTAATTTTGCCGGAATACTCTTTCACACTGTGTTTGATTCTCTGTTGCCAATAGAAAAAAGGACAAAACTTGAGTAGTAATATAAAAAATATGTTACGGTCGGCCTTGTCATTCAATTTGTTAGGAGCATATATAGGAGTGCATTAATTTTCGGATCTTCTCTAAAAATTCATGGCACAAATAACTTGAAGAAAACCTCCAATAAATTTCCTCTCTTTCATAAATATTTGAAGTAAATTAGCTCCTAAATTACATTTTCTTAAGAAACATGCAATGACATTAAAAAATTCATATTTTAAATTTCCTTTTTTTTCCTCAACATGCAACGTATGATCTTCCAAAGTTAAATATATTACATCTTATCACTATAAGAAAAACATAAAAAAGAGACGGAATTATTCCGTCTCAAATTTCTTCATTGATTTATTGTAAATTTTGTCCCTGATTTGAAATTAGAATATAGGGTATCAGTGACGGATTCTAAAGATTACTGTAATTTTTTAATATATATGAAACTTCTATATGTTGATTGTCTGAATTTCATTTGGTTTTGGATCTGAAACTAAATTGAAATATGTTGATTTTTTAATATATATATATATATATATTGGTTTTTTCAATTATTTAAATTTTTTTAATGAATTACCCCCTGGGTCAGCAGTTCTCGCTCCGCCACTACACGCCGAGGTCCCTCCATTTCCCATTCTTGTTGTTCAGATACACAAGGCTGAGAGGCTCACATATTTCGTCGAAGCTAAGAGGTATCTTAAGTATCTTCTTTGTTAACCCTGCTCCAATTTTTTTTTTTTTGGAACCCCACTCCCCCTTTCTTCCTCTCTGCATATTACACACACAACACACATGCTGCCATTTCTGAAATGGGTGAAAGTTACGGTGTCGATTATTTCATAATCTGTATTTTTTAGGATGAATTACAATGATTTATTTACCAGTTGTTAATCTCAAATGTGCATGAGATTTAGGGTGCAAGTAAAGCGTGTTATATCGAATTAGGTGTTGGATGTCTTTTCTTCTGCTCTAAACGCAATGCTTATTATTATATGAGGAGCAACCTTGAAGTTCAATTAGTTGACAACTGGATATTAAGTTTACAAAGAAAATGTAATCCTTGTGATTTACTGGCTATGTGGCATTGAGTACTCCTAATCCTTGTGATTTACTGGCTATGTGGCATTGAGTACTCCTGGTCTGCTTCATATTTGTTTGGTGACAACTATGCTTGAGCGTTAAAGTGACTCAATAGGATTTTGAAAATTTAAATTTAATTATTTAATTCTACTAAGTTTTAGGATATGGTTCAGTTAGTTGCCATAACAACTCAATAAGTTGCTATGTTGTAGCCTTTCTTATGTAACAACCTATCTAGGATTTAATTTTGAGTACAGGATTTAAATTACTTTCAGTTATGGATCTTATTTAAATTATAGAGTAACAATTTGATGGGTTAGAAATTAAAAAGACACTGAAAAAAATTGGGGGAAAAATGAAAATAAGGACCTTGGGTCAGTTTGAGAGAAAATTTTGAAGAAATTTGCTTTTTTCTTAAGAACTTAAATTATAGAATTTGCACATCTAAAGCACACCATTGTCTTCTGTCACGGTTCAACTTAATTCTAGAAATTATCAAATTTTACAAGTGCTTGGCCTGTTGAAGTTGTACATGTCAAAATTTTTAGTGGGACTGGTCCAAGTCTTTGGTTGGGAGGTATTTTTATTATTTTTGATTTTGATAGTCTGTATAATAGGAAATCTACAAGATGTAAATTGAAACAAAGCTCTAATATGAAAGCCACAGATAACTAAATAGGAATATCAATCTCAAATCACTCCAGAAAAATTTGTCCCTGATTTGAAATGGAATTTTCCTTTTCTAATCTTGTTTCAAATAAAAAATGGAATTAGAGACTGAAAAATTCATCCTTGATTTGAGACATAATTTTTCACCTCTAATTCTGTCTCAAATTACAGATGGAAATAAGAATAGAAAAATTCATCCACAATTCGAGATGAAACTTTCCTTATCCAATGTCATTTTAAATCAGAGACAAATTTAGCTATTCCGAAAGCCTTCTTAGATTTGAGATGAAAATTTTCATCTATGATTAAGGATATAATTACAAACATAATATTCACCTCAAATTAGAGACGAAATGTTTTTTGTCTCAAATAAATTTGAGACGGATTTTCAATTTTGAGACAAAAATTAATTTCATCTCAAATTAGTTGGGATGAAACTACGAGAGAAATTTTTTTGGGTCTCTGACATATTAGAAACGGAATTCCTTTTAATCAGAGACAAATTTTTCTATTTCTAATTGCTGTATTTCTTTTAGTGTATAATAAGTTCATACCATATTAACGATTTGTACAATAAATATAATTAAGATCATTTGAAAGATTACGTTTTATAATTTAGAAAATACACTTTACCCCCATGAACTTTACTCTATATACAGAAAACTCTCATGAACTTTAAAACCCGGTAATAAACTTCCATAAACTTTTTAATATGTGCAAATTATCCTTTTTGTTAAAAAATTTGTTAGTCAACCTAATGGTCAAAGTTCAATCAGTAAACTAACACCATATAAGTTGCTGACATAGCGTAATTTATCTTCTACTATTATGATTCCCATAATTATATTATTACCAAAAGTTTCTCAAAATAACTATTTACTATCGATATGGTCTCAAAATCACATTATTATGAAAAGTACATCAAATTAATTAGTCTTCTACCAATATAGTCCCCATATTTACATTATTGCCAAAAGTCTCATCGATGATGTCTCCAGGTTAATGCTTCAAAATGATCATTTCAAGGTTAATGCATGCCTATTGAATCCATCAACATAGGTTAAATAGAGTAACTGCTTTTGTGGTTTTAAAATAAAATATAATTCTATAAAGCCTTTAACTAATTTAATTAGACTAATGAATTGGGATTAAAGAGAACTAATTCATCAAGGAATTGAGTTGCAGTTAAAATAGAAGTTCTAAATTTCAACTAACTATAAGAAGGGGAAAACACTGAAATCATTCATTTGTGAAGAAAAAATAATGAAATCGGATTCTTAACATTTTGTATAAATAAATTTTCATTTATGGTTAGTAATAGTATTTAAATTTCAAATAATTAGTAAGATTAACTTTAGTTATTAACTTTTTAGATGAAAAACATGATATTAAGTTACACATTTCATAAAAGCTAGTTTAGATAGGGTAATAGTTGTGAAAACTTATAATTGATAAGCATGATTGTCATAAGAACAATGGTCTACTCACTCTATTATTTTCATGTGACTAGATAGTGTACTTGCTAAGTTACTTTACCTAACAAAATTGTTCAGTAATCCAGTCCTCATAATCTGGGTTTGTTTTCATTTTTGCACCTTCATAAATGAATTTCAAAGGACAAGCTTTTGTCCCAAGCACATAGTCATCAAGTATATTTCCACGGATAATCGAGAGAACCATGGCTTGTCAGAGCAAATAATTGCTTCAATGATTCTATCCAACTTGACAAAGCAAAGTCGACTTGGAGGTTGGGTTGGATTGCTTTAGTTACAGAGGGAGACAAAATTGATGGCGTGAGCCTTTGAAGCTCTAATACGAACTTAAAGAAAGAAGAGAGGGTGAGAGAGATTTAGAAGCATCAGAGGGAATGAATTGCAAAAGCTCAAAGCGGATTTCATTGATGCACTGAGTGGGTTTCCTTAAACCATGCATATAGAGGAATTGGCTATAAATGAAAATGATACAAAAATAGTCGTGTGGCTCCAATAATACAAAGAAAAGATATAGCATACATCTCGCTAACTAACAAAAGAACTATCCTTACAAAAGATCTATCTGTACTAGTACAAAAGACCTATCCTTATAAAAGAACTGTCTGTATGGGACCTATAGTTATCCAGTGATTGTGGATAGCTAAGGACTCTCCTTAGCCCATATGCTAAGGTGAGGATCCATGTCCGTTCTAATGATGACGCCTCAATTGTTGCTTAATCTGTAAAATCTAGACTACCTCTAACAAACTTTCAACAGCAATGATTGAATGTCTCGTGTTGTTTGTACGCGGTAAGTTATCCATCGTCCACACTAATCATTTTAAGTTTTACTATCAAACAAACCTATAAAAAAAAATAATTACGTAGTTCATAATTCAACCAAACTTGTAATTTATATACAATATTACATTTATATAAATTAAAAACAAAAATAAAAATTTTTAATGTATTTTACAAAGAAATATTTTGAAAACCATATCGATCTCTATTACTTTAAATTTTACAATATGATGAGGAGAATTATATGTGACTAATTTTGAAAATATTTAAAGAGCACGTTAAATAATAAAATGTCAATTGTACCATTTTATCAAATTTTATATATATATATATGTGTGTGTGTGTGTGTGTGTGTGTGTGTGTGTGTGTGTTTTCGTAAACACAGGTGGAGGGTCAATGAAAAAAGTGATTTTAGGTCAAATTATATAAGTAGATACCTCGACTTTCATAAATGTATCCTATGGTAGCGTTCAGGCCCAGCGGCTGCTAGCATTATTTAATATGTTAATATAAACTGCCTTCAACTTTGGTGCCGTCAAAGACCCTTTCATAAATGTCTTCATATTTGGATTATTCTTCACCCTAACCATATCTAGCTGAGGAAATTCAAATTCAAATTCTTCTTCACAAAAGCTCGTGAGATTTGGTAGGCTTTTGAGTATAAGGCACTTCAAATTCTTGAACAATATTTTCTTGTCTTCTCCAACTTGAACGGGTACCATATTTTCACTGTTTCCTCCTCTACCATGAAGAATATGTTGCATACTTTTGCAGTCATGTAGTTTTAGGAACTTCAGAACGCCAAAGTTTGCAGCCACTGAAATGGAAAATAATCCTTTGATACTTCCTAATGGATGATTTCTATTGATATCAAATTTCAAAACACTGCAATTTCAGGCTGCTGTTTCCACCATTCCATGTGGGGAAGATCAATCAACACCAGTTTCTCTAACCGAGGTAGTAGTCCCATCCTATGGTGTCCCGATGAGGAACTCGAAGACGAATTGCTAACGTGGTTGTTCCATATATTCTTCAAACTACCACCACCCACATTTATGAGATACACCTCCTTCAATTCTTCGAAAGAATGCTACAACACATAATCATGTAATTAGTATAATTGGCAAACAATAACCATAGCAAAGATCTTTTGCACAAATGGCCATAACAATTGATTGAGATTAATGTTTAGAAAATATAGGTGATTCTCCCTATGATTACTTTATAAAGTATGGCAGCAATTGAGTAATGAAAGAAATCCAAATAAGGAACTAAGTCATAATCAAAATATGTTACTTGAGCATCTATTCCAAAGTAGGTTAAGAAAATAAGACTACTCCCTAACAATTGTATTTTACCGATAAGAACTTCGTCCTAACAATTTAATTTAATTTATCAAGTAAATTAAATATAAAAGCAAGCTTACAAGGTTGGAAAAGAAGTTGTCCGCTGCAGGTCCTGGAATAAATGTTTTGAGCGCAGGACAGCCTTCTATTTTCACTACAAATAGTGATCGTAATTCAAATGTCTCTAGGGAAAAGTGGGAGAGCTTTGGGAGATTTCCAAGAATGACATATTCCAAATGTCGATCCGGAATTTCTAGATTTGTTTTTTCAAATTTCTTCCAAATTCTCGCACTCAGAAATCTCTATTGCTTTCAGCTTGTAACAACTGGAGGGTAATGAGAGGTATTGAAGAGAACCACAGCTTTTGACTTGTATAATCTCCAGGTTTTTAAGGACGATGGGGATAGAATCATTTCCAAACACATTTATCAATGTGGGTAGGCAACCAAGAACTAGTTTACGTAGCATTAGTTCCACAGATTGCTCTATAATTTTGTCAGCTCGTTGAACTTGAAACACATTAATCAGTGAACTGCAATCCCTCACAACGAGTGTCTCCAACTGGTTCAACCCAGGAAACATAGTTGAGGGGAAGACATATTCCAAATTGCTTAAGTTATCCAACTCTAACTCTTTAAGCTCACGAAATGATTCAGTACAAAAACAGCCCTGCCATATCTCATAAGTTTTGAGCCCCACAAGCTTCAATTTCTGCAATTTTGGGTATGCATCCTGTAGAAATGCTATTGGTTAAAAAATGATTTCATTTTTCTTTTACTTGTAATTGTCCTTTTTCATATTTTTTTAATAATATGATTGACGATATTGGCAAAAATCACATGGATTTCACAAATTTCATATCAATGTGTAGAGAAATGTCAAAATTCTGATGTTTATTATGTGCTTTGTGGGATTTCCCCAAGGAGTCAACAAGTGGATTCATTAATTATAACATGACGAAGCTACATGGGAACATACATCAATCTTATTCTTCAACGGATCAAATATATTTGGCTCCTGCACGCTTAAAAATCCAGTGGTAAATGCATTCATCATAGAACAGTGCTCTATTGTCAAACTCAGCAGATTTGAGAATCTAAAATTCAAGTTTTGTAAGTTCAACTTGATAAAATTCGGAAGGCTCAGTAGATAAAGATTCTTCAAGTTAGGAAACTATCTTCCCTGATTTTCCATCTCTTCTCCTACCTTGGTGTTCAAAACTTCTTCTTTCATCTCACACGAATCTAAGTATAATTCCTCTAGTAGCACAAGATTTTCTACTACAGCAATGGAAACTAGATTCTTAAGCGGGCCACATTTGATGATTTCCAGTTTAACTAGTCTTTGGAGGTCAATTATTCCACTTGGTTCCTTGTTCCATATGCAGTTCAACTTTGGCAGACAGGACAATATCATTGTGTTTAAATTGGAGAATCGCCCATTCCCTTTAGGATCAAAGCCTCCAAGGTCGAAAACATATTCCAGCATTTCACATTTTTCTACTGTTAGCTGCTTAAGCTTTTGTGCCGTGCTCAGGAAAATGCACAAAAGTTTGTTTAACTCATTATCGCACTGTGTGACCTTTAGCGTCTTCAGGTTGGTGAAAGATGATAACGTAAACTCCCTATCTATGTATGTCTTCAATTGCTCTGAGTCTTTGATTTTCAAATCTTCAAGCCGCGAGAGTTCGTCCTGTAAAATTACATGTTTATAATTAGGGAAATATTAAACATGAAGTATAATATAATCTAAGAGACAATATACATATACATATGTGTGTGTGTGTGTGTGTCAAGTTGATGTAATTTTGATGTCAAAAAATGAATGTTCAAATTTTAATATTCAAGGTCAAAATTTAAAGCATCTTATTGGTTAAAATTCCATTTATGCTGCTCGCGATCGCAAGCATCTAATAAGCTCCACTCTACCTTGAAGGCTTGAACCAGTCATTTGCTAAACTATGATATTCGATAATTGAATTAAAGTCTTTCTTTAGTTTTCTTTTTCATTTTTATTTTTTTTCTGAGAATGGCATAGAAGACATAAATGTAGGAGAGAGCACTTACAGTAGATTGAAGGCTCCATTGATTGCAGGCAATCACTTCCTCTAACTGGAGACAATCTACCACTCCTAAGAGGGCCTTTTTAATCTTGGGACAGTCAACCACTCTTAGGAACTTCAACGAGGGCCATTTAATGTTATAATCATTCAGGCAAAATCTAATAAATTCAGGTAACCTCTGAAGAATTAGAGTCTTCATCTTAGGGAATTCAATAATATAATTGGCGATTGTTGTCATTCCCAATTCTCTTTTAATAATTTGTTCAAGCATTTTGCACGAGATTATCTTAATCTCTTGGAGGAATTAAAGCCTTCGAGCTACTGATAATGAAAATAAATATTCCATATAGTTGCATTCATAGAGGTGCAGAGATCTCAAATATGAAAAGCTAGAAAAGTGATCTTTGCAAATATTTTTCAAGTGATTCGACTGACGGAGATTCAAATTCTCCAATACTGAAGGGACTATGATTATCTGCAGATCAAATCTCATTACAGTCAGTAACTGAGTGCATAACAAAGTCTTTGTACAAATAAAAATAGACACCAAAAAAATTTAATAAACACAAAAAACAAAACAAAACAGAAGGGTCTCGACAAAGAAAAGAAAATCCTAGCGGGAATAGGATGTTCGTACCTCTTCAAATTTTCTCATGCGTGGAGCATTTTTTACACACTCTGTCTCTGAATGCCTGAAAGTAAGAGTCAAGTTAGGACAGTTTTCAATGGTCATATGTCTCAAATGAAGAGAGAGACGACGAATTCCTGAACAAATGCTTGCGAGCTTAGGCAAATTGATAAGATCAAGAGAGTGTAATACAGGTAACATCATCTTATTTGAGGACTCAGCCTTTTCTGTCTCTTCTTCACATACAAAACTTGCTCCAGTATTGCACAATCACTTGCGTCTAATTTTTGGAGTTTCACAAGATTCTTGAGGACATAATGAGGGAGCAGATACTTCAAAATTTAATATTCTCCCTGTGAATGATTGCCACTTGTTATGCTTTTAAGTTACGTAGGTTTCGCAAGCAAAGTTGACGTGACTCAGCTAATAGGCCACCATAATTTCATCAATCTCAAGTCCTTTAACGTTGAATATTTGGTGAAGATTATTACACTCATCAATTTCTAAACTTTCCAAGTTTTGCAGTGTTACTATTCTATTGGTTGTCCCCGATGCCACAAGTTGACTTAACTTCGGTATTTTGCCCAATTTTACATGCTTCAAGCAACACAGATCAACCTGTCAATAGAGTATGTTTAGTACTATATATCTCATATGAAAGAGTCTCATTAAAGAACAAATTGTGGAGACCTTTTCATATGCAAGAGATCAACCTGTAAAATTATATCTACAGTCTACTTATATTATAGTACTTTTTTCGGAGGGTATTATTTCACCTATTAAGATGGAACCGGCTTTACTAAATGCACTGATAGAAATCTTCATAAATTAACCTCTTCAAGAGCTAAACATTTGTTGTTTCTAAATTTAAAAAGTCTTTACCACTACAATCAGTCATATATTGAACATTTGTAAAATATGTGTATGGACTACAAACCTACAACATCATCATATGACTATTTAAAAAAAAATTGAAACATGTCATGTTCATAGTAAAATAAATTACAATATATATAAAAAAATTATACTTAAGTTTAATCTGAAGAAAATTACGGGGGATAATACTTACAAGTAATTCATCAAGGTCAGTAATGTTGCTCATAGAATCTTCATTTTCCCTAGGGTTGCAGTCAATCTCTTCCGTTGACTTTAAGATAGATCTATCTATCATTC
This sequence comes from Biancaea sappan, assembly GCA_037074585.1. NCBI lineage: Eukaryota > Viridiplantae > Streptophyta > Magnoliopsida > Fabales > Fabaceae > Biancaea > Biancaea sappan. The sequence continues at coordinate 4,815,000 of CM073495.1, forward strand.
CAAAGGTGGATATTGCAATCTTGGACACTCAACAACTCCTAGACGTTTCAACGAGAGCCATTTAACAATACAACCATTTGAGCAAAATTTGGTAAGTTCAGGCAAGTTCTCAAGAATTAAAGTGCTCACTGGAGGGAATTCAATAACATAGTCTGCAATGGTTGTTGTCACTTCCGATTCTCTCCTTATAATTTGCTCAACGCTTTTGCACAAAATTATCTTAAGTTCTTGGAGGAATGAAAGGCTTTGGACCACTGATAACGAAAACAGATATTCCAAATTGTCACATCTATTAAGTTGTAGAGATCTAAGATACATAAAGCTTGATAAGTGATCTTGCAGATAATTCCCAAGTGAATCGACTGACGGACATTCAAATTCTCTAATAATATCAAAGGAATTGCGCTCATCTGCAGGTTTATTTTATGCAATCTAATTATAATTAGTGGCACGAAAAATAAGAGAATGTGAGATTTTAAAAGATATATGCTACTACATCATTATCAAAGAAAATAGAGAAGAAAAGAAAAAGAAAAGTCATTGGAAAGAAAAGAAGATCCCAAAGAGTACTTGCATACCTGTTCAGTATTTCTTATGAACGTAATATGTGAAAGGTGGGTTCTTGCATAAGTGGGGTTCATGACTTATAATATTATTAAAAAAAAGTGCCAAATTACAATTTAACTAAAGTTGCAACCAAATTTTGTAATTTACTCCAAAGTCAAAATTTGTCAAAAGTTAGGCACCTCCTTTTGAAACTGAAGGGTCTGCGGAAGAAGTTTGGCAGAAGAGGCTGTTATGTACGCAGATTTAGAGAGGGTTGGTGGAGGAATGACTCTATAAATAGAGTTATTCACCTTCTTCAGAATCATCCCTTCATCAATTCCTGAAGCCTCACTTTGAGAGAGAAAGATTGAGAAGAAAAATAAAGAGAGTGCCTCAAAACGTTTCTGAGAAGAAAAATAGTGAGTCCAATTTGTGAGGATTATTGTCCACAAATTAAAGAAATATTGTTGTAGTATTTTTGTGAGTGAGAGGTCCAGCTAAAGGTGAATATTGTATTCTCATTATTGTTATAGTGGAAGATTTAAGCGGCGTACGGGTCCCATAGTTTTTACCTAATTTGGGTTTTCTACGTTAAAATCTTTTGTGTTATTTTTGTCTATTGTATTTTGAGAATTATCATGGGTATGTGAGAATTGTTTTGATTTTACAATTATTGCGTATACCGCCGTTTTTCCTGAATAAATACTCGCAAGTTGAGCCTGAGGCACGTTGCTGAGCTTAAGAGAGCGCAAGACGGGTAACATTGGCTTTTTCGACTCATCAGTTTCTGTATCATCTTCATATAAGAAAACTTGTTCCAGCATGGGACAGTCACTGATATCAATATTTTGAAGGTTCTCCAGATTCTGGAGGACATAAAGAGGAAGAAGATACTTTAGTTTGTTACAATTACACACTGTCAGCTGATTCAACATTTTGAAGTCCAATGTTCTCCTCGGCAAATGGTTGCCGCCTGTTATGCAATCCAAGTTACGCAGGTTCTGCAATCGAAGTTGACGCAAGATGGGTAGTAGGACATCTTGTTCATTGTTGAATATTTGGGAAAGCTCATTGCACTCATCAATTTCTAATTTTTCCAAATTTTGCAATTCTACTTTTCTGTCAGTATCCAGATTGCATACACTGGGTAGTTTGACCAACTTCAAATGCTTCAAACAAGGCAGATTCACTTGCCACAATAAAAACTATTAAGTAATTTTATTATTTGAAAGAATATATATTGGGCAAAAGATAGACTTAAATGTTAATTTATTTTAAAACAGTATCAATTAGTAAACATAATATAAGAAAAGGATATTAAATAATATGTGGAAGAAAGAGAAGTTAAATACTTCTCACTATTTTTATATTAAGAATATAATAAAGATTATTATAATTTATTTTTATATTTTGAAAATTTATTATAAAATAAATTAATTTTAGTACATTACAGTAATAGGCCACACTATTATTCTTATAATAAACAACACATTATTAATTTGATTATTAAAATATTACATTTAGCTTAATCCAATATTTAAAAAATATGTGTTTTAATTTACTTTTTAAAAAATTGTATTTGTCTTAAATTTGTTCACCTAAATGACTTTTGACAATAACAAATATAAAATTTAACAATAGTATGTTTGATAATTTAATAAATTAAAACAAATGTAATCTTTCACAATTAAAATAAAATGCTTAATTTTTTAAAAAGTAAATTGAAACAAATATTTTAATAATCAAATTAATAATCTATATCTATCTATATAATATATTATTTTGCTGCCGGCCACTCTAAAACATTTAATATAACATAAGCATTAAATATATCCCAAACAACAATCATTTTTTCCTATGTAAATGAAAGTGAATCCGATGTGCCGTCAATCAAACATAGTCCTTCACTTTAATACAACTACTCATTTTGGCCAATTAACTAACATCTAAATATTTTTTATAACCATTATCTAAATAATTAATATTAAAAATTTTGAATTTGAAATAAATAATTTAATGCTACAACTAATTTTAGCCAATCAGCAACCATCTAGATATTTGATAGTAAAAAATTCAAATTTACAATAAAGAAATTAATACTGACACTCACTTACAATAAATCAATTGATAATGTTACTCACAAAAATATAATAGAGAAGTTTAGAAAATTAATAATTATAAATAATTCAATCATATTGTAAACTTTAGGTAAAATAACAATGAATGTAATATTTAAGTAACATGTCATGAGAAAAAAGACCTAATGACCATATCAAAAACCTATAATAACATGTTTCAATATTTTTGAAACTTGATTTTATAATGTCTGTTGCTAAATATATCTTTTGTTATTTGTTTGTGTAGCTTATTGAGTATACAAAAAATCTTGTTGTAAAAACCGTTAGATGTTGCAATCTTAGGGTTGTATAGCAAAAGAAATTTGAAGATTTAATCTCTTTAAAAAGAAAGAAATATTTAAATTTTTTTAATATGCAAAAAAGTATTCAACAATTTATAATTTTCTTAAATACAATGCATAAAAAATAAGATAAATTATAATAAATTTTAAATTCTTTTATATATAATTTTTTTATATTTTTTAAATACACACGTCACATCTCGTGCATCAGACGGGTCAGTTGTCTATAATAAATATGAGTTTATAACTAATGTCTTGTCCCTAAACTATTGAATGAGAGCACATAAAGAAATACCTTGTGAATAAGGCCCTTATATTGTTTCTGTGTCCTGTATATCCCCAAGCAATAAACAAAGGCGAGTAGGTTATCTAGATTCTGCAGTGTCAAGGACTGTAAACTACTTAAACTAATGCCAAAATTGATTGGTGGATGTTTGTCGTTGTTAATAACTATAGCCTTCAGTTCTGAGAGGTGGGGGAGGCATTCAAGGGCTCGTGTTTTCCAAACAAAGCTCAACAAAGGACAATCTTCTTTCTCAAAATCCTTAACTTTTGGAAGAACGCATCAAACTCAATACCTTTGAGAATAAGCACTTTGAAATTGATCAGATTCTTGAGAATTAATGATTGTAAGTTTTGAAAACTTCTTCTAGTTCGTTCTATAGCTCTAATGATCAAGTATTTCAGTTCAACATTATCTTGGATATAGAGATGTTTCAACACTCGAAACCCATCCCAGCCTAACTCTGAAACAGTCTTCTCAAAACCCTTGAATTCCTTTAACCATAACTCTTCACACCCCCTCGCCAACTCCATTTCAATCTTCTTTTGCTTCCAACCTTCCATGCGTTCTTTGTGATTCAATATTATTACTTTGGAGGTTTCATGCTCCCTGAAACACGGCAAATCTTGGCCTATCATAATATTATACATATCCCATTCATACCAGGGTGGGTCATCTGGGATCATGTCTGACTTTGGAATATGGATTTCCACGGCAAACAGATCTTTCAGATGGATTAACTCGGCAATGCTAGCATTACTTTTATCGTCGCTGACTCCTTAAACCCTCCAATTGGAAAAGCTATTTCTCATACGTAAAGCCTGTAGTTTTCTATGTTAGTATGTGAAAGACTAAGAACTCTCAGACTCTGTAGTTCTCCAATCTTAGATATATCTCCTAACACACAATAATCCAAACACAATGTGTCTATGTTTGTTAGGTCAAGCAGTGATGTTGGTAGTGATAGCAACTGCATTTTAATCAAGGCTAAGACTTTGGGTCCTGTTTTATTCATCCTCATGAAAAACTTGTTTGCAATCTTTAACGAACCATTTTCATCATACACATGTAAAAGCTCGAGGTTAGGAAGTAGCAAACCTTTAGGAAGCTGAAGTGTAACACTGCTAACCTAAAAAGAAATGTATCGAACCTTTGCCAATTTATCATTCTTTGGCCATTTTATTGCCACGCCATCTTTTCTGACAATGAACCAATCAGGATCACTAGATGCAACCACCATGGCCCCTTCACGACATATCTTACTCATGCTTACATACCTACCAGTTTTTCCATCCAGCAACATGTTCTTTTGTTTCAGGAATCCCGTATGTTTATACACCCATCCCCTTGTTTTCCTTATTCCAAGTACCTGCCCAAATATGAGACTCGAACCATACTTGACGAGGTCCTCGCAGAAAATCTGTTGCCCGAGAATGCTACAGAGCAAGAACATAAACTTGTATCGCTCCCATCCCATATAATCGTAACTTAATTATATGCTGGAATGCATGCCACAGTCCAACTCAGACTCAGTAAGAAACCTCTTTAATGTCTGCAAAGCAAGCTCCCATTCAGATAATGGTCGACCCCTTAATTTATGCGCAACTACCTCAATTGCCAGAGGCAGTCTAGGACACGTCTCAACTATCTTTTCCACTAAATCAGTGCGTTCAGTTTGTCCAATAATCTGGTTGAACAAAAATTTCTTCCTTTGGTAAGGTTGTCACAGGAATAATAGTCATCTCAAAGTCCGCATGCCTTGGCGCTTGTATAATATCCCTTGAAGTGAGAAGTACCTTGTAAGCCACGCGGTGTTGACGATCCAGAAATCCTATGCTTAACAGATCAAAACTGCTCCGGGCATCGTCAAAAGTAATAACCACCTTCTTCACTGTGCTCCTCCTTAGCATTTCATAAATTTCGTCTGGTATTATTCGTTTAGTCTCCTCGAGGGCAAGCCTGAAACCCAGGGCAACTGCGATTTCATCTTGAATTCTGCTCATAGCTGATACATGAGGTACGACTGGAGTTCCAATTAAATTGTGACTAAAATTTATATTAAATTATGATTTTAATTGTAGTTAAATAAATAAAATCGTGATTAACAAAAAATTAAATTCTCCAAATACCTAGAATTGATCCTGATTTGCAGAGAGTGGATTTAGAACCTCCAGTGAGCTAGCGTCTATCTTTAGTAATCGTTGAAGCGACTCGTATTTTTTTAGTGTTTTATTTTAAAAAAATTTTAAAATTTTTTTTATAATTATTAATTCATCTAATGATAATTATAAATACAATAATAAATATAAGATATATAATTGTAAATATTTTTGTGATATTTTGTTTAGAAAATATTAAAATTAACTTTTAGATGTTAATTTAAGATAAAATTAACATAAAATAAATATTAGAAATAAAATTAAAATTAAAATTAATTAATATAATATGTTTATAGTAAAAGAATTGTAAAATCAATTAGTATAATTGTAAAAAATATTTGTAAAAAATATTAAAAAAAGAAGAAAAAAAAACGTATCCTCTTAAGTGATCCAAATCCGTAGAGTAAAGTAAAGGCGATGTTGATTTGAAGAGATTGTTATGTCATATAATGATTACATCTCTCTTTAATTATTGGAGCAAATGGGTTTCATTTCTGTCTAATTAGTACTTCGTTTCCGCAAATACTTTTCTTGAAGTATTCTATCTATTGGGGCACGGGACGCCACGTGGCGCAAATGTGGCCAGCTTTTTTTTTTATTATTATTTTTAAATTTGCTGCTCCACCGCAGCACAGAATAGAATAACTCAGCAAGTGAGGCTGAGGGTATTTCACATGCAAAAAGGAGTATATGAGATAAATAACTAGATTTAAATTAATTGTTGAGCCAATTTCTTGCTAGCAAAAACAACCTCAAAATTTAATTTGTTTGGTGACCCACTTAATTAAACAAATAAATTAGCTGAAAGTTAACTTTCCATCCTAACAACTATAACTCTACAGCATGACTATACATACATTTAAAATTACAATTCATACTTTTTAAGTTTATAAAATTATATATGTATTTTTAAATATGCATTCCAGTATTTTAAAATTATAAAATTATTACATTTTAGTTTAATTTTATGTTTTTGTTCACAAAAATTCGTAATAGTTTATATTTTTATGTTCAGTAACCTAATACCGTATATTTTCTTTTTGGACTAAAATACTATTCATTAATCTAAGTACATATTGGATACTTCTTTTCAAAAGAAAATATAATATTTGTAACATTTTATTCTCAATTATCGGCAAAGAATATTACAATATGTAAAAATTAATTATTAGTTGACAGAAAGTATTTTGGTGAAAAAAATATACAGCATTAGATCATCAAATGTCAAAAAATATACTCGAACATATCTCTCCAAAATAGAAATTACAAAATTGGAATAGAGTGTAATTTGTTTTATAATTACAAGGGAGGAATTGTACATTTTAAAAGTAAAAGAGAAGAAAGTGTACTTTTTAAAAACTTACAAGGAAAGAAGAGTGTAATTATTTTTTTTTCCTTTTTGCAAACACCAAAAGATACTTGTTACTGAACTTCTTCAGTAGAATTCTTACTGTACTAACTTCAATTTTTTTTAATGAACTTCTTTTATAAAGCATGTGGATCTATGAAGAACCAATGAGAATACAAATATATGAGAAATTAAATTAAAAATATTTAAAACTTTGAAGGATCCAAATTAAAAAGAATAATTTTTTTTTTAAAATACAACTATCAACAACAAAAAGTAGTTTTAGTTATAAAATATCATCATGAAAGGGAGTAGATGATGGGTAAGTGGGTCTCCAAAAGTTGCATTAAGACAATAATTTGTTTGTTGAATATTATATATATGCCACGGGTAAGTGGGTCTCAACAAGTTGCATTAAGACGATAATTGTGTTAAATAAAAAAAAGAAACTTGTTTGTTGAATACTATGCCACTTGTATAATAAAAATTCAAAGTTTTGACGCATGCCATTTGTTAAGGAAAACCCACCACCCACAAGTATTATAATGATGAATTTTCAACAATTGTAAAGGCCAATCAACAATACAAATTATAATACTTTTTATGCTAAATTTCACATTAATTATGTGAAAATTATATTATTCATATATAAGGAGTTGACTAAAAAATAGTAAATAGAGAATTAATATTAGTTATTATATCATAGTTATACATTTTTTTAGTGAGAACAAGTAATTTAAATACCTTTACAGTTTTCTTAAAAATAAATATAGAGCACGTAGGTCATATATTAAAAATTTAAGGAATTTTATTACTAACTATCAAGGTTAAATTTTGGTTAAACTTAAAACCATCTGTGAAGGGTTAAAATCAACATTTCTTCTTGCTAACAGCAGGACCCGTATGAAATGAAAGATACAACAAAAGGTACGAGGGCAATCAAGGCAAGAGAGAAAGTGCTAGAAGGCAAGTGTTTCTTTTATCAATTTGGTCCCTCACAAATTTTCATTCTTAATATGACCCCTCAAAGATGTCCCTTTTTCTCAATTTGATCTCTCATATTTTTATTCTTAACTTGGCTCCTCAAAAATTCAAACATTCTCAATTTAGTCTCTCTGTGCAACTGCAATTAGATAATTCAATAGAAATTCTAATCTGGCTATTAATTCATTCCTGTAGATAATTAAGTGCCATATATATAATTTTAAATCAATTTCTTTTTTCACTAGACTCCTAACCAACAATTTTAAAAAGAAAAGAGACATCTATAAGGGACTAAATAGGAAATGAAAATTTGTAAGGGATCAAATTAAGAAAAAGGATCTCTGTAATTATGACAGACCAAATTTGAAATGAAAACCTATGAGAAACAAAATTAAGAAAGTTTAATTTGTGAAGAATCAAATTGAAAATAAAAATTTGTAGGGACCAAACTAAAAAAAGTTGGGCATTTGTGATGTACCAAAAGAGATTTTTAGTCTCTTAAAAAGCATGGTTAAGATTGTAATTACATAAAAAAAAAAAGAATAACTCAATAAAAATTTCAAACTTATGATGCATTTCAATATTATTTTATTGAATGAAAAAAAATCAATAATTGTAGAGGCCAATAAATAAAGAAAAAATACTTGTAATATTGATCCCACTTTTTATAATTAAAGAATAAGAGGGATGTGAAAGACTAAGACAATAGAAAACTTAAGTCAGGAATCCAGATCACAATTCACATTACTTTCTATCTTCTAATTACTGTACAGAACAGCAACAATAATTCCTCTCAAAATATTATATTAAAAAAACTAACTTTTTAAATATTTTATAGAAGGATACCATTAAAAAAAACTAAAAATCTAAATCACAATTCACACTACTTTCTATTTACTTTACTCATCACCAACAATAATTGGTCCCATAAAAATTATATTAAAATAGTTAAGTTAATTTTTTTAATATTTTGTTCACGATTACCTCAAGAATTCTAATCAAAATTCACATTACTTTCTCTTCTTTTTATTACTTTACCCACCACCAACAATAATTGCTCTCAAAAAATTATATTAGAATATTACTTTCTATTCTTTGATTACTTTACCCACCTACAACAATAATTACTCTCAAAAAATTATATATAAAATAGTTTAACTTTGTACATGTTTTGTAGATGATTAACATAAAATAATTCTAAAAGTCTATATCACAATTCACATTACTTTCTATTCTTTTATTACTTTACTCAACAACAACTATAATTGTCCGAAAATTATATTAGAATAGTTTAGTTTTTTTTTTAAATTGTTAGAAGACTACCATAAAATAAGATTCAAAAGTATGACCCTCACATGAACACATGCGCAGTTTTGTTTGCTCATATTGTCAGGAGATAAGATAAAAATTTTTGAACAAATTAAGTGTAAGAAAAAGAAAACTGGTTCACAAAACACATTGCTTATAGAACACACAATGGAGGAAGAAGAGGAGAAGTATGAAGGATTGATGCACTATTTCCCGACAAGTGTATTGGGTCGCATAAGTAGTAAAGTGAGAGAGAAAGAGTTATCGTACTCAGGGATTGACTTTAACAATTACCAACTTTACTAGCTCAAATTATATTTGGACAATTGAAAAGGTTGAGTGGTTGAATCTAAAGTTAAAGAAAGTAAACTAAATTAAGACACTAAGTCGGCTAGCACAACAAATACTATACGAGAACAAAGCGGGCATAGGGGATTGATTTTACTTAACTTCTAATCCGATTAATTCATAGACAAACTAATCTTTGAGTCATTAGAGAATACTTCAATATATTTGCAAATTCCTCTTATTGTTGATTAAGTTCACAAAGATATTTGAACCCAATGTCTTGGTAAAACAAATCTTTCTCACTCAATTAATTAGCTAATGTCTTAGTCAAATTAATTGATTCAGAGTTTAAGCTTAAGAACTCATAAAAATCACGCAATTAAGGTTATTTATGTCTAGACTAACCCGAATTACGATAGAAATTACAAAGGCAAGTCCATATCAAACTATGTCTAGCATTAATATAAACCTTAGGTTCATTGAAGATGGTAGCTAAGCATCCAAGAGTGATAAAAAGCGGTAAAGTCTATTTCAATAATCGAAATTTCAATTATATTAAAGCATTCAATAACAAAGCTTCATAGGAGTCAATTACATCAATCTCCTAACCCTAGAGACTTAGTTACATATGGTGGAAGAAGAGAAAAGCATCACAAATGCATAAATAAACGTGATACAAGAGGAAGGAGAGAAAGAAATAAGCATCAAACTCAATGAAGAATAGGTTTCCCTTCTTCTTCAATTGTGCCCTAGCAGAGCTCCTTTTTCTCCAACCAAAAGATCCAAAAACTTCTGCATAAAACCTATATATAGCAGAAGAATCGCAGGTCTGAGCCGGGGCGCATAGGCACTATGCATGGTGCCTGGGCACCAAGCAAAAAACAAAGGGAAATAGCGGAATGGCGCCTGGGCGCCACTTTCTGGAGCTTCGGACAGAGAGTTGTGGTGCTGGCGCCTCGAGGCGCCCTGCGTGGCGCCTGGGAGCCAGCCATTAAATGCTGAGGCCGATAGTTAAGCTTCTGGCGCCTGAGGCATCATGCGTGGCGCTTGGGCGCCAGCCTCCAGACTTGCATTACATCAGCACTTTGCTTCTGAATCTCATCAGCACACCAGCTAGCAGCAGACCAGAAAAGAAAGCCTATAAGAAAATACAACAAAAAGCATAAAAAGGTAAGGAAAGAGATTAAAACAAGATAAAACAAAGAAACTACTATGTACAAAGAGAAAAGCTAAAATAAAGGACAAAACAAGCAAAAGGATAACAAAAATGGGACCAATGAGAGGAAAAAACCCTAAAGAAGCAACCTAAATTACCCAAAATAAAGGACTCATCAACTCCCCCAAACCAAAACTTTTGCTTGTCCTCAAGCAAAACACTAATCTAAAAACTACGCTAAACTAAGCCTACGAATTTTTCAAGACAGAGAAGAAGTGCTCAACAACATAAAACATCAAACCAAATCGAATCAATGTTACATAGTCATCTTCATAAAACCAAACTTGGCATTGGGTAATTGAGAATTCAAAGATGAACATGATACTTTTCCAAGAATTTTAAAGAAAAATTGCAAACACCCTCACTTTCTCAAATTACTCTCTGCAAACTTAAAAGAAAATATCTTTTTCATAAAAACTCGGCTCTTAAGGAAAACTTCTCTAATAAGGGAACTTTTAAGAAAAAGTGATCGAAGTGAAGGCAGTGCGCCTAATCCACACATCTCCCCCTCAACCTATGCAAGAAGAAAAGATAATGAGGTTAAGGAACAAAGAGTTGCTCGTGCGCCTAAACCACACAACAACACCTTGACCATCACCTTTATTTGCTAAGAAAATGTAATTCATTGGTTAGAACAAGTATTGTGCGCCTAATCCACACTACACTTCCTCAACTTAAATCACACTTCTATTTTATTTACTTAAGATAGTTTTGTTTTTTGTTTTTCTCATTTTCATTTTTTTTTCTTTTTAAGAGAAAGCAATCCCTTATTGAGCAAAAAGTCGTCATAAAAAGAGATAGAAATTTTCAAGATTTTGAAAGAGTGCTTTAATATGGTTGAGAGGGTCGACAACCTTTAATTAAAAAGCTTGAAATTTCTCAAATAAATTTAGAAATTCTTAAAAACCAAATTTAAGGTAAATTTTAAACAAGATGACCATGTAAAGAATTAATTGAAAATGGAATAACATAAAACTTGTAAAGCACATTCCAATTTATCAAGAATAACCCCAAAAATGCGATGGTCAACAAAAACAGAGACATTCCTTAGGAATATAAAGAAAGTTTAGAGGTATCAACCTAAAAACAATCTTCTTAACCCGAATTACAGAAGAGATTACTGAGGCATGTTTATATTAAGGCTAAGACAAGCATTAATGCAAACCCTAGATTCATTGAAGATGGTAGCTAATCATCCAAGAGCAATAATGACAGTAAAATCTTCTCCCCCAAACCTAAACAATGCATTATCCTCAATAGTAAACCAATAGGGAGCGGGGTCTAAAAAGGAAAGCTATGCACAAAACAAACCATCAACACAGGCAATCAGAATTAAAATGTAGAAAATAAATACAAAGAACTAAACAGAACAATAATTAAAACAGCAAATAAAACTAAAAGCAAAATTAAAAAGATAAAATGGAAAGAAACTTGGGTTGCCTCCCAAGAGCGCTAAGTTTATAGTCTTTAGCTAGACTTTATCCAGTTTGTTCAGCTATGCCGGCACCACATCCCTCTACAGAAGGGATTTTGCAATCCATGAGAGTTTCCATAGGTGGAGAAGCAGGTGGGCTTTGATTGTTTTCTGCCTTAGTTGCAGGTTGAGCTTGTTGGGCTCATATAGCGTGTCAAGCTTGTATTTGGTTTATGCGAACCGACCTTCCAATTTCCGGGTAGAATACTAATGAGCCTGAGTTGGTGATGCCTCGCACAAACCAATGAAATGTAAGAAAGAAAATTTAAACAAAAACAAAAGCATGTACAAGTATAAGAGTAAAATTTATAGTATAAGTATGTACATAAAAAGGCAAAGTCCAAACTACAACCCTACTAGCTACTCTTAATATTGTTAACACCGTCAATCCCAGGCAACGGCTCCAAAAACTTGATGCATTATTTTCCAACAAGTGTATCGGGTCGCACAAGTAGTAAAGTGAGAGAGAAAGAGTTATCGTCATCAGGGATTGACTTTAACAATTACCAATTTTACTAGCTCAAATTATATTTGGACAATTGAAAAGGTTGAGTGGTTGAGTATAAAGTTAAAGAAAGTGAACTAAATTAAGACACTAAGTTGGCTAGCACAACAAATACTATATGAGAACAAAGCGGGCATAGGGGATTGATTTTAATTAACTCATAATCCGATTAATTCATAGACAAACTAATCTTTGAGTCATTAGAGAATACTTCAATACAATTGCAAATTCCTCTTATTGTTGATTAAGTTCACAAAGATATTTGAACCCAATGTCTTGGTGAAACAAATCTTCCTCACTCAATTAATTAGCTAATGTATTAGTCAAATTAATTGATTCGGAGTTTAAGCTTAAAAACTCATAAAAATCACACAATTAAGGTTATCTATGTCTAGACTAACCCGAATTACGGTAGAAATTACAAAAGCAAGTCCATATCAAGCTATGTCTAGCATTAATATAAACGATATGTTCATTGAAGATGGTAGCTAAGCATCAAATAGTGATAAAAAGTGGTAAAGTCTACTCCAATAATCGAAATTGCAATTATATTAAAGCATTCAATAACAAAGCTTCATAGGAGTCAATTACATCAATCCCCTAACCCTAGAGACTTAGTTACACATGGTGGAAGAAGAGAAAAGCATCACAAATACATAAATAAACATGATACAAGAGGAAGGAGAGAAAGATATAAGTATCAAACTCAATAAAAAATAGGTTTCCCTTCTCCTTCAATTGTGCCCTAGCAGAGCTCTTTCTTCTCCAGCCAAAAGATCCAAAAACTTCTGCATAAAACCTATATATAGCAGAAGACTCGCAGGTCTGAGCTGGGGCGCCTGGGTGCCAAGCAGAAAACAAAGGGAAATAGCGAAATGGCGCCTAGGGCGCCCTGAGTGGTGCCTGGGCGCCACTTTCTGGAGCTTCGGACAGAGAGTTGTGGTGCTGGCGCCTCGAGGCGCCCTGCGTGGTGCCTGGGAGCTAGCCATTAAATGTTGAGGCCGAGAGTTAAGCTTCTGGCGCCTGAGGGGCCATGCGTGGCGCTTGGGCGCCGGCCTCCAGACTTGCATTACATCAGCACTTTGCTTCTGAATCTCATCAGCACACCAGCTAGCAGCAGACCAGAAAAGAAAGCCTACAAAAAAATACAACAAAAAGTATAAAAAGGCAAGGAAAGAGATTAAAACAAGATAAAACAAAGAAACTATTATGTACAAAGAGAAAAGCTAAAATAAAGGACAAAACAAGCAAAAGGATAACAAAAATGGGACCAATGAAAAAAAAAATCCTAAAGAAACAACCTAAATTATCAAAAATAAAGGACTCATCAAAGATCAAGAATGAACCTTTGGCTTATATAGAGCAACTAGATAATTTTTCAGTTTTTATCCCCATGCAATGGCCAAAACAATTTTACTAATGCATGCATGCACATCGGACCGTCCTTCTTTATAGAAGGATGAGTCCCATGAAAAATAAAATAAAATAATTCATATATCTATATATTATTTTTTTATGCAAATTCATATCTTCTTAGGAACAAATTAATTTTAAAAATAAATTTTTCATTTTAACTAAAATAATAATAAAAACATCTTCAAATTAAAAAAAGGGACAAGAAATCCAAATTATTTAATTCTTTTAATGAGTTGTATTATTTTCTAATTCATTTATATAATTTATTTGATTTAAAAGTAAATTAATAATTTTAAGAAACAAAATTTAATACTATTAGTTTATCTAACTAGTAAAAAAATTAAATTAACAAATTTCAAAATAAAAAATAAAAAAAATAAAAGAAAAGAGAACTCGAGTTCATTCTCCTTATATTAAAAAAACAAAAAATTTATTATATATATATATATATATAGGGTCAAGCACACAAATTTAAAAAAATAAAATAAAATACAAAAGTAAGTGGAGCATGATCTCCATTTAATTATTAAAAAAACAAACAGATGTTAGAAGTCAAGCACAATTTGCTTGACTTTGGCTATACTTTTGCAAAGCATTGTTTGACTTCAGATCAAGATTGCCTACAGCTTGCATGGGAGTCCTACGCGTTATTAATCAAGATTTTAACCGTGGCTAACAATAATCATAATTAAAATCGTTGTTAACATAACCTTGGCTAAAAATTTCAGAAATTAGTTTTGAAAGGTTAGTATTCAAGAATAACTTTAATGACCCTCAGCATCCATATTTTTTAGTCAGGAATGAATCACTACAAAGGGGGTAAAAATACCATAGCCCTGACATTGATAGGAGGATCAATGCTTGGAATTAGCTGATATATATTCGAATTCATTTTTTTTTATATATCTTTCAGGACTTCCAAAAATACAGTTTATCATTGAACTATATTATAATTTGAATTAATTTTGCCTGAATACTCTTTCACACTGTGTTTAATTGTCTATTTTCTATAGAAAAAAGGACAAAACTTGGGTATTATTATATATATATATATAAAAGTAATGTTATGATCGGCCTTATCATTCAATTTGTTCGGAGCATAGGAGTGCATTAATTTTCGGATCTTCTATAATAATTTATGGCTCAGCCGCATACATATAAAGCTACTTTTACAAAAAAATTACAGCCCTGCTTTTCACAGTATGAACTACTTAACCAATCCACATTCCACATAATACCTCTAGTTGTTTGGAAAAATATTCTTACCCACTATTAGTTTTCCCCTTGCATGTCCATCTCTGATTTGGAATTGGCTTCCCAAGCCTAGTTGAATCATGAGTAGCCACACAAAGGAAATAAGTTCTCCTCCTTTACTTAACAACTGCACATGCGTCGTTGGTCTACAATGACTTGCTGCATACGACAACAATTCGATCCACACTTTCATTATAATGTCCCATTTCTCACCCTCCAATTTGTTCAACTCTTTGGCCAACCTGCATGCATCAAACAACACCGATTTGCTCCTATCCCCCTTGATATCGCTTGGTTTCTGCCCTGTGGGCACCTTACGAAGAGTCTCGCAGGCTTCTTCCTCCATCTGCTTCATATCTCTTCGATGTTGACACCTTTTGCTGAAAAACTTCATTGCCTCGGCACAAGTGTCTTGGAACCTTATTAGTCCGATTCCTGCCACAGCAGACATCATGGTTGGTTGCATTATTAGAAGGTACAACATGTAATCTGAGAGAAGCATGCTGAATTCTCTTTCTTTTCCACCACTACTAGTGGCATCTTGGGCGTAGCAGAGGTGAGTAGCAATGTGCCACATGAGGAGGCTTTGATCAAAAGCAACCTCGGCGGGATCCACAAAAAGCTTCAAACTGGCTAGGTTTTCTGGCTTTTGGAATGTAGCTTCTTGGAGAACCCTCTCACCTCTAGCAGAACAGATCTCGTGGATGGTCTTTGCTTCTCTGTCATCAGAGGATTTCCTTCGCTCGTGGATGGTCTTTGCGTCTCTGGCATCAGAGGATTTCCTTCGCTCGTGGATGGTCTCTGCGTCTCTGGCATCAGAGGATTTCTTTTCGTCTCGGACATAAGAGGATTTCCTTCGAATCTCATCGAAGATAGATTCCCATAGCTCTTTAAGGAAAGGATTGTCGGTTTTATAATTCCATTGGTCTAGGAGAGCTTTAGCCCCAATGCATTTGACTGCTTTACGGAAAACGCCTTTTACAAATAGCACAATTTGGAAGCACACACGTTGAATGACCTTGGCAATATAAAAGCTTCGATGGTCAATGTTAGGAATCTTCGAAACCGAGAGGTCCAGGCAATATGTCAGCAAATTGTACCCTGAAATTGATCCCGACCATCTGCGACACAGTAATGGAGTGGACAATTGATTATAAGCTGCATAGCGTTCTTCCTTACATGCTTCCCATTTTGGTCTCCTCGACTCGAGGAAACGCACCAAAAATTTCTCGTTGAAATATTTGAAAGCTCGAATTTTGAAAAGCTGGAGCCCAGAAGCTGTGTATGAATTTTCCCGAGTTTCATCGGAAGAGGTAGCCGTGTGCTCTGTTAAAATGAGCATACAGAAAGCCATGGTATCCAGGGCCAGAGCGCCAAAGAGCAATATATAACTGACCAACACATCAAACTTGTCGAAATCGAGCTTCTCTTTGGAAAAGAAGAGTCCAAGGGCGGAGACGACCGAGACAGAAGAAACCAATCGACACAAGATCCCGAACCAGGAACGCACCACCGTGGCCTTGGTGTAGAATGTTTCGTACATGAAATTGAGTTCAATCTCTATCACTCTAAAAGCTTGTTCTGCATTTTTGTTGTAGAAATACCGTCGGCTCCTGTCGCGGTCGCTGAAGCTGAAGATCATGTCAACGATGAGACCCTTGAACTTGAGGAAGAAGAAGAAACCTCTCTGCACCTCCCTGAGATCCTCACTTACCCTTCGATTATTAATATCCTCTAATTCATAAGCAGTCTCATAAGGTCCATGTATAGGTTCTGGAACTATGATGATTTTCGCTGGAAGTTTTGCCTCTTCCCTAGAAGACAATTCCTCCATGAGCTTCGCATAATTGGGACCTGGGTCGGGTTCTGGAACCATGGACTTCCGGAACGTGTTGATGCTTGCAAGGTACAACGCGTAACTTCTTTCACCGTACTTGATCAATCCAGCAAGAAAAACCAGAGCTGTAGGAAATCATAGCGTGTTTTGATTAAGCGTTAGGAAGATGACGTAACCAGTTGTGGCTGCCTGAAAGATGAGAGCGAGCATGTGACGGAGCCAGAGCTCGTTGTCCTCTAAGGCAAAAGCTGTGATGGTGTCAGGGCCACCAAGGTGTAACAGAAGAAAAGGAGCCCAAAATGCCATTAGGGAGTCGTTTTGGGTGACGCTGGATTTGCAGCTTTCAGTTTTGGAGATGAGGCCAATACAGAAGCTGGCGGCCCAGTCGGCTAGAAGGTAAGCCAACCAGACGAAGAAAAGTGAGAAGCTTTTGGTGCGTTTTCTGAAAGGAGCAGCGAAGATGAGGAAGATCTGGAGGCAGAGACTGATGAGGACAAATCCTCGGATATTCCACTCCTTCCATATCTTCACCATATCGGAGATGATGGAAGTCGTTTGTCCTCCCTCAAGTCCCTGAAGGATATTCCAGTTGTCCCATGTCTGCACCATTACGGGGATGACCGAATTCATGTTACCGTCGACTCTGAATCATTAAGGATGTCGGAGTGGGGGGATTTAATCTTTTCGTCTCTCACTCCCGTGTACCGTGTTTGACTTTCGGTACACTATTCAATATTTTATGTTTAGTACTGCCTCTGGATCCTCTGCTTTTCTTTTCTCTGCTTTTCTCTATGCTTTTCCTTTTAGCAACGCTTTTTTCACTTTTAGCAACGGTCAAAATCGTTGCCTTTTTAACAATACCTTTAGCAACAATTTAAACCGTTGCTAAAAATAAAAAAGCGTTGGTAAAAAAGGAGAGAGAAAAGAAAAGCAGATGATCCAATCCCGTGCGTCTAAATTGGTAAATTGCCAACTCATTGGCTCCAAGTTTATTATTTGTTTATCCATACACCAAACTCAAAATATAACATAATCCAATTCATATCAATTCTATTATAAAATAATATAACAACTTTATTGAAGAAAAATTATAATTATATAAAAGAAAAAATGTTATATTATTGAATTAAAAAAATCAATAATTGTACAGACAATACTTGTAATATTGATCTTTTTTTATAATTATTAATTAACGAAGACAAAGAATAGATCAAAGACTAAGACCAATATAATATTGACAAAAATTTCATTTTAGTCTCGCATAGACGCCATTTTTTTTAAATTTATCTATTGTATTTTTTTTTAAATTTGGTTCTTCCAACCTAAATATTCTCTTTGATCCCTCACAAATTCAAACATTCTTAATTTGATCCTTACATGTAGGTGTTATTAAATAATATAATAGAAGCGTTAATTTGATAGTCAACTCGCTGATATAGATGCCATATAATTTTTTTTTCTTTGTGCTAATATAATGTGCAATATCAGGAAGTTTAACGAAATTGAGAATGAAATCGAGAGTTACATAGAGGGACCAAATTGAAAATATTAGAATTTGTAAGAAACCGAATTGAAAGCGTGTAAAACTATGAGGAACTAAAATAAAAATATAATTTATGAGGAATCAGATTAAAATATATTTAGGAATGTGAAGGATCAAATTAAAAATATAAACTTATTAAAGACCAATTTTTTTTAAAAAAATACATAAATGAAGTACTAAAATGGAGTTTTAGACTTTTAGTTATAAAAGATGATCATGGAAGGGAGTAGGTGACAAGTAAGGGGGTCTCAAGAAATTGCATTAAGACTATAATTGTGCGAAAAAAAACAAACAAACTTGTTTGTTGAATGCTATATATGCCGCTTGTATAATAAAAATTCAAACTCACGAGGCATGCCATTTGTTAAGGAAAAACCACCAACAAATATTATAATGATAAATTTTCAACAATTGTGAAGGCTAATCAACAAGACAAATAATAATACTTTTTATGCCAACTTTTACATTAATTATTATGCGAAGATTAGATTCATATATAACGAGTTGACTAAAAGACTTTTATCTTTCTTTAAAAAAGAGTAAATAAAGAATATTAGTTATTATATCCTAGTTATACATTTATTTTAGTGTGAACAAATAACTTAAACATCTTTATAGTCTTCATAAAAATAGATTAAATATAGAACATGTAGGCCTTATATTTAAAATTTATTACTAACTTTCAAAGTTAAAATCATCTCTGAAAGATTGAAATCAACATTTCTTCTTGCTAACAGCAAGGCCCAGATAAAACAAAGGATGGAACAAAATAAATTTATTTTTAATGGCTGTGGAAAACGATGTAAGAATGGAGGTGGAAGACATGTATTAATTAATGTTTTAAAAATCAGGTTATAAAATTAGTATTAATTAATAGTTAAATTATGGTTAAATTATAGTTAAATTAATCTACTTTAAAATATTAAAAAAATTATATATATATATAAATTATAAATACATATATATATATATATATATATTTATATATTTATAGTAACATAATGAGAGTTAATCTTTATTTCTAATATTATATATATTTATATTAAAAAATTTAAAACACAGCACTTCATTAAGAGTTAAGACTTTCTGATGCCACTTTATTGTACTTTCTCGCATTTTCCCGTTCTACACGACTTATATTACCTCTTTTGACTTTTTTTTCACCATTCACAATAGTCTCTTCATCTTATTCGATTGAGCTTCATTGTCATCATTTTTGGCAAACAACAGGGACTCGATTGAGCTTCATCATTGCCGTATCCAGCAAACAACATCGTGGCTGCCATCTCTGGCAACTGTGCCAAACTTTCACTGAGTTATGACTTCTTCATCGTTGCTACCATCTAAACAACAACATCTTCTTGCTTCTTTTTCTTCTTGTTCTTCTTTTTTGACGATGACTTCTTCTTCTTTTTTTTTTTTTACTGATTTGATTGTGTTTTGATCAGTTTGACATTGGTGCAACTGCTCACTAGGTCTCTAGTTGTTTTCGAACCGAATCGGACCAAAGATTAATTCCTAGTCCAACTCTAGTTAAACTGATCAGTTCGATCTAATTTTCAGAACTATATACTATATACTAATTCTTATAATAAACTAATTTTTAATTGATATTTTTAGTATAAAAATATCAATTAAAAATTAATTTATTATAAAAATTAGTATATAGTATATAGTTTTAAAAATTAGATCGAACTGATATAAAAATAAATTATAATAGTTCTATTATAGTAAGAAAGCATGTTAGTTGCTGGTGGAAATGGATTGCAGTGTCTTTAATGAAATACTAATAGTCAAAATTTAGCTTACCAATTACATTCCCTCATTTTAATGACTAATGGCCTTAATTTGTTAATTTTATTTTGCCAATTACACACACACACACACACACACACAAAATTATTTTTTCATTTTTTTCATTTCACTTAATTTTAATAATTTAAAGTTTTATAATTGAGTCTTTTATAATTTTATAAAGTTTCAATTTAATACATATTATTATTTTTTAATTATTTTGTAAATTTTTGTTGACTTGACCATGTGTATAATGACACATTTTATAGATACATGACTTAATTTTAAAAAAAGGAGAAAAGCTGAATAATTAAATGAAATTAACTCAAATATAAACTATGAGGTAACCTAGATTTAGTAATTTTGACAAATTAACTTATTAAAACAACAACAACAAAGCCTTATCGTACTAAGTGGGGCCGACTACATAGATCACACGATGCCATTGAGCTCTATCAATGACTAACTTTTTAGGTATATCGTTTATCTGAAAATCCCGTTCAATAACTTCTCTAAGTGTCATTCTTCGTCTTCCTTGTCCTTTTTTCACCGAACTCCAAACCGTCTGCTCAACTTTTCTTACTGGGACTTACAACGGTCTTCTTTGAACATGCCCAAACCACCTTAAATGATTTTCAACCATTTTCTCTTTAATAGGTGCCACTACAACTTTACTTCGTATATGATCATTATGGATCATATCTCTTCTTGTATGTCTACACATCAATCGCAACATCCTCATCTCCGCTACTCCAATTTTTTGTTTTTATTGTCCTTTCATATAAAATTACAGGATTTATAGCAGTACGGTAAAGCTTTCCTTTGAGCTTATCAGATACTTTTTGATGACAAACAACTTCTGAAGCCATTCTCCACTTCAACCACCTAGCTTGTATCCTATGTGTCACATCTCTAATAAGTTCACCGTTATCTTGTATAACTGAACCTAGATACCTAAACTTTGACACTTATGATACAACCTGATCTTCAATTTTAACCTCCAACTCGTTTCTAGCCTGTCGCTTGTTAAACCTATAATGCATATATTCTGTCTTACTTCTGCTCAGACAAAAACCCCTTGATTCCAAAGTAGCTCTCTATAACTCGAGTTTAAAATTCATCTATTCCCTTGATTCTGCCATGAGAACAATGTCATCTGCAAAAAAGCATGCATTTGGGGATTTCTTCTTAGATGTATCTCGCCATAACATCTAAAACCAAGTCAAATAAATAAGGGCTCAAAGATTATCCCTGATGTAGGCTAATCTTAATAGGAAAGTCTCTTGTCTCCCCTCCAGACGTTCTCACACCAGTTGTAGCCCCCTCATACATATCTTTTATAGCTTTAATATACGCAACCCATACACCTTTCTTTTTCAAGACTTTCCACAACACCTCTCTTGGTACACGATCATAAGCTTTTTCCAAATCAATAAATGCTATATGTAAATCTTTTTGTTTACTCCGATACCTTTCCATCAATCGTCTTAGTAAATAAATAGTTTCCATAGTATATCATTCCAGCATGAATCCAAATTGAATTTTAGAAATACTAGTCTCAATTCTAAACCTACATTCAATCACTCTTTCTCATAATTTTAGAATATGACTCATAAGCTTAATCACTCGGTAGTTTGCGCAGTTCTGGATGTCCCCTTTGTTTTTGTATATAGGTACTAAAGTGTTTCTTCTCCATTCCTCAAACATTTTCTTGGACCTTAAAATCTCATTAAAGAGTTTAGTTAGCCAGATAGTACCCTCCTCCCCTAAACACTTCCAAACTTCAATAGGAATACCATCAGGACCAACGACTTTACCATTATCCATTCTTCTAAGAGCTTCCTTGACCTCATCAACCTTAATCCTATGATAATATATCAAATTTTGTTCTCTCTCCATGGTAGTTAAATCTTCCATATCACTAGATGACCCTGCTCCATTATTAAGGAGATTGTAAAAGTAACCTTGCCAGATGTTTTTAATATCTCTATCTGTAACTAAAACTTTTCCTTCTTCATCCTTAACACATCTTACTTGATCCAGATCTCTAGATTTCCTTCCTCTTGCCTTTGCAATCATGTAAATCTTTTGTTCCCCCTTTTTTATTCCTAAGTCCTTGCAAAACTCTTCAAATACTTTAGATCGTGCTTCACTTACTGCTTTTTTAGTCTCCTTATTAGCCTTCCGATACCTTTTCCAATTTTTCGAGTTATTGCACAAATGGATACACTACAAAAAAACTGGCATATAGTGGCATTTATTTTTGCTATATAGTGGCATTTGCAAACACCACAACCCAATTTAGTGGCATTTGGTGAAAATGCCACTAAATTGATTGTCACAAGCTATTTAGTAGTGTTTTAAGCAAATACGGGAATAAATGCCGCTAACTATATACAATGGCGTTTATTGGGGCGCTTCAAACTTGTCACTACATAGTGGCATTTGTTAATACAAATATCACTATATAGTGGTATTTGAAACGCACAAATGTCACTATATAGTAGCGTTTGTCAACGTAAATGTCACTAAATAGTGACGTTTGAAATACACAAATGTCACTATATAGTGGCTTTTGTCAGCACAAATGCCACTATATAGTAGCATTTGTCAACAAAAATGCCACTATATAGTGGCATTTGTTAACTCAAATGTCACTATATAGTGACATTTTGGAAGCACGAATGCCACTAAATGTGCATTTATAGTGATTATAATTTGATTTTGTGGCATTTGAAAATACTATTATAATGATAACGATTGCTACTATATTAACAGAATAATTCCAGTTTAGTTTATTGAAATTTCAATATTCCCCCTAAATAGGTTATAACCCTTGCATACTTATACAGATGACAGCACAATCTAATAACAACCCTAGTCCAATAGTCATAAACAAATAAAATCTACAACTGAGTTCTTCATTAATATAATAAGTTCAATGTTACCATACAAGTAAAATTAGTACATATATCAATTCTTCATTAATATAATCAGGTATCTAAAGTAAAACATATGTCATAACTGCATAAATTAAAGAGTCTCATCATCGTCTTCACTATCCTCGTCATCATCTTCACCGTCTTCATCATCGTCCTCCCTATCTTTATTCTCTTGATTACAAGACAATGGAAAGTTGGTTGCTGGTGCAGAATCATCTCGACTCCCTTGGAGGCTATGGAAGAACTGCATCATTTCATTATGTTTTCAAGTCATCTCTTCCACTTGAGATTTGAGACTTGAGATTTGTCATCAGCTCTATTTGAGACCTAAGACTTATAACCTCTGTATGTAATTCACAAATAGATTGACTCGAAGACGTCTCACCTACAAAACATGAAGTGCGCCAAAACTCTTGAGTAGGACATGGTCCAAATCCCAAGCCCTGTACTCGTCCATGATACTCATAGCTTCCTAAAGCCAGAGCAAATGAGTCTTGATGCGAGACTGCAATGGATGTAGTCCTTTGCGACTCAATCATAGTGATTTTTTCCTGTACACCCACATAAAAAAATAAAACATTATTAACAATTGAATATAGTAACTCACATTTCAAAATTTTTAATTACAAAACAACTTACAGTGACGACTCTCGTTTCATCGCTAATGAATGAACCATCTTTTTTTTTTTTAATGAGTCGCAATCCAAAGTTTCACCCTACTAACGGGTCTACCACACTCAGTAGCCTGCAAAATTAAAATCAATTATTTATGAAATAATATTATATATTCCGGTTAAAAAAGTAAGTTTACTATCTCAGCTCCTCTTCGAGCCAAACTCTTTGCGCGTCCTGTGTGATTAAGGGTTAGATGTTATCTACTCGCTTTGTTTTTTCCACCTCTATCCTAACATTTGGATGAAGCATGTTATTATAGTGTAAAAATGATATAGAAAATAATGTTTTAAAGCGTCATTACCAGGTAATGTGCTTCCTGAAAGTGCCAAACATAAAAAGCCCAATCATCCCTTGGAATTCCGTTTGGAACATCTGCTATTATTTCTCCTCTCGATCTGATCCCGTTGTTCCAAGCCCTGTATAGCTCTAGGCGCCTGCGGTTCCAAGCCTTCCCAATTTTTTTTATAATGTATTTTTTTTCCTCGTCACAATCAACAACAAATCTAGTCTAAAAAAAGCTTAATTAGAAGAATATATATAATTAAGAAAATTATAAGTCAGTAATTGATTACTACTACCGCCATATTATTTGAAAATATGGTTTCTTTATAGTTGAATGGAACGTTATTCCAATCTGGATAAGAGATAGGCAACGCTATGAAGTTATGCCCCACACGACCCGTGAATGATCCTAACAGCCTTGCAACTTCTCCAATAGGCTGCACAAGATCATTCCACTGTAATCTAACCTTCTGAGTCAAGGAAAGAGCCCATAAATCATCCATAGATAGTCGCTTAGTATGCACAACATTATTTTCATCTATAAAAAAAATATTTTTAACTTATATATAAATAACATTAAGATTATTTACTGACAAAAAAATAAAATAAATTACCAATTGTTTCCACCATCTAGTAACCACCATGGTGAGAATACTATGGTGAAGGAATCTCAGGCTGTGGTGAAGGAATCTCAGGCTGTGGCGAAGGAATCTCAGGTTGTGGTGATGGAGTCTCAGGTTGTTATGTTTGAGTCTTAGACATTGTGGCGTTTGAGCTGATGCTAATGACATTCAAGGAGTTAGCTGAGTGTTAAGTTGAATGACTAGCTCTAAGCTCGGTAACTTCACACCACATCTAGTTGGAGAACTTGGTAACATACTACCACTCTAGAAACTACTTTTCTAATAGTGGAGCCTGATTTGCTTTTTTTGTTTTTTAAAATAATCTCTTCATTCCCTCCCCAGATTTCTTGTGCATTTTTAACTTATTTGTTAAAATAGAGAAAAAGAAAAGAAAAAAAATATTTTAGCCAAACTTTACTATTATATACATATACAAAAATACAAAAAATAATATAACAAAATGAGAACTTAGCATGGCAGACATATCAACTCCGGCCCTTTTTTTTTTTTTGACTTGGTAGTAGACTACCACTACTAGTAGACACACTATAAGTGAGACAACAAATCAGCCGTGAATCTTGACTTAACTAGGTTTAGCATTAATTACGCAATTGTTTACCACTACACTTCTGGCTTCCATCTAGTAGGAATCTGTAGGTTAGGCATGTAGGGGGTACATTTCTATAAAAATTGCCTCCTTAGCTCTTAATCACCTTCAACATACCTCTTCTACTCCTTTCTAGTTCAAACACATTTTTTTTATCCCCAACAACCATGGCCACAAATAAGTTCATTGATCTTACAATCAAGCCTAACGAAGAAGAGCTTGACTTGAACTTGTGTTTAGGCAAGGACAAGGGCAAGAGACATCTCGAGAGGTCTTCTGAGAAGCAGAGGAAGAAGGAGAAGATTAGTGATGAGCAGGAGGATAAAGTTGCTCACCTAGAAAAAGAGATAGAGAGCCTGAAGAAGCAAATAGGGGACATGGAGAAGTTGGACAAATGCCAGGATGCAGCAATGGCTACGAAAATACACAGGTACTTCTACTGGTCCACTCAGTGCTTTTGCAACTAACAACAGAAAAGTGTTGATTGCAAGAATGAGATTTACAGTACTCTGGCTCAAATTGCTTGGTCTATCTCTCCCAGGAATAGCTCTGCATTGACAGTTCAATTCACAAACCCCAAGCCTGGACCTCCATCTGTTGACCCTAAGGCTTTATGCCATAAGTTTTGATGATAACAAATGTATTTGAATTGTAGCATTGATATATATAAAGGTTAATTATCATATACATGCTACAAGTATTTAAGCATGACTATGTTATTTAATGTGTAATGTCTTATACATTAATCATGCTATTTATCATGAATTGAACTAACCATTTGGTTTGTAATTAAGATATATTTTATAGGTTGGTTCAAAACAAGAAGAGTGAGCATTGGATTGAAGAACAAGGAAAAGTAACATCATGCCTCACTCAAGGAAAGCTACATACAAGAACAAAGCTCCAAGAAATGAAGAATTAGAAGATTTGAAGTCTTGGAAGCTTGGATGCATCAAGATAGCCTATGTGTTTACATTAGGTATATTTTATATAGGCTAGTATATTTGTGCAACTCAATGATTTAGATTTGCATACATTGGCTCAAGCATTTTTGAACAAAAAGATAGTGAGATATGAAGTTTTACAAAAGTTATTTTTTGACCTTTGGTCACTCCTTATATCATATCTCATAAATGAAAAATCGATTTTTCAAGTATCTTAATCTCATTTGATAGTAGACTCAAAGATCTTATCAACGATATATTATTTATTCAAAACAGAGTCCAAATGAGAAATATATGACTATTTAAAATATAGTTTGAAAAACTGAAAGTTGATTTTACTCTAATAAAAAATTATTCTCTTCTGACCTATAGTCAGTATTTTGATTATATCTTTTAAAATAAAAATAATTTTTGAGTAAAACTTGGCTCATTTGAAACTAGACTTAAAGAGCTTTCCAACGGTATATTATTTGTTTAAAACGGAGTTCAAATGAGGGAGTTATGAATTTTTAAAGAAAGCTCCAAATCTGGACTGCACTATAAGTGCTGTAACGGCTATATAACGGCTAGTTTTGTAAAATCTTATATATATGACCTTAGATACACGATTTTGGGCAAGAACAAAGTCCTACAATGTGATATTAACTTCTTCTATCATCTTTGAGAGAAAGGAAAGCATTCTTGAGCCAAATCTTGCATATTCTCTATCATTATAGTTATTAGAGCTTCATTTTTATTCATCTACTCTTTAAAGAGAGTTTCTTTGTATTGTTGATTTTGATCAACACATATATTATTCTGAGTTGAGGTTCGCAAGTATCGGTGTTGGAAGAACTTGCTTTGGGTTGAGGAGGATCCCGGATTCATAAATTCTCCATTGTGGTTTCGCAAATACCCGGATCGAATTTGCGTGGTTGTAGTGGTTTGCAAGTACCCGGATTAAACTTGCAATTATAGTGGAAATACTCAAGTGGTCTCTTGAGCACTGGATGTAGGCTTGGATTAGCCGAACCAGTATAAATCTCCGAGTTTGCTTTCTCTATCCCTTACTCTTTAATTTGTGCATATTGATATCTATTATTTAATTCCTTGATCTTTATAATTATTTATCTTGACAGCACATTGATTTTCTGTATTGTATTTATTATCCTAAGCATTGTACTTTTACAGAAAATCATTTTAACTTCCAATTAATTCTTGTGACAAATTTATAAAACCCAATTCACCCCCCCTCTTGGGTTCCAACCATTACTTTCAATTGGTATCAGAGGTTGGGCTCTTGTTTAAAGACTTAACCGTCTAAGAGTTAGCATGGTTGGATATAGTGATTGGTTTATTTCTAAAAATTGTTCTTTCACAGAACCTCCAATTTTTTATGCTAATCATTTTCAATATTGGAAGTATGAAATGAAAATGTTTTTAATTTCAGTAGACCATAAACTCTGGGATGTTATAGAAAATGGTTCTTGTATGCCTGTCAAGGAAGAACAAGGAAAATGCATTCCAAAACTTAAGAGTGAATGGAATGATACTGAAAGAAGTTTAATGCAACTCAATGCTAAGGCAAAATTGATTATTTCTTGTGCATTGAGTCAAGATGAATTTTTTAAAATCTCCAACTGTGCAACTGCAAAAGAAATGTGGGAAATTCTTGAAGTTGCACATGAGGAAGATCTTATTGCTGAGGAATTAAGGTATAGAAGTTTCATTAATGAACTTGAAATTGCTCAAATGAACAATTCCAAAACCATTAATGAGATACAACTTGTGCTTAATAAATTGCAAGCTCTTGGTGTTGAACTTACAGGAAAATCTCAAATCACCAAGGTGGCAGACGAAGAAGAAAAAGGAGAAAAAGAGAAACCACAACTAAAAGGTGAATCATCAAAGAAAGCTTACCTATCTTCCATTTGGGGAAATAGCAATTTTGATGAGGAGAACACAAATGAAGAAGCCAACACTTGTCTTGTGGCTAGAGATAAAGATGAGGTAAATTCATTTGACTACTCTTTTGAAGAATTACAAGATGCCTTTGATGATTTACATGAAGAATCTCTTATACTTTCAAAGAAACTAAATGTTTCAAAACAGAAAAACTCTTCTCTTGAAAATGAGTTGGAAACATTGAAAAATGAATTTTCTATTTCCAAGGAAGAGAATTTTGTTTTTGAAAATCAAAACAAAACTTTGCAAGAAGAGAATTTGATTTTAAAAACAAATATCTCTACCAACAAAAATTGCTTTTGTACCAAGTGTGATTCTTTGAAAAAGGAAAATGATAATCTTAAAAACACACTTGCAAAACTCTCTCAAGGTAGAGAAATTTTAAATACCTCAGTTTTGAAACAAAGAAGAATTAACAAAGTTGGTCTTGTTTCTAAAAAGAAATCAAACTAAAAGCTGTTTAAAAACTTCTTTGTTTCTGCAAAGATGTCAAATAGTCCAACTTGCACTTGTTTCTATTGTAGACTGAAAGGACACAAATCTTACTCCTGTTTTTATAAGAAAAATCTTGTTCATGGAGTAAAAATGAAATGGGTTCAAAAAGGAACTCATGACCCAGGCAAACCCAAAGAAATTTGGGTACCAAAGATAAATGAATAATTTGTAGATTTGCCTCGAACCAAGGAGTGGAAATGACTTTTCAATGGCTACATCATTCAAACTCCACTCTCTTGCATCAAAAGGAGGCAATGGATAAGTAAACATATCAGCTGGAATGCATTGTAAGAATTTTGACTGATATGTTTACTGCTCTCTAATGCTTTTGTCTGTTGTCTAATATGTCTTACATCTATCCTTGATATTCATGCATGCTATATCTGAAAACAATTGTTAGGTGTGCAGATTATAGATTCGAATTTTGTTTTAAGCTAAAATCTTTCTTCCAAATTTTGCTCAAACTATCCTTTTTACCGCATCATGAAAACTTGCTTCCATTACACGCACATTTTTCTTGTCTTCACAACAATAAGATTCCTCCTACCTATAGTATTTATCCTTGCTGTAATCTTATTTAAATATTTTCAATGAAATCAAATATTTTGCAAAATTGCATTTCATGAAAGCATAGCACTTTTATTAATATGGCATATCTTGAACATAATGTTGCTCCTAGTACTCGAGATTTATTTGAACATTACTGATTTGAACATCAAAGTGCTCCACCAAAAGTGTTTTGCAGGAGTTAGTCCTCAAATCTATCCTCTAAGCTCATTCCTAATTGTCGACCAATGCTTGATAGATCTTGCAAATAATCAATCAATTAAAATCATTAAAATTGCAAGAAGACAGGATCAAAAGAAGAGCAATGAGAAAAACAAGGATATCAAAATCTTGAACAGGAACTTCAAGAAGCAACAAAAGTTTGCCAAAGTTGATGAGTATCTCTATCCTTTACTTCTTCATTATTTAATTGAATGATACTCCTTGATCTCAATTGAACATTGTGGCAAATTTTGTTTTTACTGTCATACTTTCATCGCAATGACATATTGTTTTCTGACATCTTACATACTTGATCACATCATGACATATAAAAATATGTTAAATACTTAAATTATTTTTTTAATACATCATGGTTTGAGCATTATACATATCATCTCTTTTACATAAGTTGTAACTTATGAACCATTGTTTATGAATTATAGTTTATATCTGATTATATCTTATTAATCCATATTACCTCAATTATGTTACTACATACTCTGATTATAATATGTTTTATCTTGAGTAAGTATGTAACTTGCTTTTGCTTTGAAATGATGATATATATATCCATGTCAGAAAATTCTTTCTATCTTTAAAATGGATATATATTTTTCAAAATAAATATATCCTTCTATTGTGCTAAATTTTTGCGGCTGATTTTCTTTATCTTTCTTTATTATTATTATAATTTTTTTTAAGTACCATCATCTGAAAGAAACCACTTGCATTAAAAACACAAAATAAAGGATTACATTGCAAAAAAAAAAAGGGTTTTACTCATGCATGGGTAATCTACAGGCGAGGTGGTCTTGGATTAGCAGGGTTGTATTGTATCATCACCCCTCGGCCATTCCTTGGAGCAAGAGACTGAGCAATGTCACGGAGGGTAGTGTAAATCCCATTCATACAATCAACACTTCTTTGTTGTTGATTGCAGAAGCATTGGGTAGACCAATAGAAGAACCTATCTATTCTTGAAGTCATTGCCGCATTGTTGCGTTTAGCTAACTTCTCCAGGTCCTCTATCATCTTCTTGAGTTTCTTCACCTCTTGCTCCAGACAAGCAATTTTGTCTTCTGATGTATGGCCTGTACTAATCTCCTCAGCTTCTTCGATCTTCATCTTCTGCTTTCGGTTCTCTTGAGATCCCTCCAAAGGTCTTTTGCCTTTGTCCTTACCTAGACTCAAGTTTAAGTCGAGCTCTTCCTCCCTGGCCTCTACTGTGAGATCAATGAACTTTCTTGCTGCCATGGTTTGGAATTTTTTTTTGGAGTATGAAGAGAGAGGAATGTCAGAAAGTTGTAGGCTCAGAGATGAATGCTCTTTGTGGTGTGGTAATTGAGAACTCTGGGGCAGTCTTTATAGAGAGAAAATTGTGACTTAGAGGCAAAGAAGATATCTCTTCGCCGCACCCCTACACGCTCATCCTATGGATTTCTGCAAGCTGGAAGCTAGAAGTCTAGGGTACGCATGCACACCAACAACGGGTCGCATTAATGGCAAAACCACGAAAGTCAAGTTTCGGTGGATTTGCGGCTGATTTAATTTGTTTTGTTTAAAAATTTTAAGGATTAATAAAATGGAGATAAACAGAACCGTATTTCTCTGCTTTGTTGTGTTGTTCTTGAGAGCTTTCAGTATAATATACATGATTGATTGCATCATGCTATGATTATATGTATCTAAGAACATATGTTGTGTATGCTATTCATGCATCATGAACGAAGGCTACGGCCAAGAATAATATTTCATGATTCCACATGCACTCTTACAAAATGAGAAGTCAAAAATTTAAAATGACTTGAATAAAATGAAATGTGTAGAGGCTGATACATCTTCATAGATACACATACTTGCATATAATGCTTTTGTGGGTAAATGAAAGACAATAATTTGCTTACATCATGATAATGCTTGATGCATACGACCGTAAGCAGTTAATTTTGCCTTTAACCTTTGAGTTACATTACTAACTTAAGCATTAGAGTGACTGTCAAAATTTTTACATGTACTCATCCTCAAGATACATATATAAATTCATTTTGAATGGGTATATAAATTGCTTCCTTTGTGCTGAAATCTATCTTATCCTTTATGAAGCAAATTTGTTTTGAAAAAGGACTTTAAAAATGCTTCTGTTATGTTAATATGTTTTATCATATGAAGCAATATTTTTTTTTTGAAAAAGAAAAGGTCTTAAAGATCTCTTTAGTTGTTGATGACAAAGGGATATTGATGTTTGATGTATGGATTATGACCTATATGCTTGAATATATCATGCTTTGCTAATCCATATATCATACTTCTGCTGTGTGCTGCAAATATTTCTATCATATGACAGCAAATGATGTTTATTTTTTTATTTCAAAGAGTTCAATTTTTCTGCTATTTACTAAAAATGCCTTTTCATAAACAAGCAGAAATCATTTTCAATGAAAATATTGCAGAAATTTCTTAAAAAAATCTTACTTCAAAATTCTGCAATCAAAAACTGAATTTCCTTTATAATGATTTGGACAATCTTTTTCAAAGGAAAATGGTTATGAAATTCAGGGCGAGCTTTATCTCTCTTGAAAATATATAGATGACCTTGAAAAAGAATATATCTTAAAAAAATTGAATATTCATTATTCATTATTCTTTTTCAAATTATGCAAGGTTTAAGAAGGAGCCTAAAACTCTTTCAAGTTTTATCTTTTGGCTCATTTCATTTGACATGAGAAATTTTTCTAAAAATTGTTTTTACATGTCAATGAAAACAATGGTAAGTTTTGATGTATCCTAACCCTATGCTATATTGACATCTTTCGCCATCCTGGCTTAAATAATGTATGTGTTTTAACTTCCATATATTGTGTTACTTACACCTTTTTGTTGATGTCAAATAGGGGGAGAAGAAACAATAGAAAAATATGTGTATGTGCTTATAACATTGCATTCATTATCTTGTAATACATATTTTTCTGTGGTGATTTGTCAAAAAGGGGGAGATTGTTGACCCTAAGGCTTTATGCCATAAGTTTTGATGATGACAAATGTATTTGAATTGTAGCATTGATATATATAAAGGTTAATTATCATATACATGCTACAAGTATTTAAGCATGACTATGTTATTTAATGTGTAATGTCTTATACATTAATCATGCTATTTATCATGAATTGAACTAACCATTTGATTTGTAAGTAAGATATATTTTATAGGTTGGTTCAAAACAAGAAGAGTGAGCATTGGATTGAAGAACAAGGAAAAGTAACATCATGCCTTACTCAAGGAAAGCAACATACAAGAACAAAGCTCCAAGAAATAAAGAATTAGAAGATTTGAAGTCTTGGAAACTTGGATGCATCAAGATAGTCTATGTGTTTACATTAGGTATATTTTATATAGGCTAGTATATTTGTGCAACTCAATGATTTAGATTTGCATACATTGGCTCAAGCATTTTTGAACAAAAAGATAGTGAGATATGAAGTTTTACAAAAGTTATTTTTTGACCTTTGGTCACTCCTTATATCATATCTCATAAATAAAAAATCGATTTTTCAAGTATCTTAATCTCATTTGATAGTAGACTCAAAGATCTTATCAACGGTATATTATTTATTCAAAACAGAGTCCAAATGAGAAATATATGACTATTTAAAATATAGTTTGAAAAACTGAAAGTTGATTTTACTGTAATAAAAAATTATTCTGTTCTGACCTATAGTCAGTATTTTGATTATATCTTTTAAACGAAAAATAATATTTGAGTAAAACTTAGGTCATTTGAAACTAGACTCAAAGAGCTTTCCAACGGTATATTATTTGTTTAAAACGGAGTTCAAATGAGGGAGTTATGAATTTTTAAAGAAAGCTCAAAATCTGGACTGCACTATAAGTGCTGTAACGGCTATATAACGGCTAGTTTTGTAAAATCTTATATATATGACCTTAGATACACGATTTTGGGCAAGAACAAAGTCTTACAATGTGATATTAACTTCTTCTATCATCTTTGAGAGAAAGGAAAGCATTCTTGAGCCAAATCTTGCATATTCTCTATCATTATAGTTATTAGAGCTTTATTTTTATTCATCTACTCTTTAAAGAGAGTTTCTTTGTATTGTTGATTTTGATCAACACATATATTATTCTGAGTTGAGGTTCGCAAGTACCGGTGTTGGAAGAACTTGCTTTGGGTTGAGGAGGAGCCCGGATTCATAAATTCTCCATTGTGGTTTCGCAAATACCCGGATCGAATTTGCGTGGTTGTAGTGGTTTGCAAGTACCCGGATTAAACTTGCAATTATAATGGAAATAATCAAGTGGTCTATTGAGCACTGGATGTAGGCTTGGATTAGCCGAACCATTATAAATCTCCGAGTTTGCTTTCTCTATCCCTTACTCTTTAATTTGTGCATATTGATATCTATTATTTAATTCCTTGATCTTTATAATTATTTATCTTGACAACACATTGATTTTCTGTATTGTATTTATTATCCTAAGCATTGTACTTTTACAGAAAATCATTTTAACTTCCAATTAATTCTTGTGAAAAATTTATAAAACCCAATTCACCCCCCCCTCTTGGGTTCCAACCATTACTTTCACCATCTTCCTTCGCTAAGCCACCACGCCCTTAGGTTATCATGTTTTTATGTTCGCCCCCTCTCCTATTTTTATTTTTATTTTTGTTTTTGTTTTGTTGTAATCTTATCATATCAATGCCAGGGGCGTCTTTTGAAGGAAGTCTTGTTTTATTTTTTTCTATTTTCATTTAATTAAAATTTAAATTTCTTCATTTTATTACAAATATATTAGAGTCAATCTATAAAGAAAAAAATGCAATGTGAATAACACTCATGTTAATCTTTCTAGTATCATCAAACTTTTTAGTTTTAGTATCCAAGCTTTATAGTTATACCCAATAGGCTAGTATCAAATAAAACTTGACATACTTTGGATTACTACTAACTTCAAGTACAAACGTAGTGACAGCCACAATCATGTCATTGGAATTTGCATATAAATCCAAAGCAACTACATTTTAATAAAGTTAAGAATTACCTTTGCGTAGTTAGTTAAGCAATTTAAGCTGGTATGCTGAACATAGAAGGTCCACAGAGCAAGCTTCTAGCTAGAGTTTAACTTTAGAAACATTCAAAACGAAAAGGAATTGATAACAAAAACATGTTTAGAACATAACTTGAAATTCTGAATCTATTAAAAAAATGGCAAGTAAATTTGTACCAATTCAAATATATATCTTAACCACTGTAGATAATCATAATATTAAAGATACTTGAATGACCACTTGAACTAATAAGTATTGTTAGTTACAACTTTTCTTTCAATTTAAAAAAGAAAAAGAAAAGAAAAGACCTAAATTCTCTAATTCCTTTGTAATTTTAACATTTATAAATCATTAAAAATTAATACGTTTATAAATCATAATACATAAAGTAAATAATATAATGATGAATATAATATATAAAGTAAATGATGAATATAATATATTTATAAATCACTAAATCCCATTCACGTTGGTCTTGGGTATGTGACAAGTTAGGTAAGTAATAGTACTTGAAATGATGAATATAATACATAAAGAATATTTGGCAGAACTTTTCATTATGAAATAGCAATGCTTGAAATGATGAATATAATTCATTGTGCGTGTGAGACTTACCATTTTGTTGGTCACCACTCATAATTCACACTTCTTGCCAATGTTAAACCAAGTATATATATATATATATATCAAGATAATAATAAAACTAAGATAAATAGAAAGAAATAAGTAGCAATACGTAGAATGCTTTAGCTAACTAACCTCAATTGTTTCTTCATCTAGAGAGAAATTTGAAGCTATTGAAAGAGAAGTCATTGATTCGTACTGTATAGCTGCAAAAAGACAAAGATCTTGTGGCTAAGAAAAAAAAACAAAATATCTCCTTTGTTAAAATAGCTTTTCAGAGGCAAAGGGAGTAAGGAAAAGAGAGAGGAAGAAAGATGAAAAATACCTATCCACGGAGATACCTCTAGCCTTTGACAAATCAAAAGCACAAAATGAAAAAATAGATGACTCTCAGCCAAGCATCCATAGAACTGGAAGGAGAGATTCGAAAGGAGAG
The DNA here is from genome assembly GCA_037074585.1 of Biancaea sappan. Taxonomy (NCBI): domain Eukaryota; kingdom Viridiplantae; phylum Streptophyta; class Magnoliopsida; order Fabales; family Fabaceae; genus Biancaea; species Biancaea sappan. Next base: position 4,850,780 of record CM073495.1, read on the forward strand.
AGGAAAAGAGAGAGGAAGAGTGAAATGGCAAGGTGGAGGGAAAATCTAGATAATGAAATGAGAGGGAGGGCTAGCAAAAAAGAATTGAGAAAAGGGAGAATGAAAAAGGTAAAGTGAAAAAATGAAAAATATGGAGGGAGATGAAAAACAATTTGGAGGGAGACAGAGGTCATATCCGATTTTTTTGGTAGTGATAATAAATTTATCAAAAAGAGTAGTTATTATATTTATAGTAAAAAATAAATACAAAAAAATATTTTATACCAATTTTAAAAATAATCTAAGTAAATATTTAATAGTAAAAAAAATATTTAACTAGAATTTTGAAATAATATAAATATATGTTAACTTAAATAATTGAATAATAATTTATATAGTGGCATTTAGGAAACAAACGCCACCATATAGTGGTGTTTCGGAAACAAATGCCATTATATAATGGCGTTTGTCTCCAAAATGCCACTACATTGTAAAATTTAACCTAACCAATTCTTTTCTTCAACAAAAGTGGACCATATATTTAGATATATCATGTGTATTCGAGCTTTGGGATGAAAAATGTTGCAATCAATTTATTTTATATGATTTTATAATTGAGGCATAAACTTAATTGATCAAATGAAACATACTAAGTTAAGATATCGAAGTACTAATACCAAGTTCTTGAAGCCTTGCAATGCAACATTAAATATCAACTTATGATTTCAAAATTCTAATATACATAGAAGAAAGAAGTATGACAACATGCAAAACATGAAGCTTATGTGTATAATTCCGCACAATTCCGCTAAAATATTCAATGCACGTACATATATACCATGACCAACAAGGAAATGAAACTCAATGGAGAAATAATGGTACCTATCAACTGAGGGAGTGAATACAAACAAAAAATTAGAAAAATGACACAATCATCAACGACAAAGCGAATACACAAAAGAAATTAAAAAATAACATTTATAGCATAGTGGCATTTGTTTTGTCAAATGCTACTATATAGTGACATTTGGTTTGGAAATTGCCACTATATAGTGGCGTTTGCGATACAAATGCCAGTATTTAGTGGCACTTGTGCTACCAACGTCACTATATTGTAAAATTTAAGTTAATTAAATTTATTTTTTTTGTTAATTTTTTTCTCATATAGTGACATTTGAGCTATAAAAGCCACTAACTTGTAAAATGTAAGCTAATTAGATTTTTTTTAATTATTTTTTTATATAGTGGCATTTGAGTAATAAATGCCACAATATAGTGGCATTTGCGCTACAAATGCCACTACCTTAAACATTTAAGCTAAATAAATTTATTTTTCAATTGATTTTGTTCTTATATAGTGGATTTAAATTCCAAACGTCACTATATAGTGGTATTTGAGCTAAAAACACCACTATTTAGTGGTATTTGGTATGAAAACGCCATTATATAGTGGCATTTTACCAAAACGCTACAATATTTGTATTTAGTGACATTTATTTTCAAGCACTACTAAATAAATGCCACTATATCACTATTTTTTTGTAGTGATAGCTTTAAAGTATTCTCTTTTAAATTTGATCTTCTCTTGAATGGTCTCATTCCACCACCAAGATTCTTTATCTCTTTGTTCAAAACCTTTTGATTCTCCTAAAAGTGCTTTAGCTACCTTTCTAATCCTCTTGGCCATCTCATCCCATATGATGTTAGCATTTTCTTGTAACTCCCAAGACCCTTCCTCGAACAATTTTCTCTTGAAAGTCTGTTGATTCTCCCCCTTTAGCTGCCACCACTTGATCCTAGGGTTCATCACCTGATGATACTTTTGTTTCCGACCCTTAAAAAGCATGTCAAGGACCAAAACCCTATGTTGAGTTACCACGGGTTCCCCAGGAATAACTTTACAATTTTGACAGATTATTCTATCTGGATTCCTTACCAAAAAGAATTCAATTTGTGACCTTGCGGCTCCACTCTTATAAGTGATTAAATGCTCCTCTCGCTTCTTGAAGCAGGTGTTGACAACCTTGAAATTATAAGCCATAGAGAAATCAAGTATTCATTAAGCTCCCCAAAACCAAAACCACCATGAACCTCTCATACTGTCCTGCTTCTTTCCCTACATGGCCATTAAGGTCCCCCCGATGAAAATCTTCTCTTCTAAAGGTATGCTTCTGACCAACCCCTCCAAATCTTCCCAAAACTTTTCCTTAAGATATGCATCTGTCCCTATTTGGGGTGCATAGGCACTTATAATATAGATAATATCTCTTACAATAATCATTTTTAAATATAGAATCCTATCTCCAATCCTTTTTACCTCTACCACACTCAGCGTCCATTCCTTGTTAACCATAATACCTACACCATTCTTTGTCCTTACTTTCCTCGTGTACCAAAACTTAAAACCTGAACTGTCAAACTTCTTAGCCTTTTCTCCGACCCATTTAGTCTCTTGAAGGCACAAAATGTTAATTTTCCTTCTCTTCATAGTCTCCACAACCTCTATGGATTTCCTTGTCATAGTCCCAATATTCCATGTACCAATCTTGATTTTGTTATCCTGGACTAACTTCTTTACCCTCAACCGTCCAGGAATATGCTCATGTAACACTGCATTCAATCGACAATGCAGTGACTCTAGCTCATTTGACACTGTACTCAAGCCATACAGTGCGTTGCTTCTGGGCAATGACCTAGTATTAGTGGACCCTTGCTTAATTAATACTACATTTGGGTGCTGATGCAGCAGCTTTAGCTCACTTGACACTATACTTGAGCCATGCAGTGTGTTGCTTCCAAGCAACGTCCTAGCATTAGTATAATAATATCATTGATCCATTTTCATGAGAGTTTCGACAAAGTTTTACGTTGGCTGTCGAGAGCCTATCACAACCATCCTCCTTAACTTATTGAATAAAAAACATTTTGAATGAGAAAATAGTAAATGATTAGTCATGTAACTAAATTTTAATAAAATATTAACAAAATCTTAGCATTAAAAATTAAATTAAAAATTTTAACCAGGTTTATTATATATTTTCTAGACAAGATCAAGGTAGAGAAGTGTAAATGATTATTTTTATCTGTCAATGATACATATATGCTGCCTATAGCCTAATTTACTTAATAACCTACAAGCAAGAAACTAAAAGATAGAGCTACTAGAGAATGACCTCAGTCTGATTGAGAAGATATTCCCATAATTCTTGATTTACATACTCACTCTTTTTGGGCACTTCTTATTTGTTAAATTTTTTTTTCAAATTTATCTAGCAAGAAGTGCAAAAGTTCCCCAACATGTAACTTGCTGAGCAAGAACTAAAACTAGATTTCACTACAAAAAAAAACCTAGAACAAAAACCAGTATAACCAGTATGTCCTCGTCTCCAACTCGAACTCGATCGGTGAGTGTCCTCATCTCAGGCTCTGCTTTTATCTTTGGCTCTTTGTGTCCTCATCTCATTGTCATCTTCATTTTGGACCTTTTTCCTTCTAGTATGTCCTCAGCATTCTCTATTACTTAGTTCCCCAACTTTCTACAAAACAATGTGGTGACTATCGTGCCTTTAGTTTTCTTTCTTTTTTTACTCACAACTAGATTTTTTTCCTTAATTTTCAACAAGAAATTGAAAATTTTGAAAGGTTGGCTGTAATATTCCAGTCCTCTATATATATATATATATATATATATATATATATTCTTCATGTGCTAGTTGTTGTAAGGTTGGCTTTCTTTGCGTTTTTTCCCAATCACATTTATGGTTAAAATTTCTGCTCTTCTCTCTCTCTCTCTCTCGCTAATGTTTCAGTCATCTCTCTCTATTCTTCTTGTGCTAGTTATTGCAAGGTCAGTTGTTCTCTCTTTCTCTCAGTTTTTTTTTCAATTTTTTCATTTTATTTTCTGGTCTTTTTTTTTTGTTTCTAGCTTATCGCACAGTCGTTCTAGTCAGTCTATATTTTTGTATTTTTCTCTTTCTTCTATCTATTTCTATTCAGGAAAATTGTTGCAAATGACCCCAAAGATTTTGACATTTAACAAAACTAACCACTTCATAATAGGATTAACACTAGTGGTAATGAGTGCTGTTCAGTAAATTTACAGTTTAAGTCCTTAACACTAACTGTTTAGAAGACAAAAAGAAAAAAAAGATGAAAAGAATATTTTATTGATTTAGAATGTGAACACGCAAGTTACAATGGAAAGGAGAAGCTACTAATATATATAAGATGCAAAACAATAGTAAAAGGAATTAAAGAAAAAACAAGAAAGGAAGATATAAAGATTAGCATACATTAAGGGTAATTTGTTGGCTTGACTTTGTTGCAATTAATCCTCAATGACTTTCCATTAGTGTTGGCATAATTAAGGGGATTATCTTCCTTATTTTGTTGCTATATCTGTTGAATGGCATTAATACCCTCCCTTAAATGAGGTCGAGGTTAAAGGCAGAATTTGGTGTTAAAATGCATATTGGCAGCCTTGGATATTGGTTTAGTGAAGCAATCAGCAAGCTGGTCATTGGTGGGAATGTAGTGAGTGACAAGGAGCCTAAGAGCAACTCGTTCGTGAATAAAGTGATAATCTAATTCAATGTGTTTGCTTCGGGCATGGAAAACTGGATTGATGGTCATGTGAAGAGCACTAATATTGTTACAGTAGAGTATTAGAGGAGAGGTGAGAGAAATGCAAAAGTCTTGTAAAATGAATATCAACCATGTGATTTCAGCAGCAGTGTTAGCCATAGCCCTATATTCAGCTTCAGTACTAGAGCATGAGACAGTATGTTGTTTCTTTGTGTACCAAGAGTGAGGTTTCGTCCAAGAAAAGTAGAGCATCAAGTGGTAGGACAACCTGCCCAATCTGTATCTAAAAAAGCAAAGAGATTAGGTGTAGTGTTGGAATTAAAGTGAAGGCCTATATTAATAGTACCTTTGACATAATGTAAGATTCAATAAACCATTTTTAAGTGCTAGGAGTATGCATGAATTGAGACACATAATTAACACTATATGAGAGATCAGGATGAGTAAGAATGAGATATTGTAGAGCTCTAACAAGAACATGAAAGTAACTTGATCAAGGTGAATGTCATTAGATGTTATTTTGGTCTTTGCTTCAAGAGGCATGCTCATTGGCTTACAATCAATCATGTTAGCACATTCAAGGATAGTAAGGGCATAGTGAGATTGGGAAAGATGGAGACCATTAGTTGTTGAGAGTATCTCAATTCCAAGGAAATGGTTGAGAGGCCCCAAGTCCTTTATGGCAAATTCAGATTGTAGAAGTTGAATGAAGTTAGCAAACAGAGATGTAGTGGATTCTGTCAAAAGAATATCATCAACATAAAGGAGAAGGATTAGAAATCCTAGATTTGAATGAAAAATAAATAAAGATAGGTCAACTATGCTACAAAAGAAACCATATTTAAGAAGAAAAAAACTAAAGTAATTAAACCAGGCCCAAGGTACTTGTTTAAGGCCATGAAGAGCCTTTCAGAGTTTGCAAAGATGATTTGGGAATTAAGTATTACCCATGCCAGGGGGTTGTTCAATATATATGTGTTTAGAATTCACTCCATGTAGAAAGGCATTTTTAACGTCGAGTTGTCGAATAGGCCATTGTTGAACAAGAGCTACAGTGATAATTAACCTGATAGTGCCTGGTTTGATTACTGGAGAGAAAGTTTCAACATAGTCTACTCCATTAACCTGGTAGTATCCCTTGGCAATAACATGGGCTTTTAGTCGATTTAGAGACCCATCAGACTTGAGTTTTTATTTGAAAACCCATTTAGAGCCAATGACATGCATGTCAGTGGTGCAAGGAACAAGTTCCCAAGTTTGATTTTATGTAGGGCCTCAAGTTCCTCAACCATGGCAGCTTTCCACAAGGATAAGCTAAAGCTAAACGTATATTATATAAAGCGCATGGGATGTTGGCACAAGACATGGAGATTAAGCCATATTTAGGATTAAGCTTTACATTCTGCGTTGTAATTGAAGGACCATAGGATGCAAATGTAGGTCCTGTGGTTGTTAAGTTTCGGTAGAAGAAACAGAGTCATGCTACAAATTTGAGATAAGAGAACCGGACTCAAGCTCCATTGTAGACTGGGAAGGTTGTGCAGAGTACTCAATGTACTCAAGATTAGGTTGTGAGGATTGTTCCTGCTAATTAATAGGTGAAATAGGGGTTGGATGATAGGGGAACTCAGTATAACTATAGGTAATGGACTTAAGCATGGCGGAGTAGAAGCTATTGCTGCTGAATCTACACAAGAAATGGAGTTAATGTGAGATATCCAAGAATCAAATATACTAAATACATGTGGTGTAAGGGAGGAAATATCATTATGTTGATTAGTCTTGTATGGAAAAAATAGTTCATGAAAAACAACATGTCATGAGATTAAAAATTTCTTACTAGGACTGAGTTTTAGATTGATGGAATTACTTACATTGAGAGATAAAGAGGTCATGGTGTTCACACAAGGCTCTGATACTAAGAAGACAAAAAAGAAAAAGAGGATGAAAATAATATTTTATTGATTTAGAATGTGAACACACAAGTTACAATGGAAAGGAGAAGCTACTAATATATATAAGATGCAAAACAACAGCAAAAGGAATTAAAGAAAAAATAAGAAAGGAAAGATATAAAGATTAGCATAAATCAAGGGTAATTTGTTGGCTTGACTTTGTTGTAATTAATCCTCAACAACTCTCCATTGATGTTGGCACTACTAAGGGGATTATCTTCCTTATTTTGCTGTTGTGTCTGCTGAGTGACTTTAATATGTTTCTTTTCCTTTATCCATAGGGAAATGAAGCATTTTACGCCCACTTTACATTGTTTTTTCTTTTCTTTTTTTCCTTTTCAGTTAAAGGAAGAACAACTTTCATGAGACTTGATTGTACTGAAGAAAGAGCACTTAAAATATAAATAGCTAAGGGCAATGATGGTTTCCCATGGTAAATCGCCTTCAACAGGGAATTTTTAGCTTCTCTATCCATTACATTCTTAATATTTGATTGTACTAAATAGAGAACCCTCATTATGAAACATACTAAAACAGTGAGGGCACAACCCTTATATATTCATGACTCACCACGACACCACTACAGTACAATGACATAAAAAATGTTTAATTTATGTAATACATTTTTTTGTGAATTAAAAATATCCTATATAATTTATCTAACAGGGCACCATGTAAAGAAGGGAAAAAGATAAGAAAACTCCAATGTAGATATAGATCTATCTAGTAGCTCTAATAAAACATTTGTCATCATGCAACTCACTAAAAGATCAATATTCTTCATCTATACATAATATGATTATCAATAAATAAATTTATGCAAAGACCTTTTAAATATAAATAGTCAATGAAGAATTAACTCTAAAATCATTGACCATATGTTTTTTAAATATAAGTTAATGATGAATGACCATAGAGGGTGTGAATTCATCAAAACTTAGAAAGCAAACAACTGTGCAAAAAAAAAATAGCTATAATGCACAAGTACAAATACCAAAACTCACCATCACAAACAGAAAATAATCGAATGCACGTACAAGCATAAATAATCATAAACAGATTATAAATATGCAAGCAAACACATGCTATGTTTTTCCACATCCTCTCATACTTACCACATTGATACTTGGTCCAAAATTTTGCCCCTGGACTGTTATTTCTCAATGGGTTTACTCTAGAGGTCCACCCCTCTGTTTTCCATTTCCCAACGTTTTTCCCAAGAATAACCACATTATTGGGTTTACTAGTTGGTTCCCTCTCGTGGGTCCACACTCCCACATTTTTATGCCAAACATTGTAAATCTATACAATAACTCAATTACATAACACACTACATTACAAACAGCAATAAGTATCCTACACACAATTCCACTTTCTAATTAATATAATTAATTAGATATATATTGAATTTATTTTCCATAAATGAAGGAGGAGGAGTTTACATTGTACTTCAAACAAAAAAAAGTTTGGCAAGGTCACCCACTAACTGTAGCGCTGACAAGGATTTTACCGTGCACTTGATCTGGAAAATGAGCTGAGAAAAGTTAAATAATTAATCTAGACAAATATAATGATATTGTTAATATCTAGAATATACTATATAAATATATATTAGGCGGAGAATTACAGAAATTCTAGAAGATGTAATGAGGCATGAAGAAATAGATTTAACTATTTAGAATCTTCTTAAACGGTGCAGATAATCTCGAATGACGGTAATAAATAGAAATTTCTGGGACATTGGAAACTGCCAATCTATAGCTATATAGAGGATCATGTACGCACACGAAGGATGTGAATGTAGCATTGAAGTGAAATACAAGCAAGTCTTTTCTACATCTCCTAACTTTTATCTCTCCACTAAGTCTACACCATCATCACTTTTTCTCTCTCTCTTCCCCTCATAATTTCATTCACATCTCATTAATTATCATCTTGGCAATTATGAAATTACAACTCCACCAAATTTATTTTATTCCAAATTCCATCAGTCGTATCAGAGTCGTGGTTCGAAAAACTCTTGGCCATATCCCAGCCACCCTATTATAATATCATATCCATAAATCACAATGGCCTCCATATCAAATCCCAATTAAACCACCTTTAATTATACACAAACTTTAATTCCAATATTTAAAGGAGAGACTTATGATTTATGGAGTACAAAAAATAAAGAAATTATTTATCTCACAAGACTTGTGGGAAATAGTGCAAGAAGGCTTTCAACATCCAACGCCTGAAAAGTAAGTAACATGGTCAACTGCCAAGAAAAAGGAGTATAAGCAAATTATTCAAAAAGATGCAAGAGCATTACTTCTCATACAGTAAGGAGTAAGCAACACAATCTTTCCAAGAATAATGAATGCAAGCAATGCAAAGGAGGCATGGAAGATTCTAAAGAGCCAATTCAAGGGGACTGACAAGGTAATTACTGTTAAACTTCAATCACTACAAAAAAAATCACTTTAGTCACTACCAAAGGTTTTTTGGTGACAACTTATGTAGCGACTGAAGTGGTTGGCGAAATTCCATGGCCGAAAGTAGAGTCGCCACCAAAAGTCACCATTTGGTGGCGACTTAAAGACCAAAAATAGTGTCTTCAAAACCCACCAAAAATGATATTTGGTGGCGACTTACACCCATTGATGGCGACTTTAGTTGCCACCAAAGACCAAAAATTGTCTTCGAAGCCCACCAAAATGACATTTGGTGGCAACTTTCTTTTGGTGGTAACTAGCAGGTCGCCACCAAAGGTGTGTTTTGGTGGGGAGATGAAAAAAAAATTTTTTCCTGGTGACTTTTGGTCGCCACCAAAAGTCACTAATTTTTTTATAATATTATAATTATCTTTTTCTTTAATTATTATAAAGATCATTTAATTATAGAATATAATAACGTTACTATCATAAACTTGTATCAAATACATAGTATTGTACAATGTAACCTTTAACATACATACAAAATCAACAAAGTTTTACAAAATCCAAAATTACTATAACATATACAAAACCAACAATTCATACATATCCAACCTTCCCTAGTTTCTGCTTTAATTTGTTAATGCTTGGTGGTGACTATATCCATTTATGGTTGTCCCTGTTAAAATAAAAAAACAAATATCACATAACAAAATTAAGATAAAAAATATAAACAAGAATACAACAATATGACATGGCATTACACAATATGGCAAAAATACAAATGATATATGGTTGTAAGACACTAATAAGAGAAGAATACAAATAATAAATGGTTATAAGACACTAATAAGATGAGAGAATGAAAAGTTATTTAAATTATTTAACATTTCTCTAAATCTTTAGCAAGTTTTATGTTAGCTCTAGTTTTTGCATGCATTCATAAATTATAGCCTATGAATGTATGTATATATATATATATATATATATATGTCAAGCAAGAGTTTGGGGTTTAGGGTTTAGGATTTAGGATTTAGGGAAAAGGAATTCAAAAGTCTTGAATGTATAATTTTTAGCCAACCCTACCTACCCCGATGGATGTTTTAAAATTTTAAAACAAAGGAAAAGGAATCGTTACATATTGAAATAATTAAGGAACAAAAACAAATAATAACGAAAGAGGTTGAGCAACCACACTTGTTATTATAAGGCACTAAAGATTAAAATAAGTTGTGAAGTTACTGAATTAAAGAAAGGTGTTATATACAAGCCCAAGGCCAACATATCAATGGCACAACTAGAATCAATTCTATCACTATGCTATCACTATGCTAAATGCTTGTTTTTACCAATTACCACCACTCACATCTCCAAAATCAATGAACATATATTTCCCCCTTCTATTCTACATCCTATACTTTACCTCAATTATTATAAACTATATATGGATAAAGCTTCATAACTCATTTTTAAACACTATGACTCATGAAAGTCCTTCATTTCCTAATTAATCCAGACTAAAATATGCATTTTCAACATCATTACACAAAGTGTAAGAATGAAACTAATACACAGTAAATATGAAACTAATACACAGTTAATGGTTCAGCTCAAAAAGAATCAACAACCCAATACAAAATGAAAATGAATAATGGTCCAAATGCTAAGTGTCTCCCACAGCCTAAATATCATCGGCCCACTCAATATTTATTAACACAACCAATTGAAATATTAATAAAAAGGTTCAAGAAAATACTCATTGCGTTGTAGCCATAAATGTAGCCAATTGTTGGTTGATCTTGGCGTCTATCTCAATCTATAACTTTCTTTCCATCTCTGCCCTTGCTTCTTGTAATTTTTGATCTAGCTTTTCTTGTAACTTTTGATCCATGTCTGCTTGCATCTATTCACACACACTCTCTAATGCAAAAGACACTCAGACATTAACATCAACCTGGTCTATGGTCTTTTTTATTGGAGGTTTTGCCCCATAACCCATGCCACGAACATACCCAGTCCTCTCTCTAAGAACTTCTACCAAAATTTCTTCCCTAGTAAATTGAGAATCAGCTTTGATAGATTATTGTTGAACCACAAGCTCTTGGAGATGACCCTAAAGTTAAAACACCAATTAGTTAAGATCAATTTAAAAGACATGTCAATTTTGTAGAAAAGTTAATAAAATTGTGAAACATACATGAATTTCTTGAGACTTGGGATCTAACCACACCATTTCTCCTTCCTTTGTCTTTTGAGTGTGTTGCATCTCCCACACAACGTCGGCGTTGCCTTTTCTCAATATTTGGGTCCATCTACAAAGAAACTTACACTGATCATATAGATATATTATCATTTTTTTCCAAAAAATCTAAATACAATACTAGCACTCTCAGTCTTCAAAAAATGAACCCAAAGTAAACTATATAACAGATAACAAATCTAGCCAAAGGATAGAATCAAGAAGCAACAAATACATGAATGAAGCAATTAGTTTTTATCATGGATTCTTCTATTTCTACAAATGACTTTGGCCGCTCGAGTGCTTTACTATTTGTAGACTCCTATTGATTTTGTTTCTTTCACTTTTAGTCTACCATATCAAATAGTTAGTCATTAAAACTAAAAAAAAAGTGAAAAAACATTTCATCAAAATATATTATTAACATGATACCTTGAAACCATGAGAACCAAAATATTCCATTAGCCATTCCCAATCTTCTTCACCAACACCTTCTAGCTTATTAGCTAGCCTTTCCTCATCAGTTGCATATTATTCATAGAGTATGTGCAAGTTACTCTTCCAAGTTCTAAAAATCTTTTGAAATGTCATAATAACATAACTTTGTAATTCCATTTCTTTTCAAGCATTAGAAGTTGTAAATTTCTCCTAAGACAATAATAGAAAATTATAATTGTTATACATAATGCAATAACCACAACAAATAATTATAAGAATGAAATAATTTAGTTACACAATTGTTACCTTCACCCTTAACTACATTGCTTCATATATTTTGTAGAGGCTTGTTTCCAATCAGCATTGCATTCTTTAAATGAAATTGTGGTCCTCATCACTAGGCCACAATAATTAGCAGGTTTCCTTGCCCCAGGTCTGATAGCTCTATTAACATAATCAAACATGTTGATCTCAATTTTTCGTCCATTTCTCGTCTTCATATCCACCTCAATGGATCTATAACATCATCTACCCTTTTTATTTGTACTACAAGAAGCTAACATGAACAATAAAAAAACAAACTAAAGATCACCAAATTATGTTGGATGAAAGTATAAAATTTCATACACTTTGTTTATCAAGCATGCAACAAACCTGCACTACTAAGATTCGGCGAGGCTTGTGTTAGTGTAATATTTGTAGCTTGTGCCTCTATTTGTGCCACTAGCTGAGTGATAACTTGTGGCATTGGTTGGGGCAGTTAGGGTTGTGGTTCTAGATTAGATTGTGAAGGTTGAAAGTGTAAGTTTGATGTTACTTCACTGTCCTTCTTATATCTTCCCAGTCCAGTGTTACATGCAATGCTTTTTCTTATCAATTGGTCCACCACCCCTCTCCCTTCCAAATCCTGTCATGTTGCTACATCATTATAAGTAAAGAGTAAGTAACATTACTAATGTATGTATAGGATATAGTTAAAATGCATAAATAACATAGCTTAGAAAATATAATTAAGTGGAATACAGATATATTTGTTTACACCCTTACAATGACTATCAAGTAACTCTTCTTCACTTTCCTTAGTTATGGTAACATCTACTTCATTATCATCAATGAAATTTTCATCTTCAACATTTTGTGCTTGTAAATGTTCACTTGCACATGTAAGGCCACTGTGATTTCATTTTCAACTACATTACTATCTAGTGCAGCCAATTCAACCTCCATCTATTGATATGCTTCATCTTGGTGGTTGACTAATAATTGATTATCTTCAACATCATTATTATTCTCTAAAGGCATATTAAATAGGTCTCGCAGATGTGTCTTCATCACGACAAGCCAATCTTGATCAATAATATAAGGTACATAGAAAACTTGTTCTGCTTGAGATGCCAAGACAAATGGCTCATTTATATTCAACGAATGATGAGTATTAATGCTTATGAATCCATACTTATCAATTTTATATCCTTTTCCTAAATGAGCTACATCCCACCAATGACACTTGAAGAGATACACTTTGTTGTTCCCCACATAAGACAACTCATAAATATGCTCAATTATGCCATAATACTCTTTTTCAGAGTTTGAATCATCCCCTTTTGACAACAACTCCATTATTTTGAATTTTTTTCCTAAAAGTATGAGCTTTTGTGTGAAATCTAAAACCGTTGACCATACATATGGGATATAAGTTTGCCACCCTATTAGGACCAATTGCTAAGCTAACAAGGTCATCACTTCTAGCTCTTTGTTGACATAATACAAGAACCTATATAAACAAATATTGTTTGTTACCATTTAAAATTTATATATAAACTGAAAAAGTGTATTAAGCCATGTAGATATACGCTTACACATGCACGAAACCAACTAGGAAACTCCTTAAAATGTCTCTCATCCACCATTGTTGAAGTTTGTATTTCAATCTCTTTTTTATGCTCCCTACAATTGGTAAGCCAATTAGTTTAACATATATTGACTATAGCTCTTTGTGGAAATTTTGGGAATAATGTGAACTTACTCCAAGAATGGCCAAATCTCCTTATAATTTTGAAGTACATACATGTAAGCTTGAGTAAACTCTTCGTCAGATAAAATGATGGACTCAGAACACCCTTTTGCTTGCCCAGTCTGTTTGAATATAGACACGTTACTACACGTCATAGGTCCATCATCATTCCAAGAAGGTATGTTAAACTTGGTAAGAATATTCTTCAAGTACCATAAACAAAAAGCTAGGCTTTCTTCTACTAAATAACCTTCTGCAATTGAACTTTCTGGACGAGCCAAATTGCGAACATATGATTTAAGTGTTCACAAATACCTATATATGAAGGCTAAAATAATAAGATTCATAGCACAAAAGATTTATGTAATTTAAGAATAGAATATCATGATATGTTACCTTTCCATAGGGTACATCCATCGATATTGCACAGGTCCAGCAACCTTTCCCTCTCTCGCCAAGTGAATTGGCAAGTGAACCATGATATCAAAAAAAGATGGTGGAAATACTGTTTCTTGTTTGCATAAAGTTGTAGGAATCTGGGCCTCAGGAATATCAAGATCTTCAATAGTTAAGCACTTGAAGCATAGATTTTTAAAAAGTTTACCTAACTCTATAATTGGTTCACAAACTTCTTTAGGCAATAAACCACATATTGCAATTAGGAATATATCTTGCAATCATACATGGTGATCATGACACTTCAATCCAAAAAATTTTTTCTCCCTTACATTCACACATCTTGCAATGTTTGATGAGAAAGCATCTGGATCCTTCAAATTAGTCAAGAAGTTTCATACTTTCAACTTTTCATGTGAGGATAATGCATAGCATGCTACAGTTAACAAAACTTTATTTCCATCTTTAATTGGATGTAACCCTTGTCTAATGCCTAAATCCACCAAATCATATCGACTCTTCAAAGTGTCTTTGGTCTTTCCAACCATATTCATCATTGTTCATATGATGTTGTCAGAAACATTTCTTTCTATATGCATGACATCAAGGTTATGTTGTAGCAAAAGGGATTTCCAATCAGGCAAATAAAAAAAATACTCTTCTTTCTCCAATTGTAAGTGCAGCCGAGATGGTCACGCTTTTGCTTTTGACCTTTCCCAAAAGTCACATTGCCTAACCTTTGTAATTGCCTAAGTGCTTCATCACCACTTAAAGGAATAAGTGCAACACCATTTTCTACTTTCCCATCAAACGCCCTCCTATTCTTACGCCATGGATGATTGGTTGGTAAGAAATGGCGATGACCCATATAACACAACTTGTTTCTCAAAGAAATAGAATGTGTATCCTTGTGACAACAACGACATGCAAGCTTGCCTTTAGTTGACCATCCTGAAAGGTTTTCATATGCAGGAAAATCATTAATTGTCCACAAGAGAGCTACATGTATATTGAAATTGGACTTTAAGTAGGCATCATATGTCTCTACCCCATCCTCCCATAATTCCCTTAATTCTTCAATTATTGGTTGTAAATAAACATCTATGTCATCCCCCGGACACTTAGGGCCAGGAATGAGAAGTGTCAACATAAAGTATGGCTACTTCATTCAATTCCAAGGTGCCAAATTATATGGTACTAGAACAACTGGCCAAATACTATGAGTAGTGCTCATATTCCCATATGGTTGGAACCCATCACTAGCTAGCCCCAACCATACATTCTAGGATCAATAAAGAAGTTAGGATATTGATTATCAAAAGATCTCCAAGCTATAGTCTGAAGGATGTCTTTACATACCATCGTTAATTAGTTCATCCTTGCGCCATCTTATCTCTTTAGCTGTGGCTTTGGCCATGTAAAGCCTTTGCAACCTCGGCTTTATTGGAAAATGCCGCAAAACTTTATGTGCCACTTTCTTACCTTTAGGTCTATCCAACTTCCATCTAGATGTGTTGCACTTCGGACATGATTTTGCATTGTCATGCTCACCCTAATATAAAATACAATCATTCTCACTTGCGTCTATCTTGGTATAGTCCAAACCTAGCTCTTGGATAACCTTCTTAGCTTCATAGTAAGACTTTGGTACTAATGACCCGTCAGGAAGAACTTCTTTGAAAAAGCTCAACAAGGCATCCATAGATTTATTGCTCCAATGATTGAGGCACTTCAAGTGTAGTAATCTAACAATGAACGACAACTTTGACACTTTGTTACATCCTGGATAAAGATCTGTTTCAGCATTTGACAATAATTCATAGAATTTTCTTGCATTAACATTTGGCTCTTCATTATTTTGAAAGTCACTATTCATTCCCTCTTCATTGACATATCCATATGCATCGCGTACCATCTCTATAACTTCATCTTCCTCAATAATATCCTCTTCTTCTACTAGATCATTAAGGGGACTTTCAGATCTTACTGAACTTTCTCTATGTAATTCCCACACTTGATAACTATCCCAAAAACCATTCTTCAATAAGTCTAATCTTACTTGAATTCTAAGCTTGAACCTTGTGTTCATACTTCCCCTATAAGGACATCGAATTTCATTTTTTACCCGAGTTTGACTAAAGGCCCATTCAAGAAAGCTATCTATTCCTTTGATGTATGCTGGATCTACTCTATTCTTAATCTTCAACCAACTTTTGTCCATCGAAATAAGCTATAATTACTCATTTTAATCATAAAATAAGCCATATGTTGGAAGCTTAATGTACTAATTTTAATTTGACAGCAAAACAATAAAAGATCCATTTCTACCAAGTCTCATTTTAATTTGACAACAGAACAAAAAAATTTTCTAACAGCAAAATAGTAGAAAAATTGACAGAAAAACATCAAAAAATTTAAGAGCAAAACAACATAAATTTTAACAACAAAACAGCAGAAAATCTGACAGCAAACCAGCAGAAAATTTGACAAAGCAGACAAAAAAATTAGCAACTTTTGTTATTGACTATCTTCTCTTTCCATGACCTCTCCTTTCATTAGTTCTTGGATTTGATAAATAAGAGAAGTTGTTAGATCCCCTCTCTTTTTAGAAATAAGTAATTTTAGTTTTATAACAAAATAAAACTTGTCTCACCATTTATGAAAATTAACATAACTCATGAAGTAATAGAGTTAAGAAAAACTTATTTAAAAGTAATAAGAAAACTTATTTATTGATTTTGATGTTCTACTTTCCCATCCTTTCATTGTTACAGTTAACAAGTAATTACTTAAATTCTGTCCATTTATATAAAAATGTAGTTATAGTTTGCAATCAAAGTCAATTATATATATATATATATACATACTTGACCATAAAAAAATATTTATTGCAGGATAATATAAAATCTATATAAAACTTCAATGTTCCAATGCCAAAGGAGGCTTTGATTAAACTACAAAATATATAATATGAACACCACTCACAGTTTAAATTAATATTGTGAAGTTTCATTCTTTTAGAGTTCAATTGCTCAAGCTTCCAACCAGACCATTAATAAAGCACATCTTCAAGCATAGCTTTCCTCTTTACTTTATATAGGGATTTATGCTTAGATGTATCAATACAAACATTAAAGCATTTCTCCTCTAGTGAATTATCCATTCTTAAGTGATCCTATGATTTGCATTATGCTTTACCTTTTATAATATTTGTTAGCTATCAAAGTGGGTTTGTGTGTAATTATTAGTGGTCCCATGATTTGCATTATCCTTTAATTTGTTAAAAAAATTATAAAATAAATAAGAAAAAATTTATTGAATGGAATTAATTCTAATTAGTCCACAAATTGGGGGCATCCTATTATGTACAGTGTTATTATGTTACCAAGTTACACAACTTAACATTATTTAGTTGCGTATTCATAACTATGGATCCCACATGAATATAAAATAATTTAATCAATCCATGCTTTTAATTTTGATTATTATTGACTTGGTTCATAAACACAAATCATAGCTAGAAAAATAGCAAGTGGGTTTGAATAAACTTCAAATTTGCTTTTGATAAGAATCCAAGATTTAATAAAGATCTTAATCTAAATACTCAACCTTTCAATTCTAACTTAAATTTCAAGAACAAACACATGAACAACAACACTGACACATTTGTGTAGAAAAAAAAATTCTCACCTAGTATGTTCTCTTTCGTTTTGTACAACTATAGGTTCCAGAGCTTCAACCAATAAGAAAATTCCTACGTTGGTTAGATTCTTTACAACATAGAAAGTTAAAATAAGGAAGATCAATTTCTATTTTTTTTTTCGATTAGACACAAAACAAGAGAGAGCAAGGGAGAAAGAGGGATTGATTTAGTACTCACCTTTATTTCCCACTTTCAATCATCAATATTTCTTTTCTAGTAAAGAGAACATAACAAAGTGACCAGCGATGAGATGAACACACAAAGGCAGTTAGTAAAGAGATGAATAGACGAGGTGGCCAGACGGAGAAGCAAGGAACGAACAAGGTGGCTGGACCGAGAAGCAAGGAACAGAGATGTGGTTGGACGGAGAAGAAATGAAGGGAACAATGGCCGGATGGAGAAGAAATGAAGGGAAGAGTGAAATGAAGAAATGGGGAAGTGAACACAGAGAAAATATTGTGTAGTGATTGATATGACCAAGAGGAAAATATTGATGGAACAAGAAGCACCAAGTGCAGGAGATTGATGGTATTGTTTCTTCATAATTTATATTAAGTAATTCATTTTATAACACAAGCTTATAATTGCCCTGATGGTATTTGCGTACTTAAACTTGCCTCAGCTTGCGAGATTACTACCCTTGGTGTCCAAGTTCGAATCCCATTCTCACAAAGTAGAATTGATTTTTTTTTTCCCACCAAAAGCCCCACTTTCAATGGCAACTTTAAAAGTTGCCAGCAAAAGTCCTACTTTTAGTGGCGACTTCAATAGTCACCACTGAAAGATGACTTTTAGTGACAAAATATTTAGTCGCCACCTAAAGTCAAATTTTTTGGAGTGAATCTTTATGGAAAGATTTTGATAATTTATTAATGAAAGAAGGTGAATCGATTCAAACATTCTTCTCTTGTGTCTCTAATATTATTAATCAAATAAGAAGCTACAGAGACACGATAGAAGATAAAAAAATAATAATTAAAAGATTATTAAGATGTCTTCCTGCCAAATATGATCATGTAGTGGCTGCAACTGAAGAATATAAAGATTTGTCAAAGCTCATTCTAGTGGAATTAATAGGATCTCTCTAAGCTCATGAGGAGAGAATACAAAGATTTGAGCAACCACTAGAGCAAGCTTTTCAAACAAAAGCAAATCTCCAAAAGTAATGGAGATAAAAAAAAAACATGACCACAGACAAAATCATCAAGATAGAGGATCATCTAATTACCATGGAAGAGGGAGAAGAAATAACAATCAAGAGAGTAAAAATAGACATAGCTCCTACTGTAATTTATGCAAAAATAATAATCATGATATAAAAGATTGCCAATATAAATGAAAAAGGTACAAAAGACACACACATCTTGAAAAAGATTGTTGGTATCGACAGAAAGACGAAGCAAATTTTACTGAAAAAGACCAATCCCTTGATCAAATATTTTATTCTGCTTTTTCTACTCAACAAGAATCATGGCATATTTGGTATTTAGATAGTGGTTGTTCAAACCACATGACAAGCAAGAGAAATTGCTTCATCAATCTAGATGAAAATATAAAATCCCAAGTTACACTTGGTGATGGGAAAATACAAGGAGTTAAAGGAAAAGGCATTATTGCCATAAAAACAAAAAATGGCCAAAAAAAATATATTCATGATGTTTTTTATGTTCCGAGCCTTACCCAAAATTTATTAAGTATTGGCCAATTAATTCAAAAAGGCTATAAACTTATTTTTTATCATGATAAATGCACAATATTTGATAAAAATAAGGGGAAAATTATAACTACTATTAAAATGCCCCTAACAAAATTTTTCCTTTAAATATACCACTTGGGCAATATGCTATGCAATGTGAAAATGTAGATTAAGCCATATTATGGCATTTGAGATATGGCCATTTGAATTTTAATGGCCTTAAAATATTAAATAAAAAAGATATGGTGCTTGGACTACTATCAATGCATTTTGAAAGAAAATTATGTGAAGGGTCCATCTTTAGGAGAATGCATAGTTTACTATTCCCAAAATCATCTTGGAGAGCAAAAGCTCCATTAGAATTGGTGCAGTAGATACACTACAAAAAAAAAACACTTTAGTTGCCACTAAAAGTCTAAAAGTTGCCACCAAAAGGTCTTTGGTGGCGACTTTTAGTGGCAACTAAGTTGCTGCTGAAAGTTCGCGGCTAAAGGTTTTTGGTGGCGACTAAAGGAGTTGCCACCAAAAGTTACCCTTTAGTGGCAACTTTAGTTGCCACCAAAAGTCATTTTTCGCCCAAAAAAAAATTTCTGTCAAAAATAATTTTTGATTACCTTTAGTGACAACTTTTAAAGTTGCCACTAAAAAACCTTTGGTGGCGACTAAAAGTTGCCACCAAAAGTTAATAGTAATTTTTTTAGATTTGGATTGGTCCGACGGGTCAACCCGAGACCCATTTGACCTGTGCAAGTCTTAGCCAGTCTACTTACTCGCTGCCCCAGGGTGACTCGATTATTTTTTGTGCAATATTAGAGTTTATTTGAAATTAAACCAAATATATGCATACCTGAAATTCGAACCTGGGTTCCTTGCTTGCAACCATATGTGTATTGCCATTATGCCACCACTTTATTTGTGTTATGTAAGGGCAAAATATTATATATATATATATATATATATATATATATATATATATAATCTGTTAAAATTATTTTAAGCGAAAAATATCATAACACTAAAATGAAACGATATCTAACTTAATAAAAAGAAAATATATTATTATTAGTAGATTAATAGATAAAAAATAATTATATATAAATAAAAAAAATTGACTTTTGGTGGCAACTATGAGAGTCGCCACTAAAAGTCTCACTTTCAGTGGCAACTCTCAAAAGTTGCCACCAAAAGTCAATTTATTTTTAAATAAAAATAAAAAAATTCAGACTTTTGGTGACGACTCTTAGAGTTGCCACCAAAAGTCACCTTTAGTGGCAACTATAGTTGCCACGGAAAGTATTTTAAAAAAATGTTTAAAACGATTTTTGATTATCTTTGGTGGCAACTTTTGGTTGTCACCAATGGTGTTTTGGTAGCGACTTTTAAAAGTTGCCACCAAAAGTTAATTTATTTTTAATTAAAAATAGAAAAAATTCAGACTTTTGGCGGCGACTCTTAGAGTTGCCACCAAAAGTCACCTTTAGTGGCAACTATAGTTGCCACCGAAAGTATTTTAAAAAAATGTTTAAAACAATTTTTGATTATCTTTGGTGGCAACTTTTAAAAGTTGCCACCAAAAGTTAATTTATTTTTAAATAAAAATAAAAAAATTTCGACTTTTAGTGGCAACTCTCACCTTCAGTGGCAACTATAGTTGCCACCGAAAGCAATTTTAAAAAAATAACTACAATTAATTTTTGGTCACTTTTGGTGGCAACAAAAGTTGCCACCAATAGGATTTTGGTGGCGACTAAAAGTCGCCACCAATGTTATTTTGGTGGCAACTATCATAATTGCCACCAAAAGTCTAAAATTTTTTAAATTTTATTTTGAAAAATTAAACTTTTGGTGGCGACTCTTTAGTTGCCACCAAAAGTCAGACTTTTAGTGGCAACTGTTTTAGTTGCCACTAAAGGTTGACTTTTGGTGGCAACTTTTTTAGTTGCCACCAAAAAGTTGCCACTAAAAACAATTTTTTTTTTGTAGTGATATTTGGGGTCCTTCAAGAACCTTTACTCTTGGCGAAAAGAGATATTTTCTACTCTTCGTTGATGATTTTACCTACATGATGTGGGTTTACTTCATCAAGTAGAAATTAGAAGTACTCAATTGTTTTACTCAATTCAAGGCCCTAGCAGAAAAGTAAAGTAGGCATTTTCTCAAGATTTTAAGAACTGATCGTGGAGGAAAATTTACTAATCAAAGATTCATCAAGTTCTATAAGGAGTATGGCATCAAGAAGGAGCTCACTACTCGATACACACCACAGCAAAATGGCATTGCAGAAAGGAAGAATAGAACCATCCTAGAAATGGCATGGGCAATGTTACAACAAAAACAGCTGCCAAAATTATTTTGAGCCAAAGTAGTAAAACAGTTGTATACAGTCTCAATTGGTCTCCTACAAAAGTTTTTCTAAGCAAGACTCCATACAAAGCATGGTTTGAGAAGAAGCCAAGAGTTGATCATTTCAAAGCTTTTGGCTACATTGCTTACTCTCACATTCCAAAAGGCAACAGAGAAAAACTTGACAAAAGAGGAGAAAAATGCATCTTCATTGGCTACAATGATGAGTCTAAGGGCTATCGTCTCTACAATCCAGAAACAAAGCAATTAATCATTTCAAAAGATGTCATATATAATGAAGAAACAAGCTAGAAATGGTGCAATAAAGCACCCAAATGTGTTCAACACATAAATGTTGAAGAAGAAGCAGTAGAAGACACAAGCTCAAGCACAAGCCAACATTTTAGACTGAATTTTTCTTCAGATATTTGCCAAACTTGCGATGCCACATTCTTTTCTTGTGCGCCTCAAAAATATGAAGAAGTTGTAAAAGAAGAAATGGACAAAGAAATCAAGATGATCGAGAAGAATTAAGCATGGGAGCTCATGGAGAAACCAAAAAGAAAAAGACATCATTGGCCTAAAATAGGTCTTCAAGATCAAATACAATGAAAACAGAACAATCCAAAAATATAAGGCACAACTCATGGCAAAAGGCTATTTACAACCTGGGATTGACTTTAACGAAACTTTTGCTCCTGTGGTATGGATGAAGACCATAAGAACAGTATTTGCTTTAGTGGCACAACTGAAGCTGAATGTCTACCAGCTGACGTAAAGTCTGCATTCCTAAACAGAGAAATTGAAGAAGAAGTGTATGTAAAACAACCTCAAGGATACGTCATTCAAGGTGAAGAAGAAAAAGTGTACTAGTTGAAGAAAACATTATGCAGACTGAAGCAAGCACCACTAGCATGGAATAGTAAGATAGACAAGTATCTTCTTGATCGAGGTTTTACAAAAGGCCCAAATGAGCCATCATTATACGTTAAGGTACGCGAAGATCATTTTCTCATCTTATGCTTATATGTTGATGATTTAATATATACTGGCAATAATGCAAGGATGATTGAAGATTTCAAGCAAGCTATGATGAAAGAGTATGAGATAACTGATCTCGATCTAATGAGATATTTCCTTGGAATGCAAGTAAAACAAAGGCTTGGACAAATATATATATCTCAAGAAAAATATGCAGACAACTTGTTAAAGAAATTCAAAATGAAGGACTGCAAGCCAATGTTCACACCAATGGGGACAAATAAAAAATTATCAAAGGAAAATAGGAAAAATAGACAAGACAAGCTACTGAAACCTAGTTGGATCGTTAACCTATCTCACAAACACAAGGCCAGAAATAGTGCATGCAGTCAGCATTGTTTCAAGATTTATGACTAAGCCCAATAAATCTCACTTAATTGCTCCAAAGAGAATTCTATGATATGTTAAAGGAACGAAAAATATGGCATCATGTATGAAGCAGAATAAGATTGCAAGTTAATTGGATACATAGATAGTGATAGGGTAGGCAACGTTGATGATCGAAAAAGCACATCCGGATATGTTTTTCTTCTAGGATCTAAAATAATTTCATGGTCATCAAAGAAGCATAAGACAGTTTCACTCTCATTAGCCGAAGCAAAATATATGGCTGTAACAAGTGAGGCATGTAAAGCAATATAGCTTAGGAAGAATTTTGGAAAATCTACATCAACATGACAATGATCCAACACTAATATATTGCAACAATATGTTAGTCATCACCATGATGAAGAATCTAATTTTTCACAGTCGCACCAAGCACATTGAAATTCGGCATCATTTTATCCGAGAGCTTGTAGAACAAGGACAAATCAAGATAGAATTTTGCATGATAGAAGAGCAATTAGCAGACATTTTTACAAAGCCAATTACTATAGAAAAATTTATCAAATTCAAAGAAATGTTTGGAGTTATAGATTTTTCTAGATTAAGGGGAGTGTTAAATAATTAATCTAGAAAAATCTAATGGTATTGTTAATATCTAGAATGTACTATATAAATATCTATTAGGTCAAGAATTAGAGAAATTCTAGATGTAATAAGGCATGAAGAAATAGCTTTGACTGTGTAGAATCTTCTTAGGCGGTGCAGACAATCTCGAATGGTGGTAATAAATAGAAATTTCTAGGACATTGAAAACCACCAATCTCTAGCTTTATAAAAAGGATCATGTACGCACATGAAGTATGTGAATGTAGCATTGAAGTGAAATACAAGCAAGTCTTTTCTACATCTCCTAGCTTCTGCCTCTCCACTAAGTCTATGCCATCATCACTTTCTTTCTTTCTTCCCTTCATCATTTCATTCACATTTCATTAATTATCATCTTGGAAATTACGAAATTGCCACTCCACCAAATTTATTTTATTCCAAATTCCATCAAGAAATTCCCCAAAACCACCTAAAAGAAGTCCCAATAACTTAGCATAAAAAATTCCCCAACATTCTTGGTTCAAGCAACTACGACTGCCGAATCACCCATAATTGAATTCGTAGCAACTTGCAACATAATGATCATCCCAGGTTGTATTCTCTCAAGGAGCCTTGCTTCTAATTGCCTAATTAATTATTCTAACACTAATCTACCTTAATTATAGCATAATTACCTACTGATTACCACCGGGGGGTGATTGTAATAAACAGAATTAAAACATAAACTAAAGCTAACAAAATATAAAACACAGAGCAAAATAGAACAGAAATGAAATTGCACTAAACACAGAAATGCAATCAGCCATAGAGTCCATAAAGTTGCAACTATCATCATTCTTATCTTCAAATTAATTCTAGTGTTCTTTATAATTAGGTTTTCTAATTGATATTTCCAAGAGACTTCTTAGAACTAGATTACACATAAGTTAAACCTAACCATATGTAATCTGATTAATCCCTAACCTAAATCATGTCAGATAATTATCTAAGCAAACCATTTCCATTCTGCTTGTTACACTAACTCATATCAAAAGAAGTATCAACATAAAAACCAAAGGCAATTAAAGAACAAAAATGAAACAGAGAAAAAACAAGAAAAACTTACTAA